>OU342657.1:7500-2407500 GCA_910589605.1 Chrysoteuchia culmella
ATCGTGGGCTCCCCTCTATAAGCTCGCACTCAAAATATTGATTACAAGTTATATAATTTTCTGACTGCTAAATTTTAATTCAATAAAGACTAGTGTTCACCGGTCATAAAACTATTCAATTAAATTATTATTATCAATAAACATCAACTTTAAAAAGCTATTTGGTCAGCACCTAAAATAAGGGAAGTTTGTGATCATTGTTTCTGCGCGATTTTGGGCTACCTGAGGGTCGTTTTTCTGCGACATACCGATCTGGCCATCTGGCAACACTGGCACCATATATAAATTGTATGTAGACTAGTAATGTCATGTTCAATGTCATTTCTCTATAGCATGGTCATTTCGCTGAATTCGTTAATATTTTTTTCGGTGCGTTGGTTGATCCTTTTGTATATTTAAAAAAGTAAAAAATAAGCATGTTATGCACAAATGTGCAATGTGCATGACATGCATATTTTTACTTTTTATTGTTTTTGACTTAGCAAAGGTCAAAGGAGATGAACAGCGCCATCTATGAGATTTTTAAAGAACGTACCTTGGAAAATTCCTCATTGCATGAGAAGGTTGAAAAAAAGCCTTTCTTTTGGTATACGGCAACATGACTAAATGTTTATAAAAAATGAGAAGCATCGGCTTAAAAAATTTGCCGCCTTTTTCGGCTCTAGCTCAAAACTTGTTTTGGTCATTTAGCGACCTTTAAGCTTATAGACGGCAGCATGATGGTGCTCTATAGCTTGTTGTCCACTATGGTCCGATTTAATAACATTTATTATAGATTTCTCAGTGACTACAGTTTGAAATAACAAATTAAGTTCTGAAAAATTACTTCAAAACTGCCACCTTT
Source organism: Chrysoteuchia culmella (assembly GCA_910589605.1). Classification (NCBI taxonomy): domain Eukaryota; kingdom Metazoa; phylum Arthropoda; class Insecta; order Lepidoptera; family Crambidae; genus Chrysoteuchia; species Chrysoteuchia culmella. The sequence goes on from OU342657.1 coordinate 8,345, forward strand.
TTACTCATTGTAAAACACCACGTGATATGCAAACTACACACGCACACCTAAAAATAAAATAACATAAAAAAACTCAACAAAAACAAGCCGAGTCCCGTTTGAGAATAACTTGTGAACAGGGTTGATTTTTTCTATTTTTTTTTTATTAATTTATAATAAGTATACAAAAATATTGGAAAAAATGAACTTTGCCACAAGTGAACTAACCAAGCGGCCACGGTTCATTTAGGTTTTTGAAGCGCTTTCATTAGAATACGTTGGAAGCGGTTTTGTATCAATTACCGCATTACCTCAATTAACCGCTCTTTTTCATACCGGTTTCAAGCCCTGGCCTTCAAATTTCGAAATCGAACCTGTTATAATTGTTTTCGAGTTAATACTGTATTGTATACACATAAATATGTTGACTGTATAATCAACAATTTAATTTATTTTAAATTCAATTTAATTTAATTTATTAATTAATGTATTAATAAATTAAATTAAATTGTGAATACATAAATTATCTGTCAGGGCGACATGAGACAAGTTGATTTTCTCTAGTATGTAGAAACGATATGTAGACTTAATATATCAACCTCCCTGCCGCAAGGATATATATAAAAGAAATGTATATAACATGAGTATATTAATGTATAACTTGCTTCCTGAAACTTTCAAGGACCTAAATGGAGTCTTATTTAAAAAGAAACTTACTAAATGGCTAATAGAAAAATGTTTTTATAGTTCTAAGGTATATTTGGATTGGCAAAATTAGCTAAATATCTAGTGTCTGTAGTGTCTGTAACTTCCTATTTTAAAAATTTTGCATGTCTGCGAGCAGGCTAAACATATGTACCTGTATGTCATATTATAAGATCTATTATAACTGTGGTTTGCAAATAAAATATTTGTATTTGTATTTGTATATTTTCTTGTTTAATATTTATCACAAATAGTATTGTAAAATGCAAAATCAAAAAGTTATAACATAAATTTGTGCTTACATATTAATGCTTATGGTCAACATATTTATGTTTTCAATATTGTATACATATTTATTTGAAATTAGTTGAATACAATTTTATGGGACTTTAAATGGGTTATATGATAGTACTTATAAGATGCTTGTGTATGTCTAGGTCTAGGTATATTATTGATCTTGACATGACAATAACTATGTAATTGTGACATATAGTACTCTGTTCTGTGGTGCTGCTCACTTCACACCACACAAACTCATGTGATATTTTTTATTTCTCTTTGTAAATATTAAATTTTTATTTTAACTTATTATTTATGCTATAATATTCCTGACCTATCCTGTTCCTATTATTTACCTTACCAAATTCCGACCATTTTCCTTACTTTTTCGATTCCTTATGGTTTCCCTACCTTTAATTTGTCATTGGCTAATGTACAAACCGTACGAGCCATTAAAAAAAAAATAACCACACAAACCGTACGATACGAGCCGAGCCATTAAAAAAAAAATAATTAAAAAAACTATTTGTGTGCTAATGTGAAATTAAATTGTGTGAAAATACTGAAATATGACTTTTTGGATTGACCAATAATTTCTTGGATTTTCTAATAAAAACTAATGAATTTATATTTATAAAACTTCACTCAAGAAAGGATACCTACTAATGACGAGGCAGTATGGTCTATGACCCTAGCCTGAAAAAAAAAAAAAAAAAAAAAATGAAATTGTGTGATCTAAAAAAATCATTGAAATAATGTGCAGCAATTTGTTTTGTTGATTGATTTTAATATAGTAAGCAAAATATGAAGTTACACGATGTGGTGATGTACCTAATACATAGTGTGCAATAATATTTTATGCGTGTATGATAGTCTGCCTTTATCGAATAATAAAACGAATATAATAATAAAGTCCAGTTCATTTGGTAGGAGAGTTGGTTTGAAAGTATTTTGGTATATTTGACACTATTTTTTACAACTGATACTGAGTGTATGTACGATGGTGATGGTGACTGAAGCGGCAGGACGCCGGGGAAGTGCTAGACATTCCCGTGAGGTATGTGTCCAACAATTTGATCATAACCTCCAGTTAAAATATAGTACCTATGAAATTAAACTTATTTACATTAAACGCACATGAATGAAACACCAATCGATTAAGCATGTTTGGTAAAATTGAATTGAAATATACTTAGTTGTTTTCATTAGCCGGAACAATTTTTGTGTCTGCAAATACAAACAAATCGAATAAGAAAGGTGTTTCACAATAAGTATAAAAAAAAAGAATTAAGCGAAATTTAAAAAAATTGGTTTATTGGTTTATGAGGTTATTTAATTTAATTCTGTTTTAAAATCAAATGAGTGTAATAAATTCTAGTGCCAAAATGTAGGTATTGCTAAGATGTGGGTAGGAGAGTGATGCTTAGATCACTGACAAACGCCACCTTGGAAGCTCTGCCAGCCCCGTATGGGATTTATGGCATGTATGATAAATAAATAATAGTACGAAATAAATGAAATTGATTTGAGTAACCCTCAAAGGCGCAGACATGGTAAAGTAGCCTGATGTGATGTCAGCATCATCTGAAATTATCAGCATCTTTATGTTTTAATCAAGTTACTGTATACTTCTTGTGTGTGTGGTTATGAGATTTTTAATACCAAAGTTTCAGCAGGATATTCATCAAGAGTAAATATGCGGTCGGGTCATAAGTACTGTCACACCTGTTAATTTTTTAATTTTTAAGGGATATTTAAAATAAATTTTTGATAATCGTTTATAGACATTTGAGGAATATAAAAAGAAATAAATTAAAGTATTTTCTTAATTTGTTACAATGGAGTGAATGCTAAAAGAAGATCAGGTTGTGTTTCTCGGTTTGCTTCGTTGTGTCAATAGGATATCATTGTTGTGTCAGGGACCTCTAAACTGAGACAAGTTTAGTTTTTTTTATTTTTATAGTTGTGTGTTTTTGAGGTCCTTAATGTGATAACTTTGCTAGCAGTCTATTTATTAGTTTTCAACTTTTAACAGTCATTGGTTTCAATAAACTATCCTCACTAAGATCATAATAGAGTTAGTTCCCTATTTCTTTTTACTAGTTACAAATAAGAATGGTTTTTTAGTAACAACTACCCAGATGGGCTATTGAAAGTGGACTGGATATTATATGAATAATTGCCAATCATACTTATCATACATATTGTTCAAAGTAATGGGATTCTAACGCGACATTGATTATAAAGTGCATAAATATTTACAGCTTGACAGCTGTGTTGCTTTGAACTATGAGTACAATGGTGCATCAATAATGTTGAGGTATAACGCGTGTGTCAGGGCGGCGGAGGCGGAGGCGGAGGCGGAGGCGGAGGCGCGGCGCTGCACGAGCGGCTCGTGGCGTACGTGAGCGCGCTCGACGCGGCCAATGTGAGTGCACCCCCATACTATATGGGCTTGAGAACTTAGGGTAAAGCCTTAGTTTGTAAACACATACATAATGTAATTGGATTACAATACGTAAAATACGCAGGATATTCATCTGAGCCCTACTTTCAAGTCAAGGTAGTAATCTTGGGCCTTTGCAAATCATTATTATGATCAACAATCTAGCACAAGTTGCTGAGGATGCCAAATGCTTGCTTTTGGCTGACGATTTAAAACTATTTTTAGAGATTTAAGATGAAAACGACTGTGAAAGACTGCAGAGAGGGACATATATAGATAGCAGTTGCTTGGAGTAAGGAAAATCATCTGCATTTTAATACTACAAAATGTATGACCATAACATTCTCTTATGCTCACACCACACCCCAATACGAATATATGTTGGAAAATATTCTCTTAACAAGAGTGACCGAAGTCAAGGATCTAGGGACATTTTTTAACAGTGAGCTAACGTTTCCTACACACATAATGCATATAAAAAACTGGGCTTTGTCCTTCGTAGGGTTAGAAATTTAAATAATGTCAACTTGACAGTAATAAGAATAAAAATATTTTGATTTTGACTTTGAATGGATCCACCTCCATCAATTTTAAATTTTGAATTTTGTCAGTTTTGTAAATCTTGATTTGACATTGACCATACGTAAACTAATAATGTTCAAAGTAGAGATGGGCCGACTATGACTTTAGCCGACCGGCCGACTAGTCGGCAGTAACAGTCGTTAATAATAATAATTAAGCTATTTATTTCCTTGATAACATTTAACACAATAACATCTAACAATTTTATTTTAATTGGCCCTATTTGAATGTTGTAAGATATTTTCAACAACAAACGGTGTAAAGTATCGCTCTGATCATTATGTATTGTAAAATAGTAATAGCCTCCTTTCGTCGGGTGCGGGCAGGACTTGCGTGCGGGCGTGTGGGGCGAGCACTCGTACGCGCGCGCGCGGGCGGAGGCGGGCGCGGGCGCGGGCGCGGGCGGCGCCGTGCGCGTGCTGCTCGCGCCGCGCCCCGCCGCCGCCCCGCCCGGCGCGCTCGACGTCGAGCGGGTCGACGCCGCGCCGCCCGCGCCCGCCGACCCCGACCCCGCCCGCCCCGTCGACCCGCCCTTCGGCTCCGACTCGGACGCCGCCAGCGACGAGGACGAGTGGGAGGAGCGCGTCGCGGCCGCCGCGCCGGCGCCGGGCGGCGAGCACGCGCGCCTCGCGACCGCCGCGCTCGAGTCGCTGCGCCGCGTGCGCCTCGCGCGGCTAGCGGGCGGCCGGCCCGCCGAGCGCGAGGCGATCGTCTCGGAGGCGACGCGGCTGCGGCTCGCGCTGGCGCCGCTGTGGGGGCGCGCCGGCCCGCCGCACCTGCGCCCGCCGACCTGGCTGCACGCCGCGCTCGTGTCGCTCGCGCCGCCCGCCGCGCGCCGCACCTACGACCGCCTGCTGACGGAGCTGAGGCGCGCCGCCCCCAAGATAGCCGAGCGGCTGGCGGGCCCCGGGCCGGAGATGGCGGCGGCGGCGGCGGGGCCCGGCGTGGAGGCGGCGGCGCCGGGCCCGTGGCTGGTGTGGGTGGGCGGCGGGCGGTGGGCGCGGCGGCTGGGCGGGCGGCTGCACACGCGCGCGCTGGGGGCGGAGGCGGCGACGGCGGCGCCGGACGCGTGGTGCGCCAGCGTGGCGGGCTACCTGCGCGCCGCCTTCGCCGACGTGCTCGCGGAGGCCGGGTGAGGCGACATTACTATGGAGACGAGTCGGATATACAGGGAGAGCAGAATATACTGGGTGGAAAGAAAAGACGGTTGACGGAGAAAAACTACCCATTATTTTATTATTTTATCTTTTATTTATTTATTTAGAAAACAAAAACAAAATACCATGTTCTTATAGACCAAATAGTTCCATCAAGCATAATAATACGGTACACGGTACATACAGTTTTAAAGTAATTTGGAAAAATAAACAACAAAAAGTTATTTAGATGTAATTTAAAGTTGGAAAGTTAAAGTACTAGTAACATAATATTATATTCTGTGGTTTATTATTATACTCATGATAGCAAATTATGGAAACATTATTTTCATCCCATCTATTCGAAAAACGCTGATTGATTCGCCGATAAGTGCGAGCAAAGTAAGTCTTTTCACCAAGAGACTTTTTCACGGGGCAGTAATGAGATTTGAATTTTGAACATTAACATCATCCCTTAGTGCTCCGTCTATTGTATGAAAAAGTCACTGGCCGATTATTAGGTGACCGGCGCGTGCAGCGCCGCAAAAGAACAAAGAAAAAAAAAACGCGCGGACTACGTATTTCCCTTGTATTGGACTTTATTGGAGTAAACAGTTGTTCATTGCACACACTAATTAAACCACTGCACTTGTTTTCCGAACTCATTTATTTAAAATATATAAAGCACCTTGTGGTTTCAAAACAATAACAAGCTAGCGCGACTCACAAGACAGCTAACGCCATCTATCGTCACATGAACGCACTAAATTAACTTAAACTATTCAACATTTCCGGCCCCCAAGGACAAATTAGTCCTTTAAAGAAATACAATGTAATATACAACAAAACAAACAGAGTAAATACAACTTACAGGCTAAATTAATTAAAACTATGTTGTTTAGAATCCAAAGGTAAAGGGCAAACTTTAGTCACAGGTCTACGGAAAGTATTATTTTTAAATTTTAGAGTAACAACCCTAGTCAAGCCATCTTTCCCTGGATGCTTATCAACAATGCGACCAATTAACCATTTTCCAGGAGGTAGTCTTTCATCTTTAACCAAGACAACTGTACCAATATCTGGTTCAGATTTTTTATCGGACCATTTGTACCGATTATGTAAAGTTGTCAAATACTCAGAACTCCAACGTGCCCACAAATTCTGAACCATCCTTTGTAGCATTTGCCATCTATCTAAACGCGATATAGGAACTTCCTCCAAACTATCGTCGGGTGCAGAAATTGGGGCTTCTCCTATAAGAAAATGTCCCGGAGTGATTGGAGAGACATCATCCAATGAATTACTTATCGGTGATAATGGCCTTGAATTTACACAAGCCTCTACCTGTGCCAACAAAGTAGCATACTCTTCAAATGTTAGTAGAGTTTGCCCTATGACACGTTTAAGGTGGTTTTTTACCGACTTCACTCCGGCCTCCCATAATCCGCCGAAGTGTGGAGAACCAGGTGGTATAAAGTGCCATGTAGTATTATCTTGAGCAAGCAATTCAACAATTTCTCCAATCACTTCAGACTTTCGATTCTTAAACATACGGTCTAATTCATTTGAAGCACCAACAAAGTTTGTAGCGCAGTCGCTCCATAAATCGCTACAGTGACCGCGCCTAGCAGAAAACCGTCGGAAGGCAGCGATAAAGGCAGATGTAGAAAGATCACTTACCAACTCTAAGTGGATTGCTTTCGTTACGGTACATACAAACAAACAGATATATGCTTTACATGTTCGCTGACATCTCCCTGGGTACAATTTTAACAATATTGGGCCGGCGTAATCTACACCACTTTTGCGGAACGGCTTGTCTGGAGTAACTCGTGAAGCTGGTAGCTGACCCATTAATTGATTAATCGGTGCTGCAGAATGCTTGAAACAAATAATGCAACGGTGAATAGCTCTTTTGATGAGATTTATAGCACCGATTATCCAATATTTTTGGCGGACTACATTTAAAGTTAGCTGAGGTCCACCATGTAAAGCTTGAATATGCGCATCTTGAACGATTAGTAACGCTAGGTGACATTTAGATGACAGAACAACAGGTGATTGAGTATTAAAGTTAATTAATGAATAGCGCAAACGGCCTGAAACACGTATTATACCATTAGTATCAATAAATGGAACAAGTGGAACCAATCCACTAGATTTAGGGAGTTTACCACCTTTTTTCATTATTTGAAGTTCATCATAGAAATAAATTTCTTGAGATAGCCTTAAACAAACGTTGAAGCCAATTCTTAGTTCTTGTACGTTCAGATAATTAGTAAAAGGTGGAGACTGTATTAGAGTTTTCTTAGAATTAACTTTAGATTTACAAATTTTAATAAATTTTAAGATATAACTTGTAACACGAATCAGTTTTGTTAGTTTAGAGTATTTATTAAGATAAGATAATTTCTCATCCTCATTCTCCACCAATACACCAGAATGTATGATACTTTTAATTTCCAACTTCTTATTATTTTTTCTCTCTAAATATGTGTCTGGAATATTAATGGAAGATAAGGCTGAAATATCTTCATTTCGAAGAAACTTAGGCCCGTGCCACCACAGATCACAGTTTTTCAGAGTTTCTGGACTAATCCCACGCGAGGCGCAATCAGCGGGATTATCTGTAGAGTTAACATGGTGCCACTGACTACTATTAGTTACATTGAGAATTTCAGATGTGCGGTTAGCAACGTAAGTTTTCCAAACACTTGGATTTTTACGAAGCCACGCTAGTACAATCATCGAATCAGTCCATGCAAATACCGATTGTGAATTAAGACGGAGGCTTGTTTGAACGTCCTTTAGCAATTTCGACAAAAGCACAGCTCCACATAGTTCCAACCTTGGAACCGACACTTGCTTGACGGGAGCTACTTTGGTTTTGGCAATAACAATTGAAACAGAAGTTGTATGAGAAGTGATTACTCTTACGTAAACTACGGCAGCGTAAGCCAAACAAGATGCGTCGCTGAACCCATGAACCTCAATTCGCTCGTATCCATTAGATGTAGTTTTAAACCAACGTTCCACATAAATAGTTTCCATGTGTAATAGTTTAGAGCGGTAATTTGCCCATTCAATGGCTAATTCACTGGGAAGTTCATCGGTCCAACTAACACCACTAAGCCACAGCTTTTGTAAGAATATTTTAGCGGTTATCGTTACAGGTCCTAAGTATCCTAAAGGATCAAAAGCACGTGCAATATCTGACAGAACGGTAGCTTTAGTAAAAGGCATACTTGGTTCAGATATATCTAACTCAAGTTCCAACACATCAAGACGCGAATTCCATCGGATTCCTAAGGCCTTTATAGTATTATCTACGGTGATATTAACAGTTTCATTTACTGCCTTACTTAAACTTGGCATTTCACGCAAAACTACCGAACTGTTAGATGCCCATTTATGCATTTCGAATTTACCTTTAGCCATAACTTGAGTGATTTGCTGTTGTAGAGTTAATGCACCCTCCTCGCTATTTGTACCGGTAAGTAAATCGTCCATGTAAAAATCGTTATTAATGACGTCAACTACATCAGGAAAGTCTGCCTTTTCATCTTCTGCAAGTTGCTTTAAAGTACGAATAGCGAGAAACGGAGCACATGACGTACCATAAGTGACGGTTAACAATCGTTTCTCGATAATATCATGGTGAGGTGATACACGCCACAAAATACGTTGAAAGTCTGTATCTTCTTTCGAGACTAAAATTTGGCGGTACATTTGCTTCACATCAGCAAGGAGACATATCTTGTGTGAACGCCAACGGATAATGAGATCTCGCAGGTCTTGCTGAAGAGGTGGGCCAATTAGTACTTCGTCGTTGAGAGCTGTTCCGTTGCTCGGTTGGACAGTTCCGTCGAAAACAACACGTAGCTTTGTGGTAGTGCTGGATTCTCGAACGACTGCGTGGTGAGGAAGATAATAGACCTTGTGAGCTGGCTTATCTAGTGGATCTACATCTTCCATGTGATTTAACCTTTGGTATTCATCAATGAAATCGACATAATCTTGATGAAACTTAGAATTGTGCGCAAATTTCTTTTCCATTTGTAGCAGTCGTTTTAGAGCGATTCCTCGGGTATCACCTAAATTCTGTTCAGGTGAGTCTTTAAATGGAAGACGTACAACGTAACGTCCGTCTTCATTTCTTCTGTGCGTTGCTTGATAGTGTTGCTCACATTTTAAATCTAGTGGAGCCAAAATCTTTTCATGTGATTGGTACTCTTCCGTTTCCCAAAACTTACGCAATAATTGATCTACTTCGAGTAATGTTGTTGACACCAGTATATTGTGAAGTGGGAAATTTGTTTTAGTTGCTGTCGTTCCTGATACCAACCAACCCAGTTTTGAATTTTGGGCAATAAGTGACCCATATTTATTTAAACCTTCAAGCAAAATAGCGGCATGAACTTCAGCCCCTAATAGCACATGGATTGGTCCAGGACTGTGCAAGTGAGGATCAGCTAGATTTATTTGGTTGAGGCCTGGCCAATCATTAATATTTATTTCTTTGGTTGGAAGCAATGGCGTAAGTTTTGAGAGCACATGTGCGTTTATTTGCATCACAGGTTTTAATTCGTAGGAGGAGTAAATGTTCAACTGTACAATATGTCGCGCCTTTACGGTGTTGTTTCCTATACCTGTGACTTTTGCTTCTAACGCTATCTTTTTCAGTCCTAGCAATTGGACGACCGACTCAGTGACAAAACTCGCTTGGGATCCCTGATCGACCAGAGCTCGCAGCTGTACAGGAGTACCATTTTTGTCCTTTACGTTGATCTGTGCTGTAGCTAGTACAACTTGATTGTCACTTACAGATACTTTCAAGCTACTTATTTGTTCCTGTTCTTGTGAATTTTCTGTGTTTTCGTTATCAGTGTCTGTTTCTTCGGTAAATATTGACTTAGCTGTCACATTAGTATAATGCAGGAGTGTGTGGTGCTTGCGGCTACAAGTTCTACAAGTTGTTTTTTGTCTGCAATTCTTAAGACTATGTCCTTTAACTAAGCAGTTAAAGCATAGGTTGTTGTTCTGAACAAACTGTCTACGCTGGTCAGTATCTAATAGTGAGAAGTCCGGGCAGTGGCAGATGTAGTGATTTTTATTGCAATAAGTGCATTCGGTATTGAGTTCAGTCGAAAATGACTTTAAAGTGTTAGCCTTTTGGTGTGACGAAGGTGTCGTTTCTTTTTTTTCTTTTTTCTGTGTCGCTTGTATCATCTCAATTGCTCTAAATCTTCCTTCTAAGTAAGAGCTAAGTTGGGCGTAGGTTGGCAATTCTATTGAAGAACCAAGGGATTGCTCCCAACATTTGTGAGTTTCGATATCTAGCTTAGAAACAACAAGATGCACGACAATAGGGTCCCAAGTAACTGTTTCAATTTTTAAATTTCCGAGGCTACTAAGACATTCGTTGGTAGTGTCTAGCAATTCCTTTATTCCTTTAGGACATTCCATTGTTAATTTCCTTTGGTTAAGTAAACGGTTCAGGATTGTGTTAACAATTATTCTCTTATTACAGTATCTATTTACTAGCGCTTCCCATGCTTTTTTATAATTGGCTGCAGTGACATCAAAGTGTCGTAGAAGTTGTTCTGCTTCCCCTTTCAAACTTGATCGGAGATAATGGTGTTTCTGTATGTCACTTAAGCTCTGATCGCTATCAATCAATGATGTAAATAAATCTTTAAAATTAATCCAATCCCGATAGTTGCCGGTGAATACAGGGAGATTAATAGCTGGTAATTTAATTTGACTATGGTTTACTGTTGAACTTGAAGGTTTACAAGATTGGGAAGCAATGTGTTCCTTCAAAGTTGTTTTAAATTCCAAGTAAAAATCCTCCGTTCTGTCATACAATTCTTTACATTTTTTCTTTTCCTCCTTATTCACGCATTCATCCTTTAATATTTCTCTGTGATCTGTCGAAAATCTTTGCCAATATTCTTCTATCATCTCTTTTCTTGTTTCTAGAAAACTTATAGAAAATCGTGACGTTGAAGTCTTTTTAAAATTTGTATAAATTTTGTTCATTTGTGAATAAAGGTCTTCCTGAAGTTCCAACTTAGTCATTTTGTATCTTTGAAATGAAATTATAAGTTTAGTTGTAAATGCCGTTTAACAATTTTTAAAGTTCAAATTTTTCTAAGTAATTTTTTATAGAAAATTTTCTAAGTCTTTTTTGATATGCGATTTTTCTAAGTGTTGAAATCACGTAAATTATTCTAAGTCCTAAATTGACGTGAATTCGCTGTCTTTGATCGATACAATCGCACTGTCTTATAACACTGTCACATCACTTTTGTTTATCACTGTACTCACGATTATCCAGGCTTCCGAAGGACCAATGTTCATTGCACACACTAATTAAACCACTGCACTTGTTTTCCGAACTCATTTATTTAAAATATATAAAGCACCTTGTGGTTTCAAAACAATAACAAGCTAGCGCGACTCACAAGACAGCTAACGCCATCTATCGTCACATGAACGCACTAAATTAACTTAAACTATTCAACAACAGTGTTTAGTGATATTTGCTGTGCAATAATTGCGAAAAGTGAGTTCCACAAGCAGCGACAGTTTTTTTTTTTTTTTTTTACTATGACTATAACATTTCAAAATTGCACAATTGTTTAAGCTGTTACTTTATAATTTTTTAACATTATAACATTATATTGGTGTTTAATATATTTTTTTATAAATACATTCATTAGATCTTATTTCTTTTTCTCATAGACGGGGATGAACAGTTTTTAATGAGGTAGACACTGCTTAATTGCCTATATGGAATGCACGCCCCTGCCGGAGACGCAATATGTGATTTAGTTGATAATACCTCGTTTCGGCCCTCCATTGAGCCTTTTGAAGCTGAATTTCAAACGTCAAAGGTCGGGAGGCATGAGGTGAGCATTTGGTATGCGTTAATGCATTTCCTCCAATGTAAAAAAGATGTGAGCTGGAGACAAATATACGCATGGAGTGGGATTCCCCTGGCTGTAGGGCGGTGCTCTGATGGGCGCTAATGTTAAGTTTCTAATTTGCAAATTTTAAGATGAGAACGTCTTAAACCTCGTTCATGCATGAAATTGCATACAACCCAAATCTCTGCAAGGTGCAAGCACAGTGTAACTAAGGAACTAACAGTGGGACAACGCCCTTGAAGCCTCGCGGCCATGCCGCTTCGACAAGGCTCATGGTATTCGGCGGGTCGGTCTCGCCCCAACAATCGCTCTGGCCAAACTAAGGAACTAACAGTGGGACAACGCCCTCGACAAGGCTCATGGTGTTCGGCGGGTCGGTCTCGCCCCAACAATCGCTCTGGCCAAACTAAGGAACTAACAGTGGGACAACGCCCTTGAAGCCTCGCGGCCATGCCGCTTCGACAAGGCTCATGGTGTTCGGCGGGTCGGTCTCGCCCCAACAATCGCTCTGGCCAAACTAAGGAACTAACAGTGGGACAACGCCCTCGACAAGGCTCATGGTATTCGGCGGGTCGGTCTCGCCCCAACGATCGCTCTGGCCAAACTAAGGAACTAACAGTGGGACAACGCCCTTGAAGCCTCGCGGCCATGCCGCTTCGACAAGGCTCATGGTATTCGGCGGGTCGGTCTCGCCCCAACAATCGCTCTGGCCAAACTAAGGAACTAACAGTGGGACAACGCCCTTGAAGCCTCGCGGCCATGCCGCTTCGACAAGGCTCATGGTGTTCGGCGGGTCGGTCTCGCCCCAACAATCGCTCTGGCCAAACTAAGGAACTAACAGTGGGACAACGCCCTCGACAAGGCTCATGGTATTCGGCGGGTCGGTCTCGCCCCAACGATCGCTCTGGCCAAACTAAGGAACTAACAGTGGGACAACGCCCTTGAAGCCTCGCGGCCATGCCGCTTCGACAAGGCTCATGGTATTCGGCGGGTCGGTCTCGCCCCAACAATCGTTCTGGCCAAACTAAGGAACTAACAGTGGGACAACGCCCTTGAAGCCTCGCGGCCATGCCGCTTCGACAAGGCTCATGGTGTTCGGCGGGTCGGTCTCGCCCCAACAATCGCTCTGGCCAAACTAAGGAACTAACAGTGGGACAACGCCCTCGACAAGGCTCATGGTATTCGGCGGGTCGGTCTCGCCCCAACGATCGCTCTGTCCAAACTAAGGAAAATAAAAAAGTCACTGGGTCAACTCGCTCCATCTTACACACTACACCTCATCTACGCTCCTCGGCCAGATTTAGGCCATTTAATATACATTATAAAAATTGTGTGTACATTTTGCTTTGAATTGATTTTGAGACGTGCTCTACTTGAAATACTCAAGGAGAGTAGAGTCATCTCGGTAGAGTCATTAGTTTTCTTTTTTGTTAATATGTGTGTGTGCACCGTGCGCAGGGCACGGGCGGTGTTCGTGGGCGGCGCGGGCGGGCACGCGGCGCTGGCGGCGGCGCTGGCGGGCGGCGGCGCGCGCGGGGCGCTGCTGCTGGCGCCGGCGCTGCTCACGCCCGAGGGCGCCAGGGACCCGCCGCCCGGACACCAGCCACCCACGGTAACCCTCTACCACGTCGCTCGTCAACCTTGTGTGTGGGCACGCGGCGCTGGCGGCGGCGCTGGCGGGCGGCGGCGCGCGCGGGGCGCTGCTGCTGGCGCCGGCGCTGCTCACGCCCGAGGGCGCCAGGGACCCGCCGCCCGGACACCAGCCACCCACGGTAACCCTCTACCACGTCGCTCGTCAACCTTGTGTGTGGGCACGCGGCGCTGGCGGCGGCGCTGGCGGGCGGCGGCGCGCGCGGGGCGCTGCTGCTGGCGCCGGCGCTGCTCACGCCCGAGGGCGCCAGGGACCCGCCGCCCGGACACCAGCCACCCACGGTAACCCTCTACCACGTCGCTCGTCAACCTTGTGTGTGGGCACGCGGCGCTGGCGGCGGCGCTGGCGGGCGGCGGCGCGCGCGGGGCGCTGCTGCTGGCGCCGGCGCTGCTCACGCCCGAGGGCGCCAGGGACCCGCCGCCCGGACACCAGCCACCCACGGTAACCCTCTACGCTCGTCATCACGTCGTCCGTCATCTCGACTCATGTTCCTTTGTAAATGATGTTGGTGTTGTTAAAGCTTCTTACGGCCGTTCTTCTTGTCAGTTAAAAGATGTACTGAATGGCAGGAAAAAGAATTGGACGATTCGAAAGCACTTATCTATAAGTATTGGAATAAAAATATTTTGTTTTTGAACTCGATTGTTGAAGTTGTCACGAGCTTTCAGCTCGACAACTTATATTAAATGAATATATTTTTAAAATTTAAATTACTCGTGTTATCATAATGAAAAAAAGAACATTATTTCATTGAATATTTTCGTATGTATAATTCGTTTTGATATGTAGCTGTTAGTCGCCGGCGGTCGCGGCGCCGCCTGTCCGCGCGCCGCCGCCGCAGACGCCCTCGACGCCGCCGGCGCCGGCGCCGACACGCGCGTGCTGGTGGTGGGGGGCTGTGACGACCAGCTGCGCCTGCCCGCCGCCGCGCTGCGCCGCAAGCGCCTCACGCAGGCGGCCCTCGACGCTGCTATAGCGGTCAGTGCCGCCCATAGCTACTGTAGCGCCACGCCCACGACACGCGCGTGCTGGTGGTGGGGGGCTGTGACGACCAGCTGCGCCTGCCCGCCGCCGCGCTGCGCCGCAAGCGCCTCACGCAGGCGGCCCTCGACGCTGCTATAGCGGTCAGTGCCGCCCATAGCTACTGTAGCGCCACGCCCACGACACGCGCGTGCTGGTGGTGGGGGGCTGTGACGACCAGCTGCGCCTGCCCGCCGCCGCGCTGCGCCGCAAGCGCCTCACGCAGGCGGCCCTCGACGCTGCTATAGCGGTCAGTGCCGCCCATAGCTACTGTAGCGCCACGCCCACGACACGCGCGTGCTGGTGGTGGGGGGCTGTGACGACCAGCTGCGCCTGCCCGCCGCCGCGCTGCGCCGCAAGCGCCTCACGCAGGCGGCCCTCGACGCTGCTATAGCGGTCAGTGCCGCCCATAGCTACTGTAGCGCCACGCCCACGACACGCGCGTGCTGGTGGTGGGGGGCTGTGACGACCAGCTGCGCCTGCCCGCCGCCGCGCTGCGCCGCAAGCGCCTCACGCAGGCGGCCCTCGACGCTGCTATAGCGGTCAGTGCCGCCCATAGCTACTGTAGCGCCACGCCCACGACACGCGCGTGCTGGTGGTGGGGGGCTGTGACGACCAGCTGCGCCTGCCCGCCGCCGCGCTGCGCCGCAAGCGCCTCACGCAGGCGGCCCTCGACGCTGCTATAGCGGTCAGTGCCGCCCATAGCTACTGTAGCGCCACGCCCACGACACGCGCGTGCTGGTGGTGGGGGGCTGTGACGACCAGCTGCGCCTGCCCGCCGCCGCGCTGCGCCGCAAGCGCCTCACGCAGGCGGCCCTCGACGCTGCTATAGCGGTCAGTGCCGCCCATAGCTACTGTAGCGCCACGCCCACGACACGCGCGTGCTGGTGATGGGGGGCTGTGACGACCAGCTGCATTCCTTCCCATTCTTCCGGCTTCGTGTCCTATTCATTTCACTTTCGGCAGTACGACTCTGGAACGCTTTGCCTCTTAGCATACGTAGTGCCTCCAGTAAGTTCGCTTTTAAGAGATTGGCCCGAGAACATTACTTTAGTTCTGTACTTTAGCTTCGTCATCTCTGATTAGTATAAGTTATGTTGTGATATAATATTGTATTTATACTATAATATAATATTTATAGGTATTGTATTTATATATGTATGTATATGTATATGTATCTATGTGTTATATAAACGTAGCTTTAAGTTTAGTAGGTACATATGTATGAACACATTGTTCAATATCGTTTATTTTAAAATCAAGTTACTTTTTTGCCGCCTAGAAATCTCTTTTACATCCTTTCCGGTTGACTGGTAGAGAATGCCTAAGGGCATTAAGTCCGCCATTTGCTGTATATATGCAATAAAGTTTAAATAAATAAATAAAGTTGCTGTGACTTAAAAATATTAAAGTCTCTGCCCTGTCTGGCAGTAGTCAGCTAAGCCGACTAGTCGGCCAAAGTCATTGTTAGTCTACTCTAATAATTAACGACACAAGCCGATTTTCATACAATCGAAGTAATTCTGATGCATTGGTTCTCTACCAAGGATCGACCGAGCTGCAGTCTGATAATGGCTATCCAGGGGGTGAATAGAGGAGATCCAGATCGCTATACATACTCAACTGATCTGATCAACATTCTAAAAGATGTAGGAATCAAAATGTTTAAGCAATTCCATACATTTTTATGCTATTTTCGCGTGTTTTTAAACTTATCGATACATTTTTTAGAACGTTGATCAGATCAGTCGGGTGTGTATAGCAATCTGGATCTCCTCCGTTCACTCCCTGGATGGCCATTATCAGAGCGCAGCTCGGGCGATCCTCGGCAGAGAACCGAGGCTCCAAAGTTACCTCGATTGTATGTAAATCGAGTAGGGTGGTTACTGATGTGAGCAATGAGCAGCACTGTATGCGTGACGCGCGTGCGCAGGAGGAGTGCGTGCGCTGGGCGCTGGAGGTGGCGGAGGCGCCGCCCGCGCCCGCCGCCGCGCCCGCGCCCTGCGACGACGACGTGCAATACGGTGACTATACAATGCGGTTTCAACCGCCCGCCCCCCCATTGTCTACTTTCAAATCTATCACAATCCCTTTCAAAGGTATTGTGATTGTGGTAGGGATTTATGGAATTGTATAACTTATAGGCGCGATTCCTTTCGGAACGAATTGTGTTTTAAATGACACTTCATTTGACGCTTCTCCATACGTTTGAAAGATATTTTCGTGTCACTTAGCTTAAAAACAGTTCAATTTCGTTCATTCAATACTCTTCAAAATGCGTCCCGATCACAATCCCTGTCGAATATAAAATAGTGTCGGCCTGAAGTACCCTCTGGTTCTAGTTCCCGTGGGAATATCGGTATAAAAAGTAGCATATGTTTCAATCCAGGCTATTTCTATCTGTATGCCAAATTTCATTGAAATCCGTTCGTCGTGGCGACCGACCGTGGTTTCCGGTTAGACTCTTTTACGTCTTGAAGATTCCAGAATTCCACTTTTAAAATAGTCTGGACTAGACTAACGATACATTGTTATGTGTCACAGTGGCAGAGTCGTCGGAGGACGAGTACTCGCATCTGCCGTCGCCCGGCCCCGCCCCCGGCCCCGCCCCCGCGCCCGCACACGCGCACGCGCACGACAGGTACGACGCACGCGCACACGCACACGCACACGCACACACGCATTATATGTATGTCGTGGGGCTATCTTAAAGAGCGCTCGCCGCGTCGCGTTCGGAGTGAGCTGACTGACTCTAAGCCGGTCTGACATAATTGTATAGCCCTGGCATGAGCTATATAGCTAATGTAATCGACACTCGTAAGTCAGGTAACGTGTCGCTGTCCCGCTCGCAGCACCGTGCAGTATATGTGATATATGCGTAAGCTCGATTAACTAAAGCCGGCACGTTCAACACGTTAGCACGTAGTGTCTGTGAATAAGCGCGCGGCGGGACGTTGCACTGCATGCTCGTCTGTCTGTCTCTCTCGCGCGCACTCAAACTGACGAGTATGAAAGAGATAGCTATTGTTTTGGTTTTGCTACTATAGAGGAAACTTTTTGTATTTGTCGTTTTTTGAAATTGCATTAGTGTGAGTAATGATAACGCGCCAGTTTTCGGAGACTGACCTGAGGCCTGAGGCCTGAGACGGAACAGTATGTCGCTGTCATATCGTGCGCCCGCAGTCCCGCACAGACGACACCCGACACCGACACCACGTCATCGTCAGGTGTAACACGTGCACTTCATGAATCGCCGCTATGACGAGCGACACAAGAACCCTCTCAGGTTAAACTGCAAACTGCATATTTAATTGCACTGTAACATTTTTTTGTTATATTTTGCTTTATTTTACTGTTTTATTTATGTGAATAATGTTTTTCGTTTGAGTACGACATTTTATTAGCAGTTTCTGAAACTAATTTTATATGAAACGAACAAGAATACTGCGTAGTCGGCGATGGTTGGCGGTAGATCAATTGAAGTTATTTGTTTATTTATTTTTTGTTTCTGACAATAATGAAATTATTCACTAGTCAAGGAATATGAGATGCTATTAAATTCTTTTGCATCAGTGGCTTTCATTAATAATCTTTTTCAATTTCAGTGGCAATCAACGAGCGATAGAGATCGTAGGTGAGTGGCCGTCGAGGAACTATTCATTCATTATTTTATTTTTTATTTTTATTTTTATTTTTTTTCTAAAAAGAGCGCTAAAGCAATATTGCTAAGTGAATTTCCTGATAATTCATTTATTTCTTTAATGATTTTTTAATTTTTGTACCAACGAGACGGTACGGATGGAGACTGTATATGCGTTTGGGATGAGAGGTTGTTTGTTTGTTTGTGCAAACCAATGTTACTATTTATCTCCAAAACTTCTAGTCCGATATTGATGCGGTTTTCAGTAATGGGTTTGAGTTTAATTGGCGAATGTTCTTAGATAAGTGTTACGGTGACAACTCACCAGAGGGCGCTGCAGCAAACATTTGTTTGTGCAAACCCAAAGCTACTAGTCCGATTGTGATGCGGTTTCCACTAATGTGTTTTATGTAGTACAATGTATACAATATCTATGCTCTCCAAAAAGTTTGATATAAAAAGATCTTAATACTTAAGACTATCGATTGGTACCATTAAAATACGGGATGTATTTTTTTCTCATTTAAGCCGGTTTGAATCCCGGTATAGTTAAGAGATTTATCAAAATACTTTGAATGCAGTTTAACTGGTTTTGTAAATAAAGGAATGTTTCCTTTCAGTAAAATGGGCTAACTAAAGGATTTCTCCTCCTCCAATACCAACTCGGCAACAAGTGAATTCTGAGATGGGACTCGAACCTACGGCCTTTGGAAATCATCGGCTGTTGCATGTTAATCGATCGGAACGTAAAACATCTGTAAAGATGTTTATTTCGAATGCAATGATATTCCCACCGTCGATGTGACAACGCGGGCCTACAGCGTTTTAAAAATATAAAAGAATTGGAGAATTTCGACGGCATCTCAGCGGTCAGTGCATCGGGCCGGATCTCCGTAGGTCGTCGTGGGTTCGAGTCCCATCTGAGAATTCACTCGGGGCCGAGTTGGTATTTTCCAATATTTTTGTATTTAAAATTTATCACAAATTAATCCGATACTGACACGGTTCTAAACTATAGAAAATAAAGATTGAACGAAACGATTCGTTCAATCCACTTAGCAATATTGCGTTGAAGTCCTCGTTAGACTTTTTATACTCTCATACTTTAAATATGAATTGTGTGTTGTCGCAGAAGGTCGCGTGGTGTCCCGCGGCGCCGGCGGCACGCCCCTGGCGCTGCCGCCCCCGCGCCGGGCCCCCGCCCCCGCCCCCGCCCCCGCCCCCGCCCCCGCCCTCGCCGCCGCCGACATCATGCACCTGCCCATCGTGTTCGCGGACGACGAGCCGCCCTCGCCCGACCCCGCCCCCTCCCCCTCGCCCGCCGCCGCTCCCTCGCCCGAGGTGACGGTGACGAGCGGAGGCGGGGGCGGGGGCGGCAAGTACAAGTACACGCGCGTGATCGTGGCCAAGCGCGCCGCGAGGCCGCTGCTGCTGCGGCGCGGGCTGCGGCTGATGCCGCGGGATCCTTACCGCTGAATGTGCGTGTGCGTGTGCGTGTGCGTGTGCGCATACTGGACGGCGGCGTCCTACCTTCTCGGTTCACCGATACTGTTTTTTTAAAGGAGCTTTATTTAGAAAAAGTAACAGAATACATAAAACTTTTATATCACGGTTTACAGAACATTAGTAAATATTTCATTTGAATAATTAATTATTTCTTTAACCTTAATACTATCCGAGAACACGTTTCCCAATAAACTTTACTGTTCGACCAGGAAACTCCCCGATTGTACCGCTCGCCGGCCGGTTGTTATTGCATTAAAACGTGTGTTAGTCGACTAGGACCTCGATGAGCCTTAGAACTTGGATATCATATTAAATGTCATTCCATACAAATTGCAGCCGATTGAATACGATATGAACTGCCAAATGAATACGATTACCTTACGCAATCGCACCTTTGATATTGATTCTACTACATCAATACAATAATTTTTCTTATGACAATTTTTTTTCTCTTCTTTTATTAATAAAATTATATAATAAATAAATTCCACTTTTCAATTAAAACATTGTTGTATACATCTTGTACTAAAAGTTGCTTTCTTACAACAGTGAAATCATATAATGTTATTTCACATTTCTATTATATAAATAAACCGAAAAGTGACTATGTACCCGTTCACTGTGGAACGAGCCCGAACATTATTGTTAAAAAGTACTAGTTAATAAGAGTTAATTTTTGTAATTGTCAATAAAAAATATAAACATTTTAAGTTTTTTTTTTTATTTCGATATCCCGATTGTCTCAATAACCTTGTACGTTTGCGAAGAAAAGCACGACACTGCGTATTTCCCTTTCTGTGTTCAATTCGCGACACCGGTTGTTTGAAATCCACACGCATTTGTAGCGCGGAATATGCCCACCAAAACCGTGTTCTGTTCGCGACTATAGAACACCTGTTTTGTAATCGTTTAATTGCGCTTTGCTTTTACAAAACCGTGTTCATTAGAGTTGGACTCTGTTTTGGAACGATCTTGTCCTAATGCAAAACCGTGTGGATACAATGCATTGGTTTTCTACTCTACTAAAGACTTCTCCAATATGCTTTATTTTATGGTTGATAACAAAATTTGTAGTGCACGAGAAATAAAGATTTAGTCAAGTCAAGTCAAGTTTCAAGGAGGTAAAGAAAAGAAATTGACAAGAAGGTAGTGGCAGATTACACTCGGCCGGCCAAAAAAATAAGTGCAAAACGCCACATTTGTTATGTAGCACAACTGTGTGCTTGACGTTTCGGCTATGTTGCTATAGCCGTGGTCACAAGCAAACTGGCGGTGCGCGGCGTCGTCTGTTCAGGCGGGCTTGGAGATCCTCAGCCACCCTCAAAGTAAATAAATAAATAAATAAATAATTGCATACAATCACACCAATTACCTAGCCCACGTTAAGTTTCATGAAGAACTTGTGTTATGGATACTAGATAACGGATAAACATACTTATATACTTTTTTTGTAAATACATACATAATATACATACTAAACACCCAGACCAAGACAAATACTTATACATGTTCATGCACACAAATATTTGTCTTGTCCGGGGATCGAACCCGGGACCTCTGGCGTAGAAGGCGGGTTTAGTACCCCTGCGCCAAACAGGTCGTCAAAAGTGTCACTATTTATTGTAAGTACATAACTATGTACGTAACGGTACAACTGTACTACATAAAAATGACGCGTTTTAGTCCCGTTGTTTCAATTTATAATTATAATGGAAGGCCAAAGTTTTAAAATCTTATAAAATTAACTTGTCAGAAAGTTTTTGCATATCCGACCTTACTCGTTTTCCAATATAAATAAATAAATAATAAATAAAATATTTCTTACACTCACACCATTTAACCTAGCCCCAAAGTAAGCACTGTAAGGCTTGTGGTTTATTGCATGTAAGAACTAAGTTATGTTTACAGTTTTCTTATTGTTACTTGCCAAACAATGTATTTTTTCTTTGGTGAAATAAAAAAAAAAAAAATTATACGTGGTAAGTAAGTACTAGGGTAACGGATATAAATACATATAGTTATACATATATTAGTATTTATGTGTAGAAATATATATAAACGTCCATGACTCCGGTACAAATGCGCGTATTCAGCATACAAACATTTGCCCCTACCGGGATTGGACCTCAAAGGCGACGCCTTATACGCATACTATGGAGGTCGTCATTATAGAAATTACGTCCCCGTCGTATTATAATCTTTTATTTAATTTTAACCATTGCCTTATTATTATTGAACTTATTGTTGTAGCCTGATTTTCAAATCAAAACGATTTTGTATTAGGTCAGATCGTTTTGAATCAGTGTGAATCGATTGCAAAATTTGCAAAACAGTGTTCAGTTGCAAAACGCGAGCTGAACACGGTTTTCGTAGGCATGTTCCGTGCAACAAATGCGTGTGGATTTCACGCTACCGATACCGGTGTCGATAATTAAACACGGAAAAGGAAATACGCCTCGCCGCGCCACTGCAAACGTAGCGTAGTATATAGGAACAAATTAGTACAAATACCATTTGATTAGTCAAGCTAGCAGACAACCGGAATTTTGTTCTTTAATTCGGTGCCGACTGGTCCGCCCTCCGTCGCGGCGCGCGGGGAGCGGATTTTAATATTGCGTGAAAATGTCACTAAGCCTCCGCGCGCCGCGACGGAGGGCGGAGCAGTGTGTTAATCGCCTAAAAGTACGTCCTTAGATACAAGCCATATGTAGATGATATTGAAATAAACATTATAACTTATAAAACTTGCACAAAGTTATTGTTGAAATTAACAGTACTAGAGTAATGAATTGTGTCACTACTTATTTTTTTAAGTTCCAAGTATGGCAACAATTTCACATACCTACCAAAAATCAATGTCACGTGGTGACGGAGACTTTTTACTTGTATTTTTATTGCCATAATCAGATTTTTGTAAAGGAGAGATTCCATTTTTGTATTGAAGCTGGGCCCCTAATTTCGATAAAATTATATTTTATGCAAAATAAGGAACCTTTCCATGTATTTATATATTTTTAAAAAGGGCCCAATTATTTATTTTTTTAATAAAAAGGTTAGATTAGTAAAGTTAATAAAACAGCAACCCTACACTTTTTCTACTTTGGCAACTCCGATTGTCATATGTCACATTGATTGATTTGAACTGACAGAACGCTGAATCCCACTATTTCATAGGTCGAGACTCTGACAGTGACGTATGAGTTATGTCAATTCGTGTGACTGAAGGTTTTATTTTATTAAAACCCAACCAAAGGAACTACCCAGTAAGAAGACGCTTTGTTTAATTTTCTGAACTGCATAAACTGTATTAAAACCTCAAAATAACTTGTAGAATGTAGTAATAAACTCAGAACATTAAATAAGTAATTAGATAAAAAAAAATAAGAAAAATATTTTTTAATTTATGTTTGGGCCCATTTTTATTTATTTTCTTGTTCGAAACATTGTCTCAGAAGGTGGGTCCATCAAAAAAAGCATCACTTCAAAACTTAAAGAAAATAAAGGCCCAAAAACGAACATCTCCTATACCTCCTATTTTCAGTGCCACCTTTCATTAGACAGACTATAGTAGAGGAGCTTAGTGCATTACCCTACCATTTTGACACAAGTTTGAAACTTGGCACAGTTGTTCCCTGGATCAAAATAAGCCGATTAAGATCGGTAGCCCCGGGTAACCCCCCCTCTGGCGCCGGAGGGGGGATGCCAAAGTACCGCTCCGCCCGGCTGCATCCCAATAATTCATCGTCCATGTTTAGCTAATAGGTCAAGTCAATAGTGGTTTCTTGAAAATTACACTATAGTCAGAACTTTCGGAAAAATGATTTTAAGTCACTATAATTAATAAACTAGTGTTTTTAATGGATAATGGAAATTAAAAAAAATATAACTTTTAAGTACCGTCACCAGCAATAAGTAGCGATAAAAAACTTTTGTGAACGTGTGATCTGTAAATTTTGATTTTACCCCTAACAACGAAGAGCGCATTCTGGGGGTTTATCCAAAACGATTAGTATGAAATTTGGCGCAGCCGTTCCCTGGGTCAAAATAAGCTGGTTAAGGTTGGTAGGCTTAGAGATAAATGGTAACATTGGTTTGCACAAACAAACAAACAACCTCTTACCCTAAACGCATATACCGTCTCCGTACCGTCGTTGGTAAAAATGCTATTTCGTAAAAAGTTTCTTAAAACTACTAACTAAGACAATATTCCATCTTATTTGTTTGTTTTTTTACTTTAAGTCACTGTAATTAATAGACTAACGTTTTTATTTGCAAACCAGAAATTGATAAGTAAAGCCTATTTAATGTACATGAAAAAAAATATAGCATTCAAGTACATACCTTCGCCAACAATAAGTAGTGAAAAAACTTTGTGAACGTCACGCACCATCAATTTATTCTTAACAGTAACAACCGAAGAGCGTATTCTGGGAGTCTGTTCGAAATGATTTGTTTGACTGTTAATGCTCATGCCCCTGCTTGACAGACTGATCGTATTCGATCACGTTTGTTAAGCAAAGTTCGGCGCGGTCAGGTGTCGGATGGGTGACCGTACAGTGGCCTTACAACTGAGCGCTTGCGTGCTTCGGAGGGTACGCTATACCGTCGGTACCGGCTGTTGTCATCTGATAACAGTCGTTAAGCCAAATCAGAAGCCTTATAGGTGGCCTGATAAACTGACTCTAGAGGTGGCCCCTAATGCTCATACGATAAGAAGAAGATGCGGTAAGAAAATTACGGGGCGCGACGTTCACATTTTTTTCGCTACTTAAAGGTGGTAAAGGTACTTAAACGTTATATTTTTGGAATCTCTATAAGCCTATTTAGGCTTTACTACTATATTTTTATTTGCAAATAAAATCACAAGTTTATTAAAAAAAATACATTGACAAAGTAAAAGAATACAATTGAAAGTTTTGAATATAGTGTATTTTTTAAGAAACTAATTGAGCAATTCCATTTTTTATAGCAGAAATGAATTTCTCGTCTGGGGGGGGGGGGGGGGGGGGAAAGGCCAAAATACCGCTCCGGCTTATTTCACCCCAGGGAACAACTATGCAAAGTTTCATACTTGTGTCAAAAAATGCGCTTTTTTGTCGCTAAACTCTACTACGAACTGGTACTACAGTCGCGAAAGTTCCCGGTCGACTTTTAAGCGATATTCATGCGCTTTATTTGGAAAGTCGTCGTATTAAAGTTTTTTTTTTAATATTTTAATTCAATTTAAATTTTATTTTATTAATTTAATAATTTAATTTAATCAATTAATTAATATATGCTTACGAAAACGTCACCTGAGGGCCTACTGTGAGTTTGCATATAATTATCCAAACGTCATCATCGACAAAAAGTTTTGGTCAGAAAGATCTTAAAACAATGGGAATAAGATTGATAATGTAACGCTAACACGATGGTAACGTTTGGACATTTGCAAGCTCACACCCAGCCTCTGACTCCGAGGGCAGGCGGACTACCGGGACGAATTAACCAATGGTTAATTAACTAAATAAAAACTTCGCCTGGTATCACAGCATGCAGCTAATACTTATACTATTCACATTCGTTAACGATACACTCGACAATACCAAAAAACACCAATCATGAAATAAAATAACAAAAGACTATCTTCTTCTTATTTTACACTTTTAAGCTTAAGGAGTTGAACGATGTACTGTCCCTGAAGATGTCGGTGGATGGAGTTAGGAAATGATGGCGTGGGCATACTCGTACATGCCAAAAGTTCAGTTGTAATTATTAGGTAGTAATTCATTTATCATTAAAGCAGACATTTTGTAAAACTTCGCCTCAACGGCGTCATTGCCTCGTGGCACTCGCGTCTCGCGTGCAGTAATGTCGTGTAAGTATTGAACCAAATAGGTAGTATACATTGGGCATAACTTTTTTAACTTGTATGTTTCGACTTGCTGAGACATAAAAACGTACACATTGCCGTCGTAAAAATATAGTGCAATGCATAAAATGTGTGTTGTGGTTGTATCGATTCCCATGCATTGTTTATCGGAGGTCGCCGCGGAGCCCTGAGCGCCAATTGATGGCTAATTGGGGTCGTCTTTACGCAATTACTTATTAATGTTGGTCAAATCAAAGTATGACTTATTCATGTGCTATCACATCCCAAACGTGACCTAAATATTCTCTCTTATGGTATTCAGTCATATAGTAGGGTAATCAATAAATAATGTAATTATTGTAAACGATAGTGGAGGAGGTATTCACTAATTAATGGGAGTAGGTAGATAGGATACATTAGGACGTTATGACGTTGCAAGCTTAAACTGGCGACCGAGTGTCAGGGTGAGAATATTTCCAGGGCTTCGCCGGATCCGTCGGCCAGAGCGACGACAATAATAAAACGACGCTAAAATGAATAGAATACGTGATTACCTCCGCATGAAGTGTGTCGGAGATTCCGTGGGTTAATGCGCGGTTGGGTGCCAGATGTCAGGCGAGGTTAAAGACGCGAGCGCGGCCCATTGGGGTAGGTTGTACGTACGTACGTACCTATAGCGGGGTGCAGGGTGGAAGTGCCGTGAAGTCTGCCGGCGACGGTCGACGCCTGCGCGCCGCGGGGGCGGCGGCGGCGGCGGCGGCGGCAGTGTCCGCGCCGCACCCGCGCCGGCTCCGCGTCGCTCCGTCCGAGGAACATGACCGTTGTCGCACCGACCGCCGGAATCCTTGCGACTATCACGAAATAGGATTAGCCGACGCGCGGAGGCTCCTCGCCGCGGAGCGAGGCCGACACGGGGGCGGAGACTTCAAATGCACGGAAGGGCGACTAGGTGGGTTAGTTCGGCCTTTGTGGAGCGCTGAATATTTGATGGGCTCGCGTGGAGCGGTGGCGGCGGCGGCGGCGGCGGCGGCGGGCGCGTGCACGGGCGCGGGCGCTGGCGATGCTCGCAGCACGTAAACAGTATCGATCGCTGCACACGCAGGCCGAGGCCGCTTCCGGCCGCGCGCCCGTGGCCTCGCCGCCGCCGCTGGCTGCAATCAATCTAACTTGGTCAATCGCGGCCCGTCACGCTCCACTGACCTTATTTTTGTTCAACTCCAATAATCACCCACCCCGTGACTTAAAAAAGAAAACTTCCTTATCGAGTGTCCGATGTAAATTAATGTAAATGATCTTTCCCAGTGTTGTTCATAATAACAGACGTTTATACGTGTTCTTAGATATGGTGTGCATCTCAAATCAGAATAAAAGGTATGTGCACACTGGCCTGTATCAGCACCGAGCGGCAGTAAATAACTGCAAGTACACAGGTACGATGTACCGCCTGCCACAGCCAGCCGCTGCTCGATCGACCATTCGCCATTCGCACATGTAACGAGGAAGCTATCGAATGACCTCAACACTTATGCAACATTCCTAAAGTCGATTTAAAGACGTTTCGCTTTCAAACATCACAGTTGCTATGCATAGATTATGTGTAGGTACCTACTAGTAAATTGCAATTACCTAGGGCTGATTATTTTCGTAACTACTGATTCTAAAAAGTGGCTAGATTCTAATAGTAACCTAGGTTTTCTTAAATCGTAGCATCAACAAATGAAATGTCAGTCTTACTGACATTTCATTTGGGATATCGGAAGTGGCGCGGGTGTCGAGCACCTTCGTGGAACTCCATTTACAAGCAACATTGTTTTCACAGTTCCGTGCTTACTGCTTACGCAGGATCGCAGGACCACAGTGCCCGTTCTTTTTTTTATTAATGACGGGGAGACTCTTAGCCTTCATAATTCCTGATGTTAAGTATTGATAAGGCTGAAGATGAAAGCGAGCCTCTCCCGAAATCCTTAATCACTAAGGAGCTGGCTATGTTATCTTAACTGCCGTAACACAACAATGCTGAAAATATTGTTGTTATGGCGTCAGACTTAGATAAGATGGTGGTAGCTAGCCAGGCAGACTTACAACAAGTCCTACCACCAACCAAACCGAATACAATATGTACCCCCGCTGGGAATCGAACCTGGGACCCCTGGGTCTGATACCGGTGGTTGTACCACTAGACCACAGAGGCGGTTAAATTAAATTAAAATTCGTTTATTTCAGACTCATAGGATGTCCATAGATCACATTATTACATATATGTCAAAAATTAAATTAAAATGTCTACAAATCAATAAAATTCCATATAAATTAAATCAAAACCGTTCGTTCTATTCTAGACCTCTACATTTCTACGTGTAAATTGCAATTATCGTTTAATCGCACGAAAAACGTTAATTATCATCTCACTTTTTACACGTGAAGCGAAAATAAACCATTAAAAAAATAACCGATATTTAGAACTAAGTGGCCATTTTATATAATCGATCTTAACTTTCTCCATACTATGGGAATTTTGGATACCATATTCAGCGTAACTATTTATTTCCTTTTTAAGCTAAACTGAGGATTGAATAACTTAAAAATAAATATTAATATCTACTCGAACGCAGTGCATTTACCTTTATAGTTCCTCCTTCATCATATCCTTTATCATTAATAAAGGATATGATGACTCAGCTCGACAGGGCCGCGGTCGGGGTGAACGGAGACGGACGACGGACCAACTAAAAAGTCATGTAGATCTTTCGGCGGTTTCTATGCCGAGCATTGGGCATGCTGCAGTGCTGCAACTAGGGGACGACTCGGACATAAAGAAACTCGGTCTTGTCCGAAAGTACTATTTTCAAATTTCAAGGTATTCGGACATGTATATTTATCTTGTGTCCGAGTTTACTATTACCTACCATACCTCGTCGTAGTCATTCAGGCAAAATCTAAAAATCACAAAAATAACACAATAATAATTAAAAACGTTTTAATCCATGTCAAGTCATAACAAAAAACTATAAATATTTCTTTCTCGATTAATAAGTAATAAAAAACAATAAGGCAAGACAAGGCCGAGTTTCTTTTTGTCCGAGTCGTCCCAAGTCGAAATTAATATGAATAAAAGATTTTAGTCAATGTAGTATACTGACAAACATAATTACCAGCCTGTACACTACAGGAACATTAGAATGGCTTGCAAACATAAGTTTTAAACTTGTTTTGTACATAGGTACATATAAAGTACAATAATATGTTTGCATACCCACATCTAAGTACCTATACGTGTAAGATAGGATATTTATATGTTTGAAAATCACGGATAGATTAGCAAAATTAATTTAAAAAAAGTATTTAATAAAGCATTTCCCCGTGGACCCGTTAAAAGTATGGATATGGACATGGGCTTCATTTGACAGTTAAATGAGCATTGAAGGTAATTTTATGAGCTTCAAGTGTCAATTGAAGCCCATATCCATATTCATATTTTTTACGCGCTAGGGGCAGGAATCACGCGATTACACGTAAAGTTGCGGGCGGCCACTCAGTAGTATGCCGAACAGAGTATACCCTCCTAAATTATAATCCCGGACCGGAGCCTCCCGGAGCGCATTATGAACACCGCACGTGCGGTGGCGGCATCGGCATGTAATCTGTGGAGCATAGCATAGCGTAACACTGAACACAGCACCCGCGCGTAATCTGTGGAATACAGGCATCACGATACACGACAAGTTCCTTTTGTAAAAACTTTCACGAGGCGCTCCTCCAACACTGTAGCTGTGGCTCGATATAAAACACACAACAAAACACGATACCCTTCAGCGGAGTGTAATAAAAGTATTGGAATACGTAGGTATTTGTATAAAGCTTTTTATTTGATAAAGAAATAAATATATACGATAAGCAATATCATGTATGCAAGTTAAATCTTATAAAATGGTTGGAATCAAAAAGCTATAACGATATAGAGACACTTTTGATCAGAGCATAGCACATGCACTTTCTGACTAGTTTATACACACAAACCACACACATGAACACACCACCTCACACACTAGCATAAACACACACATACGCAAAATCACAAACTCTCGCACAACACACACACACCCACACACGCGCGCACACACACACACACACACACACACAAATACATACACAATGTAAGCTGATTTGGTTTCTTTCTTTTGTGTTTCATTTTATTATTAACGTCTTATGTTTTTATTTTATTTTTTTCGTTTTAACATTACTACTGTAAGGAAGAGCAGTATCTCCTAACACAGGCTGGTCTAGCTTAAAAGGAGATGCTGATCACTAGCTTAAGACACCTTAAATTGTTAGAACAAATAAACATATTTCATATATTTTTTTATTTTTTTTATTTGGACTGTGATTCTGCGACACGTTCTGGTAGTAAATACGTCACGGTTAATTTAAATAGTGTGAAAATTATTAATAATAACCGGTAATTATTTGACATTGACAGCGTTATTTGTGATTATGTGATTAAAACTATGAAATTTATCACTTTACGAAAACTACCTCTACAGTCGTCTCGCAATAAGACGCCCAGATTTTGGACAGATGTCAACGCCCCTAGAACGTAACTTTGCGTGATACCGAAAAAATAAAACAAATATTAATTAACTACTTAAAGTGTTTTAAAACAATAAGTAACATTCTTTAGCACATTAAAAAATATCACAAAGTGTATTGCGAGTATTCTTTTCGTTTTACTAAAAAATACCACGCAGATTCGAATATTCGAATCATTACGAAACGCGTGTTAAAAACAGTTACGTTCTCAGTCTTTTTTGTTTTAAATCCTAGGGTTGTCACCGGTTGGTTACTGAATTTCTCCAGTTCAATCGATTTAAACGTAAAAAATAACTGTTATAATGAACTTTGTGTGAAAACTATTAGCTTGACACTTGGAAAGTTATTAGAAATTAATAAATATTATTTTAATGTCGAAAGTTGATACTAACGTACTTTAATACAGATTTCTATGATAATAACACTGATGAATCTGAATCTGCTAGGCGATTGCGTAAAGTCGATCGTATTCATTTGACAGTTCATATTGTATCATATTAAATGTCATTCCATACAAATTGCAGCCGATTTAATACGATATGAACTGTCAAATGAATACGATTACTTTACGCAATCGCACCCCTGATTATAAAAATTATCGTAGTTTTATTTGCAACTTAATTTAGTCACAAGATTAAACAACAGGAAACTTTCTGTTCTGTTCAGGCAAACAAACTTGAATCGATTTGGCCCAAGTTTCGATCACCGACTCGTATGGTCACATTACTAATTACGTCGCGATGACAGCTGTCCAAAACGAGCTTCTTATTTTGAGACGGCTGTAGGTTAGGTTAGGTTAGAATGACCAAAAAACGCGCGAGCCGAGCGAGCGAAGCGAGCGTGCAGGAGCAGCCGGCAAAGCGCCAGAGACGACTTTTTTAAAAAAGTACTAAAATTGTTATACCAAGCTCCTCCTGCTTCTATTGACGTTTTGTTATGTTAAAAAGCTGTAAATATCGATATTTTTGACCGACTTCATTGAACATTAATTACATTCATCAAAAGTAAGGTGCAATAATATTAATAATGTGCGGTATATAGAATTGATTTATCACTTTTACCTTTATTCATGGTAATTATTAATAATTGTTGGTAATAATTCATAATTGAAAATTATTAACATTTATTTGATATAATCAGGCGTCACTTGGCGGAAATCCATATCTTAGTAGAAAACGAAAAATATGTAGCTGCAATTTTCCTCCATCGCAAATATTTATTTTCATGTGACCTAATTTGATCCCTTTTTGCGTGTTTCCTCTATTCTACTCAATATTTGCTTTGAATCTCATATGAATGCTTTAGATCGAATGAATGTTGAGGGTAGGGTAGGAATTAGGATTAAAAAAAAATGTCTAATGCTTACTCAATGAATCTAATGATACCTACATAGGTATACGAACATAAACCACCATAATGACGAGGTCAACAAAAGCACTCCGCCTAAGTAGGCTGAGGTACAGGTACTACGTATGTACGAACATGTTTAAAATGGGCTTTTATTAGAAACCCGTCATTAGTCGTTTCCGCGATGGTTGCGGATCCCCGCCCGCCGCCGCCGCCCGCCGCAGTCGGCGAAATGGCAACGACAACGACAAATCTTAATGGGGCCATAAACAGGAAATATAAAGACGTAAACCCGTAGCGTAGTATAGCAGTACCGATATTCAATATACTTAAATGCATAAACTGAAGGCCCACAATTTGACTTGCATATTCGGATTTGACACCTAAGATTTTTTATTAATAAAGTGCGAGTCGGACTTGCCCACCGAGGGCTCCGTGGGTACATAATATTAATTGAGTCTCGCAGTTATTTTCCGAAGTTTTCCCGAAATACAGTTTCCAAACCTAATACTATATTTTTATGATTTAATAACAAATGCTTCGTTTTTAGGTTTTTACCTGTATTCGTAGTAAAAGACGATGTTACTTGCCAAATTTCATAGTTCTAGGTCGACGGGAAGTAACCTATGAATTTTGATTCCCTTGAGAGTGTCGAAGTAGGTGTTATACGTTTTTGCGGCATTAATGGCCTTACCTTCTATACCGTTAATTTTGAAGTTAGATTTTTTTCATTGCTTCAAGAGATTGTTAACGTGAATATCTGGTTTAAATTTTATTTCGATATGCATACCCGAGTTTTCCCGAAATTAAGTTTACAAAACTATACTATAATTACAAATGTATAGTGTTTAGATATTTTACTGTATTTTTAGTAAAAGATGATATAGATAATATAGATTAATAATTTATAATGGCAAACACAATTATGAAATTGTTATTATTTTATTGATTAAATTAATAGTTACTCTATTGTATTGGGGTAATCCTGTAATAATAGATGTAAGTGTGGAAATAAATAAATAAATAAATATTACTTACCGATAGTTATAGGTCAACAGGAAGTACCCTATGAATTTTGATTCTCTTGAGAGTGTCGAAATATACCTACGTTTTTTGGAGTATAAACGGCCTTATATTTTTTTGACTTTAATTTACAATTATAACTTTTTTATTTTGCATTTTACAATGCTATTTTTATGTGATAAATATTAAACAAGAAAATATACTAGAAAAAAGCCACTAGTCTCATGTCGCCCTGTCGGGATTCGAACCCGCATCCTTGGGAGTCCGGCCCAATGCACTAACCAATTATGCTACAGAGACCTATGAGGACACGTCGAATTCGAATTGCATTTTTCTAGTATATTTTCTTGTTTATTATTTATCACATAAAAATAGCATTGTAAAATGCAAAATAAAAAGTTATAATTAGATGGCTGTTTCATCTTAATGGCCTGCGCCGACGACGGACATTGAAGGACTTTTTGTCCGCGACACGACCTTATTACTAAGAACATAAAGTTGAATAAATAACGAGGACTATCGCGTACTTTTCGCGGATATAGGTACGCGGTCTAAGTTGAATCTTATTTGGTTAACAATAAAGACGTGTCGCGGACAAAAAGTCCTCCGTTATCCGTCGTCTGCGCTAGCTCTAATCGATAGTCAAACATCTGTAAAGATGTTTCTTTCGAATGCGAGGATATTTCTCTCATTGATGAAGCGACGGTGGCCAACACCGTAGAACGGTTAATTTACAAGTTTGTTTTTTTTACACTTCCAACAGACTGTTGACCTGAATATATGGTTTTAATTTCAACTCGATACCTCCATGCGTTCTCGCGATATAAGGGTTCCTTTTTTTTCTTTAGAGGTTCGGAACCGTAAAAAACCTTAGTTGGGTTGTATTCTTTGGTTTGATGCTTCTTTCAGCTATTCACGATAGCCTACAGTAGGATCATAAATTCACACTTGTTGTTCATAAAATCTAGCAGTGAGGCTGGAGTTGTCACACTCAACTGCTTGGGTTCCGCAGATTTTTTTATGTATGTTTATGATATTTTTATGGGTTTTTTTAGTTAATGGGTTCTCTCGGACTCGAGAGATGATGATAGACTCCACAAGA
Source organism: Chrysoteuchia culmella (assembly GCA_910589605.1). NCBI lineage: Eukaryota > Metazoa > Arthropoda > Insecta > Lepidoptera > Crambidae > Chrysoteuchia > Chrysoteuchia culmella. The sequence continues at coordinate 42,131 of OU342657.1, forward strand.
CATGAGCCGCGTGTTCCAAAAACCCGTTTAATTCATAACTAAAACTTGCTAGCTACGGCCTCACGTTGGTTGGCGTGAAACAACAATACTTGTGTAAAGTAATGTTTTTTCTGCTTATAGTATTTTTTTCATCGCAACCTTAGAAGTAGCTTTCTCTCATTCATGTAATGGCTACGAAGGCTCTGTGAGTGCAGTGGTCAATAGCGCCATATAATACCGTTAAATATTCAGATAAATAGGACAGGATTTGGCAACATACATAAAGTAAAAGAACGGCTGTGCCCCAAGTAAATAATGAATGAAATGAATAAGAAAGGCGTGAACAGACGGAAGTGCGCTGGCGTTAGGCTGTTTACGGGCGGCGCGGCCCTAACTCGGGCGCTCTGAATCCCCCTGATCATTTTCTTGGCCTCCCACCGGACCTCGGATGGAGGTGATTACTGTTATATTTAAACCGTCATAATAATTTCACACGAAATGAAAACGATTATGGTACGCCAATCGAAGTCGGTAAAAAATTGAAGTAATATTTCTGGAACTGTAGGTACACCTAAGAGCTTGCAACTTCATCCGAGATCCCCGAGCGACGATGCCAACCCCCACCTCTTCGCCACACACTTCAGCGCAATGTACTTGCGGAATAAACACATAACACATTAATGTACTTAATCGCAATTTGTTCTCAAGTTAATATTCTCAAATGTCAATAACTATTTTAATGGGCAGCCATAAAACCTATTGCGGGACTACATTCAACCAAAAATGGGTGATGTATGTTACGGAATGTCTATAACATACGTTTGTTTATTGTGGCTTTATATTAGGCCACCACAAAAACCCTTGGGAAGATCAGGAAAATTCTGCTATACGTAATGTGGGACCTTGAAAAAGCATATTTATGGTATGTTTAAACGTGACATTTACAAAGCTGTTTTAATAGGTACAATCGGGGAAGTTCCGGTTAAAGAAATAATTTATTAACTATTCAAATTAAACACCTATACACAGGGTGGAAAAAATCCATGGGCCCTGGAAGGGAACTACCTTAAATCATTTAGTTAGCTTATTTTACTGCAAGGAAATATGCATTTATTAAAAAAAAAAATTAAAACTGCATTGATAGAATTTAAAAATATGCTTCCCACACACAGTAATCGAACCAGCTAAAATCTTTAAAAGATTATCATCATGTACTTTTATACCTTCAATCGATAGGGTCAATCAAAAGGATCAACTCTCTCTAACAAACATAGTAAAGTAAATTAAAGGGAACACATGAAAACTCAACTTATAAACTCAATGGGACGGATAAAGCACTTTTATTCAAGGCTTTTTGTGAAAAAATTACAATAATATTTGAAATCAGTTTTGTTTCTTTTAAATAATAAAGGATTTAAGGTAGTTCCATAGATTTTTTCCACCTTGTTTATATATATATATATATATATATATATATAGCTCGTAGTCATAGTTAGCTCATATATCTATTACATTTTTTAATAAAGCTCCTTAAAAATCTCTACGGCCAACCTGGAAGTTCCCCGACTGTACTACAATACACAATCTGTCTGTAAGGGCTATTGCAATCGAATTTGTTATTACATGCCCATTAATAATGACGCCGGGACTCCAAGCCTAAGACTGTTACGTTTTAGTGGGTCTATATGAGGAATCCTAGTGTGAACGGATGACACTTGAAATGAACTCTACGTAAAAACTGTTTTGGGACCATTTCCAGTCTGTCGGCGTATGTGCTGTTTAGAGGACACCATATTGGTACAGCAAACTCAAGTTGTGATCTAATTTAAGTTTTGTATATGGTGCCGTCTGGTGACGGCTAAGAATACAATGTGTCACCACTCCCTTACATGCCTGGGATGTCGTAAAAGTCAACAAGAGGCTCGACCCATTGAAAACCTCGTCGATAGAAGCAAAACTTGAAACAAACCCTCTTCCAACCCGTCTGGCCAGTGTGGTAGCAGTAGGCTAATAGCCTCCTATGAACGCCAGAATAGGCGTGAGCTAGGAGAGGCTATATTATTATGTCCAGCAGTGGACGTCCACAGGCTGATGTAGAATAAGGTGATGAAGGTATAAGGACGCTGGAAATCTCTAGATGACCGCATTACGAAACCGTACATATATCGGTAAGTAAGCGAGTGTAAGTGGTATCAGTATAAACTGAGACTTACAACTACAAAATCAGAATTGTATTCCTGTATGACTTTCCGATTTAAGAGCTGTACGGAATAAGGTCTCTGCACGCAAACTTCTCATAAGAAACAAAAATAAGAATACGAATACGTATGTTAATAACTTATTATAAAAAAAACACACACACACACACTTGGTCTTTTATTTGTCAGAATGAAGAACCCTGACTGAAGAAGCAATGAAGTGTGTTTTATTAATTGTTTGCTATATTTACTTATATTTTTAGAATGAGGAGGGAAACTGAAATCTATGGCGCTATAATCTGTACCTAAAATCTGGTGATTGGTCAATGACTTGTCAAAATGACAGGCAGAGTAGTTTAGTTTGTAGCCATTGTAAGCTCCGATTATGATTACTTTGTTTTAAGTTTCAAAGTGACCACTACCGAGTCAGTGGCAAGTACCACCGGAGCTTCTACCCTCTACACCCCAAGTCTCACACCCACTAGAGATTTTGGCTTTTGCTTTTAATTATAGCATTTCATACCATTCCATTCTAGTTCATAACGTGGAAAACTTGCAGCTAAACTTATCAGGGACATAGGGCTCTAAGAAGGCACCTCCACCTCCACTTCTCAAGAATCGTGTAGCCGTGACCAATCGATGCAGCCTCAGTTACTGATCGCCTGCATGTGGTACGATTGCGGTCGGTTCTTTCTTGCCATACGGTGTCCTTTAGAGACTTTGTTTCGAGTTTCGGAATGCGGTTATCACCTTCGTTACACATCACCACTTCAATCCAACGCCACTCCTTATCTATATATATATTGTTGGAGGTGGTGGTTGTGCGACAGTCAGTGCAGCGGTGTGTGTGTTGCAGAGGTTCCCGGCGGGGGCGGCGGTGAGGCATGTGAGCGGCGCAGGGCGCGCGCGGCGGCATGCCGGGCGGCCGCCGGGGGCTCGTCGCCCCGCAGAACACATTCCTCGAGAACATCATCCGCCGCTCCAGCTCCCAGCGTCAGTACCACCCACACTACACTACACTAGTTGTTCCCATCACAATCATCATGCCGGGCGGCCGCCGGGGGCTCGTCGCCCCGCAGAACACATTCCTCGAGAACATCATCCGCCGCTCCAGCTCCCAGCGTCAGTACCACCCACACTACACTACACTAGTTGTTCCCATCACAATCATCATGCCGGGCGGCCGCCGGGGGCTCGTCGCCCCGCAGAACACATTCCTCGAGAACATCATCCGCCGCTCCAGCTCCCAGCGTCAGTACCACCCACGATACACTACACTAGTTGTTCCCATCACAATCATCATGCCGGGCGGCCGCCGGGGGCTCGTCGCCCCGCAGAACACATTCCTCGAGAACATCATCCGCCGCTCCAGCTCCCAGCGTCAGTACCACCCACACTACACTACACTAGTTGTTCCCATCACAATCATCATGCCGGGCGGCCGCCGGGGGCTCGTCGCCCCGCAGAACACATTCCTCGAGAACATCATCCGCCGCTCCAGCTCCCAGCGTCAGTACCACCCACACTACACTACACTAGTTGTTCCCATCACAATCATCATGCCGGGCGGCCGCCGGGGGCTCGTCGCCCCGCAGAACACATTCCTCGAGAACATCATCCGCCGCTCCAGCTCCCAGCGTCAGTACCACCACACTACACTACACTAGTTGTTCCCATCACAATCATCATGCCGGGCGGCCGCCGGGGGCTCGTCGCCCCGCAGAACACATTCCTCGAGAACATCATCCGCCGCTCCAGCTCCCAGCGTCAGTACCACCCACACTACACTACACTAGTTGTTCCCATCACAATCATCATGCCGGGCAGCCGCCGGGGGCTCGTCGCCCCGCAGAACACATTCCTCGAGAACATCATCCGCCGCTCCAGCTCCCAGCGTCAGTACCACCCACACTACACTACACTAGTTGTTCCCATCACAATCATCATGCCGGGCGGCCGCCGGGTGGCCGCCGGGGGCTCGTCGCCCCGCAGAACACATTCCTCGAGAACATCATCCGCCGCTCCAGCTCCCAGCGTCAGTACCACCCACACTACACTACACTAGTTGTTCCCATCACAATCTACATGCCGGGCGGCCGCCGGGGGCTCGTTGCCCCGCAGAACACATTCCTCGAGAACATCATCCGCCGCTCCAGCTCCCAGCGTCAGTACCACCCACACTACACTACACTAGTTGTTCCCATCACAATCATCATGCCGGGCGGCCGCCGGGGGCTCGTCGCCCCGCAGAACACATTCCTCGAGAACATCATCCGCCGCTCCAGCTCCCAGCGTCAGTACCACCCACACTACACTACACTAGTTGTTCCCATCACAATCATCATGCCGGGCGGCCGCCGGGGGCTCGTCGCCCCGCAGAACACATTCCTCGAGAACATCATCCGCCGCTCCAGCTCCCAGCGTCAGTACCACCCACACTACACTACACTAGTTGTTCCCATCACAATCATCATGCCGGGCGGCCGCCGGGGGCTCGTCGCCCCGCAGAACACATTCCTCGAGAACATCATCCGCCGCTCCAGCTCCCAGCGTCAGTACCACCCACACTACACTACACTAGTTGTTCCCATCACAATCATCATGCCGGGCGGCCGCCGGGGGCTCGTTGCCCCGCAGAACACATTCCTCGAGAACATCATCCGCCGCTCCAGCTCCCAGCGTCAGTACCACCCACACTACACTACACTAGTTGTTCCCATCACAATCATCATGCCGGGCGGCCGCCGGGGGCTCGTCGCCCCGCAGAACACATTCCTCGAGAACATCATCCGCCGCTCCAGCTCCCAGCGTCAGTACCACCCACACTACACTACACTAGTTGTTCCCATCACAATCATCATGCCGGGCGGCCGCCGGGGGCTCGTCGCCCCGCAGAACATATTCCTCGAGAACATCATCAACCATGTTTTAATGCCTTCGTTACTGGCTGGAACATATTTCCTCCCCTATAAAAATAAGGAGGATGGCCACTGACCCTGCATGTGTGTTAACGACTCCAAACGCTAAACGGCTAATCTTCTTTCAAGAGTATGGAAGAAATATAATTGCAAAATAATTAAGTGCCTGTTACACCACCAACAGATAAGTTGTGGATAGCTTATCTGGCAGATAATATGTCAGTACTATACCTACGAAAAATGAGTCATACTATCTACCAGATAGGCTAATCGGAACTTGTGTGTCATTAATGAAACTGTCCCAAAATTTTTGATTATTAACTGCCGGTTCCTTGCAGCAGACAGCAGCTTCCTGCTGGCCAACGCGCAGATCGTGGACTACCCCATCGTGTACTGCAACGAGACCTTCTGTAAGATGAGCGGCTACAACCGCGCCGAGGTCATGCAGAAGTCATGCAGGTCGGTACCCGGTATACTAAAGTAGCGACCAGACAACGATCGACAGGTTTTCATACATTTTAGAGCCTCGATGAACTGTAATGAATTATGTTGCCATTTAAAAAAAAAACCTGCGAGATTAGTGGCAGCAAATGTCCCTTGTTTCATTTTTTTCACTCACTTAGCGATTTTTCAAGTTCATAAAACTTTAGCTTAGGTCAGAAATTCAGAATAATATTGAGTTATTTGTGCTCGGATGTTTTTCAACCCCAAATCCTCAATGCATAAATTTATGTAGAAGAATATCTAGAATTTTTGATGGAACGTATGGTTAAATATCTGTTGGTGGCAGGTGCGCGTGGATGTACGGCGAGCTGACGGAGAAGGAGGCGGTGGAGCGCGTGGACCGCTCGCTGGACCACCACCTGGCCGACCAGTTCGAGATCCTGCTCTACAAAAAGAACCGTGCGTTTGTTGCTCGGTACCGCACTGCTTTAAACGCTTGTCTCTACTCCACTCTACCGCCAGCCGGTCGCGAGCTCGCGAGCACGCGAGCCGGGTGTGCAGTCAACGGCAGCTACAGTCTATACAATATGTCTTGAGACATTTCCGAACTCAGTTGCTGTCGTCTTAAAGTTCAAAGTTCACTGGAAAAATTTCTCAGTTTTAGAAAAGCCATGCCTCCTGTTGACCGTACAGTTTTTGTATGCTGTTGTACTGACATCGTTACTTACTCAGGATTCAACTCTTTCCTAGAAAGTCACATCCAATATCAAAAGCTCTATATATAGATGTCGGACTATTATTTCTAATTAACTACTATCCGTAACTGTCAATTTAAGACTTCCACTATTTTCTAAATAATTAACTGTGAAGGAAATATCACAGCATAAATGCCATACGGCCACGCACTTGACATTTAAGGTCTCGAGATTTACAAAGGTTTCATTTCATCTGACTCTGCCGTCGCACCGCTAAGTAGAAGAGCATAAGCCACACGTATACTTTAGAAAAATGACCTGTAAAATACATAACCATACCGTGCACTGTCTGACACTCGAACCACTGCAAGGCATGTACACTTACGTTTATACTTCGCGTCGTTTCAATGGTAAAGAAGTTAAGCCTAAAAGGATTATGGCATTTCCCGTGGCGGCGCGGCGTGCGCCGGCTGGCGGCGGGGCAATCAGCCGCCCCGTGTTATTCTCATAACATAAAAGGTAACGGAGCCGCGCGGGGAGCGGCGGAGGGGGGGGGGGGGGGAGGCAGCTGCCCTCGTCCAATTAATTTGGCTGGTGGCTGATGTTTGTTCGACTCGCTGTTTTTATTTGCGGCGACACGAACAATAATACCGCGGAATAAAATGTATAATATACCCGCCGCAGCCGCGAGTTTCGGCGGGCACGCGACGACGGGCCAAGGCTGTAGTAATTTGTTGGGGCATTCCAAATGATAGCTATAACGTTCCAGGTTGTACGCCTTGCAGCACTGTACTTTACACGAAATTGATGATATCAAAACCACCGCAGCACTGTGACGCCGTCGATCATAATATTATTAACAATATTGGTTTACGAATATTGTTAACGATTTCAAAATATCGCCCGTAGATATTATTTTGGATTTACAAACTGCCTAAAATCACGCATTCTAAGTTTAATACTCATTAGTCATATCTCATTAGACAGACATTTATATGGCTTGTAAAAACTGAAAACACTAAATTTCAGAAAAAAATGAATGAAATTACGTACCGTGCACCTGTTATTTGCAAATTGTATTCCTCGTCAGGGGCGGGCACCGGGCGGCGGCGGCGGCGGCGGCGGCGCAGTCCCCCGCTGGCCCGCTGGCCCGCTGCAGCGCTTATTGCTCTCAATTTAATATTTCAGGCCGGCCGATGGGCCGCGCGAGACTCTTAAAATCCTTGATATATGTATCTATAAATTATTAAGTATATTAATACGTACGTTAACGGGATCTGCAGCCAAGCGAAATTCGTTCTTATGTTTTACACGTTAATCTCGGAAATAAAGCAACCTTTTACGGGTCAAAACATTTGATTTTATATTGCCTGTTTTTACGGCTTTTTGGATGCCCATTTCGGCACTTTTCATTAGGTGTTGATCTAGGGTGCCACCTGCCTCTTCCTGACTTAAGGGCTACCAACGTCTAAAATACGGGTTTTTTGATTTTTTTACGGGAGATAAAACAGTAAGAAAAAAAATTGTTTAAATAAGCAGCTTTTAAACACTTTTCATTTAAAATAGCAAATGTAAAAAACTGTTAAAAATAATCCCGTCAGGGCGACATGAGACTAGTTGCTTTTTTCTAGTATATTTTCTTGTCTAATATTTATAAATATTTGCATGTTCAAAAAAATTTAAACATGGCGATTTTAAACTACAATGTCAAAAACCTTCATTTTGTGCCAGCCAGCCTGACAAAACGTCAGCATTTGGTTTCGCCAGACAGCTCTTTGCTGAATTAGTAAAAATACGGGAGCTTTACTTAGCCCGTATTTTATTTTCTCAATTAAGGGTTTTTGTACTATCAATGCCTGAAAAACGGGGCATCTGGCAACCCTTTGTTGATCGCGCTCGCTCAATAATAATTCGGTACATGTTGAAATATGACCAACTCTTTTCAATACAATTATTTTGTTACGATAAATACTTAGGTTACGTACGTAATTAAATTAAAGTGCTTTCTATACAGTACAATCTATCGATAGCGACGTGACCTTCCACAATATACAAATTCCTTCAATAATTCCGAACCTCACGATAAATGTTAAAGTTCAAAGTTGATTGGAGTAAATGTTGTAAACCCTGGGCACAGATTACTAAATAGTTACTACGTAACCCTGGGGCGCCTCCGCACCACCATAAGCGGTCATTGTTCAATATCAAAGTAACTGACTGCACATTTCAATTGGGCTTACAATAATACCGCTGATAGTATCAATCGTGATTCGGATTTCTGGCAAATACCTGCTACAAATACCACCCCCCTGCCTATTTATGTGGCGAATTTTTTATTTGTTTGAACGCTAATGCATCATTATTTAAAATCCATTCGTCTCTGGGCTCGGACTTGGACATATTGAATAGCTCTATACGAAGTTTTAAAAAGACCCTCTTTAGTCAGCTTACTTTAATATAATATGTGAGTCACTGGAGTACCACTTTCATTCATTCAATTTCCAAAAGAAATCATTGATCGTTGCGTCACTTTATGACGCTGTTCAATAGATGGCGCCACATAATTTTTAAAATCTTCCTATCCTACTTCCTACTAATATTATTAATGTGAAAGTTTGGATCTTTGGCTAGATAATTGATGTAAAAATGAATTAAATATCTGTAATTATTATTATTATTGTACTCGAATTTGATGTTGTTTTTTACCTGTATTTTATTTTGTCTTATCGTTGGCAATGATGTTTGTAATTATTTTAGGTAATAACTATATTGAATTATATTATTTGAAATTAGAGTTCCCAATAACGTATTCTATCTAAATATATATAGCTCAAAGGTGACTGACTAACATAGTGATCTATCAACGTTCAAGCCCAAACCACTGGCAGAATCGGGCTAAAATTTGGCATGCAGGTAGATGTTGTGACGTAGGCATCCGCTAAGAATGGATTTTTGAAAATTCCACCCCTAAAGGGGTAAAATAGGGGATGAATGTTTGTATGAAAGTCCGTCAGTTTTGAAGTTAGGATCTTCAAATTTAGCATTTAGGTTGACGATTGAAAATAAATATTTACCTGTCTCGGCGTTTTTAAAAATTCTACCCCCAAGGGGTGGAAAGGGGGATGAAGTTAAGAAAGAAAAGTCCTTTATTTTCACCCTCATTTTTTATAAAGGGCTTATGGTTGGAAATTAAATAGAAATAAACAAACCTTTATTTTGTGTGTTATACAAATCAACCCCTTAGGGGGTAAAAGGGGGTAAATAATGTTAAAATCGATATGGGTGTCGTTATCGAGGTTTTATGAGATGTTGATTACGAAAATGGCATCGATTTTGAAGTCCGACGCGATAGACATAATTCAACCTTTATGGTTTGAACAAAGAGTTTAATGTTTGTTTAGAAAAATTATGCAAAATAGACATAGCGACTTTTTACGCTTTGAATTATTTTTTACAATACTTCGTGACATTTAATACTTCTCTATTCGCAATTATGCATGCTAACATTATAAATGTGAAAGTTATTATTGCCTGTCTGGCTGTTCCCTTTCTCGAGTAAACCACTGAATAGATTGTAGTGAAATTTGGTATGAACATAACTCGAACCGTGGAGATGGACATAGAATACTTTTTATTATGATAAATGGCACCACCACGCGACATTCTAAGTCCACGCGTAAACCTAATTCCGCGCGGATGTAACGGCATTAAATTCCGTCATTCGTTGTATTTGAACAATAAAGAATTAATCCTATCCTATCCTACTAATATTATAAATGCGGAAGTTTGTGAGGATGTTTGGATGGATGGATTACTGTTTCACGCAAAAACTACTGAATCGATTTCGATGAAATTTGGCACACAGATAGAAGATAGCCTGGATTACTTAAAACACAGGCTACTTTATAATACCGGTAGTCTCTAAACGGCTAAACGGATTTTAATGAAATTCGGAACACATATATTTTATAGCCTGAAGAGGAACATATGATACTTTTTTTGATTTGTCGCGTTAAAATATCTCATTCCTAAGGGAAAACATAAAAAATCAATGTGGGGTAAAAAAGGCGGCGCCACATAATTTTAGAAATCCTGCTATCCTACTAATATTATAAATGTAAAAGTGTAGATGTATAGATGTTTGGATGTTTCTTACTCAATCACGCAAAAATTGCTGAATGTGTTTGAATGAAATTTGGGACACAGGTACTTAATAGCCTGGAGAGGAAAATTGGATACTTTTTTGTCGCGTTAAAATCCCAAACTCCTACGCTAAAATACAAAAATTGATAAGGGCTTCAATAGATGGCGCCACATAATTTTTAAAATCTTCCTATCCTACTTCCTACTAATATTATTAATGTGAAAGTTTGGATGTTTAAGTGTTTGGAGGTTTGTTACTCAAGCATGCAAGAACGGCTGAACGGATTTAGATGGAATTCAAGACACATATACTTAATAACCTGGAGAAGAAAGAAAAACCTTTTTTTGACACACGGATAAAAAAAGAAAACATAAAAGAACAAGAAAAATAAAATTTAAAATTAAAAGAAGGACATTGGATACTTTTTGTCGCGATAAACCCCTAGCTTAGTCCTACGGGAAAGTAAGTACTAAAATAAATGCGGGCTAAAATATATGGCGCCACATAATCTTAGAAAATGTATTATCCTTCTACTTCTACTTCCTACTTATCATAAAAATGTGATGGTTTGGATGTTTGTTACTCAATCACTAAAAAATGGCTGAACGGGTTTGGATGAAATTCGGGACACAGATACCTACTATATATCATTGAGAGGAACATAGCTTTCTTTTTGTCGCGTAAAAATCCCTATTTTCTACGGGAAAATAACTACATCGCAATAGGTGGCGTAAGTGTATTTGATTTAAAGATGAATTGTGGAATTAGCGTAGGTGAAAAAGATAGATATTTCTTTTTTTCTTTTACTAAATCTGCCGGACCAAGTTCTAAAGACCACGCGGACGAAGTCGCGGGCGGAAGCTAGTTGTTGTATATATTGTTAAGTATATAAATACGATAGGTAGTTTAAATGCATATTGTGACTGCCTTTATTGATAAGACACTTAGATATGTATCTTGTTTTACTATTATTATTTTTTGTGTGTATCAGTGTACTTATTGTTGGCTGTCCTAATAAATAAATAAAAATAAAAAATTATAGAAATTCCACTTAGGGTTACATCATATTTTTTTAGCTAATTAATTATTTTAAACTATTAAAGTTTGTGCTAGCGGTCAAACGAGTACAAAAGTCGCCACTCAAGTAGGAGGGAAAATATCGCCAGCATGTTGCGCGACAGCGTTTCTACATTGAAATAGGATTAGAGAGCTGTCGTTGGCTAGCGGCCACCCGCAGTTTCACCCGCGTGGTTCCCGTTCCCGTGGGAATATTGGGATAAAAAGTAGCCTGTGTATTAGTCTACTGCATGAAGTCCCTACTTACCAAATTTCATCCAAATCTGAAAGGGGAACAAACAAATAAACAAACTGACATACTTTCGCATTTATAATATTAGTAGTATGGTGTGGTTGGTTGCAAGCACGCCGATGGCTGCTGGTGAAATCCTCCTCTTCAGTAGGGGTTAACAAAGATATCGCCTGCATGTACCGTGATATCGTTGAAGAGGTAGCTATGTCGGTTGATGGTGTGGTTGTCTTCCGCGCAGGCACGCCGCTATGGCTGCTGGTGCAGGTGGCGCCGATCCGCAACGAGCGCGAGCTGGTGGTGCTGTTCCTGCTCACCTTCCGCGACATCACCGCGCTCAAGCAGCCCATCGACGCCGACGACCCCAAGGGAGGTCAGTACACTACTCACACTACATACGTTTTTCTGTGAATTGTTCATAAATGAATGAGTTTATTAAAATCCATTTCTACATATTGAACATCAAATTCGGCTCGAAGGACCACAATGCCGAGTAGTGCCTTGATACTGCCACTCAATCAACTTGCTGGCTCTTGAGAAATGATGAATCCTTGCCGATTATAAAATATTTATTGTCTTGATACAAACCAGTTCCCAATTGAAGTGATATGAGTATGACGTGACTAAAATTAATTTCAATTATTATAATTAGTGAAATGTATGAATATGAAAATGCTGACGCGGTGACGTAGTTTGTTTGGTGTAAACCGTACAGTACCAAACATAGACCTTCATACAGTTTAAGCCGTGAAAGTGCTTGCCACCACGGCCCTGGTTTTCTGCGCCTTGACATCATTACTACTCTCCCAAAGCAACAAAAACAGCTGTCAGTCAGAAAACGTGTTAAACATGGCGTAGCAGAGCTTTAACGCTCAACATCCAGCTTCGCCACGCTGTCTGACGGCACTTACACGGCCTCTTAGGAGGCAACAGTTTATGGAGCCATTGGCCATGGCATATTATTTCTGAATTCCAAGACAGCGCTTTAGATTTTTACCTTTTTACGTTTAAGTATTATGTATTAGAGGCATTCGACTGATCGACTTCTTGAGAAAGATTTTTTTTTTGTTGTTATGTCGTGTGTTCTTGATTGAGACCGTGATTTCTTGTGCTAGGGCTGTCGAAGTTCGCGAAGCTGGCACGCAGCGTGACGCGGTCACGCTCCGTGCTGGTGTCGGCGCTGCCCGCACTCAAGGAGCCGCAGCGCCAGAGCCACCTCGCGCACGTACGTTACATCATACACACCATACACCACACCACCACACCATCATACACGTGACGCGGTCGCGCTCCGTGCTGGTGTCGGCGCTGCCCGCACTCAAGGAGCCGCAGCGCCAGAGCCACCTCGCGCACGTACGTTACATCATACACACCATACCATCATACACACCATACACCACACCACCACACCATCATACACGTGACGCGGTCGCGCGACACCACCTCGCGCACGTATGGAATGAAGCTTTTAGACGGGCCATATTTTCCTGACCGGCAATTATTTCTGTCTCACTCTGACTTTTTACATACATAGCATACATATAGTTGCCTAACTCACATTTGAGCAAAAATATGGCCCCTAGAAGTACCAAAACTCCTGCATGATGCGACTACGTTACATGTTTCATTATTACTTCATCAGCTGTGTTTAATTTGCCCCCTGCTGGGGCACCGGCCGTCCTTATCAATGGATAAGGAAAACGGGCCATGATCCACCTGACCCACCATCAGGGGCGTGCATTGGTTTTCCAGCGTAGTAGGCACTGTAGATCTAACTAGTAATTTTGCACTTATCCTATCCTGCTACCGAATATTATAAGTTTGAAAGTTTGTGAGGATATTTGGATGGAGGAATGTTTGTTACTATTTCACTCAAAAACTACTGAACTGATTAAGATGAAAGTTTACAGCAATGTAGCTTATATATCAGAAAACCACATTGTATGCAAATATTTATAATTATCCTGATATTCCCATGGTAACGGCAACCACGCGGCGTGTGAAACCGAGAGCGGCCGCTAGGCATAAATGATAAGGTTCGTAATATTTAGTAGGAATATTAAAATGCTGACGAGTTTGATTGTCTGAGCACGCTAATCTCCGGAACTACTAGTTCGAATTGAAAAAATATTTTTGTGCTGGACAGTCCATTTATCTCGGAAGGTAATAAGATATTTAATATCACGTTACGATTAATAAGAGCAGAGCATTAATGTAAAACGTTACAGAAACGGGAAAAAAATATTAGTTTTGGGAGCTTCCGTTGCGGACGGTGTGTAAACGGTTAAAGTTATGTAAAAATCATGTATGACGAAATTATTCCCCATCAAAAGTTCTTAAAAAAAGTCCGCGACAGCATATGTCTATGTTTTATGGTTAACTCACTATAACCATTTTTCAGATAATAAAATTTGTTCTAAATTAATGTATTATTTGAGAAGCTGTTTTCATAAACATGATATTAATCCTTATCTAAATAAATACGTTAATCATCACAAGTATTTAATTTTGAACAAAATTGTCCTTTACATCATTAAATTTTAATGAATATCTTAGGAAATATGATAGTTTTAAAATAACTCCTCAACAAAATAATTCGCGACCAAATTCATTCGTCAGGTAGGCATGCTTACTTTATACTGATATATTCCGGAAGTTTAAGCTAGATCGTTACACGTACAAACAGCGCCCTTCTTGCCATGGGCGGTTTATACTTGAGCAATACTTTTTCTAAATATGTTGTATTCTTGTATGAAACGCTGCTCGTTTAGAGTAGGCAATTTCGAGACTGCCTATCGGTAGATATTCAGTATTTAGCGTAAGGAATATCTTAGTGGGTGAGTGTTGAATAGAAGTTTAAACTAAAATAAAATAACTTTAACACTTATTGTATATTTATTTATATTTTGAATGAGGTAGGCACTGCCTAATTGCCTATATGGAATGCACGCCCCTGCCCACCATGCGCGTGCTCAATGCAGATCGGTGTGATTTAACGACTCCAAATAACATTCAGTTTCATGATTAAAGTCCGACCGCTGAGCGAATGCGTTCCTGTCAAGTCGTGTCAGTTCTCTATCGAGTAAATAAAACTTATTTTCGGAAAAGTATAATTCCGAAAATGAACTTTATTTAGTAGACTTAACGAACAGACTGAAACCTGTCACTGTCAGAAACGCATTAAGTCAGCGGCCGCACTATAGTTACCGGTTACGATACGAAGGTGCGTATGGTCGCGGCAGGTGATGTCGCTGTCGGGCGACGTGCTGCCGCAGTACCGGCAGGAGGCGCCCAAGACGCCGCCGCACATCCTGCTGCACTACTGCGCCTTCAAGGCCATCTGGGACTGGATCATCCTGTGCCTCACCTTCTACACAGCCATCATGGTCCCCTACAACGTCGCCTTCAAGAACAAGACCAGCGAGGACGTGTCGCTGCTGGTCATCGACTCGATCGTCGACGTCGTGTTCTTCATTGACATCGTGCTCAACTTCCACACGACCTTCGTGGGCCCCGGCGGCGAGGTGGTCAGCGACCCGAAGGTCATCCGCAAGAACTACTTCAAGTCCTGGTTCCTCATCGACCTGCTCTCCTGTCTGCCCTACGACGTCTTCAACGCCTTCGACCACGATGAGGACGTGAGTTTACTTCTTCCTAATGTACCGGCTACACGCAACGTCTTACCAGAAAGCATGCCTGCACAAACCGATTTGCGCAAGTGAGACAGAGCGTGTGGCCGGGAAAACGGTATCCCGTGCAGTCCTAAAAGCGCGGCCTGAGTAATTATTGAAATGCTAAACATTTGGACTGCGCAAACTTGACCTGCACGGTTTTGCCTGCACGTGCGACCGGGCCTCCGCGCCTCCGTGCGTCAAAATTGTTTCTGATAACATACGTAGTAAATGTATGGAAATGAGCGACGTAAGATGTTATTAGAAGGAGGTTTTAATTAATTCATAGAGCTCTCTCTCTAAATACTGAGGACTGAGTCAGACTGTGCGTGCTTACTCGCACGTGTGGCCGGTCAGCCGGTGTTCCGTCTTTTGCTCCGTCATGACTGTGCAGTCGAGCGTGTGGCCGGTACAAGATATATACTATATACACATCAACACTGTCTAGGGATATTATATTACATTATTCATAACTTAAAAACCATCTAAAGTACAGGAAAAGTTTGTATGGGAAAAACCGTCCTGGGTTCGGTCTTTAGAAATAAAAAAAATAATAAAAAAAATTGTAAAACAAAAGAATGCATGATAATTTGAATATAACTTTCGTAAAAGTTAGTTTTTCTTATACAAACCGGCGTTTTTTTTGAAAATGAAAGGCGTTACAACATATTTTTTTTTATTTTAATTTCAAGTTTATTTTGTTTTTCATCATCGCACGTCGACATTTAACCAGTTAAGAAAAAAATAGAGCTGCATGCATGTTGAAATCTGATGCTATCCAACGCATGGTTGTTGACTGACTTAAGTTGACCCTTCGAGCCCGCCCAAAACGTGATCTCCTGATTATGGTCACGTTATCGTTTCACGAGAGATGTTACGGAACGGCATTTTGGCAGAAAACGCGTTCCCACTCTTAGATATTACCGTTTTCTACGAAATATCGCCAGGAGACAACCCCATATAATGGCTATGGAAATGGTTTAAAGACTCATCTGACTAATTATTGTTAGTAAGTGACTAAACTGGGAGGAGAACTTAACATGAAGTCGGTCTTCATTCTCGCACATAACTTCGAGGTTCAGCTTTGCAGCGTGGCATTCATGGACTAAGACTTTTATGGATTCGATAACTTTTGGCATGCAGTGACGAGCAGTTGTCAACGGTACTCTTTTTGTCAAATCTCAGTTTGGATTTCAACCGGATTCGCAAATTATTTGAAGTTGAATCGTTTTGTTGAACTCAAAAAAGGTTATATTTTACGTCTTTTAAGGCATCAGTACGACCCATGTGGCATTATTATTAAGCCCCTTATCGTAGAGATAAAAACAAATATGTCAGTTCTAAAATGTTGAAAGTACCGGCTAGACGTTGCTGAAGATGGCTACTGGATTTCTTTTCCTATGCGTGACGTGTTGAAGGTTTTTTATAAAGATGATGAAATGATATTATGTTTTATAATAAAAAGGTCTGCCAAGGCCATATTTGCCAAAAGTATTTTGACCTTAAAACTTAACTGGAAATGCGGATTTTTTCAGATTGCGGACAATTTTAGGCGCGCTAAATTTTCAATTAGCTCAGTTTTTCTGATCGTATATGTCATGCATTTTGTTGTTATGTCAAGTGATGTACCTACCTAAGCAATTTTGGAGAGCGGGCTCATGGACATGTTCAACATTTATCGTTCAACATTTTAGCTTTTATCGTGTTGTTTTTACAAGATGGACACATTAACTACTCGTTTCGCAACAACTCAAGTTAGAGTTATTTTTTATAGTAGAAGCTCACCTTAGCTATAGGGTTCAGTTGCGTGCAGGGCATCGGGTCGCTGTTCAGCGCGCTGAAGGTGGTGCGGCTGCTGCGGCTGGGGCGCGTGGTGCGCAAGCTGGACCGCTACCTGGAGTACGGCGCCGCCATGCTCATCCTGCTGCTGTGCTTCTACATGCTGGTGGCGCACTGGCTGGCCTGCGTGTGGTACAGCATCGGCCGCTCCGATGCCGACTCGGGCCTGCAGTACTCTTGGCTGTGGAAGCTGGCCAACGTCACGCAGACGCCCTACTCCTACGTGTGGTCCAACGAGTCCGACGGGCCCGAGCTCGTCAACGGGCCCTCGCGCAAGACCATGTACGTCACCGCGCTCTACTTCACCATGACGTGCATGACCTCCGTGGGCTTCGGCAACGTCGCCGCCGAGACCGATAACGAGAAGATCTTCACCATCTGCATGATGATCGTGGCAGGTGCAGGACTCTTCTGTTATTAGCCGGAGCACCGCGCGACCCCCCCGCAGCACCCCCCCCCTCCGGGGGGCGCCGCTGCTGCGCGGGGGGCCGCGCCCCTCCTCCCTGCCCCTTCCTCGACCCCTTTTCCTTTGTGAGCACGTTGTTTTATGTTTCGATGGTTGCTAGACGTCATCAAATTTTGCCACTGTGTGTCTTGTGTGATCGCACTATGTGTGTGCACGGCTTCGGCCCTACGAACCGCCATCATCGCTGACACACTATTGATGATTGATTCATACATTTTTCTGACAGATTACAATATAATACGGTAAACCAAAAGGAATACCTACAATGCGATTTTCTTTTGTGGTTAACTTTGTATAAATATCTGAAAAATCTCATAATTAATTAGATTGATTTTATTATAATTTCTATTCATTTATTTATTATTATTTTAAGATTAAATATCTTCAGGTTATTTTCTATTTCGCTTTGTTATTATCAGTTTCATCCCTTCCCCGCCCCGTGCAGGCCCACGAAGCGTCGCATCACGCGTGGTGGCGCGCGGCCGTCAGCTGATGCAGAATTAACTCAGTCTTTCACACAGAACACAACAAAGAGGTTGAACAAACATATTGAACAGTTTGTAGGTAATCACAATGTCATCTAGCAAAACAAGTACGTTGGCAAGACAACGCGAAAAGTTAAAAAACAAGGGAAATGTAATCTATTAAATCCCTTATGTAATAGATTCAATAGGACCTAAAAGATTGCTTCAGTGTTTCGCCCAAAAGGGTGGCATTGCCAGACAGCCAACGTCAACTTACTACTTGTAACCTCTTTCTTGCGTTGTTGTGTGGTCAATCAGCTGACGGCAGGACCCCATGCTCTCTCCGTTGTTGAGATGGCCATTTCATGTAACAGGGCTGCTAAAAGAACAGTTAAATTAGGGTTAGACTTTAGTCATACATTTTTTTTTTATAAAAATTAAAATGGTAAGAACGTTTAGCTTAATTTGGTAAGTGTTGTGAATTAGTCATATTATGTTAATGCCCATTTCATAATTGTTCTAGCAGCCCTTACAAACGAGTCATTCGCGAGGTCACTAGTGTGTGTTGGCACCTAGCACACCGACCGGTGGCCAGCAGTGCGCTGATTTTCATTAATAATCGCTACTAGGTACTAGGTGTAACAAAAATACTTTATAATATTTTAGGGTCAGATTCTACTGCTGAATACATATAGGTAACGATAAAATTATTAAATTCAAAATGAATCTTTCTCATTGATTTACTCTTTTTCGTAGCAAGTATATGGGTCCCATGCCAGTTCCTAGTATTTAATATGACAATGAGGATATCTTTATAAGACTGTAAAATTGACCCCACAAGAAAGGCAGCCGTATTTGACCAGCAGAAACTGCCCCTTAATTATTATTCAGAATCTCTTTTGCACTTTGTAGCGTGTGGTTTTCACTAACGTCTGCGTCTCAAGTTCTACACTCATATTTTTTATTCGTCTCTATTTACTGTATTGGCTGCTGGTCGATAAAATGATAAGCAAACATGCCGTCGTCCTTCATTTTCGTCAATGTGAAACATGTTGATACGGAAGTAGGATGATAATAATCAGCGACGAGCGCATGTAGAGTGTAGAGCTAGCGCGGTGTCAGTGTGTGGTTGGGGGCGGGCACTGAGCGGGCAGCTGCCGTGGTTGCAGCGCTGCTGTACGCGACCATCTTCGGCCACGTGACCACCATCATCCAGCAGATGACCTCGGCTACGGCCAAGTACCACGATATGCTGAACAACGTGCGCGAGTTCATGAAGCTGCACGAGGTGCCCAAGGCGCTCAGCGAGCGCGTCATGGACTACGTCGTCAGCACCTGGGCCATGACCAAGGGGCTCGACACTGACAAGGTGACGCAAAACTCTTGCCTAATTTCTTAGACTAATAGTAATTATTCAATTCAATTTTAATGCTAGTGTGGACATCAGAGATGTTTAATGTCCCCACTGCTGGGGCACTGGCCTTCCTTATGGATGGAAAAGGAGATCCGGCCACGATCCACCACGCGGGCCCAATGCGCATTAGTGGGTCATAACGACTGCAAATGCAGCCGGGATCGACGGCTTAACGTGTCTTCCGAAGTACGGAGGAGCTCGAAATAGTCAATTTTTGGTCACCCATCTCGTGACCGACCATTGCGAAAGTTGCTTAACCTCAATAATCGTACGCCACGGGCTTCTCCCACACAATGCTGATGTACATATAATACCAAAAAGTACAAAACTGAAATTTTAGTAGTAGTAGTACTTACCACCCAAGAGCAACAATATGGCGCGAATATTTTAAGTCGAAAAGTTGTTTACAAAATTCTAGCCGTAAAATAACTAGCTATTAGGAAAAATGCGTAATAGTATTATTTGGCATGTAGGCATTTCACACAACGCCATTTCGTGAGAACAATGGAAACAAATTATTCATAAAAATTACTAAGGTATTGATTATAAAAATTAACAGCGAGCTCTTAATAATACTACAGTTCGGTGAAACATTCCACCGAAAATATGGAACAAACTACTTATTTTATAGCTTTTTATGATTTTCGTGAGTCGTTGATTTTACCAAGTGTCGTATAGTAAGTAATAAAGTGTGTGCGTGTGCGACAGGTACTGAACTACTGTCCGAAAGACATGAAGGCGGACATCTGCGTGCACCTGAACCGCAAGGTGTTCAACGAGCACCCGGCGTTCCGGCTGGCGTCGGACGGCTGCCTGCGCGCGCTGGCCATGCACTTCCACATGTCGCACTCGGCGCCCGGCGACCTGCTCTACCACACCGGCGAGTCCATCGACTCGCTCTGCTTCATCGTCACCGGCAGCCTCGAGGTCATCCAGGACGATGAGGTCGTCGCTATCCTCGGTGCGTACTGCTGCTATCGCTCGGTCGCCTGATTGCCTCGTTTGTATTGTAGCATCTTGTTGCTTTCAAAACAAACAAATAAGCATCAAAGTTTTCTCATCTTCTCTTCGCCGCGTTCTACTTTTTAAAAAGAAAGAAACCCGGTATGCCCAATTTTGGCTATACCGAAAATGGTTTGGTTGGACAATATAATAATCTAAAGGTTTGCCCCACCATTGGGGACATCAGAAATGTCTGATGCTGATAAAGTGGGATGAAGATATTTTTCAGAACCTTAGAGACTTTTGTATGGTTTATTAGCTTGTGTTTTGTTTTTTTATGAACGACGAGGAGACTCTTAGCCTTCATCATACATGATGTTAAGTATTGATAAGGCTGAAGATGGTAGTGAGCCTCTCCCGGAATGCTCAACCACTGAGCGACTGGCTATCTTATCTCTAACTGCCGGAACACAACAATGTATAAAACATTGTTGTTATGGCGTCAGACTTGGCTAAGATGGTGGTAGCTAGCCAAGCGGACTTACGACAAGACCTACCACCAAACAAATCGAATACAATATGTACCCACGCTGGGAACCGAACCCGGGACATCTGGGTCTGACACCGGTGGTTGTTACCACTAGACCACAGAGGCGGAAAAAAAGGTGTTAGTGTTAAGATAGGTGACTCTTGTCGTTATCGTCAGGCAAGGGCGACGTGTTCGGCGACTCGTTCTGGAAGGACAGCGCGGTGGGCCAGTCGGCCGCCAACGTGCGCGCGCTCACCTACTGCGACCTGCACACCATCAAGCGCGACCGCCTGCTCGAGGTGCTGGACTTCTACCAGGCCTTCGCCAACAGCTTCGCCAGGAACCTCACGCTCACCTACAACCTAAGACACAGGCTTATCTTCCGCAAGGTTCATACTACTCCATTTTCAACGCTAGAAACTATAAATATATAAGACTAGAATATATTTCTTAATGAAGAACTTCCAATGTTGGTAAAAATCCTTAGTAAAAATGTTACTTCTGTGATTTTCTCTTCAGTAAAATAATGGGAATCATAAAGCTTGACCAATAGATTAAAATGAATTAAAAAATATATATATCTATGCTATATTGCGGAAAACTTAAGAACTCATTTCTTCTACTGAGTTCGAGTTTTAAGTAACAATAGAAATGCGAAAGTGGTGTCCCAGGCTATGTATTACACATCCGGTCAGGCTTTCATTATTTATATTAGGTGCAATTGGGAAACTTCGAGGTCGACCAGGGCCCTTTTTCACTATGACCATTTAGCAATTCCTTGCTCAAACCACGCCAATGTCGCACTTGGTTTTGACACTTTCTAAAGACGTTTTCTCCAGATACTCCCAAATTATGCAGTTAATGTAAAAGTACATGAAAGTTACAAGTTGTATAATTATTAAACAAGTAAAATAACTTTAAAATTTGTAAGTGCCACAGAGAAATCGAATTTTGAAAATGTCGAAACCGAATACGACATTCGCGTGGTATGAGCAAGGAATCGATAAGTGGTCGTAGTGAATACGGGCCCAGTAGAGTTTTTTTGGGAAACGTTTATTTACGAGGTTTTTATTATTTTACGAGGTTAAAGAAATAATTTATTATTTAAATGAAATATCTATTAATGTTCTAATATTTGTGATATATACTTTCTGTATACCTGTAACTTTTTTAAATAAACCTCCCTTAATAATCTCTACTGGTCAATCGCGAAGTTCCCCGGCCGTACTCGTGATATGATCTCTGACACAGGTGGCGGACGTGAGACGAGAGCGCGAGCTGATGGAGCGGCGGAAGCGCGAGCCGCAGCTGGAGCAGGCGCAAGATCATTTAGTTCGGAAAATATTCTCGCGGTTCCGGCGCGAGCGCAGCGTCGCCGCCGCGCCGGGGCCCGCCCCCGCGCGCGCCCCGGGGCCCGCCCCCGCCGCCGCCGCCGCCGCCGCCGCCGCCGCCGCGGGGCCCGCGCCCGCCGACCCCGAGCGGGGCGATGGGGTGAGTGGCTACGACTGGCTCGCGTGCTCGTGATCGTCTTTCGTGACATAGGAGCCCAAATAAAACTTTAGATTTCAAACTAGGTCGGGCATATTGCGTGCACTGCGAGATTAGCGCTCAAACAAGCAGTTTTGTGATGTCGATACGCGCCATCCAGAGGTCATCGTAGTGCAAATCCAACATAATTAATGTTAAGTTTAAATATTTATATCTTACTACGAGGTTAGCGCGTGACTATGGCCGAAGATGCCTAGACGTTTTGGGAAAATGTTTTCTAATAAGTGTTTGCACGTAATATATTCATATGTGACATATCGACACCATTGGAAAGGCATTTATTAGCGGAGAGTAGTTAGTTAGGTTTTATATAAACTAGTTTACGAAGAAAAGGAAAATGATATATTCTTCTTTTAAAAATGGCTTGCATATTGAAAATAAAGTGCTATAGCTACATAATTCCGTAAGTAGGTAGCTTTTAAGGTGCTGACTTGAGATGTAGCTTTGTCGTCTTTTTTACTCTGTCAATCCTCAGTGTCCAGTTGGCAGTCCGCTAGCCAATAAGTTAATCATGAAAGGCTCTTTAATACAATTTGCTTTATTTCAAAATTTCAAAATCTATCACCATCTCTTTCAAAGATATTGTGATTGTGATAGTGATTTATAGAATTGTGTAACTTATAGTCGCAATCTCTTTCGGAACGAATGATGTTTATTTATTTATTAACATCAACAAGATTAACATTATATCATGCGTTTTTAAATATTAGCTTAAACTTAAACTAAATACAATCTTAATTATAGATGTTACACATAAGCTATATAAAAATTAAAAATATTGTTTTAACATAAACAAGACAAGCAATGACGATAATATTTATAAGATTAAGATTCGAGACAATAGAAAATAGATTTATTATATATAAAAAAAATATGAATAGCTAAACATTTAAATAGATTTGTCATTAAAAGCAGTAATTTTTTTGTAAATATTTTTTTTTTAATTAATACAAAATCAAAATAATAAAATTATTGGAATTAGATTCATTTGGTAAAAAATAGGTAGTGATCACAAAAAATACATTAAATATAAAAAAAAATGAATAAAAAAATTAAAACATTTGCATTAAATTATCAACTTACTTATAAAATACTTCAGTGAGACAAGCGACGTTTTAGATGACACTTCATTTGACACATATTTTCGTGTGTCACTTTGCTTAAACCTGCGAACATAATAAACATGGAAGCAGTCCCTTCATACAAGCCTCCAATAATTATTGACACCCGTTTCAAACAAGAGAGAAACGCACACAAATAGACAAGTGATAATACACGAAAACTATCTACACGTAAAAAACATCCTTAAAAGGGGTGGGTTTAAGTCGGTAATAGGCAGCGTTTCGCTATTCACGTCATTTTGAAAATGACATGGTGAATGCTCTGTGATTGGCCACGAATACAATGCGATGCGTCACGAAATTTTGCAAACACAGAGCTTAGATGCTATTATGCAACAATAAGCAAGCAATATTATTAATATTAGATGTTTGAAAATTTATATAAATTTAAATTAAAAGAAAATAATATATCGCCATCTGGAATGCAAAACAAAATCTAGGTTATAAATATTTTTTGACGAAAGTAACTGGAACTAATTTTTTCCAGTTATACCCTCGTGGTTTCCGGTTTCCGAGACCCAAGCACAGAATACATAATAGTACTACGTACAGAACGGCCACTCACCGCCCCGCACTCATTTCAATTACCGCACACCACCCCCGCACTTCGTAGTAGACTTCACTGACACTTGAAACAGGGCGCGCGCGTAATCGGACGAACCTGACGCGACCACACGATTTTATAAATCATAAGATAGGTTCCTATGATTGTGTTTGTGTTTTCATTACGATGGTTGTATATTGTGCTGTATTTGGATGCTTTTCTACCTCTGTAGTAAACGCCGTGAGTGCAAGGTTACTTCATGTATCGTACTCGTTTTACGCCGCCTCGCCGGCGCGTGCTAGCGCCGCTCAACATCGGCTGCCGCACGTGGCTGCACTTTCCGCGCCATTTCGATTGATAACTGCGACGCAGCCCTACTAAATTTCACGCACTCATATGCACGTGTACCAACGTCATTTGCCTGTGTAGTAGTAATGGGTAATCAATTTGCGAGCGTAGTATGGAGTGTCCGGGGAGTGACCCAAGTTTAGTTAGACCAATGTTTACGATTTTTTTTGTTATAACAATAATATTTTATTTTATTTCTTGGAAAATAAATATTATTATGTATCACTTTTCAAGATATAGATATCTTTTCAAGGTGACTAAGTTATAAGCACATAATATATTATATTATGTAACATCTAATGTAACACCTAATGTAACACTTAGTTTTGAAAATAAACTGTTTAAAGTTTGACACTTCTTCAAAAGGATAAACAAAAAAGGTTATATTAATTTAACAAATAATACCTAACTCAGGGGCGTGCATTCCATATAGGCAATTAGGCAGTGCCTACATCATTAAAAACCTAAATAAATATACCACTACCTACTGTTAAAGTTAATTTAGTTTTATTTTATTTCTGTTATTCTATAACCAAGCTTCTATTCAACACTCATCCACTAAGTTTTTCCTAACGCTAAATACTCAAGTAGGCAGTCTCCAAATTGCCTACTCGAAGCATGCAGCGTTTCATACAAATACAATCCGGCCATGGCAAGAAGGGCGCTATTTGTTCGTGTAACGTTCTAGCTTAAACGTCCGGAATATATCAGTATAAAGTAAGCAAGCCTACCTGCTGTTGCGGAGTTATTTAAAAACTATGACATTTCCTAAGATATTCTAATGAATATCTTAGGAAATGTCATAGTTTTTAAACAAAATTGCGCTTTACGTCATTTCATTCTAATGAATGAAATGACGTAAAGCGCAATTTTTTTCAAAATTAAATATTTGTGACGAATAACTTATTTGTTTAGCTAAGGATTAATATCATGTTTATGAAAACAGCTACAAAAATTATGCATCAGTTTAGAACGTTTTTATCTTTATAAAAATGGTTATAGTGAGGCAACCTTAGCCCTTTTAATGGGGAACAAATCAATTTCACATGATTGTTACATATCTTTAACCGTTTTCACAGCGTGCATACGCAACGGAAACTCCCATAAATAAATTATTTCCCCGTTTTTGCAACATGCTAAGTCTAGTTGTCTTGTCCGAGAAGGCGGCAGCATAATTTCCTTGTGCGTGAAATCTCGAATCTTAAACCTGACAGTAGTCATTGAAATTGAATTTTGTTTGACTCAGAATTATAGAAATAGCAATATTCGTAATAAAAACAAACAGAAATATGAATATTAACAAAACCTGTAATTTTTTAATCAGAGATTGAAAAACAAAAACATACATTAGTTATTTTTAAATTACTTACTTCATTCGGTATAATCTAATCACATCCCTGTACGGGATACAAAATTATTTTTATTAAGTTTTATTGTAGAAATCGCAGTACTTACATGTGAAAAATAATCCCATCAGACTTGCGAGAATCATTTGTGCTATTTCTGCACCATTTTTCAATACATGACGGCATTTTTTATAATTTTTCGTGACCCGTTTGACAGGCGTTCAATGACGTTGCTTCAATCACGAGACAGACCATAGTGATTCGGGAAATACGACAGTTTTTAAAGGTGACGCCCAACTAAGGCACTTTTCGTGGTGTCATTTTCGAGCGTCAGAAATGCTTCCATGTTGTATATGTTCGCAGGCTTAAACAGTTCAATTTCGCTCATTCAATACCTTTCAGAACGCGTACCGATCACAATCCCTATCAATCGTAAATATTGACGGCCTGAACTATGTAAATATCTTTCAAATGACGATTTGAAAGGGATTGCGATAGATTTTTAAATTGGACAATTATCCCCCTGGTGTTCACAAGGTTTTTTTATGAATGACGGAGAGACTCTTAGCTTTCATCATACCTGATGTTATACTTAACATCAGGTATGATGAAAGCTAAGAGTCTCTCTTGATAAGGCTGAAGATGGAACGAGCCTCTACCGGAATCCTTAATCATTGAGGAACTGGCTATCTTATCTCTAAAGAGTGGGGACAGAGATAGTATCAATAATTATAGGCCAATATCTGTGCTCTCAGTTTTGTCGAAGATATTAGAAAAAATATTGAACAAAAGGCTAATTAACTTTCTTGATTCAATTTTTTTTATCTCAGCCAATCAATTCGGCTTCAGGGCAGGGAGTTCAACTGAGGATGCGGTTCTCGAGCTTACTGGGTCAATTGCACAAAACCTTAACAAAATTTAAGACGCTAGGCATCTTTTTAGATATTTCCAAGGCTTTTGATACTGTCTCTGTCTCTATCCTCTTAAACAAACTAGAACTATTGAGAATTCGTGGTTTAGTGCTTGAATTGTTCAAGAGCTATCTCAGCGATAGATATCAGTGTGTCACGATCGATAACATAGTGAGTCATGAGAAGCCTATCACATCTGGTGTTCCACAGGGTAGTGTTTTCGGACCCACCCTGTTCTTAATCTATATTAATAGTCTTTGTCAGTTGGTTCTTCCTAACAGTAAAATAATCGCATATGCTGATGACACGGCGATTCTTGTTCATGGCAAAACTTGGGAGGAGACCCGCGTTCTTGCCGAAAATGCTTTACGGATTATCGAAGCGTGGTTCTCGCAGAATAAGTTAGTGCTAAATCATAATAAAACTTGTTTTATAATATTTGCTGCAAATTTGCAATCTCAACCCAACTCTTCGTTTTTAGTGTCTTCGCATAAAAGGCTGTGCCCATCTGAACATCAAACGTTTTGTACTGTTTATAACTGTATTCCAATCTCACGGATCAGTCACGTAAAATACTTGGGTGTTATCGTTGACAGTGTTATGTCTTGGCGGGAGCATGTGAAATCCGTCTCAGCCGAATCAGGAAACTTATTTTTGTATTCCACATATTAAGGGGCTGTGCAGATGATGGAACGCTCAAAACAATTTATTTTTCTTTAGCTCAATCATTATTGACCTACTGCATTACTGTCTGGGGAGCTTCGGGAAAGACGCAATTCTTGCAGCTGGAACGAGCTCAACGGGCAGTGTTGAAAGTAATGGCATTTAAACCTATTCAGTTCCCCGCTATGCCACTGTATGAGTTATGGAAAGTTCTTTCTGTTCGCAAATTATTTGTGTTTAACCTTATCTTACGCAAACATACATCTTGCGAGTATGATCCCAGATTAACTTTAAACAAACGCTTATCCAATAGAATTTTTAAAGTGGAAAGGCGTAGTACTGTTTTGGCTAAACTTCATTATTTATTCCTTAGCTCTGTATTAAATAAGAAGTTTAACTATAAATAAAAAATGTATAACCTCTTATTACGCGAGTGTCAAACTGTTTAAAGGAGTGGCTTTTACGGCTAGGATATGATGATGTTGAATCTCTTATAAAAGAAAATATATATTAACCGCTCCCCCCTTCATCCAAACACACACACACACACACACACTCAAACACTCACACACGCACGCACTCAAACACACACACATAAACATAGCATTGCATGTTAATTGTAAGTTACTATTTATAATAATTAATTATCACATACCTTTTGTTAGTTATACCTATAAATAAAAAAAAAATAGCTTGTAATTTTGTGTTATTTGTTAGTGTTAGATAAGGCTCGAGGTGGGCGCTAATAACTGCGACACAGTCCTAGACTAATGTAGTTATTAACTTAAATTATGTTCTGTATGTATTTATAGCACAAATAATTAAATAAATAATAATAAAAATCTGCTGCAACGCAATAATGCTGAAAACATTGTTGTTATGGTGTTAAACTTAGAAAAGATGGCGGGAGCTAGCCAGGCGGACTTACAACAAGTCCTACCCCCAACCAAACCGAATACAATATGTACCTCCGCTGGGAATTGAACTAGGGACCTGGGTCTGATACCGGTGCGAGTGTGAGTGTGTGTGTGTGTGCGCGCGTGTCTGACACAGTTAAACACACAGATGCATGTGTTTAACTGTGTCACAGATTTATTCATGCCAATCATTATGTTTAAACTGCTTAAATTAATTTTATACATACTTCTTTAATTCGCTAGTAATTTTTCCGTTTTTATGTAATCGAGGGATTTAAACCGAGTTGTAAACGTTTTTTGCAATTAAAATTATTTAGGGAAAAAATATAAAGTTTGTTTATAAATAATAGCCACACCACACGCACTATAGGTAGCGCCGCCACCGCCAGCTCCCGCGCCCGTCGCGGCGGCGGCGCGCGGCAAGTGGGGACGCTTGCTGGCGGCCGGCACCGGCGGCTCGCTGGACGGCGCCGGCGCCGGCGGGCCGGGGGCGGGGGCGGCGCCGGCCGCGGCGCGCTCGGCCTTCGCGCGTAGCCTCAGCGTCAGGGACCGGCCCGCCGCCGCCGTCGCTGCCGCCGCCGTCGCCGCCGCCGCGGATGCACCGCCGCCAAACGCTGCGCTTTCGCTCAAGGTATTGATCGTTAATTTTGAAACCACAATTCTCACCGTATTTGATTTAGCATCAGTATTTTTTTTGTTGTTTACTCTCTCTTTCTGCAGATCTGCACACACCAAAATAGTCTAGGGATCAAGTTAGTTTTAGAGTATCGCCGCTTTGAGGATTATTATTTTAACTTTTTTGGATCAGTACTGATTCTTTTTTGCAAAGGAGAATGGGCATTTTTATATGAGTTGCGTCCCAACCCTTGTAACAAGTTGCGACCAGTACAAACATGTTTATATAGATTTTTTATGACTAATAATCCATTTTTTTATTACAATTGCGTGCAGATCAGAAGTTATAGGGCTTAAAGTGAAGAAAAGTTTTTTGTATTAAGTAATATTTTAATTTTACTTATTATACATTTTGTGTTATCCTTATATTTCCTTATAATTCGTTCGTCTCGGCCACATGACACCCGCCGATGGGTATAGGTCTTCCCAAGGATCTCCACGACGATCGGTTCTGCGCTGCCCGCATCCAACGGCTTCCCGCGACCGCGCACCAGATTGTCGGTCCACCTTGTGGGGGGCCTGCCCACGGAGCTATGTCTGGTGCGAGGTCGCCATTCCCGAACCGCCCTGCCCCAACGGCCATCGGTCCGTCTCGCTATGTGTCCCGCCCACTGCCACTTCAGCTGAGCAATCTCTCCTTTGCACGCTGGGTGACCTTGAGCCTTCTTATCAGACCCATAGTTAGCGACCACGTTTCACTATCGTCAGTCATCACTGGCAACACACACTGGTCATAGACTTTCATCTTGAGACACTGAGGTAAGTTGGACGTGAAGATTTTACGAAGCTTCCCGAATGCTGCCCATCCGAGTTGATTCGACGAGAGATCTCTTTCTCGAAGTTGGACTTACCTAAATGGACTATCTGTCCAAGGTAAAAACGTGAACTGGAGTGGGTACGACATGGGAATTTGACATGATTTTCGTCTTATCCATGTTCATACTAACCCGCTCCTTGAGAAGCACTACGGAGATCTTTGAGCATTTTATTCAGATCCTCCAAGGCCTCTGCCATAAGGACTTCATCATCGGCAAAACGTAGGTGTGTTAGGTACTGGCCATTAATGTTGATGCCGAGTCCTTTCCAGTCCAAGAGTTTAAAGATGTCCTCCAACGCAGCTGTGAACAGTTTCGGAAAATTTACGTCTCTCTGTCTCACACCTCGCTGCAGTTTGATGAGATTTGTGCGTTGGTTCTGTAATCAGACCGACATGGTGGCACGGTCAAATGAGTACCTTAAAACCTCGATATACCTATGGTCCACTATGGGCACCTCTTGAGAGACTGCAGCACCGCCCAGGTCTCTATGGGTGGGTTTTCATGACCGCAAATACAGCCGGGACCATCGGTTTAACGTGCCTTCCGAGGCACGCAAGAGATAGTAAATTATTGGTCACCTATCCCGTGATCGACCATTGCGAAACTAAATTGTAGGCCGAGCGCGCGAATCACCGTACCTACAGTAGTTTTCAGAAAATCTTGACAACGCTGTCAATTTCGTTGCATTTAAAATTATATGAACCTAATAATGATTGACCTTAACTTTAACTACCTACTTAGGTACGTTAGTAGACCGCTGGAACCAACTCTAGCGTATTTTTTGTAAATGGATTTTTAACATGGCCGTCTCATGACCTTTTTGATCTTACTAAGACAGTACCCCTATTACGAGTTTGCTTAACATGACATTTACAGGACTCGTGAGCGTAGACTATCGGATACACTGCTCATGTCGGTAAAACAGTCGCTAAATATGAAAGAGACAGAGGTACATTTTACGTTAACGTTTACTGTAAAGTCAAGTTTGCCAAACTCGTAATAAGCCTACAGGTCTCAGCACGTTAAATGGCTAATAACGAATCGAAATGTAGGTATTATATTAAGGGTCGGTTTCTCCAACTACTGATAAGTTATGGATAGCTTATATGGCATATAATTTGTATTTTTTAAAATATAACTGTCAAAAGATCTGTCAATTAAACTATCCAGGGCCAATAGACAAAGTAACATCGTTACGTAGCGAAACGATAATTCGAATCGTTATTGTCTATATGCGCCAATGAACTTGCGGCAAGACCACGTGATTTAGCGCGGCCTATGCCAATCCGCCAATCCCATACATTTAACTATTATCGAACTTCGTTATCGTTTTTGAATTGTTACTTTGGCTAAGGGCCCTGAATTTATTTGTAGGTGGTTAAACCGGCCCGTGAAGTTGTTTTGTTCTGTGGATAAAGCAAATAGTACCTACAGGGAGTAAGAATGGGTTTATGTTGTCCAATCATGATTGTTATGATGGTATGACACAAATATGCTCCTCAGTAAAGACAGGCGTAGTTATTATTACTTAGATGCAGTCGGGGGACTTCCCTGTCGACCAGTAGACATTCTTATGTTACCTATTTCTCTATACGTGTAGGTATACTATTTTACCAGCTGTTTACAACCTACGTAAGGGAAATTATGCGGATTATAGTGGTTTAAGTAACTTTCGCTAAAGTCGGTCGCGGGATGGGTGACCAACAATAACAAATAAATAAATAAATAATATTATTTGCCAAAATATGGTTACAATTCGGATCGTGTTTACAGAGATAGACCAACATATTCTGTCGCCTTGAGGAACGTGCAAATATTGATTAAATTCAATTCAATTCTCCTACAATCTTGAGCTACTCTGTTAATTTCGATGGCGTGTTACAAAGCCAGATTTAAACATGACTGGTGAAACTAAATCACAGGCATCGGCTATCTAATTATTATCATCACAACAAAAAAACAACTTCAAGAAGATGCCACTTTGCATTTAAATAGGTACTTTTAGTTCTATCACAAAGTATCCTCGGTCCTAAGCCTGAAGTGAGTAACTATAGACCTGTATATTTCTAAACTGTGTGTATTAATCAAGGTTTTGGAAAAAATAACCCTCCAACAAATTTACAAAGCTCTCAAACATACTTTTTTACCTGAGCAACATGGTTTCCTCAGTGGAAGATCAACCGTAAGTAACCTGGTAGCATTTACTGAGGAGTCACTTCAGGTATGCAATCGGGAGGCCAAGTCGACGCCGTCTATACTGATTACACCAAGGCCTTTGATCGAATTGACCATATAATCCTACTTAACAAGTTGCATTCTGCTGGTATTCATGGAGATCTCCTGAGATGGTTTGATTCCTATTTTGATCAGCGTAGTCAGACGGTCGTTCTAAATGGTTTCTCATCCCATCCACGTGCTGCTTATCTGCTGTGCCTTCTGGAGTACCACAAGGCTCAATACTAGGACCGCACTTATTCGTATTATTTGTTAATGATATTAATCAATACCTGAAATATACTATAAATAGCATTGTAAAATGCAAAATTAAAAAGTTGTAATGATACGCCTTACTTGATTAGCTGATATTGCTCCGACCGTGTTTTTTTTATTTTTTTTTTATTTTTATGTCGGAGCATATGACTCTACCTCCACCTGATGTTAAGTGGAGGTAGAGTCCAGACGCGAAGATAGCTGGTGCAGCAGATCAACCTGCCATATCAGCCACCCTCACCTTGCCGGCCTGCTAAATGCTTCTACACGCCTCGTTTAAAGGACCCCGGGTTGTAGGAAGGAGGGAACACGTGCGCAGGCAAACAATTCCATTTGCGGATAGTGCGACAAAGAAATAAAAAGGCTGCTGGTTACTCACGATCCAAAATCCAAATAGGTGTTGATTCTTGATATGATGATATGAAGTTCGATAACTTCAGCGTTAGCTCACCTCACGATTGACACAGAATCACGTATTTTAACTGTCCACATATACCGAGTTACTCGCGAGGACTTTCTCGAAGTACCAAAAAGATGTACGGGTTATGTACGATCTTTTGTGATAATTGATATGAATATGAAAGTCTTTATTAGAAAATAAAATGATAATATATATATAACGTAACTAATGCTATGATATGCGGTAATAAGTACGCGCGCGATGAGTACGACTATTGATGACGAACTAACATATGCAATAATAAAATGACCTAAATTATCGAAGGTGGCGTTAAATGCTTACAAGACGAAGCTGTACGCGCTGGCTCGTACAGTTTCATCATTCTAAGTTCTTGTTATTTCCGGATGATATGAAAATCTATTAAAAAGTACAAGCACCGAATGACTGTCTTCTCTTGCAGCAGGATCTCGATAGACTGCAACACTACTGTCACATTAATAAGCTTGACTTGAATGTGTCCAAGTGCAACTGTATTTCTTTCAGTAGACCCAAAAATATAATTTGCTTTGATTATCAATTAAACCAGCTATCACTCATACGAACTGATTCTGCTAGAGATCTCGGTGTAATTCTGGATTCGAGGCTTTTATATGACAAACACGTTGACGCCATCACATCTAAAGCTATAAAGATGTTGGGTTTTATTATAAGAAGCACCAAACACTTCAAAATGATAAAGTCCTTAAAAAATCTTTACTGCTCGCTAGTAAGAAGTCAATTGGAATATGCAAGTCAAGTGTGGAATCCTCAATACCAATTACATATTTAAAAAATAGAAGGAGTCCAGAAAAAGTTTCTCAGATTTCTAAGTTATAAATGCAGGGTTGACCTTAGCCCGAGCTACGAGATCAATTGCAAAACAACAACACTTACTTCCATTGACCTTGCCAAGAGAGGCATCTGATCTAACTTTCCTTCTTAATATAATCAATGGCTCAATGGATTGTAGTGAACTACTTTCTTTAATTTATTATAAACTACCCGTCCGTACCAACTCAAGGAGAAATCATCTTAAATTCTATGTAGATGCGGGTACTGCCAACTATAGATGAAATTATTATTTTTATAGGGTTATTTACTATTTTTAAAGATACAGATTTGTTTACAGCGAGACCCAATCATTTTAAACAGAAAATTAATTTAGGCTTCTTTGACATTTAGTCTATTATTTCTTCTACTTTTATTGATTTGGCTTCTTACAAATTAAGTAGGTACTCATTTGTTATTTTAAATAAGTTTTATATTTTTTTGTATGCATTCTGCTAGAAGTTTAGTTAACTTTATTATTGCACATTCTCCTTTTTTTTCATACCTTTTTTCTGTATGTATATGTTCCTATTTGAGAAAACTGATAAAGGCATGTTTGTGCTATTCTTTATCTATATTTAAGTATTATATGCTGTTTGTTTTCCATGTATAAATAAATAAATATAGGTAAGTACGTAGGTACTATTTTTTATTTGAGTGAGGGCAATGCTTTTACGCATACCAATCGGTTATGCTGTGCTCATAGAATACCGGACTCGTGAGCCCAGCACCCTATCCCTCGCCGCCCCTCGACAAGGTACGAGGTACTGACGAATTGATAAGCTTCTCTATTTAAGGTGATAAGATGATAAGAATGTAATTAAATGGTATCATGTGTTAATCATTCTCGTCAAAAAGTAGAGAATACTTATAGGCGACTCCATAGCCTCTTCCTTTTTTGAAGTTGGTTATAATGACCGCCTTAGCCGCCTTACCAACAATTTAGTCGGGAAGGATTGCAAACGATGTTCCGGTTCTCACGCGAACGAAGTTGCGGGCACAGCTAGTTTGTAATATTATTTGTAAGCTTTACTGTAATTTTCCCTGGTGGTCCAAATAAAAAAATACATAATAACTTTTGGAGTGCATTTTTAATGAAATTATATTAAATCTTTTAGAACTTAAATTGAAAATATAAGACGCAAAACTTGTAGATTACTTAGGGCCGGCGCCCACGCCGGCGTGTCATGGCAAAGGATTTTATCACTAATCAAGTTATTTTGAATCTTACTTCAATGAGTTTAGAATTCATGTTACTTTATTTCGATACCACGATGACGCGACGCGCCGCTGGATGCTGCGGCATGACGGGTCATGCAGTTTCATTCCACGGGTTGCGGCGGCGTGCCATTGCATCCGTGAGACGTATGGGTCAATTTGTGTCGAGGAATTATGATTGCTAAATTAATTGAAATAAGGTTGCGATGCCGTGCCGTCAGTGGGCGCCGGCCCTTATAAGACATTAAATACAATTAGTTTTTACATAATATTCCTAAGGAAAAATATACGAAATCTTGTAAACGGTAACACACGTTTTTGCAGATTTTGTGCAATTTTAGACGAGTTTTAAAAAAATGTGCCCTATTTCAAAATTTGGCATCGCAAACAGTGTAGCCACGTTATCCGTGACAATAACTATGTAAACTTTAATTGTGTAAATAAACTATTTTTATTAATAGGTCCTATCGTGTTAACGGTAACTGTCCTTTTTCGGTAAAGGTCAAAACAGTCTTAATGCCTAAAAGAGCAGGCAGAACACGCGAAACAAGGTTCAACTTGGTTCAAAGATTGAATCCTGAGTGAAGCGAGGATTTCAAAGGTACAAGACGCTAAAAACTTTTCTTAAAAACTTTCTAAAGGTAAAAATACTACTGATGCTGGCATTGCACTCCTCAAACATATTTTTGAGGCTTGGGAGGGCAAGCAAGACGTAATTGGTATATTTTGTGACCTGTCTAAAGCCTTCGATTGCGTTGATCACGTTACACTTTTAAAGAAACTTGAACATTATGGTGTCTTTAAGAAATCTGTTAGCCTTTTGCAGTCATACTTGCACAATAGAAATCAAAAAGTAATTGTCAATAATACTGCTTCTACTGGAGCCCCCATTATTATGGGCGTGCCACAAGGTTCAATATTGGGCCCTTTGCTGTTTTTAATTTATATTAACGATCGCCCTCATTACACGAGTAATTTATGTGAGACAGTACTATTTGCAGATGATACATCTTTAATTTTTAAAATTGATAGAGGAAACAATTGTTCTGACGAAGTAAATAGTGCTCTCTCTCAAGTCGCACACTGGTTCAACAGTAATAATATGTCTCTTAACCCTTCTAAATCCAAGTTTGTTAGATTCTCATTACCTAACGTAGTGCAGGTCGATATGCATATCAATTTGAATGGGAATGTAGTAGAGTTAGTTGAGAGTACAAAATTTCTTGGCATTACATTGGATTCAAAGCTGCAATGGGATCCACATATTGAAGCCTTGTCGAGTAGACTTAGTTCTGCGGCTTTCGCAATAAAGAAAATAAGGCTCTTAACTGATATTGAAACGGCAAGACTAGTTTACTTTAGCTATTTTCATAGTGTAATGTCCTATGGCCTGTTGTTGTGGGGCTCAGCAGCTAATATAGAAAATGTTTTTATACTTCAAAAAAGAGCTGTGCGCGCCATTTACAACCTTCGACGGAGAGATTCTCTTAAGGATTTGTTTAAAGAGATTAATATACTAACTTTGGCGGGACAATACATCTATGATAATATAGTATTGATTTATTTATTAAGCATAGCGATGTCCATAATTTTAATACTAGAAATAAGAATAAGCTTGCCGTTCCAAAATTTCGACTTGAAAAATGTAGACGCTCGTTTTTGGGGAAAGGTATAGCTTTTTTTAATAAAGTTCCACAACAATTGATAGAGCTGCCTTTGCATAAATTTAAAATATATGTTAAAAAGACACTCTTAAGCAAAGGTTATTACAAGGTAGATGATTATTTAAAAGACCAAAATGCATGGATGTGATACTAACATAAAACATAACTATTATAAATTAGATAAAAGGAAAATATTCTAATAATTAAATATTGGAAAATTTTCCTCTTATATTAAATATATTTCAAAATTGTAAATTTGTGCCTGGCAACAACATGTTCCATTGTAAATGTTGTTGTTTCTGTTAAAGCTGATAAGTTTCTTGCGGCCGTTCTTCTTATCAGTTAAAAGATGTCCTGAATGGCTGGTAGGGAAAAAAAATTTTGGACTATTCGAAAGTACTTATCTATAAGTCTATTTGAATAAAAATCTTTGAATTTGAATTCTGCCGAGAGCAATACAATTTTTCACCTCACAACAGCGAGGAATATTTTATGGTTGTTTCAGCGGTCAAAACAAAGTTTAATCTAAATATACCTTATTCTCGTTGTTTTAATGATATAAAAAAACTAAAATAATAAAAAGGGAGTATTATAGTTAATTCAAAGTTATTTAAAGTATTTCTAATTAATTATAATCCTAGAACCCTTCACTTGCTCAGATTTCAATAGATCCTCCGCTAAATAACCAACTTTCCAGCCTTGCATAACAATTAACTATTTCTTATAGGCTCAATTCGCGAAAGCCCGTTCCTCAAGTGCCCTAGGCAGCACCGCGAGCGCCCGCCAGGACACCATCGAGGAGGAGCTGGACGAGCGCCGCCCCCCGCCCCCCGCCGCCGCCGCCGCCGCCGCCGCCGCCGCCGCCGCCGCCGCCCCCGCGCCGTCGCCGCACGACGCCGCGCTCAACGAGCTGCGCCGGGACGTGCGCAACGAGGTGCAGAGGTTGCAGCTGAAGGTTTGCCGTTGACTTTCATATTATTTCAGTTAAAATATAAACACCCCTCAAGTAGGTACTTATTTTCCAGTTAGGCCCAGACTACAACGAAGCGGAGACGAGGAGAGATGTATTTTAAAGCGGAGATGTATGTATTATTTTATATGGGATGATCGGGGCGAAAATATAACTAAGACAAAGCTTGTCTAGCTGAGACTGAGAAGCAAAGATGAAAATTGTACCCCACAAGTTAGCCACAACACGCAGCAGAGACAAGAAACTCAACGAACAACCGACGCTGGAGTGTTGGTTATCGTCTCACGCGGCTCAGTTACACCTGCTAAAAAACATCTCATCTTATCTCTGCTTCGAACGTCTCCGCTCTGGTGGAGACGGTGCCTTATTATGTTTCTCTGACAAGGAAGACGTTGAAATTCCTCTCTAACTAAACGCAGCGAAGAGGCGAGATTTCTTGATATGAAATCGTACCGTGAAATTTATTCATGAATGCGAGTGATTTCAATAAAAATATTTTTGCTCTAAATATGATTACAATTTGTAGCATCAAAATCATTACCAACACAATCGCTTGCATATTCGATTCAAGAAATATAGTGATGCGATGATATGTGCACAGCTGGGGCGCGTGGAGGACCTGCTGACGATGCTGGCGGCGCGGCTGGGGGCGGACACGGACGCGCCCCCCGCCCCCGCGCACTCGTCCGCCCCCGCTTCCGCCTCCGCCTCCGCGTCCGCGTCTGCGGACGACGACCGGCCGCGCGCCGTCGCCGACGCGCTCAGGAAGAGACGCTCCAAGGTACGCCTCTAAAAGGTTAGGAAAGGTGCTTCAAAACTTTCAAGACGTTGCCGGCGTGACGTCAACCATCGGTGAAACCGTCCATTATTTATGCCATAATTAAAAAAATGCACAGTCAGGAGAAAAATCATGAGATTTCAATTTTTTTCCTCTTAATATCATAGTGACTTTAGGCTCTTTTGAAACGATTTTTTTTTCTCAAGAAATTGTTTAGGAGATGCCTGAAAGTCTCATTTCGTGTTTTCTGGTTGCGCACGGCATTCGGCCCGCCGCGCACTCGCGCCACACGCCGCCGCATCCGATTTTAAAGATAAAGATATTTTATTAGCTTCACCTACCTTCCTTTTCTTAGAGAATATATGGAAATAGTTTTAGCGATTTCTGACTTTTCTAGTGCTCAAACCTCAGTTAGTGTCATAGTGTTTGATCCTCATAAGGAATAGAATCGATTGCCATCAAAAAAATATTTTTGAAAAAGCATCATTAGTTTGTTGACTGTACATTTTTTTCAAAATCGGTGAATGCAGTTTCAATTTTCTCAAAAAATTAAGGAAGGTTTCCTAAGAACGTTTTTATGTCATCATATCTACATCGTTTAGGGTACCTGCCCTTCGTGCCCCGTTTTAAATTTCCATCCTGTATAGCGAGTTGACTTAGAAAATAAGCATTTTACAACTAATAAGGAAACATTTGCCGGAAGTTCAAACGTTTGATGATCGTTCTGTCGGTGGGGTGGTCTTAATGTCGACTAGCCGTCGATGTCGGTCAACTCGAATGTTATCCTGATATCGAGCCATATCTACATCAGTAAAACCTATGTAAATAAGTACTTACTAGATTTCCTCTGTCCCAGGCTGCGCGGAGCAAAGGCGCGGCACCACAGGTGCCCACGCCGCCCACGCCCACCACGCCCACGGAGGGCGAGGGCGGCGGCGGCGGCGGCGGCGGGGCGGCGGCGCGCCGGCGGGACTTCGTGTAGCGCGCCGCGGCGGCCGGCGGCCCGCCCGCGCCCGCGCGGTAGCCGCCCGCCGCCGCCGCCGCCGCCGCCGCCGCCGCCGCCGCCGCCGCCGCCCGCCGCTGTACATATCTGCGCCCGCCGCCCGCGTGCGAACTCCGAACGTTGCCGCCGCGTTCGCACGCTCTCGTTTTCTACTCGGGAGGCGGCCCGCCCGCCCCCCAGGACTTGTATAGTACCGTTTATATTCCATACTCTCGTTTGTTTTAAGCGACACCCTACAGAAGCAGCACCGCGTTTGTTTATCGATAATGTAAAGTGCGTTTCGGCTGGTCCCGGGCCGCGGGACGCGAGTTTTAGTGCGCATGCATCGCTATCGCTCGACGCCGCTGTCGTGAGCAGTGAGCGCCGCGTAGCCGCTCGTTGTTATGTTTTGAAAGTTTATCGCGTAGCGCCGGCGCCGGCGCCGGACCCGCCGCCCGCCGCCCGCCGGCGCCGGCGACTCACCCCATTGTCTTTTTATCGAAAAATATATCGAATTAACAAAAACTTTCTTGTTTTATTGCCGTTTCATGTTTTTATCGATTGCTTTCTACCTCAAATCACTGCGTCCTTATTGAATTCTAATTGTAGATCAAAATTATTATTTTTTATTTAGCTATGTACAAACTTGACATTCTCATTTTTGTATTAATATTTTAAGATTATTCATTTGAATAAAAAGGTAATATAAAATCACTTTTCACAAATCTTATTTTCTTTAGTACAACAGCACAATTTTCTTTCATGAGAGCTGTAGGATTTGGAACAACGACACTTAAATTTGAACGAAAATAAAATGATCCAGTGATGGTCTTAGGACCTGCGCAGACAACAAACATTAGAGGACTTTATTATTTATTATAACGAAGACTGGTTGGTGGTAGGACTTGTTCTAGCTACTAGCATCTTATCTAAGTCTGACGCCATAACAACAATGTATTCAGCATTGTTGTGTTACGGCAGTTAAAGATGAGATATTCCAGAAGAGGCTCGCTTCCATTTTCAGCCTTATCATCACTTAACATCAGATATGATGAAGGCTGTCTCCCCGTCGTTCATAAAAAAACGTACTTTTCATGGATATATGCGATCTCAGTTCAATCTTATTTCGATAACGATAAAGTCGTGTCGCGGACTAAAAGTCCTCTGCTATCCGTCGTCTGTACAGCAAAAAAAAAATGGCGGCAAAATTTTTTTGTCTTTCTGTACATAAATATTCG
The DNA here is from genome assembly GCA_910589605.1 of Chrysoteuchia culmella. Taxonomy (NCBI): domain Eukaryota; kingdom Metazoa; phylum Arthropoda; class Insecta; order Lepidoptera; family Crambidae; genus Chrysoteuchia; species Chrysoteuchia culmella. Next base: position 82,638 of record OU342657.1, read on the forward strand.
TAGTGCCTAAACGAATTAAGCGATTGCAATGCGGTTTTTTTTTATTTTGTTTTGTTGGAGTAAACGCAAACAGTAGCGCCTCATAGACATGCACCGTTCATCCGTTATGTCACAGCACTAGTCCCCGCACATCTCTATTGCCTCTCTCTCTTGTTTCGTGTCCGCCATGCTGTTCGCATATATTTTATTGTAAAATACGTTTATACCTAATAAAAGGTTTAGTTTAATATTTCAGTGCTTTATTTAATTACCACAGGTTATGGGCCGTCCCATCCTGTAATATTTTTCGAAAAAATAGTCAATTTTAGTAAAAAATTTAAACGTCAAAACGCGAAGTGAAAAATTTTTTCTTTCAGATTTTTAAATTTATTCCGTTAAAAACGACTCTCCCGGCCGAACATGGCATCAAATACATTGTCGATACAAAAATTAATTGGAAGAGATAACTTTTCGACATGGAAATTTGCGATGCAAGCTTATCTTCAACACGAAGAGTTGTGGGAATGTATAGTCTCCGCGGACTCCGTAGACCCGAAAAAAGACATTAAAGCTAAGTCCAAGATTATACTTTCAATAGACCCACAGCTATATGTGCATGTTCAAGACGCCACATCTGCGTGTATGGTATGGGAACAATTATCTAAAGCATTTGAAGATTCGGGCCTGCTCCGTAAAGTTGGGCTCCTGAAAGATCTTATAAATACTAACCTCAGTTCAAGTATAAATGTTGAAGATTATATTAATAAAATTATGTCGGCAGCACACAAATTAAGAGCAATAAGTTTTAAAGTGGATGATGAGTGGCTCGGCACATTGATGTTGGCTGGGCTACCCGATGAATACAAACCTATGATTATGGGAATAGAGAGTTCCGGGATAAAGATTAGTGCCGATCTGATCAAAACTAAACTACTGCAGGAAGTAAAATCAGATACCACTACCGCCTTTTATTCAAATTCCAGTAAATACAAAAATTCTCAGTTCACCAAAAATCAAACAAGCCACTCTGTAAAACCGAAGGGACCCCGATGTTTTAATTGTAACAAACATGGTCATGTAAGTAAACATTGCTGGTTTAAAAACAAGAAAAAAGAAGATACAAAGAATAGTTTTGCCGCAGCTTTCTCTGCATCGTTGCTGAATGACAGCACAAGCTGGTATGTGGATTCGGGAGCTTCAGCTCATATGACAATGCACGGTAACTGGCTTGAGAATGTGCAAGCACCGCCTGTTAATAACATCAGGATTGCTAATAATAAGGTATTTCAAGTACAGAGCTGTGGCACGGTAACTATTAAAGTTAAAAATGAAAGTACTGGGAACATTGAATGTATACAAGTAAATAATGTTTTATATGTTCCTGATTTGTCAACGAACTTACTGTCAGTTAGCAAAATAATATCAAAAGGAAACCGAGTTGAGTTTAATGATAATGGATGTGCAGTATTGAACAAGCATGGAAATATAGTTGCCAATGCACAACTGGTGAACAATACATATAAATTATTGACGTGCAACAGTGAAGTTGCAATGTCTGTTGTCACTCAAGATAAATTTGTATGGCATCAACGACTTGGCCATCTGAACTTCAGTGATTTGGGTAAGATTACAGATTGCACAGTGGGTGTGAAAATGTCTCAACAAAGTAAACAAGTAACATGCATCCCATGTCTGCAAGCAAAGCAGACCAGACAGCCATTCAAGCATGAAGGTTCCCGAGCATCAAAATTATTAGAGCTCATACACAGTGACGTGTGTGGACCGATGGAGAACCTGTCTATTGGAGGAGCAAGGTATTTCTTAACATTCATTGACGATTATTCTAAAAAGGTATTTGTCTATTTTTTGAAGCATAAGTCAGAAGTGTTCGAAAAATTTATGGATTTTAAAAATAAAGTTGAAAATGAATTGGAATGCAAAATAAAAACTTTAAGAAGTGACAATGGGACAGAGTATAAGAATAATAGATTTGACAAGTTTATGAGAAATGCTGGTATAAAACATGAGACAAGTAATCCATACACACCTGAGCAAAATGGAGTCAGTGAAAGAATGAACCGCACTTTAATAGAGAAGGCTAAGTGTATGTTATTTAATGTTTCTTTACAGAAGGAGTACTGGGCAGAAGCCATAGCAACTGCCGCATACATCATTAATCGATCACCGACTCGATCACTACCACATGTTACTCCTGAAGAAAGATGGACTGGATGCAAGCCTGATCTTAGCCACTTGAAAATATTTGGATGCCGTGCAATGGTTCACATTCCAAAAGAAAGAAGACATAAATTAGATCCCAAATCACGTGAGTTAATATTTATTGGCTATAGTGACTGCACCAAAGGTTATCGATTTATTGATCAGAATAGTAAAAATGTCGTGATGAGCAGAGACGCAGTATTTTTAGAAGAAAGTATTAATGTCAATGTTTGTGAAACTAAGAATGACTGAAAATATTCATGAAAATAAACACTTACCTCATCAGTCACAAACAAATGAGAAGAATTGTTGTAATGAGTCAAACAGCATACATTTTGAAGAAGAACCAGAAAATGATTACAACAATGAAGAAATAAATAATGAAACAAGATATACTGATCATGATTCAAGTACATATGAAGATCCTAATGATGAGAGTTACATACCTTCAGACAGCTTTAGTTCACCAGAAAGTGGGTGTCATATGCACTTGAGACCCCGTCGACAAAACTCGCAACAATATGTACAACAAGATGATGAGAATTTAACAGAAGGTAATAATTCAGAACCAACTTCCTTTTTATGTTTTAACACTGAGACCACTATGAGCCTGCTAGACAATGACCCACAAAGTCATGTTGAAGCATTAAGCGGAGAAAATTCAGATCAGTGGAAAATGGCTATGGAGAGTGAGTATAAATCATTGTTGGATAATATTACCTGGACGTTAGTAGACTTACCTCCAGGCAAGAAGTTAATTCCTTGCAAATGGGTTTTTAAAACCAAGAGAAATGATATTGGAGATATTGTGCGATATAAAGCTCGTCTTGTCATCAAGGGCTTTAAACAGACAAAAGGAATAGATTATCATGAAGTATATGCGCCTGTAGTCCGCCTGACTGTTTTGTTTGGCTTGGCAGTTAAATATAGACTAGTGATCCATCAAATGGATGCTATTACAGCCTTCCTACAGGGTGAAGTTGAAGAGGAAATTTTTATGTCTCCACCACCTTGTTATGAAATAGAAAATAAAGTTTGTAAACTTAATAAGGCTCTGTATGGTTTAAAACAGGCCAGCCGTCAATGGAATAAGAAACTTAATGCTGATCTTTTGCAGATTGGATTCAAAAGATCAATGGTTGATCCCTGCATATTATACTACAGAATTAATAATGAACATGACATATTGTTTATTGCAGTGTTCTGATGGCTATCAAGCTCGCAGCAAACACATAGATGTCAGATACCATTTTGTGAAAGAGAAAATTGCAGCTGGGCAAATACGCATGGAGTATGTATCCACTGGAGAGATGGTCGCCGATGTACTGACTAAGGGACTCTCACGCTCCAAGCTGAATGTTTTCGCCGATGCAATGGGTTTGCGTTCAAGGGAGGGTGTTGGAGTAAACGCAAACAGTAGCGCCTCATAGACATGCACCGTTCATCCGTTATGTCACAGCACTAGTCCCCGCACATCTCTATTGCCTCTCTCTCTTGTTTCGTGTCCGCCATGCTGTTCGCATATATTTTATTGTAAAATACGTTTATACCTAATAAAAGGTTTAGTTTAATATTTCAGTGCTTTATTTAATTACCACATGTTTATTATTTAAAAAGAATGAAATAAAATTTTAAAAATACCCCGACATTTTTTTTTGTCGTTGGTATTTGCTAATATTGGCACCTCGTTTTTTTTGCTTAAGTTTTAAAAACTTCGGACTAGAGATTTCTTTTAAATGTACGACGGAGAGACTCTTAGCAATCATCTTACCTGATGTTAAGTATTGATGAGGCTGAAGATGGAAGTGAGCCTCTTCTGGAATCCTCAGCCACTGAGGAACTGGCTATCTTATCTTGAACTGCCGGAGCACAACAATGCTGAAAACATTGTTGTTATGGCGTCAGACCTAGATAAGATGGTGGTAGCTAGCCAGGCGGACTTACAACAAGTCCTACCACCAACCAAACCGAATACAATATGTACCCCCGCTGGGAATCCAACCCAGGAATCCTGGGTCTGATACCGGCGGTTGTACCACTAGACCACAGAGGCGGTAAAAATATTATGAGATATATCCGAGTGTAGTTCTGCTGTATTTAAAGAAAAAGCCGGGGGCCTACCGCCAAAAATTTTGGGAAAATCCATATAATGAGCTTCATTGGCTCATTAAAAAACTACATAATATTATGCGCATTCTGTCTAATGAAGCCCATATCCCATAACGTTTTCAGTCTCTGTCCGAACGTCGTACCGACCGCGCGTTTACGCTCGCTAGCCGATCTTGTAAACAGTACGCGTTTAACGGATTGAAGTTATAAAATTTTCATTTGTGTCTATACCTGTATTTCTATACCCACGAAATGAAGTGTGCTAAGTGTGGTGAGATTGCTACCGATGCCGTGGAATGCACTCGATGCCAAAGTGTTTACCATTTTGGTTGTGCGGGAATTGCGGAAACTAGCTATCGCAAGATGGGCGCCGAGAAAAAAGCATCCTGGCGTTGTATGCAATGTCGAAATCCTCAAGTCAAGACCGACGTTAATTTGTCAGAAATACTACAAGAGCTAAAGGCCTTACGTGAAGAGGTTGGCGTAATAAAGTCCTTTAAGACGGAATTTCAGACACTCAAGACTGATATTAGTGGGGTTGTTGACAAAATATCGAACTTAAATGCAAAATGGGAAAACCTAGAAACTAGCTTATCCTCTTTTGAGAGTCGCATTGTTGCTTTGGAAGCCAAAGTTTTTGGATTAGAAGGCGAATTGGAAGAATATAAACAGCTTGCTTCTACCCTCCAACAAGAAAATGAATCGAGAGATCAACATAATCGGATGAACAATCTGGAAATATCTGGGATACCATTTGTTAAGGGCGAAAATCTTAATAACATATTATATGCGATATCGAGTAAGGTAGGTGTCTCGATAGATGAAAAAGACTTGGATTCAATTCACCGAGTGCGCCGTTTTGAGGTCAAACCACAATCCGACGCAGTACAAGGAACAACTCAACCAACTGCACCCCGTCCACCTGCAATCGTGGTGAGGTTCACACGACGCATCGCGAAGGATCAGCTGTTGGCAGCCGTGCGCGCGCGCCGTGGCATCACAACTGCCGACATCGGCCTCAGCGGCCCCGCCAGCACGATCTACATTAGTGATCATCTAACTCCATCAAACAAACGCCTTCTGAAGAAAGCACGTCAATTCAAAGCTGATATGGACAACTCCTACCTCTGGATAAGGGATTGTAAAATTTTCCTTAGGAAGAGTGACAAATCCAAAGTTATTCGTATACAAAGTCAATCTGATCTTGATAAATTAAATACTAAGTACAAGTGACTTTTATACTTATGCACTATATTACAAATATTTATCTTCCAAACATGCCAAACCCATTGTTACTTTGTGGCAAAACGCACATTTTATGAACATAATGACTTAATAAATATCAAAAGAAAAAATAGATCGGATATATTACTTCTATTGTATTTACATATTTCAAGCCTAAGGCTTTCAACTACTTATTTTTCATGCAGCACACCACTATTTAAAGTTGTAGCCGTAAGTATAACCTATATGATAGCAACTATTTTAACCGGTATTTACGTAATCACTTATCACGATATCAATTATTATCAGGTCTTTTGTCTTAATTGCAAGCTGGGCTTTCACTTAAAAAAGCATTATTATTCTTACATTTATAATGGGCACTAACAATCTTAGCGGATATTACCAGAATGTTAGAGGACTTCGAACGAAGTCCCATTCTTTTTTTGCCCAAGTTGCGTTATCTAGTTATGATTTTGTTTGTCTCACTGAGACATGGTTAACAGCTGATTTTTACGATCGGGAATACTTCGATAACAGGTATATTGTTTATCGATGCGATCGGTCGGCGGAGGGGCGGAGCTGAGTGGGGCGTCGCGCGGCGGGCGGCATCGCTGCAGTCGCAGGTGCGCGCGTGGCCCTTGCCCCCTCGCGCCGCCGCCCGCGCCGATGCACTTTGGATTACGATATCTATCACGCACCATTTTACTAATAGGATTTTGAATATAGCATGTGTTTACATTCCTCAAGGACCGGGCTATGTCGACGCTTTAAATAGTTTTTTCGAGACGGCCAGTGAACTCATCAATGATAACCCAAACGATTTATTTTTGATAACCGGCGATTTTAACTTAACAGAGGCTAAATGGAGTGATAATCTTTCAAGTGACTCGTGTTTAGCATCGAGCGGTATTCACGCAGTTCAATTATTACGTGACTTTTTAGCATTGACTGACTTACGACAGTGCAATAGAATATTTAATCATAATAACCGATTGCTCGATCTTGTGTTTTTCACGGAACCCTGTAACGTGACTCTTTGTGACCATCCCTTAACCCCAGTGGATGCTCATCACCCCCCCTTACAAATTAATTTCTCAATGACAGCTTCTTTAACAATTACTCCTAATACATTGTTGAGATATAACTTTCGCGCTGGGAATTATAATGTAATGAACGAAGAATTACAAAAAATTAATTGGTACACATTTTTTGAATCATTGGATATGGAAGAATGTGTTACAAAATTCTACGTTCTGCTTAAATGTTTAATAGATAAGTACATTCCTATGCGCCGTGTAAAAACTTCTTCTAGGCCTGTTTGGCATACTAAACCATTAATTAAATTGCTAAATGAGAAACGTAAGTATCACAAATTGTGGAAGCTGTATGGAAATCCATTGGACTTTATTACTTTTAAGAAACTGAGAAAAAGGGCCAAATCACTAGATGCCGAGTGTTACAACAATCATATTGAATTGTGCGAAGACCGAATTAAATCAAACCCTAGGTATTTCTGGTCCTATATAAAAGATTTTTTCTCAAATACTGGATTGCCCCAAACAATGACATTTAAGGGTCGTAGTGTATCAGGGGGTGACTGCATTTGCAACGCTTTTAATGATTATTTTCAGTCTGTTTTTAATCCACCTAGTAATCACAACTTTACATCAGATAGTTTAAGCCCACCAGCGGATTCTCCGCTCGACCTAAGCACCATAGAGATAACACACGATTTAGTTTTAAAGCATTTGAGTTCGCTAGATATTAACAAAGGAGCAGGACCGGACGGAATACCGCCCTTATTAATAAAATACTGTCGTCAGTCCTTATCATTACCGCTAACATTGCTTTTCAATAAATCACTCAGCTCCGGCTGCGTACCACAACTCTGGAAGCAGGCTCTAATAACTAAAATTCCAAAAGGTCCCATTAGTACTGATATTGAAACATACCGTCCTATTTCGAAACTTTGCCAATTTGGGAAAATTCAAGAGAAAATTACTACATCTATGTTATTTGCAGCAGTTCATCGATTAATTACCCCTAACCAACATGGATTTTTTAAGGGCCGTAGCGTCGATACTAACCTGGTGTCATTCACCGATACTATCTTGAGCGCCATGGATGACAAGTTGCAGGTGGATGCTGTATATACAGATTTTTCAAAATGTTTTGACAAAATCTGCCACCAAACACTCCTCTCAAAGATATCAAAACTTGGGATCCACGGCGATCTGTTTAGGTGGATAAAATCTTACATAGAAAATAGAAGTCAGGCCGTAGTTTACGCTGGATACACTTCCTCTTTTCAGCCTATAACTTCCGGGGTGCCTCAGGGCTCCCATCTGGGACCCCTTCTATTTATTTTGTATATAAACGAGATCACTGACAACTTGCGTAATACTAATTCCTTACTATACGCCGATGACACCAAAATATTTAAAGTTATTCGCAATAAAGATGATTGTGTGTTGATGCAACAGGATCTCATGAAATTTGAAGCTTTTTGTAAAGAAAATAGTTTATATCTGAACACCGATAAGTGCTTTACTGTTACTTTTTCTAGGAAATTAAATCCCATTACTTTTGATTATACTTTAAATGATAGGGTTCTTAAAAGAGTTAATGAGATTCGTGATCTGGGTGTGATACTCGATTCTAAACTGACATTCATACCACACATTGACAAAATACTTAACAAAGCCTTCAAACAACTCGGTTTCATCCTTCGCGTTAGTAAACCTTTTAAACACCCACTTACTTACAAACTATTGTACAATGCCTATGTCCGTAGTCACTTGGAGTTTGCTTCAGTTGTCTGGCAACCTACATTTAAAACTCATGCAGATAGAATCGAAAGAGTCCAGCACAAGTTTGTCAAGGCTTTAGACTTTCGCACAGGTCGGATGTACGTTGACTATGACACATCTGCAAAACATCACAACATATCGTTGCTTAGACATCGCCGTGACCTTTTCGATGTAACATTTTTGTTTAAATTAATTAATAATTTAATCGATGCACCCAAGCTCCTACAAAACATTACCTTTCGTATCCCCCGATTGCATGAAAGATCCTGCCGGAAGAAACATCTTTTCTCATATCCGGCTCCGAAAACTTGTTACGGAAGTAATACTTTCACTAGACGTTCCTGTAAAACCTATGACGATAAGCTGCATGAGGTTGACATCTTTGGCTTGACCCTCAAAATCTTTAAAAAAGAATCTATAAAATTTTTATCGACAGATTCATAAGATGTGCTTTTCTCATCCCATTTTCTCAATTTAAATAATATTATAAATTGTAAATTAAGTTAAGAAATGTTATTTGGCATGCATAATTTAAATTAAGTTAAAAAAAAACAATATTTATAACTTTATATCTTTTTTATGTAACCATTTATGGAACTGTAGGTTTTTAAGTACATCACATTGTTTTGCAAATTGTTTATATATGCGACTGTTTGTTCCTTAATAAAGAAAAAAAAAAAAAGAAAAAAAAAATATCCATCGTTTTTGCGAGGGAGTTCGGAAGACCCGGGAGTAAATATTCTTATTAGAATAAAAATAGGAATCCGACAGTCGCACCTAATAAAAAATCACACTTAAAGTAGTGGACATTCAGTCGTCATTCGCCCACAAGTGGGTCCTGGTTTTCGAGTAATCTAGCTAGGTCTCCCGCCGTAGGGGTTGTGAACCGATGGCGTAGCTTCTTTGCAATTCATAAGTGCTTGTAACAGCCTCGACTAAATAAGTGACTTGAATTGAATTGAATAGGTGGTTGAATAGGAACAAGTCACGTCGCAGTAGCGAATTTAAGGTGTCAGCGGGGCGTTACAAGGCGGGGAGGACGAGGCACACCCGCCCGCTAGCAGCCGCCTCCCGCCCTCCCGCCGGGAGGATCGCGGTGTGCTAGTGTGCGTAATACGTTCGTACACTGCACACGCTCGCGAGTTTCTGTCCGCGTACAGTTAATTCCACAAGCGAGTAAGTTTTTATAGAAGGCGTATGCCCATATTATAAAATGAATGTTTGAGCCATTATGAAATAAATTATGGGTCTGCAAATTTATATTTCATTTTCTCTTAATACCGTAGCAAAAGCCGTTTTAATTTTTGAACTTTATTTTTGAGGAGCAAATAGGTATTTTCAAATCAATTTACTTACCTACCTAATATATATAAAAAATTTACTTATTTCAGTCCCTACTTTGTTATTCATTCTATGGTTTCTTGCTGCCACACAAACTTTTACTGAAATGAATCTTGAAATATTGAATTGAAATTAAAGTACTTGAAAATCTTGAAATTAGAAGTCCGAACTGTTTTCTTTTGTTTATTGAAGTAATGAGTCACACAACATGAACATATCGATATTGAATTGTAAAAATTTAAATAAAATATTCATTTACCAAAGTGCTGACAACGCGCTAGGCGCTCGCTAGGTAACAATAAAATTGTGCGGTTAATGACCGTACATTCATGTTTAAACAATGTAACTTAGCTACAAGACATGTTTGACAATACGTTGTAATCGATACTAATAGTTTTCGTTTTGACTGTACCTGCGCGCACCGGCGCTCGCAGCATACTACGCAGCCGCCATCCTATTTGAATCGCACGTACGAGAGTGAGACGCCGCGTGTTATGACGCTCGCGCCAAAAACAATTTGGTAGCAATTTATTTATTTATTTTTTATTCAGAATACCAACAGCAATAATGCAAGTTTTGGATACAGCTTTTAAAACTACAAAGCTAATAACAGGTATTCGCAAATATGAATGGAGATGACATCAATACCGAACTTAATAAATGTACATCGTAGCTCGCGCAATTTCTGCTGTCGCGTTGCCGTTGCAAATATATGTAATAGCCGTGCCGTGCAAATCGGGCATAAAGGACACAAGGAATAGGTCAATGAAATAAAACGTATCAGTTTCGATCCTAAGTTTAATATATACAAAATGTGTCGGCGTGGGTGTCGGCGGCGGCGGCGGCGGCGGCGGCGGCGGCGGCGGCGGCGGCGGCGGCTAGTGGCGGCGGTCCGCCTGCGCCGACTGCTGCGACAGGTGCGACAGCGCCGAGTGCGCCGACGAGCAGATGTCCTGCACACACGCGCACGTCACACGTCACACGTCACACGTCACACATCACACCGGCCGACACAAGCAGAGTATGTTGGGTCTGAGCGAGGGGAGCGCAGCGGAGACGATCGTTGTATAACACGCGAAAATAATCTTTAATCTTAGTATACAGTGCATATGTTGAGGTCTAATGGTTAGAGTTTATTTTCAAGTGTCATCCTACTAATATTATAAATGCGAAAGTATGTTAGTTTGTTATTTTTACGCTAAAACTACTGAACAGATTTAAATGAAATTTGACACAGAGATAGTAAATAGCCTGGATTGAAACATAGGATATAAGATTTTAAATTTTCGCGTTCCATTATAATTGTAAACGTGTCGCGTTGAGCCCCGTTACTCTCGAAACAGGATATTTTTTATCCCAATATTCCGACGGGAACGGGAACCTCGCGGGTGAAATAAAATAATACTTTTCACTGCGCTCCTCTCGACCTGCGAGGTTTAGGTCAGACAGAACGGAAAAAAGGCAGAAAATAGTATGAACATCGATGCACTGCGTCGATATACATAACATTTTCTGCTTTAAGTTTTTGTAATACGGTCCGATTGTCAATGAAGCTAGAAAATTACCCAAGTCTTTTTTTCACTTCTATCTAAATGGAGCCTAAGGCAGATCGGGCGCCTGAGCAAAGATCACTCAGAATACAGCGCCAATAGGCTATTTGACAGATTTTGAAAATCCATTTTATATTATGTAGTAGAGTTTAAGGAACCCAGTAAAAGTTGTTTTTTTTAATTATTTTGGTACATATTTGCTGAAAAAAATCAAATAAAAAATTCAATATTTAAATAATGCAAACGCTGCAATGGGGTCGGTGACGTCACTTGCCTGTATTCTGCATATCATCCGCATACGTAGGCAAGCGAGATTTACAAGCAAATGACGTCATCATAAACTCGACGAATCAGGAGCGTTTTGTGACAAACATTTAAAAAACGCATTTTATTTACGGATTTTTAAATAAAAATATTATTATTTTCAACTTACGTTAGTAAAAAACCATTTTTAAACTCTTTATTTATACTGATAACAGTAATTGACACTTTATTTTTCGCATTGTCAAATAGCCTATTCTCGCATGTAACGGTTTAACTAAGAGATTATACCAACTGCCCGTGACCAGGCGAGGGTGTGCGTGTGTGTGCAAGGACGTACACGCCCGACCACTCAGCGGTTCCTTGCTCAAACCACGCCAATCTGGTACTCGGTTACGACAATTTCAGCATTCGTTTTCTCGATGACACTCACAAATTATAATATGTTATTGTACTTGTAAAATATGTATGTTGTATGTTCGGCGATGAGTGGTGTGAATAAAGAAATGTTCAGAGAAAGATGTTATTTGAATATAAAGTCACTTTAACTGTAATAATTTTTAAACAAGTAAATACACTAGATAAAATCAACTTGTCTCATGTCGCCCTGACGGGACTCGAACCCGCATCCTTTGGAATCCGGCTGATCAATTATGCTAAAGAGACTTATGAGAGCACATTGAAATTCTCTAGTATATTCACCTTTTCTACGGTGTTGACCACCGTCGTTTCATCGATGAGAGAAATATGTTTGACTATCGACTAAGAAGAAACAGCCATTTAATTTTGCATTTTACAATGCTATTTTTATGTGATAATTTTTAAACAAGTAAATATACTAGATAAACTAGTATCATGTCGTCCTGACTTTAAATGTGGTTAAATCAATATAAAAGTTCACTAGAAACAATCAAAACTGTTTACACTAAAATGTTACTGTTTAAACTTTATGAAAATATTAATGTTATAAAGTGAATGAGACAATGTTGATGAGATAACGTTTATGAGTACATTCAATAGAAATATGCACTAATATTAATCGTTAAAATAAGTATAATTGACGAGGGACCGCTGCCCTCGAAACGGGCGATGCTCCGCGCTACGTCAGTGTAGGTGGCTAAGTATGAAACACTTAAGCTATGAAAGTGCAATAACTATTAAAACTTATGAGTATTATAGAGAAAACGAATGTTGTAAGTGTCATAACCTCGTCCGAGATCTGCGAGGTGTGGGAGGTGCGACAGGCGCGACAGGTGTGGGAGGTGTGGGAGGGGCCGCACCTGGTAGGAGAACTGCGGGAAGTGCTCCTCCTGGATGCGCGCGAGGCCGAGCTCGCCGTCGGGCGGCGTGAGCTCCACGGACTCGCCCGTGAACTCCGAGTCGAAGTAGCGCGTGTCCGTGTCCGACTCCACCTGCGGCTTGAACGGCGGCGGGATCTGCGCAGGGGGGTTGTTCATTTATATTTATTGTTATTCAATTATCACCAATCATTATTATTATTATTCTCTATATTTCATGTCAATTCAATAAATTATTTTATATAGAGCTATAAAGACATTATTACTTTACGCGCTCTTATGTTCCAGGGTGGGTACTGAATGTCAGCGCTTTATTTTCAGAGTAAAGGTATCGCTGAGTTTTCACCCATTTGCATCGCTGCGGCGCACGTCGTTCGAATTTTTGTGTATCATGTGTAATTTTAAGTTAATTTGTAATGTTTGTGTAAAATGTCTGTAATAATATTTTTTTATTAATTTTAATTTCGTTTATGTCAATTTCGTTTGTGTATTGTTATGTGTGCATGCTAATGCAAATAAATGATTTATCTATCTATCAGTGCTGGTCACATCATTAATGCAATACTCGATTTTCATACGATCGAGGCAACTTTGAAGCTTCGGTTCTTTGCCGAGGAATGACCGAGCTGCGATCTGATAATGGCCATCCAGGGAATGAACGGAGGAGATCCAGATTGCTATACACACCCGACTGATTTGATCGACGTTTTGTCTTCATGATGTTCCAACAGAACGTCAAAAACTTTGTTTGCCAATGGCACCAATTAATTTCTTAATAATCTTCACAACGGGCAGTAATTTTAATTATTTTATGAAATCTCTGTCCCCATCTCCATAAATGGGGACATGGCCTGTAAACACAAGTTTTCCCTCTAAGCGCGTGACTGCGACCGCCGGCGAGCGACGCAGCCCGCCTGTGCTGTATCGTACAGGACGGCCCGTTTGCAACCCATCACTTTGGCCGTGTCTTGGATTTTAATAAGAAAAATACATGGCAATAGATGGTTAAATACAAATATAATAAAATGTAACATGTTGTCCCGTAATTTTCCTTAAATCCTGTATTTTATATCACATTTACTGTAAAATTAGCAAGCAGGGGGGTACACTTAGCGCAAAGACACGACGGTCTGTCTCTTGTGTTTAGTCTAGGATAACTAACTCGCGAAATGACTGACTACATAGTCCATTATTGAACATTTCTCATAAATGTACATTTATATAGACTGAAGCGGCTCTTGGTAAACAGTGTATGCGTATGAATGTAGATACTGACCCGCTTGGCCACCAGATCAGCCCAGTCGATGGCGGCGAAAAAGGGATGATGCATGAGCTCCGCAGCATCATCAGGTCCAGCCCCTAGTCTCCTATAATAATAATAATTTATTAACATCCTAGAAAAGCTACAATATGCATTTATAGTTTAAACATAATTATAAACAAGACAATTGTAAACATCTACATCCGCACTAGGAATCTTACTGTATCTCAATGGAATTATTGAGGTTCATACCTGGCCGACTGTTCGGTCAGCAGCCTCGCTAGCAAAGCCCGACGGGCGGTAGACAGGGCTCTCGGAAAGCGCACCTCCTCGCTAACGATGGCGAGAACACACCTCGCGGTCATCATCGTGACACATACCGAGCTGGTTGCTTCGTCAGCAGCCCCGCGAGCAGAGCCCGACAGGCGGCAGACAGGGCCCGCGGGAAGCGCACCTCCTCGCTGACGATGGGCGGGAACAGCACCTCGCGGTCATCATCGTGACACATACCGAGCTGGTTGCTTCGTCAGCAGCCCCGCGAGCAGAGCCCGACAGGCGGCAGACAGGGCCCGCGGGAAGCGCACCTCCTCGCTGACGATGGGCGGGAACAGCACCTCGCGGTCATCATCGTGACACATACCGAGCTGGTTGCTTCGTCAGCAGCCCCGCGAGCAGAGCCCGACAGGCGGCAGACAGGGCCCGCGGGAAGCGCACCTCCTCGCTGACGATGGGCGGGAACAGCACCTCGCGGTCATCATCGTGACACATACCGAGCTGGTTGCTTCGTCAGCAGCCCCGCGAGCAGAGCCCGACAGGCGGCAGACAGGGCCCGCGGGAAGCGCACCTCCTCGCTGACGATGAGCGAGAACAGCACCTCGTGGTCGCGATTGTAGAAGGGGAGACGACCGCACGCCATCTCGTACATCACCACGCCCACGCCCCACCTGATACCGGACAAAATGTTAATACTGCTTTGGAATTTATAAATAACTAGAATCACGAAATAAATAAGAAAGGCTAGTTTTATAATCACGCTAATCGGCGCCGACAGCCGCAATGTAAGAACTTAAGTAATGTTAATGTTGTAATGTATGATAGTTAAGTCTTTCTTTGCCAGTTGAAAATTGTTTACGGTTACAATAACGATAAAATGTAATATTATAATTAGTATTTTCTTTTTAACCGACTTCAAAAAAAGGAGGAGGTTCTCAAGTCGACTGTATTTTTTTTTTTTTTTTTTTATGTATGTTCCACCATAACTTCGCCAGTTGTTAACAGATTTTTAAAATTCTTTTTTTATCTGGAAGAAAATGGTTTATATAAGACTCCAAAAGTTTTTTTTTTTTTATAAAATGTTTTTTGTGATGGAAATTGACCTTACTGATATGTTTAGGTAACTTTTCATTTGACGACTCTGTATGAAATAAAACAGGGGGGAAAAAACAGCCCTCGACGAGTTTCTTGCTGGTTCTTCTCGTTACGCGTCTCCCGCCGTAGAGTTTGTGAACCGATGGCGTAGCTTCTTTGACTTTCATAAGTGCTTGTAACATCCTAGACTGAATAAATGATATTAAATTTGGTTTTTTTTTATTTTATTTAAGAGCCCTTTTACAAATCTGCACTCTGCGTATCAGTACTGAGTTCAGACGGCCGGTGCATCGTATTTTGTAGTAATTTATATATTTATCGTATTTACTGAAATAGGATAATAAATTCATGCTTAAAAATTTAACAAGTACTCTGGTACAAATTTTGCTCAATAATATTATCGTAGGCAGGAGAAATTCACAGTTAACGCGATAAGTTCAAAGCGATTTTCGTTGGTTTTAAATAAGATTATTTTTTTCTATGTCGTTAGTGGAAAGGCAACATTACTTAAACGCCAATTTGGTCAAAATGAGCTATATAATATTCGGAATCAGCAAATTTCTCGTTTGTCGTCGTTCATCTATCTAGGTATTCATTTAATCATAGCACTTTTGTGACGCTTGAGTAACCGATAAAAGGCGGTTTTATTTGTTTGCTAATTACTGAAGCGACACATTTTTTTACGAGTGGCGTTAAGGTCATATTTACTTTCTATAATTTCACAATTGTCTTTCTAGATTGAATTTCTGCTTTTTTATTGATGTAGTATTAGCATTTTTGCTCTTCTTGTGATTAGATAATAATAAGTAAATTTGATTACATCACTCGGGAAGGGTATGGCGTTTAAGTAATTTAGCCTTACTGGTAGGTCCAACAGAAGTTGCACTCCGCAAAATCATTTCAATAAGTAGCAACTCTTGCTCCGACCGATCACCGACGGCCGCGCCATAACAAAGTGCAATTAAGGTAACACACTGTTTACTGCTATGATTATCGGAATAACCGCCTCTGTGATCTAGTGGTACAACCACACCGGTATCAGACCCAGGGTCCCGGGTTCGATTCCCAGCGGGAGTACATATTGTATTCGGTTTGGTTGGTGGCAGGACTTGTTGTAAGTCCGAATGGCTAGCTACTACCGTAACAACAATGTTTTCAGCATTGTTGTGTTCCGGCAGTTAGAGATAAGATAGGTTCCGCCAGTTCCTCAGTGGTTGGGAATTCCGGGAGAGGCTCGCTTCCATCTTCAGCCTTATCAATACTTAACATCAGGTATGATGAAGGCTAAGAGTATCCCCGCCATTCTTAAAAAAATGTGTACTTTTTTATGTTTTATAATTTTCTTCATAATTGTGATGGAAAGTAACCTAATAACACATAATAAGTTAAGGTCATTTTTCAATTTGTATGTAATAGGACAGGGAGAAAAAAACAGTCCTTGGCAGTTTCTTGGTTCTTCTCGTTACGCGGTCTCCCGCCGTAGGGTTTGTGAACAGATGGCGTAGCTTCTTTGACATTCACAAGTTCTTGTAACAGTAATTGCCTTTACTGAATAAATTAAGTAAAGTTTGAGTTTGAACACAGTGCTCCCTTCGTAAAAACATATACATTAATTTATTCTTCGAAGCTTTGCTTTACCATGTTGAATGTTTCGTTACTTGTGATCAGTATGGATTCAGAAGAGGTCTAGAATCTAGAATAGCGTATAGCCTCTACACGCTTAGCGTTTTCATTCCGTGTCTGAATTAGCATATGACACAGACCGGGGACATCAGATTGACGCTGTCTGTATACAAGGACTTTAGTAATGCTTTTGACCGGGTAATCACTCACGATTAGTACAGAAATTGGAAGCTTATGACGTACATAGCTCTCTTTTGGTTGGGTTCAGGTCATACTTGTGTAATAGATTGCAGTCTGATGTGGTGAAGAGCCGAATCTGACACGTATGTTGCACAATCTGGCGTGCCACATAGCTCCCATCTCGGGCCATTGTTGTCTAAAGTCTAGATTAACGATATACCCCGAATTATTATCAAAATTTCCAAAAGGGTAGATAAGAGAAAAGAAGGCATAGGTTTTAGTCGGCTGGTATATCGTATATAAAACATGCGTTGAGTGAGGATCAATACTATTTGATTTGCACCATTGCTCTATAATTATATCTATATCTTTCAGGTTTTGTCAAATTGATAAGTGTCATAGAGTGAATAAGGTCCAGGTATGATAACTGAGGTACGTACCAGTCGACGGCGGGCCCGAAGTAGGTGTACTCGATGACCTCTGGTGTGAGGTACTCGGGCGTGAGTGTATGTATGATGTGTGTATGATGTAACACACGTACCAGTCGACGGCGGGCCCGAAGTAGGTGTACTCGATGACCTCTGGTGTGAGGTACTCGGGCGTGAGTGTATGTATGATGTGTGTATGATGTAACACACGTACCAGTCGACGGCGGGCCCGAAGTAGGTGTACTCGATGACCTCTGGTGTGAGGTACTCGGGCGTGTGTGTATGTATGATGTGTGTATGATGTAACACACGTACCAGTCGACGGCGGGCCCGAAGTAGGTGTACTCGATGACCTCTGGTGTGAGGTACTCGGGCGTGAGTGTATGTATGATGTGTGTATGATATAACACACGTACCAGTCGACGGCGGGCCCGTAGTCGGTGTCCTCGATGACCTCTGGTGTGAGGTACTCGGGCGTGAGTGTATGTATGATGTGTGTATGATATAACACACGTACCAGTCGACGGCGGGTCCGTAGTAGGTGTCCTCGATGACCTCTGGTGTGAGGTACTCGGGCGTGAGTGTATGTATGATGTGTGTATGATGTAACACACGTACCAGTCGACGGCGGGCCCGAAGTAGGTGTACTCGATGACCTCTGGTGTGAGGTACTCGGGCGTGAGTGTATGTATGATGTGTGTATGATGTAACACACGTACCAGTCGACGGCGGGCCCGAAGTAGGTGTACTCGATGACCTCTGGTGTGAGGTACTCGGGCGTGAGTGTATGTATGATGTGTGTATGATATAACACACGTACCAGTCGACGGCGGGCCCGTAGTCGGTGTCCTCGATGACCTCTGGTGTGAGGTACTCGGGCGTGAGTGTATGTATGATGTGTGTATGATATAACACACGTACCAGTCGACGGCGGGTCCGTAGTAGGTGTCCTCGATGACATCTGGTGTGAGGTACTCGGCCGTGAGTGTACCAGTCGACGGCGGGCCCGTAGTAGGTTTCCTCGATGACCTCTGGTGTGAGGTACTCGGGCGTGAGTGTATGTATGATGTGTGTATGATATAACACGCGTATCAGTCGACGGCGGGCCCGTAGGCGGTGTCCTCGATGACCTCTGGCGCGAGGTACTCGGGCGTGAGGGTATGTATGATGTGTGTATGACGTATGTATGATGTAACACAAGTACCAGTCGACGGCGGGCCCGTAGTCGGTGTCCTCGATGACCTCTGGCGCGAGGTACTCGGGCGTGAGTGTATGTATGATGTGTGTATGACGTATGTATGATGTAACACACGTACCAGTCGACGGCGGGCCCGTA
Source organism: Chrysoteuchia culmella (assembly GCA_910589605.1). NCBI lineage: Eukaryota > Metazoa > Arthropoda > Insecta > Lepidoptera > Crambidae > Chrysoteuchia > Chrysoteuchia culmella. Next base: position 101,626 of record OU342657.1, read on the forward strand.
GTCGGTGTCCTAGATGACCTCTGACGCGAGGTACTCGGGCGTGAGTGTATGTATGATGTGTGTATGACGTATGTATGATGTAACACACGTATCAGTCGAAGGCGGGCCCGTAGTCGGTGTCCTCGATGACCTCTGGCGCGAGGTACTCGGGCGTGAGTGTATGTATGATGTGTGTATGACGTATGTATGATGTAACACACGTACCAGTCGACGGCGGTCCCGTAGTCGGTGTCCTCGATGACCTCTGGCGCGAGGTACTCGGGCGTGAGTGTATGTATGATGTGTGTATGACGTATGTATGATGTAACACACGTACCAGTCGACGGCGGGCCCGTAGTCGGTGTCCTCGATGACCTCTGGCGCGAGGTACGCGGGCGTGAGTGTATGTATGATGTGTGTATGACGTATGTATGATGTAACACACGTACCAGTCGACGGCGGGCCCGTAGTCGGTGTCCTCGAAGACCTCTGGCGCGAGGTACTCGGGCGTGAGTGTATGTATGATGTGTGTATGACGTATGTATGATGTAACACACGTACCAGTCGACGGCGGGCCCGTAGTCGGTGTCCTCGACGACCTCTGGCGCGAAGTACTCGGGCGTGAGTGTGTGTATGATGTGTGTATGACGTATGTATGATATAACACACGTACCAGTCGACGGCGGGCCCGTAGTCGGTGTCCTCGATGACCTCTGGCGCCAGGTACTCGGGCGTGAGTGTATGTATGATGTGTGTATGACGTATGTATGATGTAACACACGTACCAGTCGACGGCGGGCTCGTAGTCGGTGTCCTCGATGACCTCTGGCGCGAAGTACTCGGGCGTGAGTGTATGTATGATGTGTGTATGACGTATGTATGATATAACACACGTACAGATCGCGCGGCGAGAGTTTGGCTTTGACCGTTATTGCGCAGAAATCAGAAATTGGGTATCAACGGGCAATTAGCGGGGTGCGGGGCGGGTGTGTAGGCGCACGCGGTGCTCTGATTGGCGCTCCAGTCGTTCCCTGCCTCTAGCGTCGATACGACGTACCGCGCACTCCTGTTGTACAATCACATTCACAAGTGAATTGCTATTTTCGTTAATTGTTGTCGATTGTTATTATTTGTTGAGTTTGTTTGTTTAAGTTTGTCAGTTAAGTTTTTTTTGTTAAATATTAAAAAGTGATTTGAAAATGCATAAAAAAAACATTGTTTTAAAAAGGCAAGCACGGAAAATGATATATGACGTGAATTGCTTTTTAAAGAAAGAAGCTGACGAATGTATCGATTCATTGAAGCAAATTCGAAGTCAGATTGAGGAAGTTGCTTCTTTACTCAGTCAGTCGGAGAATAACCAAACTATACAGACTATGCAGGTAATGAAAACGGAAACTGTTTCTAAATTAAATTGTGTAGTCAGTAAATTAGCTAAAATTCAAAAACGGACATCGGAGGCCACTAAGACTTCAATTGGCACTGTAAAAAATATCGCAAATCAAGCCAAGAGTTCCGATTTGCTAATTACTTTCAGAACACCTGGAAAAAAACGACCCAGAGCTAAACCAGTTACGAATATTGATAATTTTGACCAAGGTGTTATAAAAAGATGTATACACAATTTTCACAAGACGAATAATGAACTTCCCACCATTGGGAAACTAAAAAAGAAACTTGAGGAAGATATAAACTTTAAAGGGTCAGAAACAAGTCTTCGTGTAATTGTAAAGGAGTTAGGATTTCGCTGGAAAAAAACAGAAAACAACCGTAAATTACTAATAGAAACATCGAATATCCGATTACAACGCATTGAATATTTAAGAAAAATAAGAAAATATCGACAAGAAGGAAGACCCATTGTTTACACAGATGAATCCTACGTAGATTCATCGCACTCAACAACCAAAGCCTGGAGCGATGGCCCTACGGAAGGACTAAAAAAACCCATTTCTAAAGGACAACGAGTCGTGATAGTCCACGCAGGATCTGAAGCTGGGTTTATATTAACTTTTAAAGCCGGCATCAAAACAGGGGACTATCACGACAACATGAATTACGAGAATTATGAAAAATGGCTTAGAACACAATTAATTCCCAACCTACCACCCAATTCTGTAGTGGTTGTCGACAACGCCTCATACCACAATAAACAATGGGATTTAGCACCGTCCTCCAATACCAAAAAAGCCGATATGCAGAATTGGCTAACTGATAAAGGCATACAATATGATTCAACAATGCTCAAGCCACAATTGTACAACTTGATAAAAGCTAATAAAGAAAGATTTAAAACGTTTTCAATAGATCAAATTTTAGCAGAAGCAAACCATAGCATATTGAGATTACCGCCTTACCATCCAGACCTCAACCCCATAGAAATGGCATGGGCTACTATTAAACAATATGTAGCTAGCAAAAATGTTAAATGGAATTTACAAGAATGTACCAAACTTATCAAAGAAAAAGTATCCTTAATGGGTGCCCAGGAATGGGAAAAAATATGTAAAAAGGTAAAAGATATAGAAGAAGAGTACGCCAAGAGTGACCATGTAGTTGATTTACTTACCGAGCAATTTATAATTCGCGTCGATGATAGTTCCGAAGACGATGATTCTGATGATGGTTATGAAGATGATGATGATGACAACTGCGACCGAGGAAGCCCTGAACCCGGACCCTCAACAAGCAAAAGACGTTGCACAATTTCGTGTCGCGGCAGCACCACTGGACCATGCGGTGATTTCATAGAAGGCGTTAAACCTTTAACTGATTCAGAATCTGAATAGCACTGCTGCTAAGACTTTTTTTTAATGTTAACTTTTGTATTTAATAATTATTTTAAGTTTTCTTTTGTTTGTATGTACCAATTTGACATGTATCTTGGAATAAATAATTTTATTAAAAAACAATTATTTAAAATTTTCATCGCTGTCTCTGTAAACTTTAAAAGGAAATAAACATTTTATATAAGTAAAATAACTATCAATACTTTTAATAAATGAAGAAGTTTATCTATTTCGTATTATTTTCTAGCATTATTACCACTGTACTGACTGTACATGAATTTTGACCCACTCAAATATCCAACCTGGTACATAAAAAAGGAAAAGTATTGTGTGCGTGACAGTACCCATGCGCAGTAATCCCCTCCACCCGAAGGTCAAAGCCAAACTCTCGCCGCGCGATCTGTACCAGTCGACGGCGGGCCCGTAGTCGGTGTCCTCGATGACCTCTGGCGCGAGGTACTCGGGCGTGAGTGTATGTATGATGTGTGTATGACGTATGTATGATGTAACACACGTACCAGTCGACGGCGGGCCCGTAGTCGGTGTCCTCGATGACCTCTGGCGCGAGGTACTCGGGTGTGCCGCAGAATGTCTTCGTCGTGCGCCCGTACGTTATGTTCACCTGCACAAAGCAACCACATACATTTGTAAGCCTTCGTTCGCACGGGAGCATAATAATGTGTTCCGATTTTTTTTATGCGAACTCCGGACCCTTTCTCTATATTAATCCGCTAGCGGCGGCTCGCGGTTTCACCCGCGTGGTTCCCCTTCCCGTGGGAATATCGGTATAAAAAGTATCCTATGTTCATAACCAGGCTATCTACTTTATTCAAATCCGTTTAGTAGTTTCTGAGCCTATTCAATGCAAACAAACAAACAATCAGATCTTTTCTCTTTATATTTTTTTATGATCTAACGAGGACACGTATTGATAAGGCTGAAGATGGAAACGAGCCTCTCCCGGAATCCTCAATCACTGAGGAACTGGCTATCTTATCTCTAACTGCCGGAACACAACAATGCTGAAAACATTGTTGTTATGGCGTCAGACTTAGATAAGATGGTGGTAGCTAGCCAGGCGGACTTACTACAAGTCCTACCACCAACCAAACCGAATACAATAATATGTACCCCCGCTGGGAATCGAACCCAGGACCCATGGGTCTGACTGATACCGTTGGTTGTACCACTAGACCACAGAGGCGGTTAATAAATTAGTATAGGTTAGAAAGTCTAGTGTCCCAGCAGTGGAGACATTCTCCAGCTTGAGGTCGCGTTAGATGATGCTCGAAAGGTGGGCCACATCGCGTACCCGCGGGTGATAGTGACCTACTCACGTTCTTTTTATCGTATGAGGACTAGGGGCCACCTCTGGTATTAGAGTTTATTAAACCATTCGACCGTCCGAACCGTTGAATAGGAAGGAGTACATTCTGATCGCTCCGCACAAATTCATTTTGTTTACTAGTTAAAACTTTGTTTTAGTGGTATAAATTGCTAACACATGTTCCTAATTGCAACAGAATACTAGTGAAAATTGTGAATCTTAAAAATACTGTGAAATGTGTAAAAATTAACGTGATTAAAACAAACAGTGCAAAATAACCATCACATACATTTTTTAAGTTGTGCAGTGAAACTAACGCGTAAGCGACGCGTCCTGCACGGCGCTTATGACCTTTTTCTCGCGGCCTGCCTTAGTCAAACTACATCGACGCCCGTTGAGCTAAAGCATTGCATGGGATTGACTGCATTGGTTTAAAGTGCTTTTTCGCTTGGCATCGCCCTACAAACATGGCTCCGAATAAGACTGTTACCTGTGCGGGTTGCTCGAAAAAAATATCAAATCGCGAATTTTTAGCATGTTGTTTATGCGCTGGGGCTTATGACATTGAATGCGTAAATTATTCTTGCAAACAGTTTAGCCTTATGAGCAAGGAAAAAAAAGATAGTTGGCAATGTCCCGTTTGTAAAAGTAAACAAAGGAAGATTGATAACACTAATACCCCAGTGCAAGGGAACCGTACGCAGACTAATGCAAGTTCATCCGAGAAGGAATCGGATGATAGTAATGTAACTATAAGAAAACCCCCACCTAGCAGTACATCCGTGCATTCGGTTACTTCCTCCCCGCCCTGCGAGGAGTCCTTGTTAGCGATAATTCGGCGTGAGATTCAGCGTTCTGTTGCGGAATCAGTAGAGTCGGCGGTTAAAAAGCATTTTATGCACGAATTTCAAGAAATTAAAAAAGAATTAGCTGTCGTACGTGAATTGCAAAATAGCATGGAATTCCTCAGTGCCGATTATGACCGTGTGAAGTCTGATTTGAAATCCACTCAGGAACAAGTGATCTCACTTACTAAAGAAAACTCAAACCTTTTAGGCAAGTTGGATGATCTCACAAATAGACTAAATTTAATTGAACAACACTCCCGCGAAACTAATATTGAAATAAATGGCATTCCCGAGAATAACTCCGAAAACCTATTATCCGTCTTCCGTCAATTGTGCACTGCCGTGTCTGTTCCAGTTCAAGAGTCAGATATCCTCACTAGTACTAGAGTAAGGAAAATAAACGAACAGAGTGATAGACCCCGTTCAGTTATAATTAAGTTGCAAACTACCAAAAAACGGGATGAAATATTGGCAGCTGTATCTAGATTCAATAAGAAGAACCATAATGAGAAACTAAACACTTCTACTTTGGGATATGGTGGAAAAAAGGAATCGATTTATGTGTCTGAACATCTTTCACCTTACAACAAAGCTTTACACGCAAGCACCAGGAAAGCAGCTCGCGAAAAGTCTTATAAGTACGTCTGGATACGGAACGGTAGAATATTCGTACGAAAAGATGATCAGGCTCCCGCAAAAGTGATAAAGTGTTATGACTCATTATCTAGTTTGTAACTTCTAGTGTCCTTATATTTTGTCCGTAAGTTAGAATTAAAATTCACGGTGTATTATCAAAATTTCGGTGGCATGAAGACTAAAACAACTGATATTCAACTAGCATGCCTATCTAATAATTTTGACATTATTGTCGGTACTGAAACATGGTTAGATGACACGATACACGATAATGAGCTATTTGGTACTAACTATTACATTTATCGACGGGACCGACACTCGTCTTACTTGACCGGTAAGCGCGGCGGAGGTGTTATCATAGCTGTTTCAAAAAAATTAATTTCTCAAAGAATAGACCACTTTGAAAGTAATATTGAAGACTTATGGGTTTCTGTAAAATTTATAATAAATAATAAACCTGTTGAATTTATATTTTGTGCTGTCTACTTGCCTCCGCCGGTAAAGACCAATGAGATAGATATATTTCTTGAAAACTGTAGTGTTGTTATGCAATCTTGTCCTTGTAATACTGTAATTCTCGGCGACTTTAATTTGGGATTCATTGATTGGGCTAATGATACAGATAATAACAAGATGTTACCTTCTAATTATTCATGTACCTTGGGATATCGTTTGATAGACTTTCTATCTCTTAATGATTTGTCTCAGTTCAATAATGTAAAAAATCGTAATGGCAAAGTTCTCGACCTGGTCTTGAGCAATTTTTATAATATAAGTGTTACAGAGGGTCAAAGTCCCTTATGTAAGCTAGATCAACATCACAATGCCCTTGAAATCAGTATTGAGGTGCCGTCTCAAAGCTTGTTAAAGAATAGGATGTTTGCTACACACAACTTCAAAAAAGCTGATTATTCAAAAGTAAACTTAAAATTAAGCGAAATAAACTGGTTTTCCGAACTTGATCACGAGCGGGATGTCGATGTTGCAGTATCTAAATTTTACAAAATCATTGGTTCTATTATAGATGAAACTGTACCAAAGACACGTGCGCGTAATCTTAAACATCCAGTGTGGTTTACCCGCGGTTTGATAAAAATGATCAATGAAAAAGAAAGAATTCATCGGAAACATAAAATTTACAAAAATCCTAGAGATGCCTTGGAACTCAGACTCTGCAATAGTCGTATCAAATCAATGATATCAAAATGCTATTCTAATTACACCACGGAGTTAGAGATGTCGATACAACATCATCCAAAAAAGTTTTGGTCTTTTGTCCGTCAGCACCAGGGTAGTTCTTCGGATATTCCTGAACAAATGCATTTGAATGATATTAAGGCGGATTGTGGTGAGAAAATTTGTAACTTATTTGCTATGCACTTCTCATCTGTTTTCTCGCAACCAGATAAATCGGAGCCCCGAGAACTTGGCGACCGTTACCCACAAAACTCGCTTAATAGCGTCACGTTTACCGAACAACAGATAGGCAAGGTTCTTAAGTCTATAGACGCTAGTAAAGGTGCTGGACCGGATGGTATTCCACCATTATTTATTAAAATGACTTCCAAGTTCCTGACACTTCCCCTTAAAATCATTTTTGAAAAATCTCTCCAATCCGGCACTTTTCCCTCTGAATGGAAGCGTTCCAATGTCATACCCATCTTTAAAAAAGGGAATAAAGATGATGTTAAAAACTACCGTCCGGTATCAATTATAAGTCAGTTTGCGAAGATATTTGAAAGCATTGTTTATCCTGTATTGACAAGTTTTCTTAAGAATGTTATGGTTGAAGCTCAACACGGTTTTTGCCGGGGGAAATCAACGGTCAGCAATTTAATGGATTATGTCACTGACTTAATTAAATCAGTGGACAATAAACGTCAAGTAGATTCGATATACACCGACTTTTCCAGCGCATTTGACAAGGTTGACCATGGGCTTCTCCTTTCTAAACTCAAAGCTTATGGGATTCATGGGGATCTTCTGCGTTGGTTGAGCTCATATTTAACAGGACGAATACAGAGTGTAACTGTGCATGGATTTAAGTCCAATGAATACATCTCTCTCTCCGGTGTGCCTCAAGGTTCTCACCTTGGGCCTATTCTCTTTTTGGCGTTCATAAATGATATCTCTGGCTCCATCAATCATAGTAAATTCTCTATATTCGCCGATGATTTGAAGTTATATAGGTCTATAAATAATGATACTGATGTTTCCCTTTTACAAGAAGACATCGATGCTATTAATGCATGGTGTGTTGCGAATAAAATGATACTTAACCCACAAAAATGTACACATATTAAATTCACTCGGAAAATAAACTATCTTCCATCCTGTTACAACATCTCTGGCCAAAGTTTAACAGAATCAAGTACAACTCGTGATCTTGGTGTATTGCTTGACAATAAATTAAATTTCATTGACCACATTGATAAAATTGTTAGTTGCTCTTGGAAAATATTAGGTTTGGTCAAACGCATGGGTAAACACTTTAATAACATCAGAACCTTGATAATAATGTTTAACGCGCTCATTCGCAGTCACCTCGAGTACGCGTCAACCATATGGAACCCCATCTATCAGGTACATTCTGATAGAATAGAACGGATTCAAAAGAATTTTACTCGTTACCTTGCCTACCGTAGTCGTGACTGTCCACGTGGCGCTGATTACGTTGATCGCCTTTCGCACTTTAAAATAACTAAAAAATAACGTCTTTAGCCGACCGACGTAAACTTTTGGATCTCGTTACACTTCATAAGTTTATCCACGGTAAATTGAACTGCCCAAATCTTCTTCAACAGATAGGTCTCTCTGTCCCATATCATATCCCTAGACATCCGTTGACAAATATCTTCAGCTTGCCTCGTTGCAAGTCAAATCTTGGTCGGTGCGCTCCTCTAAGCCGGTGCATGCGTACTTATAACGAAATGGATAACAGCAATGTCGACATCTTTCATCTTTCTGATCGTGCGTTTAAGAGGCTGTGTGTGGCAAAATTTCATGTAAATAAGGTTAATAAGGTTAATAATTAATCTTTATTTTATAATTTATCTGTTCTGTTTCAAATTTCTGCTTTGTTATTGTAACTAGTAAATAAGAAAATAAAAAATGCTGTATTCACCTGTAAAGGCATGTCTTTTGGCCTAGTCAGGTTTTAATTTTTAAATTGTAATGTGTAAAGATATGTCGTTGGTGAATCTTTTTCAATAAATAAATAAATAAAATAAATAAACCACCAATCATTTTTTCGGATGACAACAGAACGACTTTTATCGAATGACAACAGTTGGGTTCGACGGTTTAAGCGCTCAATCGTTTAGCCATCCGACATCTGGCCAAACCGACCGCGACCGTCGTTCACAAAGTCACCTTGCAGAGGCCGAAGTCGGATATCTTGATGTGGCCGTCCTTGTCGAGCAGCAGGTTCTCCAGCTTGAGGTCGCGGTAGATGATGCCCTCGGCATGCAGGTAGCCCAGCGCCGACACGATCTCCGCGCCGTAGAAGCGCGTGCGCTCCTCGCTGAAGGACCGCTCGCGCGACAGGTGGAAGAACAGCTCGCCGCCGTTGGCGTACTCCATCACGAAGCACACGCGGTCCACCGTCTCGAACGAGTAGCGGAGCGCCTGTGGGGAATGTTTCTTGTTATTATATAAGAATTAATTTTTTTGACATAAAATTAATTTATTTGTATTATTTACATAAAGATTTAGGGCACGCTATAAGGGCCGTTTAAAGCAAAGTGTTCCTTATCTTAAAGAAATATAACTCTAGAAGACAGCATTGGACACAAGAAAATCTACAGTTTTTTGTTGGTTTTGCTTGGCACAAGTGAGGTGTCGAAACTAATTTAAATAAATAAATCTATATATATATATATAAAATTCAATGTCCTGACTGACTTATTGACTGATAATCAACGCACAGACCAAACCGTGGGTCTAGAAAAATCCAAATTTGGGACATAGCCTCTTTATGAGGATTTAACCTCTAAAGGGGTGAAATAGGGGACAGTTTGTGTTTGTCAGTTTTGAAGATAAGATTTTAAAATTTTGTATTTAGGTTGTCGATTAAAAATGACCATTGACTTATCTCGACGTTTTCGAAAATTCTACCCCCAAAGGGATGAAAAGGGGGGGATGAAATTGTGTAAGAAAAGTCCTTATATTTTCAAAGTAAGAGTGCTAGGGACTGTATTTAGGTTGACGATGGAAAATAAACTTTTACCCGTCTCGGCGTTTTTTAATAATTCCATCCCCAAAGGGGTGAGTAGGGGGATGAAGTTGAGTAAGAAAAGTCGTTTATTTTCAAAGAAAGTCATTTATTTGTTATAAGGCTTATGGTTGGAAATTAAATACAAAAAATCCTTTCAAGAAATTAACCCCTAAGGGGGTAAAAAAGGGGTAAGTAATGTTTAAATCGATATAGATGTCGTTATTGAAGTTTGATGTATGTTGATTGCAGAAATGTCATCGATTTTGAAGTCCGATGCGGTGGACATGAATAACCCTGGTTTAAGAAAAGGGTTCAAATTCGGTATAGAAAAGTAATGTAAAATAGACGTAGCGACTTCGATCAAGATAGCTTTGGAGCATTTTCTACTACTTTTTACAAAATTTACAAAACATGCGCTTATATTATAAATGCTAAAGAAGTAACCGAAATCGCACCAAGGATTGCTCAGCTGAAGTGGCAGTGGGCGGGACACATAGCGAGGAGAATCGATGCCCGTTGGGGCGAAAAGGTTCTGGAATGGCGACCGCGCACCGGCCGACGCTCCGTGAGCAGGTCCCCGACAAGGTAGACCGACGATCTGGTGAAGGTCGCCGAAAGCACTTTCCGCGACCTTAACCCAGCAATGGGTGTTATGTGGCTGAGATGACGAATTGGCACCACCATGCGACATCCTAAATCCGCGCGATAACCTAATTCGTCGCCGACGTAGTCGCGGTCGGAAGGCTAACATGAGATAAAATCACAATATGAGCACTCTATGTAGACTTAACGCAATTTTGGATCTAACTTGGGGTTTACCCCCATGACCTCTATAAAAAATTACCTAAAAAGAATCTCAAGAGATCATGGTACGCTCCCAGGTATTTGCTTACCATGAAGAAGGGGTGTTTGACGTTCTTGGGCATGCGGTTTTCGGTGATGGTGTGCGCCACCTCGCCCTTCTGGATGATGTGGTGCTCCTTGAGTATCTTCATTGGTCCAGCTGCAAGAGCCTTTCTGCAATAACAAACAAATATGAACATACCGTCAGGAAAGGATGTTTGGTGTTCTTGAGCACGCGGTTCTCAGTGATGGTGTGGGCCACCTTGTCCTCCTGGATGATGTGATGCTTCTTGAGGATCTTCATGGGCCCAGCTGCCCGAGCCTTCTGCGATATCAAACAAGTGTGAACAAACCGTCAGGAAGGGGTGCTTGGTGTTCTTGAGCACGCGGTTCTCAGTGATGGTGTGGGCCACCTCGTCCTCCTGGATGATGTGATGCTTCTTGAGGAACTTCATGGGCCCAGCTGCCCGAGCCTTCTGCGATATCAAACAAGTGTGAACAAACCGTCAGGAAGGGGTGCTTGGTGTTCTTGAGCACGCGGTTCTCAGTGATGGTGTGGGCCACCTCGTCCTCCTGGATGATGTGATGCTTCTTGAGGAACTTCATGGGCCCAGCTGCCCGAGCCTTCTGCGATATCAAACAAGTGTGAACAAACCGTCAGGAAGGGGTGCTTGGTGTTCTTGAGCACGCGGTTCTCAGTGATGGTGTGGGCCACCTCGTCCTCCTGGATGATGTGATGCTTCTTGAGGAACTTCATGGGCCCAGCTGCCCGAGCCTTCTGCGATATCAAACAAGTGTGAACAAACCGTCAGGAAGGGGTGCTTGGTGTTCTTGAGCACGCGGTTCTCAATGATGGTGTGGGCCACCTCGTCCTCCTGGATGATGTGATGCTTCTTGAGGATCTTCATGGGCCCAGCTGCCCGAGCCTTCTGCGATATCAAACAAGTGTGAACAAACCGTCAGGAAGGGGTGCTTGGTGTTCTTGAGCACGCGGTTCTCAGTGATGGTGTGGGCCACCTCGTCCTCCTGGATGATGTGATGCTTCTTGAGGAACTTCATGGGCCCAGCTGCCCGAGCCTTCTGCGATATCAAACAAGTGTGAACAAACCGTCAGGAAGGGGTGCTTGGTGTTCTTGAGCACGCGGTTCTCAGTGATGGTGTGGGCCACCTCGTCCTCCTGGATGATGTGATGCTTCTTGAGGAACTTCATGGGCCCAGCTGCCCGAGCCTTCTGCGATATCAAACAAGTGTGAACAAACCGTCAGGAAGGGGTGCTTGGTGTTCTTGAGCACGCGGTTCTCAATGATGGTGTGGGCCACCTCGTCCTCCTGGATGATGTGATGCTTCTTGAGGATCTTCATGGGCCCAGCTGCCCGAGCCTTCTGCGATATCAAACAAGTGTGAACAAACCGTCAGGAAGGGGTGCTTGGTGTTCTTGAGCACGCGGTTCTCGGTGATTGTGTGGGCGACTTCGTCCTTTTGGATGATGTGGTGCTTCTTGAGGATCTTCATGGCGTACAGCTTGCCCGTGCCCTTCTCGCGGCTCAGCACCACCTTGCCGAACGTGCCCTTGCCCAGCACTTTCACGAACTCGAACTTCTCCAGTGTCTGACAACAAAAATGTATGGTATTACTACAATACTAAACTTATGGTGTCACTACAAAACGTGGAATGTGAAAACGTAGCCCAAAGGAGATGTTCCAAAAAAAACCAAGTTCCCGGCACAAAACTTTTGTATCTCAGATTTTAGAGGATATTTAAAAATAATATTTCGAACTATCACTGTCTCTCTGTCGGGTGCGGGGTCGACACATCATTTTTAATAGACACAGTAATAGTTCAAAATATTGGTTTTAAATACAAAAAAATGAGATAATTGGGCACCTCCTTTAACACTGATGCTGTTTCTGTTTTCTTATAAGCAAATGGAAATGACAAATTCAGTGTATTACCAAGTCTGACTTAAAATGTATTGCAGTAACAATTATTATTATACAAGACTTTTCTCATCAAGCAGAACCATTGATGTTACAGGAGTTAGGGTTTATTATGTAACTACGTTTTTGATTTGTTCAGGTGTTTGATTATTGATCAATGATTATGTCGTCGCGGGTACGATTCTCATAGGACTCAAAATGAAACGGTGATTGTAAATCGTTTGTATTGGTGTCGCTAGATACGTGTTACGTATTATATATATGAATATAAAAATTATTTATGTGTATCTATTGTCGAGTACCCACAGCACCGTCTCTGATTAGTTTAAAATTAGACGGTATTGCGTGAAATGTTATCAATATTGTGTCTACATAGATTTTTTTGTGATTCCATAAACTTTGTGTATGATCTAGCCAGGTCCGTGATATGATCGCATCTGACCGCCTCTGTGGTCTAGTGGTACAACCACCGGTATCAGATCCAGGGGTCCCGGGTTCGATTCCCAGTGGAGGGACATATTGTATTCGGTTTGGTTGGTGGAAGTAGGACTTGTTGTAAGTCCGTCTGGCTATCTACCACCATGTTATCTAAGTCTGACGTCATAACAACAATGTTTTCAGCATTGTTGTGTTCCGGAAGTTAGAGATAAGATAACCAGCTCCTCAGTGATTGAGGATTCCGGGAGAGGCTCGCTTCCATCTTCAGCCTTATCAATACTTAACATCAGGTAAGATGAATGCTAAGAGTCTCCGCGTCGTACATTAAAAAAAAAACTCTAGTCCGAAATTGTTAAACCTTAAGCAAAAAAAACAGGGTGCCAATATTAGCAAATACCATAGATTTTTTTTAATTTTAAAAACCCCCCGACACAAAAAAAACTTCAAAAAAATAAAATTTCTCTCTCGGTCGGGGACCACAAAAAGAGAAGTACTAAAAGGGTAATTATACGTTGGGGTCCCCCGTATAATTTACCGTTTTAGTACTTAATTTTATTTTTATTTCTATCTTTTTAAATTACACACAAAATAAATAAAACCGCATTGCAATCGCTTAATTCGTTTAGGCACTACGAATATTTATGTACAGAAAGACAAAAAAAAATTGCCGCCATTTTTTTTTTTGCTGTACCTAAATTTGCCCAGTGTCTACATTATTTAAGTCAAAGCGCCACCTTTGTATCTTTTACCGTTTCGGCAGGCAGTTGACCATCTCCATAAATGGCCGGATGGATTTTCATCAAACGTGGCTAAGAATCATCTCGATTAATTTAGCTTTCAATTAAAAAAAACCGCATTGAAATCGCTTGATTCGTTTAGGCTCTACGAATATACGTACAGACAGTCAGACAGACAGACAGACATAGACTTCAAACTTATAACACCCCTCTTTGCGCTGCGTCGGGGGTTAAAAATGACAGTGTTAATGTCTTGGTTTGATCGTCCAAAGTCCCCTGTGGCGCTGGCGGCGATCCCGTCACATATAATATGTTTATTACGTTTATTACTAGAACGTAAAGATGAACCCGCCCAATAGGTCTGCGAGCAAGTTTACCTGCGTCCCAACTTTGAAGCAATAAAGATCATGTGCACGACTTTCACTGACGGAGAGGAACTGCGTCGCCTGTTAAGTGTATCGTCAGTGCGTCAAGTAAACATAGCTCTCAGTGTTGTGGAACACATTTTAGATTTTTGAACACATGCAAGCAGGTGGCTCTATCGGGCTGTTTTAATTTAAACTCATACATAATTCTCACAATTTTCAACATAATTCAAATAGGTGGTTCTAAGTTCTTACACATTAGGTACATTATTTTAATATTATGATGACAAAATAATGCAACACAATGTTAATTACTCGTGAATGTATTATTGTATGTATTACGTAATTCATAAACAAATATTTATTCCATTCCAACTCAATTAACAAAAACAACAATAAAACAACTAGTGATGTGCTCATTAAGTAAGAAAGGAAAAACAAGTCATACAAGCGTAAAATAACCGCACGAAAAATCCAGTTGATATTTAGTTGTGTGCAATGTCGTCACGAGCAAAATAGGTGAATCATCGGTGACAACAGCGGCCGGCGGCGGCTATTACTGCACTCGGCTCATCAGGAAACCGGCCATAACAGCCACATCGTTCAAACTTACAATTCCGATGTATGTTTATTACTTTACGTTAAGTTAATTATCTTTGGTTCCGACCAATAAGCAATATCTAATAAACATGACCTACAGCTAGGCCGTTGGCGGATCACATTACTATGACTTTAGTAAACTTTAATTTACTATTGATATTAAGAAGTTTGCAAAAGGCTTCCTTATTATACAGAAAGTTACGAAACAACTTTTGAAAAATTGTTTTCCCTATTCACATTCCATGCCATTTGTAAAGTATCAAGAATCGTTACTTTTACATACGATTGAATATCCGCCGACAGCAATTACTATTTACATAGATACTAAAATAATTGTATACAACATACCAAATATCTAGCCCAAGTTAAGTTTCATGAAGAACTTGTGTTATGGATACAGATAACGGATAAACACTTACACACTTTTTTTGTAATTACATACATAATAAACACCCAGACCAAGACAAATAGACATGTTCATGCACACAATATTTGTCTTGTACGGGGATCGAACCCGGGATTCCTGGCGCAGGAGGCGAGTTTAGTACTCTTGCGCCAAACAGGTCGTCAAATAGATAGATATTAATTATATAGCAAAATGTTAATCCTTTAAGGGAAATTGTAATCATTGTAATCTTATAATCTTTCGGTTGTTATTTATAAGAGAGGACCTGTAAATGTCTTCTTGCTATTATTTTTAGTGCCAAATCTGCTTAAACTAGTCGTTGCGTTGGTCTTTCTTAAGTAAAATAAATAAATTTCTTAGAAACGCCGGACTCAATAAAATCAAAATAAAAACTTAAGGCAAACAACGGCGGCGGTGTGCACAGAGCAAGCAAACCGCCCTCGGCGCGGGCCGGCGCCGGCACCGGCGGCACCGGCGGCCGTCGCGCGTCGCTTCCGAGAACGCAGCTGACTCACCGCTGCAGTTTTCCTGTTTACCGAATTTCGCACGTCTCTGCGTGTGTCTATCTGTTTATAAACCCACTGCGACAACTAGATACTTGACTTTAAATGACCATTAGAATAATATTAGAAGTTAAAGCGCAGAGCTTTTATTCATCACGTAGGTACAATGAATAAGCATTATTTGTCGATGACACTCAAATTGCAATAATAAGAGTACGACTCCATTTATAAAAATAACTCGTTACCATTCAACTCCTGCGCCGCTGTTCCATTTTTACATAAAAATTTACTAATCAGTAATCTTGAGAAAGATGGGGCTGCATGAAAAAGGCGGGAGATCGTGCCTTGTGGTGCACCTTGTGCCTTGTGGGGGTTTACGTCCAGACGGCAGCCCCCGACGGATAGTTTGGTCGGGGGTTTTTTAAATTATTTTATCCTTTTTTCCAGCACGTTTTAACAGTCGTGAGTTTTTCAAAATTCTTACTTTTGCTTTTTATTATGTACATTGTACTACATTAAAACCCATTACTGAAAACCGTTTCAAAATCGGACTAAGTTTTGGTTTTGCTCAAACAAACAAATGTTTAATATGAAATTGTGATTATAATATAAACTCTGATCTATTGATTATTATAACTTTTATGAAAGACTATAGTTAAATTGTAATTACTAACACGCTAACATGACATTTCGCTTTGACATTTTACCTGACATTGTTTATTGCTTTTTTATGACTTTGCACACTTTGTTTACTTGACATTTCTTGATTAATTGTATTCTACTAATAAACTAACCATTTTTTTAATTATTATTTAAAGCGTCATTCTACCTGTACTGTTTGCATGCCAGTATCTGGTGCATCACATAAGCGCCACACATTTTTTTTATTTGTCAACTTTTATACTGTGAATGCTCGCAAATAAATATTCTTGATTCTAGATTCTTTACTGCAGCGCCCCCTGGTGATTTGTTACCGTAACATTTATATAAGAACATTCACCAATCAAACCCGAACCTATCACTGAAAACCGCATCAAAATTTGACTAGTAGTTTTGGAGATAAATGGTAACATTGGTTTGCACAAACAAACAAACAACCTCTCACCCCAAAAGCATATACCGTCTCCGTACTGTCGCGGGTAAAAATAAAAATAAAAAACATATAAAATCCTAATATTGTACCCTACTAGTTTAAATATTAAGGGGTTAATTATCTGCGTCAGCTATTATAGGTACCAACTTAACAGCCCGACCCCGAGTGACCAGGCATGGAATTCTAACCAGAATAACCCACGAGCATACCCAGACCCACCCACCCATGCGATCGGCATCACTAATATAATGTTTTGACTCATACCAATGGATTGTCAAGTCAAAGAACTCGAGATTAAATAACAACAAGTGGCGATGGCGCCGTATGTGACATCGATATTGTAAAAAATAGATGAATCACATGGCTTATTTCGTCGACATAGCAGTTCTCACACGCGCGTTTATTTTGACAAATAACATGACACAACATAATTTTTTGCAAGTTGGAATTAAGTTGGTTGTGCTATGTACAAGATAAACAACAATATCTCGTGTTTGTGTAGAATTCACAAACTTCACTGATCAAATATTTTTATAACAGGGTTATTCATTCACATAAATAGTTAACAAACGGGCCGATTGTGAGAAGTAACCCCTGGATAATCTAGATAAGCAGTTTTTACAAAAATAGCTCGCTCCCTCCTATATTATATGTCATGAAACCTTGTAGTATATTTTTAATAATTACTATTAATGTAAAATAATATAAAATATGGACTATATTACAGACAAGGTAAGCAGCTTCTCGGTTTCAACTGTAGGAGTGATCAACTCTGCTGCTGTTTGTTGATTGTGATTGGTAGAGCAGCAGTATACTTAGACACATCATGAAATCCCATTATATAGGCTTTATTAATGGAGTATACCGCGTAAAAAATATGAATATGGACATGGGCTTCATTTGACACTTGAAGCTCATAAAATTACCATATATGGTCATTTAACTGTCAAATGAAGCCCATGCCCATACCCATATTTTTTACGCGATAGCCCCCCAGGTTAATGGCCTTATTGCACATGTGTCTATAATTTGATTACAGATTGTTGGTCTTCTGAAGACTAAGGGCCGGTCTCACAACCGACAGATAAGTTGATTTGTGCGACAAGTTTCACAAAAGCATTTTTTCATATTAGCGAATTTTCACATCCCCCCTTCCAAATAAATAAGAATTTTGCCTCTGGATGCGGTGTCCCTCCTTCCAAATAAATAAGATTTGCTTCTGGAGGCGGCGTCCCTCCTTCCAAATCAATAAGAGTTTGCCTCTGGAGGCGGCGTCCCTCCTTCCAAATCAATAAGAGTTTGCCTCTGAAGCGGCGTCCCTCCTTCCAAATCAATAAGAGTTTGCCTCTGGAGGCGGCGTCCCTCCTTCCAAATCAATAAGAGTTTGCCTCTGGAGGCGGCGTCCCTCCTTCCAAATCAATAAGAGTTTGCCTCTGGAGGCGGCGTCCCTCCTTCCAAATCAATAAGAGTTTGCCTCTGGAGGCGGCGTCCCTCCTTCCAAATCAATAAGAGTTTGCCTCTGGAGGCGGCGTCCCTCCTTCCAAATCAATAAGAGTTTGCCTCTGGAGGCGGCGTCCCTCCTTCCAAATCAATAAGAGTTTGCCTCTGGAGGCGGCGTCCCTCCTTCCAAATCAATAAGAGTTTGCCTCTGGAGGCGGCGTCCCTCCTTCCAAATCAATAAGAATTTTGCCTCTGGAGGCGGCGTCCCTCCTTCCAAATCAATAAGAGTTTGCTTCTGGATGCGGTGTCCCTCCTTCCAAATAAATAAGAGTTTGCCTCTGGAGGCGACGTCCCTCCTTCCAAATAAATAAGAATTTTTCCTCGGAGGCGGCGTCCCTCTTTCCAAAGCCCGTCCCTCCTTCTGGAATTCGGCGGACCCCTTGGTCCGCCGACTAGTGTATTGATAAAAGAATCTTCTGGTAAAATGAGCGAAAAATTTTAAAGGGAAGATTATAAAAGGCTTTATCAAAAATCGCTACTTGTAAAAATGCTTCTGTGAAACTTGTCGCACAAATCGATAAGTTCTGGCTAACTTATCTGTCGGTGGTGAATCCGGACATAAATATCGGCTTCAGAATTGAGAATCGCAAGTTAAGATTGTCTCAACCCCGCATGACGTTTTGTATGAACATTCTGCTTCTACTTGAGTTTGAAACATTTTCAACTCGATTTTATTAATTCGGAGACTGACTAAAAATCAATAAAATGAATAAACGTCGCGTCGTGGTAGATAATGAAATGTGTCGGACTCACGATCCTTCTTGGGTCGCGGAAGCTGGTGCCGAGCTGCGCGATGTCGTGGTCGTCGCCCTCCTGCACGGGCGGCGCGCCGGCGCCCGCGCCGCCCGCCGCGCTCAGCTGGCCCGCCACGAACCGGATGGCCGCCACCCACTCCTCGCTGCAACCACACAACAACCGGTCGGCTTGTAGTCCTGGTACGAGCGGCTTTTATCGACACAAGCAACAACAAGACACAAATAACGAGTCCCCTGGTTATGGCTCTTTCGTGGAAATGAGTACAGCAGTACTGACCATTCTACATTCTGGATGTCAAGCCAGTAGTATTTTAAAGGAGAACCAAATCTGATGATTAATCACCAGTATAAAAAATATGATGGTTATTCACCAGTCATAATAGTACACATGTCATAATTATTAATTTCATTAAGTCGCCATAGTTTCCAAACTTTTAGGACTCAAGACTGAATTAATGTGAACCAGCTAGACTTCATTTACTTCATTTTTAGTTTTATGAATTTGGTAGCTCTATAATGCGGTTTTTCCAGCTTGCACCTTTTTCAATTATGTTTTAACTGTCGTGGGTTTTTTCAAAAATTTTATCAGTTTCCTGATTTCCTGTGCATTCGATATTAGGTAGAACTCAAACTTTTTAGAAAGCATAGATATTATGTACATTGTACTACAGAAAACCTATTACTCAAAACCACATCAAAATCAGACTAGTAGTTTTTGGTTTTGTTCAAACAAATGTTTACTGCAGCGCCCCCTGGTGAGTTGTCACCGTAACACTTATCTAAGTACATTTACTAATCAAACCCAAACCCATTACTGTAAACCGCATCAAACTCAGACGGATTTCGGAGATAAATGGTAACATTGGTTTGCACAAACAAACAAACAACCTCTCACCCCAAACGCATATACTGTCTCTGTACCGTTGTTGGTAACAAACAGTAAACGGTACGAGATAGTGAAAGCATCAAGCTATTCACGAAAAACAGTCTTTATCTCTTAAAAAATTCTTACTTTATTTATAACGTTAATCATTAAATTATTTATATTATAGCGGCCGCTCGCGGTTTCACCCGCATAGTTCCCGTTCCTGTGGGAATATCGGGATAAAAAGTATCCTATGTTCATAACCAGGCTATCTGTGGTCGTAGTTTCAGAGCCTATTCAATGCAAACAATCAAATCATTCTTTACAATATTAGTATAGATACATGATTCAATAACAGTTGCTCAAAATAAGTTTCCAGAGCTACTGAATTTATGAAGAGAATGGTAAAATATAAAAAAATTGGTACAGTTGATTCACGGAGTAACATGATACTATACTTACATAAAGTGTTACAGCACTGTAACCAAATAAACTCATTATTAAAATTATTAATATTAAGCTTATCTATACTAATATTATAAAGAGGAATAATTTGTATTTTTGTATGTTTGTAATAAATAGTTATTGTTTGGTTTGAAACATAGGATACATTTTATCATTATATTCTTATGGGAATGGGAACCCCCAAGGGTGAAACTAGTACTGGCACTACTATCAATGTAGGAGCTAGCATGCCCTTAATAGATATTGTGTTGTAATTAACCTAACTCAGGCCTTGAGTTATGAGACACAGTAGATATTGTTCTCTGGACCCCGGTGTCCTGAGAATGAGAGAAATTTATCTAATGAAAAATTCCCCGATGTAGATTATAAATTTCAATTCCAAAATTTGCTCATTGAATTTCTTACCAGCTTGTAATGTCATAACTGAATATCAATCTTGTTGAAAATATTGTAATTTGAATTAATAATTTTCAACTGTCTATCATTTATTATATTAATTCAACTCTAATAAAATCCAATCATTCTAAGTTATTGCATGTTATAATTTTAACAGTGTTTTTTTTTTGTTACAAACAATAATTAACAATGTCAAAGTAAAAATACAACCAATGGCAAGGTGAAACGAGGCAATCTCATATGCTGCGAGTACACAAATGTTGTATAAAAATTTAACTACCCCACAATAACATTACCTAAATAATAAGTTTTCAAATAAGAACATCATACTTCCGCTTCAATATTAAGCAATATAGTTATCATTTTGTTTCTTCTTCAGTAGTCACACAAATAGCTTTACAATGTATTTACCTGCAAAGGATGGATTATGTTTTTTTGTGGAGTTGTCAAAGTCTAATCATGTTTGTTAAATGCAACAGTGACATAGCACATGTACAGTGACAATATGGTACAGCTGGGCCTCACGGCGGGTCGTAGGGCAGGTACTGACCGTTCTTTCTCAGTGTCGACGCTGAAGTTGCGCTCGATGACGGTGGTCCACTGCAAGCCGCGGATGGTGAACGTGTAGGGGCGCGGCTTGTCCACGGGCATGATCTGGCAGTCCCGCACCGTGAACTTGTTGAGAGGGTCGCGGTAGTTATTCCGCTCAGGCTGGGTCTTGAACCCGACCAGGTCCCCATTGTCGAACAGGATGAAGTAGCGGTCGCGCCAGTTGCGGATGTGCTCGCCGCGCTTCTGGAGCCAGCCCTCCTTCACGATGTTCCCGGGCGGCGCCTCCGCCATGGCCCTCGCTGTTTGATAACAAACGATGGGCTACTGCTGCCAGCCACACCACGTTGCGCACTCTGGTGTTCCAGTGAATGTTTCACCTGGATTTTGTCACGACCCGCACGATTGTACCGAACATTTTCCCGTTAGATAAAGATTGATGTACTATTCAACCGTATTTTACTTTTCAGCAATAACAAGAACCAATGCGACGTACTCAACGTATGTGTAGCCTCGCGGTTATAATACTATATATTACGTAAAGAATGTCTGGTGAATACACAGAAAGAGGTGAATGTACTGAATCGCTATATGTTAGAAAGAGAAAGTGAGTGGATTTCCGAATTCCAACATGACTTTTCAATTTGAAGGGGTTATAACCTATTTTGACAAATTAGTACCATACGTCTGCCACTAGAGTCATGAATGGCGCTGCTTATTTTTTTTTATTACGTTCCGTTTTACGCGAAATTTGTATTTGTTTAAAAAATAGAGAAATATCGTCAAGCATTAATGTATTATAATAGGGCACATTTAATTTTGAAAGACACTAATCAATTTTAATAATAGTTAAGAAAAAAATATTGCACACCATCTTTTTACTGTGCTGAAAGCTACGTGCACTCTATTTTTATTTAAAAATTATTGTTCTTTTTGCCAGAGTTTTCTTTTAGTTTAAACGTACCTAAAGCTACAAAAAAGTAAGAAGTTAGTTCACAACTATAAAGTAACTTTCGAGAAATATGTGTCTGTCATCATCTGTCTAGAATCAGTTCTTTCAGGCTGCTTGCATCCGCGCGCTAATTTAAAGTTTATATTGTGTTCGAGCAAACCCTTCTTTATACTATACGCCTTGACTGGCCTAGACTTTATTTACAGAAATTTTCGGGGAAAAAATAACAATTGAGGATCTTCCCGGTCGACCAGTAAGGAAACGTTTTTTTAATTAGACCATAGATCTATTTAAAAAGCTCTACTGGCCTGCCGGCCCCTACTGTCCAGTATTATAGGCGCAACTGGCGCAAGCTCGAGGGCGTAGTTATAAAAGTCTGGACCTGCCTTAGATGAGCTATTATAAACGATAGTTCTTCTAATCTAATCCGCAGCTGGACACTAATTAACGTTAATTGAACAAATATTTTATGTGTCCAAGAATAAAAGCCAATAATTAGTAAGTATCTAGCGTCTGTCTGCCTCAACACAGATGGCTAAACATGTACACATGTCCATCGCCTCTTGCTTGTAATCACGTAGAGCAACTGTTGCTCTACGAAAGTTGTAGTCGATCAGTAAAGTTAATTGGCTATCGAATGTACTAGCGTCATCAAGTACCGGAAGTACTCCACTGAGAATGTTAGGTTAGGGGTTCAAGTCCCGTTTGAATCATTTGGTTAATAGGTAGTTGTATTCTTATAATAAAGCTGACTAGGTTTTTGCATCCTTCGCTGTTGTCGATTTACATTAAGTAAGTCTTGAATATCCATTCAACTTTAATTTTAGACCCAACATAAAATATCATAAATGAGTTTCAGTCTGATTTTCCAGATTGATGTTGTGCTGTGGTTTTTATAGATCCTATCCTAAGAACAACTGAAATACAAAGGGAGAGGTACCTAATAAAGTTATATACAGTCATTTATTACAGTTATTGTATATTTTATTTATAACATCTACTTGGCACGTCAATAATAGGGTTGTTCCTGCAGTAGGTAACTAAAGAAATGGGCAGCCTACCGTATGGGCCGCAATGGGAACGAGTCATTATGTAACCGCTTGCCGAGTCGACTCGGAATCCAAAATAAGCAACACAGTGGTGTGATGCTTGACGTTTGTCGAGCGGCGCGAAGGCGGCGGCGTGGGCGAGCGCGCAGGCCTGCGCGCCGATCGATGTCGGCGGGCGGCGGCGGGGGCGGGGGCGGAGACGGCGGCGCGGCGCGCGGCAGTGGCAGGCAGCAGGCCGCACCGCAAGGCCCTCGCGAATCGACCGCTCCTCGCCACGACCGTCCGTGTGTTGCGATGAAGGTATAGAGCCCCCTTGCCCGTAGCGCGGTAGTGGTATGACTTAGCTGTAAGTAGCGGCAGCCGCCGCCGCCGGCCCGGTACGTGTCGTAGCTAGCCGCTGTTGTGTCTCTGTGCCGCCGCCCGCTCTAGCCGCGGCCTCGCCCGCCCATCGCCTTTCACTTTTCACGCACGGAGCCATCTTTCCCGAGACATCTTCCCCTCAGCTCATCGTGGCCCTCGTAGACATGAGATTACGATACGATACGTTAAGATTATCCAATCTTTTCATTTCATCGCCTTTTCTGTTCACTTGTTGAGATGTTTTTCCACATAAACGCACGCATCATCACATTTCAATTCCTTTCATGTTGGAGGCTGTTTCTATTCTACTCTATAGTTTTTATTGATTTTAACAGAACTGCGTTTGATAACATTTAAATGTTGTATACTAATCCTAAAAGCTTTCTCAAGTAAGAAGTAATGAAAGAGCATTGGCGAATTGGCTATCGATCGCTCACATATTTTCATATGTTACACATACAACGACATAAAGTAAATCAAAATTATGAGCAAGTGTGAGGATCTTGGTACCTCCTAAATTAAAAAAACATAAAGTTAGTAAAAGTAGAAGTCGTTACAACAATCTTGTCATTTAGCATTTAGTAAGAGGCGATCACTATCTATTTCTAGACAGTTATGTAACTACTTACAAAGATAACCTAACCTGTATGAACTTTCATATTTTATTTGTTACAGCAACACAGAGAACATCTCGTAAGCTCATATAATGCTAAAGTTACCCAAAGGCCTTAAAAAGAAGAAAAAAGGGAAAAAGTCGAAACGCAAAGGCGAGGAAGAGCTATTCACCGAAGAAGAATTAGAAAAGTATAGAAAAGAACATCAACAGGCCCAGTCTGAAGAAGGATCTTCCAAAGAGAATGAGGAATGGTCCAAATTTAAAGATTTGACGACCGGGGTTGACTCAGTTTTAAAGAGAACTCAAGGCGATCTAGATCGCATAAAATCAACTTCATTTTTCCAGCGGGTACCTGCTGGACCAAAAGAGGTAAAGCCTGTTGAAAGGAAAGCTCCACAGAGACCAGTTGTTGAGGTCACTGAAGCGGACTTTCCACAACTTAAACAAGCGGCTGCGGCCGCCGCTGAAGCAGACGACAATAAGAGTGAGTACGGAGTAACCGATGACGAGTCAGAAGAAGACGAACAGGACGATATCTTTGACACTTCGTACGTAGATGCTGTTGAAAGGGGTGAAGTTAAATTAGCGTACGTTCCTGATTCTCCTGAAGATATTCAAGACGATGATATATTTGATACATCACACGTTGATGCTTTAATAAAAGGTCAGGAGTCTAAAACTGCAAAAGGCAAGAAAGTTTTAGATATTGGCGTTGCAGTTGAAGTCTTAACTGGAAGGATCGATAATTTAACAGTAACCAGTAAGAGGCCGAAACGAATAATACCAGGTGACCTACTCTTTGAAGATAAAGAACAAGCTGCTATCGCCCAACCCGCGGTAGTTGAACAAGCTGAGAAAAGCATCTTAGACATAGATGCAGATATACCTATAAATACACCTATAGATTTGAGTATTTCACTTCACACTTCATTGTTACAGCAAAATAAAACTTGCCTGCAAGACGAAAATAACTCCGAATTAGATTCTTGGAAAAAAGATAACAAAGATGAAGAAGATGAATTTGATGAATTTACTCAACTAGCTACAGAATCTTTGGAAGGTGGTAGTGAGGTTGTCAAACTACAAGAAAACGAAATAAAACTCGAGCCAGTGTTACAAGAGTCTTGGTCTGCTTTTGAGGCGGATAAAAATGAATCTGTGTTTGCTGAATGTATTGTTGAGGATCAAATCGATGTAGTCGATCCCTATTTAGATCAAGACGATCCGTTTGATACAAGTTTTGCCGACGCTGTGGTGCCCACAAAGCAAGTGGTTGCAGGAAAGGAAGCTGTTATACTCGAAGACGACGACGATTTCGATCCACGAGCAGAAGAAGTTAGGTTCAAACTAAATAACAGAAGAATATCTTCTGTCCGGATTCATTTGACTGACCCTTCTGGATTAAGAGAATCTATTACTTCAGATGATGTGATAGAGGCAAATCAAAAAGAAGAAATTCAAAGGTCTCGTGACTTACTAGGCGGAAGTACAACTGATTTAACTCAATTAGGGGATTCACCATTAGATCCCGTGGATATCAACAACGGCGACGAAATAGATCCGTTTGATACAACAATAGTTGATAAAATTGTAGCACCTGGAAAAGTAGAATTAAAACTTCTGGAACAGGAATTAATTGGAAATCCAACGCCAGTTTACCGAGTTCCAAGTGATCCTGATTTTGACCCTCGTGCTGACGAACCACAGAAAGTTGAACGGCGTGCCTCCAGACCCGAAAATCTTGTGGTTAGTAAAAGTGTTGGGTTTGATGTTAACCAAGCTGAATCTTTAACACTAGACCCGAAAAACAAGTCAACAAAACCTCTAACACCTTATTACACGCGTGATATTTCAATCACTGAGGAAATAAACGAAGAAGCAGAGGCTGCTGACGTCGTAACTGACACTTTAACTCGCACTCGATCTGATGAAGATTTAGCACCAAAACAAATTTATCAAAATAAAAGGAGACATTCAGAATATCCGCAGTCAGACTTTACTAAATCTAATAAAAAACCAAGTGACCTTTTACAAAGTGGACAAAGTGACATAGCTGTCAAAACATTGACACCGACGGAACCGCCACAGCAGTCTAAAAATATTGAAAGTGATCCTTTTGATACTTCGTTTGCTAGTATTGCACCGAGTCAAACAGAATTAAAATTACTAGCGAAAGAATTTTCTTGTGAAGAAACACAGTTTGACAGTGAACGAAAGGAAGACCTACTGGATCCATCTGACGACATATTCCAAGTGAAAGCTCTTACTCCAGAGCCCTCTGTCGCTTCAAAGTTACCGGAAGAAGATTTTGACCCTTTCGACACATCATTTGCAGGCGATCTCAATCCAGGCCGCACAGAACTTAAATTATTGGAGTCCGAGTTCTTGAATTAAGAATCTTATTATAACCTACTAAAACATGGCTTTCAACCCCTTTTTAAGTATGAATGAACCGGCGGCACCGGTCGCTGCCGACGTGCTTAATCCATTTATGATATCCGATGCGGAACCGGATACTTTTACAGGAGACAATCCATTCGCTACCAGCAATCCATTTTCAGATTTCGGTGGGGGCTACGAACCAGCTGCGGGTGATACGGTACCTGTCGACATTTTCGGGACAGCCGATTCACCGGGAATCGGTGCCAAGCAATTCGAAGAGTTTAATACACAATCGTCTACTGCGTTTGATATTTTCGGAACTCAGTCGATGCCTGCTGAGGGCGAGCGATTAGTAAAACCTACGGAGCTCGACTTAATCACGACGACCACCGACGATTCCTATAGCCATGAAAATGATGGTCAGGGGCTGCAGCAACCGTCGCGACCTTTGCCTCCCGAAACGCAAAACTTAATATTGAGCGTCACGGGTCAAATGGAATTTACGAGTTCACATCTACTAGATCGCATCCCACCGACACGTACTCCGAGTCCGGTGTCAGTGAGAGACATGCAATCACCTTGTCCAACGCCGGAGCCGGAGCCCCTGGAAGAGCCGATAGTTACGGATGCGTTCGACATCAACCGCAACAAGCCGGCGCGCCCCCCGCCGGCGCGGCCGCCACCAGCCGCGCGCCCGCCGCCGCCACGCCCCGCGCCTCCACCCATCCCCACCGCGCCGCGACCGGTCGCACCGGTGCAGCAACAACCACACGACGATATCAATTTATTCGATGCACCAGCACCGACGGTCGTGAAACCGACGAAAGAGGCTATTTTAAGTTTATACTCTGCTCCTAAACAAGAAGAAAAACAAGTAGATTTCTTAAGCGACGACTTTTTAACTGATGTCCCGCCGGCTGAAAGTATTGAAACGCACACCGACATACAATCACAAGCGTTCAATGTCGAGAGTCAAGAAATTACGAGTGAAACTGTCGTTCTTACTTCCACGACCAATGTTTTCGAAACTGACACTCCATTTGCAAAACCAACAACAGATATCGTTTCTCCTATGGATTGTTCGGAACCACCGTCTGAAACTCATATTCCACTTGCATCTTCTCCATTTGTTGACGCAGTAAGCGATAATTCTATGCTACGTGGGAACGGCAGTGACAAGAATCCTTTTGAAGATATCGGAGTGGCCGATACTGCAAGCAATTTCATGGATACCGGTGCAAATATATTCGGAGTGAACAATGACGACACCGTCATAATCAATACAGATACGGCGGTGGTGCCCCCAACTGATATGTTTTCAGCATTACCCGTGGACGAGATAACTACTCCAGCAGAAGCGTTTACTGCGCAGTCGGCCGATATGTTCGGACAAATGCAGCCAACACAGGCTGATCCATTTGCAAGTTCACAAACAGAACACCATGTGGACTCGAGTTGGGGAGAACCTATTTCAGACGCTACGATGCACGACGCTTTTCCGGAATCTCAGGACGCATTCGATGCGTTTTCTGCCAAATTTGATTCCACGTCGGCTAATCACGTTAACACAGGTAACTAATAGGAAAATGAATGAATATATTTCATTGTTTGACTTAAATTGTAGCTCTTGAGATCTAAAGAATGATTGGTGACCGCGGCAGGTGCGTGGGGTGAGGAGGCTACTGTGGCACCGGTGGATGAGGGATTCGAGGCGGAGGCGTTCGACCCGTTCCTGAACATGGGCGCGCCACCGCCTCCCGCCGCCACGCCACGCCTCGACCACCAGGGCTCCAGGGACTCCGCAGATGATTCCTTTTCAGTTTTCATCAGGTAAATTAATCAGTTCAGGATTTGTTAACCTTGTTTCTGAGTCATGTATGTCGTATTTCTTCGTGCTATATTGTAAAAAAAAATCTTTCTCCTAGGCCAAAGGAGAGCGAACCGAGCGGCGAGGAGGCAGCAGTGCCAGCCCTGGCGCCACCGCCGCGGCCGCAAGCACTCCCCGAGTCGCCACGCGCCAACCCCTTCGACAAGAGCGGCTTCGACCAACCGCCGCAGCAACATTACCAGGGTACTTAAATTTTAACCATTTTAATTTTTCTCGTGTAACTCCACGAGAAACGAAGAACTCGGTGTCATAGTGATTGGCGCGCTCCTCGGCATGCCATTGTAGCTGTTAAGCTACTTTAGCAATGGTCGGTCACAGGGTGGGTGACCGAAATTTTGTAACTCGATCTCTTTCGTGCTTCGGTAGGCACGTTAAGTCATTGATGGTCTCCACCGTATTTGCAGTCGTTTAAACCCACCAATCCGCATTGGGCCCGCGTGGTAGGTCATCAGTTCATGACCCATTCACTTATCCATCCATAAGGAAGGCCAGTGTCCCAGCAGTGGGGACATTAAGTAGCATACGATGATGATGACGATGAAACAGCTGACTTATTAATGTGTGATGTATGTGCTGAGGTGCAGAAGAGTCGCGGCGGCGCAGCGGTAGCGGGGGTGAGACGCCGCCGACGCCACTGTTCGACGACGACGTGTCCATGCCGTTGGAGGACTTCCCGCGCACCACCTACAAGGGGCCCGGCTGGGAAATGCAGCTCAGGCAACCGAACAAGAAGAAAATCACTGGCCAAAGGTTTGCAAAGAATATTAATTTCCATGGCTTAGCTAAAAACGGATAAAAAATATTGAAATATAGTAACTATTCACCTAATTTTGGTTGGTGGTAGAACTTTTTCTAAGTAGGCCTGGCTAGCTACCACCATCGTATTATCTAAATTGTCGCTATAACAACAATGTTTTCTGCGTTGTTGTGTTCAAATCAAAATCAAATCAAATCAAATCATTTTTATTTGCCAGAACATTATTTTATATAAACAGGTGATATGTCAAAAGAAAGTACAAATGTTCGCCTTATACACAAAAGCATGCAAAAATACAAAATGTCAGTTAATTATAATGTCATGTAATTTATGTGAAAAGTTACCAGATTTATTGAACTCCTTTAAATTCTCGTAAATAATAAAAA
The DNA here is from genome assembly GCA_910589605.1 of Chrysoteuchia culmella. Taxonomy (NCBI): domain Eukaryota; kingdom Metazoa; phylum Arthropoda; class Insecta; order Lepidoptera; family Crambidae; genus Chrysoteuchia; species Chrysoteuchia culmella. The sequence continues at coordinate 131,264 of OU342657.1, forward strand.
CATTTTTCAATTAACCATTTGCGTAGCTCCGATTTGAAGCGATTAAATGGCATCTCTCGAATACCTTGGGGTATCTTATTAAACACTTTTATTGAATTAATGTAACAGTTCCATCCAGCAGTTAAGACTGATAAGATAGCCAGTTCCTCAGTGGTCGAGGATTCCGGGAGAAGCGCGATTCCACCTTCAACCTTATCATAACTTAACATCAGGTATGATACAGGCTAAGGGTTTCCCCGTTGTGCGTAAAAAAATACCTCCCAACAATTTCAATAGAATACGCCTGTCTCCAGGTTTTGGAAGGCAGTGTTCGTGCGCTTGGCGTGGCAGGGCGACAGCCCGGTGGTGCAGCTGTCCAACTCGGCGACGGACAAGGAGCCGTTCCAGGAGCTGCCGCTGCAGGCGTGCTACTCCGTGTCCGAGATTGGTGCGCAGCAGTACGACCAGTACGGGAAGATCTTCACCGTCAAGCTGCAGTACGTCTTCTACAAGGAACGGCCCGGTGTTAGGTGAGATTTTTGCTTTTCAATAATATACCTAGCATATAAGATTAGTTATTTGTTATGCAAGGCTAGAAAGTTGGTTATTTAGCGGCGAGTTACCTCTATTGAAATCTGAGCAAGTGAAGGATTTTAGGATTGAATCACGAGCGTAGCGAGTGGTTCAAAGATTGAATCCTGAGCGAAACGAGGATTTCAAAGGTACAAGACGCTAAAAACTTTTTAGCCGAGCGCAACACACAATTTTTCACCTCACAACAGCGAGGAACATTTTATGGTTGTTTCCGCGGTCAAAATCCGGTAATAAATTCTTTAAACATAAAGTTTACTTAATCTAAATATACCTTATTCTCGTTGTTTTAATGATATAAAAAACTTAAATAATAAAAAAGGGAGTATTATAGTTAATTCAAAGTAAAGTAGGAATATATTGTTACTTATTTATAAGAATAAAAACGATTCCGTAAATGTTGACACTGACATGAGGTACAAGACAAAGACTATTTAAAAATAAAGATTTGTCACAGTCCGAAATCCAATTATAGGTTGTGAAATCTCACCCAGCCTAATATAAAATTCTTATAACAAATAATTTAATCTTATTGTTATTGTTTTTATGATTCAATGAACTAAAATAATATAATTAAACTAAAACGGAGTATTATAATTAATTTAAAGCTATTTAAAATAAGAATCAATTAATATAACAAAAAAGTCAATAGTGCGATTCGGAACGCATTAAGACATATTTTTCGGTATCAAATTAAAAAAGTACTTTGCCGCGCTAGGCCGCAAAAAGCGATTTTCTACGCCTTAACTGATTGACAAAACCTCCGTTTCAGAGCGTGTGAGGTGAAAATATAATTATTGTAGTCTTCGTAACAGCAAGATCCGTAACGACAATTAAACATATTTTAAAATGAATGACATTTACTTGTTAAGTAATAATAATTATGAATGTGGCTCGGTAGCCTAATCCGCATTGAGCACGTTTGGGGGACCAAGCGCTTGAGATTGGGAAATCTCCTTATCCATTTCTTAGGAAGGCCAGTGCCCCAGCAGTTACGACACATCTTTATTTATTTATTTATTTGGACCACCAGGGAAAATTACAATAAAGCTTACAAATACTACAAATTATGGAGATCACTATCAAAATGTAAAATTCTTTCAAAGGTAGCCACATCATGCATTAGAAGTCACATTCAACAGTAAAAATACAATTAGAGAAAAAATTTGCTAAAATAAAAATACAATTGAATTACTTAAGATAAAAATTAAATTTGATAAAATTAAATTTAAAAAATAGTAAAGTAAAATTAAAAAATTAAATTTAAATTAGAAAACGTGTTTCTTTTTTACACCTCTCTTAACAACTCCACAACTTTAACGCGAAATTGTCGAAAGGGATTATCAAATATATCGACAGAAGCTAATTTGTTGTAAGCGTCAGGTGGTACAATGCAGAATGTGATCGAATGTTTGTACGAGCACGCGGCTTACTGAACAGCGGAACCGGGTAACGAGGTGGTTTGCGTGGAACTCTGAAATTCAATAAACTAAGAAGTTGCGGACTATCGATTTTGTTCCTAACAATTTTATAGAGAAACGTCAAGTCTAGAATATTTCTTCTAGTGTTAAGACTGTCCATTCCAAAATGGCGTAGTCTTTCGTTGTAGCTTTGAGCCTTTTACTCAACCCACAGCAAAAGGAGAGGTGTCGTATAAATCGCTTCTGGAGACGTTCGATTCGAAGCTGGTGTATAGAATATTGAGGAGACCAGACCACCGAACAATATTCAAGTATACTCCTGACGAAGCTGTTATATAAAATTATTTTAGTCGAAGGATCCTTGAAAACCTTGCCGTTCCGAATGATGAACCCGAGTGCTTTAGAGGCTTTAGATATAATATTGTCTATGTGTGGGAGAAAAGTTAATTTCAATGATCACTCCTAGATCGCGGATGGTATCCTTTTCTTTCAATATCACTTGTTATCTTATCTTTGTCTTATCTTTGTCTGACCAACCCTATATCTCTTCATTCTATCAGGCCGGGGCAGGTGACGAAGGCGGAGCGCATTACGAACAAGCTGTCGCAGTTCGCGGCGTACGCCATCCAGGGGGACTACCAGGGCGTCAAGGAATTCGGCAGCGACCTGCGCAAGCTGGGCCTGCCCGTGGAGCACGCGCCGCAGGTACACAAGATACAATTCTGCAAGTGATTCACCAACCATAGCAAATAGCTAGTACTGAGCTATTTATTAATTCGCAGGGGCCATGTTTATGGGTGATGGGATGATGAATATGTCACAAGAAATTATAGAAAACTGAGTCCGATCGATATAAAAGATTATACAATGTCTTGAAGTTCAAGTCTTAAGACTTATAATTACCCTACAAACATTGTATTTACATTGGGCCTGCTTGTACCGCTAGTACCTACTTACTATCTTTTCTGAAAGCGGTATTGTCATCCAAAACAAATGGGAAGTAAGTAATCGTAGAACGTCGCTCGCAGGTATCGCAGCTGTTCAAGCTGGGCTCGCTGAACTACGAGGACGTGAAGCAGTTCTCGTGCTGTGTGGAGGAGGCGCTGTTCCGCCTGTCCGCGCACCGCGACCGCGCGCTCACATACAAGATGGAGGAGGTAACCAGCAGTTATGTAATAGACAGGAAGAAAAAAAAACCCTGCCGAGTTTTCTGTTTCTTTGACGTTCACACACTGAAAATAGCTATTGAATTTAAGTTTGAGTTTATGCTAGTAGCATAACAGCCCCGCGCGGTTGAATCCAGTTTGGAATGCTACTGTAATAATGTAAATCGACAATTATAACTCCAGTCTAGTGACTAAAAAGACTGTTACAAAGGTAATCATCCCATTTGATGTCAAAATACTTACTTTTTACTGTTCGCAAATTAATTATATGAATACCTACAGAGGTTCGAAGACTAAAACTTTTGCTGTGACTGGGCACCGGAAAGGCGACCTAAAATGCCATATATTGAGACGACGTGGCAATTCATTCATTGTCCATGCCCCATTTCCTTCCATGGGGAAAAGTGTGTGCCCGAGTAGAATTTCCTTAAACTGTTGCTGCTGATGATGAAAAAATATTCCTCTATATTCCCCTTATCCATCCAAAGGGAAGGCGTGTGGTGTGCCGTTAAAACCAGTAGTGGCCATTAAAATCTGGCTGCTGAAGATAAGTCATTCGTCGATCAGTTTGTTTGTTCACGTAGTACATGTTGGTGCAGGTGCAGGTGACGGCGGTGGACGAGCTGTACGTGGAGCAAGACGCGGAGGGCGCCGTGCTCAAGCAGATCGCGCGCGTGAGGCTCTTCTTCCTTGGCTTCCTCAGCGGTATGTGGAATACTTCAATTGCTTATTGATGATGATTATTTATCATTCATTAGTCGTTTTATCTTATCAATTACTTATTATTTTAATATCTTCTAGGTGTCTTCTTTATACTAATAACGTTTTCTCTCTCTCTCTCTTAATTAATTAGTTAATGTTTCTCTCTTAGTTAATGTTCTATTATTTGTGATATAAACGTTTTCTATACATCTATTACTTTTTTAAATAAAGATCCCTAAAAAAACTCTACCGGTCTACCGGAAAGTTCCCCGACTGTTGGTACCTTAATATTATGTTTACATTCCAAAACATGTATGAACGACCATCAACTCGTAGATCTGATGATGATGATGATGAGAATGATGTATACACGCAGGCATGCCGGACGTGGAGCTGGGCGTGAACGACCTGCGGCGGCAGGGGCGCGAGGTGGTGGGCCGCCACGACATCATCCCCGTCGTCACCGAGGAGTGGATCCGCGTCGAGGACGTCGCCTTCCACGCCTGCGTGCAGCCCCACGAGTTCCACAACACGCAGATCATCAAGTCGGTATCATTACATTGATAAACTTCCATGGTGTTAACACAAAACCGAAAACGTGGTCTCTAAAGAGTAAAGTTCTTAATCAGGTACATATTAATATTCCCAATGTAAGGGTTACACAGGAACGGTGTTATGCGCTTTGTGTGCTGAGTTTAAGATAATAAACGAAATTTGAGGCAGCAGCAAACACGTCATGTTTCTGTTTACTGGTTAAACGAGTGTGAATCATCGACACGATAAAAAGTAGTAGAAGAATAGGTACCTAGCTAATAGTATTGCTTTATTTGATCTTGTAGCAGATGATAATAATAAGCTAAGGTTTCCGGGAGAAGTGCGATTTCACCTTCAACCTGATCATTAATCTTAACCTCAATCTACGATAACCCACCAATCCGCATTGCTCTCGCGTGGTGGGTCATTCATGGCCCATTCTCCTTTCCCATTCATGAAGAAGACCAGTGTGCATTAAAAACAGCTGCGATTTCCCGTTGTAGAAAAACAAAATAGTAATTTTCGTACCACTTGCTCAAAAAAGTGATATTCTATGCCACAAAAAGCGAACATAGCAATAGTCATTTTTAATCTGTTAAAAACAGGGAAAGAAAATTGTACTGAATTTCCTTCATCCTCTAGGGGGAGAATGCGATTTAAATTTGGAATACTTACCGAAATTAATACTGAATTACATCTGTGTTTACACCATTGAGTTTGTATATAAAGCATTACACATCTTTTTGAAAAAGGAATACGCATTTATTATGCAGTTATGATTATTAAATAAAATTACGAAAACCGACGAGGCCGTATGAGCTTGACGCCTTTGCTTTTCCGACAAAAAAATATTAGTCTAGGAATTTGCCGCGTTTTTGTTTTCTTCATTCAAATACATCTCATATTATTATTGTGTTAATTTTTTCGCAAATGGTACGAAAAGTAGTATTTTCCTAGGTGATAAAGCTGTCTTAGTCTTGGGTGAACTTAAATCTCTCGCTACACTCAGGACTCTTCTTAAATCCCTCTTAAATAAAAGTTTTTAACACCCTCGCTACGCTCGGGAGTAAACCTCGAGTCCTTTGTTACGCTCGCGATTTCACCCGCAACAGAAGACACTGCTTTATCCCCTTGGTTAATAATCTACTATTGTCTTGTGCAGGTTCAAGCCACCGGACGCGTGCTACATCGAGCTGATGCGGTTCCGCGTGCGCCCGCCCAAGAACCGGGAACTGCCGCTGCAGCTTAAGGCCGTGTGGTGCGTCACCGGGAACAAGGTACGTCCACCTCTCTCATTGCCACTTCAAGACTCTGTTCCCCATTCAACGAGTAGTAGTGGTATAGCTAGTGAGATCATTTAAAAATACGTAAGTTTATCTTTAACGTGCTCACGAACTGCCCCCTAAAGTCTAATTTCAAAATCTATCACAATCCCTTTCAAAGGTATTATGGAATTGTGTACCATAAAGTCGCAATCCCTTTCGGAACGAATGATATTTTAAATGACACTTTGTTTGACACTTCTCAATACATTTGAAAAATATTTTCGCCTGTCACTTTGCTTAGACGGTTCAAATTCGTACATCAATACCTTTCAAAACGCGTCCCGATGATAACTCTATATCAAAAGTCAAATAGTGACGGCCTGAAGTATATGAATATCTTTCAAATGACGAATAGAAAGGGATTGCGATATATTTTAAAATTAGACAATTAGCCCCCAAGCTACTCTTGCTTGTAGACAATTCAATTAGTGGCGATGTTGGAGGTTCAAGTAACTCAAACGATAAGTAGGTATTACTACGATGACGTCATAAGGCCCTAGTAATCGCAGCTCCGCTGGACCTTATGTTGTAACGTATACTTGCTATTGATATTTATTTGATATCTTGGTTAAAAGATCATTATCTAAATATTAATTTCAATAAAACTAAAATAATGTTATTTCAGCCATACCAAAAACAAACACTACAACTTAACTTTACAATAAACGGAAACAATATTGAACAAGTGGATAATGCTACACTACTCGGTGTTAAACTAGATAGCAACTTACACTGGAAGTATCACATTGAGTGCATAGGTAACAAATTATGTAGGTTCGCCTGTGCCCTTAATGAGGGCGATAGCGTGTGGGGCAGTAGCACGGATGCCCCTAAGTTATTGACTTTACAAAAAAAAATTATAAGAATACTGACCAATATAGACCAAATGACAAGCTGTAAACCAGTTTTTTTAAGAATTTAATATTTTACTGCAACAACATCATTATCATTATACATACTGGAAACATGTAAACTAGTGAGAAATAACTTAAACTTATTTATAAAAAGCGATGATAATTACACTGGAGCAATGAATTTAAGAAAATGAAATAAATTTGTAGGTGCTGACTAAGACTAGCATGACATTAGTTGGGTCAGGAGTCAGGACCATACTCTATGGCGATAAAGCTTTACAATTAAAAATAGTCTACCAAATTATATTAGAGAAATCGATAACTATAATAAATATGTTAAATGTCTAAATAATTACTTATTTGAGAAATGTTATTATAAACTCGACGAATTTTATAAACCCATGCAATAAAAAGTTAACTTATAATTTGATAATACTGAAAATATTTAATACGCAATAATTTAATTTAATATCCAATGTTATCTTATTGTTTTGTTTTTCTTTTTTGTTAGTGTATTTATTGTTGAAGATAATATTTTAATTTAATTTAATTTAATTAATTTTTTTTTATATTTTTAACTAGTTTTTAAGTAATTAGATTTAATATTGTATTGTTGTATGATTTAATATTTTAAATAAATTACATACTATTGGAATCCGAGGCTTAGTATTGGACTGAATGTCTAGTTATTTAATATAACTATAATTTTTGTGGTGTTCCTCAGGGAAGTGTGCTAGGACCAATTCTTTTCTTGGTATGCGTAAATGATATAATTTCAGTTCATCATAAATGATGTGTTCTCTTTATGCTAACCATATATACACACATTACATATTTCTGTCCATCCCAAATCCAAAACCTAACCGGGACAGGAAGACTCGTACCCTACATCCCGGGTAACAAGTGAGGCTACACCTGCCTGTGTGTGATTAGTGATGAAGTGTGTTTCGTCAGGTGGAGCTGCGCGCGGACGTGCTGGTGCCGGGTTTCGCGTCGCGCAAGCTGGGGCAGGTGCCGTGCGAGGACGTGGCCGTGCGCTTCCCCATCCCCGAGTGCTGGATCTACCTGTTCCGCGTCGAGAAGCACTTCCGCTACGGCTCCGTCAAGTCTGCCCACAGGTGACTTCAATGTTGACTTTTCTACTTGATCCATTTTTACATACAGTTTTCATAATCTATTTTACTTTTAAGATGAGGGCCTTTAAATGAAAACCTCACGAAGTTAATTTGTTCTACTTCGTAACGTAAACCTATTTTATTTAATTATTAGGGAAACAAACAATTCAATGTGTCTTATAAATAAAATATTAACTGGATATACCATAAATCAGCAAAGTTTCCACTTATTATCGCGATCGTGCTATTGAACATGTCTATTTCTAATGGAAGCTTATTATAAGATTGACACGCTCGGTAAATGAAGGTGTTGGTTGGATAAGTAAATGTTTAGCCTTAGTAAAGGTATTCTAAACAAATTCTTCTTGCGTGAGCCTGTTCGGGGCACCTAAACTTCAAACAATTTAAGAGAGAGAGAGAAACATTTTATTGACCAAAGACAACACAATTATTACAAACATAACAAAAATACAAAAATGAAAAAAACGAAACACATTACATCAAAAGAGAAAAGAGGAATCAATATAATTGTTACAGATTTTATACAATAATAAAATGTCACGTTGAGTACGCCGCGGCGCCGGCGCCGTTGAGATAAGTTAAGTTGATATGGATGAGGATGGTCCGCTCACGCGCGTCTATACAGGGTGTTAAAAGAGTCATAACAAAAACGAAAACCACGTATTCTCCCCATCATTACTACCATTTTCTTGTGTGATGATAATTACTTTACATCACGTATCAACAGTGCGGCCTCTACCGAATAAACGATGAACTACAATGTACATTCATTTAGTTCCTGTTATTGCTACCAAATTGTTTTTGGCGCTAGCGCCATAGCAACTCGCGGCGTCTCACTCCCGCATCTAGGTAGGAGCGCGAGAGAGTGAGACGCCGCTATACTAACCATCAGCGAGCGATTAGCCAGCAATCACATACGTAATACCATTTTTATTTGACGTTCCGCAGCGATCGCACGGTTTCTGCGCGATAATTGCAAATTTTTTGATAATAACCCCGCGCGTCGCCGCTCGCGCCGCCGGCGCCGGTCACCTACTCGTACTCTATTCTATAAACACACTCAAACGTTGTTGTACGCGTTCCATTGCGTGTAAAAAATAACACCATTTTATTTTACTAATTTAAAAGTCGTTTCCCAGCAACTATTTTTACATAATCTTATTTAGTTTGATGAATGCTACGCATATATCACGGCTTCGGCATGGATCTTTTAACACCCTGTATTGATGCTTCAAAAAATGTATTATGTATACGATCAAGACTGTTGTTAATTGTATAATGAGGGTTCCACACAGTAGATCCATACTCCAAGATTTTAAAAGAAGGCATTTTAAAAGAGCAGCAAAGTAGAAGAAAATCTTATAAAGTCCTTACCGCTTTTCATAATAAAACCAAGCATTTGGTAGGCCTTAGAAGAAATATAATTTATCATCCAGTCTATGTCAGTATCGCGGCTATGCGCAGCAGTAGGCGTCATTCGAGTGACAATGACATCATAATTATGTCTAAGTTTGTACTCAAAATGAAAACTTTACAATCCACAGACGCACGGGCAAGATCAAGGGCATCGAGCGGTTCCTGGGCGCCGTGGACACACTGCAGGAGTCGCTGATCGAGGTGACGTCGGGCCAGGCCAAGTACGAGCACCAGCACCGCGCCATCGTCTGGCGCATGCCGCGCCTGCCCAAGGAGGGACAGGGTACGACAATAGCTTCCACGGCACAAAATAGCAAAAACAAATACTGGACAGCAATTAGCAACATTAGCCAGTTCCTCAGTGGTTGAGGATTCCTGAAGCAGCGCGCGCGCTTCCACATTTAGCCATATTATTATCGCTGAACATCAGGTAGTTATGCTGAAGGCTAAGCGGCCGTTGTTCATAAAAATTCAATTTTTAAAGTAGTTCAAATTCAAGCAAATTCTTCCATAGGATAAGTCCTAAACCAGATGGTTCTCAACAAACAATAATACGAAAAAGCTACGAATGCCAATTTTAAACTTAAAAATGAAACAATACAGAGTGAGCCACCTGGTATACAAATAGTACTTTATGTAGAAAATATGTTTTACTTTTACACAGTCCCGACACTTTGCATGTCCGGAAACTGCATTTGATGAGAAAGGCTGAATCCCCCATACAGATACAACAGTATATTTACAAGTCAATGGAATCCCCAAACTGTGACGCGTGTGGTAAAGTGGAGGATGTGCAACACTTGTTGACGGAATGTGTCAAAAACCAACGGAAGAGACAACAACTTATTTATCATTGAGACCAGTAGGGCAAGCACGAATAACTATCGAAATAGTATCGAGCACCTAATATCAAAAAATGTATAGGAAAATGTAGTTCCGTTTACGTCCGGTAGGAACTCTGCTCAATATGTCATACATTTTTTTACTTTACTTCCTTGATACTTACTCGAAAGTTGTTCGTGCTAACACTGCTAACCCACTGTAGGCCAAGCACGAATAACTATCGAGTTGGTACTAGTAAGTATCGAGGAAGTAAAGTAAAAAATATTTGAGATATTGAATAGCGTTCCTACCGGACGTAAACGGAACTACATTTTCCTATACATTTTTTACCCGCGAGGCGGTACGGAGACAGTATATGCGTTTGGGGTGAGAGGTTGTTTGTTTGTTTGTGCAAACCAATGTTATCATCATCTCTAAAACTATTAGTCTGAATTTGATGCGGTTTCAGTAATGGGTTTGGGTTTGAATGGTGAGGTGATTCTTAGATAAGTGTTATGGTAACAACTCACCAGGGAGCGCTGCAATAAACATTTGTTTGAGCAAAACCAAAACTACTAGTCCGATTTTGATGCGGTTTTCAATCAAGGGTTTTATGTAGTACAATGTACCTACATAATATCTATGCTCTCTTAAAAGTTTGAAATATAAAACATTTTTTTTTTAATCCCACTGCTTGCTTATTAAATGGGGCTGCCATTAAATGAATTATAGATTTGCAGTTTTATAGTGACGTGAATAATTGGATTTATTTATGCTGATCAAAATAATAGTGATGGCAGCCCCCGACGGATAATTAGGTCGGGGGATTTTTAATTATTTTACCCTTTTTCAATTACGTTTTAACCATCGTGGGTTATTGCAAAAGAAAAAAATTTGCTTTTTATTGACATTACTTGGTCAAAAGATACTATTTCGATAGTTTTTCGTGCAGCCATACTGAAGACCCTATGTGGGAGTTATTCAAATTATTTTGGCCGATTCTGCATCGGAAGCAGCCGGGCTTGTCTGTGATGTGGTTTTAATGGGTGATATAAAAAGCTTAGGGTACAATGAGACCGACGTACTCTTGTAAAACTCCCCAAACTAAATAAAGATTAAAAAAATACTCTAAACTTGAGCAGATAAAAGCGACTTCAAGTAGAGGAACATTGGGTTAATAAAATTGTAATTGAATGGTACTCCCTAACTTATCAGTTGGTGGTACTCTAGTGTATTTGATTCCCTGGTGTGGTGGCAGGCGCGTACACGACGCACAACCTGGTGTGCCGCATGGCGCTGACGTCGTACGACCAGGTGCCGGCCGAGCTGGCGCGCTGGGCCCGCGTGGAGTTCACCATGCCCGCCACGCAGGTGAACTGACATCTATCTATTAAATTACTATTTGATACAGTCACACCAATTAACTAGCCCCAAAGTAAGCACTATAAATAAGGCTTGTGTTAGGGGAAACTAGGGTGACGGAAATAAATACATATTATTATACATATATAACTATTTATGTGTAGAAATATATGTAAACGTCCATGACTCAGGTACAAATGCTGTCTTACAAACATTTACCCCTACCGGGATTCGAACCTGGGACCTCAGAGATGGTGACACCTTGAAACCGGTGTAAGTACCACTCTTCCACGGAGGTCGTCGTTATATACAAAACTTTTATCAAGGGATTGAAAAACGGCCTTAGATGTTATGGTATTCCTCATTCTTTAAGATAAAATAAGATAAGATAAATGTTTATTTCTATCATATACAGCACACACATTCAATACACAAGAATAAAACACAAAAACTAAGGAACAAATAAGATTATATCATCTCAATCTGTGTGCCGCATCGATAGAAAGAGGCAAACACTCAGTGATACCTTTACTTCACAGCAAACCACTGATTTTCAGTTTATGCCTTTACATTTTCTTGTTTACTTTTCTTTTTGACATTTTGATACCCATTTAGTGCAAATTGATAAAACTTAAAAATCGCCTAAGGCTATTTTTATCTATCTTAGTCTTAATTAAAAATTGTTTTGCACTAAACCTTGTGACGTTCTTAAATTCATAAGGCTTATGATAAATTTTAAATGGAAAAATATTGTAAAAAATCGACTCGGCCACAAGTGAATTCTCAGATGGGACTCGAACCCACGACCTTTGGAAATCCGGTCCTGCTCTAACCACTGAGCTACCTTTAAGCTTAGTGGTTAGAGCATTGGACCCAGACTTAAGTCTCGGTAGCTCCGTGATTAGAGCAATTGAAATTTATCATATGTACAAAAATAGCATTAAAAATTCAATAATCATTAATTCATTAAACCTTTTCAACTTACGGGTCTTATATCGAGCTTATTCTGATTATTAATGTTTTAATATAGTTAAAAAAAGCCTTAGGAGATAAATATTTTTTTAATGTATCTACGTTTGAATGGACATATTAAAGAGTTATTTGTTTATTTTGAGGTGTCGCACACGACCGTGCGGTCCGTGTCGCTGCAGCAGCACGACGGCGACCCGCCCGAGAAGTACGTGCGCTACCTCGCGCGCCACGAGTACCTGTGAGTATCCGCCGAGAGTCTCCATCTCGATCCGTGTCGCTGCAGCAGCACGACGGCGACCCGCCCGAGAAGTACGTGCGCTACCTCGCGCGCCACGAGTACCTGTGAGTATCCGCCGAGAGTCTCCATCTCGATCCGTGTCGCTGCAGCAGCACGACGGCGACCCGCCCGAGAAGTACGTGCGCTACCTCGCGCGCCACGAGTACCTGTGAGTATCCGCCGAGAGTCTCCATCTCGATCCGTGTCGCTGCAGCAGCACGACGGCGACCCGCCCGAGAAGTACGTGCGCTACCTCGCGCGCCACGAGTACCTGTGAGTATCCGCCGAGAGTCTCCATCTCGATCCGTGTCGCTGCAGCAGCACGACGGCGACCCGCCCGAGAAGTACGTGCGCTACCTCGCGCGCCACGAGTACCTGTGAGTATCCGCCGAGAGTCTCCATCTCGATCCGTGTCGCTGCAGCAGCACGACGGCGACCCGCCCGAGAAGTACGTGCGCTACCTCGCGCGCCACGAGTACCTGTGAGTATCCGCCGAGAGTCTCCATCTCGATCCGTGTCGCTGCAGCAGCACGACGGCGACCCGCCCGAGAAGTACGTGCGCTACCTCGCGCGCCACGAGTACCTGTGAGTATCCGCCGAGAGTCTCCATCTCGATCCGTGTCGCTGCAGCAGCACGACGGCGACCCGCCCGAGAAGTACGTGCGCTACCTCGCGCGCCACGAGTACCTGTGAGTATCCGCCGAGAGTCTCCATCTCGATCCGTGTCGCTGCAGCAGCACGACGGCGACCCGCCCGAGAAGTACGTGCGCTACCTCGCGCGCCACGAGTACCTGTGAGTATCCGCCGAGAGTCTCCATCTCGATCGAGACCGATCCACACACAGCTCCAGATACATTCACTATCGAGTATCGCGGAAGTTGCCTTGTTGGTACCCCACAAAATACCTTTAAAGGTTATCAATGGGTGACGTTGTAAAAAATTTAAATTCAATATCATTTATTCAGTCTAGGCTGTTACCAGCACTTATGAATGTCAAAGAAGAAGCTACGCCATCGGTTCACAAACCCTACGGCGGGAGACCGCGTAACGAGAAGAACCGGCAAGAAACTCGTCTAGCGCAAATTTTTTCTCCCTGTTTTATTTCATACGAGTCGTCAAATTGAAAAGTGACCTTATACACATGGGTAAGATCAATTTTCATCACAAAAAAATACTAAAAACTTGTAAGTATACGACTGTCGAAATTGAGAGCATCTAGAGGACGTGGTCGACGGTAACTATTCCGCTATAACTAGGACCGTTAGTCTCTTTTGCCTTTAACTTCAAAACATCGGTCATGCCAGTTGATTTATGCATCTAAGCTCGACACAACACGACTATCCCAAGCCAACTTTACTTCTTATAAGAACCAGAACCTACGAAAACATTGTTCATTCTCTAAAGAATTCAATTCCACTTCTGATGTGCTAGCCACGCACGAGTGAGGCCTGCAATACCTATCATTACTACACGACCAAGACAATAAAGTGCAACCCACATCTATCACCGTACTTTTTATATTATCTGTTTAATTAGCGCTACAGGAATTAACCGATTGTTTACCGCTTTTTGAAATTTTGGTTATTTAGTTAGTTTTAGAGTTTTCCTCAGCTGTTATGCGCCTAATTGTTTTGGTCGCGTAGTAAGATCGTTTTATTCCTCAATAAACTATTCCTTACAAGCCGACTACTTGAATAGCTTGCTCGTAAGATCAATTTACACTTTAATATTCCGAAATAATTTCTCATACAACAGACATCAACGCTTTACATATGAAAACATTATTCTATATCTACGAATTACGAGTATTTGAATGTAAAAATAGTTTTTCGTTGGAATCTATTTTTAACCCCCGACGCAGCGCAAAGAGGGGTGTTATAAGTTTGAAGCCTATGTCTGTCTGTCTGTCTGTCTGTACGTTTATTCGTAGAGCCTAAACGAATCAAGCGATTTCAATGCGGTTTTAGACTTCTAAGCTCTAAAGTTTAGAAAAGTCTTATAATCCCTCTCTGTCCGTCCGTACGTACGTACGTATGTATGTACGCATCGAGATCTCAGAAACCATAAGAGATAGAGACAAACGGTCAACGGGAATGAGTTTAGGACACCTTGGACATGTGTCAAATGTTTTTTTTTTTATTTTTTTTATTTTTATTTTTTTAGTTTCTACACTACAAAACAATAACAACTGTCACGTGGTTTAGAAGTCTATTTTGTGCCTGCTAACTAGCAGGCGCTGCTAACTTGTTTTTAATTGAAAGCTAAATTAATCGAGATTGTTCTTAGCCACGTTTGATGAAAATCCATCCGACCATTTATGGAGATGGTCAACTGGCTGCCGAGACGGTAAAAGATACAAAAGTGGCGCTTCGACTTAAATAATATACACCCTGGGCTTTAGGTAATAAAAGTATTTAAAATGCATTCTGACCTTGATTATCTAATTTCAGTTATGTACAATATCCTAGTAATATTATAAATGCGAAAGTATGTCATTTTGTTTGTTTGTTTGTTTGTTACTCTTCCACGCTGAAACTAACTGAACGGATTCGGATGAAATTTAGATAGAATACAACCTGGACTAAAACATAGGATACTTTTTATCCCGATATTCCTACGGGAACGGGCACCACGCGGGTGATACCGCGGGCGGCCGCTAGTATTCTATAAATATAACAATCTTGTTATTTTTACCAACGACGGTACCTATGTACGAAAACGGTATATGCGTTTGGGGTGAGAGGATGTTTGTTTGTTTGTTTCTGCAAACCAATGTTACCATTTATCTCCAAATCTACTAGTCCGATATTGATGCGGTTTGCAGTGATGGGTTCGGGTTTGATTGTTGCATGATCTTAGATAGGTGTTAAGGTGACAACTCACCAGGGGGCGTTACAGTAAACATTTGTTTGAGCAAAACCAGAACTACTAGTTCGATATAGATGCGGTTTTCAGTAATGGATTTGATTGGTGCATGTTCTTAGTTAAGTGTTGATTGGGGAATGTAAGTTTAATTGGGGAATGTTCTTACATAAGTGTTACGGTAACAACTCACCAGGGGGCGCTGCAGTAAACATTTGTTTGTTTGAGCAAAACCAAAACTACTAGATTTTGATGCGGTTTTCAGTAATGGGTTTTATGTAGTACCTACAATGTACATAATATCTAAGTTCCTGTTTAATAGGCAAAATAAAAAATTTAGAATAAACCCACGATGGCGACGGTTTAAACGTAATTGAAAAGTATATAATAATTTTACTATCACTATCACTATTAACCCAGCCATCACTATTATAAATTTCACCATGAATATAAATAAATCCAATTTTTTCATTTTTTTTTAATATTATACGTTGAGTATAAATATTACATTGTACTAACATAACACCCATTACTGAAAACCGCATCAAAATCGGACTAGTACTAGTAGTTTCGGTTTTGCTCAAACAAATGTTTACTGCAGCGCCCCCTGGTGAGTTATCACCGTAACACCTATCTAAAAACATTCACCAATTAAACCCAAACCCATTTCTGAAAACCGTATCTAAGTCGGACTAGTAGTTTTGGAGTTAAATGGTAACATTGGTTTGCACAAACAAACAAACAACCTCTCACCCCAACGCCTATACTATCTCCGTATAGTCGCGGGTAAAAAAAAAAATTGTTACTATCGGTGGTTCGATGAAAAAGGTGGGAGATCGCGCGCCTTGTGGCAATGATGTTGAATAAATGATTATCCAAAATGAAACAATTTCATCCTGTTAAAATTACATTAAGGACACCCATGAGGGAGCCCAATACAATACCTGCACCCCGACCGCCTAACGGTATTAGCTTGTGCTTTCGCTACAGCTATCAAACTTTAAACTCTCATAAAACCCTCCAACGATAGGGTTTTTGTCTAATTCTTCCATATTTCTATTCATCTATTGGATTCGCTATTGCATTTTTAGTATGAAAGTGATAGCGTCAGCGAGAGCCCTCGGAGGAGGTTTGAAAAATCGATAGCTACAGCGGTACCACAAGGGGACCGTCAGGCGGTCGGGGTGCCGGGAGGGGGTGTCGTGCGGCTGAGATGATGATGTAACCATTTCCATTAATTGATGTGTGTAGCGTGGGCATCGAGCGCACGTCGGGGTCGTCGGCGCCGGCGTACGAGGTGTCGGCCGCCGCGCCCTCGCCCTGCGCCCCCGCCCCCGCCGCCCCCGCCCCCGCCCCCGCCGCGCCCTCCTCCGACTCCGACTCCGACTAGGCGGACCTCCTCCGACAAGCGCTCACGCGCGTCTCGATGTCCAAAACAGCATCATGTGCAATATATTGCGCCATATAGCGGTGTTCATGCTCGGGGCTGGAACCTGAAGAAACAAGATATTTTTTGAAAGAGGGCTAATTAAGTGATACTGATTATTGTAGGAACCTTATTAATATGTATGTATCGTGATAATGTGTTCGTATTGTTCAAATAATTGAAGTATCCTGCATCCATATTCATATATTTTTATTCATATACATCCATCATTGTATGTTACCTATATCACCGGAACCGGTTCTGAGACGACAGCGCCAGCGAGATTGATCCGTCTTATTATTTCATGTAAAAATATCTGTATGCTATCTTTTAAAGAGGATAATAAACAAAATGATGTGAATTAAATTTTTAACTAACATAGAGAAAATGTGCAAAATTTATACTTAGTTTGAACAAGATAATGTTTAGAGATAAGTAAATAAGTACCGACTGGTATGCTGGGTAGCTTCCACCGATATTGGAATGTAATGTATTGTAATTAATTAATGATTCGCTTGTAACTATGAAGATGTTAATTGTTATTCAAAATGCGTGTCTGTACATAGATGTGATAGTAATACAATGTTCGATAGTATTAGGTCAGAGGACGTCATTTTATTTAAGTATTAAGTTTAATTCCGACTCAGTTGTTGTGTTGTTTCGTTGACTTAACTAATTGATACTTTATTTACATATCGATAGATAGCGTGTCTAAAAAATACTTGTGTAGAAGACTGGCAGTCTCGTTGCAAAACGCGGCTTAGGATAGTCCTACCTAAAATAGGATAAAGTTGTGTTCCTAAGTTCGGGTCTTACTGCTCATCGTGTACATTCCTTGTCTCAGCCGCGTTTCGCAAACAGACTGGCCCGAAGCGAGAAGGACGACGTCCCGCCGAGAAATATCTAGTCATAGAGATAAGTACTAGCTAGTCGATATGACGAGTGAGACGCCGACATGTAAACTATTATGTTGTAAGCATTGAGAACGGACCCCGGTACGATAATACTCATTACGATAGGTATAAAGTAGGTAACTTCGGAGACAATAAGTAACACCGTCACCGCGAGAATGTGGTCACCGGTGACCGCCGTCGCCAGACATCAGTAACAGAATGTACATAGTATAAAAGTATACCTTATTGGATGTGTTATAAGACGCATTATATTCACAATATATATTGCCCATAAACGAAGTCCCTTACTTTATTTAGTCGGTATGCATGGATGGATTGATCTATTGAATTATATAATGTAGGATTAGGCGAACGTTGTATGGAAGTGAACATCCTCCAATTAAGGACTTTAGCAATAATCTTCACACCTGTTTGTATAATAAGACATAGCGCTCTAGTCTTTTGGTCCGTGACATATAGATTTATATATTTATTACTCGAATACACCTTAGTCGTGTTACTCGTAGCACAAAACATTCCATACATTAGTAAGATTCGGAACTCTAACTTTATTAGTGCGATGTATATGAATCTTCTCGTTTGGGTGTAACTCTGCTTATAGTTAGTGGTTCGATGAATTTATACATAATAGAAAATGTGTATTTTACTATTTAATAATACGCGACGCGACGGCCGACGCGCTAACGTAGTGTGATACAATCTACCTACGGCTACACCATAAATATGTATACTTATACGAATATCTTATAAAGTTATATAGATGTTACTGCTTTATGTCGATACTATATGATTGAATATAAATGAACAGACATCAATAACCTATGTCGTCCAAGCAGCACGCGGGTGCGGCCCAGAACTAGATATTGTAAAAACAAGTACCTATAAAGATAATGGAAATTTACGTATCCTTACTCAGTAAAGTTAGGCTAACTTATAAAGGAGAATGAGAATATATATTTACTGATGCAAATTACACGTTTGTTTGTATGATAAATTTATGATATTAGGCTCTGTTGGAGTGTTGCATGTACCCAGTACCTACAGTGGACCCTGTTCTGTTGTTAATAAAACTATTATGACCGTGTGTGTTCTATTATTTTGCGAGTAAAGACGCTGTTAGACAGAGAGCAGTGAGCGGGCAGACGTTCATCTAACGGTCTATAGCGTACCCAACCCTGCAAACGCTTTCTGTCTGACGGTTTCTTTAATACCAAGTAGTCATCATGATAACAATGTTCCTATAAATTACTGTTAGACTAATTTATAGGAATATTCCAATCATTTCTTCTTATTTACTTTCGATTCTGATTTATTTTTTTATTTATTTACTTACTGATACTTACAGAAATAAAAGAAATCGATTAAAAAAGCATAAAAAGGTAACTTATAATAAAATTTTAAATAGACAAATATTGGAAAAATATACCGAAAAATTACCGAGACTTAGAGCGGTTAGAGCATTGGACCGGATTTCCAAAGGTCGTGGGTTCGATTCCCATCTGAGATTTCACTTGTGACCGAGTTAATTTTTTCCAATATTTTTGTATTTAAAATTTATCATAAGTATAAAAATAGCATTGAAAAATGCAAATATTAAAAAATCATAAAACATAAAAGGTATTTTAACATAATAACTACTGCACGTTACTTGATAGGAAAGCACATTTTAGGTATTTCAGTATGGATGCAGCTAATTAATTCAGAGGGTCGCGTAGATCGATGCTGTGGCTTACATAAGCCGAAGGTACAGCGTAACCCGACGCTGATGGCACCACGTGCCGCCACAACACAATAAAATAAATACATTTTTGTTTTACTCCCTAACAGCACGAGCACGCGATCCCACGAGTATTTTTAAGCTCCTAAGCCTGTCAATTAAGTTGATGACTGGAATTCACACGAGGTCAAGCTGCAGCAATATACTACAGCCGAAGCACAAATTGTTGTAATATACGTTTCCCCACTCGGTCGTTAATTAAAATATTACGTATATAAATAAGCGGGTATATAGGTCATCGATTACCTGCTACAACTTGTGAGTCGTTGAAATAATTCGGTCCACTTACAGGTAGAAAGTGCTCGGCTGCAAGTAACTAATTCATCTTTTCTACGAGTGTTATGATATGACACATGGGTAATTAAAATTTTATCATCGAGCTAAGATAAATGTAGTTCACTCTTGAAAGGTTTACATTTTCAATGCGATTATCGTAGTTAATATGATTTTAGTAGAAAAGGGTAATTCTTCGAGCACCCTTTTTTTTGAGGTCACACGCTCTTTATTCGTAAACTATTGTTTATTACAGCTTAGTAACATATACTAAATGATTCTTTGATTATATCTATACACAATTTCAATAAAAAAAATTGCGATATGTATTATATTAAAATTTATAATCATTTCCGGAGGTCGAAAACGGGTGTAAAAAGTTCTGAAACGTTGCTCTTCGCGTGTCACACTCTGTTCGCGCTTAGAAAAGTTTCAGAACTTCTTTGTCTGACAAGTTGTATGTTTGTTTTATATCTCAAAAAAACCGTATCTAAACCACGTTTCGTCCTGCCAAAAGTAAAAAAATCCCTTGTCCCTGTCACACGTCATAGCATATTTTCGAGCGCGCGGCATAACGGCTCACATCTTTGAAAAGTGTTGAGTTTTAGATACAAGTTTTAGTTCATTCGATACTCTGTGATGTTCTGCATCTCTGGAGGATGCGCATCCTGCTCCTGACTTCGCCATAAATTAATTATAGGCATATGAATCAACAAACATTTTTTGTCAACAAGTGCAAGTAACTTTCGTGGTCCCATTATACAATATAAAGAAAAGCTATAATAAATTTCCAAAATACTATTTCGATAACGTTGGTCATTGAGAATGTTTATATATAACTTACTTATGGATAAGTCAATAAACATATTATACATCTTCAAATATGTTAAATGTCGTAATTTTCGTGGGCAATTGCCCACGTAAATTACTTTTAGCTTTGTGATTGGTTGTTCTCTTGTTTGTGGCTACTTTATGCATATACACTGTAATATATCAATTGTATATTTAAAGTTTATCATTATTTGATTTGTTAAAGTCGTTTGGACAGTTACTTGTTAAATAATACACTCCGGTGCAAAAAAATCGAACCACTGCATTATTTTCATACAAACATACTCACTTTACACTCTTATTATTTTTCAAAATTATATACAGTTATATATAAAGAAAAATCGTTATTTATGTCGAATTAATAAATAAAAGTCGTATAAATAAAAATCCCAAAAATTCAAGAAAACCTTCTGCTTGTACAATGTAAGAAACAAAATTTACTCAATCAGGTTTCCTACAACTTTATATGGAGTCAAATGAAACATTTGTTTTACTGAAGTTTAGGTAATCAATACTTTTTTCAGTTATTTTAATTGATAATTGCTTAAAATTTGACATCGACATACAAATCTTTGCAGAAATATACATAGGTACCTTTTTATTTATTAGACCGTGAAGTGGGCATGTTTGTATGAATCGAGCCACTGCCTTAGGCTCGATTTATTTGCAACTGAATGTGTAATTACAATTTGTCGATTAGTTGGATCGACATTATCTAATTTTATCTGTTACCTTCAATGCCTAAACTGATGTTATGCTACGAAGGAATTGCTATGATATAGATCATGACTATGATTATTTTATAAGTTGAGAAAATTGTAGTATTATGGACTGCTTACATATGTATGTATCACGGCACGGCCTTTTCCAGTGTGGTACTATAGATGAATTGATAACTAAGTGAACTTTCTACGTTTAAAGGATCTTATGTTTAGGATTGAACCAGTACGAGAAGCAAAGCAAGGCATCACTGTTTGACCATTTTCCCCTACAATACGCTGACGATCAAATGGTGAAAAGATAACAAGTAACCCCACCCTTTTTCTAATAAGTCTCTTGTGGAGTGGATAAGTTCTTCCAAAGACTCATGCATTAGAGTTGTGTAGGACAAGCAATATCGATGAGTTTGTATGACTGGCATTTTGAACAATGAGTTGCGACATTGTAACACCTTAAATGAGGTGGTACAATGTCATATGAATGAGACCATTAGTACGAGTGGTCAGTGGAAGTACACTGTGACATTACTACAAACACGAGTTGAACTGATAATCTACAAACACACAGAGCAGTGACATTATTACAAAAATCACATTGTCATGAGTGAGTTGGTATACAAGTTGTATATTCTATGTATGAAAAGTACCAAGTATTCTATGTGTGCAAAAGCAAAAGCAGTAAAAGTATTGCCGTATGGTGACGGCAGATTAGAATACAATTTGTCACTACCCCAACTCTTCCCGCGGGTCTCGTAAGAGGCGACTATGGAACCACACTACAAACAACTAGCAGCAGCGCAAACAATTTGAATTTGTCCGTTAGCGTCTCGCGTCTAGAGTAGAGTGAGCTCCGGTCGCGCGCGTACCGCTCTCTCATTCACCTCATTCATTCAGCTTCGTTTGAAGTGCGACTAAATATATTTTTGAGGTGAAGTCAAAGTCAAAGTCAAAGATTTTTATTCAAATAGACTTATAGATAAGTGCTTTCGAATCTGGGAATGGGACATTCTTTCATTTTGTACGGGACATTCGAGGTGCCTCTTGTATGAGTTACACAACTCTATCATGCACTTAATTTGACGGTACTCTGATCCCTATAATGATCTCGATCTCTCTTTGGTCTTTTTGTTCTTCAGTTTCGTTTAAGCCAACCGAGTGTTCATTTCTCGACCTATCGCGCAGCGTTGACTTAAATCTATTTTATTTATCACACTATTATTGACTCTATCAAGAGACAACTCATCGTGCAAAAGAGGCAACTACAAAAGCAACCACGACCGACCCAGATCAAAACCCCCTCACCTAGTGGCGACGACCACCAGCTACGCTGTTACTTTGGCGCAGCTCAGAGGGCTCACCTGTGCCAAATCCTGTTTCGTCGCCAGTGAACACTAAGCCAGCTATCATTTTGTTATGATAGGCAGCAAGGGAAGAAATTACGGTTTTCAGCAGGTCAATTCATCGTGCCACCATTTCAACCTAAACCTTATCTATAATTTGACAGACAATATTCTTGGATATCACCTTAAACTTAAGTAGATATTAAAAATATTGACCGCCCGCTGTGGTCTCCTCGTAACACCAGCGGCATCAAACCCAAAGGTCCAAGGTTTGATTCCCAGTGACAGTGCATATTGTATTCGGTTTGGTTGGTGGTATGACTTGATCGCAAACGAGGTTGAAATCAAATTTGATATAAACTGCCGACCGGACTTCACTTTCTCGATATAAAGTAATGTTGAAAAGAACCGTGTAGACTCTTTAAGAATAGGAGTACCCCATTTTTTAATATGGATGTCGTACGAGCTAACTAACGGAGTTTTTAGATGATCATCATGCACCGCTAAACTGTGCATATGGGTACGTCACTCTGGATTACTGAGGTACTACAACTTTTTTCAAAAATCTCCCGAGTCTGTAATACCATAATTATATTTCCTTTATCTACACCAGTTTCATAAATAAATTTTATTTTACGACCTTATCCTTATCCTTGCGTGTGGCTTTCAATCCTTGTTAGCCAGAATTAGGAGCCGGTTTAGTAGTTTAAGTGACATGCGTTGGAAGTTTACTCACTTTCCCAACGCAGCAGAAACGTAAGACGATTCGATTTGGAGTTTGTTTTTAAACAGGATGGATTGAGCTGAGGGTTTGGTAAGAGATTGAGCAATCAAAAGGCGAAAACTTGTAGTATCTTCAGTTGGTATGATATCTCAATTGTAGAACATTTGGTAAAAAAGAGAAATATAGAAGTGTGTTGGTGAGTTGGTTGGTGACTTGGAAGGTGCTTAGTGTTCCGGAGACCATAATTTTCATTATTTTTACAACCGTTTTCTGTAGATATCTCTGTTTGTTGTATAAGTAATAAACTGTTGATAGTTCGCTTTAACAAAATTGACAAAGTCGTGGCTCTCATCTTAATTAAATTAATATAATCATATTAACTAAAACATATTTCCTTCATTTAAAATATTACATAAAACTACATAATATATTACATGTGTACATAGCATACATAGATACATACACTCAGGCCATGAATCTCTTGCGGGGTTGGCAGAGCATCAAAGGTGCAGCTTGAAAATGAAATGTATAAACATCACTCTCATAGCCACACCTCAGCGACGCCACATTTGGCATTGTTTGGGTCTAAAATGTTATCCAAAAACAAGTGACAGGATCACATATATTAATTTTCGCATATACCCTGTCCATTATTAGTCTTTTACTATCTGAAAGAAAATGCTAGCAGGTGGCACATTCTATTTCACTCGCGGTCCAGAATCGGGCATGTACACAGCAATATAATTATATTATTATTTAATATAATAAATTAGTAATGTTATTTTATGATTGCCACTGTTGAATGCTAAAATAGTGATGTTTTATTTTTATATAAAGTATTTATCCACGACTAATAATTAGAACTGCTTTCATGACTACTTACTCAGAAAACCTTAATTCATCTGCTCAAAACTAGACCAGGTACCTTTTGGTTTCAGTATTTGATGTGAGACATACAGTGGTGGTCAGATAATTAGAAACACTAGTCGATTTTCATACAAACGAGGTAACTTTGGAGCCTTGGTTCTCTGAACAAGGATTGACCGAGCTGTGAGATAATGGTCAACCAAGGAGTGAATAGAGGAGATTAAGATTGCTATACACATCCCACTGATCTGATCTACATTCAAAAAGATGTAGGGATCAGTGTTTTCAGTTTCGGGAATTCCATACATTTTTATGCTATTTTCGCTGTTTTTTAAACATATCCATACATTTCTTAGAATGTAGATCAGATTAGTCGGGTGTGTATAGCAATCTGGATCTCCTATATTCACTCCCTGGATGACCATTGTCAGATCACAGTTCGGTCAATCCTTGGCAGAGAACCAAGGCTCCAAAGTTATGATAATTGTCTAGTGTTTCTAATTATCTGACCACCACTGTACATATACTATGCGGCCGAAAAACAGAAGAGGATTTAACTGAAATTTAAAATATAATATAGAAATATAATTAATATAAATGTCTAAAAAAAATATTTTGGTGTAAAAAATATTGCATAATTTTCGTGGTATCTGTAGTAACTTTCATGGGCACCAAAATTTCAAAATTTAATATCAAGTATGCGTCAAGTTTCATGTGGTATTTAGATTTTTTTTAATAACTGAAAATACATTTTCGCCACGAAAATTACGTGAAAAATGCTTTTCAAATAATGACCCAAAAACATGTAAAGACTAAAAACTACTTTAAATTCCCTATAAAAAAATATTATTCATGCTTATTTGTTCACGCAACATGAGCCAGAGACTTCCAACCGAAGCGAAGCCTTCGAGGCAGCCAACCGGTGGCGGCCAAAAATAAAACCTTTGCCCTCTTGTGAAATTTAATGAACGCCAAATTTAACGTTGTACCTAGGTATGTATGTACCTAGGTAAATAAGTACAATGTAACTTTTGGAGAGAAAAATAAATTTATTATTATTATTATTATATAACGAGTACGTATTAAACAGAAAAACTTGCGAATATCAGTCAATTCCATCCATCAATCATCGTAAACAGTAACTAATTGACTATCGATATAATAAGTTAAAATATTCACAATTAAAAATAATACTTTGAGACCTTATCCCAAGAGTTATTGCACCGAGTGAAATATTAATATGTAATACTTACGTTAGTACCCATTCTTTTATTTGTTTCAAGAGTCCTACTCTACTATAAAGATTTTAATTAAAACTCCTGCTTATCCTACTGACCTGAATATGGATGATATGGGATGGGGCCATGTGTTAGTGAAGACGCTGATAACTACTCGTGCTGGGTCAAGTTTAAGAAACCTATCCGTTAGTCTTCTTAGTATTTGTCTGGTAAAGTGCACAATCGAGGAATTTCCCAGTAGATCAGTAGAGATTTTAAGGGAGTGTTAATTCAAAAAGTAATAGATTTATAGAAAGTGGTTATATAGCTAGGTATTACAAACGATAGAACAGAATAAGAACTAAATGGAAATTGAATAATATATTTTTTCTTTAACGTTATTGCTTTTAGAAAAATGTTTCCCAAAAAAACTCTACAGGTTGACCGGTTCTTCAATTGTACGAGTTTTGAACTTGTGTCCAATCTAAAGGCTGACAGGTAGTGAGGCATGGAGCCAATTGTTGGCGGTGAAGGTTGCAGAGCGGGTGGAGGCCATCGATTGGGGCCGCGTGCCGCCGCCGCCGGCTGGTGCGCCTCGCCCGGGGTGCCCACTATACTGTTACACTACTTCCCGACACAAAATTTCAAAGCTTCTTACCAAGTTTCTTCATGAATCGACGTATTTTTAGCTTTAGTTCTACAGTTCTACTAGGTAGTTTAATAAACAGGGTAATTTTATATTAATTCATAAAATCCCAATCGGACAACGGTGTCCTCACAACAATGAAATATCTATTGCGTCTCTTATTTTCCTGAATCTGACGGATTCACCGGTTTACTTCTAATGATACAAGCCAGCGCCCCATTACAGTGTTGGATTGAAAGAACTTAACAACATAGTCTATACTGGAAATCCAGTTAGAAGGATAGTTATATCTGTAGGCTGTATTTCTGGAACCTGTGAACTATAACTACCTAGTGTGTAAAAATTTCTTCACAGGATTCGGTACATTATACCAGTCCAGTGACTTTATTCAGATTATTTACTACTAGTGGCTGCTCGCGGTTTTACCCGCGTGGTTCCCGTTCCCGTGGGAATATCGGGATATAAAGTTCGTAAATCCTATGTTCATAGCCAGGCTATCTGTGTACCAAATTCCATCCAAATCCGTTCAGTAGTTTCGGAGCCTATTCAATGCAAACAAACAAACAATCAAATATTTCCTCTTTATAATATTAAGTATAGATATGTTACAGAGCTGGATTAGATAGCTCTATACTATAATAATGCGAAAACAACAGCTTCAATATAATACAGCCCTTTACGAGGTTTTGATCAGATTCTTGTTACACAGCCGATTCTTTTTTTGGATGCACTAATGACACAATCTAGGTATTCAAACGAATCAAGTGGAAACTTGTCGTATCTGGCAACAACGATCCCGCGTGCGTCGAAGGGGCAAAGGCTTTCAGAGAAGTAGGGCAGGCAGGGCGCAGGCGTGGGCGGGCCGCGGCGCATGCGCGCGGCGTGTCGGTCGGTGGGCGCTGACCGCTGACATCACGCGGGCGCGATGAGCCCTTCATCATCAGGTACGGAGCCGCCGCACGGCACGAGCAGCCGCGCGCCCGCCGCGCCGCACCGCGCCCGCACCGCACCCGCACCGCGCGCCCCCGCCCCGGCCCCGCTCACCGCCCGCGACCCGCGACACTCCACCAGTGCTGTGCAATCATTAAAGTGATATCAGTTCAGTGCCACTCACTTATGTAATCTGGAATTACCGAATCAATGGATTATAAACCAATATTGCATTTGTGTTGAGATTTGAGAATCGTTCGATCTCTTGGCGTACAGAAACTCAGAAATCTATAGCGCATTAATCGAATAGGTACGTGCATGACATATTTTCCTACTTTATCTCATTGCTCTTTCAGCTTACAAAACAATAAAACTGGTGCGGCTCTTCCAGCGAAGGGCTCACCTGAGGGGTGTGATCCTTGGGGCCTTGATCATTTGAGGTACGTATGTGATTATATAAATAGTTGTGTTTTTGACTTATATTCATTTTTAGGATTCCGTATACCCAAAGGGTAAAACGGAACCTATTACTAAGACTCCGCTGTCCGTCCGTGCGTCTGTCAGCAGGCTGTATCTCATGAACCGTGATAGTTAGACAGTTGAAATTTTCACAGATGATGTAATTCTGTTGCCGCTATAACAATGTATGCTACAAAAACTAAATAAAATATATATTTAAGGGGGCTCCCACACAACAAACGTGGTGTTTTTACCGTTTTTATAGATAATGGTACAGAACTCTTCGTACGCGAGTCCGACTCGTACTTGGCCGGTATTTTTATTATATCTTATGATAAATTCTAAATAGAAAAGTATTGGACAAAATCAACTCGGCCACAAGTGAATTCTCAGGGACTCACTTGTGGAATTCACTTGTGGCCGAGTTGATTTTTCCAATATTTTTCTATTTAGAATTTATCATGAGTACAAAAATTTTAAAAAAATATTTACAGTCTCTTCCAACACCTATTCAAATTTTATTTCGCTGATATTCATAAAGTACCACGCGCACACCTCACAACAATTAAAATATTTATTGGGTCTCATTTTCCCGTGTCTGATGGGTTCTTTTATTAAACTATCGTAAAATGAAAACAATGAATGTGTACCTGAAAATCCTGTGATAGCAGCCCTCGCTGTGGAGTCGCAGGGCCGGAACCTTGGACGAATTAACCACGCCGAAACATATGTTAATTAAAACGGGCAAGATCAACGAGATGCATTGCTAATTTGATTATTATTTTTAATGATTTGTAATACCTATCTGAATTATCGAAATTTCATAATTATTGAACAGTAAGTACATTTAGACCATTAAATATTTTAATAGAAAAACGGTTTTTTTTTATCTATTATTATGACATAAATTATGCCATGCTATTGTCATAATAGTACATTATGATATAAGTGCGGTTGTTGAAAATTACAGCCGAGGCGATATTGGTACAAGAAAGCAGATGCTGTAATTATCAAAGCGCACGTATGTCATACGACGTTTTTATAACATATTTGCGAGGAAATAAATAAAACTCGGACTTTCTTAATAAAATAAATTTTTAATCAGTTGTCAAAGCAGTTATAAAAATTTGAACAATTTGTAAAATTGACTATTACGTTGCCAGTTGGCATTTTTACCGACTTCAACAAAAAAGGAGGGAGGTACTCAATTCAACGCGTATTTTTTTTTTTGTCTGATGTATGTATACCGATTACTCCGGTGTTGGTGATCCGATTTTAATAGTTGTTTTTTTGTTCGATCGGGTACACTGTCAATTTGGTCCCATATAATTTTTACGAAGATCTGGCTAGTATTTTTTTCATAATCTTGAAAAATATCAATCACCTTTTGGCAAGTAGTCGTTTACCTAGATGACATTGTTGTGTATGGGCTGATTTTTAGTGTAAGTAACGGCACATGATGTAACTAAAAAATCTGAAATAAAAACATTTTATAAAAAACATTCAAACCGACTTCAAAAAGTAAAAAATAAAACTTTTGGAGTCGGTGCTAGCTAGCTAAGGCCAAAAAAATATATAGTTAATAGAAGTGCAATGTAGAATGCCCTGGCTGGCACCGACTCCAAAAGTTTTATTTTTTACTTTTTGAAGTCGGTTTGAATTTTTTTTATAAAATGTTTTTATAATGTTGTCAAGTTATTATTATTATCTCCCAAAGTCAATTTTATTCATAAAATGTTGACCTCTTTTCTGATATAAAAACTCTTTGCTAAGATTTAAAAAGTACCGTTCGTTTTAGACGGAGCGTCTTGATAAACCATGCGTTTTACATTACAATAACGCACAAGTAAGTAATGAGATGCAAAACGATATTGAAATTGGTGTAATATGAGACCCTTTACGAGCAATTATATGTTATACATTATTATTCATTTATGTACTTTCATGAATTCATATCTCATTTACGTAGTGTGCGGTGAAAAACACGTCGCGTCGGGCGTAACAAAACTGACATTCCAACTCTGTAAAAGATATTCCTAATTGAGCTGACATATTGTCGGTATAACCCGTAGTTGCCGTTGACTGTACTTACATATTATTATGTCATTGAGATAATCCCTTAATCTGAGATTTGCGCGCCGCCGCCTCGTCGGCCGTGTCGCACTCCTCCTGGTATGTCACTCGTTTAAAATCCTAAGTTTTCACTTAAATACATCGGTAATTATATCATTTTGAATTTTATAATGCTATTTTTAAGTGATAAAGCAAGCAAGAAAATATACTACAAAAAAGCAACTCGTCTGCTGTTGCTTTTTCTAGTATATTTTCTTGTTTAATATTTATTACATCGTTAATTTTCTCATATTATACTGGGGGCCTACCATCAACTGTAATGCGTTATAATTGAACGTGCATTGACCCTTAACACCCACAAACTGTAGCACAACTGCCCAACCAGCGGCCCTTATAAGAAACAAATTTGCATATTTTTTTTAAATGTCACATTTGTGTTATTATGTTTTTTTTAATGCAATGAAATGTTCTTTATTAAGTTTATTTATTGGGCTTTCAAACGAGCTCACTAGTGGTGGGGGTACATGACATTTACGCATTGGTAAAGTGTTAAAAACGTTTAGGAAATATTTAAAAGGTGCGATTTTTTTGACGTTGATTGTTTAAAAACTGTGAAATAAAAACTTTTTATAATTAAATGAAAACCGACTTCAAAACACTAAAAAGCAAAAAATATACCTTTTGGAGTCGGTGCAAGCCAAGGCAAGAAAAATAAAATAGTAGTACCGCAAAGTAGAATGCCTTACTATATTATAGTGACTGGCCTAGTATTAGGAAACACATACTCAGGCAAATACTTCCACTCTATAGCAGTAAATCTAAGTTAAATTTTTCTCATTTGTAAGTTAAACGTTTCAGAAAAAAGTTAAACCTGAAAATTAAATCTGCAGTGGCTTCACTGGCTACGACTGCTACGAGCTACGTTTTGCTGACTACGAGTCGCTACGAGTTAGCTACGAGTACGTTGTATCAGAGGGGCTAGAATGCAAAATGTTTCAAAGCGATCGAAGTAGTTAGCCTACGTCATATTATAACTAGCTTCCACCCGCGGTTTCACCCGCGTGGTTCCCGTTCCCGTGGGAATATCGGGATAAAAAGTAGCTTATGCTACTCTCCGTCCTTACAACTATGAAGGCAAGATAAACAGACACACTTTCGCATTAATAATATTAGATAGGATTAGGATGATTCTTTTTTTAAATTCGTTCGCGTAGACCAAACGTCACTGTACGTCTGGCTCAATATTATTATTGTATCAAAGGCCTCTACGACTTCAGGAATATTTTTTTTTACGACCTAATTAGTCAGTTAGAAAGTAGAAATATACGCACTTTTATGAGAAGCTCTACTAAGCCGACGCTACATAAATGAACGAAAGGCATAAGCTTGTCTTTATTAGATGTTTACCGCCCAGCGCGCCGGAAGCCGACGAACGCACTAATCAAACGAGGGCCGATCTAATTATACAGCTACGAGTATTTTTTAAAACGTAGCGAACTCGCAGCAGCTTCTCGATGTCCGCAAATCTTGTTGTAGTTCGTAGTCATAGTAACTTTAGGAGCAATACAAATGAGCATTATGCTAAAAACCGACTCGAAACAAAAGGTTTATGGAGGCTGGTGCCAGCCAATGCATCGATGGTGCATATTGTGCATTGCACTTCTATTCGTTTATTTTTTCTTGCGTTGACTGGCACTGGCTCAAAAGTCTTTTGTAAGATTCTTTGGTTTTTTTTAATAAAAAGTTATTGATTTCACAATTTTCAAAGTTAGAAAGTCTGGTACGAACTTCATTAAAAATAGGTCCATGAACAATTAAGTTGTTCAATATTTCCTGATTTCAAAATTTAAAAAAAAATTGTACCAGCCTGACGTGTCAAAATCTGTGTTGTTTGAATGGTTTTAATCATAGAGTAACTTAAACAGGAAGGGAAAAAAAGACGGTTATTGGAATTTTACTCAAAGGAAACATTCCGTCATTTTCAAAAATAAAATAAACTAGATTCAAAGGATTTTGAACAATCACCGGGAATCGAACCGGCGGAATGAGAAAAATGACATCGTGTACTCTAACATCGTGTAATAACAACGTGTACCAATCGATAGAATTGATCATAAATATCAATTAAGTGTGAGTAGAATAGTATCTAAAATTAAAAGCAACTCTTAAAAACCTATTTAAAAACTTACTAATAGATTGAACTATCGCGCCTTGTCAATACCCTAAATTAAAACTAGTGTATTGCTGCATATGGTTCATACTTGGAGCTTCTAAGTAAGTTAAAGTGAACTACAGGTATTATTTAATCGTTCCTTGTTTTGTCTTTAATTTAAGACATTAAGTTACTTAAGCTAAATTGATATTTATATTTAACACTATCGAATAGTACCATAGAAGTACACGATGTTTTTTTCTGAAACAAGCCGGTGCAGGTATGTAATTTTTCAAAAATCTTTAAATGCAGTTTAACCTATTTTAAAATGAAATAATGTTTCCTTTGGTAAAATTTGCTTACATCAGTATTTAGGGTACTTTCCCTCCAGTGACCATCTTTTTTTGGTATAGAGAAGACAGCCTTATCACTTAAGGCGGTACCCCCACCGAAAATGGTGCCGCGTTGAATTTTATTTTATATCGTAATTCTAATACACAATTTTAATAAAACTATACGTGGAATTTTTAGAGCCCATAGTCTAGTATTTTTATTTTTATCATTACATTCCCTCGTAGTCACTGCTAGAAGTAGATAGCAAAACTGCTAAAAGTGGCCGTTTTTGACACATTTGCTATCTATTTCTACGAATGACTATGACGAGATGTAGCGATACCTTCTAAAAATACAAGACAATTGACCATGTAACTGAAACCATTTAATGTAATAGTTGTAAGTTTTCCTGTGAAATATGAGTGTGTTTTAATGTTGCTGCATGTGTACGTTGTCAGAGGGCGGGCGGGCGCCGCGCGCGATGTGCGGGCGGCGGCGGCGGCAGTAGCGCGCATGGCGGAGCGCGGCGCAGCGCGGCAGCCGCGCCGCGGGCCCGCGCCCATCGCCTCCTTCGACCACGACCCCTCCGACGAGGTGAGGCCGCCCGTATGTATCTCTCCAATCCTTCTTCCGTCTTTTCCGGCTTACCAGAAGCCTAGCGCCCGATCTGATCAGGAGTAATGTCACTTACTTATACCGTTGCAGTCGAGCCCGGAGACGAAGCAAGCGATCCGATTGCCGGAGATCCGCGAGGACTCGAGCTCGGCGGGCGGCGCGGAGGGGCTAGCGCCGCCGGAGCAGCGCGCGCGCTCGCACTCGACGCCGGGCGCGCTGCAGGCGCCGCCCGCGCCGCGCATCGACATCTCGCGCGCCTCCAGCTCCAGCCACCAGGACTCGCGCGACAGCTCGCCCGAGCTGGCGCTGTTCGCGGGCTCCGCGCCGGGCGCCGGCGAGCTCGGCTTCCGCGAGGACGGCGCGCTCGACCTGCGCTCCTCCACGGAGGAGCTCGCCTTCCTCGAGCCGGCGCCGGGCGAGCGGCCCGCGCCCGCGCCCGCCCCGCCCTCGCGCCGCCACTCGCGCAAGGACAGCCAGGGCTCCGAGGCGGCGCTGCTGGCGGTCTCGGGCCGCACCAGCCGCCTGTCCAGCGTCGGCTCGCAGTGCTCCGCGCACTCGGCGTTGTCCGCCTTCAGCCGCGGCCGCGAGACGCGCCTGTCAGTCGCCTCGGGCGCCTCGCGCTCGCCCTCGCCGCACAAGATGCTGCTCGAGACCTCGTTCTGCGGGCCGAAGCCGATCGAGACCGACCCGGAGATCTGCGCGGCCGCCGTCGAGGAGCGGCTGCTCGAGATGGCGAAGCTGAACGCCGAACCCCAGCCGGTCGTCGCCGTCGCCCCCCCGGCGGTGACGGTTGCAGTCGCGGACTCGGCGCCCGTGGACGCGCGGGACCGACGCGAGGTACGCACCGAAGCGACCGTCGAGCGAGCGACGCCGCGGCCACCCGTCGCGAGGCCGGCGCCGGCGGCGGAAGTTCGCCCGGTGATCGTCGAACCGACGCCGGCGCCCGCGCCTGCCGTCCCGCAGGTGACCTGCGAAGCCGCACCGCCCGTCGTCGCGGACCAGGAAAAGAAACAAAAGGAAACGAGAAATCGAGCGCGAGCCGAGGAGCGGCAGGCCCGGTCGCGCGAGAGACGGGACCCGACGGAGCAGAGAGCCAAGAGTCAAACCAAAGACATCATTCGAATTCGGTTAAAACCGAGCGAGGAGTACGACGACGACGACGATGTCGAGGACGAAGAGATCAGACCCACGGCGCCGGCGCCGCCGGAGCCGGGCGGGAGCGGGGCGGCGCGGCCGGCGCGGCCTACCGAGCTGGCGGCCGAGCCCGCGCCCGCGCGCCGGCCCCCGCGCGACAGCCGCACGCCCTCGCCCGCTGGCGCCGCCGCCTCTCGCAAGTCCTCCTTCTGCTCGCTGTTCAAATCCCGCGAGACTATCGCGTCCCCGGAGTCGCCGTCGGACGCGCTCCGCCGCAAGAAGAGCTTAAACGACGGCCGCTCGAGGAGTAGAAGTCGAGATCGTTCCACCACGCCCACGTCCGCTACGAAAATTCGCGGGTCCGTCCTGTCGTTGTTCCGCACGCCGCGCAAAAGCGCGACCTCGCCGTCGCCGAGCTCCCGCGAGGGCTCGCCGGTGGTGCAGCAGGCGCGCCAGGTGGCCCCGCAGCAGGACCGGCCGCGGCGCGCCGGCGAGCGCCTCAAGTACTATGAGGACACGAAGGAGGGTATCATCCACATTCCCCTGCGCACGCCGCCCGACGAGGCGGGCTGTGCGCGTGCGAGCGAGCCCGAGGCGCGACCGGCCTCCGCCCCTCAGCCGCGCGCCCCGCCCTCGCCCGCCCCCGCCTCCGCCCCCGCCCCGCCCGCGCCCTCCGCCGGCCCCGCCCCGGCGCGCTCCTGCTCGCCCGCCGTCAGCACGGGCGCCGGCGACCGCCCGAAACCTATTCAAAGGACCGTCCTGCCCGACGGCAGCATCATCATTCCGCTCCACTCGCCGACGGAGAAGACGCCGGCGGCGGAGGCGCCCGCGCCCGGCCCGCCCGCCGGGTCGCCGGAGGCGAGCCGATCGGTCGACGCGGCCCCTCGACCGAGCTCGTCGGCCGCGACGACGACGAGCGTCGAACGGGCGACGAGCTCCGAGAGCTCCCCGGTCGCGGTCGGCTCGACCGGCGCGCCGACGCCGACGGCACCCGCGGCCCCGACGTCGGTGGACGCGGAGGGCGACCGATCGCGCCGGCGCGAGCGGCTAGTGTTCATGACGCACGTCGGCAGCAGGGACCAAGTGTTCAGCACGCAGTTCAGCATAACGAAGACCCCGAGCGTGACGAGCGAGATATCCGGGTCGTTCCCGAGCTTCCCGGACGCGGAGGAGGGCCGCTCGGCGGAGATGCCGCGCGTGGGGCTGAGCCCGCAGGAGGCGCGCGACTCGTCGGGCTCGGAGGCGAGCTCGGAGGCGGGCGGGGCGCGCTCGGGCACGGACGCGGAGGCGCGCGGGCTGGTGGTGCAGGAGTCGTTCGAGGAGGAGCTGCCGTACGTGCCGACGACGCTGCCGCAGGAGCGCTCGCTGGCGCTGCCCATGGTGCCGGTGCGCGAGCGCGTGGCCGTGGCGCCCGTGCAGCGCCCGCGCCCGCCCGCCGCGCGCGCCTTGCCGCCCAAGCCGCAGGTATCTACGACCTCCGTTTTTAACGATTATATCGCTTACCTATTTTCTTGTTACTTCTCATTCCTGCTTCGTGTCGAATCAGTTTCAAAAAATCGTTTGGATATTGTCCTTCGGTGACGCCGTTGTCGTCTAATTATACCTGTCTAGATCTAATGAAAAATCACTCGGAAACGAGTCTCAGCCGATCGAGCCGAGAAGCGTTGGCGAGCTTTCTAACATTTCCGAGAATCAGAATCAGAATAAATTTATTACTTAAAACTGTGTAACATGTTCTTACTTACACATTACATTTTATGGTACCTTTTAACAGTTTACCTTAAAACAGGCATGCAATAAAAATTAATTTAAAATTGGTTATGAGTATACACTATTCTCATATTGTTTGCAATTCAAAATATTCCTGTAGTGTATAAAAAACATTAGTTAATAACCAGCTTTTTAAGTTTAGCTTGAATTTATGACCCTCATATAAGTATTGCTTTGATATGATTGCATGCGTTAGTGCCAATATAAAAACACTGTTGTAATATACATTATTATTTATAAGTGGAAAATTTAAATTATTTTTATATTTATCACGTCGGTTTCGAAAAGATTTCAGACAGGTAAAGAATTCCATATAATTCTTGATAAAGCACAATTTCCAAAATGTAAATATTAGTAAGAGATCATTATATGTTACATTTTATGACATGGAGACATTGTTCTCTGTTTTTTAAATAACTTCCAAAAAGATTTAAAGCAACACCACGTACACCGAGATTTTCGAGTTGTCTAAGGAGTATATCATATCATCATAATATCATATAATATCATGCAACACACAGTAAAATGCTTTTGACCGAGTGCCTGGAGATAAACGATTTTAAGTTTGTGTTTAGCAAGTCAGGATTATTTACAGGCACCACAGGTGTCGGCGGTGGCGACGGCGGTGCCAACGGCGGCGGGCGGCGCGGAGGGCGACAAGCTGCGCATCAAGCTGCCGCGGCGGCCCCGCACCGGCTCCGCCAGCGCGCCGCCGCGACCCGAGCGTGCTCACACGCGCAGCGGGAGCGACGGTATGCACCATAACCACAACCAATTTTTATGTTTTTATTTGAGTGAGTGGAATACGATTTTTAGACGTATATCTTTTGTCGGGGACAGCAGGTAACGACCGCCCTAGACTAGAGCTTCTGACTGGCTCCACTAGAGGGGAACGAGGAGATCATATTGTCGCCTCCTCCCCCTTAACCATCTGCGACGGAAATGGGCAGCCGGAGCGTCTCGCTACTAAACAAACTAAACTAAACTAACTGTAGATAGAATACAGAAAATACCAATCTATTGTCAACAGGATTAGAGACTCGCCCAAAGTCAGAGTGGATCGACTTTTCGGAGGTGCCGGAGCGGCGCAAGCAGCCAACGCGCATCCAGACGCTGCCCGCGGCGCGCGACGTGGTGTTCAGCTACGTGGCTCCTGAGGAGTGCCGCTGCGAGTGCCACGCGCGCGACGTCGACCACGCCGCGGACGGGTCAGTCAGTCATTATTGTGGCGATGCAAGTTGTCAGTCCCCGCCACTAGCGATGTGGTGTTCAGTGGCGCCCGAGGAGTCACGTCCCGAGGGACTGCACTAGCCTACCACATCAGCATGCAAGAGGGAAGACCACCTCGGTGACGTATGTCTGTTTGGTGATATTTACAGATCATACATTGTCCAATTCTCATTATCATCA
The DNA here is from genome assembly GCA_910589605.1 of Chrysoteuchia culmella. NCBI lineage: Eukaryota > Metazoa > Arthropoda > Insecta > Lepidoptera > Crambidae > Chrysoteuchia > Chrysoteuchia culmella. The sequence goes on from OU342657.1 coordinate 168,293, forward strand.
ATAATCCGGCTCGAAGGACCAAATAGATTAATCTCCGAAACGCATTCTCTTATGAGAGTATTTTGCCAAAATCAAGACCACAGATGCCTCAATTCTGCTGATATATAACTAAACAATAATCGTGTTGTGTACAGGGAGTGCGGCGAGCACGCGTCGGCGTCGGGCAGCTAGCCGGGGCCCGCGCCCCGCCCCCGCCGCCCGCGCCCAGGCGAGTATTCGGTGCAGCTCGGGAGGTGACTGCCTGAGAGTTTTTTTTTATGAACGACGGGGAGTCTCTAAGCCTTCATCATACCTGATGTTAAGTATTGATAAGGCTGAAGATGGAAGCGAGCCTCTCCCGGAATCCTCAATCACTAAGGAAATGGCTATCTTTTCTCTAACTGCCGGAATACAAAAATGCTGAAAACATTTTCGTTATGGCGTCAGACTTAGATAAGATGGTGGTATTTAGCCAGACGGACTTACAACAAGTCCTACCATCAACCAAACCGATTACATTATGTACACCCGCTGAGAATCGAACTCGGGACCCTTGGGTCTGATACCGGTGATTGTTATCACTAGACCACAGAGGCGGTTAAGATTGTCGCGGATTGTGCCAGCACGACCGGCGGTCTAATGATGTCAACTTTGTTCGCAGGACGAGCTTCGAGCGGCGTCGCGGCGACACCCCCCGCGATCCTTTTATAAACTATATTCTCTAGTAACTCGAGAAATGTTATCATTTTTGAGATGTAAATTTACCAAGTTCATTAGTTATATGAATATATTTATAGCGTCGTTTATATCTCTCCTATTAGCCACCGTTGACTACGCATTTTTCGATGTTTATTGAATTGTTCGAAGTATATTATATTGCGGTTTAGTGCGACAGTCGCACATCGCGCGTGTGATAGTGTGATAGTGCGCACGGGATCGACCGCGGCTCCTACGTAGCGACCACTGTACTGTGAACCTATTCTTGCATAATCTTCTATGTGTAAAGTCTGTCCCGTGTCATCGTCTTTAAAATAAGTGTAAAATGCAATGCAATAAATTAGTCACTATATTGAAATGATTTTGTAAAGATTAGATGAACTGAATGCAAGTTTAAATATGTTGCTGTAAGCACGAATGGCCCCGGAGGCGCAAGTTGCATAAGATCTTAGGTTCGGGAGGAAAGCGACCAATGTGAGTCACCGTGAGTTTATAGAGCACGTTAAGCTGAAATGTCGAGCACGTTCGTCACCGGAGCCCTGCGTCGGCGGTCGTCGTTGCAGGATTGGCAATGTTTAGGTAAAACTTAGTATTGAGCGGAGATAGACCTACTCGTATAGTAGATTGAAAACGTACTAACTACATAAAACATTAGCGCGCTTTACATTTGGCTGAACTGTTTCAATGGTTTTAGGTACTTTTATTCGAAATGTTGTCAATCGTAAAAGGAAATGAGGGTATTTACCTATACTGTCTAATTTGATTGATGTCGAGCACCGGCGGCGGCGACGGCCTGCGCGGGCGCCGACGGCCGCTCAGTCGGCACCGACGCGCTCAACAATGCATTTATTACTTTGCGTGTAATTATGTTTTCACTTGTACCTATTGTAATCCTTTACTGCCGATGCGATGTATAAACCGCTTCAGTGTTCGTCGTCCGCGGCCCACGACCGGGACTACGTTTTGTTGACGCACTATGTAAGAATGGAAGTAATTATGTATTGTTAAAATGAGATAATTCTATCAGTTTAGAAAAAAGTCTGAATTATGGAGAAAAATATAAATTTTTGCTTTCCTTTCTCTCCTGTTTTTCTGCCTGCCTACCGTCATGTCTTAGAAACCATCATGTTCAAAGAACGTTTTGTTTTTATTAAAGTTTTAAAGTTTAGACACACTCCACACTTCGAAGGAGATGATTGAGTGAAGACGTCACAAAACTTCCGTCAAAAAACAAGCTCACTTTATTAGGATCGTAGTACGGAATAACATGGTAAGATTGAAACAGTATTGCGCTAAGAGATGGCGGTAGGCCCCCCTTAATTTTTTCAACATGATCTACTTGCACCACTTTAGTGAGATGTAGATGGGTGTAGACTATGGGTAGATGCAGCTGGTCCTACGACGAGGTAGAGACTACAACCTGACGTATTGCTGAAGTATTTTTGTGGAAATTACGATTTTTTTAAATAATGTAATAACTCCCAATCCTGAATCTTTGGGTAGGTATATTTTTTTTATGATTTTTGAATTTTTGCATTTTTTTAATGCTATTTTTATACTTACTTTTAAATTTTAAATAGAACAATATTCGAAAAAAACAACTTTGCCACAAGTGAATTCTCAGATGGGACTCGAAACTACGACCTTTGGAAATCCGGTCCAATGCTCTAGTCCGGTCCGGTCAAAAGAGCATTGGATTATTTTAAAAGATAAATAAAGGTAGGTAACCTTATGACATGTCCACTCGAACATGCGGGATTCGAACCCGTAAGCGAACTTTGTACAATTATAGCTTAGCGAGTTTTCCCCGTTTCCACTAGCTACGTCCCCGCGCTTCCATTCTCAAATCGAAGGGCCGACTAATGAATACTCGACTCGGTTCAGTTTGTACGTCAGTACCTACAATCATTCTTCAATGTTCACTTTCAGGTTGTCGCTATTGTAGCTGTCGTACAATATGGAAATGTGACAGTAATGACAGCGACCAAACTGTTGACTAATTGTCTAATTTCAAAATCTATTACAATCCCTTTGAGAGATATTGTAATTGTGATAGTGATTTAAGGAATTGTGTTACTCATAGTCGCAATCCGTTTCGGAACGAATTATGTTTTTAATGACACTTCTCCATACATTTGAAAGATATTTTCGGTTGTCACTTTGCTTACAGTTCAATTTCGTTCATTCAATACCTTTAAAAACGCATCCCGATCACAATCACTCTTGGACGAATTAACCACTGGACACGAAACCCGAGAAGAATGTATGAAATCACGTTCAACCAATTCTTGCGGGGGTGAGGGGCGATTACTAATGTCAAATAATGACAGTAGTGCTTGAAGTAATCGATATTTTTTTTATCGATAAGTAAGGAGTGAATGAATGAACCTATTGAGTTTAATAAATCATGTGTGTTTTAAAGAAATTAGTAAGTTAATTGTTTATTTCGTGGAAAAATAAAAAGCACGATAAGTAAGGAGTGAATGAATGAACCTATTGATTTTAATAAATCATGTGTGTTTTAAAGAAATTTGTAAGTTAATTCTTTATTTCGTGGAAAAATAAAAAGCACCTAATAATATGAAAACTTCATTAAAAAAATCCCTCAAATTCATAAAAACTATAAAATATGGTTTCCAAAGCGTTTGAGTTTGGGTTTTTTTTGGTGAAAAATGGGTAGATACATGCAACCTGATACTAAATGGAAGCGCGCCTCTCCCGGAATCCTCAATCACTGAGGAACTGGCTATCTTACCTCTAACTGCCGGAACGGACTTAGATAAGATGTAGTCCTAGCCAGGCGGACTTACAAAGTACTTACTAACACTCTAAGTGAGTAAAAAAAATTATATTTGGTTTATATAATAATATAATTCACTATTTACATTAACTTCTTCTTCAATCACTCGAGCTTTTTTATATAAAACAAAATATGGGTAATTAGTTTATTACAGAACCTTTGTATAGGACATACACAATACAAACCCCTCCATAAGTGTTTAATTTTATAATCGATTACAATCCTTTTCAAAGGTCAAATAGTTGTGGCGCGGTGCTCGTATTATATGTACCGTTTAAATGAAAAATTTAAAGGGATTGTGATAGATTTAAAATTAGACAATTAGCCCCCTGTGTGCTTCTCAAGCTGTGACATATCGTATTCGACATTTTTTTTGGAGCCAAAAATCTAAGTATACTAAAACTTACTGAAAATAATCATCGACATTATAGGATTGGCAAAGATCGTTGAGACTTAAACATTTTAATTTCAGCTCTAGTATCCATTTACATTTAAGAAATATGCATATTTGTAAGAAAAAATATAAACTTGTTTTAAATTTATTAAAGATCTCAAAACTTACGCCACCGTATAAAGTTAGCACAACCTAAACCCAATTTAGAAATAGTAGACTAGCGTTTGGATAGTGTATGCTATGACAGTTTTAAACAACAAACTCTCAGAAGTTATCAACAAAACATCGCATTAAAATTACCTATATTTAAGAAAAAGCCAAGGCAGTATCTTTCTAGCAACTACTGGCTGAAATACTAATTGCAAGAATATTTCAACCAATAGTTTAATGTAGTTTTAAGATTGTTTTACTTGAATATAATAAAACGATCTTAAAATTAAAATAATTAAAGATAAAAAAATAGTATAGTATAGCTTACGTACATACATAAATATAATTAATTTTATTCTTGCTGTGACCTAACAAGGTCTATGTTAAAAACAAATAATAAATGTAACCACCATTTATGATAAATTTTAACAAGAAAAATATTGGAACAAATGAACTCGGCCACAAGTGAATTTTCAGATGGTACCTGAACCCACGACCTTTGGAAATCCGGCCCACTGCTCTTACCAATGAGCTACCGAGACTGTCGAAATTCTCCGATACTTTTATATTTTTAATACGCTGTAAGAATATCCTTCCTTGCATACGAAAGAGAAAAAAAAACAAATGCTTAACCATCAATTATGATGCAACAGCTAATAATTTATGATTTTTTAATTTTTGCGTTGTCAATGCTATTTTTATACTTATGATAAATTTTAAATGTTAATGTACAACACACCATGATAATGTACAACATAAGTGTAATACTAAATACCGTGTATACAATACCGTGTCTGACTGTTAGGCGACGCACAGCCCAAACGGCTAAACCAATTAAACTGAAATTTTGCATACAGGTTCTTTTAACGATGTTGGCGAGCACTAAGAAAGGATTTTTTATATTACCACGGGAACGGGAACCATGCGGGTGAAATAAGCGACATTTTTTTTTTAAGTTTGAAGCTATATTTCAAATATAACGAGCTCAAAGTTCGTAGGGTTGCGTCCTTTAATTACAGAATTCCTATAGCCATCTTCTGGCTCCATCATCAGACCTTAGATGTTATCTAAGACCTGAGTACTCGTCCATGTTATCTCCCTGCGTACCGCTTTCACCCAATTTCTTCTTGTTAGGGTTTCAACTGGAAATCTGAAATTAATTTGAATACTTCCTACATTAAAATTGGATTCGTTCGTTCATTTACATACATCGATATGTTTATCGATATGTTCAAGCCTTATACGACATAAAAATGGCAATTGATTGAATGAGTGATACATATAACCCAACCAAATTACTTATGCAATATCTTTGAAGAATTTACACGTACAATGATTACTTTTTGAAATGACGTATTACATTTTGTTTACATACCAAATTTTATTTATTTTACGAAAAATTGCTACTCTAATAGATTGAAATTATACTCACGCGTGAAAAGAAAAATGTTTTGATTGTCCGGTATGTTTTTTACAAATTAACTCAGCGTATTTACCCATTTTTGAGATAATGTTCCACTTCGAGATCTCGTTTCATACTGACAACGCCATATTGCTTACTGTGTCTAAAAGGCAGGGTAAGTGACAGAGGGGTAAAGGCGAACGCGGTCCTCGTTACGCGTCCAGTGGTTAATTCGTCCAAGCAATCACTATGTCAAATAGTGACATCCTGAAGTATGTAAATATTTTTCGAATGACGAATTAAAATTAGACAGTTAGCCCTGGTTGATAGTCCGCGCCAAGAGAAAGAAGTCCCTGGAGAGAGGCGCTGCAGTCTATGGCCTGACCCGCGGCCCGACCGCCTATCGCTATCAAACTTCAAACTCTCATAAAACCCTTCAACGATAGGGTTTTTGGCTAGTTCCTGCATATTTCTATTCACCTATTGGATCCACTATTGCATTTTTAGTATGAAAGTGATAGCGTCAGCGAGAGTCCTTGTAGCGGGTTTGAAAAATCGATGGGTATAGCGATAGTACAAGCTATACCGTTAGGCGGTCGGGGTGCTGTTCAACATTCGAAAAGAAGCTCTATTCATATGGGGGTAATTTTAGATCATTTATATTCTGCGGGAATTCTTTCATGGCGCAGACTCTATTCTATAGTCGGGTTTTGTTGACATGACAGATGTCAATGTCACTGTAAAAATAATGCTGAACTAAAACGTAGCTTTTAGAACGTAGTGATTACATACTCTTTGGTAGCTTTAGTGTTGAATTTGTGTGAATGGAACCAATACTTACGCACTATATCTGCGCAAATCATAACGATTTACAAAGTGACATTGGCACCTGTCAAAATACTCTACTGAATTTAAATCCGACTTTAGGCGATTTTTTGTTAGATAATGAGGCTGCTGGTACTTTTGAATTAAAACATTTAAAATAACAAGGCGTAAATAAAAACAATTTATTAAATACAAGCTTGCTCAGACAGATTGATCACTTTCACTTTTCGATGGAATAAATGCATACATTTAGCGCGAGTCAGGACATCTTCACTTGAAGATCTTGCCCTGGTTGAAGGGGCGGCCGGCCTTGTCTTTGCCGCTCCACGAGAAATACTCCTGCACCAGACGCTTGGTCTCCTCGTCCTTGGGGTCTAGCTTCTTCCAGTCGTACGACTCGTAGTCAACCTGTATTTAACGAAACAAAAGTGTTACAAAAGGAAATAAAGCTAAGGAGAATCATTAAGTATATTTTCTAGGAATTTATCAATTAATAGTGCACTAAAATCGGACTGTTAATTCTCTCTACTGCAAACTCCCATGTTCTATAGAAATTATTAGTGAATAAGCGAAAATGTTGATGTTGAAATCACCACTTTCTGTAGGGCTAGCACGAAAAACTTAAATAGCATCGAGAAAGTATTCGAATCGTCACACTAAAAAATTAAGTTCTGTGTCCGTTAGGAGCGCTGTTCAATTAGGCAACGTCATACATTTGTCAACGATACTTACTCGAAAGTTTTTCGCGCTAGGCCTTCCGATGCTTAGAGTCGTAACTCTTATTCGGGTCACTCACTTACACTTACCATTTGTTAGTTTGTTGTCGTGCAAAATATGTACCAGCGGGAAGGCCAGCGACTGGCCGCGCCACACCCACACGCCGGAGATGGCGGAGTATATGCCGTCCCTGTGCCCCGTCACCATGGTTACGCACCTGCCAGTCGGGCGCCAGCGGGAAGGCCAGCGACTGGCCGCGCCACACCCACACGCCGGAGATGGCGGAGTATATGCCGTCCCTGTGCCCCGTCACCATGGTTACGCACCTGCCAGTCGGGCGCCAGCGGGAAGGCCAGCGACTGGCCGCGCCACACCCACACGCCGGAGATGGCGGAGTATATGCCGTCCCTGTGCCCCGTCACCATGGTTACGCACCTGCCAGTCGGGCGCCAGCGGGAAGGCCAGCGACTGGCCGCGCCACACCCACACGCCGGAGATGGCGGAGTATATGCCGTCCCTGTGCCCCGTCACCATGGTTACGCACCTGCCAGTCGGGCGCCAGCGGGAAGGCCAGCGACTGGCCGCGCCACACCCACACGCCGGAGATGGCGGAGTATATGCCGTCCCTGTGCCCCGTCACCATGGTTACGCACCTGCCAGTCGGGCGCCAGCGGGAAGGCCAGCGACTGGCCGCGCCACACCCACACGCCGGAGATGGTGGAGTCGTTGTCGGCCCCGAACAGACAGACGGACGCGAAGGCCTGCTTGCGCATCTTGTCCAGTCGCTGGAACATGCCTGCCGAACACCATACGGAACATTAACCTCATTTATAGATCTCTCTTACAAAATCACTCAGTTTTTCAATTTCATATTCACTCAAATATCTACAAAAAGAATGCTAGAAACACATACTAATCAAAATATAGGAGAATGACCAAAGAACTTGGACGAATTAACCACTGGACACGAAACCCGAGAAGAATGTATGAAAACACGATCAACCAATTCTTGCGGGGGTGAGGGGCGATTACTAATGTCAAATAATGACATTAGTGCTTCAAGTAATCGATATTTTTTTTATCGATAAGTAAGGAGTGAATGAATGAACCTATTGAGTTTAATAAATCATGTGTGTTTTAAAAAAAATAGTAAGTTAATTGTTTATTTCGTGGAAAAATAAATAGCACGATAAGTAAGGAGTGAATGAATGAACCTATTGAGTTTAATAAATCATGATAAGATGGTAGTCGCTAGCCAGGCGGACTTACAATTTACTTACTAACACTTTTTAAGTGAGTAAAAAACATTAATATTTGGTTTATATAATAATATAATTCATTATTTACATTAACTTCTTCAATCACTCAAGCTTATATTATATAAAACAAAATATGGGTAATTAGTTCATTACAGAACCATTGTATAGGACATACACAATAGCAACCCCTCCAGAAGTGTTTAATTTTATAATCGATTGCAATCCCTTTCAAAGGTCAAATAGTTGTGGCGCGATGCTATGTGATGCGATGTGAATAATATGTAGGTACCTTTTAAATGAAAAATTTAAAGGGATTGTGATAGACTTAAAATTAGACAATAAGCCCCCTGTGTGCTTCTCGAGCTGTGATATCTCGTATTCGACATTTTTTTGGAGCAAAAATCTAAGTCTAAAACTTATTGAAAATAATCATCGACATTAGAAGATCGTTGAGACTTAAACATTTTAATTTCAATTCTAGTATCCATTTTACATTTAAGAAATATGCATATTTGTAAGAAAAAATATAAACTTGTTTTCACTTTATTAAAGATCTCAAAATTTACGCCACCGTACAAAATTAGCACAACTTAAACCCAAATTAGAAATAGTAGACTAGCGTTTGGATAGCGTATGGTCCAGCATACGCTATGACAGTTTTAAACAACAAACTCCCAGAAGTTATCAACAAAATATCACATATAAATTACCTATATTTAAGAAAAAGCCAAGGCAGTATCTTTCTAGCAACTACTAGCTGAAATACTAATTGCAAGAATATTTCAACCAATAGTTTATTGTAGTTTTAAGATTGTTTTACTTGAATATAATAAAACGATCTTAAAATTAAAATATTATAAGATTAAAAAATAGTATAATATAGCTTACGTACATACATAAATATAATTAATTTTATTCTTGCTGTGACCTAACAAGGTCTATGTTAGAAACAAATAATAAATGTAACCACCATTTATGATAAATTCAAGAAAAATATTGGAACAAATGAACTCGGCCACAAGTGAATTTTCAGATGTGACTTGAACCCACGACCTTTGGGAATCCGGCCCACTGCTCTAACCAATGAGCTACCGAGTTTTGCGGACCACTTTCGAAATTCTCCGATACTTTTATATTTTTAATACGCTGTAAGAATATCCTTCCTTGCATTCGAAAGAGAAAATAATCAAATTTTTAACGATCAATATTATGATGCAACAGCTAATAAGTTATGATTTTTTAATTTTTGCGTTGTCAATGCTATTTTTATACTTATAATACATTTTAAATGTTAATGTACAACACACCATGATAATGTACAACATAAGTCTAATACTAAAAAACAATACCGTGACTGACTTACAGGCAAGGCAACGCACAGACCAAACGGCTAAACCAATTAAACTGAAATTTTGCATACAGGTTCTTTTAACGATGTTGGCGAGCACTAAGAAAGGATTTTTGATATTACCATGGGAACGGGAACCATGAGGGTGAAATAAGCAACATTTTTTTTTTTAAGTTTGAAGCTATATTTCAAATATAACGAGCTCAAAGTTCGTAGCGTTGCGTCGTTTAATTACAGAGTTCCTATAGCCATCTTCTGGCTCCATCATCAGACCTTAGATGTTACCTAAGACCTGAGTACTCGTCCATGTTATCTCCCTGCGTACCGCTTCCACCCAATTCTTCTTGTTAGGGGTTCAACTGTAAATCTGAAATTAATTTAAATAGTTCCTACATTAAAATTGGATTCGTTCGTTCATTTACATATATCGATATGTTTATCGATATGTTCAAGCCCTATACGACATAAAAATGACAATTGAATGAATGAGTGATACATATAACCCAACCAAATTACTTATGCAATATCTTTAAAGAATTTACACGTACAATGATTACTTTTTGAAATGACGTATTACATTTTGTTTACATACCAAATTTAATTTATTTGACGAAAAATTGCTACTCTAATAGATTGAAATTATACTTACGCGTGAAAAGAAAAATGTTTTGATTGTCCGGTATGATTTTTACAAATTAACTCAGCGTATTTACCCATTTTTGAGATAATGTTCCACTTCGAGATCTCGCGTCATACTGACAACGCCATATTGCTTACTGTGTCTAAAAGGCAGGGTAAGTGACAGAGGGGTAAAGGCGAACGCGGTCCTCGTTACGCGTCCAGTGGTTAATTCGTCCAAGCCAAAGAAGTATGGAGTTTGGTTTCAATTTGTATGACATTGTGCCCGAATGACCTACATCATTTTGTAGCGTTTTGAATTTAGATCCAGTTTGAAAAATTCGGCCAAATGCGAGTCGAACTCGCACATGAAGGGTTCCATCTCTCACCCAAGGTTGCCTGGAAGAGATTGCCATGTAGCAATAAGGCCACCTATTATGTTTCTCTTATGCGTCATTTTCTCTGTATGTGTTTGTTTTTGTATTTTGTGCAATAAAGTTTCTATTATTATTATTATATTAAGTCAGGTATTCACTTGACTACAGATTATACACCTACCCAAAATGCCACTATATTTTTTTGTCTGCAAAAATAACTTTGTTTGAAACTGAAAATAATAATCCCTACATGTTTTTGAATGTTGATCAGATCAGTATAGCAATCTGAATCACCTCCATTCACTCCCTAAATGACCATTATCAGATCACAGCTCGGTCAATACTTGGCAGAGAACCAAGGCTCCAAAGTTGCCTTGTTTGTATGAAAATCGTCTAGTGTTTCTAATTATCTGACCACTACTGTATATATTTGTATTTTTGTGTAAAAACCGTAAAGCGGTTTAAAGAAGTTTCAACTGTGTAATCCTCATAGTTTTGGAATAAAGTGGCTGTGATATACGTATGTATATACGGACGGACAGACAGACATGATGACTCTATATGGATTCTGTTTTGCCATTAGGCTACGGAACCCTAAAAACACTATTACTCTAATTTAACGTATTCATGAGAAATATGCTTATGAAGTTCATCAATTTATATGTTATTTCATTGAAAACTGACTAAATGATTTGATTTTGTCTTATAGTATACATAATTAAGTTAGAATCACAACTTTTTAATTTTGCATTTTACAATGCTATTTTATGTAATAATTTTTAAACATATACTAGAAAAAAGCAACTTGTTCAAAAAGCAACCCAAGGATGCGGGTTCGAGTCCCGTCAGGTCGTTTACAGTAAATTAGGAACCTACTTTGCTCACGCGCATTATTTAATTATTATTATCTTTGGTACAATTAAGTTACTCCCTGGTATTGGCACATCTTGTACTACAAAAATAACAAAGGCTGGATTCAACACCGACTGATAAGTTGTGGATAGCTTATCTGGCACATAAGCTGTCCATAATTTACGTGTCACTGGTGTAACCGACTGTAAGAACTAAAAGTTAGCAGATGTATACATGCATGCATTTTTTTGTCTTTTTTCTTCTTTTTTATTGTCATTATTTTTAGGTTATAATTTTTGTTTTATTTAGTTTATTACCAAATATGTAGTCAGTATCTGTTTGTAAGTTAATGGTCAATGCTGTGCATTATTGTAATTGGGCATAATATATATAAGCTGTATCAACCTTAGATATTTTCTTTAATGTTTTCTATCTGTTGCCTGTAACTATGCCATAAATAAATACAGACCTGTGATGAGATTACAGCTCATGAACACCTTGGCGAGCTCCTCGGGGTACTTGTACTCGGCGTACCAGATGGAGTAGTGCTCGGGGTCGAACTTCTCCCAGAAGTACGGGATGGACTTGGCCTCGTCCTCGTTGGAGTAGCACCGCTTGAAGTCGTCCATGTTGAATGTGCTGGAAGTTGTCTTGCGTTCATTATGAAATACAAGTACCGACCCGCCGTTTCACCCACAAAGGTCCCATTCCCGTAGGAAAATCAGTATAAAATTATTTTTTAATCCATCCATGGTATCTACTATCCCTGTGCCTTAGATCCAAACACGTTCAGTGGTTTTTGCGTGAAACTTTCGCATTTAACTTACTTCCTTCTCAAAAATTCGAGGATCTTTTTTGTTTTCCCCATCCCATTTTTGAAGTGAAAACTTCTTTGGCAGCGTTGTGCACATCAGTTTTAAATTTTTGGGATGGATAAAAAATGTTAAATTCGCGTCAGGTCAGGTTTGATTTGATTGACATATGAGGAAAATAAACAAACACAAATAAATTAACAATGGATAACAAATCAAAACAACGACAATTAGTGACTTGTAACAAGTGTAAGAAAACTAGTGATAGAAGAGACACTGTTCTGTGTAAGACTTTCAGAAAAACTTTATAGGCTAATGGACGCTAAAAAAAGAACAACATGGAAATTCACCTGCTGTTCCTCAGCAATTAAAACTCTAGAAGCAATAACGACATCTGACTACACGGACGTAACCAAAAATGTTACATTACGAAATAAAGCAATTTCAAGGACAAACAAACTTTTATATCTTCGCCGGAACCTGTCACATCAAATTCGTCAATTCAATCGCCGTTGAGCAATCTGTTGAGATTGTTTGTTTTCCATGTTATTGTTTGATTTGTAGACTTCCTGGTCGGCCTACCTTCGCCGTATGACACCCCTCGCCACCGGCATGTATGTAATATTTGTCTGAGATAAATGAAAATAAATGAGTGTTACCCTTTAGGCATGAGGTCGAAGGGGTCCTTGGACTCCTTGGGCTTCTCCTCGAGCTCATCCAGCAACTCGGGTTCCGGCTCCTTCTTCTTGGGCTCTGCCTTCTCCTTCTTTTCGGTCTTCTTCTCTTTCTTGCCTCCGTCCTGGATTTCAATGGGGCGTTACAGAGAAGCATTAGAGATGTCGTTATGTTGTACAAGTTAATTTAATAATTTATCATGTAAAACATTTTATTGTAGTATTAGGGTTGATTTTTCAATCCTCACATAAAAGTTATCAGTTATTTTTATTCAGAATAACCAACTAAAATGAATGACAATCACTAACTGTAAATTACAATACATTTTCAATTTGGCTGTTTAATATGATAATCAGAGAAATAAATTTTGTTGGAGCATTGATCAATCCCTTGGTGCAATATGTGGATAGGGTTAGGTACTGACAACTTACCTTAGCCTAGTAAAATTTGTGATTGCAAGAAAACAAAAACACCATTACATTAATACACAATTTCTTTCTAAAATCTATCTAGATCTAGATATCTATTCTTTCACAAAGACTAAAACTGGTTGAGTTAATCAAGTTTTAGAAATAGATTTTAGATTTATTATTTCTACAGTGATTTAATTTTAAATTAAATGAATTGCTTTTATTCAGTATGACAAATAGCGAATTTTATGATCAAACAAATAACGAAATTCATTATGAACAGATTTGTGAGTAAGATAATACATTGGATAAGACAGGATGCGTACTTAGCGTGTTATCAGACAGTTTAAATATCATAATTCGGCGCTATACGCGTATGCCATTCAAATAAGAATAGGATGAAACATGCGTCATTTTGTCAAACTAACTTCATTTTAGTACGGTATGCAAAAAAAATCAACGAAAATAAAATAAAAAAATTAAATTCTTTAAAGAACGTTTTGTATGTCAGCACAATTTATATTACTTAACTAGTTTCTTAAAATAAATGTCGAGACACAAATTTTCATCAATAATAGTTTTGTAATGCAAATAGGACTTTAGCAAAGTTTAATCTGCAAAAAAAAGTGTTACAACGATTAATCGAAGCGCATCAAAGCGTTTGTGGCCGCGTTTGACTGACTGATCGTAATCTATCACGTTCGGTCCGGACAGGTGCCGGATGGGTGACCTTAAAGTGGTAAACTGAGCGCTTCTGTGCTTCGGAGGGCACGTCAAACCGTCGGTCAAAGTTGTTGTCATTTGATAACAGTCGTTAAGTCAAATCAGAGGCTCTATGGGCAACTCGATAAAGACATCATAGGTGGTCACTAATCCTCATGCGATAAGAAGAAGATTGATAAATTAATTATTTTTGTTGCAAACGGTACTTTCGCGTCTGAAGTTAGACAACGGCAACGGCCGTCTTATTCTTATTTCTGGCGCTTTGACGCGTGCTAATAAAGGGTTCATACGAGGCGATTTCAGTCGATCAACTGCTAAAACGCATGCGATTTGAACCGTCTGAACACACTTTCAATTCAATCAAAAGAATAAGAATTCTGCGATACGAGTCGATCAACTAAAATCGCCTCGCGTGAACTCGCTTTAAGGTGGTACGACTTCTATACAAACAAACATTGCACATTCATTTGTTCATCATACATTAATAATTCATGATGGATGTTTATGTATGAATGTAAAATTTTTTGATTATTTCGCGCAAACAAATAACTGAAACGAGTTAGTTGCGCATGTATTTATGTTTTATTAAGGTATGATGAACCAATAATTGTGTAATGTTTGTTTGTATAGAAGTCGTACCACCTTAAACTAAGTACGCGTTCCATTCGGCTACGGCTACGGCACCGACCTTCTTGTTGGTGAGTTCCTGGAACTTCTTAGGGTCGTAGACGGGGGCTTCAGCGCACAGCGTGGGCGAGGCGGTGGTGATGGCGGCGCGCACGGGCGGCTGGTGCGCCAGCGTCAGGAACCAGCGCGTCACGTTGGCCAGCCCCGACCGCAGCGCCGGCTCCAGCACGTACTGCGCACATACACGTACACGTCCATGTCGTACGACAACGAGGTAAATACAATATTCACAAAAATCCTACAGATATTGCAAAAACACGAATAACTAGACGATGGTGTTGACATTTCTCAATCTTACTGTAAAAAAACCGTTTAGAATTTACAAAAATATTTTTTATTATATGATGTAACTAAAAATTTACGGTTTTTCGCATTTTTTTCCTTTATCTGTACTATAAGACGTTACTCGGTACCAAATTTCAAGATTCAAAGTTCACGGGAAGTACCCTGTAGGTTTTGATTCCCGTGCGAGTTTCGAAAATTTGCGGAAATTTGCAGGATAAACGGCTGTATCTTTTGATTGCTTTGGCTTAGAAGTTTGATTTTTTCACAGCTCCAAGGGTCAGTAGACCTGAGTATTGGATATAAATTTCAATTTGATACCTCCACGCGTTCCTGAGAAAAACGGTCTTGACAGACGGACGGACGGACAACGAAGTGATCCTATAAGGGTTCCGTTTTTTCCTTTTGAGGTACGGAACCCTAAAAATAAGGTTTTTGCAAAAATACCGGTTACTTTAGTAACATTGGATATTTTTTACTCTGATTGGCTACTTAGTTCTTAGTGCACCTGTGCCAGCTGGAGTTGCTCTTCCATAAAAAAACTAGTATTAGTAATGGTACATGCAATATGCTTAAGTTCCAAGTAATTATTGTGCCAACTATCTAATAGGAATAACAATTAGTAATTTCCTAAAAACTAAATTTTTTTTTTTTATCTATTCCCGTTCAATGCAGGGGTACTAATACCTCTGGCGCAGAAGGCGGGGTTCTGTGCCAGAGGTATTTTTTTATAAATAATAACCTCTAATGATCGAAATTAATAACCTATCTGTAGGTATGGATAGGGCTATCTAAGATAGTTGCCTAGGATACTGACTGCATTGCATAGCAACCGTCGTTATATTGGTCATATAAACAAAAATATCCTTGACGACTATCGCAGATAGCCCGATCCATATCTACAGATGGTTATTAACTTCGGGCGTTAGCCTTCAGAATACCTGATGGTAAGTATTGATAATCTGAAGTGGGAAGTGAGCTTCTCCTGGAATCCTCGATCACTGAGTAACTAGCTATAATATCTATAACTGCCAGAACACAACGATGCTGAAAACATTGTTGTTATGGCGTCACACTTAGATGGTGGTAGCTAGCCAGGCGGACTTGCAACAAATCTTACCACCAACCAAACTAACCGGGTTCGATCCCCGGACGAGACAAATATTTGTGCTACCGTGGTAACGGGATGACTCAAATATAGCGCGTTTGATATCCGTAAAAGTTGTTTTATTTCAATGAACGGTGCGCGCCAAAACATAAGATGTACGTATAGTATATAAATATGTTTGTCCGTTATCTAGTATCCATAACACAATGTGGTCTAGTGAAACTTAATGTGGGCTAGATAGATAATTGGCGTGATTGTTTGCAAATATTGATTTATTAATCACCATTTCCCACCCCACACACTTGGACATACCTGGTAGGCGTGTATGAGCGTGGCGTAGACGACGATGTCGGCGAGCGTGACGCGCTCGGAGACGAGGAAGGTGCGCGTCAGCAGGTGCGCGTCCAGCACGGCCAGCGCCGCCAGCAAGTCGGACTTCGCGCGCTCCACGTTCTACACATGTTTCAATCAATTATACACATTTACGTTAGGTACAGTCACGTGCAATAAGATAGAAACACTAAGCAACCTTGTCACGTTACAATATTGAATGACATTGTGGACAGAGTCAGAGCGTTGTTTCCGTGTGTGTTGATGCGATAAGGTTGTATGGTGTATGTCGTAGGATTTGATAAATAGAATTTTCGCAAAACTCCTAGAGATATTGCAAAAACACGGATAATTAGACAATGGTGTTGACATTTCTCAATCTTACTGAAAAAAGATAGGGTTTTGCAAAAATTCTGGTTGATTTAGTAACATTATGGATATTCTTTACTCTGATTGGCTTAATTTTTAGTTGCTTGCTAACTCTTATTCTGATCGGTTTATAGCAAGTTTACTACACGTGCAAAAATAGATTGACATTTGAAACGTCAAATCGTCAACCAATCAGAGATGTTGTTTTGGATGGTCCGACCAGCCAATCAGTGTTCCTATTTCATAATAGCCAGGGATTATTTTCGTAATCTTACTAAGGCAACCAGTTTTGTTTGCAAAAATCCTATCTTTTTTCAGTAGGATTGAGAAATGAAAACACCATTGTCTTATTATCTGTGTTTTCGCAATATCCCTAGGATTTTCGCAAAAAAAAGATTTATCTAATTATCCTGCGACATATATATCATTGCCAGTGACTGTACTATAATATACATAGGGCTGGTTTCACCATCAACAATATTTTCTTAAAAATTTCTCTGGCAGATAAATTGACAGTTGTTGAAATATTTGACTATTAATTTTACACAAAAAAGTTAAATGTTGCTTAGTTAGGGCGTGAAGGAAGGACAAACAAACACACTTTCGCATTTATAATATTAGTTAGAATTACGATGTTCAGTCTGCTGTTGAAGCATTGAGAATGTTTCATTATTAACACACACAATAGTATACTATAGGCGGAAGTGTAGGACCTGTTTGTTGAACTGCATGATGCCGAGGTAGGGGAACACCCAGGCACAGGAAGCGGGCAGCAGCTCGCTGTCGGCCCAGGAGGCCCACTGCCACACGCGCGCCTGCGTCTCCGCATCGCCACCGCGAAGCGCCGCATTCGACACTACACACACAGTACATAGATAAAACCTCCCACAAAAATCAAAGATATCTTACGTACTGACCAACATTACATGTATCATATATTATTTTATAAAAATCATCTTTATTTAAATAGACTTAGTAATATACAATCAACAACAAGAATGGGCACCAGAAACATGCAGTTTTGACAGATAATAGCCAAATACCACACAAATTCATTTGCCAAACTTAAAGGTAATCACAGCGCATGAAATGTTACTTTTTTTGGAACAAATACGAAAATATTTTTTTTAAAAGTATCTATCTCCTGAATTTCAAACATTGGTCAGAGTGTCGTATTAACATCAGAGGGAGTGTGAGGGGGTCCTCTCACCCGGTACCCCCGTAACTGTGGGCTACTAATGGTAATTTATATCTAAAATTTTATATATATCTCAAGGATTTCAAAAATCAAAAATAAGAAAAAAAAACAAAAATATTTAATTACTTTCAATTTACAACAACAGCAAGTGGCCAGAGTCTCTTATTTCACTTCAAATCACTCCAACAATTTTATTGTTGCTGAAGAATTTTAGAAAGCAAATAAATAAATACTAAAAGGTCAGCCCTTAATATTGTCATTCCTATTTTAAACACAAATATTCAACTAATATTTAGTTTCATAAACAAACATATTATGCCGTATCTATCTTCTTAGGTAAGAAGTAGGTAGGTACTTTAGGTATAATAATAAATAACTGTTGATTTCTTCTCTACATAATCTCATCGTTTACAAAAATTACATGAAAATTATGCCAATTACTTATACTTTTGATAGGTATTAGTTAACCCTTACTTATTATACCTACCTATGTATATTATTCACTTTGCCTGTATCTATGCAAAATCTGCCTTTAAAAAAATTAATAATAAATCTCTCTTTTCTCTCTCTTATCGTATGAGGATTAGTGGCTGGCTACCTCTGGTGTAAGAGATTATCAATCCACCTTTATGGCCTGACTATTTTATTAATTTATTGCAATATAAAGAAATACAGCAAATGGCGGAAGCCATGGCGGCTTAATACCATCAGGCATTCTCTACCAGTCAACCAGTAAAAGGTGTTAGATCTACCGTGTCGGCAATAAAATAGCACAATAACACAATTCAGAATATTCAAACAAAAGAGGAAATAGCTATTTACGGGTATTTCATTAGGAAAAAATACATAATCATACTACATAATATAAATATTTATATATATAAATACATGTAAAATATAAGGACTCATTATGTCAAGAGATGAAGGGATTTTATCAGATGACCCGAGGGTTCAACATGCCCTCCAAACAGAAACACTCATCTTGTTATATTCTCCACTTTACGGTCATTCATCCGACACCTGACCAGAGCGAATGTTGTTCGTGATTGAATATGATCAATGTGTCAAGCGCCGCCATGGGTGCTTCAAATAATAAAATAAGGTAATTGCACTTTATTGCATGGTACCAAAAGTAACTATTAGTTTGATTGTGTTTGCAGAGTGAACTTTCTGTACTTGTACTGTTACAAGTAATGTTTGGTACTGACTAGGTACTTTGAGAGACTCCGACCGAGCTAATATCTACACTATATAATTTGTGCTCAACATCATAATATTCTTGATGAAAATCAACCCTGGTTAGTTCTGTAAAGTATACCACGAAATCGTTATCGAGGTTATCTATCATTGATAATAGTAAACAGCTGATCGTACTACTCACCATAGTATGCGATAGCGTTGCTTTCCGTTAGTAATACTTTTCCATCGGCACTTTCGAAGGCAGGCACCTAAAATAATTCCAAAATTAACACGTCACCTCCACAAACATATTTTGCTCTTGAACACTTTATTTTATACTTCTTTGCACTTTCAGACACACAAAACTCACTTTTCCGGCAGGGAACTTCTTCAGAAATGCTTCTGATTTATTAGTTTCACCAAATACAAAGTTAGGAGCAACTTTGACATCGGCTCCGGAATACTGTGCGGCGATCAACGCCTTGTAAGCGCGGAAATTCTCCGGATAAGTGTAGAGTACCTGTGAAAATAACGTTATATCAAAGCTTTGCGGTTAGATATGGGATTACTTTTAATTTAAGTTTGATGAAGTTGAGGAGATTGGGCTGATTATTTGAAATTATTTTTAAACCTACCCCGGCCGCCATCGTTGGATTTTCGAAGAAGAAAAGAGAGAAGGGAGGGAGGGGCAGTGCGGTGCGGCCGGCGGCGGGCGGTCGGGCGGGGTGGCTACAAATTGTCAGTTTGACATCTTTCACAGACTCACGTAAAAATATTGAGGTGTCTTTATGGTCTCTGACCATAGCCTGTTGGTTTAAGGAATAAAAAAGAAAAGACTCCATAAATATCTATATCAAGCTTTCATTCAATTAAACATACACACACAAATCTAAAATAAATTACATGTCATTATTTTTCTATTCACTACACACTGCGCACGAAACTGCAAAACGTTAAGGATCGCCATTCGACATGTGTACTTGTACATTCTATATAATTTGTGGCCATAATTATGATTCGAAACTACTAAAGAGACTTTGTATCACTGATACTCAACTGGCTGGCACTCAAATATTGCGTTTCGCGGCGGCGGCAGCGACAGTATGATTAAAGGGGTTTAAAAGTTTAAACTTTGTTGGATGAGACTGGCCTCGGGGCTCGTCCAAATTCGTAGTATGAGACGCCATTTTGTAAATTTTCAAAGATTTTTTAATCTTTAGAAGAAGGCAGCCAGTGCCAGTGAAAAGTGTAAAAAAATGTCTTTGTTTGTCTTGTCTACGATTCTTATCTTGTCTGTGCTGTTGTCTGTCTGCCTGCTGCGCGATTCGCGATTTTATTTAGATCGATGGTTTTCGGTGGTATAAGATTTCTTTTGCATTTTACCGATAAATTCTTTACCAGATTGTGAACATTAGTGATTGGAGACCATCCATCGTATTTTAAACCTAATTTGATCACTTGACACAGCAAAATGGTAAGTTGTATTACTCTAGCCCAGATGCAGGCTCTTCAATCTAAATTTATGATCGCACCAGCATTTTGGGATTGTGATGTCTTCCAATAAACCAGTTTTTCGAAAATAAGTTTAAAAAAAAATTGCGCCTTCATATTGATCAGTTTTTAGTAGAAATTCCTTTTTAAAGTATAATGTTGGAATATAATATTTCTTATGCTACTAGATATTTACCTACATCGTTATTACTGTTTTTTTAATGTTAGTAGTCTATTGTATCTATTGTATTTAAATTTATTTCCTATGTCTTGCAGGGAAACGAAAATTCCATTCCGATGGAGCTTTGTTCAAATTGTGAGTAATATTGATTACCATTCTTCTACCATTCTTTGCTCTTACCTCTTTTATGATTTTGTCTAATTTTGATTTACAGTGAGGTTTTAAGCTTTATACTTGTCTGCCTTCAATATACTCATTCATAAATATTATTACCAGCTTTTGTGATGAGAATAATAAATAATGTTTAAAAATCTACCAATTCTATAACTAACACATTATTGTATTAATAATAAATGCTTTCTATTTTCTATGTATTATCATTGAGTATGGCTGACTTTTTCCTCCTATTCATTGAAAAAGTAAAGGCAGTGTGTTATAATAGCGAGGACCGTACACAGTAAGACATAGGGTATGCAAATGAAGCGTAACAAGAGGTTTGTTTTCAGCACGTGTTAACTGCATTGATTTTAAGGTGGAGAACTGTGAGTGTCGTAGTGTCACTCGCCCGCCTCCAATGTTCATCTCCATGTTAGAGTACTGCACTCACACCTGCTAGTCCAGAACAATTTTTCTTTTACTAAAATAATTGTTGCAGTATAATTATTGAAGTTACATTCAATGTTTAAATATCAAATTAAAGTTTAGTATTTCTTCATTGAAAGATACTATTTTAAAAGATTCTGTGATACAATTACAGCCAACCAGATTATTTTATGTCTATTTAAAACACTATAAATTTCTATTCTTTTGCTAGTTTTTGTTCTTGTCTCTATTTCTTACCTTTCACTCACAGTAAAAACCTGAAAAAATTATGCTGCTAATATAAAAAAAATTACAGTAAAATTAAAGATTGATGTGCATAATTCCTCCACCTTGATGCTAAGTTGTCAGAAAATTGTTCTGGATAAAACATATTTGCATAAACTCCATAGTTCTGTTTGGTTAGTGCATCTTCTGTCACATTTTGGCCTCTAGTGGAAGTGGTGTTTTAGCGTACTGCTATGAATGTTATTGTAATAGAATGTTACAATGCTGCCACTCAGGTGCGAGGAATCTATGCAAATGGGAGAGGTCAGCTGACTCGGTACTGGTCTGTCGTTGCAAGGTTGTCTCTGTAACTGCTGTAATGAGTTGCATGTTTGCCAACAATGTTTAGATGGTAATTGAATCTTAGACAGATATTGATATAATTTCTTTTAGATTCTTATAGTCAGTTACATGTCACAACTGCAACCATTTTCTTTCTCTTAGTATTTGAGTGTTGCTCAGGCAAAGCAGCACAAGTCGCTCGGATGAAGTGCAGTCGCAGCTGACCTTTCTCGTAGCTTGTTAGTGATTGTCGTCTCGATGTGAGCGCCTGTCGACGGCGGGTCATACATTTGTATATCTGTTAGAAGCGGGGCGCGCGACGTTATAAGCTGTTGTTGTTTTATATTCTTTCGACATCAGTAAAATGGTGCGTTAGTGATTACAGTAATGCCATGACGCTTTATGCACTTATGATTTCTGTGTATATTACTATCGCTTTAAATGCCAAATTTATAGAATAGTGCAATGTTTCAGTGTGTAATAAAGTTTTAGGACAGCAATAAGTTTTTTATATACAAATTCTATAAAACTTTGTTACGACTAGGGAGGATTGTGGTTATATCTGTTATGTATAGTTGAGTGTCTATTTCGAAATTCAAATTAGTCTCTATTATTGATGTCTGTGACATTTTTTTTTATTATGAATGATTATAATCATTAAAGGATATATACATGTTCAAAATAATATTATCTAATCGCAAAGTGAATTTTAACGAATGTTACAAAGATAAAGACACCAAAAGGAGTCACTGCAAGCACCTGCGTGCAGGTTTAGTTGACGCTAGAGTTCACTTTCAAGTAGCGTGTTATAGCTCGCAGAACACCTAGGATCTAGCATCTTCATTTGGCGGTCTAAACGCGTGGCTAATTTTGCTAACAAGGATGCGTGCGAGTATTCATCGATTAGGTTAGCTGTCTGGGAGAGTTATTAATTATATGAAAGTTTCTGTAAACGTTATTATATTACCAACGGCAACGGTAATAAACAACGTTCCTATATGACAAGCTAGCTAAAAATTTCAATGATTAGATTTTTGTTGTTATTTTTTAATTCCATCGGTAAAAGCATTATAATTAATAACTGTGCTAGACAAGAATGCGGTGAATATAGGTACGCATCCGGGCGGTGTCTTTAAAAAAAAAATATAGTCGGCACCACGTTGGGCGCCAAATGGGGGTAGCGGCGGAATTACGTGGATCAGTAGCCAGGCGTGCGTTTCCAGATATTCTTAGATTCTCTGAGATAATCTTTATAAGATTCTAGGGTGTTCAGCGCCAGCTACGGAATCTATGTAGTTCAGCCGTTGTGCATGATAACATGTGAGTTGCTAATGAGTGTGTGATGGCGCGCGACAGTCGACGCGGACGAGATCAGACGGCTGGGCAAGCGGTTCCGCAAGCTTGATCTGGACAATTCCGGCGCGCTATCCATCGATGAGTTCATGTCGCTGCCCGAGCTGCAGCAGAACCCGCTCGTCCAGCGCGTCATTGACATCTTCGACGCGGACGGCAATGGAGAGGTAATATGATACCTAATTACTTATGAATATGTATCGGTTAATTTTGTAATTAATGGGGAAGACAACGCGAAGCTAATGGTGTCATTCATTACAGCTTGCCCCTAAAATCTGTTGATTGGTTTAATTAAATTAAAAATTAAAATTAAAATCATTTACTGTCAGATACCATAGAACTAGAGTTGTTAGTAAAAAACAATAATGGAAAGAATACTTAAATACTATGTTAGCATAAATGATGAATTAATTTAATTAATAATAACGTCAAAAAATAAATTTAAATTCAATTCACAATGTCAAAAAAATCCGTTCAACTTGATTATAAAAAATTCATGCTGTTGACAATTATCAATTTACTAAATGAATTATGTCCTGTAAAATATTAATTAATGCGATACACTGATTCTGCCTTAGGATCAATTAGGGCGGAAAGCCCATTGCCACTGTAAATAATTTGTCGGGTCTGTTAGCCAGTAATGAAGTCAATAAAAAAAAAAGATGAAGAGCAAGTCGGGTTCGCGCATCTAGAGTTCCGTACCATCATAATATATTGTCCCCATACCGACATACCAAACCAAAAGCAAATAAGTTTAATTTTTTTTTACGATTTCTAAATTAGTATGCTATTTAGAGCTATTGTTAAATTTTTCTGTAATCTTTACATAAACTTCTATAGAATTATTTCTGATTTTTCTCTATGTAAACCTCGGAGATAAGGGAACGGTATTTTTTTGCAATATCCTTCAAAGGTCGAAAACTATGCGGCCTAAAAACAAAAGAAAAAATGTTTGAGAATGTGCCAGCAGCGCTCTTTCTAATGGTATCACACATGCCCTTGTAGCCATTCTTTGAATTTTTGAGAACCACTGTCAATCCGTTGTAAAAAAAAGTACATATATTTTCTCTTAATTGCAAAACAGTTGGGCAAACGTCATCTAACGCTATTCCAAATTTCAAGTTCATAGCATTAAGAGTTATCCAGCTGTGACAGACAGACAGATAGACAGACTGAGTAACAGAAGACAAAATGGTAAAAAGGAACCCTTATGGTGCGACCAGAAGGGTTCCTTTTAACCATTTTGGTACGGAACCCTAAAAACTACTTATCATTTCATTTTGACAAGTAATTGATCAACCAACACATTTTAGGTACATTTGGTGGTGGCGCCATTAGTTCTCAGATTCCCACCCCATTACAAATACCCCTTAGTTAAAATAATATGAGGGTTTAAAATAAGTATAATATCCAAAATACCTAGTTAACAATTTGAAAATGTAGGTAATATATGATTTTTTTATTTTTGTATTTTTCAATGCTATTTTTATACTTATGGTAAATTTTAAATAGAAAAATATTGGAAAAAAATTAACTCGGCCACAAGTGAAGTCTCGGTAGCTCAGCGGTTAGAGCATTGGACCGGATTTCCAAAGGTCGCGGGTTCGATTCCCGTCTGAGAATTCACTTGTGGCCGAGTAAATTTTTTCCAATATTTTTCTATTTAAAATTTACCATAAATGTAGGTAATATTTTTCAAAAATGGTTTTTGTCACTTGATAAGGAATTTTTACTTCATTGTAAATACACCTTGTCAAGTTAAGTTATTGAAACGAGTGTGAATGGGTTGCAGGTGGATTTCAAGGAGTTCATCCAGGGCGTGTCGCAGTTCAGCGTGAAGGGCGATAAGCTGTCTAAGCTGCGGTTCGCGTTTCGCATCTACGACATGGACAACGACGGGTACATCTCCAACGGGGAGCTTTTCCAGGTGAAACCCTTATTTTATTAGCTAGTAGGTAGATGCCGTATCCAACTGAAAACCCTGGGGAGGGCAGTCATTTTATTATTATTTAACAGGCAAGCAGTTGATGCAACTGATACTGCCTGTATCCTGATAGTGGCATAATTGATTGAATCCATATTTTGTAGATATTTATCAAGTCTGTTCTTGAACAGCACCCCGACCGCCTAACGGTATAGCTTGTGCTATCGCTATAGCTATCGATTTTTCAAACCTCCTACAAGGGCTATCGCTGACGCTATCACTTTCATACTAAAAATGCAATAGTGAATTCAATAGATGAATAGAAATATGTAGGAATTAGACAAAAACCCTATCGTTGAAGGGTTTTATGAGAGTTTGAAGTTTGATTGCTATAGCGATAGCTCAAGCTATACCGTTAGGCGGTCGGGGTGCTGGTTGATGTTGGCAGCTGATTTTAGTCCTTACTTTATGCCGGCCGGCGGTTTAGAACACTCGTAGGGATGCATCACGCAGGCTTTGAAGTCAAGTCAATCAAATTAAACAAAAAAGGGGAGATTTGGTTTGCAATCCATCACGTCACTGTCCTCGAGAGGTCCGAATCCGAAAGTAGATATAGGAAGCTTCAAGCTTATTGAATAATTATAGATGACGTTCGTCAGAAGATGTATGGAAAGCATTTATGACGAATATGATAAAGAGCAAACAAGACTTGAGAGAAGTGATCCGCCACCCGTAAGGGGGGAAATGCGTGTTGCTTTATTAATAATTATGTACGGTCATCAGCACGTACGGCTTAACATTTGCACTACGAAAACCGCCGCTATTACGAGCGACGTAAGGGTGCTCTCAAGGTCAAAGTGTAAAGCCGTAGCTGTTGACAATACGTGTAATCGAAAAAACTATATTTGAGCAAAGTTCTAGTTAAGGATTCAGCATCGTTTACGGGTACGTTACCGATGCGTTGCATACGTTGTTGTTTGCGCGCCAAACTACTAAGTAAGAAGTAAGTAACAGGTATGTTTAATTGTCAGGTGCTGAAGATGATGGTGGGCAACAACTTGAAGGACACGCAGCTGCAGCAGATCGTGGACAAGACGATCCTGTTCGCGGACAAGGACGAGGACGGCAAGATCTCCTTCGAAGAGTTCTGCAACGTGGTGGGCAACACCGATATACATAAGAAAATGGTGGTCGACGTCTAGACACCCATCCCTTCCCTCCCCTCTTCGTGCGACCTCTCGCTCTAGCTAGAACACTATTCAATTGCGCGTTTATCCTTCGCGGCGTATGACACTCGCTCGTCTTATTATTAGTCTGTAATTTTTGGACGTGAATTATTCGCGGATGTATTTATTTTACGATGAGTTCAACTCGATTCAACTGATTTACGCTAGATTTCTGTTTAGTCCAATGAGTATCGTCGCCGATCTAATGTATGACGGCAAGTGCCATATTTAGGGTTCGCGTGTCGAATCAAGTTAGACGATGAGCCCCGGCCGCGCCCTGCCGTCCCGCGTTACTTCCTCGAGTGGAGAGAACGCATTTACCAGGAAATAATAACTATACCTGTTTACCCGTAATGAGTAATATTTGAATAGAGGAAATATTAATCATCGTACGATAAGGATTTTGCTAAAATTGTAAAACAGCCGGCGGGCGGCGGCGCGGCGCGAGCGCGTGCGCCGCGATCGGGAGCGCGCCTCTATCCTAATTCATTTACATTTATCTATTAAGGTTTACATACGTTTACAAATTATTATTATTATATATATACAGACGTAGATACATATAGAGTTTTATCGTAGTCAAATCAGATTAGGGTTTTTTTTTATTATTTTGTTGTGGTAATTTTAGTTGGTATTGTTATTTAGTGTTTTATTTAATCACTATTAGTGTTTGGGGTCGAGCACGGTCACGTGATAGTCGCCGGCGGCGGCGTCGGCCCTCGCACCGTCTGCATCTTTACAAATCTCGTTGCCTTACCTGTATTTTATACGATAATAAAAGATAGAGATCCCGATTTTATCGTTCGATGTTAGTGTGAGTCTGAGAATGGAGACGGTTCACTTCGTGGTGCCGATCTGTAGCGTTCGGGTATAGATGAATGGTCCCGACCGTGACGTAGCCCGTTCCTGTCCCTCCCTCCTCACCCCCTCTCCCCCGGCAGGTGCTGTCGGCGCTGAAGTGACGCCTGCGCACCGGAATGTCACGTGTTACGCCCCTTCGATTACCATACCGCTAGTTCCCTTCTAGATAACGTTCAAGTTTGTACAAATAATGATATGTGTATAATGACTTAATTTTGTGGTATTTTAATGTATTTTTTTATGTTATTTAAAGAGAATCTAAGCTTGAAGTGATTTGATAAACGATTCGATAGCGTCAAACGTACCGTGCTTTCGTTTCGTTGAGCCCGATGGGTAGTCGGCAACCTCTAGTCACGGCTGTTGTGCGATGTGTACGGATCACGTCAGCGCCCCCGGCGGCGCTAAGTCGCTTTGTTGATAGTGTTAATGGATGTTTAAAACGATTTGTAATCTTATCCGATGTGGGTTCGAATTAAACTGTGTGATTTTCAATTTAGCAATACACTATTTTAAAACCTTATTCTGTGGGGAATACCAGAATTCCTGTAGATTTTGTAATTAACAGCCGTTTCAACAGTTTTAATGTACTATTCAATCAGATGCTGCTCGAGCGGCTGACGCACATCAACGGTGTGGTTGTAACCGTCTGTCTGTATTGATTATGCTGTTGTAATGTCATTACTACGTGTCCATTTAACGACGAATTACACTGTAAATGCTTCAATGTTACCCTAACAATAGCGCGAGCACGGCGCGAACATACAATACCTATGTACCTATTTAGGACTCGAATATTAAATATAGGTTTGTTCACGTGTCTGGACTGACATAGCCTGCTTGCTTGAAGAAATAAATTAATTATAAATGTAAGTCTCAGCAGCATTGCTCTGAAACCTGTTACTGTGCCTGTAGGAAGATTGATATCATTTCAGAACAGCATCTCAAACAAACCTATAGATGTGTCATCGGCTCAGCTCCATCGTTACTAGGTAGTGTCCTAATTAAGTCTACTCTAAAGTGGAACTGATAAGTTTTATTAAACATTGAAATTTCAATTTGTGTTTATTTTAATTTCCTTAAAACTTCTGTCCATTATTGCTGTTATTTGTTAGCAGCCTAAACAAGCTAGTGGAAACAAACTAAACTACTTAACTACAAAGCTCTAATCCATTTTTGTACATTATAGATGAAACTCTTCATCTTAAGGTCTTCATATTATTCCAGAAAATATAAAATGCTACATATAAGAATTATGAAATTATTTATTTACACTACCTACTTATGCTAATCTACTTATACAAATCTTGTTGCAATTGCTAAGAGCTTTGTGTAGTCTGCTCCCTTGGAGTGCGTTCGTTCCTTGAGAATGGTGCGGAGGATGGTAGGGATAGGCACGTGGATGCGGTTGCCCAGAGGCGTGCCGTTGTCATCAATCAGAACCACATTGTTGCTGTCAAACTTTGGCACCTTGACTTTCTGTGTTTGCTTCAAACCCACTAAGATTCCCTTTTTCTTTTGACCTTTGATTGCTACCATTACCCTGTCGCCAATGTAGCCAACACCTGGAAAACGGAACATAATATGGCGTTGTAGATTTAGAAACATTACATTCATAGTGTTTCAGTAACCTCACTATGTAAGTATTTTGTGACACTCTATACAATGTGAATATACTATTTATTGAGGTTGAGCTCAGATTGATTTTGGAGTATAATATGATAGGTAGTTTTCTAAAAAATTACAGGGATTGTAGAATTTGTAGATAAGTTATGGAAAAAGTTATGCATATAAATCTACTTATTCAGTGAAGAAGAGAAATTGTTATGAATTGTGCTACTTACGGTTTTTGTTGTAAACACATATAACTTTAGGTGGTTTGCCCTCTGCCATGGCTCTTTTTCCTATTTCAGAATTATCAACCACTCTGAGTCGAGTTAGCAGTCTTACTTCATTCAGGCATGCTGTTGTGTGAAATCCAACTGATGATTGTGCTGGACTTATTTTACTTAGTAATGCCCTAAACATTTTACTTCACTCTCAATAATATAGTCCCTTAAAAGAAACCTAAATTCAATTCAAAAATTTCAAATCAAAATAAATAGCTTTTTAGGTTATATGACTTGACAGTGACAGTAGATTTACATGACAGACAGGTTTTGACATTGACATAATGTTTCAGGTTTATCTCATTGTTGTAAAGGCTAAGGAATCTATGTTTATACAGTTTTAGGTAAAAGAATTATGTCCATATTTTTCGATAATCAATGATATATTGTATGTACTTGCAGGCAATGGATAAATGCACGTACGTAAAATAATTATGTCCATATTTTTCGATAATCAATGATATATTGTATGTACTTGCAGGCAATGGATAAATGCACGTACGTAAGTAAGCTTGTAAACCTCTAAAGCGATTTTTTGAACTTTTTTGTGGATGGTTACTGCCCCTGCAGGGCTAACGCGTAAAAATATGAGGATGAATATCAGTTTCATTTGATTTTTAATGACCATGGACCCCATGGATATTTTAAGGGTTTCAACTGTCAAATCAAAGTAAAAGTAACTTATTATTTATAAGGCATATGAAAACAAACAAACCAACCTAAATTTTGTGATTTATGGAAATCAACCCCTAAGGGGGTAAATAATGTTTAAATCTATATAGGTGTCGTTATTGAGGTTTTATGGGATGTTGATTACGAAAATGGCATCGATTTTGAAGTTCGGCGCGGTGGAAATGAATCAACCCTTAAAGGTTTGAAAACTGACTTTAAATTTTGTATAGAAAAATTTCGCATGATAGACATAGTTAGTTAGCGACTTTAAACGCTTTGGAATATTTTTTACAATTCTTCGTGACTTGAAATACTTCTCCATTGACACTAATCCATGCTAAAATTATAAATGCGAAAGTGAATGTTGTCTGCCTAGCTGTGCCTTTTCTCGAGTAAACCGCTGAACAGATTTCAGTGTTTGGTATAAACATAACTAGAACCGTGGAAATGGACATAGAATATTTTTTATTCTGATAAATGGCACCACTACGCGACATCCTAAGTCCACGTCGTAACCTAATTCCTCGCAGATGTAACGGCATTAAAGGCCGCCATTCGTTGCATTTGAACAATAAATAATTAATTCTGTCCTATCCTATCCTATACTACTAATACTATAAATGCCAAAGTTAGTGAGAATGTTCGGATGGATGGATGTTTGTTACTCTTTCACGCAAAAACTACTTAACCGATTTCGATAAAATTTAGGCACACAGATAGAAGATAGCCTGAATTAAAGCATACTTTTTATCCCGATAGTCTCAAGGGAATGGGAACAACTTAGGTGAATGCTTGGGATGTTTGTTACTTAATCTGGCAAAAATGGCTAAAAGGATTTGAATGAAATTCGGGACACAGACACTATATAGCCTGAAGAGGAACATATAATATTTGTTTCATTCCTACGAGAAAATATAAAAAATCAATGAAAAATTTATTATACCTAGGTACACGCTGCCGCTGGTCGCTGACCCAGCAGACGAAGTCACAGATTACTAAATAGTTACTACGTAACAGATACTTCACTCAGTAGAAAATTTCCAATACCTACTGCTATAATAGCCTACTCCGTCGCGTCAGCAACCGCTGCATGCTAAAATGTGCCTAAATGCTCAAGCGTACAGTTGTGATTGCTTCGCACCGCGCAATCCCAGGGCTGCCTCTTCAATAAAATTAAATTAACATAACTTTTTGTGTCTATGATAATGAGAAGTGTGAATATTCGATACCTTGGGGCTCAAAGGGCGTAACCACCATTTTGGCCAAAATGAGTTTTAAATGCCATCTTATTCAGTTTTTTCTGCGCTATCGAACTGTATTTTTAAAGTTCTCAAATTCTGAAAACAATGGTGAATACGACCCCAAATTTCAAGGCTGGTAATGCTGTTTTTTT
Source organism: Chrysoteuchia culmella (assembly GCA_910589605.1). NCBI lineage: Eukaryota > Metazoa > Arthropoda > Insecta > Lepidoptera > Crambidae > Chrysoteuchia > Chrysoteuchia culmella. The sequence goes on from OU342657.1 coordinate 199,640, forward strand.
TTGTATTTTTGGACGTAAAAGCAATAATTATTAGGCATCATCAAAGTACTGGACGTAAACGACAATCTCAAATGAAATTGTAGGGCGTATATCCGTATGACTTAAAGCCATAAAGAATATATTTCATCATAATTCATTCTAGTATGTTAAGGTTTAGAGGGTGGAAAACGTTATCGCCGTTTGACCGTTTGCTACACATTCCTCTTAAAAAGTTTAGTTATAACCCATGTTAAGGCCCTCCAAAACTTGGTTTAATTGTAAAGCCACAAACATTGCTATAATGTGCCTAACATTTGACAAAGCTGTGAAGCTTTGCAGATTTTGTAGCTTAAGGTTAGTTTAACCTGTGTAGCAAATCCTTCAAAAAAATTATTTAAAATAATTTGTAGTTCCAATTAATTTGTCTTATTATTTATTACCTTCATCAGGACTAGCCAACAATCAAGATTGTTTTGCAATATGAAAAGGTTTAGTAGCCTTTTACTCTTATCTTCCGTCTAGTAACTAACTATAAAATACTAAATTTATTTTGTCATTACAAAAGTAAATAAAAAACTTCCCTACTTATAAATATCAGAATAGAATAGAAGCCTCTGATGGACTAAGGGTTGTCAAATTTACCTATTCTACTTAAAACAGTTTTAAGTATTGAAATATAAACCCAAAAACTTGAATAACTAATAACAGAACGATAAAAACTACAGTTTTAATTTTAAAAGTTGGTGGTTACACTCTGCGTTACTAACGCAGCAGTCATTTTATGGGGCACAAAAGACATCATGTTTGATTTTGTGGGGCGTATTCACCAGCTAACTTTTTAGTTACAAATATTTCTTAAAATGTGTTATGTTTTAACATTATGCACCTCAAAAATTAACGACTTTTGGTGTAAGAATCATATTTATAGGATCAATAACAACAAAGTTGTGATAAATACAAAATTTAAATTTTGGTTTTTTGGTTCTCCTGAAAAGTCGTGTTTTGGTGGTTACGACTTTTGAGCCGCAAGGTATCGATAAGTTTCTTCTGACTATAGATGGTAGTTTAAAATTGTATCGTTTATAAAATATATTTTTTATAAATTTGTGCTGACTGTATAATACATCTAGATAAAACATAATTATAAATTCAAAGTCAAAGTCAATATCATTTATTCAGTCTAGGCTGTTACAAGCACTTATGGACGTCAAAGAAGCTATGCCATCGGTTCACAAACCCTACGGCGGGAGACCTTGTAACGAGAAGAACCGGCAAGAAACTCGTCAAGGGCTGTCTTTTTCTCCCTGTTTTGTTTCATACAGAGTTGTCAAATTGAAAAGTGACCCTAACATATCAGTAAGGTCAATTTCCATCACAAAAAAAATACTAATTATAATATTACATTTTATGGTTATTGTAACCGTAAACAATTTTCAACTGGCAAAGAAAGACTTATCTATCATACATTACAACATTTCTCGCATTACAAGATTACTGTACTGCAAGTTGTGAGGAACTTACAGGTCAGTATCAATTTATTTTAGAAAAAAATATTTAACCTTTAAGCACAACATTAATAAGCAGACTGAAGTAGACCTATTTCCGCTGGCGGCACCCGTTCACGAGCATGACGCATGAACCAGCGATCGCTTCGCTAAACCATATCGATACCTTGGGGCTCAAAGGGCGTAACCACCAAAACACGACTTTTCAGGAGAGCCAAAAAACTAAAATTTAAATTTTGTATTTATCACATCTTTGTTGTTATTGATCCTATAAATATGATTCTTACACCAAAAGTCGTTAATTTTCGATGTGCATAATGTTAAAACATAACATTTTAAGAAATATTTGTAATTAAAAAGTTAGCTGGTGAATACGCCCCACAAAATCCAACATGAATGTCTTTTATGCCCCATAAAATGAGTGCTGCGTTAGTAACGCTGTCTTTTATGCCCCATAAAATGAGTGCTGCGTTAGTAACGCAGAGTGTAACCACCAACTTTCAAAATGAAAACTGTAGTTTTTATCGATCTGTTATTAGTTATTCAACTTTTTGGGTTTATATTACAATACTTACAACTGTTTTTAGTAAAGTAGGTCAATTTGGCAACCCTTAGTCCATCAGAGGCTTGTATTCTATTCTGATATTTATAAGTAGGGAAGTTTTTTTTTTACTTTTGGAATGACAAAATAAATTTAGTATTTTATAGTTAGTTACTAGAAGGAAGATAAGAGTAAAAGGCTACTATTGCAAAACAATCTTGATTGTTGGCTAGTTCTGACGAAGGTAATAATTATTAAGACAAATTAATTGGAACTACAAATTATTTTTAATGATTATTTTTAACAATTTGCTACACAGCCAGTAAGGTTTAACTAACCTTAAGCTACAAAATTTGCAAAGCTTCACAGCTTTGTCAAATGTTAGGCACATTAAAGCAATGATTGTGGCTTTAAAATTAAACCTAGTTTTGGAGGGCCTTAACATGGGTTATAACTAAACTTTTTAAGAGGAATGTGTAGCAAACGGTCTCCATACAAACGGCGATAACGTTTCCACACTCTAAACCTTAACATACAACAATAAATTATGATGAAATATATTAAATATATTCTTTATGGCTTTAAGTCGTACAGATATACGCCCTAAATTTTCATTTGAGATTGTCGTTTACGCCCAGTACTTTGATGATGCCTAATAATTATTGCTTTTACGTCCAAAAATACAAAAAAATCTGCATTACCAGCCTTGAAATTTGGGGTCGTATTCACCATTGTTTTCCGAATTTGAGAACTTTAAAAATACAGTTCGATAGCGCAGAAAAAACTGAATAAGATGGCATTTAAAACTCATTTTGACCAAAATGGTGGTTACGCCCTTTGAGCCCCAAGGTATCGATATTTTAGGGAACGTAACGACCCGCCTCACAGGACACCGCCGAAGAAACGTTTGAGTGAGCATGACGTACTTCAGGTACTTATGTTTAAGCTGTATAAATATAAAAAAATACAATAACAGCAAAAAAAAGAAAGATAAAAGTGCATTAATGTAAGACACAACCTACAATGTTAGTAGAAGACGCATCAGCTGGGTCATAATCACAAAGCATATTTAAAGTAAGTTAACAAAAAAGAATACTTTTATATAATTGGAATAATTTGAAAAAAATATTTATTTTTATTTATTCTGATCAAGCAGTGCCACGCGTCTTAACTCAAAGCAACATAAATAACATAAAATCAAAACAAAAATATATATCTCAACACATTTGCAGACACAACCAGACATGAGCAGACCCATCCCGCTGGCAGCACCCGTTCACGAGCATGACGCATGAACCAGCCATCGCTTCGCTCAACCATATTTTAGGGAACGTAGCTTGGACGATAATTCGTCCAAGGAACGTAGCGACCCGCCTCACACGACTCCACCGCAGAAATGTTTAAAGAGTGCATGACATACTCAAGCTACCTGCGTTGAAAGTGGAATCTAACACTTTACTAAACACTAATTGAATGACACGACTACAATCTCGAAAAAATAAACGAAATATTTATGACCAAGCTGTTTTGTCATTCAAGTAATCTTTTATAGTATAATATCCTTTCTTGAGAAGACAATCTTTACATTCATCTTAAACTTTTCGAAAGGCATGTCTAAAATATTATCTGGAATTTTATTATAGATACGTATACCTAGACCCATAAAAGATCCACAGACCTTCTTTAATCGCTAGCGAGGCATAATAAGTTTATTTCTATTTCTAGTATTACGATCGTGCAAATCACCATGTATGGTACCTATACAGTTTGATATTACGCCGTACAAAAAGAATACAATTTAAAATAAATTGAGAAGCAGCTGTCAGTATACCAATTTCTTTAAATTTTTCCCGACGAGATGTTCTGGAACCCAGTTGATAAATGGCCCGTATAGCTCGTTTTCGTAGTATAAATATTGTATTAATGTCAGCTGCTACTCCCCACAAAAGAATACCATACGACATGATGCTGTGAAAATAACTGAAGTACACAGTCCTAGCAGTTTCTATATCAGTTAGTTGTCTGACTTTTCTAACAGCGTAGGCAGCAGAACTAAGCTTGCCAGCTAGTATTGCAATATGCGGACTCCATTGAAGTTTACAGTCCATAGTTAGTCCATAGGTCCCGGGTTCGATCCCCGGACAAGACAAATATTTGTGTGCATGAACATGTCTATTTGTCTTGGTCTGGATGTTTAATATGTATATTATGTATGTATTTACAAAAAAAAAGTATATAAGTATGTTTATCCGTTAACTAGTATCCATAACACAAGTTCTTCATGATACTTAACGTGGGCTAGATAATTGGTGTGATTGTATGGAAATATTTATTTATTATTATTATTATTTATAGTTACACCCAGAAAGACTGTAGATTCTACTAAATCTAATTTTTCATTGTTCATAACAATTTCCATAGGTACTTTCTGAACATTCGGTAAAGAAAAAAGAACGCATTTAGTTTTCTTTGCATTAAGCTGTAGATTATTATAATTAAACCAAGCCAGTACATGCGAGAGTGTTTTGTTAACATCGTCAAAATCAGGGGGGCTATCGCGTAAAAAATATGGATATGGACATGGGCTTCATTTGACAGTTAAATTACCATATATGGTAATTTTATGAGCTTCAACTGTCAAATGAAGCCCATATCAATACCCAGATTTTTTACGCGATAGCCCTGCAGATCTGTTCCTATCAATGTTAAATATTAAAGAAGTTTCATCCGCAAACAAGACAATCTCACATAAGCTTTTCGAAAAGAAAGGCAAGTCATTAATATATACTAAAAACAGAAAAGGGCCCAAAATAGAGCCTTGGGGCACGCCTAGTTTTATATTTGAGCCGGCAGATTTCACTCCATTAATATCAATGGTCTGAGTTCTGGAACTGAGATACGACAGTATTTACTTTTGGGCATCACCTTTTACACCGTAATGATTTAGTTTCAACAGCAGCGTCTGATGATCCACACAATCAAAAGCCTTGGATAAATCGCAGAATACGCCAAGAGCATTCTGCGACTTCTCCCAGGCTTCAAAAACATGTTTTAAAAGTGCAACCCCAGCATCAGTTGTAGACCGTCCCTTCGTAAAACCGAACTGTTTATTATGTAAGAGATCATTTGAGGTAAAATGTGCCAATAACTGTTCCAACATGATTTTCTCAAAAATTTTGCTTAAGACGGGTAATATAGATATTGGTCTATAATTACTTGGGTCTTCTCTATTTCCCGATTTGAATAAAGGTATTACCTTACTTAATTTCATTAGATCAGGAAAAAATCCATGTGCAATACATTGATTAAAAATGATAGCAAGAAAGGGGGCAATAGTGTAAATTACAGTAACAGATATGCCCCATAAATCAGTGGTTGTTTTCATTTTAAGAGATCTGAAAGCCTTTATTATGTCCCCAGCATTAATAGATCTAAAATTAATAATGAACTACATTCAGATACATGCTTTTCAAGCAACGAGACTGCAGACGCTGGTGAAGAGTCTAAATCAGCGGTGGTTGCCAATGGTATGTTTACAAAAAAGTTGGCAAAAATATTAGCAATTTCTGTTTTCGAATTTATTTGGACGTTATTGATGTTAAGTGTGAAACTATTGTCACGTGGTTTGGATTTGCCAGTTTCACGTTTAATAACGTCCCATGTTGTTTTTATTTTATTATTATAGTTTTTAATTTTTTCTTTATTATAGTTAGACTTTGCTATAGAACATGTTTTTTTGAAAATCTTGGAATATTGTTTAACATGTGCTATGAAACAGGGCTGTGATTGGTTTCCCTTAAGTTATAAAGTTCATAAAGCCTGTTTCTACTTTTATAAATTCCTGTCGTAGCCCATTCGCAAAAATCTAATTTCTGGGTGCATTTAATAGATTTAGATTTAAAGTTATTATTAAACTCATTAGTTACTAATCCAAAAAGGTTCCCAAAAAGTGCATTAGGATTATTATGCACAGATGGTACTAAAGATACTTTATCAGCTACATTATTTCTAAAATTTTCCAAACGCTTTTTTGTTATAGGCCTGCATAGTACAGTCATAGGTGCATCAATGATATCTAATTGGTACGTCACTTTTAATCCGTAATGATCGGATGTAATGTTTTTGACAACTAATTTGTCAACGGGATCACAATCGGTAAATATATTATGCAAGTGGCTGAGTGGGATGTTACCCTTGTAGGTTCAAAAAACTGATTGATTATGTTAAACGATTTGAACAAGGTCAGTAGCTATAGAGGTATAGAGGTCAGTGTGTAGGTAAAATAAAAAAAAAACTTAAAAAAAAACAAAGTTACGTGTGTTTTATTTTTATAAATTTCTTACCCTTTCTAAATTCTCGGTTATTAAATTTTAGTGTAGAAAAAATCCTGACTCTAATAAAAAGTTTTATTACATATTGTTTTGGGAAACAAGGGCAGGGAGAATCAAAATGTAGGTATGTTATTTAAAATTTCATAAAGTGTACCACCCGGCCTTTGTTTCATATTTTTTTCAAAATTATTAAGAAACATTAGTCTCAAGTTCTTACATAATTATAAGAGGCATCTGTTGGCACTTTTAACGATATTTTGTTGAATGCTTTAAAATGGATAAACAATCTATTCTTAGATTCATTTAAATCAGGAATGTTCTGTACAAATGTAACGATTAAAATTGAACAACGTGCTTGCGCTTCGCTTGCGAAAACCGCACTGAATTTGGTCCGCTAACGGCCCGTGAACGCTAGTACGTAGGTAGAACGTAGGTAATTAAAACGCGCAAGTACATGGAGTGACGGAGCCCTGACGAAGTCGCATCGCATATCTACTGCGGATGCCTAGAAATATAATTAATTATAAATTGATTTCAAATTACGTGTGAAGTGTTTTACCTCTTTCTTAAGGGTCGGTGTGACCAAAAATGGGATTCAATTACTCATTTTTATTTGATCGAATCAAAGGAGTATTGATTACACAATCAGCGGTGACGTCTATTGATTACGGGTCGTTAGCGCGCAGTTGGCGGCTCGGGTTCGCGACGATGGCGATGATTAAAGGAGGTAACCCAATAAGGAGCGAATTGCGGCGCTGATCGGAAACAAAACAAAAGAGTGCGGTCTCGATTTACGTCATTAGGGGGGGAGTGGAAGGGGGGGGGATCACACCTTTTGAGTTTAGCTCAATAATGGTTGGATTTCGTGTTTATATCCGCGCCTTTGTATCGCGCGCCTTTTCCGGATCCATTACACACCGGCCGAACGGTGAATAGCGCCGCGCTCTTGTTTGGATTTGCACAATGCACCGTTCATTAGAATCGCGATGTTTTGGGTATCGAACACAGAACCCATTGTGGATAGATTAGATCGGATGTCGGCCTTTCAAAGCTATCTTTGGATTCCAATTCGGTTTTGTTTGTTGACCTTACCTTTCTTCATTTGACTATCACAAAATAGTCAATAAAGAATAGCGAAGTGTAGTTTCTTTTTCTATTAATGACTTTTATTTGATTACCTACTGAACTGATAATTTATGTAAACAGCGTTAACTATAACACAGATAGATAGGAAAAGTACCACAGTCAAAGTCAAAGTGAAAATATTTTTATACACCACTTGCATCTGTAGCACGTAACGTAGGTAGGTATTAAATATCAAATATTCTCAACTTGAAAGTAAGCTATTAATGCCCGGAGGGAGCTAATGTTGTATGGAATTTCCATTGTGTAATTATGATTACATTTAAATTTGGAACGCCAAAATGTCAACAAAAACTTCTATCAGAAATATTAGTTTCGAAAAAAATAACAAGGCTGTACAAGGCATAACTTCCTGGTCCAAGGAGTTTTTAACTATAAAATTGACCCAATGAAAAATATAAACTTGGCTGTATGTATCGGGGTCACTAGCACCAAGAAAACATTTGATATTTTTATATATTGTGCACCATAGCCGTGTGTGCACTCATTCAAATATAATGTAATATCTTTCTCTTTAATTTCAGTGCTTTTCGTGTCTGTTGTCTTACCAGTAATAAAACATGGCAAATCAACATATTGTGAATGTGTGTTATTCTTCGACTCTTGGTCACAGATATAATGAAAATAATTATCATTGCATTGCATAAGGTACAAAATATCTAAAGAAAAAATATGTGATTTTATTTATTAAATAGGTGATATTTTTTCCGCGAATTGTTAAATTGTTGTCACTTTTAGTTTTATAATTTATAAGTTCTTTTTTATATAACGTCACAGTATTCAGAGTAGGTGTATAAAGTAGAGTATGCTTCTCGGGTATAAACGTGTTTTAGCCTTGGGCAGTCTTGAATCCTTTACTTTCTTTCAGGATTCTTACCATAATTCGAAACAGAATACAACATTACTTATGTGCCCTGAATTTGTTAAATAAATGAACTTACTTTTTGGGTTAAGTACATAAAATAAAAATTATTAAACAAACAACTTTATAACAAAGTAATAAACCGAAAGTAAAAGATAGTCCTTTTGGAGTCGGTGCCAGCCATGGGAAGAAAAATATAAATTAGCGTTGGTTTGCCTTTAGAGAATTTCTACATTTTGAAGTCGGTTTTTTGTTGTTTTTTATTTCACATTTTTTACGTTAGAATAGGTCCAGTACTTACACTAAAATCTATACATGAACAATAAACTCATCCATGTACCTAACCGTCACAAACGACAGTAAGTAAGTTCGAGTATTTCAAGATATCCTAACAAATTTCAAAACTTCAGAAAATTGGTCCAACTTGGGAACAATTCTGTTATAATAATATTTAAATAATTTCAATCGTTCCAGCCGCCTTCATGGTGTAATCGGTGGAAAAACACTTTTTTTATTTTTTATTTAACGAATGACGGTGATACTCTTAGCCTTCATCATACTTGATGTTAAGTATTGATAAGTCTGAAGATAGCAGCGATCCTCTCCTGGAATTATCAGCCACTGAGGAACTGGCTATCTTATCTCAAACTGCCGGAACATAACAACGCTGAAAACATTTTTGTTATGGCGTCAGGCTTAGATAAGATGGTGGTAGCTAGCCAGGCGGACTTACAACAAGTCCTACCACCAACCAAAACATACAGATGAACATAGAACCGCCTCCTTTTTTGAAGTCGGTTAAAAATAAACGCTGCAATACAAAATACTTACTAGGTATTGGTATGTCTACTTAGCAAACTCTTGATCCAGCTGCAACCTGAAGGGGTCTAGCAGCACAGGATATTTATACTTGTAGATGTCTTCAAGCCATCGATTATGGACAAGGAAACACAAAAGACTGCGTTTAAAAAAACCTAAAATAAATTATTTGCGGTCCGAAATCCAATGATAACTTTTGTAATTTCACCCATCTTAATTTGAAAATTCTAATACTTGGGTAGTTTACTGTAACTAAACTTTTATTAACTTCTCGTATGCCGAGATTCTAGACACAATAGAAAATCAATTGTGTCTCGCGTGGATCTACGTTCCGGCATACAAAGGGTTAATCACTAGCGGATCCTCGCGGTTTTACCCGCGTGGTACCCGTTCCCGTGGGAATATCGGGATAAAATATAGCCTAAGTCACTCGGGAGAAATGTAGCTTTTTAATGGTCTAAGAATTTTCTAAATCGGTCCAGTAGTTCCTGAGATTAGCGCGTTCAAACAAACAAACTCTTCAGCTTTATTATATTACTAGCGGATCCTCGCGATTTTACCCGCGTGGTGCCCGTTCCTATGGGAATATCGGGATAAAATATAGCCTATGCCACTTGGGAGAAATGTAGCTTTCTAATGGTCTAAGAATTTTCTAAATCGGTCCAGTAGTTCCTGAGATTAGCGCGTTCAAACAAACAAACTCCTTAGCAAATATTATTAGTACAGATTAGTATATATTGTTGGTTTTATGATTTAACTAGCGACCGCCCGCGGCTTCGCCCGCGTGGTTTTCGGTTTGTTACAGAAATCCTCAAATGTGAATAATTTCTCACTGACGCTTCGCTCCTATTGAATTTATAGAAAATAGCTTCGGCCCGCGACGCGACTTCGTCCGCGGAAAATTTCTTGTTTTAACTTATGATTACACTCGATTGATATTACTGGACCGCAACGAAAGTTGGTCGGCATCAGAAATGAAGTAAATTTGTAGAAACTGCGGGCTTTGCCCTGGCGAAGGAAGTAGACTACCAATCAAGTGATAAACTTGCCCTTCTACTTTAAATGTAGGCATAAAGTTTTATGCCTACATTTAAAGTATTTAAATTTTTTTAGCACCGAATTTCTTTAGCACCGAATGACGTCATTTGGAAGAGTGTATTATACTTTCGTATGTTTTTAAAAAAATGCGCAGATAATAGATGATTGCCCAGTAATATATCTTTTATTAGTTGTGGTGGAGCCTGGATATCAAGAAGAACCACTTTTCCTGCAGCACAACACATACCATTTGGTTCATCGCTCCATTTATTTGCAAAACACTTAGGACATGTTTTATTCATTTCGCCTATTTTCACAGTGTTTTGCTGAGCATAATCTATATTGGCATCGTAATTGAAGGCTGATCTATTTCCTTGGGCTAAATTCCGATTACGTGCTCTGACTGTAGCTGCTGTCTTTCTGTTGCTAGGCGCTGCGAGCGCTCAGCGCTAGTCTCCCTATCCCTTGTTTCAGAGACATGCTGCCTTAAAACAGATAGACGCTGTGCACGTTCATCGCTGGATCCAGAGCGCGGGCCTGCGATGTTATGGCATTTTGCCTAACGAGCCGCTGCGAGCGCTCAGCGCTAGTCTCCCTATCCCTTGTTTCAGAGACATGCTGCCTTAAAACAGATAGACGCTGTGCACGTTCATCGCTGGATTCCAGAGCGCGGGCCTGCGATGTTATGGCATTTTGCCTAGCGAGCCGCTGCGGCGCTCAGCGCTAGTCTCCCTATCCCTTGTTTCAGAGACATGCTGCCTTAAATCAGATAGACGCTGCGCACGTTCAGCGCTAGTTTCTCGAGCACGGGCCCGCGACGTCCTCACATTTTGGCTAGCGATTTTTTTAATGCAATAAAAGAAGTATAAAAGATAAAATATAAAAGATAGAGATATGGTATCGCGGACTTTTTTGTAGAAATTATTAAGACGAACCAGTTAGCCATTCATTGTTTTTAATGTTAAGCAACTGTTTAGGCAGCGCTCGCAAATAATTCTGTTTTATGAGGTATTTTAAAAATTGATATTTGTTATGCAAGGCTGGAAAGTTGGTTAAGTAGCGGCGAGTTACCTCTATTGAAAGCTGAGCAAGTGAAGGATTCTAGGATTGACACGCTCTGAAAAGGAGGTTTTGTCAATCAGTTAGGGCGTAGAAAATCGCTTTTTGCGTAAAGTACTTTTTTAATTTAATACCTAAAAATATGTCACAATGCGTTCCGAATCGCACTATTGACTTTATTGTTACATTTTATTCTTATTTAAAATAGCTTTAAATTAATTATAATACTCCGTTTTCGTTTCATTATATTATTTCATTGAATCATAAAAACAATAACAATAAGATTAAACTATTTGTTATAAAAAAATATATTAGGCTGGGTGTGAAATCATAACCTGTGATTGGATTTCGGAACGTGACATAAATCTTTATTTTTAAATTGTCTTTGTCTTGTACCTCGAGTTTCACCCGAGTTCTTTTCGTAAAAACACGTGTTGTGAGGCATTCGAAAGTAACATCTTTACAGAGACTAGTTGATTTTTTCTAGTATATTTTCTTGTTTAATATTTATCACATAAAAATAGCATTGTAAAATGCAAAATTGAAAAGTTATAATATTTATGATAATTTTTAAATAGAAAAATATTGGAAAAAATTAACTCGGCCACAAGTATAAAAACAGCATTGAAAAATGCAAAAATTCAAAAATCATAAGTTATAATATTTTTAGGTATTAAATTAACCCGGGAGGAGACGCCACCGGGTAAAAAATACCCACAGTGTGGTTCTAATGCTGATATTTCTTCGACAAGTCGCTGCAGGTTTTCGGCGGTTTAAGTACCTCTCGGGAGGGGATCTGCTTGTCCGTGCGGCGCGACCGGGACGGACGTTCAAAGTGAGTATGGGTGTTTTTTACCCGATAGCGACCTTTTGTGTAACACTTTTTTTTAATGATGTAAATTTGTTACTAGTGTCATGTTTATTATTTCAGCCCAAATAAACAAAACATTTTTAGAAAATATACGTTACGTTTACGTTTTTTGCAAGAGGAATCAATATTAGAAGAATTAGAAGCGGAGTACCAATCATCATGTTCTGAGCCGGAAGATATAGAAACTGTCAGTATTCACGGGACTGATTCTGAAGAAGATGCGGACCCTGTCAATCATCAATCACGCGAGTTATCACCGCTTATTTAGCCACTTGGAGTGCGGAAAAGTCAGACAGAGGCAACTAGTAGCTAACTTGCCAAAAGAAGGAAAAAAATAAATAGAATTAGGAATTGGGATTGAGAAACCAGTTACTGAGGCTGCACAAAGGGCACCGTCAAATTCGTCATCCTCGCGTTGCTCTGTCTGTACTTGGAAGAAAGACCGTAAAATCAAAACATCTTGCAAATTTTGTTCTGCAAAGATCTATAAAGAGCACACAATACCAATTTGTGACAATTGTTACCAAACACGCAAATGAAATTTCTTATCTTTATAGTTCCTACTTAGCGATTAATTTTTTTGTTGATTTTTTTGTACCCAAAGTTCAAATTATTTTTATTTTGTCCGTTTTGTTGCCAGGAGGCTATTTAGTTGTTTAACGTAATATTTAGTGCCATATTAGTATTATATAATATATTTTCTAAAAATGTTTTTACTTAAAATAAGAAAAAACATGGTTGTGATACAACGAAAAACATATTTTTTAAGTACAGAATGTGATAAACATAAATATTAGTAGATAAAAGATTTGTTTCAGAAAAGACTTGTTTAATTAAAACAAAATAAAGTAAATTTAAATATAAATTTGTAATTTTTACAATAATTATTATACATACACATTTATACGACATTTTCTGGGTGGGTATTTTTAACCCGGTAGCGCCTCTTTGTGTCCGTTTTTTTGATGCGCCTCCCGCCGAGTTAAAAAAGTATTTTACCGCGCTAGGCCGCAATATGGGATTTTCTACGCGGAAACTGAATGACAAATCCTCCTTTTCCGAGCGTGTGAGGTGAAAATAGTAGATTGTACCATAAGGGAGCAAAATAATATTTTTAAAAAAATATAAGCCGAGCCAAAAATATATTTTGCGGCCGAGTGATACACTCTACTTTTCATCCCCGTATATGAGAAAAAAATAAGAGGCGTTTCTAGATACAACTAATGAATGTATTTATAAAAAAAATATTAAACACCAATATAATGTTAAAAAAATATATAAAGTAACAGCTTAAACATTAATTAATATTTGACACATTTGTGCAATTTTGAAATGTTTCTGCTTGTGGTACTCATTTTTCGCAATTATTGCACTGCAAATATCACAAAACACTGTTTACTCCAATAAAGTCCACTACAAGGGTAATACGTAGTTCGCGCGTTTTTCTTTTTTCTTTTGCGGCGCTACACGCGCCGGTCACCTAATAATCGGCCAGTGACTTTTTCATACAATATTTTCGTGCGATCTCTTTGGTCACAGAGCACTAAGGGACGATGTTAATGTTTGAAATTCAAATCTCATTACTGCCCCGTGAAAAAGTCTCTTGGAGAAAAGACTTACTTTGCTCACACTTATAGGCGAAACAATCAGCGTTTTTCGAATAGATGGGATGAGAAAATAATTCTTACACTCACACCAATTAACCTAGCCCCAAAGTAAGCACTGTAAGGCTTGTGTTATGGGATACTTTAGTAACGGATATAAATACATATAATTATATATATTTATATATTCATGTGTAGAAATATATATAAACGTCCATGACTCAGGTACAAAATTAAGTGCTCGTATTCACCATACAAACATTTGCCCCTATCGGGATTCAAATACGGGACCTCAGAGTAAGCGACACATTGAAACCGTTGTACGTACCACTCTACCATGGAGGTCATGTTTGTTGTTTGTTTTACTGATAGGTGAGACAAAAGCCACGAAAAAGCACGGTAATGAAAGAGATAGCTATTACATTATATTTGAATTTTGAATGAGTGCACAATATCACATAATTCCAATTTAAAATGTTTTCTTGGTGCTAGGGACCCCGATACATACAGCCATGTTTTATTTTTATAGAAGTAAAGTCACTTTGAAGTTTTTAGTTGACATTTTGTCGTTACAAATTTGATTGTTATTATATTTACCCAAGGGAAGTTCCATACAGCATTAGCTCCCTCCGGGCATTAATAGCTTACTTTCAAATTGAGAATATTTGATATTTAATAGATACGGGCTACAGATTAGCCCTGTAGGTCACGTGATAGGTTAGCAATTTAAGGCGGATGCGAAGCGGAGCGTGAGCCTTAAATTTAGTGTTTTTTTTTCAAACCATACAAATCTCTTTGCTAATACCCCCAAAACTACCAAATAGATCCATACAGTAATTTTTCCCTAGCCGATTTAACGAAACGGCTTAAAATGAGTTTAGCCAAGTCGTTAAACGTTTCATTCAACATTTTGGCTAGTTGTTCTTTAGCCATTTAATTGAATGCCGGCGTTCAATGAACGGGCTAGCCGTTCAATTAAAAGGCTGATTTAACCAGATGGCAGCGACATATATAATTTTATAAATGCGAAAGTTTGTGAGGATGTTTGCATGTTTGTTACCCTTTCACGCAAAAACTACGAAGCGATATGAATGAAATTTGACACACAGATCGATAATAGTACATTTAAGATATATGCGGTAAGTTGAAAATTACAGTCGAGGTGATATTGCTACAAGAAAGCAGAGGCTGTAATTATAAAAGCGCACGTATATCATACGACGTTTTATAACATATTTGCGAGGAAATAAATAAAACTCGGACTTTCCTAAACGAATAAATTTTTAATCACTTGTTAAAGCAGTTATAAAAATTTGAACAATTGTCAATACCATGTTTTGTTTTCACAGTGCTTTTTAGCATTGGATAGTAGCACTACAATGAGCTTGACTTATATTTTTGGGAAAGTTCCATGAAATAGGCTAATAACACACTTTCTGAAAATGAATTTGCATTTTTGCTTGTCTTCCATATGATGAAATGTTGATACGCATGTAAGTATCTATGGGTCGATTTTTCGGGCAAGAGGCTTAGAGTAGCCTTTTTCGCTGCCTGTGATACTTCTGGCGGTGTCGAATTAAATAAAAATATCACTACTTGACTTGACTTGACGATATTTTCAAATAAAAACAATACAGTGAAAAGAAAAAGCGCGCGGAGTAATTTTTAGTTGTTCACAAATTAGCGATGCGCGCGCATCAGCGCTTTTTTTTAAGGCAAAGGCATAAAAACAGCCAGTATTATTAATAAAGTAAATTAATATTTTTGTGTTTTTGTTAGAGATAAATGGTTGTAATTTACTGCCAAAATAAATTAAATTAAAGAATCAAATGTTTATTTATTATATTTTATCACCCAAAATTAATTTTATACAAAAAATGTTGACCTCTTTTCTGACATAAAAACTCTTTGCTAAGATTAAAAAGTACTGTTCGTTTTACGACCAGTTTCAATAATCCAACCCTAGTAAGAGATAAGCTTATCTTGGTTATGTTACTTCGCAACGCAGTTATTAAGAGACCCTTTACGAGCAAATATGTTACAAAAATGTTTGACGCCTTGTGTAGTAAACACGGGTCACCAAAAAGGATGGGTCGATGTTGAAATCGAATAAAATAAGCTGTGTGTGAGGTATTAAGTAATTTCAATCAATCAATCAATCAAATCATTTATTTGCTTAAACATGGGTATAGAAAGAATATACAGTTTATATAATGGAATACAATGAGCGCCATGTCCTGCAAAATCAAAATATGAGTAGATAGAAGTTATATCAAACCTAAAATTTTCACAACTTAACATCAACATTAGACATCAAAATTTAAATGTCAACATTATTTTTTGTCATAGATTAACATTATAATGAAATTAAGATATGGTAAATTAATATGTCATAAATTAATTGACCGGACAACTCCAGAATCATACAATAGAAACAACATTATATAAAAACTAATTTAAATACAATTATTAAAAATGTCATAAAACAATTATTAAAAATGTCAAAATACAATTTTTAATAACGTCAAAATGCAATTATAATAAAAATTGCAAAGTACAAAAAAAAATCCTACTAATCAAGGTGTTAAAATTTATCATTAATATATTCTTCAATTGAATAATATGCTTTTTCAATCAGGAAATTATTTAGCTGTTTCTTAAAACTAAGAGGAAGAAGAATTTCTTTGATATATTGCGGCAACTTGTTATAGATTTTAATACCCATTCTGAAAGCACTCTTTTGGAACATACTAGTGTTACATCTAGTAAGTTTTAACCTATTTTTATGCCTTTTACTATGCATTACTTTGAAGTTATCAATGTTTTTTTTTAACAAGTAAAGCTAACTCAGAGATATATATCGAAGGGAGTGTTAGAATCTTAAGTTCTTTAAAGTAGGGTTTGCATGAATCAGTTTGTTTCAAGTGGCACATAGAGCGTATACACTTTTTTTGCGCTTTAAATGCTTTCTCCTTATCTACGGAATTTGAAAGGCCCATCTATGCCATTTTGTGTGGAATATGACATCGCTCAAATTTCCGCCGCGGCTTCGCACGTTGCGTTAGCATATTCCGAGAGGTCTAATTTTCGATGAATTTGCCGCATAAATCTGGCTGAATGGACCGATGCTATGTTGACTTTGAGGGTATAAGTCGATTGTGGCTTATTGGTATAGACCTACGATTTCAGCAAACCCCACAAAAAAGTCCGGTGGGGTCAAATCTTGGTGGCAAATACAACAACAACAATGTAACTAGGTATTATTGTTGTTGTATGGCGCGTAGAGCCGTCCTGCTAAGACCACAGATGGTCTACGTTCATACTGATAAGTGTGGGCCAAAATCACCGAACTATAACGATCGTCATTGACTGACAGTGATGGCAAAACCAAACAACGTCGTTTTTTAAAAATAGAGACCAATTACGCTTACGGTCCAAAATCCACACTATTATAAACAGTTTTTTATCATGAGGTAAATGTAGTGAGTTGACATCGTCCCACATACGCCAAATTTGCCATTCATCAAAAATGCGTCTTATCACTGAAGATGATTTTTCGTCTGAAATTGGGATTTTTTTTTCCAAGCTCTTAGAAGACCAGTAAGAGAAAGTGGCGGCTTAAAAGCTTTTGTTTCACACACCAGTTTATTTGAATTGAAATCTGATAAAACATATTTATTATTTATTTATTTATTATTTATTAGAAACAAACAGTCACATACATAATTTCATAAATACACTGTTACACAAAGACCTAAAGTTTCCTACATTAATACATTTGTCTAAGCAATAAATAAAATATAAACAGAGTGTGTTAAATTATTATTTACAATTTTTCTTTTAAAAATTTGATTAAAGATTTCTTAAAAGAGGCCCACGACTAAAAGAGAATATTTCCAAGGGACAAAGCTTGTTATCTACATAAGTGCATGCTTTTTTAAGATAACTATTTGCAGCATAAACGGTTCTGCTGCGTGGAATACTAAATAATGGTTTATTTACACAATTTCAAACAGTCGTATTTTTCACAATATCAGGGTTTGCCATTTCCATTTCCATATAAATAGTTGTGCGTAATGATGAGCTCTAAAAATGCTTTTGAGGTTTTGGGTACCTACCTATCTAAATGTAAAGTAACGTTGTCTACATACGTACATCTTATGTTTTGGCGCGCACTGTTCATTGAAATAAATCAACTTTTACGGATATCAAACGCGCTATATTTACAGCTGGTCACGGGTCATCCCGTGACCACGGCAGCTGTAAAGGTGCCGAAACGTCGAAAAAACAAAAAACCCCTAAATAAACCTAAAAATACGGACAATTACAACTTAGTTCGTGGAAATATAGCGCGTTTGATATCCGTAAAAGTTGTTTTATTTCAACGTTGTCTATACGTAGAAAATAAAATTAGTTTGTCTTTTTACACGGTTTTGTCTTTTTGACAGATTATATCCTTCTTACTAATATCAATGTTTGAACAGGGTAACTGTTTGAAACAAAATATGTTTTTTTTTATTATTTAAATGTACTGGGAATTTCATGACTGCGTAAATAGTATAGCAAATTACTAGTGGAATTAATATTGTCTGACCCATATTAATTTTTAATATTAAATATTGTTTAATTTACTCACCTGTTTGACTGTGTAGTGGCAAACTGAAGTTTATCGAAGTCGATCCTGATTTTCAGTTATTTAGAATTAGAAAGCCGAACATTGTTTTCAAATCATTGGTTAAAAGTAATCAAAACCTAACTAGTTTAGCTGGTAGGCTTACTGATTGCATTTCTTAGAGTGTTTGCGCGGGGTGAAGGGGGGGCCCTCTTTCACACGTCGCGTTTTTTGCGGCCATGTTGGTAGAGGTGGCGAATCAAATAATGGGGAAATAATTTAATCAGCGTCACTGCGCTGCGTTTTAAAGCCTACTGCGTTCGGTTAGGGTGTATTATGGGGCGGCGACAGCGGTAAGGGGTGGCGGAAAAAAGTGTGTGTCGTGTGTGCAGCCGCCTTAATGGGAGTGCCCCGACCCGCAGTCTTTGCGGTTGCAAATTGAAATGAAATTGCATAATTCGCGCACGCGGCGCCGGCCGCTCCTTCGCCTAATGAAGTCCATTTATTCCTCCTGCCGGCGCCGAGGGCGGCGCATTCTTCAGCGGCGCCGTTGAACATTTAATTGTCCGCCTTGAGGCTTTTGACTCTTAAATGATTCAGAGACAAATTATCTTATCTTGTTGTGAAAGCTGGTAATATAGCAACGGCCCTGTGTCGTAGAACTTATTCGGTGGATGGCGAAAATACAGCTCGCTTTGTACCTCTTTATAGGATTTAAGACCATAATTTATGTGACTTACTAAAACTGAACTGGTTGAACCAATCAACTTGATTTTATGCATTCAATTGAAAAGGCGGAGAGTAACAATAAGCAACATTTTATCCCGCAATTCCCACGGAAACGGGAAGCAGACGAGGGAAACAGTACGTAGGTACTTTTATAAAATACCTTAGGTTTAAAAAGACATTTCTCACACAAAATAAAAATTTCACTGCATTTTACTAAAACCATAATTGTCGGCTATGAATGAACTTCAAGTACAGAACTGCTGAACTCAGAGCATCTTCATACAATATCTTGCTTGAGTGATTTCTGACTTGTGCTCTACTAGAAAATCTCAATTTAGAAACCTACCATATAACCATAATTTTATACTAAATGTTGATGGGTGAGATTTCACAACTTATAATTGGATTTCGGACTGTGTGTAAACAATTTAAAAATAAATCTTTATTTTTAAATTGTTTTTGTCTTGTACCTCATGTCAGTGCCAACATTTACGGAATCGTTTTTATTCTTATTAATAAGTTACAATCTATTCCTACTTTAAATAACTTTGAATTAACTATAATACCTACTCCCTTTATTATTATTTTTGTTTTTTATATCATTAAAACAACGAGAATAAGGTAAATAATATTTAGATTAAACTATAAGTTTAAAGAATTTTTTACCGGAAGTTAACCGCGGAAACAACCATAAATGTTCCTCGCTGTTGTGAGGTGAAAAATTGTATGTTGCGCTCGGCAGAAAAGTTTTTAGCGTCTTGTACCTTTGAAATCCTCGCTTCGCTCAGGATTCAATCTTTGAATAGAGGTAACTCGCCGCTAAATAACCAACTTTCCAGCCTTGCATAACAAATAACTATTGTTATGCAAGGCTGGAAAGTTGGTTATTTAGCGTCGAGTTACCTCTATTGAAAACCATTTATCTCCAAAACTACTAGTTCGATTTTGATGCGGTTTCAGTGATGGGTTCGGGTTTGATTGGTGCATGTTCATAGATAAGTGTTCCGGTGACAACTCACCAGGGTGCGCTGCAGTAAACATTTGTTTGAGCAAAACCAAAACTACTTGTCTGATTTTCAGACATTTGATTTCTGAGTTTCTGAGTTTTCAGTAATGGGTTTTTTTGTAAAGTTTCCTTCTAAAAGGTTTGAAATATAAAGCAAAAAAAATTATAAAATAATTTAAAATCCCCGACTTAAGCATCCATCGGGGGCTGCCATCACTATTATAAATTTCAGCATGAATATAAATAAATCACGTTACTATAAAACTGCAAAACTATAGTTCATTTAATGGCAGCCCCCGACGGATAATTAAGGGTTTTAAAATTATTTTTCATCCCATCTTTTCGAAAAATGCTGATTGATTCGCCTATAAGGCGAGCAAAGTAAGTCTTTTCTCCAAGATACTTTTTCACGGGGCAGTAATGACATTTGAATTTCGAACATTAACATGTCCCTTAGTGCTCCGTGACCAAAGAGATAGCACGAAAATATTGTATGAAAAAGTCACTGGCCGATTATTAGGTGACCGGCGCGTGCAGCGCCGCAAAAGAAAAACTATATGACTATAACATTTCAAAATTGCACAAATGTTTCAAATATTATTATTAATTTATAAGCTGTTACTTCATATTTTTTTTAACATTATAACATTATATTGGTGTTAAATATTTTTTTTATAAATACATTTATTAGTTGTATCTAGGAACGCCTCTTTTTTCTTTTTCTCATAGACGGGGATGAAAAGTAGAGTGTATCATTCGGCCGCAAAATATATTTTTGGCTCGGGCGACGTACTTTGAATCCCTCGCTACGTTCAGGACTCTACTAAAGAATCTAGAATCCCTCACTTCGCTCTGGATTAAAAAAAGCGCCCTCGCCGTAAAAATATTATTTTGCTCCCTTATGGTACAATCTATTATTATCTTTTTTCAATTAAGTTTTAACCGACGACGTGGGCTTTTTAAAAGAATTTAATATTGCTTTTCACGGGCAACGGCGGCGTCAACATAAACAAGGTCATATTATATCATCTTCTGAAGAACAAAACTCGTGGAAATTAATTGATAGAATTGATTATAATACAGATTTCTGCTTCGAGTTTTTGTGTCGTATGCCGTTAGTGGCTGTGATAAACTTTTTCTTTTGGTGGTAAAAAGGTAGGGTCTATAAACTTACTTATAATGTACATAATAAGCCATAATTATTTATGATTATTAAGTTTTCGCATTTTTAGATGCTAACACTTGGGTATAGAAAAATATTAGAAAAAATTGACTCGGCGCACAAGTTATTCCCGGCTGAAAAAAACTTTAGTCGATTTTTTGTAATATGATCAAATAAATAAAATGAACATTACCCCCAACTCTATGTGTGTACGCACATAAGGATGAAACCTCGAGGGCGAGACAATTAAATAATTCAAATCAACGTTTCTTAGTCTTTTTTCTTTCTTTGTTAACCCTTCCACCTGACGTATGTTTCAGTTGCATTACCACCTGGTATCGGTCCTGGAGACCGCTTGCTCTGTTCCATTTTTTTACAATCATAAATATGAAATTATTACAATAAATAATGGTTATATCTGTATTAATATTATATTTTAACTAATACAAAGTTGAAATAAAACAACTTTTACGGATATCAAACGCGCTATATTTACACCTTTACAGCTGCCGAAACGTCGGGAAAATCAAAAAACCCCTAAAAACCTAAAAATACGGACAATTACAACTTAGTTCGTGGAAATATAGCGCGTTTGATATCCGTAAAAGTTGTTTTATTTCAATGAACAGTGCGCGCTAAAACATAAGATGTAGGTAATACAAAGTTTAAAAATTGAGCAAAGGTTTTTATTTAAAAAAAACAACATTTATCATAAGTATACTAATTTTAAGAAAAAAACTGGAAAAATTAAAAGACATTTGAAAAGCTGAGATCCGAGTAAAAAAAATTACTACTAAATACTTTAAAGATTAATTTTTCACTATAAATTCGGTTTATAATCTAAAGCATAAAATAGTTTTTGGCACAGATAAGGCACACATTATTAAACCACAACGCACAAACTTTTACAAATTACGGCGACAATCAAAGCACATTTTTACTTGAATACAGTAAAAAAATGTGCAAATCGGATTATTACTTTTCTTTTTATGTTTTTCCAATTATTCAGATTTTTCAGTTGCTAGTAGGTACTGAGATAGATCGACTTTTACGATTCAACACACCTGACTGCAATTGCCTTTCCAAACAGAAATTCTCTATCTCGAAGAACCGAAACTATGCATGTTTTTTTATTTTGTTATATAAGTTTGGCAGGCATTTGACCACCATCTTGCCTTATAAACAGGATGTGGTCTAAGGTGTTGCATGATTGCCCAGAAAATGCCTATTCACTCTCGCCTTGAAGAAGCCAAGGTTGTAGGAATCGGGGAACACATGAGCATGTAGCGCAATTCTGTAGCGGTTCGCATAACAAATGTGACAGGAAGGCGCTTGGCACGGACCGTTGTAATGTCAACGATGTACGTGTGGTAAGCTAACCTGCGTCTGGTACCCCGACGGTGGAATGGGGCTAGAGGAACAAAGTCGTGCAGTTCTCTCGCACACTCTCCAAAGTGTCACGTTGCAGATAAGGTTTGAAGTTCATCAGATAAGATATTCAGCCAGTTCTCTAAAAAAGTAATGTAACTACCTGGCGATGACGTCGATCACAGGGACTGCACAGTACACGTCATATAATTATCTATAATTTTTAAATGTGTGCACGCCTGAAGTTTCTAAGTGCACGGCGGATACTAGTTAGTTTTGGAAAATAAAATCAACAGAGTGAGACCGACGGCAGGTGGTTAAGGGTTAATTTGAGTAAAATTTTTGGTTGTGTCCCTATGTTTTCCTTATTTGCAGAAATAAATAAAAGAAGAGATATGAAGCTTCAAAAACTTTATATTGCCCAGATTTTGATGGCTTTATGACATTACCTTTTAAAAAACATAGCCCAAAGCTTTTAACAAAAAATATCATATTGATCCAAGTCTTGGAGGAGAATACTGGGGACTACGAAACGATGATGATGTATACTAATTATATAGGATTTTTCAATTCTCTGGCCTTTTGTGATTAGCTGTATGAAACTGCATAAAATAAAGTCTCTCCTACCTATAGAAAATGTTTTATTTGTTAGTTTTAATGGATGAATTTGAACTGAAAGAAAAGTTTAAATGTTTTGATTTCAGGTTTTCATTTTTTACTAGTCAATTTTTTTAATAAGGTTACAGAAAATTCTGACAGTTAATTTAGAAACCCCCTTTGTATTTCTGAATTTTCTGGTCCATCAACTGTATTGCGATTCATTTTAGGTTATTTTTAGGATGAAAGCGCGGGATGCTGTCATACAGCAGCAATACAGTTGATGGTAGGCCCCCAGTCCTCCCAAGCTACCGCGAGCCACAAGAGGTCATATCGCTACAATCGATTCCAAGAGCGCATGATTTTATTAACAAGTATTGATATACAAGTATTAATTTTCAGTATAATTAGTTATGATCATTACTGTCTTAAGACGTTAATTCAATGTCGATCTATATGCGATCGTATCAAGAGTAAGGGGGCTGGAAATGGAAACAATATCTGACATAACTAAATGACATTCAGAATAACAACGACAGGAAAACTAATCCACTCCCATCGCCTAAACGAGTCATGTTATTGTAGTTGCGTTCAAGGTTGGTTTTTAAATCCCCTAGTTAGCCCCCCGGGCGCCCCCCGCTACCCGCACCGTGTCCCCCGCTACCGGGCCGTGCCCCCCACCCCAGCGCTCTCTGGGTCGCCGATTATCATTATCGAAAGATCTCGATCATTCCACTCCGCTCTCGAATTCACTTCACTCCTTTATTCTGATCCTGACAAAGATGTCACAATCGAAAGTTGGGGTGTGGCTCTATTGACAGCGAGATGTTCCTTTATTTCGTTTATTTTCTTTTTCATTTTAGTGTTCTTCTATATAACTGTCATTTTAATCTCTTACAAAATGAAGAAAATATATTTCTATAGTTACACACTTACTTTCACGGCACATCTCCTTTGTGGAGTTGACAGACCATCAAAGGTGCAAGTTGAGAATAAAAAAAAAAAATCGGTTGTCTGAAAGTCGGTTTACTGACGATAGTTGAACGTGAAAACGTCATAAGAAAATACTGATGGAATGGTTGCATTTTTCAAAAGAAAATTTAAATTTTATTTGTTTGATAGATATTTTGTATGGATATAGAGAAGGAGGTAATTTGAAATCACAATTGAATTGATCAAGTTCCACGCGGACGCATCGCTCACTCAAGTAGGAGAGAGACAGATGTCGAACGCTGCCGAACGCGGAGGCCGATTGTGCCTTTTTGTCGCTCGTTCCGCGCTCTCGCTTCCACTTCAAGCCTTAAATGGAACGCCTCAGAGCGAGGTAACGGCGCATGAGTCATGTTTTTTCGTGTGTGCAGCCAGCTTCATCGAATTAGAAGACGTTGTCACTTCAAAAAAACACTCTCATAGAGTGATATATTTGCATTGCTATTCGACACTGCTGGGGCACTGGCCTTTCTTATGACTGGATAAGGATTATATCGATATCGATATCTAATTACGGAAAAAGATAGAAATATCAAATCAAGATACGTTTTAATTTAATTACACTACACTATATTTAGTCTTGCTTGGTACAACCGGGGAACTTACCGGTAGGCGAGTGGAGTTTTAAAAAAGAATAAATTTATAAAAAACTTTTACGTTCCAAATAATAGAACATTATGATAATATTTGAAATAGAAAAATATTGGATAAACACAACTCGGCCACAAGTGGATTTCCAAAGGTTGTGGGTTCGAGTCCCATCTGAGAATTCACTTGTGGCCGAGTTGTTATTATCCAATATTTTTCTATTTCAAATTTTATTATATGTTATACTTATGATAATTTTTTTATGAATAATGATGATAAATAGCATTGAAAAATGCAAAAAATCATAAATTATTGGCTGTTGCATCTTAATCGATCGTTAAACACCTAAAAGATGTTTCTTTCGAATGCAAGGAAATTCCTAGCATTGATGTGACATCGCTGGCCTACAGCGTGTATTAAAAAAAGTATTGGATTATTTCGACGGTGGTTCGCATGTCTCGGTAGCTCAGTGGTTAGAGCATTGGACCGGATTTCCAAAGGTCGTGGGTTTATAGATATTTCATATGAATAGTAAATTATTTCTTAATCTTATGTATTACTTTTCGCATCGGTATACGTTTTCCAAAAAAACCTCTACTGGTCGACCGGAAAGTTCTCCGATTTTAAAATCACTAAAGAAAATCACAAAATTAAAAAAGGTTCAACAGAATTATTTAGTTTTTATGAAAATTATTGTATTTATGACTAGTAACTAGAACAACAACTGTTTGAGAAAACTGGGAATAGAGAAAACTGGAACTACCTACTACTAAAACTAGTTCTATAGATTGGCGCATACAAATAAACATAAAAAAAAATAAAAAAAAAAATTGGAAAATCATAAAAAAATAATTAAAAGAAAGTGTACTTAATTAGTAATTAAGATTAGAAAAATGCTGATAATGCATGTGAGAATAATAATCGCTGTTGAGAAAATTTAAACTTTCCGCTGTTCGCAGCCACTGGAGCGCCACCCGGTTGATCGACAATTTCCACCAGCTTTTGCAGCTAACTTGGAAACGGGTTATTTTTATTCAACGATATAAGACTAGAAGCTTCAGAAAAATGGTTTTAATGGCTGTTGCATCTTAATAGATCGTTAAACATTTTTAAAAATGTTTCTTTCTGCTGCAAGGACATTGCTCGCATTGATGTAACGACGCTGGCCTACAGCGTATTAAAATGTAAAAAGTATAAGAAAATCTCGACGGTTGGTCGCAAGGCTCGGTAGCTCAGTGGTTAGAGCAGTGAGCCGGATACCCAAAGGTTGCAGGTTCGAGTCCTCTCTGAGAATAACTTGTGGCCGAGTCGATTTTTCAAATATCAAAAGCTTCAGAAAAGTCGGGCAAATAAGTGAACAGTAAACCTAGCGGCTTGGAGTGAACGGACTTCGCTATAATAAATAATCGTCATGTTAAATTTGGCTACAGATGGCGCTGTTGGGGTTGCACGGGAAACGTTTTGTGCTTATTACGAGGGGTGTTCTTTAAGTAATGAGAATAATAATAATAATAATAATAATAATAATAAAATAAATTTTATTTTCTCTCCACAATAGGTACTTAAGTAGGTACTCTTAACTAGATGTTACAATATTATCAGACCTGCATTGTGAGAGACTGGTGCCTGATATAGGTATCAAAAAGAACCTGTGCCACAGGTCACCAGGGTCCTCTTGCTTAAAAAAAATAGTTAAAAACCCGTTTGAGAGGTACCAAGAACGTGAAATAACAACATTAATACTATATAAAAAAATTATACTAGAGCGAATTGCTGTACTTATGTAAGTGTGTGTGTGTGTGTGTGTGTGTGTTGTGTTTGTGTGCATGTGTGAGTGAGTGAGTGTGAGTGTGTCACTTGTTTATTTTATCAAACGGAAAAACACAGTTATCGGTGACAAGAAATCCTAGCGAAGAATATGAAGCAGATTCTCTGTAGACTGGTAAGTTAGACTTTTAATATATTTGGAAACTGTAGATTTGCAAGAAGACTTAGTTAGCGAATAAATGTTCAAAATTTTATTAAGTTTATTATAGAGATAAGGTCCCAGAAAACAAAAGAAATTATGAGAGGTGGCTGTTTTAAATTTGCGTGTCACACATATTTTGTGTTTCCTTCTTTTGTTTTTATGTAACTCAGGATCATAATACAAAAGTGACTGCTGCCTGAGAATCGTTTGAAGCACGAAAGTTTTCCTAATAGACAGAAGGTCCCAACTGTTGTATAGGTCATCAGTAGGGTGTCGGAAAGGGAGACCCGCTGCAACTTTTAATATAGCTCTTTGAGCCCTCTCTGCCTCAATAAGATGGGATTTGGCAGCGCCTCCCCATATAGTAACACAATACTCCACAAGAGACTGGCACAGAGCGTAGTAGACCATCTTAATGACTTGACGGTCTGCCACATGTCTTCCAAAAGTTTTATTTTTTACTTTTTGAAGTCGGTTTGATTTTTTTTATAAAATGTTTTTATTTAATATTATTATTAAATGAGCTATGCCTGCCAGTATTTCTTCTCTTTATTACCAAAGTGTAATTCCTGATTGAACACCCCTCTTATTTTTTACTAGCTTCCGCCTGCGGTTTCACCCGCGTGGTTCACGTTTCCGTGGGAATACGAGATAAAAATTTGCCTATGTTACTCAACGTCCTTTCAATTAACTCTATGCCAACAATCGTGTCGACTTATTGCTTTTTTTATATTTGATTACATAAGGCACGAAACAGGATACAGCTACATTACATTACCTATAGGTAATCGTAACGCCATGCTAACCAAAAATAAAATAAAAAATACGATTATTTGTTTGTTTCTAAAACTAAATAACCACAGTCCGCAGTGCGACTGAATATATGAGTTAAAAGCTGGTAAATAGCGACTTCAACATACACTCCGCTTCTAAGAAATCGAACCACAGCCTTTTTTTTATACAAACGTTCTCACTTCACGGTCTAATAAATAAAAAAGTATGTGTATTTCTGCAAAGATTTGGGTGTTGATGGCGAGGTCAAATGTTCAAATAACCAATTAATATTTAAAACAACTGAAAACATTTCTTGATTTCCTAAACTTTTAGTGAAATTAATATGTCTAATTTTCATTCCATTTAAAGTTGTAGGAAACCGTATTGAGTGAATTTATTTTCCTTACTTTGCACAAAACTGAAGGTTTTCTTGATTTGTGGGACTTTTATTCGCAAGTCGAGTATTCGACTAATACATCGACGTACAAATGTTTACATAACTGTTTATACTTTTTGAATAATCAGACTGTAAAGTGAGTATTGTTGTATGAAAATAACGTAGTGGTTCGATTTCTGTGAAGAGTTGTGCGAGCCAAATGGGGATTACTCGGCGCTAATCACTGCAAATACAGATTTTAGGAAGCAGGACGAAGCTATAGAAAAAAATGGTCACCCGTTCCGTGACCGGTCATTGCGTAAGTTGCTTCACACAATCGAGCGCCACCGAGCTACACTTTATAATGGACATTATTGATATATTTATTATTTTCAAAATTCAAATTCAAAGTAATAGGTAGGTATGTATTAGAATAAATCGAAATAAAAAAGTTTCAAGCATGAAATATAAGTTTGCATTTATGCTATTTTACATTCAAAACCGACAAAATGATGGATGTTTCACGAAATCCTAAAATAAAGTAATATAAAATTGTAATTGGGGATCGTTTTATTACTTTCGATTGTAACTAATCATCTATCAATAACGATGATACTTAATTTCTCGCTGTTTTTTTTTCGCTATTCTCAAATATATGACGTAGTTGTGGAGTAAAGTTATATCTTGTGTAAATCTGATGTGCCGTGTGGTGACGGGCTAAGAATACAAGTGTCACCACTCCCTTACATGCCTGGGATGTCGTAAGAGTCGACTAAGAGGCTCGACGCATTCAAAACCTGTGCGAGAGAAGGAAAACAAACCCTCTACCAACCCGTCTGGCCAGCGTGGTAGCAGTAGGCTAATAGCCTCCTATGAACGCCACAACAGGCGTGAGCTAGGCCTATGTCCAGCAGTGGACGTCCACAGGCTGATGATGGATGAAATCTGATGTTATCTCTCACATATATTGAGTAAATAAAAGTTACAGCATCAGTTATAAACTATATGTAACTTTAGACTCCCACGTAAACACACAGCCCAAATTGGGACATCTCTTTTACCTACACGACATTTCTTACGTCAAGAGATATTTAAAAAAAATACTTCGACTGAATTGGAAACAAAACATCCACCAGGAAAATATTTCAGATAAATTAAGCGAAGGCTTCGTTTCAGTTGGCGATGTTTCCGCGTAACGACGTCGGTCCGTTACACGCCGACAATTTCCCGCTTTGTGCATAAGTACTGCATTTTAAGTATATTTTTAAATTGAGCCGACGTAAAGGCTCAAAACCACCGGTAAAGAAATAATAATTCCGTTTTAAGCACCGGGAATATTCCCCAATGATTAAAGCCGTCGCACACCACTCCATTATGCGACGGTGTAATCAGGAAACTATTCGCATAGAGTTACTACGTAGCGTCAAAAATGTTTCAACGCGCGCGTTGCCGTTACGATTCCGTGCTGCGGATGTTTGAGCGGAAACGTAAACGAGGTTGTCGGGGGTGCGGACTCGCGGCAGTCATCGAGATCGCCTACATAATTATTTAAGTTAATGATATACTACACCTTTCTTGCTATAAATTACTTTTTTGCAGTGGGAGCGAGTGGGACAGGCTTATGAGGGCACGGTGAGGTGCGATAATGAGCGGCGAGGGGTGGCCGGGTGGAGACTGGAGACTCGTGGATTATAATATAGCGGGCGCGGTTTAATCTCGCTATGTACCGACTATGTGCAGGTGCCACAAAGGAGGTATTTACCGCCGCGCCGCCACTGATACTTTTCATTTTAATTTTACTTTTGATGGCTACACAGAAAATTATTTATTTTTATAACGTTTTTCTCAATTGTAAGCTACAAAGGGTAGAATTATCTGCTACGTATTTACTTACACGGCCATATTCATGGAACTTTTTCTTATCTTATGATATCTAAACAATATGCCACTATGCCAACTGTTGCATTAAATCTACCTTTTCAATTGAAAACTGCTTTTATGATTTTAACGAATATCTTGCTTTAAAAAAACATAATATATACTTATAAAATAAATAAAAATATTCGATATGTACTCGTTGAAAGACCAAAATGCATGGAAGTGATACTAACATAAAAAATGACTATTGTAATTGTATAAAAGGAAAATATTCTAATAACTGAGTATAAGAAAATTTTCCTCTTATATTAAATATGTTTCAAGATTGTAGATTTGTGTTTGGCAACGACATGTTCCTTTGTAAATGTTGTTGCTTCTGTTAAAGCTGATAAGTTTCTTGCGGCCGTTCTTCTTATCAGTTAAAAGATGTCCTGAATGGCTGGTAGGAAAAAAAAAATTTGACGATTCGAAAGCACTTATCTATAAGTCTATTTGAATAAAAATCTTTGACTTTGACTTTGACTTTGACTACATACGTAATTAGATGGCTGTTAATCTTAAGTGATAGTCAAACATCCGCATTTTATTTATATTTCGAATGCGAGGATATTTCTCTCATTGATGAAGCGACGGTGGCCAACACCGTAGAACGGTGAATATACTAGAAAGATTCGACGTGTCCTCATAGGTCTCTGTAGCATAATTGGTTAGTGCATTGGGCCGGAATCCCAAGGATGCGGGTTCGAATCCCGTCAGGGCGACATGAGACTAGTTGCTTTTTTCTGGTATATTTTCTTGTTTAATATTTATCACATAAAAATATCATTGTAAAATGCAAAATTAAAAAGTTATAAATTTATACTTATTTATAGTTTGTCATTGTGTTTTTAATTGTTATGTTCCTGTTTTAAGTTTAAGTCGGTTACTTGTTAGTATAATTAAGTTATTTGCTTTAACTGGGTGCCTTCCAGTAAATTGCTGTGTCCGAAAAGGGCGACTAAGTTTATAAGTACTTAACGATAAGAACAACTGTTGTACACTTAATCTTGCAATAAAGATTTCTATTTCAAATACACAAAAAGGCAAGAATATAAATAATACATTTACCCGCAAACAGGATCACGCGATAAATAAGAGATCATGAAAAGAAGAAGAATAAAATACAAACAGAGTGAAAGCCTATTGGACCCTTTCTTAGCATAAACATTGTGAGTCATTCGTAGATAAATAAATGATAAAATAAATAAATTAATGTTTCCATACAATGACACCAATTATCTAGCCCACGTTTAGTATCATGAATAACTTGTGTTATGGATACTAGATACTTAAATACATTTTTTTGTAAATACATATATAATATACATATTAAACATCCAGACCAAGATAAATAGACATATTCAAGCACACAAATATTTGTCTTGTCCGGGGATCGAACCCGGGACCTCTGGCGCAGAAGGTGGGGTTAGTACCCCTGCGCCAAACAGGTTGTCAAATAGTCAAGATGGAATAGATTGCACTCTCTTATTTTGACAGGTATACCTATACATAGATAGACAGACCCTTTACACACACACATTACAGATAAAAGAAAAATCACATAAACCTTATAGCTATGGTGAAAAAGGCGGCCTTATCGCTTGAAGCGATCTCTTCCAGACAACTTTTGAAATCTAGGATAACTGAAGAGACATGCAAAGGGCAGTGTTTCTGAGGACACTATAAAAGTTTTCTTAGTTTTAATTGAAAATATATGTAGTTATTGCATTATTTTTCGAAAATCATTATGTAAACGTAAAATATATCGTTATTAGGAAATCAACAAAACCTTTTAATATTTCAATAGCACGCCTAAAATATAAAATCGCACTTCTTCTTTTGAGTCGATGATGGTTGGTCATCAAGCAGAGCTTTAAGCAGACTACTACTAATAATTTACTACTACTAATAATTTTATTCCTTTGATTGAGGTCGGTCTGTCATATAAAGTTCTTACTCCACGTGAAAAAAAAAAACAGTTTGATATAAAATATGATTTCAGAAAATTCAATTTAATATGTGAAACAAATCCTTTTCGCTAAAATTGACGACCTGTTTGGCGCAGGGGTACTAAACCCGCCTTCTGCGCCAGTGGTCCTGGGTTCGATCCCCGGACAAGACAAATATTTTGTGTGCATGAACATGTCTATTTGTCATGGTCTGGGTGTTTATTATGTATATTATGTATGTAAGTATTTACAAAAAAAGTATATAAGTATGTTTATCCGTTATCTAGTATCCATAACACAAGTTCTTCGTGAAACTTAACGTGGCCTAAATAATTGGTGTGAATGGAAAAAACTTGTTTTTTTTCTAGTATTTATAATTTTGTTCTATAATTTTTCACTTGCACTTCAATGATTTCTTAATAATATACCTGTAAGTATCAGCGTTATGCATCAAATATATAAACTTATTCAGGAAATTAGTATGCACCAGAATATGATAAAAGTTCGCAACCTTTGTGTAGTTAATTTTTTTATGTTTATTGAACTAAAAATTTGTCTCCATTTGATAAGACAAAGGATCGCAATTTTTTTGACAGATTCATCATTCCATCGCTTTAAAATTTATGGAGCTTCTGAGCGAAAAACTGATGTAAATGATTTATTCGCATCCTTGGGAATCCGGCCCAACGCACTAACCAATTATGCTACAGAGACCTATGAGGACTCGTCGAATTTTTCTAGTATATTCACCTGTTGTCCTGTCATGTTGGCCACCGTCGTTTCATCAATGAGAGAAATATCCTCGCATTCGAAAGTTTTTTTTTACAAATGTTTGACTATCGATTAAGATGAAACAGCCATCTAATTATAACTTTTTAATTTTGCATTTTACAATGCTATTTTTATGTGAAAAATATTAAACAAGAAAATATACTAGAAAAAAACTCATTCAATTTCTACGGTTTTCCACGTAGAAATCGAATGACAAAACCCTGCTTTTCCGAGATGAAAAGAGTATTTGTCATGACTTAAACAAATATCATATCGTACACCTACGCTATCGCCGGTACTTTAAAATAGTTTCACTAAATATTCCCAGTGTTTCTTAGGCTGGTAGAGTTGCACACATTTGTGAAGACAGGTCATTGTTCAACAAGCTTAAGATGACTTTACATTTAGTTTAATCACACTATAATTCAGTTTTGCCATTACAATGCAACTTTCTCTAATCTCATTTAAGCAATGAAATATACTACATTCTGATAATTATACTAATATGAATGGCAACTACGTTTGAGTTTCAATAATCATGGTGCTTTTAGTTTCGCCATGTCCGTCTGTCCGTCCGCGACTTAGCTCAGAGATCCTTACTTCTAGAGAGCTGTAATTTGTTAAGAATGTGAATATTAATTACGACATAAAATGTGCTAGAATAAAATATTGAGAAATACTTTTTTAAGTGCACCTTCCCCTACTTGTGATCATTAATCTCATAGTGTGTGTTGTCATTACGGATAGGTCTTTTAAAAATATTATAGGTTTAAGAAGACCACTTTTCGATTTAGGGATCTGTTTTCGAATTATTAAGCTTTAAAGTGCAAAATTTTGTTTGATTACGCCCCACTCAAAATTTAAACGGTAGCTTAAGGATACGTGAAAAAAATCACGAGAGTATTACATTTAATGAAGTTCAAACGAAAACTGTCACTGCTAGAGACTTTACAGCTTATTTATGGAAAAGGTACACCAACAGTATAATTAAAGCAACATTTTTCATAATAATTATCAAAAAGAGCACAATTGACCTACATACAGGGCGTATACAACATTTAAAACAGTAATTGCTTCATATAATATCTATGCTAGCATGAAATTGAGAAAGAAAATAAGAGAAAAGGAAATTTAATGGCAACTTATTAAACATACTTATTCCTCGGGACGGGATCCCGTCAGGGCGACATGAGACTAGTTGCTTTTTTCTAGTATATTTTCTTGTTTAATATTTATCACATAAAAATAGCATTGTAAAATGCAAAATTAAAAAGTTATAATACTTATTCCTATTTGGTATTAGGCTCTAACAATTTAAAGATGCTTCTTTTAAATTTAGGTAAGGAGTCCCGAAAAACATCTATATCACTAGAGCTTTCTCGATTGAGAGACAGAGTAACGAGTTATTCGATTAACTAAAAATATTTTAATTTAACCATTTAAACATAACCATTTTAAACTATTGTAAAGGCTAACACGGAAGCATATACTGCACGTGGCCCGAACCACACTTTTCTTGTTAGTTTATTTTTATTAGTTTGATGTCAATACTCTTTTGCTGCTAGGACAAGAAAAGGTTAGAATTATATATTTTAGACACTTCTTTTAAACATTATTTGTTTGGTTACTACATAATGGTTTATGTTACAAAAATTAAAAAATCATATATTACTCTTGGCCTCATTCTTGATCAAAGATTAAGAAAAGACCGAAATTGGAGCGAGCTTGCCTAGAAAATGCCTATAGGGTTGTAGGCTGCCGGGAATACAGACGCAGGCAGAGAATTCCACTCTCGGGCTGTGCGTATAATAAGGAATGAAGCAAAATGCTTTGTACGCAGACGAACCTACTAGGTGGTACGTCTGGACTCCTGGTGGTAATTAGGAGCTGGCGGGATGAGCTTATGCAGCTCAATAGCACACTCTCCAAAGTACAAACTGTAGAACACCGATAAACTCTTCGACGATGAGGGAGACTGTGGAGCTTGGTATTCACCAGTTTCTCACCCCCAACGAGTTTTCTGTCTCTGCGTTCCACAGAATCGAGTGAAACTAGCTGGTATTTGATTCTTGAATTTTCATATTTTTAAGGGGTCATTTCGAAAAGAAAAAGAGTCGAAGCAAAATCATAAAATCGTGTTTCAGAATCCTTACAAATATAGATAAATAAATGAAGACAAAAACATAGATATCAACACTTACATAATCGTAATTATAAAAAAAAAACCTTCTTCTAATTGAATATAGTTGTACCCATCAAATTCAAATTCAATATCATTTATTCAGTCTAGGCTACAAGCACTTATGAACGTCAAAGAAGCTACGCCATCGGTTCAAAACCCTACGGCGGGAGACCTTGTAACGAGAAGAACCGGCAAGAAACTCGTCAAGGGCTATTATTTTCTCCCTGTTTTATTTCATACAGAGTCGTCAAATTGAAATGTGAGCTTAACATATCAGTAAGGTCAATTTCCATCACAAAAGAAAATACTAATTATAATATTAAATTTTTACCGACTTCAACAAAAAAGGAGGGAGGTACTCAATTCAACGCGTATTTTTTTTTTTTTTTTTTTTGTCTGATGTATTATACCGATTACTCCGGTGTTGGTGATCCGATTTTAATAGTTGTTTTTTTGTTCGATCGGGTACACTGTCAATTTGGTCCCATATAATTTTTACGAAGATCTGGCTAGTAGTTTTTTCATAATCTTGAAAAATATCAATCACCTTTTGGCAAGTAGTCGTTTACCTAGATGACATTGTTGTGTATGGGCTGATTTTTAGTGTAAGTAACGGCACATGATGTAACTAAAAAATCTGAAATAAAAACATTTTATAAAAAAAAACAAACCGACTTCAAAAAGTAAAAAATAAAACTTTTGGAGTCGGTGCTAGCTAGCTAAGGCCAAAAAAATATATAGTTAATAGAAGTGCAATGTAGAATGCCCTGGCTGGCACCAACTCCAAAAGTTTTATTTTTTACTTTTTGAAGTCGGTTTTTTTTTTTTTTATAAAATGTTTTTATGGTTATCCTAACCGTAAACAATTTTCAACTCGCAAGGAAGGACCTACATTATAACATTTCTCGCATTACAAGGTTACTGTACTGCAAGTTGTGACGTACATACTTCACTAAGTCACTAAGTTCCCATATAGTAGATCAAATGGACAAGGGTAAAAAATGTCTGTCAGTTTTCATCGATCTCAAAAAAGCCTTTGATACAGTCTCCATCCCCATCCTTTTGCAAAAATTAGAAAAGATTGGTATAAGAGGAAATCAATTGGAGTTATTCAAAAATTATCTGTGCGGGCGGAAGCAAAGAGTAAAATTGATAACACATCAAAGTGAAGACGTAATTTTGTCATACGGTGTGCCTCAGGGGAGTGTTTTGGGACCTACCTTGTTCCTCATATTAATGATCTCTGCAATATGTGTCTCAAAAACTCTAAAATAATTTCGTATGCCGATGACACGGCTATTGTTTTTACTGGATCTTCTTGGGAGAATGTCAGAAATGATACTGAAAGAGGATTATCAGTGGTGGCCAGATGGCTGAAATACAATCTTTTAACGCTCAATACTGATAAAACCAATTTCATTTGCTACAGTATCTACAATAATGCGCAACCTAGTGAGGATTACAAAATCACCATTCATTCATGTAGGAGCTCTCGTGATAATTGTAGCTGTCCATCAATTAACAAAAACAAGCAAGTAAAATATTTAGGCATTATAATCGATCAAAATTTATCCTGGTATCCCCATATTGAACAATTGTCATCGCGGATCAGAAAACTTATTTGGATATTTAAAACTCTTAGGCATACAGTACCAGACTACTCTAAGATAAATAGCATCCATAACAAAAATACCTTAAACGCAATATACATCTCTCTTGTACAATCTATTATAATCTATTGCATCTCTATATGGGGAGGTGCATATAAAACACATTTTTTACAAGTAGAAAGAGCCCAGCGGGCCTTAATAAAGGTTATGTACTTTAAAAAAAAACGCTACCCGACAGAGGATTTATATCACGAAAGCGACCTTTTATCTGTTCGTAAATTATATATTTTACAAATAACTTTGAAAAAACACAAATCGACAAGTTTTGATTCAAGTCTTGCACGCAAAAGAAGAAGAGACAAAGTAATAAAAGTTCCTTCAACAAAAACTGTCTTTGCTAGCATACAATATAAAAGTAATTCTGCGATTGTGTATAACAAAGTAAATAAAGTTCTAGATTTACATTCAAAAACTTATCATGATTGCAAAGTTAAAATTATAAATTGGTTAAAAACATTAAATTACGAAGAAACTGAGATCATACTAAAAAAATCTAAATAATAAACATGCATCACCTATCTCTCACACACACACACACGAACACACACACCCACACACACACACACACACAATGTATAAATAAACATTTTTTTTTTCTTTTTTGTACATTAAATATATATTAGTTATGATAAGGTAATGTAAGATATGGAGGAGCGGATACTCCTGGCACAAGTATATATGTACTTAAAAGGAATATCCAATATCTAGCTTTATTAATCATGTACCTTATGAAAGAAATAAAGATATTTTGTATTTTGTATTTTGTACATACAGGTCGATAGCAATTTATTTTAGATGAAAATATTTTAGTTCTAAGCACAACGTTAAGACAAGCAGACTGAAGTAGACCCATTTCCGCTTGGCGGCACCCGTTCACGAGCATGACGCATGAGCATGAAGCATCAGGGTCCATAGTGATACCTTGTAAGTATCTTCTATTGTACACCTATGGAATGCAATAAAGTATTGAGTATTGAGTAACAGAATAGCAAGGCATGACTTAGTTACAGGAATAACGAAATGATATTTCCGTGGAATATTATTCAGAGTACAGCTGTAAAAGATGATAATAATTACACAGTTTGTTGAAGATATTAAATAAAAGATGAAACATAAAATTATAAGACGTATACTTTTAAATAAACATTAGTTTATATTATTATGACTTGACGACCTGTTTGGCGCAGGGGTACTAAGCCCGCCTTCTGCGCCAGAGGTCCCGGGTTCGATCCCCGGACAAGAAAAATATTTGTGTGCATGAACATGTCTATTTGTCTTGGTCTGGGTGTTTAATATGTATAATAAGTCTGTATTTACAAAAAAAAAAGTATATAAGTATGTTTATCCGTTATCTAGTATCCATAACACAAGTTCTTCATGAAACTTAACGTGGGCTACATAATTGGTGTGTTGTATGCAATTATTTATTTATTTGTTTTTATTATTCTTAGACTCCCGAGATGCTTACCAAAGAATAAATAATATTGTCTGTAGATCTGTAATAGAAACAATATTAGTCACGGAGGAACTCGAGACAGTACATTTTTGGTGACCCATCCCGTAACCGACCATTGCGAAAGTTGCTTAATCTCAACAATTGCAGGCCGAGCGCGTTAACCATTGCGCCACCGAGCTCCTAACAAAGTTCAGTGCACATTGTTCATTATTATTACCCGATATTTGGTGGTAAATGTTTTCAACATGGTTGTATTCAGGGAGTTAAGAAATGAGGTGGCAGAGAAAGGGGTTATCTGTGGTCAAAAGGAATAAGTACTCACTACTAATAATTAATATAAGTAAGATTTTTGGATTCCTGACATTTCGGCACCTTTTCAGCTGCCGTGGTCACGGGTGACTGTGCATTGAAGTCCGCGAAGATGAGTGCGCGAAGAAAAGATGTGCTTACATAAACACATTTGGCTTCGTTATTATTGTGTTATGCTACATCAACACTTTGACAACCATCTAATAATACATCTTTCCCTCCCTTCTAGCGTTGCCTGTGATCCCTTCCCTTTTCTCTTCTTGCCAAACGGACCTGTACCATCTTCTAAACCACTGATTCCCATACAGAAATTGATAAACTCGCTACGATCGTGACAGAGATCTATAGACACAGTTATTGCTAACTAGCTGACTACCTCACATCAAAAAATATTAATAATCTACATGTCATTATGCTTTCTATTGGTGAGAGAAAGTTCAAAATCGGTTCTGTAGTTCCAGAGATCCTTCCAACAAACAAATTGAAGTTTTTAAGTTAAGATACATTTTAAATAGAAAAATATTGGAAAAAAATCAACTCGGCCACAAGTGAATTCTCAGATGGGACTCGAACCCACGACCTTTGGAAGTCCGGTCCAAAGCTCTAACCACTGACCTACCGAGACTTAGTTAATTTGTTAGTTAATTTATTAGTTTGTTGTTGGAAGTAAAACTTTACCTTTTTATAATATTAAAATTTATTAAGTATAATACTTACCTAGATTTGTCATTTCTACATCTTATGTCCACTCTACTCTGTACAAACCAAAGTTAAAGCACAAATGTCACAAATGTGTATATTGCACAGGAAATCAGGAAACTGATTACGTCACAAAAGCAGGTTTGCGGATTTCGACGTTACCGATGGCAATATGACGACTACGATACCAACACCCAATGCGATTATGAATCCGAATCCGATTTTCATACCGATTCTTATTTAGAATTAATTCTAAGAAAATTTTAAGCTTTGGCGTTTACAAGTGTTACATATACGTCCTGATTGATGATCCTGTGCATTTTATTTTATAAGTAGATTATAGTAACCTTTTTTGGCAATGTTATAACAGCAATATAACATTAGCAATAATAGACTCATTTAATAATGAAATGTGTTTATTTACTGAGGTACAATCAACAGCAACTACGGCTTTACATTTGCACTACGAAAACCACGGACCTACATCGAGATAGACGAAAAGAGCGCTTCAAACTGTATGAGAATATAGCGTGTCACATTTTTCGCACCTACGATGACGTCACGAGCGAGATTTAGTAATGTGGAAATGTTATTGACGAGCTCTTGCAAGAAAGCACTGCAAAATCAGCCATTTTC
This sequence comes from Chrysoteuchia culmella, assembly GCA_910589605.1. Taxonomy (NCBI): domain Eukaryota; kingdom Metazoa; phylum Arthropoda; class Insecta; order Lepidoptera; family Crambidae; genus Chrysoteuchia; species Chrysoteuchia culmella. The sequence goes on from OU342657.1 coordinate 239,152, forward strand.
GTTTCTGAGTGACGCTTGTTTTCATGGCAATGGTCTCAAGCGGACTGACTTAGGTCGGATAAATTTGACCGTGGATCAAACTATTTACACGCAAAGTACACTTTTACCGTCTATCTCGATATAGGTCTGTGACTAAAACCACCGCTATTATGAGCTACGTACGGGAGCTCTCAAGGTCAATGTGTAAAGCCGTTGACTGTACATTAAAGAAGTAAAAGGACGGTAGAAGCAAAGAATACTCAAAGAAAATGAACGTATGTTTACAGAGCAATTATGTTTAAAGTGTAAACATTACACATTTGGCGGTGAGTATTGTTTGATAAATATAATGTATGTTTGAGTTAAACATGTGTGTAGGTGGGTATTATGTGTTAAATATTGTTTGTGAGAGGTGCCGAGGGCGCGGGCGGCTCTTTGTGTGATTATGTGAGCACTTTTGTAGTAAAAACACTAAGCCGTTGAAGGGTGGTGCATGGCGAGCTCAATGACGTGAAATCATATAATAATATTTTAAGTATATTAAAATTATTTGTGTACGCTTTGAAACAAAGCACAGGTTATAAACAAGAAGAAAGTGGATCTGATTTTGATATGCCTTCGGCAGATATGCAGACGGGCAAACACATATTATTATTTTTTTACATATAACTCATGGCCCCGTGATGTGTTGACGCGCAGTTTGTTTTAAAACAATGGACATGAGCACATATAAATTAATATTGAGCCATTCTTTTAGCTCTTTCATAATTTTCTTTTAGTACCAAAATTGTTTAAATAGTTGTTATGTAAGTAATATATTTATTTATTTTATGTATATAGTATGTTAATATATTACAAAATTATATAAACCTTGTTCCGTTTAGATTGACTGTAAAACATAGCATTCTTTAAAATAAAAAATATACAAACAAACGAACTAATTCTTGAAAAATGTTCCTATTAATAATGAAAAAATTATCGTAGCCTTACAGTATAGTTTTAGTTTTACAGTTAGTTTAGTTTACATTTACATAAGTAAAAGTGTCGCGTTATTTGCTGTCGGTACGTGGGCGGAGTGAGTCCTTTGTCTTACGGCATGCACTTTATGTGGTCGGCCAGCCTCCGCGCACGTACATACTGCCTATTACAGCCACGCTCACGTGCAATGACATATAAACACTAAGCAATCTTATCACATTACAATATTGAATGACATTTGGGGCAAGAAAGTATGTGGTATTATCATATATGTGGTGTACATCTTGTTGGTTGCCCTTTAATAAATGAAAAAAAAAGAGCTTTGTTTCCGAGTACGTCAATTTGATAAATCCAGCGGGTACAAAACGCATGTGCAGGCTTATGTTTCCACATTCAACCACGAACTCAAGGTTTTTTTTTATTGAACGACGGTGAGACTCTTAGCCTTCATCATACCTTTTTTTTTATACTAGGAGAAATGCTTTTACGCATCCCTCGCCCCCAGGTGCAGGGGCGATTCGAAATGTTGGACTCACCTGGGCGGGTACTACCAACTAAAACTCCTAGTACTTGCCCTCCAGGCCGCCAACGGGGGGTAGGAGCCTTCATCATACCTGATGTTAAGTTTTGATAAGACTGAAGAAGAACACAACAATGCTGAAAACATTGTTGTTATGGCGTCAGACTTAGATAAGACGGTGGTAGCTAAGCCAAGCGGACTTTCAACGGAACTTAAGGGGAATACAATATGTACCCCCTCTGGGAATCGAACCCGGGACCCCTGGGTCTGATACCGGTGGTTGTACCACTACACAACAGAGGCTGTACAGAAACAATAAGACTACGTTTAGGCGCTTTAATGTGTGAACATGTAAATTATTTGTACAATATGGACATAATAAGTTTGCACCACAGACATAGATCTATTGCACTTTTAATTTTGTTTTTTTTTCAATAGCTCACTATACAAAAGAGTCAACTTTATACATAACATAACTCACTCATTTTATTAGCTGCAAGCTGATGAACGATACTCTTCGTTGGATAAAATATATAGTATTAATGTAAGCTATATACAAATAAGGAAATTGCATTTGGGTGTTATTATAAAGCATTGTTAAACCTACTCAGATTGTTTGAACTCCCAAGCTAAGAACTACGAGCTAAACACATTTATTACAATATCTTGATTCAATTAAGAACACTATTTCTAACTTTTGCTTTCATTTGGGAACTAACCAAAATATTTAGCTACATTTCGTCTATAGCAGCGCCCTAATCAAAATAAGAAGCCCAAATAACAGGCGATAAACTCAAGTGCCCACGAGTTGATTCCTTCATCATTTTCATTTTTCCCGTTTTTCCAGACAAATCAATGTAATGGCCTTAATGCGGAGTTTCCACGATCAAAGGAGACCCCAATACACTTAGCCTCAATATAATTAGATGAATCGCCGCAGCCCTATCTGTAATCACGTAACGCGCAATCTTCTTGGTTTTCAAAAGATTCAGACAACTGCAGGCTATTTTATGTCTTATGATGAAGAGTCAAGACTCTGATTCGCTGGTGCTGGAGCTGTGCGTGAAGTTAGTCAGGGTTTTCAGTAGAGAAGATTATTTCCGATCTCGTTAAACTTTGTTGCAGGGCTGCTTAGGGGTTGGAATGGGAGGTCTTTTAAATTTTGTTTTTATGTGTACTGAAGATAGCTAGCTGTGTAGTGTCGGCTTAGGATAGCACTACCCCCTCTCATCCCGTGGGTGTCGTAAAAGGCGACTAAGGGACTCGGCCTTCAGGAGATGGGCAGCAGCGTCGCCTACATACTTGGCCATACTGCGATCGCCAACCCGCCTGCCAAGCGTGGCGATTATGGCAAACCCCCCCCTTTTAGGGGAGGCCTATACCCAGCAGTGGGTGTTATATGGCTGAGACGACGACGACGACGACGACGACGAAGATAGCTAGAGAAAACGTTTTTTTAAAAGAACCGACTTCAAAAAGTAAAAATAAACCTTTTGGAGCCAGTGCCAGCCATGGCATCATTGGACATTCTACATTAGATTATACCTTTTTTTTGCCTTGGAAGGAAAGTTGATAGTAGACGATCTCTGTTTACACTTAAAGGAGATGTACGCGTGATTTGAGTATGTTGTGAATATTGAAAAAAAAAAAGATTTGGTGTCTTTATTTATTATTATATAAGAAAAATTTTTCATCGGACAACCAGACGTACAAATAGTTATCACAATTATATGGTTCATATATCAAAGAGTCGCACTAAGCGTTTTAACTCGACATTTATCATCCGTACCGCCAAAGAGTGGATCCTCCTTGCCTGAGTCTGTGTTTCCTGACACTTACAATTTGGGGGTCTTCAAGTCCCGAGTGAAAAAGTTAGATTTAGGCAAGCGCGTCCTGAATCGCATTTTTGCTTTACATTGAGGAAGATAGCGATCAAGCGCTTTTCCTATCTAATATATATAAAAAAAATCGTAGAGTGTGCTCCTACCACACACGCTGGGCGGCATCCCTCGCCCGCCCTATATTAGGGCCTTGTTGGCGCGTAATTCGATAATTCGCGCGGAGGCAGCCATTTTGTCGCCCCTTCCGATTGCACTCACTAACAGTATTAAATAATGTGTCCCTCATTTTTGTCTTTTGAGAGTTAACTGAAATATACGAACAGAATATTTTCTTTTGAGAATCTGAGATATAATTACTTTTGTGTATTACTGAGAGTATAATGAATACCATACAACGTCACAAACGATTGTTCTAATTCCGAAATAATATTGCAATACTAAAAACACACAACATTCAATTCGTCGTCTCAGCCACATAACACCCACTGCTGGGTATAGGCCTCCCCCAAGGATCTCCACAACGATCGGTCCTTCGCAGTCCGCATCCAGCGGCTTCCCTCGACCTTCACCATATCGTCGGTCCACCTTGTCGGGGGCCTACCCACGGAGGGTCATCCTATGCGTGGTCGCCATTCCAGAACCTTTCCGCCCCAACGGCCATCGGTTCTTCTCGCTATGTGTCTCGCCCACTACCACTTCAGCTGAGCAATCCTTCGAGCGATGTCAGTTACTTTTAGTTCTCCTACGGATCTTCTCATTTCTGATTCGATCACGGAGGGAAACGCCGAGCACAGCCCTCTCCATTGCACGCTGGGTGGCCTTGAGCTTTCTTATCAGACCCATAGTTAGCGACCACGTTTCACTACCGTAAGTCATCACTGGCAACACACACTGGTCATAGACTTTCGTCTTGAGACGCGAAGATTTTACGGAGTTTTCCGAATGCTGCCTATCCAAGTTGGATTCGACGGGAGATCTCTTTCTCGAAGTTGAAAATTCAATTACCTAATAATAATATTAACCTTCAATAATAATTAAAAAAAACAGTAAAAAAACAGCTGTATAACAAACAATAAAAATTCAAATTTCATACAATCACACCAATTATCTAGTCCATATAAATTAATTCAAATCAAAATTACATTAAAGGACAGAAACAATACACCATCTTTGAAAACTGATAAGGCTTGTCTGCAAAGATATCAGCATGTGGTACTTGTCTTAGGAACTTATTGATCAGAGTCAGGGCTCGTATTGTAGGACAATAAAATGCTGTGCATAATGTGTGCGAGTGCGTATCTGGCGTTGGTGGATAAATATTTGAGGGCGACGCGCGGGTATCGCACCCTCCCCCATATCCACTAGGAGTTTTGCCGCTAACAGACCTAAGCTGCTCAGGGCAATTGGATTTTCAACCTTGTTCTGTAGTAGATTGTAATAGTGAACAATATTTTCCTCGCAGTTCTAATGTGTCATTCCAGTAATAAAAAGAGATGGATACAACAAAGGGTAATATCCATACTTTTGCTTGTACAAAGACCTTTTCAATTAGTAGGGTGTATATTTTGCATAAGGATCCCAAACTAACCTAAAGCTAAACTCCGTTTTGGTTTAATTATATTATTTTAGTTCATTGAATCATAAAAACAATAACAATAAGGTTAAACTATTTGTTATAAGAATTTTATATTAGGCTGGGTGAGATTTCACAACCTATAATTGGATTTCGGACTGTGACATAATTTTTTATTTTTAAATTGTCTTTGTCTTGTACCTCATGTCAGTGTCAACATTTACGGAATCGTTTTTATTCTTATTAATAAGTAACAGTATATTTCTACTTCAAATAACTTTGAATGAACTATAATACTCCCTTTTTTATTATTTTAGTTTTTTATATCATTCAAACAACGAGAATAAGGTATATTTAGATTAAACTTTATGTTTAAAGATTTTTTTACCGGAATTTGACCGCGGAAACAACCATAAAATGTTCCTCGCTGTTGTTAGGTGAAAAATTGTGTGTTGCGCTCGGCAGAAAAGTTTTTAGCGTCTTGTACCTTTGAAATCCTCGCTTCGCTCAGCTTTCAATAGAGGTAACTCGCCGCTAAATAACCAACTTTCCAGCCTTGCATAACAAATAACTATTAAACGTTTTGCCATTCGCATCACAAAATCCAACGCTTTGTGGGCACTCTTACATACACCCTTCATGTGCTTCCTAAAGTTTAACTCAGTGTCCAAGTACAAGCCAAGATCACGTATTTCGTAAACCTTCTCCAGAGGATTATTCGACAAAGTGTAAGTAGTAGCAATTGGCGCCCTGGATCTGCTGAAAGTAATGATTTCACACTTTGAAGTATTAAAGAGAAGGCGATTAACCCCCCATTCAACTACAGTATTGATTTCATTCTGGAGTACAGCAGTATCTTCGACTTTAGTTATGGGATGATGTAGCTTAATGTCGTCAGCGAACATTTTTTGCTACTATCACTGTTTGTGGGAGGTCATTTACCATTATGGAAAACAGAGTAGGTCCATTAGGACCTAGTGTAATATAAATTAGAAACAAAGCCCTGAAATTGAACGAATAGTTCACGGTTACACAGATAACTAGCTAACAGCTTCAAAAGTTTAGGTGAGAACCCTCATTTCTGAAGTAGCAAATCATTATCCCCCACATCAAATGCCTTACTAAAATCTAAATATGCCACATCCACCTGACAACCGGATTCCAATGACGAAGCCACATCGTCTACCATATTAATGTGACTAGTTACGGTGCTTCTAATGTGTCCAAATCCATGTTGTGCATCACTCAGCCAAAGTGTTTTTGATGAACAATGTGATCACTCTACTACACCAGCCTTGTACGTGAGGACCGAGTTTGGTGCCCTACTTCTTCGTTGATCCATAAAGCTTAGATTATTGAGTATGTTACGCTCCAAATCAATTTGGTATTTTTATACGCTAAATTTATCAATAATTTAACTTTCTATCTATAATATTTAAAAGTTCCCTGTCCACTTCACGATTAAACTTTATAATATATACATATATATTAATAATTTCAGGTGTATTCTAAGACAGGTTGTTTGACATTCGTTGTAACGGGTCTTGCTAACGTAAAACTTCGCTTAACTTGGTGTATAGTACATTAAAGTATTTTTAGATAAAATTACTAAAGTATATTACAGTATATAACATGTTTTACACAAAATATTGTCTAACTCTATCCCAAAATGCTTCACGAGCGATGTACATAAAGCGAATGAATGCATTATTCAGGAAATCAGCGACTCCTCGAACATTTCGTTACGTAAAAAGTTGCAAGAGATTCCAGCCCATGCATTATTCAACGACCGCCACCCTACGGACGGTATTTGACTCACTAATATTTACAAATTGCTATAAACAATGTTATTTTGTTTATTATTGAAATTAAATTTATAATACACATTTCTGTATATATATTTACATATAATACAGATTTCTTAAAGGCGACGAGTGACTACGACGTTTCGTAGTCTCTTCGTAGCAGATAGTTTTCTTCGGCAGTATGAGAAACTCACTATTTATTATACAAGTAATCTGAATAAATATTAATCTTTGTATGTTTATCAGAGGATACGCATAGAGATGCGTTACAATACTCAGATTGTGATGTGAAACTTTCAGGGGAAACCCGCGAGGGTTCTTGGTTTAAAAAAATCTTTATACTTTACCTGACATTGCAACGCATGCCGGGTGCCGCTAGTAATTTAAAAAAGTCAATGAATGGCTTACTGTCTGAAAATATTGGTACATCTTTACTTTTCATATAATTGTGTTCAATTCTTCAAAGCTTAGCCACCTCTGAACCATCCGAGGTCACAGGATAACGCACCATCTTTTCCGAAATTTTGACTGCTTGTAAACACACAGTGGGTTGCACCAAGTTTTCTACGTTATTCTTTTACATTTACAGGTTTGGTTTAACACTAAAATACACGCGCCCCTTTTTTTAAATGATTGCTTGCGCGCTATACTATGGTAGAACAGTTTATATATGTTGTAAGATATTTTAAAATACAATATTTTATTGTTTTAATAATGTGAGTAGAATATCTCATTGATAAGTGAACAATCTTCAAATAAGTCTTATTAACCTAATACTGGCAAAATTTATATTAAAATATGATTACGACATCAACATTAATAAAGAAGTTAAAATTGATTAATTCAAGTATATTTATTCATATTCATATTATTACTGCTATTATGCAGCTTAGTAATGAAGTCTAGGCTAGATATTTCTAATTTAATTTAATCCTTACATTCCTTCATACAATATTTACAACTTTTTTTGAGTGAAATCAGCAATTGCGCGTACTACTATAGTAGAACCAGAGTTTTAGTGTTATATTGCAGCGACAGGTACAATCGCAAGAGGGTGTGTTGATCCTCATTTGTCGCGCTATTTCATAGACTAGGCTTACCTGGCCCCACATCGTCATTGCGTGATAATCTAAAAAGTTACGAATAATTTCATGACGGCGGCGGCGCTCTACTATGGCAGAACACGAGTGCACTTTAGTGTAAAAAATGTTTTGCATTTGACTGTTTTGATAAGCAAATTGCATACGTACATCTAAAGTTTTGGCGCGCACTGTTCATTGAAATAAAACATCTTTCACCCCGTCATCCCGTGACCACGGCAGCTGAAAAGGTGCGAAACCTCGGGAAAACCAAAAAACACCTAAATACCTTAAAATACAGACAATAAGATCTTAGTTCGTGAAATACAGCGCGTTTAATATCCGGAAAATTGTTTTATTTCAAGCAAATTGCAGTTACTTTGTAAAAAAATTTTTGGTGCAATCGGCCGTTAGCCATTTGGATATCCTTTCTCCTATTATTATTATCCTATCCTACATATATTATAAATGTGAAAGTTTATGAGAATGTTTGTTACTCTTTAACGCAAAAGCTACTGAACAGATTTGGATGAAATTTTGTATGTATTGACTTCAAGTAGTGAACTAACACACAGGCTACTTTTTATCTGGATATTCCCACGGGAACGGGAACCACGCGGGTGAAACCGCGGACGGCCGCTAGTATCCTACTAATATAATAAATGCGAAAGTGTGTCAGTTTGTTTGTTTGTTCCTCTTTCACGCAAACACTGCTAAACGGATTCGGATGAAATTTAGTATCTAGGGACTTCAAGTAGTGGACTAACACGTAAGCTACTTTTTATCCGGATATTCCCACGGGAACGGGAACCACGCGGGTGAAAGCGCGGGCGGCCGCTAATATTATAAATGCGAAAGTTAGTGGGGAAGTTTGGATGTATGTTACTCTATCTCTCAAAAACTACTGAACGGATTCGGTTGAAATTTGAGACACAGTTAGCAGATAGCTTAGATAAAAACATAGGATACTTTTAATCTCGATATTCCCCCGGAAAATACTGGAATCATGCGGGTGAAACCGCGGGCGGGCGCTAGAAATCAAAAAGTGATACAAAAGTACTTAAAAAATTTATACACAAATTGATCAGCTACTTAACTGGCAACAGTTAATATAAAGTGAAAGAAAGTGATTTTTTCAAAGATTAAAGTGATCCTATACAATATGTTGCTACGAATATATTTCAGCAGCAGAATCTGTAACATTGTACATAATTTTTAATCAAGTAAATATACTAGAAAAAAGCAACTTGTCTCATGTTGCCCTGACGGGACTCGAACCCGCATCCTTGGGAATCCGGCCCAATGCACTGACCAATTATGCTACAGAGACCTACGAGAACACGTTGAAATTCTCTAGTATATTCACCTTTTTTCTACGGTGTTGGCCACCGTCGTTTCATCAATGAGAGAAATATATCCTCGCATTCGAAAGAAACATCTTTACAGATGTTTGACTATCGATTAAGATGAAACTGCCATCTACTTATAACTTTTTAATTTTGCATTTTACAATGCTATTTTTATGTGATAATTTTTAATCAAGTAAATATACTAGAAAAAAGCAACTTGTCTCATGTTGCCCTGACGACTCGAACCCGTATCCTTGGGAATCAATCAATTGTACATACCTGTATGTTGTTTTTTTACAATTGTTCTTCTGGTTACACAATCGAATGCAAAAGTGTGATTGTTTGCCTTTCACAATTTAAATTTTAAGCCGATTCTTGTCGCAGTTAGAACATTTTTTTATTAGCTGCCCAATAAATAAGTAAATTTACATATAATTTCAAAGTGATATAAATAGTCACGACACGCATATCACATAAAATAAAAAAGAGCAATATTTTTATTTAAAGTACATACACCGAAATGATCGCGTAATTCACAGGCTTTCTTCACCACGCGCGTGACGAGTCACACCCCGTCGGAGGGAGAGTGGGGGATGCAATTTTCATATATTTTTACATCGCATAAAACACTCATTACGAGATGCATTTGCTAACGAACGGGATGAGAAGGACCGCCTATGTGCAGCAGTTATAGCGCAGGAGCTGCATTGTGTTTTTGTAACTATGAAATCAAAAATATCTAGCTTATTTAGGATTTTTTATTTTCGCATTTACGATGCTATTATTTTAAATAAGAAAATATACTAGAAAAAAAGAAAGCATTGCACTGAATTCCTAGAGGTGCTACTTTGAGAGCCGTCTGAGCGACATGAGACACGTTGATTTTATCTAGTAGGTATATATTATTATTTAAAATCATATCTAGTTTTATTGGTTTCAAAGTTAGATATAGATTTGCGCCATGTAACGCCTGAGTCTCGGCTGCATTTGCAGTCGTTAAAACCCACCAATACGCATCGGGCCCGCGTGGTGGGTCATGGCCCGTTCTCCTTATCCATCCATAAGGAAGGCCAGTGCCCCAGCAGTGGGGACATTAAAAATGGCTGCTGAAGAGAATGCCTGATTCTATCAAATACTTATGTATTAGTTGCTATGTCGGTTGCTGCTAAAATATTGTGGCGGTGATTTGATTATTGTTGTAACAATAGCAAATAATAATGTTGAGAGAAAAATGGTCCTTGCTTATTTGAAGATTTTGAATAGAAATAAGAATATTTGTGGTGTTTGATTGTGTAATTGTATAGATACCATTTCTAGTTGAAAAAGAATACTACTGTTGTTTTCTTGAGTTGTAGATATCTGGAGTTGGCCGCACAAGGTCAGATGTAGTGGAGATCCCATCTTAGAGCCCTATGTCATAAGACATAATCATCTTCATCATTAACAACAAATTTAATTATTAATGTGGAATTTTTCGTACCTACGATGAAGTCACGAGCAAGATTTAGTGATGTGTAAACGTTATTGACGAGCTCTTGCAAGAAAGAACTGCACAATTAACCGTTTTCGTTTCTGAGTGACACGTGTGCTCATGACAATGGTCTCATACGGACTGACTTAGGTCGTATAACTTTGACCGTGGATCAAACTTTTGGCACGCAAGGTAGGTACACTTTTACCGTCTATCTCGATATAGGTCTGTGATCCTAACTAATGTTATAAATGCGAAAGTGTGTTTGTTTGTCCTTTTTTGACACCCTAACTCAACGACCAATCGACTTGATATTTGGCCTAGAGTTAGTTGAAAGGGCGTAGAGTAACATAGGCTACTTTTATCCCGAAATTCCCACGGGAACGGGAACCACGCGGGTGAAACTGCGAGTGGAAGCTAGTGTATAAACTTGAGTAGCCAGCTCCCGAGCTAGGCTCGCGGCACAAAATGGCCGGGTACATAGCCGTGGGCTTTGTCTCTAGGTAACGACGCAGTTCCGCCCCGTAACGATGTCCTCCCGGTAATGACGACCCCCGCCCCCGCGCCCCCCGCCCCCCACTCGTCATCAGCACAATGACATTAGTGAGAATAGTGCTTAGTGCTCTCACGCGACTGACTGACTCTGAATGTCCTACGAAGCGATGCTAAGCTGTAGCCATTGTCGAGCTAACATTTAATATGCACAGTACCAATAATTATTATTATCAAACCAAAACCAAAAAAGTATGAGACAAAAAGATTGTTGGTTTAATATTAGTCGATCTTGGTAAAATTACATAAACAAGTAACTGTAAAAGGTTAAAGTATGTCTTGAGCCATACCATTGTTTAGTAGTTACAAAACGTTTTGTTAAGAGTTAACAATACTTACGAATACAATACATTATTTGATAACTTTCTACCATAGAAAAGTCAAAACTCAGCAATGTACACCTATGTTTTTGGTATCAAATTTAAGTCAGTCATAACACCTCCTCCACAAAGCGTTAAAAAGCTCTTTTCATTTTACTGTTATAATTTCTCATTTTCTCTTTTCCTTTTATTTTTAGGGTTCCGTATCCAAAGGGTAAAACGAGACCCTATTACTAAGACTCTGCTATCCGTCCCTCTGTCTGTCTGTCCGTCTGTCTCCGGGCTGTATCTCATGAATCGTGATAGTTAGACAGTTAAAATTTTCGAGATGATGTATATCTGTTGCCGCTATATCAACAAATACGAATAGCATACGAATCTGGCACTTCAGGCCGTCTCAGATTGGGGCAACGCCAATCTTGTCAGTTTCAATGCCAACAAAACACAGGCTTGTTTATTCACTGCAAAACGGAGTCTCTTCTGACTGTCTCCGACTTTCCAGGGTCTATCCTTACCGGTAACCGACAATCTGCAACTTCTTGGCCTGAACCTGTCCTTCAACCTGGACTTTGGCGAGTACATCGACTCCATTGCGAAGTGTGTTGCAAAGAAATTGGGCGTCCTCTCTAGGGCTAGGCGATACTTCTCTCCGAATCAGCTGCTCCTTTTACACAAAGCGCAGATTCGGCCGTCTATGGAGTACTGCTGTCACCAGTGGAATGGTTCTGCTAAGTATCAGCTAGAGCTTCTGATATCGATTGAAAACTGTGCCAGGAAACTCATTGGAAACTCAGCATTCGCCACGGTGGAACTTCAGAGATGTTTATCGGTCTTTTATAGGTTACACTTTGGAGAGTGTGCGAGAGAACTGCACGCCCCTGTTCCTCCAGCCTCTTTCCAACAACAGGGTACCAGACGCAGGTTAGCTTATCACTCGTACGTAGTTGACATCCCAACGGTCCGTACCAAGCGCTTTGCTGACACATTTCTTATGTGAACTGCTAAAGAATGGAATGCGCTGCCTGCTCATGTGTTCCCTGATTCCTACCACTTTGGCCTCTTCAAGGCGAGAGTGAATTTCCTGGGCAAGCATGCAACACCTTAGACCACATCCTGTTAATTTTGCACGATGGTGGTCTAATTCCTGCCCAGTTATTATTAAAAAACACCTAAATAAAAGAATTAAATAAATATTTAAGGGGGTTCCCATACAACAAACGTGATTATTTTGCTCGTTTTTATAGATAACGCTACGCAACCCTGCGCGAGTCCGACTCGCACTTGGCTGGGTTTTTTATTTATATCTCTTATCGCTAGCAAGCCACGTGTGACAGCAGCTTACGCAAAATGGCGCCGCGAAATCGTTTAGCGTAAGAGTGCTCACGATAGTGTGGCCGCGGGTTATTGTCGTAAACATGAAACTTGCCGCCCGCCCCCGCTCTGAACGAGCCCTTTTAATATTCATAATGTTTTAAAAAAGGGTTGAAATCCATTGGGAACTCATTTCTTGGCCCATGTACTGTGGTTAAAATTAAAAGCATATCATTTAATTGAAAGAGAAATGCTTTAGATTTTGAAGTATTTATTTATAAATAACGGTTAGACACTTAGCCTTCATCATACCTGATGTTAAGTATTGATAAGGCTAAAGATGAAGGGAGCCTCTCCCGGAATCCTCATTCACTGAGGAACTGTCTATCTTATCTCTAATTGCCGAAACACAACAATGCTGAAAACATTGTACCTACTTACCTAATTATATCAATTTAATGTCAGTACTTAAATGTAGACTTGGAAAAACAGGTATTGACACGATTTATAAAATCGTCTCTGATAAATAATAATAATAATAAATCATTTATTTCGGAAATCATCCATAAAGGTATGTACTTGAAAATTTATGTTTGAACACTTTAATCTTTTAGAAGATAATGGTCGCATTCGTCGCATTTTCATAAAAACTTATGAGACAGGTATTTCCTGTTGGGAAGCAAAGCCAAGCTTTAATATAATAGCAGAAGTAACTTGAAAATACCGTTATTTAGTAGTATTAGAAGAACCCATTACTTTACAGTCCCTGCCCGCTGAACCCTTCATTTGTCGGTTTAATACGACGTGTATTATAGTGATTTTCATCACTTAGAGTGGTTTCTATTGTTGCGACACTTTAAAGACATGAAAACTGGCTGTACATATAACATTATGTTAGCTTTCACTTCCACGTTAACTTGTAAATGTTCTAGTTGCAGATAATGTTTTGAGAAGCACGTCTGTGGTGCGTACTGTTAATTGAATCACAACTTTTCCGGATGTTTATTTAATTAAACTTGGCTATATTTAAGCAGTTCATTTACATTCGGAAATGTTGTTTTCCGGTTGTTGTTTTATTTAGATATGGTTTCTATCCTCATTTTTGGTTTATTTTCTGAAAATATGAACGGCTCACCACCGAGCAACATAGTGGAAAACATACTTTCTATTTGTATTAACATTGGAAGCGATGTTCCAATTTACAAATCAAATACGCGACTACAAGTTCATACCCATATTTGCCCTAGAAGGTGTTGGCTCTTCGTCAACAGTGGCGTCACTATTGCTTATGAATTCAAAATGAGGTTGTTATGTGTCATTTGTGTTCGCCGCTCGTTTATCGGCACGATGGTTCATATCGATAGGGAAAGTTGGTAATAGGTGGCTTTTCTATAGCATGTGTGCTGTTCTTCAAGGGGTAGAAGGAGTATGAACAAAAAACGTGAAATTAGTTTACAAATGATCTCCCGTTCAAAAATACTTCATTTGTCTTCAATTTTTTTTTTATGTTGGTAATACACATGGTACGGAATTAGAACTTTTTAATTTTGCATTTTTACTACGCTATATTTGTGTAATAAATATTAATAATAAATTATACTAGAAAAAAAAACCACTGGTCCCATGTCGCTCAAGAGTCTGAGCGACTTGAGACCAGTGGTTTTTTTTTCTAGTACATTTTCTTATTTGTATTTATTATTGTACCGAATATTAAAATGTAAAAATTGTAGTTAATTTTTTTTATCAATTACCACACGCTACGCCATAAATAAATCGTCTAACCGAAGTTAAATTACTTGGAAATGGTCAATTTACTTGGGTTTTATTAAAAGTAACAATGATATTAGGGGAACAACTTTATAAAATTAAAATTAAAATATAAGTTGTTTATAAAGTTGACTAAGTAAATGACCTTCAAATATGCCATAAACTTTTTAAAATCGCTAAAAAGAAAGTAGCTTCACCTACATTATTATACAATACAGACAGAAAAATTGTATAACAAAGCTGTAATCAAGATTTTTCAGGCTCCCGAAGACATTCTTGAAAGGTATCCTCGGATCTTCAATCGGCGTTCGAGGGCGCTCGGTGCTTACATTATTTACTCGGCCATTGTGGTGGGTGAGTGGTGTCGCGATGTTTTCTCATTTCGCCTTCACGCTATTACCGCTCGCTCCGCTCGCTAACGAACGAGATCAAAGCCAGCCCCCCTCACCCCCCTCTAGATATTGAAATGAGGACTTTTCTTTTGAAAATTGGACGTCATTATTGCGACGAGCTACACAGGTCGGCAAACCAAGAATTTTTAATGAAACTGCTTTAATGGAATTATTTTCATGTGTACTTGGGCGTCTGAAATGTTATGTACTTCTGCCTATTATATTACTTAAATTTATCATAAAATTATTTTCAATGATGCTTGGTGATAATTTGTAAGAAAAGTACTAAACTAATTCATAAAACAACGAAACCAACTGCCTTGTTAGATGTATGAGAAAAGATTGATTTAATATACTTTTTGTTTGAAATCTATCTTTACTAGTTTATGAAATACCATCGTTTATATAAGTAACAGCTAGTTATCTAACTCTGTTGCTAACAGATTTTGATTGAAATTTATTGAAAGTGCAGTTACATTGCTGCTTTAGTAACATAGTTGTCACATTGATTGTTACTGAAGCAGCAATGTGACTGCACTTTTCTAACTCGTTTCTAACGTTTGATTGAAAGTGCTGTCATATTGCTGCTTTAGTAAAAATCAATGTGACAACTATGTCACTAAATAATGATAGAAAAGTCTTTCTTTGCCAGTTAAAAATTGTTTACGGTTACAATAACCATAAAATGTAATATTTTAATTAGTATTTTCCTTTTGTGATGGAAATTGACCTTACTGATATGTTAAGGTCACTTATCAATTTGACGACTCTGTATGAAATAAACAGGGAGAAAAAAACAGCCCTTGACGAGTTTCTTGCCGGTTCTTCTCGTTACAAGGTCTCCCGCCGTAGGGTTTGTGAACCGATGGCGTAGCTTCTTTGACATTCATAAGTGCTTGTAACAGCCTAGACTGAATAAATGATATTGACTTTGACTTTGACTTTGAAAGTAGCTATGTAACGCACTTTCAACCAATTTCAACTAGCAGATGTGTAGCAACTGAAAAATAATTCTTTATTATAAACTTATTTTTTAAAGCTATCGTAATCACTAACGGTCGTCGGTTGGTTTCATAAGCCTATCCTCAGTAAGAGAGACGCTTACGAAGTTTGTTACCTACATAATAAATTTGTTGATCAGTTCAAATAACAGCTGTTGCTATTGCAACCAAGGTAGCCTATTTCTTACTATATAGAATAGATTACTGAAACTGGCCGTGAAATAGTATTCTGCAATTGTTTGTATGCGTTGATGTCTTTTGCATATCATTGAGGTTACTAACAGTTTTATTGCTAGCGGTCGCTTTTTTATAATGAATAAGTATTGTTATAAATATTTCAATCCCTTCTATCAAATCAAAAGTAATTAAAGTATTATTAAAATAATTATCAAAAGCAGAATTTAATTTTTAGATAAGTTTCATGTCGGTTTAAGAGTCTTGAATGGTTGGTAGTGTAAATGAATTGGCGATTCAAAATAAATAATATATAATAAATATTTCTTACACTCACACCAATTAACCCAGCCCTAAAGTAAACACTGCACTGTAAGGCTTGTGTTAAGGGATACTGAGGTTAGTTATTTATATAATGATACATATATAAGTATTAATGTGTAGAAATATATATAAACGTCCATGACTCAGGTACAAATACTCTTATTCATCATACAAAGATTTCCCCCTACCGGAATTTGAACCCAGGACCTCAGAGTAGACGACACCTTGCAACCGGTGTGCGTACCACGGAGGTCGTCGTCTTATTTAGAATTTAAATTTAAATGCTTATTTAAAGTTTTTTGTATAAATATTATATAATTTCACGTCATTTCAATGCTCATTATTTATTCAGCACTGCTCTTAATGTTGCAGTAGCCACATGTAAATAGTGAGTCGTTGATTTTCCAAGTCTACTCTGAAAAGTCTCGAAGTGAGTTCAATTTGCAAATAGTTTATATTTCAATCCAGCCTGACTGACTCCTGGGGTTAACAAGTTTCCAGCGAACTTTTCCAGCTTTCAAATATGTAAAAAGCATCTCCGGGGAGGCGCTACTCGTTATATACCCGTGGAGGGTGGTGAGGCTGGTTTCACAGTGAACAGTGAGTAATAATTTGTCTCTTAACTCTACCAAAACGAAATTTGTTAAATTCACATTACCTAATGTAGGGCAGGTCGACATGCACATCAATTTGAATGGGGATGTAGTAGAGTTAGTTGAGAGTACTAAATTTCTTGGTATTACATTAGATTCAAAACTGCAATGGGATCCACATATTGAAACCTTGTCGAGTAGACTTAGTTCTGCGGCTTTCGCAATAAGGAAAATAAGGCTCCTAACTGATATTGAAACGGCAAGACTAGTTTACTTTAGTTATTTTCATAGTGTAATGTCCTATGGCCTGTTGTTGTGTGGCTCAGCAGCCAATATAGAAAATGTTTTTATACTTCAAAAAAGAGCTGTGCGCGCCATTTACAACCTTCGACAGAGAGATTCTCTTAAAGAATTGTTTAAAGAGATTAATATACTAACTTTGGCGGGACAATACATTTATGAAAATATAGTATATGTAAGGAAACATCACGATTTATTTATTAAGCATAGCGATGTTCATAATTTTAATACTAGAAACAAGAGTAAGCTTGCCGTTCCAAGATTTCGGCTTGAAAAATGCAGTCGCTCGTTTTTGGGGAAAGGCATAGCCTTTTTTAATAAAGTTCCACAACAACTGATTGAGCTGCCTTTGCATAAATTTAAAATACATGTTAAAAAAACGCTCTTAAGCAAAGGTAGAAGATTATTTGAAAGACCAAAATGCATGGAAGTGATACTAACATAAAACATGATTATTGTAATTGTATAAAAGGAAAATATTCTAATAACTGAGTATAAGAAAATTTTCCTCTTATATTAAATATGTTTCAAGATTGTAGATTTGTGTTTGGCAACGACATGTTCCTTTGTTAATGTTGTTGCTTCTGTTAAAGCTGATAAGTTTCTTGCGGCCGTTCTTCTTATCAGTTAAAAGATGTCCTGAATGGCTGGTAGGAAAAAAAAAATTGAACGATTCGAAAGCACTTATCTATAAGTCTATTTGAATAAAAATCTTTGACTTTGACTTTGAACGGGCTTACACTTGGCTGTGTGGACGCGCCTGTTTGAAAATGCACTAGCTAGATGGTACTCTAGTTCTATAGTAATCTGGCTCAAATGCGTAGGCTACAGTCTCCTTTTAAATGCTATTTGTGACTCCTATGTTTATACGCCGGCATCATCAGTCACAATGTGTTGAGGACGTCAAAGAAACCACAAGTCCATTTGCATTTAGCATCGTGTATGCGGCGTACGGTGAGACGCTGTAAGCGGTCGTTGGCCTTTATTGAAGACCACAGTGTTATGTGCTCTTATACCGGCATCATTTTTGCTAAAATGCGTGGTCGGTAATCTTGCTCTAATGTATAAAGTCAGTTTCAGGTAGCAATAGTTGGCGGACAATATGGCCCATTTAGAAGCATCGTTAGGAAAACACATTGTAACGAAACGCACAATGACAAAACACATTTCACAGATGTCACTGTTTACGTTTTCTTTTCTTTTCCCTGTTTAATAGGTGCTGTTTAGACAGTCGCTGCTCTACAGTGTGCCTGGTAGCGTCATTACGAAACTACCGTTGCGCATACCGTGCTCAGAACGTGTCATGTGAAAAGGCACTAAAGCGTCGCTGCAAACGAACCGCGCGTCTGCTGCTGCGGCGTTGGTGAAAATCAAGTCAATTGAACAACTTACAAATTTGTATGTGTATTTACAAATAGTTTTTTAGGGTTCCGTACCTCAAAAGCAAAAAACGGAACCCTTATAGGATCACTTCGTTGTCCGTCCGTCCGTCAGTCTGTCAAGACCATTTTTCTCAGGAACGCGTGGAGGTATCAAACTGAAATTTATATCTAATACTCAGGTCTACTGTCCCTTGGAGCTTTGAAAAAATCAAACTTCTAAGCCAAAGCAATCAAAAGATACAGCCGTTTATGCCGCAAATTTCCGCAAATTTTCAAAACTCGCACGGGAATCAAAACCTACAGGGTACTTCCCGTGAACGTAGAATCTTAAAATTTGGTACGAAGTAACGTCTTATAGTACAGATAAAGGAAAAATAGCAAAAACCGTAAATTTTTGGTTACATCATTTATTAAAAAATAATTTTGAAAATTTTAAATTTCATTTTGTCGTGATGGGTGAACTTTTACTTATATACCTACAGGTTTGTACGGAACCCTCGGTGCGCGAGTCCGACTCGCATTTGGCCAGTTTTTTGCAACTTATGTATCAAATTGAGAGACTTCTGAATACTGGAAGTTTTATACTACTAGCTTCTTCTTCTGCTTCTTCTTGGTCGGTAGCTCTTGACAGAGCTATCGTGGTCATTGTGTTCGGTTTGTGACCACCGCACCATCTCGCGCCATCTTTCTTGTGTTGAGGCATTACGTGCGCATTGGTTCAGCGAAGCATTGGCGGAGGTCTTTATATGGCCGGTCAAACGCATGGGGGTACGCCCTCTTGGCCTAGTCTCGTTACACCTTCAGTACAACAAGTCTGCCATGGCATCGGGTTCTTTTCGTGTGGCGTGACCATACAATTTTAAGATGCAAGAATGATTATGTTGGTACGTTTCTAACTATAACTATCACAAGTTATATTTGAAAGACAGTTAAATAGATGATTATTTGCTGCTGTTTGTACTTCTATTCGTTTATTTAATGTAACTTATCCGTATTCGCAAATTGTGTCTCAATTTACAGTGGTACTGTATCTATCATACGTTTGAAGGGAGAATGGTCAAACATGGTTTCGCTTTGTATCAGTATCAAATCTTAAAAAATACAGTTTTTTATTTCGCTTTAAATAAGTACCTACTACAGAAGTTAATAATTATGTCTAACTTAATTATGCATACTATAAGACAAAGTCAAATCAAATCATGTAGACAGTTTTCAATAAAATAACCTAATTTCATAAGCGTATTTGTCATGAATCCGTCGAATTAGAGTAATGGTGTTTTTTCTAACTGTATCTAAGTTTAAATCACTACAAAAGGATGTGGGTTTCATTCGGGCACAATGTCATACAAATTGAAACCAAACTTCATACTTCATTGGACATTCAATATCATATTTATGAATCTTATTTGGATCCTTCTGAGAGACCGAAGATTTTTTTTACCAATGATTTGTCAATCATTACACTTATTTCTATTTTAAAACCACGTGAAGTTCAACAATGATTAAATACGCTTTTATAATCTGACAATACCATCTTTAGACGCACAAAGGGTACAAAAACACTTTGGCATCTCACAAATGGTCATCAGCCGTCACCACAATCGGTGTTTACGTCTCCAATCTCCAAGTGTCAACATGCGTCGACAGGCCCCGCCCGCCGCTGCAGCGCAAACAAAGGTGTCGGCTTGCACCCGCCGACACCGCCGACACTCGTCGACACATTGTGACACCGCGCCGGACAATGTCACATCTGTAGAATATTTGCTAACTCGAAGCAATGGAACACGAATTTGATAAAATCTTTTGAAATTAAGATAATATGTTATTGTTGAGTGATGCGGGTGCATTTAGTAAAAACACAATACGAAATGTTTTGACGTTATATCTTTATTATATCATGTTTTTTTTATCTTGAATCAAAACTATTAATAGAACTCATCATTTCTAACGAGCTTTTTGTATGGAATCAGCCCTAAAAGTGCTGTTACATCAAACGATTTTTTTTCGGAAAATGTATGTAAGTAACAGCAGTATTTAGTATTCAAACTTAGTATTCTCTGACACTCACAAATGAGATTGTGATTGTGGCCTACAACCAACAAATATTTGAAATGTAGGTACGTTAATTTATACTAGATTTTAATACAGTAGTTCGGTATAATAATTGATAGCGGACACTGCTTAATATTTAATTCACTTTTAAAAGTTCTTTAATCCTTAATACCATGAAACCGCCATCTTAAATGACAATTGTCATTTGCATCGTCAGTCAGTTCAGTTACTTATTGATATTAAACATGAAAATATCGATATTGGTGTCAATTTCAATATCGTGTCATAAATTATTACACAGAAAACATTGTTTTTGTGCAAGATTTAAGTTTTTTGTGGAAGATTTAAGTTTTTTGTACAAGATTTAAGTTTTTTGTGCAAGATTTAAGTTTTTGTGCAAGATTTAAGTTTTATGTGCCTATTTTATAAAATTTCTGTAAATGTCAACGGTGCCGGAACTAGCTCGTCGGAAGCGGCGAATTGTCGGCGAGTGTACTTGGATAGAAAGATTGCGTTTCCACGATGACGCTCGGCGTGATGCGCGAGAGTTCTTCGCTTTGATTGGCCGTTTTAACTTGATGATGGTGTAGCGTTTTAATTGGTACAAATTAATATGGAATTTTATAAAACATAACCTCTAAATCTGATCCCTTTTTTTTAGTAAAAATGTTCTCAGCAGTGTCTGTGAAAAATCTTTGTTCTTATGGGCGAATACGGGCCATCTATTACTAGAAAATTATTTTGTCTCTGCTGTTGGTTCTTAGACTATCAACGGCCGTATAGTTATTGTACAGTGTGTCATAGTGAAATCGAGTATTTAAAATTTCGTGGCTGGCGTGAAGAATGGCGTGTTTTAATCAAGCAATCGCTAAGTGGTCATTGTGAATAAGGGACCAGCGGCCTCATTCACAAACAGTCGGAAACGTTCCCGATAGCGGGATGTATGCTTTGTCATTATCAATTAACCCGCCGGTATACTTCGATTAAAAAGAGAGTTCGAAAAATGACTTTGAGGTTTTTATAAAAGACAAAATAACGTTACTTTAAAATATTTGTAGCCATCCTAAAAAAAAAAAAAATGCCAAGTGCGATTCGGACTCGCGCACCAAGGGTTCCGTAAAATATTTTTTATTATATGATGTAACAAAAAATTTACGGTTCTCGCAACTTTTCCTTTATCTGTACTATAAGACGTTACTTCGTACCAAATTTCAACCTAAGTACCCTGTAGGTTTTCATTCCCGTGCGAGTTTCGAAAATTTGCGGCATAAACGGCTGTATCTTTTGTTTGCTTTGGCTTAGAAGTTAGATTTTTTTCACAGCTCCAAGGTATATAGATACCTCCTCGCGTTTCTGAGAAAAACGGACTTGACAGACGGACGGATGGACGGACAACAAAGTGATCCTATAAGAGTTCCGTTTCTTCCTTATGAGGTACGGAACCCTAAAAACTGTTAATCGGCACATTTTCCTTTTAAATTACGGAGAAACAGGTACATCATTAGCTTTTTTCACGTTTTTGTGCCACAGTTACAAGGCGGAGAAATAACATGCAAGGGTTATTACATTCGTAATTTAGAGAAATCGCGGTGAGAGCGTTACAAAATTCTAGTTAATTTAACTGCAAAACGACTGTTTCGTTGACAGCGCAAGTGTGTACGATAACGGTGCAGCTATTGTTCTCGCGGAGGAAGTCAGGTCAAGCTCGACCTGTTTGCCTTTGTACTCGATGCGTGCTGAGAGACTGACTCAAACTGACACAGAATCAAATTGTGCTTTCTCTTGTAACGACTTGTCAAGAAATATACCGTTTTCCTTTGACCTAATAACTAACTACCCATTGCTTAATTCGGTATTGATTGGCTCCTGAAACTATAAGTCTAATCATAATATTATATCGAATAGCAAACCGATTTGAAAAAAATATCTAACCTTAAGTATCCGAAAGAAATAATTCATTTTTCCACCCAGAAAAACATAAAACAACACACAATTTAAAAGTAATGTAAAATACGAGTAGGTAAATAGCGCGTTTTCAGTTCGTGAAGTTTTTTTAGTCGATGAACAGTGCGCGCAATTCGTGTTTTGTGAACCAGTCAAGACTGGATATAGTTTATTTCAAGTAACCATCATAAAATCTAGTGATGATCAACTAAATCGGTTTACAACCAAATCATCTAAACACAATATAAAGATTTTGTTCACTCCAAAGTAGGAACTGAAATAACCAGTGAACATATGTAATTATTCGGAGGAAAATAAGTACTTTTTATTTTGCGTTTGTGTTTGTTATGATTAAGAATACAGTGAATTATACACCAACCTGTTTATACATCTGGGAGACAGAACAAACAAGCACTGAGGCGACGACAAATTGCCACTAGCTCACATGATTAATTTGCTAGCTCTTCAAATAATATTTTTATGAATATAAGCATTGAGTTCTCAAGTAACTATTAGTTGGAAGTAGGAAATAGCTTTTTACCTCAATTGCTCTGAATGGCTGCAGCGCAAGGGTTCGCCAAGTCACTCGCACATTCCTCGGACGATTTGCGATTTCCGAAGAGTGCTTCGGTGGAGGGCCCTCGTCGTAACCTCCCGCTGCCGGAGGAGCCTCGAGAGGGACTCTTTAATCGGCCATCGTCTTCCCCGTTCCGCGGTTACAAATTGTTTGATGTCCAAGTGTGTAAGTTTTAGTCAATTATTATTTGAAAAGTCATAAAAACATTACAGTACTTACTAGAAACAAAATGAATTTGAAACTAACTTCTTAAAATTAATAGATGATACTGAATCTAAGTGTTTGCTTGTCCATAATATAAAGCAGAATTGAAATTATGTTTTGAATTTATCTTTATTCAGTATGGTTTCCTCATAAGTTTAAATAATAATCAGACAGTTTGAGACGACGACATTTGTACGATTGACGCAGTTGTGCACTTATAATTTTGTCTACTTGTAGTAACGTAAGTTTGTCGTAGCGCCGTTTTTAATTTTTTTTATTTGTGTTATTCTTTTGAAGATACCTCACCTAATTGTTTTATTACTAAATAAAACAATTAGGTGAGGTTGTAGAGTTCCTTCAGCAAGTAGATATTTTTCTCAACATGAAAGCTAGCAGAAAGTCATAAGGTAATCTTATATTCGCCTTGGTTAGTCAGCGTCATATTTCTGATTCCCCATTTTTATTTACATTTGTCGATGGGGCAATTCCGCCCCGTGTCGCTCATATACTGAGTGGATTACCAGCGCCCCTGTGACGTCGGCCCTGATTCAGCCCTATAATTGGACGAGATCGGTTGCTCGCGCCCAATCTCTGAGCCGATTTATTCGCGCTGAATAGTCACTGCTTCCAGTTTATCAGCTCTAGCAAAGCGGATATACTACTTTTAACATGAACACATACTTTTTTAGTATTTTTTCTTCATTATAGAACTGTACTTCAGCTTTTCCATCAGTTACTGTTCTCAAGAGTTTTTATTTGTGTAATCTTCCCCAATTTTTTTGTGTGGTCGATGGAGAATAACTAGGAGGTACGAATGTAAGGTTTCCCCTAAAGAATGTTTAACACCACGTCTTTGCGGCTTTTACTGGCTTTTTTGCAAAATTAGCGCCTAGATAAGGAGTAGAACTAGATAGACTCATCGTAAACTAGGCGACGACTAATAGATATTGGAATTGACTGCCGCTTTGATTGCACCTATTAAGAATACAATATAATACTTCATCTAATTTAAATTTTAAAACACAATTTATCGTCATCATCACACTGTCATTACCCAATTAAAAACTATTGGAATAACAAATGTAGGTATTATATAGATTGACCTTTTTACCAATGACTGTACAAAAGAACGATCGGACCCAACTCACGAGTCTGACCCATTATTCCAATCCATTAAATAAATAATTTCACTAAACTGTTGAATCGGGCGATGATATAATTAAGACATTAACAGCTTATAATACACGCTACGTAATTGTATAATCACCCGGCTTCACTCGCATTGTCGTTCAAACCGATGCGTCATCGTGATGGGAACTAAGCTATAGATATTTAGTAGAGTAATACTTTAAAATTTTACTTTATTTGTATGATGTTAAGGTTCTAGCACCGAAAAGTAACAGCTATGTAAATAATCGAAGGGATTTATTGTGTCGGCGTGTTCTAGTTAGTATTTTAAATAATGCAGAACCCAACTGAATGATTTCTATTGTGGATGGGAGATCAACCGTGCTTCCTCTTTGAATAGACAGAATGAGACGTTGATCAATATGTCAATTATAATGTTTTATAACGATAACAAAAGACTGTAAATAAAGTTAATCTATTAAATATTATGTTATTAATTTGATAACAAAATGGATATGAATATGGTGGTAATATACGTTATATAGACTGAGCAAAACCACAAAATCTAACACGTGAAATTTATATGATCAATTGCTTCAATAAATATACGAATGTGTAGGGTTTCGTATAATATCTTCCAGTATCTAAAATCCGTATGTTTAGTCGCATAAAAAAGCTGCTACGCCTATTATTCGTTGCGTCATCAAACTCCACAAATTGTTCTACTTATTCCCCAACACTACATAGCATGCAAAATAAATGGCGTTTGTGAAGGGTGCCTGTTGAGGGGTCGGTAATATCGTAATCCGGATGATTGGCAATCCGGCGCTGGCGCCGGCACCCTATCGCCGGCACAGCCGGATGAACCTTGTAAAGCCCTGATATGTCAAATCGGACCATTTGTTGAGGAAACTTGATGTTTAATGTATGTAAAAACTTTCATAAGATAACTAATGTCATAAAAGTGTTCGGTCCACGTTCAGCGCCTATCTTGGTCGTATGTAGCAACGTACGAGTATCTGCATCATATGTTTTACCAAAATCAGGCTTGCAGCAGGCAATTTAACGGCAATTTATCATTAACCTGTTAGGTTGAAAGTACTTCTAATGATATATTGTTTTTTTTATGATCGATGGTGAGACTCTTAGCCTTCATCATACCTGCTTTTAAGTAATGATAGCATCTTTGTATTATTCTTAGATAAGATATTCGCTGGAAATCTGTTCATAAAATGGTGTGCTTACAACATTTCATGAAATGGCTGTACCAATACGGAAAATACCTACCCCATCATTAAATGGCTAGGCTAGATTAATACATAACCAGCGTTTCACGATGTGCACAGGCTTTTAGTGACTCGGGTCTACTCGGGGTCGTTTTATTTCTGGAAAACTGTAATTCCCATGCGGAGTGCAGACCTTAGTTTTCGCAGAAGAAGCAGCTATAGCGTTTTTTTATTTATAATATCTTATACTAATATAACAATACCGTGACTGACAGACAACGCACAGCCCAAACGGATGAATCGATCAAGCTGAAATTTTTTATACAGGATCCTTTGACGATGTAGGCGTGCGCTAAGAAAGTTTTTTTTAATATTCCCACGGAGACGGAACCTCGCGGATGAAACCGTGAGAAGCCCCTAGTTTTATATAAATAAACCGATATTTTTGTCACATCCTAAGAAGTTATATAGTTATCCAAACTAGTTATTTTCAATTATATAATTTGTATATAAGCCTCGTCATTTACTTTTCTCTCTGTCCCCGCATGCGTGCAACGAAGCTAACAATAGTTCACTCCAATAACACTGTTACGTTAATGACAATAATTTGTAAAAGAAAAATTCTGACAATCACGCGCTCAACAAAAGAAATCGCGTCTAATCCATTGTGAATATCTAAAAAGGGTGTTATTGTAATGTTTATTTACCTTTCATTTCAATAATGCAGGGGCTCAGGAATTATTAAAATGCTTATCACGGCCACTATTGTTAGGACTCATTATGTAAACGAGTGAAATTATTATTTATTTCGTCCGCCCCGGTAACACGACCCCGTCTGCCCCCCTATTCTGCAACTCTGACAGTTAGGGTAGGAACCGAGTTTGATTCAAGGTGTAAGTACATTGACTGTTACACTAAACTTCAATGTTCGCTGACTGCTCCGATAGGCCAGCCATATCGTACAAAAATTTACGGTGACATCGGAATAATTCCGATACACCTGCATTTTTGGTATGTTAGTCCGCCTAGGTAGTATTTATCCAGACTTGCAGCATTTTAAAAAGTGAGTGCGCTGAGTTATGGCAAATAGAAAATTTTCGACCAAAATATCAGGTATAGTGAGATATCTCCGAGGAAATTTATGAGAAATGATGTTATAGCAAATTTAATTACCTACATTTTGATACTAGAGGTGCGTTTGTAGGCGTGATAGTTTGTTTAATAACGACCATAAACCCAACAAATAAAAAAATCGGGTGTTAAGGGAATATATACTATGTGTTTATTGTCTAGTTACATATAATATGCTAATCTAAATTTAATTTAAGTGATAAAAACGAGAAAATTGCAGAAAAAATCATTAAAAACCTTATAATTATCTTGCTTTTAGACTTAGAAAATTGGATTACGGCTCAAATTGTCAGAAATTTGTTGACTTTAAAAACGTAATACCTAGTGACTTGAATATCTGTTGTAGTTAATTGATTAAATATCTTTCGTGTGTAGTCATATCTTATTTAGGAATTATTTATATTTATTTATCTTAAAGTAATTATTTCATGTCAAGTCAATTGTCAATGGAAAGAAAAGATATATATACTAGATAACCCTACAATGACCTTAAACCTAAAACCTTAAAAATATAATATAATAACTAAAATTATTTAGTACTACTTATTTAGGATATATACTAATATTATAAAGAGGAAAGATTTGATTGTTTGTTTGTTTGATTGTTTGCATTGAATAAGCTCCGAAACTACTGAACGGATTTGCATGAAATTTGGTACACAGATTTAGATAGCCTGGTTATGAACATAGGATAATTTTTATCCCGATATTCCCACGGGAACGGGAACCACGCGGGTGAAACCGCGTGCGGCCGCTTGTTTAGGATACGATTGGACTGACATAGAATATCATTGCTTTTTTCTAACATACTCGTATATGTTACATATACGAGTATGTTAGTAAAAAAGCAATGATATTCAAAGTCAAAGTCAAAGATTTTTATTCAAATAGACTTATAGATAAGTGCTTTCGAATCGTCCAAATTTTTTTCTTACCAGCCATTCAGGACATCTTTTAACTGATAAGAAGAACGGCCGCAAGAAACTTATCAGCTTGAACACAAGCAACAACATTTACAAAGGAACATGTCGTTGCCAAACACAAATCTACAATCTTGAAACATTTAATTTACGAGGAGAGGATTTATGTGGGTAATATGACAATATGACAATTGGGTCCAATTCAAATTGACATCTCTTTTTTTTAATTCTGGCTTTTACCGTTTTTCACATAAATTCCGACAACGTCCCGTAGTGAAATAGCACGTTATCATGTTTCCATCTTGATAATTGCTGTCCCTTTAATGTCCGTGCTTTTTCGTGTCATATGTCCTACTTGTCAGTTGTCTTGGACACTGATTTCAACGCAAATTACAATGAATGTAACATTATTATCTAGTATAAAATATCATTGGAAAAAAGGCATTTAAAAATTTTGATAATGAAAAACGATTCCCTGTAAAAAAAAAGCAGCAATGTACTTTTACCATATCCAGCCTATGAAACTGTCAAAGTGACAGAAGGGGCTGATCGCCGATAAACGCGTAAATAACAACAAAAACAGTCCCCACACGAACGCCTCGAATTTCCTGATTATTATCCGCTCAAACGTAATTGTTAATTTTGACATGTCCCAAAAGAATTGTTTATTTTTGTTTGTTAATGTGCTTTTGTGACAGCTATGTGTGGACAAATAAATATGTTTAACGATTTTATTTTGAGTGTGTTCTCTAGTGTTAAATTAAACTATTTTTATAAATATATAAAAAAAGATATAATAGAAGAAATAGAATTAAGAAATAAAAATAGAAATAAATATAATAAAAAAGCCAGTTTAACTCCCGTCAGGGCGACATGGGACAAGTTACTTTTTTTCTAGTATATTTTCTTGTTTAATATTAATCGAGTTTAACTCATTTACATCTCATTTGACGACCTGTTTGGCGCAGGAGTACTAAGCCCGCCTTCTGCGCCAGAGGTCCCGGATTCGATGCCCGGACAAGATAAATATTTGTGTGCATGAACATGTCTGTCTTGGTCTGGGTGTTTAAAATGTATATTATGTATTTACAATAAAGTATATAAGTATGTTTATCCGTTATCTAGTATCCATAACAGAAGTTCTTCATGAAACTTAACGTGGGCTAGATATTTGGTGTGTTGTATGCAATTATTTATTTATTTTCTAATTCATCAATGTCCTAATTTTTTTTTTTCAATCGTAAATTGCCGTCGTAGTCGCCGTAGCAGCGAGTGTCGTAGCGCGTAGTAGTCATGCTACGAATCTTGGCTACGACCTCGCATTTTCTTGTCTTTGTTTATTCGTTTTTGGTTTCCAACAGCCATTTTAATATTGCTCATGATTTCTTTTTGAGTGAATGAAGGAAAATGGTTCACCATGTCAACGACAGCAAATAATGATGATGACTGCCACTGCATAAATCCTACAATAAAAATAAAATGAATGCTTTTTTCAAAAAAATAAATTCGTGCTTATAGGTTCAGTTTGAGCCCGATCAGAACGTAAGTTCCAATGTAGAGGAGCGTAGGTTCGATTCGTGCTTCATATTCATATCATTTATTGCTTGACACATAGTTTATAGGTAGTACATAAATTTACAGTTCCTGTGACGCCCTGCAAGGGCGTTGCAATATAAAAGAGAGCTTAATTAAAAAATATTTAACAAAAAAAAACATTCATTCTATAATTTAGTTTTCATAGAATAAATTAAAATGTTGCATAATTTACAATTAAATACATAAAATCTAACTACTTAATAAATAAAAAATAAAAAATTAATTAATTAAAATTCACAATGTCATTATTAAAATCCGTATATACGTATATGTATATGTAAACAATAAAAATTAGAAAAAAAATATACTTAAAATTTGGTGCATTTGATTCATTAGAAATAACCAAGTCTACAAACAATAAAAAAAATATTAAATAAGTTATATACTTAAGTTTGTTTTGTATATGGAAATTATAATTGATGTGTCGGTTTTTCGTCAAAGAATTCGTTCATATTGTAATAGCATTTTTCAATGAGATAATTTTATAAAGTTGTTATAAATCGTGTGTTATAAATCGTGTTTTCTTTATTTCTTTAATGTAATTTGGTATATGTTATATATTTTTACGGTCATTGCGTGCGGCCCTGTACTCACAAGTTTAATTTTTGAAAACTGCGTTTTTAACTTATTTGCATCACGGTTGTTTCTTTTTGCTGTGTATTTAACTGGAGAAAATAAGGTTTCGTGTTTTCTAACAAATTTACAGCACTCTAATATACAAACACATGATAATGTTAATATGGCATGCTTTTTAAAATGAGGCCTGCATGATTCCATTTGATTAATGTTTGTTAGAATTCGAATGCATTTCTTTTGTAGAACAAAAACACTTTGAATTTCGGCACAATTTCCCCACAAAATCACGCCGTACGCCAGTCTGGAATGCGCGTACGCGTAATATGCCGACAATGCGGTTTTAAAGTCTGTTACTTTCTTTAACTGGTACAGAGCATAGGTGAATGATGACAATTTACCTATGAGCTTTTGGGTGTGAGCTTGCCAGTTAATGTGGGTGTCTATATCGATACCTAAGATAGTTGCAGATTCCACGGGTTCTAGTTTGTTGCCATAATAGGAATAGTTTAATTCTAACGGTGTTTTTTGGTAAGGTTTAAATTGCAGCATTTTATTTTCATTATGTTTAGTTGTAAGTTTAGTTGTAGGTAGTGTAAGTTAGTTGCTTATTAAATTAGACAAGTGAGTTTGTACAAAAATACTTTAATGAATAAGTGATTATAACTATTTAATTTTACATTTTACAATACTATTTTTATGTGATTAATATTAATCAAGATAATATACTAGAAAAAAGCAACCTGTCTTATGTCATAGGTCTCGTAGCATAATTGGTTAGTGCACTGGGCCGGACTTAGCCTTGCACTTAGCGTGCACTTAGCCTTCATCATACCCGATGTTAAGTATTGATAAGGCTGAAGGTGGAAGCGAGCCTCTCCCGGAATCTTCAGCATCTATTGAGGAACTGGCTATCTTATCTCTAACTGCCGGAACACAACAATGCTGAAAACATTTTTGTTATGGAGTCAGACTTAGATAAGATGGTGGTAGCTAGCCAGGCGGACTTACAACAAGTCCTACCACCAACCAAACCGAATACAATATGTACCCCCGCTGGGAATCGAACCCGGGACCCCTGGGTCTGATACCGGTGGTTGTACCACTAGACCACACAGGCGGTTAAATTTACAATACCTTGTGTGACACGCTCCGATCGTGTTAAGCACGACCGGTGTGCAGAAAAGATAGAAAAGAAACACTATAAGTGGTTAACAAGTATAATTATAAAATAAAGATATTACAAGCTCGGGTGTGGGTTCACGGGAATCTTCGATGGGTGGCTCTCGCGAGGGTAAGAATGGGGACTTAACTTTAGAACTGCCTAGAGGAGGCAGAAGCGAAAGTCCAGCGTCACGGACTACGTTCGCTTGTTGAGCAGTATGTTCAGCCTCGGTAGCACGGAGGGTGGGCTCGGTGTGGTGATGCGCACGTAGACACGATGTGGAGAGGTTTCCGGGGTAGACCGGAACAGGTGAGCGCTCGGCAGGTAGGTGCCGGAGGTGGAGGTGGAAGAGTAGACGGAACAGGTGTAGATGCTGCAGCTGCCCGTGGATACGACCCTGGAATGTTTTTAAGAACGGGTCAAAAGCTGTTCGTACAAGTCGACCGTCTAAGGTTAGGATGCAAGGGACAGACAGCTACAATTGAATAGTCTCAAAAGTACAATGTAAAACTATTTTAAAAAATGTTAAAGTAACCGCTATGTAAAAAAGTAAAAGCATGTACAAGAGGTTGGTACATGGGTACTTTACCCTATTAGTAAGGATAAAGTTATTTATAGGAATCAAATCAGTATTTAGTCTACCAAAGAAATTCAAGAAGTAAATATTAAAGTAAATATCAAAGTTATTTATAGAGGTTTTAATATAGGGAACGCATCCTTCTTAGCGGTCTAAAAAAATAACTCACTCAAAGAATTATTAAAAAAATAACAATAAAATGTGAATTGTATTGGTTCCACGTAATATATAGTATTACGTTTCCCTTTGAATACAATTACATATACTGTAAATTACAAGAATTAAAAAGGAATAATCGTTTTGCATTTGAGTATTTAACTACCCACTATGTAAAAATATTGTATGGAATATTTTATAGAAATTACAAGAAAAACGTATCGAATAATTATAACACTTAATTATTACGAGGTTTAAACTAAATATATTACGAAAAGAAATAACTGTGATTAAAAGAAATTAAAGTAAAATGCAAAACGATCAGATTTAAAACACACACTCACCCTAGTACGGGGATCGCGGTTTCACAAATAGAGTAAAACAGAATGACTTTAAGGCAGTAGTATGAAGAAAAAGAGGCAGATTTCGCTGGAGTTGCGAAACATATACTCAATTCTTTCTAGAAGGTTCTTTAGTAAAAAAATAAAGTGGGAGATGATTCTCCAATTCTATAGGCGAATAATGTTTAGTCATTAGCATAGACAACATAAGGATTGTAAGTCCGATCGACACACGGTGTTTTGTCTATGGCCAAAGAATTAAGGAATATTAAAGTATGCAAAAACATAATAGATATACATAGAAAAATATGTAGATTTTTTCTATATATAAATAGTTAAATAGCAATAAGTTAATTTTTGTAGTCTAATTCGCTTGGCCGAAATACGAAATCTCCCGGCCGTGAAGTTAGCAATATCGAGGGTACGCAGGAATATTTTGTCAATTAACTACCATCGTGAAGTTTTATCAAAACAAAATAAAGTAAACAAACAAGTTAGAATGGTGAAGTGAATGGTTATTGATTTAATTTAGTTGAAAGTAAGTAATAGTTTAAGATTTAGGAGTGTGCGGTTTTTTAGAACCGTTACATATCCCCCTCTTTAGAGTAGGATTTTGGCTAGTCAAAATCCACTAAGAAAAAAAAAACTCACTAAATAAGCAAGACTTTAGTGAAATAGTCATCCAGAATTATACAGACTCTTAAGAACATCAACAACTGCAAAAGAATACCCCACAACATTGTCGAGAGATATCGACAATAACAAGACGTTAGTGGTCTTGGTAGTACCTAGGACTACGGAAGTAAGGCAAAAGAGTGAATTTCAATCGTTTAGATTGACTGAAAAACAAAAGATACAGTTGGAAATGTCAGCGTTCAAGGGATGCTGAGATTCCATACAAAACTAGATTAGCAAGAGATAAAAAGATATAAAGAAACAATCAACCAAAAATTTCAAAAAGTTAAAAAAAATCGTTACTTATTTTAGTTAAAACAGTATAAATAAATAAAGGTTTATATTTATACTGCTTTAATTTATTTAAAAAAAGATGTAGAAATAGTTAAAAACAAATCAAGAATAATTATTGACTTTAAAATCTTTGATATGCCAAGAACCAAGATTTTTACCATTCATATCGACCAATTCATAGACCAAGGGCGACAATTTAGATTTGATACGACATTTAATATATTTAGGAGCAAGTTTTTTAGAAAATTGCTTATCTTTGTCGCTTTGATAATAAGTTTTACGCCAGACAATATCACCGACGTTGAAGTCAAAGTTTTTACGACGAAGATTATAAGGACCACAATTACGTGAATGAGATTTAATTAAAGAGCTTTGTACCTCATCGAAAATTTTCCTAAGCTTTCCAGTATTTTCAGCATAGTTATCCCTAGGTGTAAAAACGATGTTGTCGGTTAGATCGACATCAACATAGTGAGATCCACAAGCCACTAGTTCTCTACCGTAAACAAGAAATGATGGTGTATACCCAGTGACTTCGCTTACTGCAGAATTGAGAGCGAATTGAATTTTTGGTATATTGAGATCCCAAGTCCGGTGATCATCGTTAATAAAAGTAGAAACAGCCGTCATTATTGTTTTGTTATAGCGCTCAACAGTATTCACCTGCGGTGTATATTTAGGTGTATAGCGTACATTTGGTATTTTATATTGAGCGAACATATGCTGAAGTTTTTGGCTAACGAACTGCTTACCATTGTCCATCAAAACGGTACTAGGAATGCCATGAACAAGGAGTACTTTCTCTTCAAGTATAGTAGTTATTATGTCGGCAGTTGCTCGACGTATAGGAAATAAAAGCGAATATTTAGAAAAACAGCAAGTGACAACAAGCAACATAGTATTTTGCTTCCTAGATGGAGGCAATGGACCAACTAAATCGACACTAATCATTTGGAATGGTCTAGAACATTCCTTAGGTCGACCCATAAATCCTAGAGTGGGATGATTAGCGTGTTTGTGAGAGTTACAATCATTACAGTTATTTACATAGTTAGCAACATCTTTATGCATGCCAGGCCAAAAATAATTAAGAGAAATTCGTTTTAAAGTTTTAAAAATTCCTAAATGTCCTGCAGTAGGATTCGAGTGGTTAGTAACAACGATATCGTGTCTGGAATGTTTAGGAACTACTTCCTTCCATTCAAATTCCCTAGCTAAAGGATTTAAGGATTTTCTGAGACGATATAGTTTGTTGTTAGAAATTTTATAATTAGGAAAGGATGTAGGAGAGGATTGACAACCATAAAATATCTCCTTATACCAAGTGTCAGATAAAGGATCTGATATAGGAGATGAAGATTGGCTGGCACTATCTATAGCCGCTACAGGCACAGCGCGAGATAAGGCATCGGGCACGACGTTGTCCTTGCCACGTCTGTGTTTGATGTCGAAATTGAAGGCTGAGAGACGAATTCCCCATCTAGCTAAACGACCTGTAGGGTTATTAATATTTAAGAACCATTTTAAAGAGGAATGATCCGTATAGACAACAAATTTATTACCGTTGTCCAGGTAACACCGCCAGTGTTCTATAGCAACAATTACTGCGAGTGCTTCGCGCTCCGTAGCTCTATAGTTCCGTTCTTGGGCCGATAAAGATTTGCTCATATAGGCTATAACCCTCTCTTCGCCGTTTAGAATCTGTGTGAGCACAGCACCAATTCCGAAATCGCTAGCGTCGGTATGTACCTGGAAAGGTTCAGAGTAATCCGGACATGATAAGATAGGTGGTGACGTAAGACACTCCTTAAGTTTATTAAAAGCGACATCTGCTTCCGGCGTCCAAGCAAAGGGAGGTGCCGCTTTTCCTTGAGAGGTAAGTTTATTCAATGGTGCAGCCAAAGAACTAAAATTAGGAATAAAACGACGATACCAAGAAGCAGTGCCTAAGAAACGACGAACTTCCTTCCTGTTAGTAGGAGTAGGATACTTCACAATAACGTCAACTTTCTCCGGATCAGCATGAAGACCATGTGAATCGACGACGTAACCCAAATATTTAAGTTTTTCCCGGAAAAATTGACACTTTTCGAAGTTTATAGTTAAATTTGCATATTTTAGCTTTTCTAAAACACGCGCAAGTAACGACATATGCTCATTAAAAGTATTAGACACGATTATGACGTCATCGACAAAAACATAAACTTTATTTTCAAATTCAGGCCCATAAAACAGCAAATCTACCAGTCTTTGCTGCGTAGCGGGTGCATTAGTTAACCCGAAGGGCATAGATTTAAATTGAAAGCTTCCCCTAGAGGGAATATAGAATGCAGTCTTGCATCTATCTTCAGGCTTTATTAAAACCTGCCAAAAATATTTAGAAAGGTCAATACTAGATAAATATTTAGCGTCCCTAAGATTATCTAAGATCTCAGAAACATAAGGTAAGCTATAAGCATCCTTACGAGTGACAGAGTTTAGTTTTCTGCTGTCCAAACAAAACCTATATTCACCGTTCTTTTTCGGAGTAAGAAGAACGGGATTCGACCAAGGACTCTCACACGGTTCTACAACGTCCTCATTGAGCATCTCATCCAGCTGATCGGAGAGAATTTGTTGTTTCTGGGGAGACATTCGGTAGTATCGTTGTCTAATAGGAATAGCGTCACCATTATCGATAGCGTGAGTAATCAAGGAGGTACGACCCAAACCACATTCCTCATACGAAATACCGCGAAACTGAGATATTATATTATCCGCGGCTTCCTTTTGTTCTTCGCAAAGTTGAGAATATGAGAGAATTTGCTTAGAGTCGTCAAGAGCTATGTTAGAAATATTCACCTCATGTGGTTTTTCAAGAACAAGGCTATCGAGCTCGCTAGGAAACAACCCGAAAGTTCTCCAAAAATCCATACCCAGAATAAGTTCATTTTCAATTTCTGGTACAACAAAAAGTTTTATATTATAGGTTTTGCTATTAAACGTTAAAGGTAAAATTAAATACATAGATGAG
This sequence comes from Chrysoteuchia culmella, assembly GCA_910589605.1. Classification (NCBI taxonomy): domain Eukaryota; kingdom Metazoa; phylum Arthropoda; class Insecta; order Lepidoptera; family Crambidae; genus Chrysoteuchia; species Chrysoteuchia culmella. The sequence continues at coordinate 275,435 of OU342657.1, forward strand.
TAGAATATTTGACCGCCAGCCGCAGAAAGCTGTAACGGATCACAAGAAAAGCATTTAAATTTAGATTTTAAAAAGTATTGGTGAGAATTATTCCCTAACAATGTTATGCCGGAACCAGTATCTAACAGACCGATAATATTTTTGTCACCGACATTAACATTCACATAGGGCCGAGAAAAAGTAGGATTTTTATCCAGGATTGGAGACACGGAATGGCTAGGAGACAGACTACAGATAAAACTAAGCCATTGGTTCCATTCAGTCTCAGTGCAACGACTAGAAAATCTCGAATTTCGAGAATCAGTAGTTCTCCAATCCTGACAAACTAGTTTTTTGGATTGCATTTAGTGCAATCAGGAGTGCGTACACCCTTTTTCCCACACTTGAAACAAACAATGTCTCTTGGTTGGGTACAAGTTTTTAAACTGTGCGTATTATTACGACATCTAGGACAATATACATCTTTAGAAGCAACAGCGGAAACATAAGATTTAGTGTTTTGAAAATTATTTAGAGGCTTAGATTTTTCAAAGTTAGATGGAGCACTAGATTCTCCTCGATAAACAAACTCGGTAGCTAGAGGTATACAATTACGAGAAGAAGGCTCACTGCGTTTAAAAAATTGGGTCTGAACCCTTTCATATTTTTGGCAAACTTCCTTAAGGTTGTCAATATTGAAAATTTCTCCAGCTGAAGCTAACACATTGGCGTAACAGGGTAGAATGTTTCCTGATAAAATCTCGAGCTTCTCGTCCTCAGACAAAGGTTTAGTAAGCCTTGAAAACATGCAGTCCATAACCGCCAGATAAATACAAATTTTCTCGTCCTTGCCCTGAAGACGTGACCTAATTTGTGACAAGAATTGAGCGTCGAAGTTTTTCGGACTGAAATCAGCTATTAAAGCTTCAGCAAACTGAGACCAATCTTTCACTTGGCGCCTAATGCTACGGAACCAAGGAAGAGCCTCACCCGTAAAAATTTCATGACCGAAGGACAGAACCTTCTCATAGCCAATGCCTCTTGATTTCACGAATTCGTCAAGCTTTTGCAAAAAGGAACGAACACAAGTCTTGCCGTCATATTTAATAGTAGCAAAGTTAGGTACCATACTTTTATTTTGGTCTATAGTTATATTTATGCACTTCTCCAAATCGTTAGCATTAATTTTAACTGCGGAAACATCACTTTCAGGTGCCAAAGACTTAAGGTCACTCATCTGAGACTCAAAATTTTCCCGACATTCAGACAAAATAGACTCCAAGGTTTCATCATCGTCCTCGTCAAACTGGATTCTATCCAAGCGATAGTAAATTTGGTTAAGTAAACCCTCCGTCCTCAAAAACAAGTTTCTATTATATTTAGATTTTAAGGTTTTAAGATTTAAAAGAGATTTCTCAAGTGAAGTCTGAACACCCTCAATATCCTCAGACGGAGGTAAATGAGAACACAACATAGCATCAGAAGGATATTCTTTGGATAATACCGCAATTTGTTTCCGCAACTCAGCGACTGAATCAGCTGGTTTATGACCACGCAAGGAGACCTCGTATTCAAGTTCCGCTTTTTGAAGAGATAAAAAATTAATCGCGCGTTCAGCCATAGTTAAAACACAAAAAGAAAGTAAAAACCTAAGGCGAGTGTGTGCGAGACTAAGCAATCGTAGAGATAAAATATTTAAGTGGGTAACTAAATAAGGTGAAGTTAATAAAAAAAATCAGTCTAAGTTTAGAACAAATTAAGTAAAAAAACACAAAAATTTAGATTACTATAGCAGCAACACAACCGTTAGTAGGTTAGGTGGCAGCTAACAACGGATTAGTGACCGTTAGTTAACTCAATTCACAAGTTGACAAAAAATTAGGTACCCACTTTACACAAAAAAAATAAAAAAAAGTAAGAAAAAATAAGGCGAGAACCACTGAGCGAAGAACCCTGAGCGAGATAGGCGCCACTGACACGCTCCGATCGTGTTAAGCACGACCGGTGTGCAGAAAAGATAGAAAAGAAACACTATAAGTGGTTAACAAGTATAATTATAAAATAAAGATATTACAAGCTCGGGTGTGGGTTCACGGGAATCTTCGATGGGTGGCTCTCGCGAGGGTAAGAATGGGGACTTAACTTTAGAACTGCCTAGAGGAGGCAGAAGCGAAAGTCCAGCGTCACGGACTACGTTCGCTTGTTGAGCAGTATGTTCAGCCTCGGTAGCACGGAGGGTGGGCTCGGTGTGGTGATGCGCACGTAGACACGATGTGGAGAGGTTTCCGGGGTAGACCGGAACAGGTGAGCGCTCGACAGGTAGGTGCCGAGGTGGAAGAGTAGACGGAACAGGTGTAGATGCTGCAGCTGCCCGTGGATACGACCCTGGAATGTTTTTAAGAACGGGTCAAAAGCTGTTCGTACAAGTCGACCGTCTAAGGTTAGGATGCAAGGGACAGACAGCTACAATTGAATAGTCTCAAAAGTACAATGTAAAACTATTTAAAAAAATGTTAAAGTAACCGCTATGTAAAAAAGTAAAAGCATGTACAAGAGGTTGGTACATGGGTACTTTACCCTATTAGTAAGGATAAAGTTATTTATAGGAATCAAATCAGTATTTAGTCTACCAAAGAAATTCAAGAAGTAAATATTAAAGTAAATATCAAAGTTATTTATAGCGGTTTTAATATAGGGAACGCATCCTTCTTAGCGGTCTAAAAAAATAACTCACTCAAAGAATTATTAAAAAAATAACAATAAAATGTGAATTGTATTGGTTCCACGTAATATATAGTATTACGTTTCCCTTTGAATACAATTACATATACTGTAAATTACAAGAATTAAAAAGGAATAATCGTTTTGCATTTGAGTATTTAACTACCCACTATGTAAAAATATTGTATGGAATATTTTATAGAAATTACAAGAAAAACGTATCGAATAATTAAAACACTTAATTATTACGAGGTTTAAACTAAATATATTACGAAAAGAAATAACTGTGATTAAAAGAAATTAAAGTAAAATGCAAAACGATCAGATTTAAAACACACACTCACCCTAGTACGGGGATCGCGGTTTCACAAATAGAGTAAAACAGAATGACTTTAAGGCAGTAGTAGGAAGAAAAAGAGGCAGATTTCGCTGGAGTTGCGAAACATATACTCAATTCTTTCTAGAAGGTTCTTTAGTAAAAAAATAAAGTGGGAGATGATTCTCCAATTCTATAGGCGAATAATGTTTAGTCATTAGCATAGACAACATAAGGATTGTAAGTCCGATCGACACACGGTGTTTTGTCTATGGCCAAAGAATTAAGGAATATTAAAGTATGCAAAAACATAATAGATATACATAGAAAAATATGTAGATTTTTTCTATATATAAATAGTTAAATAGCAATAAGTTAATTTTTGTAGTCTAATTCGCTTGGCCGAAATACGAAATCTCCCGGCCGTGAAGTTAGCAATATCGAGGGTACGCAGGAATATTTTGTCAATTAACTACCATCGTGAAGTTTTATCAAAACAAAATAAAGTAAACAAACAAGTTAGAATGGTGAAGTGAATGGTTATTGATTTAATTTAGTTGAAAGTAAGTAATAGTTTAAGATTTAGGAGTGTGCGGTTTTTTAGAACCGTTACATGTGCGAATAATCTTCACAAACATTGTAAATGCGAAAGTCTGTTGTTTTGTCCTTCCTTGACGCTAACTGAGTAACCATTTGGTTTTTGGCATAGAGTTAGTTGGAAGGACGGAGAGTAACATAGGCTAGTTTTTATCCCGATATTCCCACGGGAACGGGAACCACGCGGGTGAAACCGCAGGCGGAAGCTAGTTTTAATGTTAACGGGTAAACATTCTTGGTACGTCTTTCAATAACGACATCGATGAAAAAACGTGAATGGAGGTGACACTAATCCTTTCCTCTCCGATCTGCCGAGATCGATATCAACGCTTGTCAATACATTCAACATCATCAATAGCATGTTTTTTAATCACATAAAGTTTTAGAACTAATGAAATCACTGAATGAAGACATACCATTGCGTTTTAAGAAAAAAGAAGCGGATATTGAACAATCGGAAAGGTGATTGAGCACAGAAAGTAATCGGATAAGTTTGCAAACATTACCCTTTCATCGACAGATCGATATCGAGATAGATCGATCAAAACAAAGGTCGTATCGTATCGCGTGGCGTTCGCGCGGTTTTTTCAATTGAAACATGAGTAAAATGTAGTAAACTTCGTCTTTTGTTTTGTTCAATCGACTCGGTGGAACGCAGAGCCAGAAAACTCATTGGGGATGATAGTCTGGTGGTACAAGCTCCACAGTCTCCCTCATCGACGAAGTGTTGCTTCATTGTCGGTATTCTACAGTTTGTACTTCGGAGAGTGTGCTATTGAGCTGCATGAGCTCATACCGCCAGCTCCTTTTTACAACTGGGAATCCAGACGTACTGCATGCTATCACCCCTACCTGGTTGATATACCTCGTCTGCGTACAAAGCGCTTTTCCTTATCTTTCATTATGCGTACAGCCAGGGAGTGGAATTCCCTGCCTGCGTCTGTATTCCCGGGTGCCTACAACCCTGGTATATTTAAAGTGAATCGGCTTTTTCTAGGCAAGCTCGCTCCATCATAGGCCTTTTCTTAATCTAACGATTCAGAATTAGGCCAAGAGTAAGCCTATTTAATGTAAAAAAAATAGGTGACGGTTATTAACTAGACCTCTGTGGTCTAGTGGTACAACCACCGGTATCAGATCCAGGGGTCCCGGGTTCGATTCCCAGCGGGGGCACATATTGTATTCGGTTTGGTTGGTGGTAGGACTTGTTGTAAGTCTGCCTGGCTAGCTACCACCATCTTATCTAAGCCTGACGCCATAACAGCAACGTTTTCAGCTTTGTTGTGTTCCGGCAGTTCGAGCTAAGATAGCCAGTTCCTCAGTGATTTAGTATTCCGGGAGAGGCTCGCTTCCATCTTTCAGCCTTATCAATACTTAACATCAGGTATGATGAAGTCTACGAGACACCCCGTCGTTCATATAAAAAAATATATAATAATCCACCATACTGCTAGATCCACTTCAATGTTGATTTAATAAGTAAGAAGCCCTTAATGGCAAAACATAGGCAATTTAGACGAAAGTTTATCTACTGTCGATATGAAAAGAAGAAGAACAATTTTTTTTATATCTAAAATTATGTTGTGTCATAACATAATTCAACGTTTGTCGCAAACAGTTGATTCAATAAATCCATAAATAGAAAATAAAAACCATGTAAACTAAGAACCTTCAGTAAAAGCGGGTTATTTTCTTCTTCTTCTTTATGAATGGCTTGCTCTATGTTCTAAACATAACTCCGCCAATGTTACGTAGGTAGCTTTTACGCGGTGAGGGTTATTTTCGATATCTGATATTGTCGCTGTCTGATATACGCTGTCACTGTCAATCTGACAGGCGGTGTGACCGACAGATAATAATACAATTAGAGAAACGGTCACTTTAATTGTGTGTAAGGGCAGATGTTTGTGGCAGGTACCAACCATTGTGCCGAGGTACTGAGCTGCTGAGTCACGTCGATCGCCGACATCGGAGGCGTTGTTGTGAAGTTTGACGACAATGGCGACAATGCCCCATTGTCCCCTTGAAGTGTGGTGTACAGTCACGCACAATGACATAGAATCACTAAGCAACCTTGTCACATTACAATATTGAATGTCATTTGTGGACAGAGAGAGCTTTGTTTACGAGTGCTTCAATGCGATAAGGTTGTAAAGTGTCGACATGTCATTGTTGGTGACTGTACTTAACGTGGCATATTCAGGTGACAATATCTTGAGAGCAACAAATGTGTTTGTGTAATTGAAGTGTTTAGCGAATATTCTGGTTGGTAATGAATGAGATTTTAAAATGTTAATTTTTTGCGTCCTATTATGGTGGAGTGTTCGTTTGGATAGACGTCATCGTAATTTTTGCACTGAATTGTTGTATAAATATTCGTATTATTAAATCGATCGCATTTCCTTTCAGTGACTGTACAAAATGCTAAACAATGCAGTACTGTAGTTTGTTGGTCAAGGCTTCCCTTTTCAATATATATAATAAAGATATCATTTGTATGTAGCTCAAAATATAGGTTTACCTACCTATTTATTACTAATGAAAGTAAGAAAGTAATCTATCTATACAACTATTATAAAGAGGAAAGATTTGATTGTTTGTTTGTTTTCATTGAATAGGCTCTGAAACTACTGAACGGATTTGGATAAAATTTGGTACGCAGATAGTAGATAGCCTGGTTATGAACATAGGATATTTTTTATCCCGATCTTCCCACTGGAACGGGAACCACGGGGGAGAAACCGCACTCGGCCGCTAGTGTTATACGCGTCGGGTCATAAGTACTGTCACCTGCCTATCAGTTTTTATTTTTTATTTTATTTTATTTTACAGGCGAATCAACAGTTAACAAAATATGGATAACATTTAAACTAGCAACATTAAACCAATTACAGATTCACACAACTAAACACAGACAGTTAACAATTTTGAACATGCATATTGGATTTACATCTAGGGATGCAACAAAAAAAAATATATATATATATATTACTAAAAACAATTAACATCACGAGTCACCGTGGTGACTTAATAATAACAGAAAAAGTAATTAGTACTCGATGGCTAACGATTTTGTAAGGTTACTTCTAATACTGTTACAGCTAGAATTAAATGGATCTATATCAAGTTTTTCGCTCAACGCATTGAAACACTTGCTCGCACGTAGTATAAAAGAGTTTTGCCTATAGTTGGTATTGGAATGAGGGATGTAGAACGCATTAAAATGACGGAGAGTTTTTTTGGGAACATTAAAATTTAAAAGAGAGAGAAGCTCGGGACAATCAATAACACCTGATGTAATTTTGATTAGGTACGTTATATCCGCTATAAGTCTACGATTTTCTAATGAAATGAGATGATGTTTTACACAAAGTTTATTATACTCGCTGGAATCATAATGTATTTTAGTACGGTAACAAATATATCTTATAAACTTCTTCTGGATATTCTCAAGCCTATTAATGTATACAGCGTATCTGGGGTTCCAAATCTGTGAAGCATATTCCAAGTTACTGCGTACAAGTGAACAGTATAGTATCTTAAACGTTTTAACATCTGTGAAATCCTTGCAATTTCGTATTAAAAATCCGAGCATTTTTGTGGCTTTAGAAACTATGCCGTTCACATGCTCATCAAAGAGTAACTTTGAATCATGCGTCACGCCAAGGTCTCGCATCGAGTATACGCGCTGAAGGCACTGTTGTTCAAGAATATAATCGAACTGAATTATATTCTTCTTACGACTGAAAGACATGACTGTGCATTTAGCAGTGTTGAGGTCTAATTTATTATTATTACAGTATGTTTCCAGTCGCTTTAGGTCCTGTTGCAATGAATCAGCATCAGCTTGGCAACGAATCCTGGCAAATACCTTCATATCATCCGCGAAGCAGAGAAGATTCGCTGTTTGGAAGCAGATGTCGATATCATTTATGAAAATGATAAACATCAAAGGACCGAGCAACGAACCTTGCGGAACGCCACTTGGGACTGGAACCCAACTAGAGATGTAGTTGTTGGTCACAACAGCTTGGCAACGATTTTCAACATATGACGCAAACCAACGCAACAAGTTTCCATGTATACCGATTAGTCTAAGCTTGTCAATAAGGATACAATGCGGAATACGATCAAATGCTTTACTGTAATCGGTGTAGATGACGTCAACTTGGCATCTTTCATCCATCGCTGCTGTAAGGTATTCATTTAGTAAGACCAAGTTGGAAACCGTAGAGCGTCTCTTCAAGAAGCCATGCTGAAATCGGCTGAAACTAGGAGAGAGAGCTGAATAGACCTGACTATGGACTATTTTCTCTAAGATTTTGGCCACAATACACAGCTTAGAGATAGGTCTATAATTCACTACCTCTGACCTAGGGCCTTTCTTGTGGACAGGGGTGATAAAAGCGCGTTTCCAGATGTCAGGAACATGACATTGATCAACAGATTTTTTGAATAGGAGTGTTAAAGGTCTTGCAAGAGTTTCACAGCAGTTGATGAGAAAAATAGATGGCAATTTATCAGTTTTTACACAGTACCTATCGGTTTTTTTATTTTTCAGGGATATCTAAAATCTCTTTTTGATTATCGATTTATAGACATACGAGGAATATAAAAACAAGTAATTAAAAGTATTTTCTTAATTTGTTATAATGAAGTGGACGTTAAAATAAAAACATTTTATAAAAAAAATCAAACCGACTTCAAAAAGTAAAAAATAAAACTTTTGGAGTCGGTGCCAGCCAAAGCATTCTACATTGCACTTCTATTAACTATATTTTTTTGGCCTTAGCTAACTAGCACCGACTCCAAAAGTTTTTTTTTTACTTTTTGAAGTCGGTTTGATTTTTTTTATAAAATGTTTTTATTTCAGATTTTTTTGTTACATTATGTGCCGTTACTTACACTAACAATCAGCCCATACACAACAATGATGTCATCTAGGTATACGACTACTTGCCAAAAGGTGATTGATATTTTTCAGGATTATGGAAAAACTACCCAACTAGCAAAAATATGTTGTACAAGTGTTCTACAAACGTTTTTGATAAAACTTAATGGTATGCATTTAAGGTATATAATCGTTTATAAAATACGATTTTGGCGCAGTTTTTAAGACAAAATAGTCGTACAGTGATCATACAATGGTCATAAGCAAACACATTTAGTCACACGGCTGTCATAAAATAGATATTAAACAACTATTTCGTCAGAAAAGTATCGTAAGTTCTCGCTTCCTAAGAGCAATTGGTTGTAGAGTTATCATAACGCAGACGTTTGTATGACAAATAAGTCTGTTAAATGCAACAGCGAAGCGGTTTTAATTATAACAACATGCAACGTTTGTGAGTGATATTATTATCGTGCAAATAATTTCTGAAAAAAGTAAGTATTACACTTTAATATATTTACTTTACCGTTTTAAGTAACAGACTCGACATCAGATCTACAAGTATGAATGAAATTCGAACATTACTTTATCGATCAATTTGCAAGGTTATTGAGTATATTTTAAAAGCCCCCTTTAAATATTGTTGATTTCATTATATTTTAGTTAATTAAAATAATTTAGGTTTTAGTCTCTGTGTAAATATGACTTGTTAAAACTTATTGTACTTAAAAACGCTGCCTTATGACTTAGAATAACACTTTGCCGACGCCATCACTACCTAGTTAGGGTTCCCTACTGCTGGGGCCTAAACCTTGTGGGACGCAGTCATGTACTTGTGATATTATGTACTTGAATAATAGTAATAAGACATTTTGACTTTGACGCTGCCATATTAATTACCTCTGTGGTGACATAATTTATTAATCATTATTATTAATTTTAGTTGCTGAAAAAAATTGTGCTTTTTTTAAAATACAAGATAAATCCTTTAAAGCAATATGTGAGATATTGTGCTCTAAAGGAAGTTCGGAATCTTTGAAAATATTCTGACTATCGTTTTCGTTACTGTCATTGACATTACTACGAGTATCATCGCTTACAATACTCTCTATTTCATGGGGATCCTCGTCACACCGATTTTCTATAAAAAAAATATCTACGGAACCTTCCCTCTCTGGCATGTTTATTTCTCTTGGCTGTTTTGCACTTATACCAGGTGAAACTGACTGAACTGATGCTGGCATGTGTGTATTAGGAAGTAAAGAAGAATAATTGTGACGAACTTTTCGTCTATAGGTACCGCTCCTTTTGTATTGCTTCCATTTTTTATAATTTAATTTCAACATTTTGCCATTTAACTATAAGTCACTGTCCGAGTTGAAGATGTTATGAAACATTTTAGTCGTAAGATCTATCTTTTTATCATAAGACGGCTGTGTATATGACTGTCATATGTCATTTAAACAGTATTAAAGTTGTAAAAAGTTAAAATTATGATTAGTCGTACAGTAGGCAATCTAAAAGCTTTTATATGAACAATCTGCTGTAAAATGTCATATTAATGTTGTAAAACCGGGGAAATGTCACGGCTAAAACTTTAGTACGACAAAGATTAAAATTGCTGTAGTACTATGTCATACAAACGTGTGTACAACTGTGTTTTATGAACAAATTGCTTTTAAACTAAAATGCTGTATAAATGACAGTTACATAACGTCACGTTTTAAAACTTGCTTATTTACGACGTATCTACGATGAAATAGTCATATAATGTTGAGATTTTATAACCATTTTGTTAGTTGGGTACTAGCCAGATCTTCGTAAAAATTATACACATAAATCATTTTCTTCCAGATAAAAAAAGAATTTTAAAAATCTGTTTACAACTGGCGAAGTTATGGTGGAACATACATAAAAAAAAAAAACAGTTGACTTGAGAACCTCCTCCTTTTTTTGAAGTCGGTTAAAAAGATGGGGTCGTGTTTCTCGGTTTACTTCGTTGTGGTTACGAGCAAAATCAAATTTGCAGTCACGTTAAAATTTTAAATATTACTCTGAGCTTTGCCTTTAGCTACTATTAAACGGTTGGGTAAAGATTCAAGAAACTGAGAGAGATGGTCTAGAAAATTGGTCATCCTGATATGGTTCGGACGTAAGCGGTGGTAAATGTAGTGAAGGTGCCTAAAAAAAAAGTACTGCAACAGTTAAAACAGTTAAGTGTTATGCCCACAGCAGTGAAGAATCTAGCAAATGTGTTCCTCGAGTCCATCGAGACCAATTACCCTTCGCCAGTAATAGTTTGGCTAGGAGTGTCGTATTTTGGCCAAAAAGGTGTTTTATTTTAAAAGAGTATGTAAAACTAGAGTAATTTATATCAAAATCAGTCCTGACAGACGTCATAGACCACTTTATCAGACCACATAAAAAAATCAGCGACGGGTTTTCCAGCGGGCTTCAGATCCTGGGGCCGTACCGCGCAAGTGGCGTCGGCATCAAAATCGACTTTATTTGTCAGATGGATGTGACACATTGCTGCTTCTTTTTGACACAAATGAAAACCAAAGACTAAGAGCAATATGTTACACCCATCTGTAAAATGAAGTCGATGTCGATGCCGACGACACTTGCGCGGTGGCCCTGGTGACATAGCCAAGAGGATCTAAAACTATCTGTACGCCCATGAAAATCGAAATTATTCGGCCCGATGCTTGGCTATCCTCTAACCCAAATTTCAATTCGCTGGATTATGACATTTGACCATATTTAGAGGAAGGACCTGCGCTTCGTCTTATCAGCCACATAATACCCACTGCTGAGTATAGGCCTCCCCCAAAGGGAGGGTTTGCCATAATCGTCACGCTTGGCAGGCGGGTTGGCGATCGCAGTATGGCCAAGTTTGCAGGAGACGCTGCTGCCCGTCTTTTGAAGGCTGAGTCCCTTAGTCGCCTTTAACGACACCCACGAGATGAGAGGGGGTAGTGCTATTCTAAGCCGACACTACACAGGTAGAACCTGCGCTTAAGCACACCTAAATTTGAAGACTCATTGGCGGTTTCTTTAATGAATGCATCCTTCATTAAAGAAACCGCCAAAATCGACATGTACGTGGAGCGTACTTTTAGAGCTAGCGCAGACGACGGATAACGGAGGCCTTTTTGTCCGCGACACGTCTTTATTGTTAACCAAATAAGATTCAACTTAGACCGCGTATATCCGCGAAAAGTACGCGATAGTCCTCGTTATTTATTCAACTTTATGTTCTTAGTAATAAGGTCGTGTCGCGGACAAAAAGTCCTTCAATGTCCGTCGTCTGCGCAGGCCATTAGAGATGCGTGAGCGCGAAGATCGAAGGCTCGCATCGAAAACTGTGCCAGCGCCGTATCCCTCCCCAGGGTTACGGTCGCTTCAGACGTAGGCTGTCGTCCCTTTCCGGGGAATCCAGCCGGTGTTTAGTCAGTAAGTCGATTTTGAAATATTTATAACATTTAGTAATTTATACAATGAATAAGCTTTCTTTTGATATACAATAAAATCTATATTTAATTGAAAATTGGTTTTTACTTCATAAAGAAGTCGTGACAGAACTTATGACCCGACCAGTATAAAATTCTAAATTGATTGATTGTTGTCATGCGAGTAGAGCCCAAACGGCTGAAAGTAGAAACACCATTTGTGGAGGGTAGATATCTTTCATGGTCTAGGTGAGCATTAAGAAAAGGTTTTGGACAATTCTTGTTATACAGGGTGCTACATGGTGATTTAATTCAGAGTGTTCAAATTTGTAAATATTTTTTTTGGAGGGAGGGTTTTGGAAAATTCCTGTGCCAGGGAGTTCCAGTTTTATTATGATTTTTTTATGGGAAAATTTAATTTTTTTATATGTACTTACAGACACGAACAACTTATATATACTCAACTTATATAACTTATACTTATAGTAAATTTTAAATAGAAAAATATTGGAAAAAATTAACTCGGCCACAAGTGATTTCTCAGACGGGAATCGAACCCGCGACCTTTGGAAATCCGGTCCAATGCTCTTATGTTATATATACGAATACTTATGTGTACTTATACAAACAAAGACTCACCCATCATGTCAGACGACAAGTGAGCTTAGAATAAAAAAATAAGGTCTACTGATAAATACCTAGATCACATCATAAATTCACAACTATCTTAACCACGCCAATAAAGGGCAAAGCTAGTTTTGCACAAATATAAAAATTCTCTAGAGCCTAGACCTCTATTACTCTATGATTTTGTAATTTTTGCATTTTTCAATGCTATTTTTATACTAATAAAATTTAATTTTAAATAGAAAAATATTGGAAAAAAATAACTCGGCCACAAGTGAATTCTCAGACGGGAATCGAACCCGCGACCTTTGGAAATCCGGTCCAATGCTCTCTCTCTCTCGGTTCCCGTCTGAGAATTCACTTGTGGCCGAGTTATTTTTTTCCAATATTTCTCTATTACTCTCTTGATAATGTACAGTCTTCACATTCCTCTTCAACATAGACTACAAAGGCACTTAGAGGAAGTCAAGTATTTACGCATGAAAATATATGTATACTGTAAGCTGTTTGAAGCTTCATTTACAGTCGGTTACGCCTCCCATACCGCTTCAGGTCCGTGTATTTTATTTTATTTATTTATTTATTCGAAAACCAACAGCGTTACAAATTGTTTAATTAAATAGGTCTATATCGTTATCTAGTAAAGCCAATTACAAGTTTATCTTAAAAAAAAAAAATTTCTAAAAAAAAGGATATACAAGTTTTAAAAAAAAATATTACAAGAAATAAGTTTCAGACAGAATCTCTACCTTTTTGAGTAATGATGAATACCTGCTTTTCATCAACAGCAACATTGAAATAATTCTCTTTATGGTAATGAAAATCATTCATATATATATTTTATTATGAGCTACGGGGAGACTAAGCCTTCGTCATACCTGATGTTAAGTATTGATAAGGCTGAAGATGGAAGCGAGCATCTCCCGGAATCCTCAGCCACTGAGGAACTGGCTATCTTATCTCGAATTGCCAGAACACAACAATGCTGAAAACATTGTTGTTATGACGTCAGACTCAGATAAAATGGTGGTAGGACTTACAACAAGTCCTACCTCCAACCAAACCGAATACAATATGTACCCCCGCTGGGAATCGAACCCGGGACCCCTGGGTCTGATACCGGTGGTTGTAACACTTGACCACAGAGGCAGTTAATTTTGCTCCGTGATAGTTGTTGCGAATGTATAATACATTATTATTAATAAATACATATTTCATACAAATACAAACACCAACAAACTAATCTTGTATGTTTCATTAAGAACTTGTGTTATGGTTACGAGACAATAGTTAAACGTTCTTATATACGTTTATTTTTGTATATACATACATACCAATTAAACAATACAAAGAGATATGTTCATTGTTTATGCACACAAATATGTATCTTGTGCATGAATCGAACCCACGATCTTTGCACAGAAGGCACATACTCCTACGCTAGCCAAACAGGCCGGCAATAAGTAAGTATGTAGACTTGAAAAGCATCCATCTAATAAAGGTTAAAAACCGTCTCTCCTGAAAGCTGAATCAAGATGGCTGAAAAGGCGACCTAAAGCCCGAGGGCCCTTCGCGCGTAATTTTGAGTTTCTTTCGGGGCGCGCGCTGATTGGCGGGGGGAGTGGTGGGGGCGCGCGGCGGCCGCCCATTGGTGCGCCGCAAAAATGCAGCTTTGTGCCGACTCCGGCGATTATTCAGGACTATTAGTTATGGTTGGGTGAGCGGACGCCGGTAGGGTTGCGGTTACGGCGTGAGATATCGATATCGAGATAAGGCGTACGTTGCATATCATTATAATTCATTTTTTTTATATTTAATACTGTAAGTACTAATAATTTCTCATGATTTAATAGTAAGTATGTTGAAAATGTAGAGTACGATCATATGGTCATGATATGACGTATGACTTGTCAGCACTAAAAACAAAACAGTTTATAATTAAATAGATTATTGCATGTTTAAAACTTATTAGTAATAATAACCTGACATTGATATTTACCATTTTAAAATCATTTCACGATTATTGACCATTTTAAAATCATGCAAATAAACAATTCCTTTTTTTAAATAAAACAACTTTTACGGATATCAAACGCGCTATATTTCCACGAAGTAAGTTGTAATTGTCCGTATTTTTAGGTTTTTAGGGGTTTTTTTGATTTCCCCGACGTTTCCTTTTTTTTATAGGAACCATATTATTATCAATATGTTAGGTAGTACCTATTTCTTTTTTCCCTTTATTTATTTATTTATTTATTTAATGTTTGGAAGACCAACACCGAGTAGACAGAGTTGATTTTTGACATAAAAACAGTAAGGCAATAATAGGTCTTCACGTATATAAAACATATTTTAAATGGTTAAGTGTAGACAATAAGATGCTCTTGGAAAACTTAATCTAAAACTATTACAAACTAAGACAGTGCCTATAATGTGATTAGTTTATAATATTATAAAGAGGAAAGATTTGATTGTTTGTTTCTTTGCATTGAATAGGCGTCGAAACTACTGAACGGATTTGGATGAAATTTGGTACACAGATAGCAGATAGCCTGGTTATATACATAGGATACTTTTTATCCCGATATTCCCACGGGAACGGGAACCACGCGGGTGAAACCGTGAGCGGCCGCTAGTATTCAAATAAACTAATACTATATCTATAATCATAAGGTAGGTAAGTAAATTTGAATAGTCGTACCTATACCCATTTAGGATATCTTTTATCTGACAAGAAGTAAGCATTTTGTTGTAGTCCTAGTAAGTAAGCAAGGATCCTTGTATTTGCTGAACACTCACAAGTCATCAGAAACATCGACACTCAGTTTATCGATAAAACGTGAAAGTTGTTGTGTTTACTATCCCGAGGTATAATGGGACCAGTGGCAGTTGGCAGTTAGCGTCTCAATCATCCCACCTTTTACTTAGCGAGCGAGCGAGACGGCCGCCAGTCCCCGTGGGATAGGGCGAGATGGACGACACGCATTCAGACCTGACGCGCATTCAAACGTACGATTGACAGACCCTTAAAAGCAATACAAAACAAACTGTAACACTAAAGAAATAAAGTTCAGAGTCCCTTGCTTTCGCGATAGTGGGAATTGTCATCGCAATATTTAGCATGTATGTTTTCTTTAGATATGAATGCAAATAGTAATGGCGCATTTTTATTCTGAATGTTTACATAGAGGGGTCGGGAGTAGAGGCGGGTAAATATGTCCGCCATTTTGTGAATGCGTACCGTCAGCAAAAGAAGCGATATTGCGAGTGCTCGGCAGAGAGAGGGTTAGGAGTGGATGGCTAAGTGAGAGCCACTGCGGCTGAGGGTTGTCAGTTGATTGATCTCGGGCTCCGCAGGGTTGGTGCTTCAAGTGTATCGACTATCGATTAGGCCTCCCAGATTATGCGGGCCCCGGACCCCCGCATTACAAAAATTAAATTACGTAAGAGCCTTCGAAGCATTTGTTTGCGAATCTAAAGAGATTACATGTCACAATAGTTTTTAGTTAAAGCTTGTAACATAAAAATGTTACAATGGATTGAAGATAGGGTTTCTTTGAAAGGGTAGCTTAGGATACCGGTACTTTTATTTGGGGTTAGTTTGGGTTCGTCATTGAATGATGAACTAAAATCAAGGAAATTGAAGAGGATAAGCAGTGATTGACATGAACTTGTAGCGATCTAGAACAAAGGGATGTAAGTTGCATATTTTATGGTTCCGTTTTTTGCAGCTGCAGTGGAATTCATTGAATATTTTCAGCGAAAAAGGACAGAACTACGGGTAACATGGACACATTTTTTAATGGGCCAATGAGCTATATTACTACCTACAATAATACTTCAATGAAAATAGGGCACAGCTTTTTATTAAACTCATCTAAAGTTGTACAAAATCTTCAAAAACGTGTGTTGGCGTTCACAAGGTTTCATATATTATTCTTTAGAAATATTAAGTAAAAACTAGTAAGTAATCTACAAGTTTTGCGTCTTACATTTTCAATTTAAGGTCTAAAAAATTTAATATAATTTTATAAAAAAAAGGCACTCCAAATTGTCCATACAAATTTACTATGGATGCGATGTGCCGTATGTTACATGTGAAACGTTTTGACGTAGTCATCACATACAATAATGTCATTAGGGTCGGTGGAGTCTCGGACTATAAGCATCAGGAATTTTTCCGTCAGGAAAAAAAACCGGCCCCGGACAATCCCGGATTCGATCTGTCACTCAAACAATTATATGAATTTTTCCTGCGTGGACTGCATGGAAACGTACGTCCGGGTGCTTCAGGAAAATTCAGGTGCCGGTGTAGTGTGACGACTGACTCACGAGAGGTGGGAGGAAAAATATGACCAGTTTCGATATTTTAATACTTTTCCTATAGTTTGTATCGATTTTACTGGACATCAATAAGGTGGATTTAAGGTAGTGTGTACGGACCAGCCCCCTAATTTTCTAATTCCAAAATCGATCACAATCCCTATTAAATGCATTGTGACTGTGATAGTGATTAATGGAATTATGTAACTCATAAATAAATAAATAATTGCATACAAACACACCAATTATCTAGCTTATGTTATGGATACTAGATAACGGATAAACATACTTATATACTTTTTTTTTATTTTTTTTTAATACATACATAATATACATATTAAACACCCAGACCAAGACAAATAGACATGTTCATGCACACAAATATTTGTCTTGTCCGGGGATCGAACCGGGACCTCTAGCGCAGAAGGCAGGCTTAGTACCCCTGCGCCAAACAGGTCGTCAATGTTAAGATTACAACTCATAGTCGCAATCCCTTTCACAGACACTTCATTTGACACTTCTTCATACATTTGAAAGATATTTACGTGTGTCATTGCTTATACAATTCAATTACATTCATTCAATATCTTTCAAAACGCGTCCCGATCACAATTCCTATCAAATGTCAAATAGTGACAACCTGAAGTATGATAATATCTTTAAAATGACGAATTGAAAGGGATTTTAAAATTAAACAATTTGTCCCCAGTTTCTTAAACATAAACTTGCTGGGGGCATTTCGAATGTCCAAGGGGAGGGGAGGGTTCCAGAGTCAAATTGCAGTAAAGGAGAAACAGTAGGAGACAAAGATAGAAGTACGGGAGGGAGTTTTTAACATCAGATTGCTGCTGGAGCGAAGGTTACTCTATATCTGAATATCCTGAATTTCAAGGCGTTTATCTAGTCTAGTCTTGAGTCTTGACACAGCTCTGAGGACAATTCTCGCTGGGACATTTGCTTCAGTCACAAATTTGTATTATTCATCAAACCAGTACCGGACACCGGTGTCTGAACAATGGAATATCTATTGTGTCTCATAATTAGGGGCCTGAAAGGCTCTCAGGCGCTGTCTCAACATATTTCAGCGCTCATGGCGGCGTTTGAGAGACTGATCGT
Source organism: Chrysoteuchia culmella (assembly GCA_910589605.1). Lineage (NCBI taxonomy): Eukaryota > Metazoa > Arthropoda > Insecta > Lepidoptera > Crambidae > Chrysoteuchia > Chrysoteuchia culmella. The sequence continues at coordinate 293,457 of OU342657.1, forward strand.
ATCGTTTGTTAACCAATGCTAGATCCAGCCAGATGTCGGAAGGGGTTACAACTGAGTGCTTCCGTGCTTCGGAGGGCACATTTAACCGTCGGTCCCAGCTGTTGTCATCTGATAACTGCTATTAAACCAAGTTAGACGCCTTAAAGGCGGCTAGATAAACTCGGACACCAGAAGTGACCACTAATCCTCATACGATAAGAAAAGAGAGCCCTTTCAGGCCACGGCTTATGAGACACAATAGATATTCTATTGTTCTCTGGACACCGGTGTCCGGTTAAATGATTCATTCAGTGATTTCTTTAATTCATAATTTGCTAGAAGGCTAGCAAATTATGAAATAATGTTTACTAGCTTTAACGGTTACTTGTTTAAAGGAATCACATTTTAAATTAAAAGAAAAGATAAAGAATTTGTTCATTTATTTTGTTTACTTTATAATGTGATATTTGTTAAATTAACGTTATACTACTTCTGAAAGTACTAGGTACATTATGTTACAACTTATTGGTTTAATTGGTCTGTGATCACTCCAGTTGGTCGTGTCTTGGATTTTTATATATCCGTCGTCAGTATGATATTGTTAGAAAAGGTGTATAAAAAATTAAGTTATAAATAGAAAAAAATATATGATTAGGTATTTTTATAATACCGTTAATGAAATCAGTGTTTCTTTAGTGTTTTTTTCCAATGTTAACATTGAAAAAGAGTTTTCTCTGCCCCTGGGTAATTGTAGCAACGAGAAATCAAAACCTTTCCCTCGCTTTTACTTTATTCCCATCAAAAACGGTGATTGGTTCAACTACGTCACAACTGTAAAGTTAGTCAAGAAGTAGCGAGAGACGAGACGAGCTATCGTAGCGGTCGTCGGCAACGAAAGTGGCGCGATGGGCCGCTCATTAGCGACTTGTCCAAACTCGTTACAAGTTGCCACCGCCCGCCGCCCGCCCGCGCCGCCCGCCCGCGTCGCCCGCAGCAACAGTGACTCCAAACCTGATGTTCGATGTTAAATTTAATTAATTTTCTTAGTAGTCACAACAACGATGTGGTCACGGCCAGAATAGGTACAAATGTCGCCACTCCCTTATGGGCAATTCTCTCGTAGCGAAGTTGTCTAATTCCATTCCATTTCCATTTCCATCAACGTTTCAACTGTTGGTAATCTTAATAAAGAAAAAACCGGCAAGTGCGAGTCGGACTCGCCCACCGAGGGTTCCGCATAAATTTGTAGGTACATAATATTATAAATAGTTCAGGAATCGAGTCTCGCCGTTTTTTACGAAGTTTTCCTGAAATTCAGTTTCCAAATCTTGACAATTTTTTTATGATTTATTTACAAATGTCTAGTTTTCAGTTTTTTTCCCCTAATTGTAGTAAAAGACGATATTACTTACTAAATTTCATAGTTATAGATCAACGGGAAGTACCCTATGAATTTTGATTCCTTTGTGAGTGTAGAAATCTACGTTTTTTGCGACATAAAATCTTTTATTTACGTTAAATTACAAGTTTGATTTTATTACCTATTCAACAAATTGTTGAACTGGATATATGGTTTTAATTTCTAAGTGTCGCCACTCCCTTATGGGCAATTCTCTCGTAGCGAAGTTGTCTAATTCCATTCCATTTCCATTTCCATCAATGTTTCAACTGTTGGTAATCCTAATAAAAAAAACCGGATAAGTGCGAGTCGGACTCGCCCACCGAGGGTTCCGCATAAATATGTAGGTACCTATCTAGGTACATAATATTATAAATAGTTCAGGAATCGAGTCTCGCAGTTTTTTACGAAGTTTTCCTGAAATTCAGTTTCCAAAACTTGACAATTTTTTAATGATTTATTTACAAATGTCTAGTTTTCAGATTTGTTCCCCTAATTGTAATAAAAGACGATATTACTTACTAAATTCCATAGTTATAGATCAACGGGAAGTACCCTATGAATTTTGATTCCTTTGTGAGTGTAGAAATCTACGTTTTTTGCGACATAAAATCTTTTTTTTACGTTAAATTACAAATTTGATTTTATTACCTATTCAAGAGATTGTTGAACTGGATGTATGGTTTTAATTTCTCAAGTTTCTTGCGTTCTCAAGATAAACGAGGGCAGACGGACGGATGGACAGACGGACAACAAACTGATCCTATAAGGGTACCTTTTTTCTTTAGAGGTTCGGAACCCTGAAAAGGGCCAAAATTTTATTGACAACTCTAGTTTGTAGTACCGCCAACGCCAGTCTCAACATTCAACTTTGACAGCTAATAACATCGCTAACTTGATAGGTAGCGCGATTTCCATTCATTCGTAGGGTATTTTCCTGTATTCTATGTATTTTGTTATGTAATTGGGCGCAGCCCGTGTAACTAATATTAATAATAAATAAATTTTCCTATTTCTGTCATCAGTGACAGCTGTATTTTCTTTATTCTAGAATCTGTAAGTACTTACACATCTTGCAACGTTGTTAAAGTATAACTTGCATGAATATTGGTGAGATGTTGTACAAACATTTCAAAATGAAATAGGTAAACGGAAATATTATTAGTTTCAAAAGCATGGCGAATGTCGCTTACCTTTTGTAAGTAGCCACATATGCGCTTATTTCCTGAAATGTATCTAGTATCTATGCTTCCATTGAATCGGAATCACTCACAAAATAGTATAGGAATTACCAAATAAACACTTGATGAAAAGAAATAATATTGAATCACACACTGCAAGACGGTTAGCTCTTTTTGTAGATAAAGTCGGCCTGCTTCGAAGTTTTCTTGGCAGTATCTTTCTTCGAAAGTCCTCCCAATTTGTGAACTGCCAGTAGAATCATTAGATTTTTCTTTTGTTAATAATAAGTAATTAAAATAGCAAACAATCAAAATATTTAACTCAATATTTGTTCTTATGGTAAATTTTAAATAGAAAAATATTGGAAAAAATTAACTCGGCCTCAAGTGAATTCTCAGACGGGAAACGTCTGAGAATTCACTTGAGGCCGATTCAAAGACGGGAAACGTCAACGTTAATTTTTTCCAATATTTTTCTATTTAAAATTTACCATAAGTATAAAAATAGCATTGAAAAATGCAAAAATTACAAAAATCATCAATATTTGTTGCCATAGTAAAAATTATTAACTTTTAATTAGTAATTATCTAACCGTTTCCGAACGCTATAATAAATAAACTTTGTGAAGGTAGACTTATAAGTAGCTAGTCAACCCGTAACCACGGCAACTGAAAAGGTGCCGAAACGTCGGGAAACCAAAAGAAAATCTCAAATAAACCGAAATATATAGTACCAAATATATATTTCGGGTAAATAAATCGCACTAAATATTCCGCAAAAGTTGTTTTATTTCAATAATATTGAACTTTAATAAATCTTAATCCTATTTCACAAAATTATTAGTTTACTAGTATATTAGTTCTAATAAATTCTGTTTCACGAATATTTTTATTAGACTTGTATTAAAAGTTTTAACTTGTGTTATGGATACTAGATATCTAGAACGGATACACATACTTATATATATATATTTGTAAATACATACATAATATACATGTCAAACACCCAGACAAGACAAATAGACAAGTTCATGCGGACAAATATTTGTCTTGACCGGAGATCGAACCCGGGACCTCTGGCACAGAAGATGGGCTCAAAAGAGAGGTTTTTATTTTATTTCAATTCTTACGTGCCATGGCTTAAAGTTATTCTAATCCTAATATGATAAATGTGAAAGTGTGTTTGTTTGTCCTTTCTTGACGCCTTTAACTAAGCTACCAATCGACTTGATTTTTGGCATAGACTTAGTTACAAGGGCGGAGAGTAACATAAGCTACTTTTTATCCCGATATTCCCACGGGAACCAGAACCACGCGGGTGAAGTCGCGGGCGGAATATAGTTGACTTTAACACAATATCTGACTTTTACAATTAAAATTATAAAGTCTCTTTACATAAGAGTTGACCGTCATCAAAAATAGCTAGGAAAAAAAACAATATCTTTCTATTTTTACATTGAAAACCAAATAAAAATCATTCTCCTGCCTCATACTCCATAAATCGTCATACTAATATTATTAGTGCAAAAGTGAGGATGGATCGACGATTGTCATTCGTTCACGCAAAAACTATTGAAAGGGTTTGGATGAAATTTGACACACATATAGTAGATAGCCTGGACTAAAAAACGACATATACTTTTTTGTAGTTTCATGAAACGCACAGTAAACTAATAAAAAATATGTGTACTTCTTCTTCCAATATTCATCTTTTTAATATTTATCATATTTTTTTTTTCTCTTTATTTTGACACATACAGTTAGTAGTACAAATTACTATTAAATTAAAACTTACATTATAGACAATGAGTGTCCACCATTACTATTAATGTTAAGTAGGTACTTGCTAGAATTTACAGATATTTTTTGCAGTTTTTTTGCTAAAACTTAGAAAAACAAACATATATTGTGTGGTAGAAGATAACTTTACTATTTTAGATAGGTATTCAATTAATTTAATGAGAAGTGATAACGAAACATAGAAGTTCTTACATAAGTTGATTTATCAGATCTTTTTTCAACGTGTTCAATGAGCTCTTGAAAAGATCCATATTATGAAATTCTTTATTGTACATGCGAAGACAACGTGGAAAATAACTATTGGAGGTATACTTTTTCTTGGTTCGAGGTGGAACAAAGGCATGAATAGTGCGTGAGGAGCGTGCGGGAAGTCGGACTTTTGTTATGAAATTGACTTTTGATAAGAGTGCAGGGCAACTAATGTGATCATTTAACAATTTAAAAAGAAAGGCTATGTCAAACTGCTTACGACGATTTTCTAAGTCAGAATTTTGTATTTATTTAAAGCTTCTTCGTATGTTAAACCTTGATTGTAATTTCTATAGTTAAATATTTTTATAAATTTCTTAATTAATTAATTAATAATAAAAAATTAGTCCATGGAATAATATTTTCTATTAGTTTAATTGTGTGCGTTTCATGAAACAACAGTGGTAAAATTTTAGTTGATAAATATAAGTGAATTGTTACCCAAGTAAAATCGGTTTTGTTTCGGGAATTAATATCAGGATAAAAAGTATTCTGTGTTTTAATCCAGGCTACTATAGGTGTGCCAAATTTCATCAAAACCCGATCAGTAGTTTTTCCGTGAAAGAATGACAATTGTCCACCCATCCATCCTCACTTTTGCACTAATAATATTAGTATGACGTATGATGAAGCATGAAGTAGGAGAATGATTTTTATTTGGTTTTTAATGTGAAAACAGAAAAATATTGATTTTCAATCTAGCAGTTTTTGATGCCTTTGTCACAACTTGCAGTACAGTAACCTTGTAATGCGAGAAATGTTAAATTTAAGTCTTTCCTTGCGAGTTGAAAATTGTTTACGGTTAGGATAACCATAAAATGTAATATTATAATTAGTATTTTCTTTTGTTATGGAAATTGACCTTACTGATACCTATGTTAAGCTCACTTTTCAATTTGACGACTCTGTATGAAATAAAACAGGGAGAAAAAACTAGCCCTTGACGAGTTTCTTGCCGGTTCTTCTCGTTACAAGGTCTCCCGCCGTAGGGTTTGTGAACCGATGGCGTAGCTTCTTTGACGTTCATAAGTGCTTGTAACAGCCTAGACTGAATAAAAGATATTGATATTTGATATTTATTTGATATTTGAACAACTATGTAAAAAGACTTTATAATTTTAAATGAAAAAAGTCAGAGATAATTTTTAAGTCCAATAATCTTTAAACCATGGCACGTAAGAAATAGATTCACATAAATTCTATCTCATGATAATTTTTTTCAGTGTAATACTTATGGCATGGGTAACATCACAAAACACAGAACTAAAGTCTTTTATGGGTAACATAGTGCCACACAGCCCATCCAAACTAATATTTTTTATTAGCATATTACTATTAGTTACAAGTCTAATATAAATATTCGTGAACCAGGATTTATTAGAACTAATACACTAATAACTAATAAGCTAGTAAACTAATAATTTCGTGAAACACGAAATTATTAGTTTACTACCAGGGGCCCAATTCTGCTAATGCTTAGTCACAATGGTATTCCAGTGCTGTTTCAATGGTAGTGCTGTTTTACACAGTTCTTGGTACAACAATGTAAATAAACACTACTATTGAAACACCACTGAGAGACGATTAAGACAAAAATTTAGCAGAATTGACCCCCTGTTGTGAACGCGGGCTCGACAAGCAGTGTTGCGCGCGGCGGCGGCCCCGCACGTGATTGACCCGCTCGACGAGTTGGCATATTGATGACACTCAGGGCTTTGACAAGCCAGCCCCAATATTGCTGCAAATTGGAAGAATACACTTTAATTAAACTTGACGGCCACTGTTATTTAAACTGTGATAGCTGGCTGAATGCAATTTAAAAGTCTTGGCTATTTGTATTGTGGCTGAATTAGTTGTTGGTTTGTTTTGTCTGGTGACTTTAAAACTGGCACCAGTCGCTATCGACTCGCAATCTGGATACGAATATAAATATAATAATTCTTACATTCCCACCAAGTAAACCTAGCCTCAAAGTAAGCTTGTGTTATGACCCTGTGGGATACTAGGGTAAGGGCATGATAATTATACATATATAAATATTCTTGTAAATATATACAAACGCCCATGACTAAGGTACAAATAATACAAACATTTGTCCCTGACCGGAATTCGAACCCAGGACCTCAGAGTAGGTGACTCCTTGAAACCGGTGTACACTCATGAAAAAAATGTTGTGATCACTTGATGATTTTCACTCAAAATACCTATTTTCGTAGAAGGATTATTAAAGTAAATCTTGACCGTTCAAAAACTAGAATGTTCAACATATTGACGGTACGCTACGGGACGTTGGCGGAATTTCTGTGGAAAACGGATAAAGCCAAACTTAAAAAAAAAAAAATTGACGGTGTTTTTTTATTTCTAACCGTCTTAAAAAAGAGGATGTTCAAGAAAAGAAAAAAGTTGTTAATTTTGGTCATTTTTGTATGATATTTTAAAGTAAGTAGTTTAAAAACCCGCATAATTAAAACCAAAGCATCCACAAACGAATGAAATACACAGTCAAATTGTTGAACATTCTAGCTTTTGAAAGGTACCAGATAGAAAAAAAATTGGTCAAGATTTACTACAGTAATCTCTACGAAAATAGGTATTTGTATGAAAATCATTATATGATCACAAACTTTTTCTACGTACCACTCAAACACGGAGGTCGTCAAGATACTAAGTTTCATTTTCTATTTAAACCCTCTGACTGAGTAGATGGTGATAGTGATGTATCACTGAACATTTTCGAATTTTTGTGATAATTTTTAGGCAAGTAAATATACTACAAAAAAAACAACTTAGCGGTAAAACACAACAAGCTGTGTTTTTTTCTATTACATTTTCTTGTTTAAAATCGTACTAGTTAATATTATAAACGCGAAAGTATGTCAGTATATTTCTTTGTTTGTTGTTCTTTCACGCTAATACTACTGAAAGGATTTCGATGAAATTTGTCACAGAGATAGAAGATCTTTGACATCAAAACATCAAGAACATCATTACATTCATAACAGAACATCATAACATCAACACATATTATTTTATGATTTTGTAATTTTAACAGTTTTCAATGCTATTTTTATACTTATGGTAAATTTTAAATAGAAAAAAAATTCTTTTTTTTTTCTATTCATTTTTCTATTTAAAATTTACAATAAGTATAAAAATAGCATTAAAAAATGCTAAAATTACAAAATCATAAATTATTGGTAGTTGCATCTTAATCGATCGTTAAACACCTGAAAAGATGTTTCTTTCGAATGCAAGGATATTCCTAGCATTGAAGTGACAACACTGGCCTACAGCGTATTAAAAATATAAAAGTATTGGAGAATTTCGACGGTGGTTCGCAAGTCTCGGTAGCTCAGCGGTAGAGCATTGGACCGGATTTCCAAAGGTCGCGGGTTCGATTCCCGTCTGAGAATTCACATGTGGCCGGGTTAATTGTTTCCAATATTTTTCTATTTAAAATTTACCATAAACAATTTATTAATCCCGATATTCCCACGGGAACGGGAACCACGCGGGTGAATTCTCAGGCGGCCGTTATCACATAAAAATAGTATTGCAAAATGCAAAATTAAAAAGTTATAATGATTAGCTGTCTGTACCTGTGCAGGGTTGTTTGTGTCTAGTTTTGCCATAAATTTTGAGATAAGAGACTCAAATAAGATTTGAAAAATTGTTAAATGGCTGTTAGTAACCGACGGCAACAAATTCGTATTTTTGGAACTTGTAAATATTTCCTCAAATTAGAGCTGGAAAATTTATAATATAATATGAGTAGCTAACAAAGTATTATGGATTATGATCTATCTCTGTAAACAAAATTGCATTTCAGTTGTTACAAATTCAAGTGTGCATCTTCCTACAGTAGTTATAATTTTAACATTCCAGTTCTTTACACGAAGTTAATTTCACTCCTCAATTTCCCAAAATTAACTTTGCATTCACGAAAATTCAAATCACGCGAGTCGTGACAATATGGCAGCGCGCCTCATCAGGACACGGCTTAAAAAATTGCAAATTGAATCCCATGAGTATCACCCCTTGCGATACTCCAATTGTGTCAGAGTCGTGAGATTATAGCATTATGCCGAAGTTATTTGTTAATGACACCCGCCGGGGGCGCTGCGTGAGTTCGTGACTTTCGACCGCCGCCCGCGCCCCCCGGCCCTCGCCGGCCCCCCGCGAGCCCCCTGAACGCCCGCGCGGTGCGAAACTCGAAAATTATTTTATATCATAATGTATTGGCGATAATCTCTCAGCTACCGGCCGCGACGTCTACAGGACGGTGCCGATTTTGTTTCTGAGGTCATTCTTTTTTAATCCAATTTTTATTATAAAACACTGGTAGTGAATTGGTACCAAGTCGTCTCCCACTGCAAAAGTGTCTATGTTAAAGTTTCACAAACTCTACGTTAGAATCTTTTACCGAGAAGAAGCCGCAAGAATCAATTCATTTTTCATTCTCAACCGGACTTCTTGATTCTGATTCTGAAGATGTATTCCGTATCTTTGGAATTTTATTTGAATTCCACTAATAATAAAATAATTGCGGTATAAGAAATTCGGAAACCCTTTAGACAAAATCTCATTTAAAATGTTGAAAAACCAATGTGAAAAGCTAGAGTCTAAATGCTACCAAGATTATTTGAACGGGGTGGAAGGAAATAAAAGGAAATCCGAAAGTATTCTGATCTTTTATAAAATCAAAGCGGAAAGGAAATAGCTCATACCCCACTACAATGCACACTGCAACTTGCACCGCTTCTGGTGGCGAGGATATATGTGAGGTATTTGCTTCTGTTTACAATGTTTTGGATAGTAGCAGTGGCAACATTACAAGTAAAGAAGAAGTGCAAAATAATAACATGCATTCTATCTGTATTGGCTTAGATGATATTTTGCAGAAGTTAAAGACTTTAGATACTAGCAAAAGTCACGGTCCTGATGAAGTCCCTGTTATTTTTGTTACAGAATATGCAGAAAATTATAATGAGTCACTTAGGTCAGAGATATTCCCAGGTGATTGGAATTGGTATTGTTATTAAAATAATAAACGCAAAAAGAAACCTCGTGCAATATTTTAAGTTACCAGCCTCACAGTCACTTAACCAGTAAGTTTCTGAAATAAAACGAGACTGTTATTATAAAATAATATTGTAAGCAATACATATTACTGCAATTTAGTTTCTCCTTTATTTTACATGCATTAGTAGGCTTAATTTACTTGTGCCAGTTGCCAGTTGCCTCAACTGTTATAAGATTATGCAGATTCTTCTGCATTTATTATAAAATACATTTCTAAGTTATTTTTTTTTTAATCTTTATAGCTCCATAAATATTGTTTAGGACTTTAAAGAAACAGACTAACTATAACCTACGCCCACAATCACGCTCCAATAGTTGTTTCCGATCGTTCTTTCAAGCACCCTGTAGCGTTGTTTGATTGACGATATCGTTTCGGGCGCGGCCGCTCGTTAGCGCCGATCGTAATGAGCGTCCGCGCCCCGCGCACCGGGCCTCCGCCCCCGCGACGTCACGTCACGTGCTTATTAAACTGAGATTTGTTTACTTCATCCTGACGGAGTAGTGACACGCTGCTGGTCACAGTATAAGAGGAGACTCTATAAAGCTTATTTGTTACTTTTTGAAGTCGGCTTTTATTTTATTTTTTTAAAGTTTCTGCGTGAACGTGTAGCAAATATCCAAACATCCACACGACCTTTCTCATCTATACTATTATTATAAAGAGGAAAGATTTGATTGTTTGTTTGCATTGAATAGGCTCCGAAACTACTGAACGAATTTGGGTGAAAATTGGTACACAGATAGTAGATATCCTGGTTATAAACATAGGATACTTTTTTTCCCGAGATTCCCACGGGAAGGGGAACCACGAGGGTGAAACAGCGAGTAGTCGCTAGTATATAATATTAATAGTAGCATAGCCTCGCGCTAAGTTGTTTTCGAGAGTCATTTTACGAATCGGTCTTTCATGGTCTTAAAACCAAAATGACTGATTTTGTTAGAATTTTAAGTCTTAGTAGTTACGACCTTATCATACTTACGGAAACTTGTCTAAATGACACTGTGTTCGATAATGAACTCTTCGATAACCGGTAATATGTGGTCTATCGTAGGGATATAAATTTAGTAAGTACCAATAAAAGTGATAAATGGGCATTCTTTTGGCGAACTCAAAAAAAATAACCCATATAGAAATAACCTATGGAAGAGTACTTCTGAATCTTTGGTAACTGCAGACATTCTAGTTAGCAAGGGCGTTTATCCAGTTACATTCTGTTGTTGTATATTTACCCCCTCCTGTATCCATAGCATCACTAGATAAGTTTTTGTGTAACTTATAATCTTGTATTTGAACATGTCAAAGACAAGGTATGCATTGTGGGAGATTTTAACTTGGGTAAAATAAATTGGAATCAACAAGTATGTAACAATATGACATCTATATAAACATTGCTCAGGGATCTATGTTATTAAATGACTTCAGCCAATTTAATAAAATTCCAAATAAGAGCGGCAATATTCTAGCTCTTTCTCTCTGATATACAAAATTGATAAATCCAATCTGCCATTGATATCCTTTCCAAAGTAGACTCTCCACATCCTTCTCTTGAAATTACTATAACTACCTATAATGAAAAAACAGAAAGACTGATCTTAAAAGGTATAATTTTTATAAAGCAAATTATAGTGGCATAAATAAGTTTTTAGAAAGTAAGTCTTGGACAGATATATTTCGATGAATCAAACAGATGTCAATGGTATGGTAAAAGCTTTTTATAAAATTATAAAGAATCCATAGACCTATATATACCTTTAAAACACCCAGTTAAATTTAAATACCCTCCTTGGTATACGAAAAATCTCACTATTTTATTACTCGAGAAAAATTGTGTTAGGTTGCGGTATAAAAAATTCGGAAACCCTTTAAACGAAATCTTATTTAAAATGTTGAAAAGCCGATATGAAAAGCTAGAGTCTAAATGCTACCAGGATTATTTGGACGGGGTGGAAGAATTAATAAAAGGAAATCAGAAACCAGAATTGAATACTTTCTATTCTGGTCTTTTATAAAAATAAAGCGAAAAGGAAATAGCTTATACCCCTCTACAATGCACACTGCAACTTGCACCGCGACTGGTGGCGAGGATATACTAGTATGTGAGCTTTTTGCTTACACCTTTGTTTCTGTTAACAATGTTTCAGATAGTAGCAGTGGTAACATTACAAGTAAAGAAGAAGTGCACAATAATAACATGCATTCTATCTGTATTGGCTTAGATGACGTTTTGCAGAAGTTAAGACTTTAGATACTAGCAAAAGTCACGGTCCTGATGAAGTCCCGGTTATTTTTGTTAAAGAATGTGCAGAAACTCTAGCTGAACCCTTATGCATTAATAATAATGATTCACTTAGGTCAGGGATATTCCCAGATGATTGGAAGCTATCTAAAGTTGTATCGATACACGAAGCTTGTGTTAAGGACTATCGATCAATTTCCTTACTTTGTATGTTTCCTAAAGTCCTTGAATCCATTTTTTGTCCTATAGTTCAGAGTTATTGCAAGCAAATCTTTACGGAGCTTCAGCACGGTTTTCTTGAAGCACAGTCTATCTGCACGAACCTGGCATATTTTGAAAATTTCTTATCACAGGCAATTGATTCTCAAATTGTTTTTTGTATTTAAAATTTATCATAAGCAAATTGATGTCATATATTCGGACTTTTGCAAGGCGTTTGACAAGGTTTGTCACAATGTGTTGTTATATAATATACTGGATTAAATCTTACTAACAGTTAGAAAATAGATAGGCTGATAGGTAATCCCTTAAAAACAAAAACGGATACACACTTATCTTCTTCTGGTGGTTAAGTTACACTTTCTTTTGACTAATTGCAGAGCATGTTTTTTTTGTTATTATGTGTCGGTAGGATCTGCGTCACATCATGAGACAAAATTAAAAAAAAATCTTTCAATTGATTTATAAACATTTGGAAATTCTCTTCTATAAAATTGTAATCTCATACAATATATAATTCTCAGCAAACCGAATAAAAATATCGTAAATATTTGCCAAAACATTCCCCCCTTTTGAGAAATGTATTTTTCCAAATACATGAAAAATAGAAATTAATTGTGACGTGGTAACTCAACACCATTTTACGTAGAAACGAGAGCGCCGTCTTATATATAACTTTTCTATTCTTTTTTTTATTCTTCAAACTAAAAACTAAACATTTGTAATCAAATCAAGTTAATATAGTCTTTACTTTGGAAACTGAATTTAGGGAAAACTTGGGAACGCGTGGTGGAATCGAGCTAAAATTAAAACCATATAATGAAGCTGTGAACAAATCAAACTTGTAAATTAACGTTAAAAAAATGATCGCCGTTTATGCCACAAAAACGTATATTTCGACTCTCTCAATGGACTTAAATTTTTATAGGGTATGTACTTCCCGTTGACCTAGAACTATGTAATTTGTCAAATCATCTTAAATATCATCTTTTATTACAAGTACAGGAAAAAGTCTCAAAACTAAACATTTGTAATTACTTATATCATTTTTTTTTTCTAGTTTTGGAAACTGAATTTCGGGAAAAAGTCGGGACGCGTCGAACTAAAATTAAAACCATATATTCAAATCAACAGTATCTTCAATTAGTACCTGAGTCATGGATCATTATCAATACTTGTTTATTTATTTTAACATCGGATATGACGAGGCTAAGTGAATGCCCGTTGTTTATAAGAAAAATCAATTTAACAATATCTAATCAAATATTTAACCCAGTAGATTTAATAACAAAGTGAAGTAATATATGAAAGCGTTTTTTTGAATTAGGTAAGTCACTAGAAGTTAGAATTACTTAGTCAGTTTATTGTAAAAAACATGCTTATGTTATTCTTAGCTTTTAAACAATCAACTGCCTTGAAATACCATGAATGATAATTATAATAACTCTTCGTTTGCTTCAAAAGGGTGCAAAGTGAATAGAACCTAAATCACTGCCATTATGAATTAGGGCACATTGTTGGAATTGTCAATTAACGCCAAAGGCCTCGCTCGACCGGGCCGAGTCGCTTAATCAATGCGATTACGGTTTCCCGCCGTTCCACGTCTAATTTGTGAGTCGCCGCGATTGGCTGCGGTGCGGGAGCGGGCTAATCGAGCGCTCTGATTGGCCGCCGCCGCCGCGACGCACTAATTACGTCGCGTTATTGGCCCGCGCGAGACAATAACGCGAACATGGCCGACCGATGAATGAGCTTTTATTGTTTTTTGATTATTGGCGGACAGTTGCAATGGCGGTGCAAGTTTTGTCGGTGGTGACTGTGATTTGTTAGAAAGTTGTTGGATCATAATGCCTGGTGAATTAGGAGCTGGGATCTATCCAATACATCGATCCACTCATAGCAGACCCTTGTGTGTAAGTAGAAATGTTCATGAATTAACTCAAGTATTTTTAAAGTTAATGATAACGTCGGCTAGAGAAAAATATTTATTTTCATTAATTTTAAAAGAACGAATAGGTTTAGTTTATGTACCTTAAATTGCTATACTTTACTGGAAACAATGTTTCCGTAATGTGTAACTACCCTTGCTTCTGCTTTACAATTTTTATAATGACAGTATAAATAGGTGAAAAAAGTGTGCATTGCAAGTAAACTTTGAATAATCATCTCTACCTATTATAATTGAAAATTATGATACGCTTTATAGTGTTTTGTGTATTTTCTAGAACTTTTAAACTAGAAATCGAAAGACAAAGCGCTCTCACAATAATAAGTAGACTATTGTTGTTCAATCTAAACATCAATTCTATTTAAAAAAGAAAAAAGCAACTAGTCTCATGTCCCGTCAGAGCGACATGAGACTAGTTGCTATTTTCTAGTATATTTTCTTGTTTAATATCACATAAAAATAGCATTGTAAAATGCAAAATTAAAAAGTCAAAAAACGAAACCCTTATAGATTCGCCCAATCCGATGTATGTCACAGCCACTTTATTCCAAAACTATGAGGATTACACAGTTGAAACTTGGTCGGTAGATGTATTCTGTAAACCGCTTTACGGTTTTTACACAAAAACAAAAAAATATATGAATTAAGGGGAGGCTTACATGGAACTGTTACTGATATTTTATTTTTCATCAAACCTATACGTGTGGGATTTCATTAGATAGATCTTTAAAAATTACATTGAGGCTTCTAAAACAGTTTTTTCTCAAAGCCAACCGTTTGAAAGTTATACACTTCCAAAGTGGAAAAATGTGTCCCCCCCCCCCCCTCTAACTTTTAAAACAAGAAAGTAAAAAATATATGATGTAGATCTTTATAAAAACTTTCAACGAAAATTGGTTTGAACGAAATATATTTAGTAGTTTCAGAGCTATAGCACATTTTCCGCAAATATATCTTTGTCATTCATACAAACACTATGAATATATTTTGCAGACGAAAAATTATAGTGGCATTTTGGCAATAATAATAATAGAAACTTTATTGCACACGATACAAAAACAAACGCATACAGAGAAAATTACAAAAAAGAGGAACACAATAGGCGGCCTTATTGCTACGTAGCAGTCTCTTCCCGGCAACCTTGGGTGAGAGACGAAACCCTTCATGTGCGAGTTCGCCTGGCACTTGGCCGATTTTTTTAAGTTATTAAGTGGTATAGTATGGATATCAAATAACAAAGATTGATTTAAGTATATGCCGTATTTGTAGTAAAAAGAACACCACTTATTAATAAACGTGGAATAAACTTTGTTTAGGTAGTTTAATATAATAATTTTCTTTTGAGCTAGCGAATAAAAGTGACTTAGGTACTTACCTCTTACAGAATATTTCATATGTGTCACTTTATACTACGTTTATTAATAAGACAAAAAAGAGTAACTATTAAAAAACAATTGTCGTCTGCTCTGATGTCCTGGGTTCGAATCCCGGTAGAGGCAAATGTTTGTATGGTGAATACAAATATGTAAGTATTTGTAGGTAAGTAAGTACCTTAGTCATGACTACATTATTATATTAGCTTGCCCTCGCGGTTCCCGTTTCCGTGGGAGTATCGAGACGTCCTTTCAACTAACTATAAGTCAAAAATCAAGTCGATTGGTTGCTTAGTTAAATGTAATAATAATAAACCTTATTATTGCACATAGTTACAAAGAAATACAATACAAAGGAGACACAAAAGCCCCGACCGCCTAATGGTCTAGCTGCTAGACCATTAGGCGGTCGGGGTGCTGGAATAGGTTTCTATTATGTGCACCGATTACACCCAAATTTCTGAAACGATTTACGTCGTTTTTTTTTGTTCGATGCGGAATAGTTGCTATTTGGTCCCATAAAAATTTGATTCAGTTTGGCCTAGTAGATTTTATTTTATGAGCATTATATTTTTTCATATTTGTTAACTTGGACATGTCATCATAACCGAATTTAGCACGATACTTTTGTAAATGTACATGAAACCTAATCTAATATAGAAAAAACACTCTGTAGTTTGCAAAACAACTTATTACAGACACTAAAAAGTAAAATTTAAAAAACTGCGTTGAAAAAGCCTACTTTAAAAACTAAAAAGCAAAAATCTAGCTTTAATTTTGGAGTCGGTGCCAGCTAAGGCATTTAAGGTCCTATTCAGATTCAGATTCATTCATTTGCTCTTAAAGTGGTAAAAAGGTTCAAATTGTTACATCACATTAGCATCTCACAATTAATCTTTGCAGACATACAAATATATTAAAAAAAAATCTTATTCTTTTATTTTTCTTGCCTTGGCTGGCACCGACTCCAAAATTAAGGCTTTTTTTTGCTTTTTAGGTTTGAAGTCGGTTTATATTTACCTAATTTAAGACGATCGAGATTTTATTTGTATGTAATTTATTTAATATGTGAAATAGTATAATAGGTATAAACTGCGAGTAGGTAGATAATAAATAACCTATATGAATAGATTAGAGTAGAATAGAATAGAGTAGATAGTAGTTATTTCATTAAATTACAATATCTTTTTACAACGAGTGTGAGATAAATATCATTAAACTTAGGTACCTACATAAAATAATCTTTTTACTATCTCTCACTATTTTTTACATCATTAGTTACTGAAATATTTTTTGTCTATCTTCCCTTATATTGTAAGTTTATTTATCACTAGCGGCCATTCGCGCCTTGTTCCCGTTTCCGTGAGTCTATCGGGACAAAAAGTAGCCTTTATTCTAATCCAGGCTATCTTCTGTGTGCCAAATTTTGAAAGAGTAACAAACAAACAAACAAACTGGCTTAGGTACCTACTTTCGCATTCCGCATGTTACATATTAGGTAGGATTCTCTTATTTATTATATTTGTAAATTACTTATTCACAGACATGAAATGTACCTAATATTCTTTGCCATTATTTTTACTACTGCCATCTCTAAAACCACATGGACAATATTAAATTCAACTTTTTAATACATTAAAAAGCTTTTCATGAGTAATAAAAGATCACTCTGCTAAATAGAAAAGCTCAGTAGCAATGTGGCAATATTCGCCGTAATTAAGGTGGCAATAGGCGGTGGGCGGGCCGCCCCGGCCGCCCTACAGCCGCCCTACACCACACAACTAAGGTTTTTTAATCAACCGCCTTGTCATTATGCCGTATAATGGAGGGCCCTCGCACACACCACCCGGAATTTAATGCGCTTACCTCCACTCACACTGTACGTGTATACATAAACATCTTTCATCTATATATTGATGGGTAGTGAAAGTTAAAAAAAACTGAGTCTGGCTAGAGTTGAAAGGGTTCTGTATTTTTTATAATGTAATATCATGTAAAAATTATACGTTGCTTCTTGATTAATATCATCAAGATTCTAGGTTTTGATTAACTCAGAAATACGATGAGACAAATGTAATTATTTATCTTAATTAGCTGTATCTGTTAATTGAAGTTTCAGAATAACCTAACAACTTTTTTATTACAATCATCCTCAGTATTAAAATGAGCATACACAAATAAAACCAGTTACTTATTATTAGAAACGTTACGATACAAATGAAGTGCGTTTTAGGGTACCTAAAACGAATGTGAGAATTCTCAGCAAGAAATTTATGACTGACGTTTAAGATTTAAGTTACTGACTGAATATACATAAGTACAAACGCAAGCTATAAGGTGCGACAAATGCGACTTTTATTATTGAACAGCAGAAAATTGAAATAGAAAAAGAAACATTTATAAACAACACACCAAGTAACCAGACTGATTTTCTAACGGAAACTCGGTTCAGGAGTCCTACTCTCTAAGCCCGACAACTAAGATACGGTAAGTAAGTTTCCCGAAACTACGGATGGAGACTACTCTTTATTGATTTCGGATGTACTAGTTTTGAACAAACGGCACAAACACATTGGGAGTAGGGACAATGTCAAAACGTATTCTCATTCATTCTTAGTTCGGGTCTCCGAACTAATAAGCTGTCCGTAGGTGATACGGAGTAGGAAACGCCCGTAACTTAGGCCGAAACTACGGGTTTCGTGCTTAGAGAGTAGACCTAGAGTTTCGGTTTCGTCGCTGTCATGACTGTCACATTTTTATACCGTAGATATGACAGCCACAACAGCGACTATCTATAGATTATCATAGCATCTATTTGGATTTTACAAAAAAACTTATTAACTCACACGGAGTGTAGGATGTAAGTATACATTACTTACATTGTCATCAGTAACACGAGTCCATTTCTTTACGACAGAGTAGAAAACTACTGCTATAGCCTAGTATTTGACTATCTTGTCGAAATAAACTGTTGGCACCAATAATTATTGATTAATGTAATTATTGAGTAAGGTATTATAAAGCTATTGCAATTCACGTTGCATTTCTGGTCCTTCGAGCAGGATAAGTCAATCCCTATGAAGCAGATTTTGGTTTATCATGAACTGTGAAAGCAGTATCAATATATTGTTGTAAAGAGGGCCGAGACATGTCAGTCTCTCTTACAAACGTAATATCAAAATAAATTAAAATTTGAGCATGCTTGACTTGTGATGTAATTTGGATTAAGACAGTAATTAAAAAAATCTACTCAATTAAAAAAAGGAATAAATATTTTGATCAGCTAAATATCAATTTGGTCAGCAACTCTCTTTGGCTTACCTAGTACTTGCTGACCAAATAGGTTTTCTTGCTGAACAATCAATTATTGGTTAGGTTAGAGTTTTTTTGCTGATCGATTAAATAATACCCATTAAAAATAAAGTCAATTACATATTTTTCATACAAAATTGCAATTCGCATTTATTTTTAATTGATTAAGTATTTACGAATATTTTATAATGGAAACTAAGATAAATACTGTCTTAATCCACTTCACAAGTACATAAAAAAGGCTCTAATTTAAAATCATTTTGGTATTACTTTAGTATGAGGTGCTGACCGATCGCCGGCCTGTTAATGAGATGGCATTAGACTCAACCAAGAACTCGAAGTTTGCAAGTCACACGAGCTTATCACACCAGCTTAATTTTTAAGAAGTGGCAATCGTCGGTTCGGATTCGGTCCGGATGATGATGATGATGTAAAGCCCGTCTTTTGATCATCATAACTGAAGGTAAACAGCGTCTCTGCAGCAGTGGCGAGTGGCCACGTACTGTAATGTAACTGGGTTTGGTGGCAGCCGCATTATGCACCCTTTGGGGAGGCTCCTTGGAAAAAGTGCTAGTGGGGCGCATTCCAAACTTAACATTTAAAAACAAATTGGTAGCTTTTCCCTAACTTATGTTTGTTTCTTACTGGAACTATTGTTACTTTGAATATAACAAAGAATTGTTATAGTAGAAACGGCTGTGTAGTGCCGGCCTAGAATAGCAGTACCCCATCTCATCCCGTGGGCGTCGTAAAAGGCGACTAAGGGAATACAGTCTTCAGAAGACGGGCAGCAGCGTCTTTTAAAATCTTGACAATACTGGGATCGCCAACCCGCCTGCCAAGCGTGGCGATTACGGCAAACCCATCCTATTGGGAGAGGCCTATAAGCAGCAGTGGATGTCATGTGGCTGAGACGACGACAATAGTGGAAACGGGACTTTCGAATTAAGAAAATACTAGGTTGTTAGTGTTGGTGTTAGCTAGCTTTGAGGAGATTTATGGCTTCTTAAATAATATTTAGAAGTTAAACTAACTATCGCGCTACTTGCATCCCACATAAAAAAAATATTTAAAAAACCTATCTTAAAAAGAGTTGTGTTCAAAACTTTATTGCCAGTGTGTGTGAACATCACTAGCATTGTGGATTTATTCAAGATGGCGCCTGGAGGAGCCGCCATTATTGCGGCTCACGCCTAATACCGGAATCTTGATTCACATTCATTTGTGTTTTATAAACATACTAGCTTCTAGCTAGCTTAAGTTGCTTAGTTAAGGGTGAAGGAAGGACAAAACAAACACATATAAATATATATAATTATACATATACAAGTATTTATGTGTAGAAATATATATAAACGTTCATGACTCAGGTCCTCGTATTCATCATACAAACATTTTTCCCTACCGGGATTCAAACCCAGGACCTCAAAGTAGGCGACACCTGTACGTACCACTCTACCACGGAGGTCGTCAAATTATTAAAGACTAGCTTCCACCCGCGGTTTCACCCGCGTGGTTCCGGTTCCCGTGAGCATACCGGGATAAATAGTAGCTTATGTTACTCTCCGTCCTTTCAGTCATAGTCATATATTTTATTGCAACATGTTTAAATAGAAATAGAAATAGAAATAGAAATAGAAATAGAAATAGAAATAGAAATAGAAATTATTTATTTGCTCAATACAGTGTGATTCATTGAGATGGATGACAATGTTGTTTACTGTGGTCTACTGTATTCTACCTTAAATATTGTAGGCTCACACTTACGTCCATAAGATTAGTTACATAAGATCTTATAAAACATGGATTGTACCAGAAAACATGACCCTGTAAGGGCATAGCAAATTAATGTATAGTACTATAAATATACCTAAAAAGTTAAACACTAAATACCTATAAAGTTAAAACTAAGAATTTGAGGTTTCTTCTACCTAAGAGACAACAATATTGAGAAAAAAAAAATATTTTAAATATGGCCTTGTAAGGATATTGCGACTTAAATATAAATTATAATGACTTAATTAACATAAAGTTTTTAGGTAACGAAATTAAAATCTATAACAAACATAATATTATACATATAACGAGATCATATAAGCCCATAGAACTAAGATAAATTAATTAAAAAATTCTGTTAATGTATAAAAACATTTCTGTATTAAATATTCCTTTAATTTATTATAAAAGTCTGTTTCTTTTTGTATATATCCTGAATTTGTTTTGGTATTCTATTGTATTTTTTTTTTTGACATATGGTAAGTTCCTGAACTCACCAAATGTAACTTAGTGAAAGGTGCTGTAAGTCTGTTTTTATGTCTTAAATTACGAGACTGTTGATAAAAAATATTTTGCTTGTGGATACATATGTTTATTTTTCCTAACTAATTTACAAATTTCGAATATAATATAAGGACGTAAGTGTGAGTATTCAACTAACTCTATGCCAAAAATCAAGTGGATTGGTTGCTTAGTTAGGGCGTGAAGGAGGGACAAACAAACACACTTTCGCATTTATAATATTCTACAATAAATTATAAAATATAAGAATATAATATAATAATAATAATTAGTTATGTTTAGGATGACATGAATCGTGATATATCAATGATATATATCGTGGGTAACTTTACTGCCAATAATAGAAAATGAGTAAAACTATGCTAGATTTTATCGACAGGAAAAAGGAAAAAAAACATTTTTATAGTTTTTTTTTTAAGTTCTTGTTTGCCACTATGAAGAAAACATTGTGATTTTTCAACAATTGAATCTATTTTAAACGATCAATCACTACGAAGCAAACTGAATGATGGTCGGAAATAATAGGCCGTCTTAATAAAATAAATTGCGTGAAGAACACTCACAATAATATGCAATATTATAAAAAAAAAACACAAAGATTTATTATTCGTCTCCGCGTTGCTACAACTAGATACCGCCCTCATACATTGACTTGACGTGTTACTCTGCCACAAACGGCACAGTCTACTGCCAACGGCATACGGCATCAACAATCATCCCTAACAACCGAGTCAGTTGGTTAAAAAAAACGTCAAAATTTTTAATCACATTTTTTGATCCGTTGTTTGATGAAGCGCGGTATCTTCATCTTCATCATCTAGTTGTAGCAACGCGGAGACCAATGATAAATCATAGGATTTTCTTTTAATCGATTTTTTCCAAAAAATCAAATTCACACTGATTTATAACTTTTTGATTTTGCCTTTATACAATGCTATTTTTATGTCATAAATATCTAACAAGAAAATATAGTAGAAAAAATCAACTTGCCTCATGTCATGACATCCCGTCAGAGCGACATGACACAAGTTGCTTTTTTCTAGTATATTTTATTGTTAGATATTTATCACAATGATTTTTTATTTTATTTTTCTCGACATTGAAAATAAGCATAGTTTTATTAATTTTCACTTGTGCACTTTATTTGTGCAGTTTTTTTTCTATGTGACAGTTTTTTGAGTAAACTTGTTTTCTTTGTTTCAGCTTAATATCTCAGAAACTTCTAACTTGAAAACATTTTTTGTATTCTATTCTATTTGTCATTTGTTTCATACATGGCCCTGTTAGGGTACAGCAACCAAAAGATATTGTGAATAAAATTTTAATTTAAAAATAAATAAATAAATTTGCATACAATCACACCAATTAATCTAACCCATGTTATGTTTCATAATACTTACATACTTTTTTTTGTAAATACATACATAGGTAATATACATATTAAACACCCAGACCAAGACAAATAGACATGTTATGTATGTATTTACAAAAAAATATATATAAGTATGTTTATCCGTTATCTAGTAACCTAACACAAGTTCTTTATGAAACTTAACGTGGCGTGGGCTAGATAATCGGTGTGTTTTTATGCAGTTTTTTGTTTATTTATTATATTATTTTAATTTTTTCTGATAGATTCCTAAAATATGATAGCTAACGTTTGCTGTCAGTCGGTTGGTATCTGCAAATCTCTGCAGTATTTAGAGTGCTTTATTTAGGAAAATGTTTCAATAAAGCTATTGAAACATTTTCTAAGACTTCACTACATTAGTATGTAAATGAACTACTTACCAGTAAAATAACTACTACTATGAAAATTGAAAAGATTTTTATATATCTACATTAGATCTATTATCGTCGTTGTCGTCTCAGCCACATAGTGCTATTCTAAGCCGATACTACACAGCTGGTCTATTATAATAAATGTTAATACAGGCGCCTACCGTTTACCTTTATTAGTTTCTTCTTACCTTGGGATCTCAAAACCATACACTGTTAAAATATTGAAATATTTCTAAGCTGATTTAAATAAAAACATAATTTGTCTTTATGTCGCACTCTTGGAAAGATAGTTTTGTCATTCAATTTCTGGTGGGAAGATTTTGCGACCTGGCTTGGAAAAGAGTTATAAAATTAGAACCTTTCTATTCAAAGGGACACATGGTACTTTCCGAATCGTTACAATTATCTTTTCATGTTACATTTTATTCTTATTTTCCGAATAGTTTTCATTGTTATTATAAGTGATATTTTATATAACTTTGAGTTGACTATAAAACTTACTGCTTTTTTTTATTATTTTAGTTATTTAAATCATAATAACAACAAGAATAAGGTATGTTTAGATGAAACTATTTGTTAAAAGGATTGAGAAGTTGAACGCGGTAGCTTTCTAAAAAATTTCCTCGCTGTTGTGAGGTGACAAATTGTGAGTTTCGCTTAGCAGCTAATCTTTGTTTCTCCGAATCCGTCTGCTACCAAATCCGACTTTCCAGCCTTGCATAACGAATAACTATTTCTGTTTCTGTAATCTTCATTTGTAAGATGAGTAGGTACATACATACATACTTATCAGTTGCTGTTTTTGTTTTACGTATTTTAACGACAAAAAATAATAATCTTACAATTAGTTTATCTTTTACTCATTTTACTTCCATCCTATATTATCTACGGCGTTATTTTTTAATTCCATTATGGCAGCGGACACCTGAATTTCTGCCGACCCATGATTGAAAAGACAAACAGACTAAATAGAATTTGGACCAAAAAGGCAGCATAGAGTACACTCCTCCCACCTTGGGCTTTGTGGTAGTGTCTGGGATGGTTTTGGGTTACCGTTGTCCAGGCATTGTCTCCCGGTCGCCATTGTCCGAGGTTCGCACGATCGTAGCGTCTCTCACGACGATCAGACTTTTTTGCGATCTTTGTTGATGTTGAAATATGATTATTGGTATCAAATAGATTAAGAGACATTAATGTTATTTGAGCACTTGTCAGTAATAACACGGTTATATTCTTAATATAAGGGGCTGTTTAAACACAATACATAAAACTATTAACCGCCTCTGTGGTCTAGTGGTACAACCACCGGTATCAGACCCAGGGGTCCCGGGTTCGATTCCCAGCGGGGGTACATATTGTATTCGGTTTGATTAGTGGTAGGACTTGTTGTAAGTCCGCCTGGCTAGCTACCATCATCTTATCTAAGCCTGACGCCATAATAACAATGATTTCAGCAATGTTGTGTTCCGGCAGTTTAAGGCGGTACCCCCACCGAAAGTGGCGCCGCGTTGAATTTTATTTAATATCGTAATTCTAATACACAATTTTAATAAAACTTTAAGTGGAATTTTTAGAGCCCATAGTCTAGTATTTTTAGACGGTATCATTACATTCCCTCGTAGTCACTGCTAGAAGTAGATAGCAAAACTGCTAAAAGTGGCCGTTTTTGACACATTTGCTATCTACTTCTACGAATGACTATGACGAGATGTAGCGATACCTTCTAAAAATACAAGACAATGGGCTCTAAAAATTCCACGTTTAGTTTTATTAAAGTTGTGAATTAGAATTACGATATTAAATAAAATTCAACGGGGCGCCACTTTCGGTGGGGTTACCTCCTTAAGATAAGATAGCCAGATCGTCAGTGGCTGAGGATTCCGGTAGAGACTCGCTTCCATCTTCAGTCTTATCAATACTGAACATCAGGTATGATGAAGGCAAAGAGTCTCACCGTCGTACATAAAAAAAACTTTGTTTTTCCTAAAATGAAACTTCTTCTAAAATAGTGTTAATCTGACTCCATGTAACCTTCATAATGATATGCGTTGAAATCTGTGACGCAGACTGCACACATTGACAATAAAATTGACAAGTAGGATAAAAAACACGAAAAAGCACGGAAATTGAAGAGATAGCAAATTGAATCGGACCCCATATGGACCGTTCCGTGCCTCAAAAGGAAAAAACGAAACCCTTATAGGATCACTTCGTTGTCCGTCCGTCCGTCCGTCTGTCAATACCGTTTTTCTCTGGAACGCGTAGAGATATCAAACTGAAATTTATATCTAATACTCAGGTCTATTGCCCCTTAGAGCTGTGAAAAATCAAACTTCTAAGCCAAAGCAATCAAAAGATACAGCCGTTTATGCCGCAAACTTTCGAAACTCGCACGGGAATCAAAACCTACAGGGTACTTCCCGTGAACTCAGAATCTTGAAATTTGGTACGAAGTAGTGTCTTATAGTACAGATAAAGAAAAAATTGCAAAAACCGTAAATTTTTACTTACATCATATAAAAAAATATATTTTTGAAAATTTTAAACAGAACCATCGGTGCACGAGTCCGACTCGCACTTCATACACATGAAAAATCATGAAAAATCGGTTCATACACAGTGAAATCGTCAATGTACCGACCCGAAACGAAAATGAAACGAAAACGGCAGTATTTTAAAAAAATCCTGAAAACTACTGAATCGACTTTGCAAAATGGGACCAACATTTTTACATGTCCGTTCCCAAGGACATGTAAAAATGTTTCAATCATTTAAATCGGTTCAGCCGTCTTCGAGCAACCGGTGAATACACATAAATATATACGCTACGAATTGATAGTCTCCTTCTTTTTTTAAGACTGTCAAATAATATAATTGAGGTGGAGCGTAGCGGAGCCTCTCTTATGTTGACTCTTTTGAAAATCTGTCCGCCCGGTCATAGCGCCCAGACCGTTTAACCGATTCTAATGAAACTTGGCACATACTTAGACATCAACCACACCTAGGAGGTGACAAAAATTCGATGTCCTACCATCACCATAACCTTAGCTTTTGGCGCCAAAGAAGAGCCAAATTCGGTTTTTAGGGTTTTGCTCGAAAAGTATAGACTTTTGTGCATCGCGATACATTACAAATTTGACCAGAATGTAATTCTGCGTTTAATGCAACAAACCACGTCTAAATCCGTCATGTCCTCACAGAGTTATGCCGACATAAAGTTGTAAAAGCTCGCGGCGCTCCGCCTCTCTTGGGCTCCAAAGCGCCACCGAAGGTGGTGCAGTTTGGAGCCGTTCCTAGTTAAAAAACAAGTGCGTTTATCGAATTTGTTTTACATTTTCAGACATTTGCTTTTTCATACTAATAACTTTATTAGAATAACAGAATGCTATGTTGAACTTTACGATTTTAGGATTCACGAGAGGCTCATTGATTTCCCATGACCACTTTTTTTATTATTTCAATGTATTTTTAACCGATTTCCAAAAAAGGAGGAGATTCTCAATTAGGTTGGTATGTACAACGTTTTTACGTATGTACAACGATTACGAGGAGATTACTGTAGGCCTAGCACGAATAACTTTCGAATGAGTATCGAGAAAGTGAAGTAAAAAAATGTATGAGATATTGAGCAGCGATCATACCGGACGTAAACGGAACTACATTTTCATATACATTTTTTGACATTACGTTCTCGATACTTACTCGATACTATTACGAAAGTTTTTCGTGATTACCCTACAGATCCGATTTACGTGATTCATTTTTGTTCGATACGTAATAGTTGGCTCCATAAAACGGTAATTCTCACGACAAGGCATTCTCCGTCACGATTTTTATTTTTCATTAAATTCTTTGTACTGACGATTAAACTTGAAAAACACGTTAAACTATAGAAATTTGTACATTTGGCACTTCAAAAAAGCATTAAGTTTTAGATTTTTGAAGCGACAACTTTTTGCGCGTGACGAAAATTATATTCACGGTGGCGAGAATTAAACAAATTGCTCAATAAATTATGAATTTATTTTTTACAA
This sequence comes from Chrysoteuchia culmella, assembly GCA_910589605.1. Lineage (NCBI taxonomy): Eukaryota > Metazoa > Arthropoda > Insecta > Lepidoptera > Crambidae > Chrysoteuchia > Chrysoteuchia culmella. Next base: position 320,350 of record OU342657.1, read on the forward strand.
AGGCATATATTTCAGCATACAAGTAATTTTTCAGATGTAACTGGAAAAGAAAATTTATGGTTTTGTGAAATAATAAAAAGAAATACATCCTGAGATTCGATTTTTTTTATTCGGATGTGTAATTTGAAATGACAAATTCATTCACTATGTATTTTGCAGCAAATTAAAATAGTAAAAAACTAAAGTTAATAGGCATTTTATAATATACATACATTTTAGGTTTTGGCGTTTTGAAATAAAACAACTTTTACGGATATCAAACGCGCTATATTATAATTTTATAATTTTAGCGTGATGCAATAGGATGACGGAAATTATAGACGCAGGGGTAATTTTTATTCAAAAAAGGTAAAGAATGTTAAATAATGCTTTATGGATGAATTCAACGATGCATTTCTGCATAATAATCATTTAATTGACAAAAATTTCAGGCATAGCAGAATAAAATTAAATAACCGAACGGAAACTAGAGAAATCGAAAACCATGCGAACGGAAATAGGTACTTACGTTATTTACTGTGACAGCGTAACTCTTATGTACGTGATATCGACGGCTTCAGTTGACTGCCGCAGGACTACTGACTAACGTATTTCGAAAATGGGTATAATTAACTCAGCTAGCGAGGCATTCGCCATTCCTTAAACGTGACAAAAATTAGGTGCAATGTTCGGTCAAAGATATTTTTCGTTCTATATAGATAAATACACTTGTTAAACTGATAATATTTTTTAAATAACACAATGTATAAATTAACTTTCAAAATATATAGACAATAATGTAAAAAACGTAGCTATTTTGCAACTATTTAAGGTTGACTATGTAATTCTGGATTCTGGACAGCTAATGGAAATTAGGAGAACAACTTTAATTCATTTGTTATTCAATATTGGTAGAATGAATTCCAACAAAAAAGATCAGCCCCGAAATATTAAAGACCTAGTAGATATTTGTATCGACCGACGCTCAACAATCAGTGAGCTCAAACCACTGAGAATGACCGTATAATCTGGTTTAGTTTGGCCCAGTAGTTTTATTTATTTATTTAGGTACACCAACAGCATAACATGTACATACATTGTTATAATAAATTATAGCTAATTATAACTTTTTAATTTTGCATTTTACAATGCTACTGCTAGAAAATATATTTTCTTGTTTAATATTTATCAAATTATAGCTATTGGTACAATTCTTACATGCATGCCAATAATATGTATACACAACATTGATTGAATATGTGTTTAAAATAAGTAATAATACTCAACTAAAGGTTCTTAAGAATTCAAAAATCTTTCAAAACTACGATTTTATCAAATATGTTTCAGCAGCTTTTTATTTTATGAGCATTTTTGTTAATTTGGAAGATGTAATTTTCACGATAAGTACCTACTTTGTTTATTATGTCTAGCTAATCATTACTAGCAGCCGCCTGAGGTTTCATCCGCGTCGTTCCCGTTCCCGCGGGAATATTGGGATAAAAAGTAGCCTATATTTTAATCCAGGCTATCTTTTATCTGTGTGCTAAATATTGAAATCGGTTCAGTAGTTTGTGCGTGAAAAAGTAACAAACAAACTGACATACTTTCGCATTTATAATATTATTAGTAGTTAGTTCATAAACTCTTTTTTAAAAAGAAGCTATCTTTACTAAAATACCCCGTTTTACTTTGAACGCCTAGTACCTAAAAAAATTAACAGAATATTATTTTTCATCCTAACTTTACAATATATACATATATATTATGAACATTGCATTGCAACGGCTGTCTTTTTATACGACCAATCCTTCTTGTGAAGTTTTATTATTACTTCTCATGCAGATTTATCACAACTTTATTTATTTTTTCCATTGTTTTCATATGAAGCAATCACATGTAAATCTTTTACACTAGATTTATCAAATAGTGACCTACAACCAAAGAGCAAGGGAGTATTTTTTATTTACATTTGAATAAAAAATATACTATTCAGCGTTCGTAATTAAGTGACACGTAATTTGTGTGAATGTACGAAGTTTATCTATTATTTTTTTAGCTAATCATGTGTTAAACGATGTACCGCTAGAATGCAAATATTTTGCGACACAGAGAGAAATACAAAAAAATAAATGCAAGTAGTTATGCTTGTTAGTTTGAAAAAATCATCTCTTTAAATAAGCGTTCCTAATTATATGACCACCGCTGTATATAATATATAATTATTAAATAATATAATATGATAATGATATATTATATAAATGCGAATGTGTGTTTGTTTGTCCTTCCTTCACGTTCTAACTAAGAAACCAATCGACTTGATTTTTGGCAAAGAGTTAGTTGGAAGGACAGAGAGTAATATAAGCAAAAAATAATGAACGGATTTGGGTGAAATTTGTTATAGAGATAGAAGATAGCCTGGATCAAAACATAGGATACTTTTATCCTGATATTCCCACGGGAACGGGAACCACGCGGGTGAACGGGAACCACGCGGGCCGCTGGCGGCCGCTAGTTGATATATCTTTGTAAGTATTCATCGTCATAGCTTTGCCAATATCAGTTTAATGTAGAGGCACGAGGTAAATAACTCATCTTTCTTGGATAAATAAATCATTTTTCTTCTTGATCCACTTGCTACAATACCTTCTCATTTCATTTTTTCACGTAATAAATACATATCTCTCTTTCTTATTTTAATGATTATGGTGATCAGAATTCAGCGGTCTAGAAGGACCAAGAGGAACTCTTCTTGCAAACTTTTTATACTTTCACTAGAAAATATTTCAATTGGTTGAAATACAGTTTCACTTTTTATGAAAAAAAGGCCGTGCTCTCTATTTCCATTTAGCCAAATAACTAAAATTTGGTTCATGTATATGAACAAAAATGCTTTTTGGTCAAAAAAAATTTTCCAACCTGTATAGGTAAATCAGAACAGAAGAATAGGATTAAATAATTTTATTTGCGGTGAGTTATTAGTTGGAAAGAACATGTCCTACGATGTCATATCATGTCATTCAGGACATCTTTATGGCGAACATGTCATAAAGATGTCCTGAATGGCTGGTAGGAAAAAAAATGACGATTCGAAAGCACTTATCTATAAGTCTATTTGAATAAAAATCTTTGATTTTGACTTTAATAACAAAAATAGTGATATAGTTAGTACCGATACTTTCCTCTAATTTCAATGTATGCCTCATTCCATACAAATTATCAATGAAACTTCTTAGACAAAGTTCAGTCCTATGGTGTATGAATACAAGCTTAGTGAAGCTGAATTAGGTGGTTCAGTTGTACCTAGCTAGGGAAAGTTGGCGGCGAGCCAGCCAGTCGCTGTGGCTGTGTGCGGGCGGTACAAGTGTTACACTGAAAATTGGGGTCTCTTCCATTTTGCATTTTTCTCAATCTGTGAAATTGGGTAGCAATAATATTTTAAAATAGTCTATGCCTTTATTTATAGACGTTTGTAAATAAATCTTTTTTTAATTACTTAAATCTATTTAATGAACATAAAGGTGTATCCTGGAAAACGTGCGATTGTCCTGAGAGGCCGGCTCAGGTGGGCCGTCCGTCACTCATAATGGGACATTATGCACTCTCACGCAAAACGGCGGATGTGGAAATTAATACCTCCCGAAGGAAGCCATCGAGACGAGGCGGAGGCTAAACATAATAAAGTGCGGAGTGCACTGAGAGAGGAATTACGCGCCAATCCACCTGTCGTAATGTTGCACTACGGATAATACGCCAGCGCCCCGCGCACCGCGCCCGCGCCCGCACCAGCCGCAGACCTATTCATTTCTTACAATTAATCAAAATTAAATCAGCAGCTGAAACCCCACGCCATTGTAAAACGTAATCGTCGCATTTACGGTCTCGATTCGTGCGGCCTCGTTTTGAGTAGGCGTGTCCGACGCGAAGAAATCTGGCCAATAGAGTGCGGTAACAAAATATCCGTATTGGCTATTAGGAGGCCCCGCCCGCGCGGGCAGGGGGGCGGCGCGCGCGCCGGCTCGGCGTAAGCGACCGGCGTTCGCGGGCTTTTACGACCTTCTCGTTCGGACGGCGCAAAAAGCCGCTCAGTTCTGAAAGGTCGGTGTGTGGAGCTGAGGGGGTGCGCTTACGGCGGTGCGGGCTCGAGCCGGCCTCAAGGGGGGCTCCTCGTTTTTACAAGGCGACGGGTGGCGCCGCGGCCAGAAGCGCTCCGGTCGTCGCGGCGAGTGCTCGTGTCAACATCTCGAATTAAAGCAATTTCCCGCGATTTCCACACAAGCTCGGAAAAGTCTTAACTTTTTTTACGTTTTTACAAAACGGGCCTAAATACGTAGCCTAATTTTTAAATAGAAGTATTACCCATACCTAAATAAAATAAAGACGCAAACTAGTGTTATCAAATTAAAGTTATCCAAAACATTGCGAAAGTGTATTTAAGTTTAGACTTAACAAAAACTGAAAATAATAAATCACTGTGGTTGAAAATACAGAAGATGATGTTAAAGCGCACCTCCAAAGAAGATACAAAGTAATGTAAAGTAAAGCTGAGAGCACACGCGCAAAATGCAAGCGATGAGTGCGAACGCGAGCGCGCCGCGGGCACCGCAACGGTCACCGTTCGCGATCCAAGAGTTGTTGGGGTTGTCGGACAGCCGCGAACCGAGGGAGAGGTATTTCGAAGGGCGCGATGACCGCGTGCTGAACCTCTCGGAGCGGGACCGGTACGCGCCGCAGTTCCCGCTGCCGGCGTCGGTGGCCAGCCGCGTGGCCTATGCTGCCGCCTTCAATGCACAAGCTGCGGTGGCCGCCGCCTTCTTGCCGGGACCGCCGCTGCTGCACCCGCCGCCTGGTGAGTACCTAGACAACTCAGCCTTACGATACAACACGAAAGGCAAGACGAAAATTTTGTGATTCAAAACTCAATCAATAACGGTGATTGCAAATCTATGTCACACTTCACAGCCAGAGCGGACATATTCGATATCCTATATACAAAGTCATAAATCTCTACAGAATTACATAAAAAAACCGGTCTAATAAGAAAGCTTACGACCAGTACAAAAGCTTAAACGGCTCGATAAGTCAACAATGTCTCATTCAACAAGCCACTTATTAAGACATAAAATGAGACTTAAGCAAATTAAGTGTTAGCTTATAAAGGGTTTTTGTGCGGCGTAGAACAAGTCTGGCGAGGCGAGCAGACGGCCATTGTGCGGTTCAATTGGGGTTTTTAACTCTATAATTAGCGTGTTTGCGAGAGACAAAGCTTTGAGCGCGCCGCCCGATCCGGTTACGCCCGCAGCCGCGCCGGTGTGCACCACGCTTAATGTCATACACATTATTATAATTCAACTCAATATGTCACTCAGAAATTTTAAAGAAAGTATGGAAGGCAATCTAAACAGTTAAAAAAAAATAAGAGCTAGCGAGAAGAGAGAAGGCCTTGTCTGTACATTTTTGTGTAGCTCTAAAAGAGTAAAAGTAAATTCAACGGAAATGAATCTTCAAAGACTAGAATTAGATTCGTGTAGCTGCATTACCTAGGTCTGTTGTTATTTAATTGTCGGATAAATCAGATGAAATATTTAAATGGATTAATATCAAAATATTGTCTCTAAGCATCTAAATACATTTTATACTCCACTAGCGGCCGCCCGCGGTTTCACCCGCGTTCCCGTTCCCGTCGGAATATCGGGATTAAAATCCTATGTAACTGTGCGTCTTTTCAACTAACTCTATGCCATAAATCAAGTATATTGGTTGCTTAGTTAGGCCGTGAAGGAAGGACAAACAAACACACTTTCGCATTTATAATATTATTACAGTAGGATAGGATATCCATCCATAAGAAAGGCCAGTGCTGTGGGGACATTAAAAAGGCTGATGGTTCCCGTTCCCGTGGGAATATCGGGATAAAAAGTATTCTATGTTTTATTTATATCTGCTCATGCTGCTTATTATCTGCTATCGCTGTGCCAAATTTAATCCAAATCCGTTCAGTAGTTTTAGCGTGAAAGAGTAACAAACAAACAAATAAACTGACATACTTTCGCATTTATAATATTTGCAGGCTAAACTGTGATATCGTTCAATAGTTTACTAGTTAACAATTCATTAACGACATAAGCAATATACTTATCTATCCGGCTTGAAGGACCACAATGTTGGGTAGTGCCTTGATGCTGCCACTCAACTTGCTGGATCTTAATAGTCTTGATAAATAATAAATCCTTGCCGATTTATAAATGTTTATTGTCTTGTTACCAACGAGCTCACAATTGAAGTGATATGTTGTGACAAAATAAATTACAATAATTATATTTAAAGAAATGTATGAAATATGAAAATGCTGACGCGGTGACATACGTTGTGCGGAGCAAACCGTACAAAATTAAAATTTTAAGAAACATGACTTTATTATGTTAGTGCCTGATGTTACTTATTTTTTTCTTCTCAAGTTTAGTTTTTCTTGAATATGCTCTTAATGAAAAGTAAAAGCTACATGTTTTCACAAAATAATTCCTAGTTAGTTAAACATAGCTAAACGTTTATTGTTAATATTTCAATATTCTGATAGCAAAACAATTCTTTTCTGGGTTTGTTTCTGAGAATCGTAACTTGCCGCCGCTTGCTCTTTCGTCTGTTTTCCGTTTTACAGTTTTGTATTATAATATCCAATTTCATTTAAATACATTGAATTTTTTACGATACGATACGATTCTCTGATTTGTAGCTTTTTTTGTACGGCTAACCTTCAATCCCTCGCTACCGCAAGGAATACATGGGATAAAAGAGACACTAGAAGAAAACCTACAAATTGCCCCTTGACTTTGGAAGTTGATGACGACATCTTTAAAGCGGTAGTCGCTGTAATTATACATAAGAGTGACCTAAAACTGAGCTACATGCAGTCATTGCATAAGTAGGTAAGCTGCATGCGAGTGCAAATCGATGAGGATGGCGCAGCCGGCGAGACAAAGTGAACCCCCGCCGCGAACGGCCGGCCGCGCTATTGTCGCTGCGCCGCTGCGTATGTGCTGTATGGTTATTAGCATGTTTTCGAGTATAATGTCTATTATGTTAGTCTTAGTAGTTAAATTAAATAAATAAAATAAAAAAATAAATAATTGCATACAATCACACCAATTATCTAGACCACGTTAAGTTTCTCGAAAAACTTGTGTTATGGACACTAGATAACGTATAAAACGGATAAACATACTTATAAACATATTTTTTTTGCAAATACATAAATAATATAGATTTCAAACACCCAGACCAAGACAAATAGACATGTTCATGCACACAAATATTTGACTTGTCCGGGAATCGAACTGGGACCTCTGGCTCAGAAGGTGGGCTTAGTACCCCTGCGTCAAACAGGTCGTCAAATCTGTTATATTATGCATAGCCCTTACGCTTATGTAAGTACATCTTAAAATTAGAAGCTCGTCCATGTTTTTTCCTAAAAACAAAAAGAATTTGTGCTTGAATATAATGTATAGGTACCTTATACCTTTGTATATATGATTTATGATTACTGATATGTTAAGGTCACTTTTCAATTTGAAGACTCTGTATGAAATACAACATGGAGAAAAAAACAACCCTTAACGAGTTTCTTGCCGGTTCTTCTCGTTACAAGGTCTCCCGCCGTAGGGTTTTTGACCGATGGCGTAGCTTCTTTGACGTTCATAAATCTTGTAACAGCCTAGACTGAATAAATGATATTGAATTTGAATTTAAATTTATACGAAGAACGGAAAATAGACTGGTTCTATATTAGTAATGTGCTAGGGTATATTATAATCCCTGGCTTATTTTATTCACGTCTATAAAATAGAAAGACGTTTAAGTATTTCCTTAACAACAATAAAAAGGATTAGCGTGCTTGGTTAAAACGATTTGTATAGAATAAAAATGATATGTGATTTAGAACTAACTAGCAGACGCCCGCGGTTTCACTTGCGTGATTCCCGTATATCAACTATCTCTGTACCAAATTTTATCTAAATAAATTAGTAGTAGCAAAGTAAAAACAAATTGCATGGCATCAAAACGATAAGACGTATTATATTCGTATTTTTATTAATATAAAACTAATTATTAGTATTTTATTGAAAAGAAAACCTGATAAATGAACAGTTAAAAGGTAAATCTACGTAATGTGAAAAAACATAATATATCAGTAATTTTATTCTAGTTTTAGTAGTTATATTGTAAGTATATAACCCTGTTTCTGGTCATGATTGACTGTGCATCACAGATAAGCTTACTACCCGGTTGACCAGTATACTTTTTTTGGAAAACGTTTTCTCGGAAAGTACTGAGATAAAGAAAAAAAAAATTATTTAAATGAATAACCTGTTAATGTTCTATTATTTGTGATATGAACGTTTTCTATATATCTATTACTTATTTTAAATAAAGCTCCCTAATAAATCTCTACTGGTCAACCGGGAAGTTTTAACCGCCTCCGTGGTCTAGTGGTACAACCACCGGTATCAGACCCAGGGGTCCCGGGTTCGATTCCCACCGGGGGTACATATTGTATTCGGTTTGAATGGTGGTAGGACTTGTTGTAAGTCCGCCTGGCTAGCTACCACCATCTTATCTAAGACTGACGCCATAACAACAATGTTTTCAGCATTGTTGTGTTCCGGCAGTTAAAGATAAGATAGCCAGTTCCTCAGTGATTGGGGATTCCGGGAGAGGCTCGCTTCCATCTTCAGCCTTATCAATACTTAACATCAGGTATGATGAAGGGTAAGAGGCTCCCCGTACTTCACAAAAAAAAAGTTCCCCGACTGTACCTAATTTTTTGACCTCATCTATTATAAGCCTTTATGTCAAATAACTTTTTTTTTCGTTTTGTTTTTATTGAAATTGTCACATTTTGACACACTTCACACTTAGGAGGCGATGATTGAGCGAAGACGTCACAAAACTTCCGTCAAAAACAATCTTACTTTATGAGATTCATAGTACAAAATAGCATGGTAAGATTGAAACAATACTGCGCTAAGAGATGGCGGTAGCCCCCCTTGTACCTAATAATTTTGTTCAAAACGTGTGTAAAATGTAATTATTTTCTATGGTTTTCGATGAGTAAACTTTTAATACAAATGGACATGGGTATTTATTTATTCTAAGATTAATTTGTAGAAAACCAAAGCTCGGTAGAGTTCCGAAATTATTATAAAAATAAATAAATAAATAATAATAATAATAAATAAATAATTGCATACAATCACACCAATTAGCTAGCCCATGTTAAGTTTCATTAAAAACTTGTGTTATGGTTACTAGATAACGGATAAACATACTTATATACTTTTTTTTTGTAAATACATACATAATATACATATTAAACACCCAGACCAAGACAAATAGACATGTTCATGCACACAAATATTTGTCTTGTCCGGGGATCGAACCGACCTCTGGCGCAGAAGGCAGGCTTAGTGCCCCTGCGCCAAACAGGTCGTCAAAAAATAATATTGTTTTTGTCAGAGTGTCGCATCAAAGGTACTAATAACGTCAATAATTAATTGTAAATTAAATCAGTAATTTTTGACATTGTAAATTAGCAAAACCTAATTATAATAGAACGGACATATTTTTTCTGTTTAGGCACAATTATAATTTATCTGTATACTTAATGGAGATATTGTAGGTATAATAAACAAGAGATAGATAAGTGATAGAGATATTTTTAACACTTCGGTTACTTTAATGGCAAAACTAATATTTGTATTTTGTGTTGAATGCTTAAGAGATAGTTATTATTTATACTTTTTTTCTTGTATGCAACTAGTAGGAACGTACAAGTTGCCGACGGAGCGCGATGGTTCTAGTATTTCTAAACTTTAATATTCGTGTTTCCTTTATATTTGTTTGATAACTATCTTAGTCCGATATTAAATTTAACCTCAGCGAGACATTTATTTGATATTTTATTTCTTTATTTTCTTCTATTGGTTTTATAAACTAAATGACTTTTCTGTAAGCTTATTTACAAGGTAATAGCTATTTCGTTCAACGTTAATCTCGTCTAAAGATTTAATTAATATCCGGACACGTGTATAAGCGATTTTTATGTTACGACATGTGATGGTTTAGGTACATACTATAAAACCAGATTTTTATGTGTTAATTAGGTACCTATACGAAGAACAAGTCAATACCTTTTTGTAAGCTTGTATAACGCTTTTTAGTTATACGTGTCTATAATAATAAGTCTAAACAGACATCCATATTTTAAAAGGTTCTTTAAAAAGCACCTCATACAAAATTTCATAACCCCACAGGGAGCTGGCCTGCTCACGCGCCGTCACCTCACCAAAACGGCCAAAAACAACGTCAATACCCTAAAACCTCACACCTACTTAAATGGGCCTTTGTGCCCTATAATGAGAGCAGATAAAGACTGATGAGTGTGAATGAGGCGAACACAAAGACACTGGTCAACTAAAGAAAAAAAATAAGAAAATACAAATCTTTTTCTCTTTTTCAAGGCATTCTCTGCTCGAGCTTTGACAGGGTTTTGCAAATACATTTTAGAAATTGGAACCCGATAGTCTTTTGTTTGTCGTTTTGGAGCGCGCATTTGCGGGGTTATGAAATTATCACGGGATCACCACGGGATGACGCGATGATGTCTTTGTTTTCGCAGATAAAAATAATAATTTGGTTTTAGTCTTCGTATGATCAAAATATACAACTGCTACTTAGACACGGAGTGAGTGCGAAAAAGAAAAATGCTTTAAAGTAACAAATTCAAGTAATGTAATATGTACTTTGAAGTCGTAGTGTGTAGGTACTACCTTTAGAATAAAATAGAATAGGTTTATTTTGCATAAGACATGGTGGTACATGATGATAATTGTTAAATGTAGCTTAACATATCTTGCCTATTTAGCATGCAAAATGTCACAAGTTTGAGTTACATGAAATAAGTATAACAGATCACAAGCCACGACTATTACAAGCGAAGTACCGAATTTATTTGTACCTATTTTATTGCTACCTCTGCTGTAGTGCCTCTAGTGGTATCACAGATCTGGAAGTCCCAGGTTTGATTCTTAGTGTACTCCAATAAGTACCCCATACTTTATTTAATTTGGTTGGTAGGACTTCATCGTTGTCCGATTGACTGTCTACCAGTGGCAAAGGGTTTTTTCATACCGATTCTCATCGGCTTCCGTTTTAGAAATCCTACCCCAGTGATCCACCATGCAGATCATAAAAATTATGTCATTAATTGGGCCGTCTTACCTTCGTCATATTTTGAATTCTCGCCACTGCTGGCTATCATCGTCGTCTGTCACCATAATAATAATTATGTTTTTACCTCACACGCTCGGAAAAGGAGGTTTTGTCATTCGATTTCTGCGCCGAAAATCGCATTTCCCGCCCTAGCGTGGTAAACTATTTCTTTAATTTAGAAAGAAAAATAGGCGACTATAATTAGGCGACCGCCTTACCAACAATTTAACCAGCATCAAGAAAGGAAGAGGCTTGTGAGTCGCCTATATTCCTAACTTTTTGAAGACTTCTTAACACATGATACTATTTAATTACATTCTTATCATCTTTTCGCCTTTAATAGAGAAGTTTATCAATACCTATGTACTAACCTATATTTCATAATGGAACTAATCACCGTAGCATCTTTTTAAACTCGTATTTTTTTGTTGTGATGATAATAATTATAAAGCCGATGCCTGTGATTTCGTTTCATCAGTCATGTTTCAATGTGGCTTGATAACACGCCTTCGAAATTAACTGAGTAGCTCAAGATTGTTATTTTTGGTCACCCACCCCGATACCGACCTAAGCGAAAGTTACTTAATCACTATAATCTGTGGTAAATTTTAAATAGAAAAATATTGGAAAAAATTAACTCGGCCACAAGTGAATTCTCAGACGGGCATCGAACCCGCGACCTTTGGAAATCCGGTCCAATGCTCTGATTTCCCTTACGTAGGTTGTATACAGCTGGTAAAATTGTATACACGCTTAGAGAAATCACTCCATAAGAAAGTCTACTGGTCGACTGTGAAGTTCCTCGACTGTATCTAAGTATAATACTTAATAACTGCGCCTGTCTTTACTGAAGAACATCTTTGAATCATACCGTCATAACAATCATGATGTGACAACATAAACCCATTCTTACCCCCTCTACCATTTGCTCAATCCACAGAACAAAACCACTATACGAGCCGGTTCAACCACCTTCTAATAGGTTCTGGATAGTTTAATTCACAGATCTTTTGACAGTTTGTTATATGAAAGAATGACAAATTATATGCCACATAAGCTATCCATAACTTATCAGTAGTTGGTCGTCTTAGTAAGAACAAAAGGTATTTTTTTCTCTTTATTTAGGCATAAACAGTCATTAAAACAGTCACAGTCATGACGGCTATGTCAAAAATTCATTTACAATAAATACGCCAGAGTTGGTTCCAGTGTACTAACGTACCTAAGTAGTTAAAGTTAAGGTCAATCATTATTATCTTCATATAATATTAAAGACAGTGGTTCGCGCGCTCGGCCTACGATTTAGTAATGGTCGGTCACGTGATCCTTCTATTAGGAAGGCCAGTGTCCCGGCAGTGAGGACATAAAAAATGCTTAATGACGAATGTTCAATCTGTTCGTAGGTACTGAAACATAAAACTATGTTATAATGTACGAAATACGAAAACTGCATCTAAAATGAAATAGGTAAAGGGCAATCTCAAGCACAAAGTATAAAGCCTGATCTGCTATAGACTATATAAAAATACCACTTGTATTCGCGACACATTGATATACTACTACTTTTTTTGAAGTCGCTTAAATTTTTTTTAAAAGAACTAAATTTTTTAGAAATACATTACGACAAAATATACATGGTGTTAAAAGACCCATTACGAAAACGAAAACCACGTATTGCCCCCATCGTTACTATCATTTTCTTGTAGGGAATCAAACCTTGGAAACTGATAGTTAAGGAGTTATTGAGGATCAAAGTCAATATTTATTTTTAAATATTTTCGTTTTAAGTTACAAAACCGTAAAAAATATCAAAACTAATCAAAGAAACTAGATCCCTGCCGCCTACTATTACGTATTGTACCCTCCAGACACACGTACAAGTTGTTGCACGCGTTTTCTTGCGTGTAAAAATAACAAAAACAATTTGAAAACGACAAATAAAAGTCTTTTCCCAGCAATTATTTTCACATATTTTTATCACACGGTATTGGTATTTTAACACCCTGTATATTTAACGCCATCTTTCATGCAGCCATATTTAAAGCAATAAAAAGCAGCAAAAAGGATGTAGTTAGTTTTTCATGAATAAGAATTAAATCGACAACTGTTGCTGAGCAACCAAAACCTGAACGACGCGTAAACTCCAAATCTGCCTTCTGCATACGCGCGTCACGATATAAATTTCTCCGTCCATCCTCTCTTCAAAATGTAATTACTTTTGATAGAGTTGACCGATTTGATGAAATATAGCCTATACCATGAAAAACAACCGTTTCCTCGTTTCAGTAAAAAAAAAAACTCTATTTATTATTCACGAGAATAGATTTAGAGAGAAATAATTTGTAAGTAGTTAGTTAATAATTTGTAGTAGTTAATAATTTGTAAGATAGATTTAGAGAGAAATAATTTGTTACTCAAAATAGGTACCTACACGCCACGATTCATAGTTGTTTTTTACCTTTTGTGTAACTGCAAGTGCAAACTCATATTATTTTTAATAAATAAAAAAACCCGTATACCTACAGATGATTTTGGGCTGACAACAAAAGTGGAGTTATGTTTTGCTTTGCGGAAATAAAACTCCCCGAATGCATTTGATATTTTATTTTATTTAATATTTTTATTACAAACACCTACTGCCGCTGAAGCTAACTTTATTAAATGAAACCGAAATGCCTAGCTTTGTTCATAGGTTTCATGGCGAGGGATGAACTTCTGCCAGGTGTATGTTGTGTATATTGTGTTGTGTTGTATGTATGTTTCAAAATGCATGGAAGTGATACCAACAAAAAACATGACTATTGTAATTGTATAAAAGGAAAATATTCTAATAACTGAGTATGAGAAAATTTTCCTCTTATATTAAATATGTTTCAAGATTGTAGATTTGTGTTTGGCTTCTGTTAAAGCTGATAAGTTTCTTGCGGCCGTTCTTCTTATCAGTTAAAAAATGTCCTGAATGGCTGGTAGAAAAAAAATTGGACGATTCGAAAGAACTTATTATAAGTCTATTTGAATAAAAATCTTTGACTTTGAGGTAACGCTACAATTCTATGAAACAATCTTAGAATAAATAATACCGGAAGTAATCAGAGAATATTTTTACAAACATAATATAAAGACTGTTTCTATGAGTTCAGATTGATCCACCCAGACTTCTGATAGAGGTAGCTCCAAACGTAGGTAATCTACTTATCACAAGTAATTGTGCATTATAATTTTATAAAATAAGTTCAGACTTGGCATCATATTATTAGGTGCCTTTTTCATTGTTTAGTCTTGCCCCGACGATGTGGGTCACGGGAGGTTCCGTATCGACCGGTGCGGAATGCGGCAAATTAGACAGCGCATTAACGCCGCGATATTGCCCGCGGAACCCTGGTTAGGGCCGCGAACACTGTCCGCAGCGAGGAGATACGGTAGCTTCGGTGAGGTTTAGCTAATGTGCCTGTTTCATTTGTCCAGACAAGAAATTTCAAAGGAAAGGAACACGTTAGATACTAGTTGTTTCTTTTAGTATACACTTTATCTTATAAAAATAGTATTGTGGTAGCAAAAAATAACAATACCCTAGGTTGCTTGAGGGTTTAGCTTAGGACGAAATCGGATTTGATTATACTTAGTCTAAGAAAGTACCGATACCTTATATAAATCTGAGGTTTGGTAGTTGCATTATATCAATAAAACAGGCGTTGGTACTCGTAACTCTGACAAACAAAAAAAAATTGTTTCATAATTTCCCTAATTATCTATTTTCTTAGTTTATTTTTGTTACAAAAGGTTTTCCTTTAAGTTTCCCGTGATTTAATCATTGCTTACACTAAAATTCATATCGATTTGACTAGACCCAGACCCAGACTCGTAAAAAAACAGACATAATTTATTTTTTAAGTACTAACCAATAAAGTCTTCGGCTTAACAAAACAAGTACTTACTTATTAAGTAAACTTAATTATTCCGCGAAAAAATCCGGAAACTTTCAATAAGTATGGTTTGGACATAGCGATAAAGCGAGAATTCAAACGTGTCCGCGGTCAGTGAGTGGCATACCGGCCTTAGCCTAAAGGGTTGTATTTCCCGCACAATACTGGGCTGCGTACGTGTGTGTGTGAGTGCGTGCACACACGGCACACGCACGTGCGTGCTAACCCTCGCGAACCGGTTGGTGGTTGGTGAGAGGTGGGGCAAGCTATAGGCGGACGCGGGTAGCAGTGAGGGTTACCGGTAGTGATAAAGCTAGTATACAGTTACACTCAAAACTTTATAATTCACGCCTTATGCTTTCCTTATGTTAGGCAAATTCGAGTAAAATGTTTACCTACACCACTACCGTATTTATTACCGTATCTTTTTTTCTTTATTGAATTTGGGTTTTTAAGAGGATGTTTCTTTTTAATTAAAATATTTACTCAAAGTCAAAGTCATTTAATTATTTTAATAGACTTAAGTATACCTAGTTATGTGCTTTGGAATCGTCAATTGTTTTTCCCAACCAGCCATTCAGGACATTTTTAACTGACAAGAAGTTTTTCTTGACTGATGAAGAAACTTATCAACTTTACCTGCTTCTAATTGTATTAGTAGTTTATAAAACTACCTAGTCGATTTCTCGAAAAACATATGTTTGTGTTGTGTATAAATACCACAATCTCTACTTGTCTTGAAGTTATGCAAGCGGGTGATAACTACATCAGTGAAGTAGAAGAAGAATCTACACGCTAGACGATCTACTGGCTAAGATTTTAACACAAATAGTGTTATTTCAACCTAATAAAAATCGCGTTAGCCTATGACTTGTCTGTTTGCAATTTAAAAGCATGAAGCGGAGCGGGGCGAGGTGTGAACAACGACTGGCTCGGCGGCCGAACATGTTCCCATATGTTTGACCTTATCGCATTTGCGCAATTTTTTTTCTTTCACAACAACAATTTTCTTAATCTGAAGAAATCTTTATCTTTAGATTTGTTTTTTTTATATATATATATATATATTTGTACATATGTTTTATGTAATCCTAATATTTTTTTACAAACTACGGAGAGACGCTTAGCGTTCCTCATAGCTGATGTTAAGTAATAATAATGCTGAATATGGAAGCCTCTCCCGGAGTCCTTAACTACTGAGAAACTGGCTATCTTCTTATCTTTAACAACCGGCACACAACAATTTTCTGTTAATGACGTCAAAGCTGTAACCAATACTGACCTATGTGACAATATTTTCCAAAAATTCATGAAGTATCTCGAACTCATTTCAATCTACGTTTAGACTAATACGTGCAGTACTAGTGTATGTTTCGCAATTGATAAGAAAACACTCGGGGGTGTACGCTGGTGTGCGTGTGCGTTGCGTTTACGTTGCGGGGGCGGTGCGGACGGGGGGCGGGCGGTGAGAGGCCTCGGTTCGACACCTATGCACAAAGCTCCGCTAATAGCTAGTTTCACACCACTAAGTTTTTCATGCGGACTCGCTCACACCACGGGTTTTTTAATTATTTTTTTATTTGTCATTTTTTTTTGCCGTTTTGTTTATTTCTAGATAGTCGTTAGCTTGACCTCTACTATGTATCAGTTCAGCAGAGATATGAGGTTCCTTTTAGTTGACAAAAAGATGCGAAATTGATTCAATTTAGACTTTAAGTAAGTAGGGCTTACTTTCTCAAAAACTAGGTAAGTATTTCAATTTAAGAGTAGTATCTCATGACCATGGGTTGTTCATCAGTACCTGAAACTATAAGAAGTAGGTCTGTCGTTAGCAATGTTATAAAATTATGTTAATCTTTCACCACTTCCGCCATTACCGGCGGCCGTTACTCCGCGCAGTGGACTTTTCGTTGGCAGCGAATTATTTGCATTCCATAACCAACAGACAGAATAATTAAAGTTGGTGTAAAGCGCGTCAACTCGACTCACTCCAGCTATCCACAAACAAACACGCTCGCTGCGCCAACGACGTTGTAACCTGCCGCCTTCATTTTAGGGTTGAATCTCACTAAGCATCTGTAGAGCCTCCCTCATCTCTTATTAGCCTGAAACGAAACAAAGGAGTCGCAATTAGATTTAGACTTTAGTGTTTATAGTTAAGGTCGGTTTTTGGATGTTTCTTGGTAACAATAATAGAGCACACTCGACCTCGGAGGCGCGAGTTTTCCCGCGGGTTTCACTTTCGCTCTAAGTGCGGCTGTTCAACACTTTTGTATGGAAATATTAAAGAAATTCCCTGCGACTGACGACGCTAGGTTTGAGCCTACTTCCTAAAACAATAGTAACCTAAAATAACGTCTTAGAAAAAAATGTATATCTCTTCTTCAATGGCCAGGTAGAGTTAAGTAAGTATCCATTTTCTTATTAATTCTTAGCAAAAATATAATAAGTACTTATCTCGGTGACTTATATTCATTAGAAAAAAAAAATGTTTATTTGCATTTACAATGTTGAACATCACAAGTTACGGGTTGGAGTTTCTCTTTAAACTTTATGGGCCTGTATTGAGAAGCTCCGCTCCTCCATAATGACTATACATACATATTGATTTAAGAAACAACAAAGGCAACAATTTCTTTCTCAAAAATACTAAATTCTTATCTACTTAATGAAAATACATTTCTACGGTGAAATAACAACCAAGACTCTAGGTAAGAACATATGATATGTGTTTGTGTGTGTGTGTGTGTGTGTGTGTGTGTGTGCGTGTGTGCGTGTGTGTGTGTTTGTGCGTGTGTGTGTGTGTTTGTTTGTGTTTTAATTTTGTATGCATGACCTATAGATTTATTATTTCAATTTAGCATTAAAATATTAAATCTATTAGGTTACACATAAAAGAAGTGATTTGTCTCTTACCAAGTTTTAATTTTAAGCCATTTAGTTGTAAGTTTTTTATTTTCATTGTGTGTTTTGTCGTATATAAAAAACCTAACAATATATTAAAACCTAAGAAAAACCTTAAATAAATGAATACTTAGGTATGTAAAAATCTCAAACTGACTAGAGTTCTGAAAATAGGCCCTAAATATTCGGACTACAGCGTGCTACTGCTATAAGGCGAAAAAGAAAGCTTCTAGACAACTTATAGCGTCATCTAACGCTGAACTTTAAAAACTAAACTTAAACATGAATCACTTTATCGCTCAATAATTTAGCCCTAAATTAAGAAGATCTACTACGACCACTTTCATAGCTGTTGAATCAAAGAATATGTCGATCTAAATCTGTATAAACCCCGACAGTTTCCTACTTCTTCGTCTGCACTTCCTCACATATTTCCGTTCTCGATGACCTAGTTCAGCGTTCTCTCGCTCGTACCTCGGTTATGAAAATGCCTCCGTCGGGAATACGAATTGGGTACTTATAATAATAATGAATGCGCGATCTAGTTGAGATGCAGCCCTGCGCCCTTAGGGCATGTAATGTGTATATTCGGCGCATAGCGTTATGATCGCGGGTGTCTTATTACGCACTAATAATCGTTTATATGACTGGGAAGTGCCATTGGAATAAATATGACAGCTTTAATATGAAGAACTTTATTAATAATAGCGGCTGCTTCCATGCCCATACACACATATACACCCAATTTTATATTTATTATTGGGACGAAAAGTCTTCCTCGTGACATCATCTTTCAACGTAAACTCATCTAAATCAAACAAGTCAATATTTGATAAATATTAAACAAGATAATATACTAGAAAAAAGCAACTAGTCTCCTGTCACCCTGACGGGATTCGAACCCGCATCCTTGGGAATCCCGCCCAATGCACTAACCAATTATGCATTTCACAATGCTATGTTTATGTGATAAATATTAAACAAGAAAATATACTAGAAAAAAGCAACTAGTCTCATATCGCCCTGACGGGATTCGAACCCGCATCCTTGGGAATCCCGCCCAATGCACTAACCAATTATACTACAGAGACCTATGAGGACACGTCGAATTCTTCTAGTATATTCACCGTTCTACGGTGTTGGCCACCGTCGCTTCATCAATGATAGAAATATCCTCGCATTCGAAAGAAACATCTTTACAGATGTTTGGCTATCGATTAAGATGAAACAGCCATCTAATTATAACTTTTTAATTTTGCATTATCATAGGCCTCATAGGTCTCTGTAGCATAATTGGTTAGTGCATTGGGCCGGATTCCCAAGGATGCGGGTTCGTATCCCGTTAGGGCGGCATGAGACTAGTTGCTTTTTTCTAGTATATTTTCTTGTTTAATATTTATCACATAATATGTTACGTTAAATAACTCTATTACGAAATACATCCAGACACACACACATATACACACACGCACGCAAACATACAATGCGCACAAACAATGTTTACTAGCTAGGCTGATATTTTTGTGTCGTTGTTTTTTGTTCTTATTGAGTTATTGGCTTACATTTTTAAGGAAACCTGTAATTGTTCTTACTAAGTAAACAGTGTACACAATGTTTGTTAATTATATTTGTAACACTGTTGGTTTTAAATAAACAAAAATAACAAATAAAATTTTGTTATCATGGATTTATGACCCACTTGTTGGGTATAAAAGTGAAAAGATCAAGTCCATTTGCCACACACATCTCAGCTGAAAAAAGAACATTGGGGCAGCTAGCCGCATTGTGCTGTTGTGGGGATAAGTCCGTGTCTGTAATACGGACGGACAACATTGCGATACTCGGTTTATTTGGAACTCTAATCGTTCGGACACTAACTCACGAGATTACTTCGTTACTGAACTTTTATCAATAGGTATAACGTTATGTTTGTAACGATGCCATTTCGTTCTAGCCTTATGGATGGATGAAACCTCTATAATGGCTAGAAACTCCGTAGTCTCACTCTATGGTAATCAAATTATATTTTTATCTGTTCTGTCTAAATTCAAATTTTCTCCGTTCCACGATTCCTTTTCGGCTCATTTTGACGTAATCTTACAGAAGCCAGCAGGCTAAACGCTACTAGTTCACCATTTGTATCAAAATTTGTGTAAATAATATATTTTTTATATACATCAGGAACCCGATACACGGGGTAAGCATAACTACCTACTTTTTTACTCATTATTTAGATTAAGTATTTATAACTAGGACTTTTCTATATCTTTGTATTTTCGTATTGTTACAGTTCCTTATTTTCATTACAAAATAAAACAAGTCTCCTGGAACGATTCTTTTATTTCGTTTCCACTTCTTAAAACGAGTGCTGCGGTTCCGACGTTCCGGCGACTGTAGTGCTGCCGGACTAGGAGCCCCGTCACATGTTTAAACGTGGAATAATAAAGATGACAAAAAAAATATGGTTGAAGAATCATTGATTAAGTTACACAGTAAATTAGCAGTCGATTCTCAAAATTGTATAAACTGCCGTCTCTTATTCCACTTCTTATCAAAGTCTTGTATACCTAGCTGTATTTTCCTTAAAAAAAGGTGCGAGTTGAGTCATTAGTTTTCTCTTTTGCTAGTATTAAATATTTAAAATAATAAAGCAAAATATCAAATCAATAATAATTGTTGCCCTAATAAATGTCTAACCGTATCCGAACGACAAAAATCATTATCTTTTCGAGGGTAGACTTAAAAGTAGCCAGTCCCGTGACCACGGCAGCTGAAAAGGTGCCGAAACGTCGAGAAAATAAAAAAACCACTAAAAACCAAAAATACTGACAATTAGATCTTAGTTCGTGAAATATAGCGCATTTAATATCCGGAAAAGTTGTTTTATTTCAATCAGTACGCGCCAAAACTTAAGATCTACGTAGTCAGTTTTCTTTCAAACTGGTGATCGCGTTGACAAATCCGATCAACAATATAACAGGGCTTTCTACATTCTTTCCAAACCGAGTCGCTTTAAGAACATAAGCGTCGTCTCGAGTCTCCATATCGCCGGTACTCCCGTCGTCTCGACCCTAAATTCACCCCCTAAATCTATACGCGCCCCCTCGCCCCCTCTTGAACTTTTTAACCCAAGATGGCTTAATTTCCATCCTGCTTTCTTAAATTCGGCTAAGCGAAATTGCATTGTTTACGGCAAGACATGGAGGAGAATGTTTAGAATTATTCTCGTTAAACTGTATCGTTGTAGCTTTTTATAATTTTTCAATGGTTTAATAATAGCTAATGGATTTATCAGGTGTTATTTGTCATTAGTCATTTGGTGATAGATAGATTTTTGTTACATATGAAGTTTGAACGTTCGTTACGTATGAAGATATAATCGTAAGGCATGTGAAATCTTGAGGAAAAATACACGTAAAAATTTGCATTAAATTTATAAACGTAGAAAGCTGTTTTTTTTTATTAAATACTTTACATATACACTTACACATATAATGGGATAATAGAAAATCAAACCTAGAGTACATCTTATGTTTTGGCGCGCACTGTTCATTTAGGTTTTAGGGGTTTTTTTATTTTTTCGAAGTTTCGTCACCTTTTCAGCTGCCGTGGTCAGTCAATCATCCCGTGACCACGGCAACTGAAAAGTCGAAACGTCGGGAAAATCAAAAACCCCTAAAAAACTTAAAAATACGGACAATTACGACTTAGTTCGTGAAAATATAGCGCGTTTACTATCCGTAAAAGTTGTTTTATTTCAACAAACCTAAGAGTTTTAGCCAACTCGTGGTCGCGATAGGCCGTGACTTTAGAATTGCAAATATAATCTAGTAGTCTGTAAGAACCATTAAAAAAGCTGTTAATCATAAAAAATCATATCCGAATATCATTTCACAGTACCCTAAAATCTCAACGACGTTCCTGAAAACAGTTTTTCGGGCGTTTCGAGATTAGCATTTACGTCGTTCGGCGTAAAGGGCGGCCGGGACGCCGGACGCCGACGCTGGACGCCGGACGCTTTGTCTTCGAGGACTAAATGACTCGATACTAATCTGGAAGGCCCTTTACCCCCCACTCCTGGCGAAGGGAAATTATTTGCTTTACAGAGACCCTGTAATTGTTGTATTATGACATACTTAGAAAAAGGTCCGAAAATGAGTCTTTAGACTGAATTGTTTTTTAAAAGCACATAAAATATTTAGAAACCTACTGAAACATTATTTGGGTGATATTTATTTACCTACTTACTCCCAGTTGTGGTTAGAAAATCAGCCAGTAATATAGCCCGACATACAAATAATAATGTTGCTCTTTAAAATTAGTACTCGATTTCATTAATGCCTCCAGAGCCGTCACCCTTTCTGTAAAAAGTATAAATACCTTATTTCATATTTTAATTTGCGAATTCCGAGTTTCAATTGAAAATAAGCTTCGCATTCGAGATTCCAATTTAATAAGCGTCCCTCTGAAACGAGACGAGTTTTACTTTCAGCGGCGTTCTTCTTAATTTGCCTCGTGGAGATTTCATTCAATTTCATTTCTTTGCGCGTTGCGTTGTGTCGCGCGCCGACGGCCAACAAACGAGGCCAGGGATCCGTGCCCTAACCTATTGATCATAGATATTAATATTTATTCTACCCTTCTTAGACAAACAGATTATGTTAGAATTCGTTATAACTTTGGGAATTCCAATTCTTATTATTTCACAACGGGAAGACTCTTAACCTTCATCGTACCTGATGTTATGTATTGATAAGGCTGAAGATGGAAGCGACCCTCTCCCGGAACCCTCAACCACTGAGGGACTGGCTATCTTATCTCTAACTGAAGGAACACAACAATATTGATAACATATTGTTGTTATGGCGTCAGACTTAGATAAGATGGTGGTAGCTAGCTAGGCGGATTTACCACAAGTCCTACCACCAACCAAACCGAATACAATATGTACCCCTGCTGGGAATCGAACCCGGGACCCTTGGGTCTTATACCGGTGGTTGTTACCACTGGACCCGAGGCGGTTATATGCAAAAAAGGAAAAATATTTTTTCCTTTAAAATCAATTCTTCTTCAACTAAATTTTATTATTATTATTATTATTGTTATATTAATATAATTATTATTATTATTATTTAATATAATTGCTAAAATATCATCGAGCAAATAAATTAAATTAATATAATCAGATAAAATCGAATTGTGTTTTAACACTTAAGTTGAGTACCTATCAATCAAAGGTCACAATCACAATATAGGAACATTAAAAATATCACCTCAAAAATTACTTGTTACTATAGATATTAAATAAAATTCGACAAATAAATGTAGTGCTGTATTAGGACCGGTTCACACTTGGCGCGGCTCGGGGCGGAAGCGCCGCGGGCGCGCGCGCTCATTGTCAATTAATCTACGCGCGATTGTGGCCGCGAGCGGGCACATCCAGCATTTAGGCCGATTTCATTTATTAACAATTCTGTTTCCAACTTATCTTATTGATCTGCGTTTGTTTGTATCCTCGAAAAACTAAAATATTAATATTTTCTAATTATAAATTCATCTCAAGTTATTCTTTGTAAAGTTTCTTAAAAACGTGGAATATTTTAAATAATTATCTAAGAATTCAGAATGTAAAAGTGATACCACAGTCTATACATTCTGTAGCAAAAATTCTGTGCAATTTTAATGAAGAAAATAAACAACTATTGTCCTAGCATAATGTGTTCGGATTTTTTTTAAATAGTTACTTCTGGGTACAAAACGCATTCCTGGTGCCTCCGGCGCGCAGATTGGTATGGAATCGCCATTTTCTTATTAAGTGCAAAAGTGAGGCAATCCTCCGTTTAATGAGGCCGCGACACAAAACTGGCGCTAAACTAATTAATAAGGTCCAAAGTGGCGTGGCGGCGGCCGCTATTGGCACGCGGTTATCTGTTAATTGATTCCGTCTATTTCTTAATTAAGCGCCCCATTGTGCAGATTTCATATTGTCTTTAGTTTACTGATCTACATTCCGACGCAGTCATTCCTTTCAAGTTTGTTTCAGCGACGCAGGTTCAAACTTTTAATAGGATTTCGTGGAGCTTTTTCATGCATATTACTTAACGCTGATGATTACATAGGTACTTGTTTACACGTTTGACTATTTGTGGTAAATGCAGTGTATGTATAAGATCAGACATTTGTTTTATCATTATTTAAGGTTATGTGACGATTGGAATTTGATATTTATAAGAGGTTGATTTGTTTTTTACACTAGCTTATTTTCTAACATGCACCCATATTAAGTTATCAATTTCTGCCTGTTACTTTGAGATTTAATTTGTGATTTCTTTTGATCATTGATTGATTAGAAATTATGATGCAGGTCTCAGCCAGTAACGGGTTCCAAATAAAGATATAAGAATAACCTCACTCTCTGTTGTTTTAATAATATAAGTGTCATATTTCGTAAGCATTCTTCTCCAGACTTAATGTAATTAGAATAGCATCCTCGACGATACCCTAATTAATTGTTGAATCGTAACAAACGCGCCAAATTTCTAACCCTAAACAATTGGCGGAAGGAGTCATTAACTCTCCCCCCGCGCTGGGACATCAAAGCGCCTCCTCTATGCCAATTGGTTTTTTTTATCGTATTCTCTAGACGTGAGACAGCGCCCGCCGCCTCTCTTGAATATAGAACGGCTTCATTTGAGAATTTATTACCTTCAGCGTCTTCGGAGTTTTGAGTCAAAACTACAACATTGCATTTTTCTGTTTTATGTGACGACGACGTCGACGTAGTTTCATTAATAAAATACGAGGTCGATTTGTAAATTCAAATTGATCTCACATGACAGCCTGGTATTATTTTCTTAGATATTATCCATACTGATTTATTTTTAACCATGTCAAAGTTAGTCAGAATATTTAGTTAAACTGTAAACAGGCGATTGTATTGATGAAGATATTCTGTTATCATTATCTTACATCATTTTATTTAAAATCAAACTTAGGCAAACATTCTCAACTTTTCTCCAACCGTAACAATGTTAGGGCCCAGCTTTTAACAAGTTCACCAGGACTCACCAGTGGGCTGCCTCGCGGCGTTTCTCGTACACAACCACTGTACCAAGACCTCTTGCAGCCTTCGTACAATCTCACGCAAAGCGGCAATCGTACTGGGAGAGGGCAGCGGGGGGTTCAAGGTATTCTGGTGTGGAGCCGGCTTATTCTTTTAGGCGACCAATTTAAGGAGACCCGTGGATTTCGATGCAGTTGGCGTAGTTCCTTGGTAGAGGGCGGGCGAGCGCGGGGCGGGGCGGGTCTGGAGTGGTTGGTGTTGGCCGCGTGCACTAGTGTTCACTTCACACGTCCTACAAAGCGCCCTAACTGCCTGCTATTAACAGCACTCACCCCAGCTAGTGATGGGAAGATCACCTTCCTGTAAATATTTGTAATCAATAATGATTGGTTTTTATTTAAAATAAACGTTGGCCAAATCTTCTTAGATTTTTGTTGATTGGTGAAACTTATTATAAATTATTATTTGCCTTAAACATGCTATATAAACCATTGATTTTATTGCCATACGATTATGACTTTCGTGTAGGTACTTCGAGATGCAAATAAAAATGCAATGATAAATTGATTACACAGAGTAATAGTGGGGATTAAGCGATCAATTGAAGCTGAAAATACATATACCCTATATGTATTATAAATGTATTGTAAATACATATACGATTACGTTTACGATAGTACGACTTTTAACGATTGATTTTTTTATTGGTAATAAGTTAAACTGGACACAAATACAAAAACATATTGTTTGGCCTAATTAGCGAAGAGATGATAAATATGTATGGAATAAATAGAATGTCTAAAGTGTCAAAAAACTGCTAAGAAGGTATGCGAGGTCAGTACTCAATCATATGTAACGAATCAATTAAAATCATTAATTAACCACAGTAATCACATCACTAAAATACCAAGGACATAGCGAAATCTGACTTCCATCCAAACAAATAAAGCTTTTTATTAATTGCTCGGGCAGTTCTGACGACATTCAACCGATTTAGAATTGTATCACGTGTGTCATAAGGTAAGAATTAGGAATAAGTGTTTGCGGGGTCACCGTATTATTATCCAATAGAAATACGACCGATGTTGAGTTCTATCATGCATAAATTAAGGTATTTTTATGATTGGTGGTAAGTTAGATTCTGGGATCATGATGATATTATCTGTGCTGTGTATTTTGTAGACTGAAATTCCAAAAAACTAACATTGTTTTAAGATAAATTATTTTTTTTATTTATTTCCTTTATTTTATAGCAAAGTGACTTATAAAATAATATTTGGCCTATACGATAGCTTACTCTTTTGCTAAAGACGACACGTAGTGAAGTCGTCTCTATCAACTTCTCAAGAGTGGTTTCTATGTCCAGCGGCGGGCATTCAAGCAGATGCTATGATGATGATTGAATGAAGTGAAGTCTGGAGTAGAAACAACGATAGTATTACTTACAATTGGTAAACTATTTCAAATTACTAATTCACAAGGGCACAGTGACTCAGAATATGTCATGTTTGATTCGTTATATTTTTATTAAACGTAGGTACAGTTCTTTAGTAGTTAACACTCGCCGTTATAAAATTGAATGTTTATTTATTTTATTTTATATAAATAAAGAATGCAAATCAGTGGGAGGTCATACATGCATACACTTTCAATCAACTGATGTGCTTATTACAATAACTGGTAGCACGAGGAGGCGCGCCGCGCGCCATGTGAGCCAACCCTTTCAGCGCGACAATGTCACGGTGCCGCCGCCCACTGATTACGCATTCAACAATATTGTGACAGATTGTCACATTGTGTCGGCGCGTTTCCTGTCACCAGGTGACAATGAGCGCCCGATACCGACGCCTCACAATGACATCTTTACAAGACAGACACGTAGGGAATGAAAGAGGGTTAATTTTTTTTTGTGGTACACCGTACAAATCTGAATGGGGCAATAGAAAAAACAAACTGAGGTATTATCGTATTTTATTGCTACTGATTACCAATCAAAATATTCTTTAAAATTTTAATAGCAACTCTCTCTATTTGTCACTTTTTCATGCCAGAACCAGATCAAAAATATTGATGAATTTTGGTTTTAAAAAGATGAAGCTTTGAAATGAAATAAAACATCTTATTATTTCCTAAGTTACGATTAGAGTACGTTAATATTTTGGGCTTGAAAAGGTTTGTATTGAGCTCGTTGGTGAGCTTCAGACAACCTTGGGAGATATTATGGTATATCTTATGGTTTTAAAATGATAAAGTCCGAGAGTTACTTTAACTGGTATAATTAGTCTATTCACATCTATACAAATATTATAAAGCTTAAGAGTTTGTTTGTTTGAACGCGCTAATCTCAGGAACTACTGGACCGATTTAGAAAATTCTTAAACCATTAGAAAGCTACATTTCTCCCGAGTGACATAGGCTATATTTTATCCCGATACTCCCACGGGAACGGGCACCAAGATCCGCTAGTAAACAATAAAAACAAATAATTAAAGTCACTTAGTTAATAAAATGGTAAAATAATTTTATTCGACCGTATTAAGCCGACTTCCTGGAACAGTTAGGTACCGAAAGTGGCTAGTTGGGAATTATTATCGGTCCCACGACTGTTCAAACAACAAAGTATAATTTTAGCAGTTTTTTTCTACAAATCCATGTTTGTTTAAATTACGTCGTGACTTGAGTCACTTCGAGCACATAATTGGTGCGATTTGACAGGTTTTTTTGTAGATTCATGGAAACGGGGCGTCAATAGGCTACCGTGTCGAATATTAGCGGCGGTGACGAGGCGATTGTGGCGCTAAAACGGGAGCGGTGGAACGGCTGGCGCGGGTTGTCTCTTGAACATGCCACTCGAACATATGGCACAAAAACTGTCCGTCAAACGGATAGTTAAACATTTTAATAATGTTGGTTACTGTTAATTGTATTGTATATTTAAATTAATAAAGTTAAGCTACGTGTTTTGTTTTAAATGACAGATAAAGACTTTGCAAACAAATAACGAAATAAAACAAAATATTTTTAAGCATATATTACAAATCTGGTTGCATGTTACATTAAAAGACGACCTGTTTGGCGCAGGGGCGCCAGAGGTCCCGGGTTCGATCCCCGCACAAGACAAATATTTGTGTGCATGAACATGTCTATTTGTCTTGGTCTGGGTGTTTAATATGTATATTATTTATTTTTTTATTTATTTATTCTTTTGGCAACAATCAGTCATTTTTTACATAAGTATTATGTATGTATTTACAATGTAGGCCTATACCCAGCAGTGGGTGTCATGTGGCTGAGACGACGTCGATGTATTTACAAAAAAAAAGTATATAGGTATGTTTATCCGTTATCTAGTATAAATAACACAAGTTCTTTATGAAACTTAGCGTGGGCTGGATAATAGGTGTGATTGTATGAAATTTATTTATTTATTATTCATTTAAAGGACAACCA
This sequence comes from Chrysoteuchia culmella, assembly GCA_910589605.1. Lineage (NCBI taxonomy): Eukaryota > Metazoa > Arthropoda > Insecta > Lepidoptera > Crambidae > Chrysoteuchia > Chrysoteuchia culmella. The sequence continues at coordinate 348,934 of OU342657.1, forward strand.
TGGCATTAAATAAAGTAGATACCCTAGTTTATACTTCAATAATAGAGTAATATAATAAATAATACAGTCTTAAAAAAATATGATTATTTAATTTGAGTTTAACAATTTTATCCATGAGACATCGAGAAAATATTCGTCTTAGTTTAGAAGTAGGTAAATAAACTTACTGAAAGTTCTTTACAGAAAAATCTGTAATTCCTTTACGTTTTCTTACTAAATTAATTCTTAAACGCGGCTAATCTACCTTTTTTAGCTTAATGTAAGAGGTATCCCAAGAATTCCCTGGTAATTATGTCAGGGTCGTAGCATTTAATCTAGCCGAGAAACGTCGGGGGCATTTAATTTATTAGAGTGCATGTGTCAAAACATTCGCAATAAAATTTCAATTACCCACAACCGCGACTTAGCAAATTATAAAAGGGCCTTTTGTTGGCGGATTAGCGGGGGCAGTCGGACTTAATTGAAATAGCTATGCGCATTAGAAGGCGCACCAAACAGAATACTAAGAACTGCCTCCCCCGCGCGCTGCCTCCTAGCCGGGATCTCCCCGGGGCCCGCGCTTACCGCGCTAAAGCTCGGTTTACACTGGGCGGGCGTGCGCGTTGCATTCTTCCAGGATTACAAGTTTAGTGTGACAGAGCCGTTTCAATTAAGCGCCCCTCGAAAGTCGATCCGGTATTAATATGGTGCTCATATTGGTCGCCACCGGTCCAATAGATAGACAATGGGATTAACGTAATTTGAATTGTATTAAGTTATTGGATAGCACATGTACAAACATCCATTGAGTTTTTATTCTGAGTTTAGTATTTGGTGCGAACGCGATGCCTTTACTTTATTTTCTTAATTTACTAACTTAAATGTAAACAATTGTTTAAGATTTTACTACTGTTGCAAAAATGAATTGCGATTAGAAATAACTTTGCTTTTTCATTTATACATTTTGAATTTTTATTCTTATGGCACGAGTCATTTTTGTCTAATTTTAACCGCCTCTGTGGTCTAGTGGTAAAACCACCGGTATCAGACCCCAGGGGTCCCATTCCCAGCGGGGGTACATATTGTATTCGGTTTGGTTGGTGGTAGGACTTGTTGTAGGTCCGCCTGGCTAGCTACCACCATCTTATCTAAGTCGGACGCCATAATAACAATGTTTTCAGCATTGTTGTGTTCCGGCAGTTAGAGATAAGATAGCCAGTTCCTCAGTGATTGAGGATTCCGGGAGAGGCTCGGTTCCATCTTTAGCCTTATCAATACTTAACATCAGGTATGATGAAGGCTAAGAGCCTCCCCGGCGTCCATAAAAAAATAATAAGTAATAATTTAGTAAACATTTACAAACACAATAGCTAGACAAGAGATGACAATTTAGGAAAGAAAATTTTTCAATTGCCATCTGAGAATAAAATCAGGGAAACCTTTGAGATGGTGTTACCCCAAGTCAATATGGCTTAAATAAAAGTTCGTGACTTATTTTCACCTCATTAACCCTAATTGTAACAGCTTAACGTATGCTCGTTGACTTATCTGGTTAAATAGGTTAGAGGTGCGTGCGAGTGGGCGGACGTGCCGCGCATCGTAATGCGGCTCACAACACAGACTGCGTAGTGGTTCGCGCCAGAGCCCACAGACTAGGCAAGTAGTGGTCTCGCTAATGAATGAGTGGCGGGCGCGTGTGCCAGCCAATAACGAGGCGATAATCGCGGGCCAGTCTGAACAAGGACTAAAATAGAGTTACTAAATAACTTGTGTAAATAAAAAAAGTGTTAAAACATCAAACTGTGTACAGAAAAATCAAATTAAGAGCTTCGCATAGGATAACACCACTCTGTCCTCCTCTTAGATCGCGGTTTAGGTGCCAATTCTTCCACTCCTCGCCTATCCCGAATTTCAAACAAATATTCTGATTTATTTGACGTCTTTCATGGCTCACCTAATAGAATACGCAAAATTTTGTACTTACCGCAATTTCACTGATAAAAACTTCTTCTTATTATACCTTTCTCAACTTCAATTAAAAAATACATAGATAATAATTTACACTAGTATTAAAAACAAGAGATGCCTACTTGTAAGTAGTTTAAGTACTTAGTTAAGCTAAGATAATTAAGTAAGAATTTATGTAATAGTACTTAGACGGTAAGTAGGACTAAATAAATAAAAAAAACAAAGACTTGATTTTTAATAAGTCGGTACCTAGTGCACCTGTCCTAGTTTTTTGTGGACCTTTTTTTATATAAATTTATAAATTAGGTAAATAAAACAGTAGATGATAAATTGTATTTAAAAGAAGTTACCAAGACTGATAGAGATGGGTTAGTAATAAACACTTCAGTAGATACCAAATATGTAGTACCAAATAAGTTCTTACTAATTCTTGTATTAGTTTACATTTTGAAAACATATGTATGAGCACAGATGTACTTGTATGTTAGGAAAATAACTCTAACCACAAGCACAAAACAACTAACGGTCTATCCAACCAACAAAAACGAGACAATTGGTTACTTGAGTCCAAAATTAAATCAACTAATATCGTTAATCGATTTAATAATTGACATTAACAACGATGAGGCGGAGAATCGTCAAGTCATCGCTTGTTAAGAGCCGAAGGCTCTGCAGTCACAATTAAACTCGTTAATATTAATTTTTCTGATAATTAATCGAGAAATTCGATCCGATCATCGAATAATGAGGTGTTAATATGCGTTCGGCGTCGTGTAAACATACGATTTCACCGTTGTGTCGGGTAATTGACGGGCGTAGGAAACGATGTTATTATATCGACACAATGGCGCTTGTGACAGCTGAATAATTGAAAGCAAAATTATTATTGGTGTAGCATTTAGGTGTTCATGTTATGGTGAAATGGACAAGATAAGTCGGGCTTGGTTAGACACGGAGGTAACTCTGGATAAAGTTGGTAGGGCCTGTAGTGAGCGTTCACAATCACAACAAAATTTAATTCAGTTATTGAAAAGTTTTTGTGTTAGAGATCACATCGCAAAAACTTTTAGCGGGTCTACCATCATCTATTAGAAACCATCATGTCATAAGAACGTTTGGTTTGCGTTTTGTTTTTATTGAATTTGTCACATTTTGACACACTTTAACCTTTTCGAGGCGATGATTGTGCGAAAACGTCACAAAACTGCCGTCAAAAACAAAGCTTCCTTTAGGAGATTCGTAGTACAAGATAGCATGGTAAGATTAAAACAAGAATGCCCTAAGAGATGGCGGTAGACCTCCAGATATTTCTTTCCAGTATATTTTTGATTAGCAGCGCCCTCTGGTAGTACCAAAAGTTTTGGAGATAAATGTTGCCATTTATCTCTAAAACTACTATTCCGATTTTGATGCGGTTTTTAGGGTTTCGTAGCCTAAAGGCAAAAAACGAAACCCTTATAGATTCGGCCAAACCGATGTATGTCACACCCTTTTTATTTCAAAACTGTGAGGATTACACAGTTGAAACTTGGTAGGTAGATGTATTCTGTAAACCGCTTTACGGCTTTTATACAAAAAATAAAAAAATATATGAATTAAGGGGGGGCTCCCCATACATGGAACTGACACTGAAATATTTTTTTTCATCAAACCTATACGTTTGGGGTTTCTATAGATAGGTCTTTAAAAAAGTCAACCGTTTGAAAGATGTACACTTCCAAAGTGGTAAAATGTGTGTCCCCCCCCCCCCCCTCTAACTTTTAAAAATATAAGAGAGAGAAAAATTAAAAAAAAATATGCCGTAGATCTTAATAAAACTTTCAACCAAAATTGGTTTGAACGAAATATGGTTGTCAGTTTTAGAAATATAGCATTTTTCCCGAAAGGGATTTAAAAAAAAATTTTTTTTTTCATCAAACCTATAATTGAGGCGTGATCTATAGATAGGTCTTTAAAAATTAGATTGAAGTTTCTATTACAGTTTTTTCTCAAAATCAACCGTTTGAAAGATATACACTTCCAAAGTGGTAAGATGTCACAGCCACTTTATTCCAAAACTATAAGGATCACACAGTTGAAACTTGGTCGGTAGATGTATTCTGTAAAGCGCTTTACGGTTTTTACACAAAAATAAAAAAAATAATTAAAGGGGGCTCCCCATACTTAGAACTGTTACTGAAAATTTTTTTTTTCATAAAACCTATACGTGGGGTATCATTAGATAGATCTTTAAAAATTATATTGAGGCTTTTAAAACAGGTTTTCCTCAAAGTCAACCGTTTGAAAGTTATACACTTCCAAAGTGGAAAAATGTTTGTATCCCCCCCCCCCTCTAACTTTTAAAATAAGAAAGTGAAAAATAAAATATATGATGTAGATCTTTATAAAAACTTTTAACGAAATTTGGTTTGAACGAAATTTATTTAGTAGTTTCAGAGCTATAAACCATTTTCCAAAACCGCAAATATTACTTTGTCATTCATACAAACACTATGAAAAACAAACTTATTTTTGCAGACGAAAAATTATAATGGCATTTTGGATTGCCAAATTTCTATTATTATTATTATAATAGAAACTTTATTGCACACGATACAAAAACAAACACATACAGAGAAAATGTCAAAAAAGAGGAACACACAATAGGCGGCCTTATAGCTACGTAGCAGTCTCTTCCAGGCAACCATGGGTGAGAGGCGAAACCCTTCATGTGCGAGTTCTACTCGCACTTGGCCGATTTTTAGTAATAGGTTTGGGTTCGATTCGTGTATGTTCTTAGATAGATGTTACGATGTCAACTCACCAGGGGGCGCTGCAGCAAACATTTTTTTGTCAAACCAATGTTGTCATTTATCTCCAAAACTACTAGTCCGATTTTAATGCGGTTTTCAGTGATAGGTTCGAAATTGATTGGTGCATGTTCATAGATAGGTATTGTGGTAACAACTCACCAGGGGGCGCTGCAGTAAACATTTGTTTGTGCATAATCAAAACTACTAGTCCGATTTTAATGCGGTTTTCAGTGATAGGTTCGAAATTGATTGGTGCATGTTCATAGATAGGTATTGTGGTAACAACTCACCAAGGGGCGCTGCAGTAAACATTTGTTTGTGCATAATCAAAACTACAAGTCCGATTTTGATGCGGTTTTCAGTAATGGATTTATGTAGTACAATGAAACTCATATTTCTGTTATCTAAAAAGCTTGAAATAAAAAGCAAAATTAAAAAACCCACGACGTTTAAAACGTTATTAAAAAATTATAAAATATTTTAAAACCCCCGACTTAATCATCCGTCGGGGGCTGCCATCACTATTTTAAATTGAAACGAAAATAATATAGCAATAAAATATCTCCAATTATTCACGTTACTATATAACTGCAATACTACCTAATTCAGTCCCCCGACGGTTTATTAAGTCGGGGGTTGTTAATTTTTTTTATCCGTTTTCAATTACTTTTAAAGCATCGCGGGCTTTTTATAAAAAAAAATTGCTTTTTATTGCAACGTAATATATAGCCTACTAAGTAAGCCTAATGAAGCTTTATACCCGATATTACATCTTTAATTGTTATGTCACAACAAAATTACTTAAAATACAAATACAAATACAAATACAAATACAAATACAAATACAAATACAAATACAAATACAAATACAAATACAAATACAAATACAAATACAAATACAAATACAAATACAAATACAAATACAAATATTTTTATTTGCTCTAAATAGGGTTACAGTAATGTTGTTTAGTACAATTGTGAAAACAAAATGGAGCTTAACCTATTTAGCCATTTTACATAGCATGCAAATATATAATAAAATGATTTAAATTAGATTAACATTAAGAAACTGATCGAAATGTCATAAAATAAAATCGAGAAATAAATTAATAAAAAAAAAAAATGATAATAAATGTCAAATAAGAAATAAAATAAATTAATTTCAATATACAATTAAATTCTCATGTCAGTCTACAATTACAACAATGTCAATACAAATACATTTTGTGCATTTGAAAGTCTCGAAACCTTTGTCAATATAATTGTGATATAGATAAAAAACAACCTAGTGCATAATTACTCATTTTAAGGCGAGTGTCAGACACAATTTGTCGATAATTTGTCACAAGTCTGCGCGGGAGCATCCTCCTAACTGCCGGCTGATTGATAACTTAAAATATTTCTACGTGTTTTTCCATCAAACCCGAACCGGACACCGGTATCCAGAGAATGGAATATCTATTGTGTCTCATCCGGGACCTGAAACGTTATTCATAACTAATCCTATTTAAGACTGTGTGATATCAAAATTTTATATGATCTTCTCTCTTCCAGTATTTTAATAATAGCAAGGAATATTACATATTGGCACTCTTATTCGGAAGATATAACCAAATAATAAAAACACAACAAAGTTGTTGAACAAGGTTTTCATGGTTTAGTGTTATTTATGAAGTTTTATATCAACGCTACTTTATATTGAATAGTTTTAGTACTAGATGAATTTATTTCTCCAACCGCACAAAATTAACTTTTATACTTAATCATTGTCAAGCTCCAATCACCGAGAGAATAGCAGTCGAGAGCATAATTACTCATTACGGCGAGTGTCAGACACAATGCGTCATTGTCTGCGCGGGAGCATCATCCGTTAACCTGCCAATTGATTGGTTAACTTTTTAGCAAAAACATTTCTGTATTTTTTGTATAAACGACCGACGGGGAGACTTTTAGCATTCATCATACCTGATGGAATTAGTTTCCACTACTAAAAATGGTATGTTACACAAACATTTTACCGCCTCTGTGGTCTAGTGGTACAAACACGGGTGATACCCGTGGTTGTACCACTTGCCCACAGAGGCGGTAAAATTTTTGGACCAGACCCAGGGTAATATTGTAGTCGGTTTGGTTGGTGATTGGACTTGTTGTAAGTCCGCCTGGCTAGCTACCCCCATCTTATCTAAGTCTGACGCCATAATGTTTTCAGCATTGTTGTGTTCCGGCAGTTAGATAAGATAGTCAGTTCCTCAGTGATTGAGGATTCCGGGAGAGGTTCGCTTCCATCTTTAGCATTATCAATACTTAACATCAGGTATGATGAATGCTATAAGTCTCCCCGTCAGTCGTTCATAAAAAAATACAGAAATGTTTTTGCTAAAAAGTTAACCAATCTAGCAGCTTAACGGAGGATGCTCCCGCGCAGACAATGACGCATTGTGTCTGACACGCCGTAATGAGTAATTATTCTCTCGAGTGCTATTGTCTCGGTGATTAGAGCTTGACGATGATTTAGTATAAAAGTTAAGTTTGGTTAAGGCAATTTTGTTGTGGTTTGAGATTAGTCGCATTGTGGCCCACAATGCGACTAATCTCAAACCACAACTATCTATCGGGAAACCAGCTTAAGCGAATCGGGGAAGTTCAGGAAATGCCGAGAAGGTTATGAGAAGTAGAGAAACTGCTCGTTTCCATCTTCAGCCTTATCCATACTTAACGTTAGGTATAATGAGAGAGAAGAGACTCTCTCAACAATCGGAGAGAGTTGAATTTACGGAACAATTTTTTTTATGTAGGTAATTAATTAGTTAACTTTGATTCTTAGTTTTGGACATTATTGTGATTCGTTTATATTATTTGTTCCTGGTTTAATATTTTGGAAAATGCAACTAGAACAACATGCCATATATGAATATTATTGTAATTTAAAATGTACTGCAAAGTAACTAGCTAATAACAGATAAATATGATATTAAATGCACCTGCTATTTATGTAGCAACCAACGGTTCGTAGTCGTTAGTCGGCGTGAGTGTGTCGTTTCACTCGCGTGACAGCCGGAACACGGGTCTCGGCCATTATACCCGCGCCTGCCCGCCGCATTGTGCCCACGACGTGTTTATTTACTCAACACCGTGTAATTGAGGAAGTCTTTAACAGACCTCTGTGTCAGTATTATTTTCTTAAAATTCAAAATTGGAACGGTATAAAAATAGCCAGACATACACAAAAAAGTAAGCGTAACGTAACCTTTTTTGGGTGGCAGCCTTTTTCGCCTATGGCAATCGCGAAAGATTTCTTCCTTGGTGTTTTGTTTCGCGGTGAATGGCTGTCGAATAATGCGTTCTCGGGTTCCGCATGTCGATTAATGGCGCTGGCTCGTGATGTTCCAGCCATTGTTGATTAGTTTGGAGTGACATGCATTGTTTGAGCCGAAAATTGTTAATTGAATGCTGCTGTTCAACAGTAATTATAACCGACATTTGATTTTGGTAAAAAATAGACAAAGAACCACCAACTGGATTAGTTATTAAATGGTTCATAAATAAGAACAAAAACTTATCGAAGTTGGTAGAAATTTTAGTCTATTATTCGGATGTAGAGCTTTGTATTTAATTTCAGCAAACAAACCTCTTCATTGGAGGTCTTGAATTCTACAATTTACATTCCACTGATTTGATGATAAGGAATTATAAATTCTTTAGTAATATATTTAGATGCTAAATACCATAGTTTATAAAAAACGTTAAAAGTTGTTATCAACATGAATAATAATTAATAAGTAACAAATTGTTCGTTTTGTTTTTTGTTAAGAAGCAACCTGTCAAGTTAAGGCGAAAATAAATGATTCGTTCAGTTAAAATAGGCTGGAATGTCTGTAAGAAAATATGACGCTTATTAACCATAAAAGTTTATAAAAAAATGAGTTTGACTGTAGTGCTTTGATTTTGACAGCTTTAAAATATGAATAGTGTTAAAAAACTTTGGACCAATGGTTTTATAACTTCCTTAGAAAATAGATTTCCCGCAATATTTGCGGTTGAAGACCAATCCTGAACCGCAAATTTTCCCTAAGTTACTTACAATTAGTAACTTAAAACGCAGCACTTTTAAATTGTGACTCTCCTGGCATTCGTGAAGGAGATTACCCACTAATTGTGATTCCTCTGGGTGATGTGAAATGGCCACTGTTCTGGCTCTTCTGGCTGTCTACGAATTTACAAACGATAAATGTTTAACTGTTTTTGAACTGAAATGTTACTTAATGGCATTCGAATACGAACGTTAAACTATTAAAAACGGTTACAACACAAGCCAGAGCATATTTAACTGAAATTATTAGGAAAATACAAAAGTCCAGAAAAGTGAAAAAAAGGGTGTGACATACATCGGTTTGGCCGAATCTATAAGGGTTTCGTTTTTTACCTTTAGGCTACGAAACCCTAAAAAGTGCCAGAGCCTAACTCTAGCTGAATGTAGCCTATGATGGCAATGAGCCCTTTCTATGGCGATAAGCCTTATGACGTCACAAGCCTTCATCGCGCTTCTAAATAAAAAAGTGAAATTGTAATTTATTACTTGAAAAAAAAATTTTTTTTCTTATGAGAGTGTTTGTTGCAGGTTTCCCGCAGATCAAGTCACCGTACAGCCCGTCTGCGCAGTCGCATCTCACAGGTCAGTAATTGTTTTTATTAAAAAATATATTTTCAAATGGCCTGAAGGCGCAGTGGTTAGTGAGCCCACTGAGCATAGATGTCGTGGGTTCGACCCCACCTGGGAGAGACATTAATCATAATAGTTTTAGTTCTGTGTCTTGATGTTATATAGGTACTTGATGCACCTTCATTTTGTTCTGATGTTCGTAGCATCAGTTACGAATATAGTTGCTATATCGGGATAAATTACTGCTAGCTTAAGTCGATTAGGAGTTTAGTTAGGACGTGAAGGAAGGACAAACAAACACACTTTCGCAATTACTATATTAGTTAGGATTACAAGCGAGACGTTTAAGAAAAAGTTTTCCTAAAACCGTCAAAAGAAATTTTATTCTTCTGTGTGAGAAAGTGAAAAACTCATATGAAAATAAACTCTATGAAGGAGTGGATTTCGAAGGTCTGTTGCTACAGCATCAAAGGACAGGACTAGCAATTAAATTAATTTCAATTTAATTAATTTTCCTAACCGTCTTTATAGTTAAATAGGCAGACTGACAATGAAATAATCCTAATAAGATACTTAAATGGACAGATTCTAAAATTCAGTAGAAACAAAACAGCAGCATTTGCAATGTAAGTACTTACCTATATAATTACAAAATATTTCGTTCTCTAACCATTAAAAATAAAAACTGTTGTTTTTATAGTTTTGAAAAACTATTATGCTACTTTTTATTACTCAATAAACATTAAAATTTGTCTTTTCTTCCATGTTTTGAAAGTCATTATAAAGTACATATGAAGTTTCTTCGCGCACTCATAATTGAAATAAAACCACTTTTGCGGATTTTAAGAGGTCAGTCAACCCGTGACCAATGCAACTGAAAAGGTGCCGAAACATCGGGAAACCAAAAAATCTAAAATATAGTATTAAATATATGTCTTTAAAATATAGTGCTCCTAAAATCTCCAAAAGTTGTTTTACTTATTTCATTATAAAGTTCTTAATTTACCCAAATTTTCAAAGATGAAAATCTGTGAGTCTTCTAATACATTTGACCATACTCGACAAGCATAAAAACCTTCGATTTGATCCAAGTAAAATAAACAAAATACAGACACAAAATGTAGCTCCTATTCGCCAAATGCGATCATTTTTTGATACTACCCGTTCATATTATTTGTATAACAAAGTAAATAAGCAATTCAAAATTTATGAAAACACAACATTTGACTGTGAAAGCCTTTTGACTAATTAACGTAATTCTACAAATATAAATAAATAATCTCCCTTTTTGAGGACCTATTAATATACTTATTTTAGCACATACATACACGCGCACACACAAAACACACAAGCAGACACACACACACACACACACACACACCCGTCTAATCATCAATTTAACACAAATTAAGGGCTGCTATGACCAACGGTCAATAAACACATTTTCAACGCTTAAAATATTCAGTCATTATATCGAAGTAAAAAGTGATAAAGCGATGTTTTAAATATATATAGCGCTAATATCAGTTGGTGTATCCGCCTATCTCCTAGGTTAATTTACTTAAACCCTTTATTAATAGAATAGAGCTGTTTTTTGGAACTTTCTCGAATACGAATGTGTATTGGAGAACATTTGATTCTAGCGCTGAAATACTTAACTATTCTAGACACCTAATGAAAAGAATGTTTGTAAACAAACATTTGATCGAACACTTTTTGTAATTATTCCACTAATACGTAATATTACAGACATCTAATGCTATATATTAAACTTGAACCATATGAGTTAGCTAATAAAAAAGTTCACATATTTCTAAAACATGTAAAAAAAGTACTTTTGAGGCTTTTGTTTGTTTACAAACATTATTTTCCTAAAATTTCTGAAGTATAGTTTAACATCTGGATTTTTCTTGGATGTTCAACTAAGTATTAGAAAGCTTCAAGCATTCTTAGTTACATCGTCGTCGGTCGATAACTGCTTACGTCGTTAATGAATCATCTACTCCCAAATTGCCTTTCCATTTTGTGCGTCATTGAACCGTCTTCAAACTGGGAGACAATACATTTTCCAGTGATTTAGGAAAGTAGCTGGAGAAGGGCGCGGGAGGCGGGAGGGCCTCGTCCCCCACCCCTCTCGCTCCGCACCCGGCTTTGTCTCAGTAATGAATCCGCCAAACACCAAACGTCACAGCGCAGCCGTCGACCTCGCCGATACCATAAATCATAAGACGATATATTAGCTATCGGAATCTCAACCCTACTGACATACTACCACAACCGAAAATCAGACGACACCCCCTAAACAAACCCCCTGCCGACCCGAGCGCCTCCAAGAATTTGCTTAGGACGTGAGGTTTTAGAAAATAACCTGTTAAATGCAAATTATGGAGGTCGAGATATAGATATAGCCGGGGGTGTTTAAATTACTTAATTATTTAACGAATTTCGTCGCATTGTGTCCGCGCGGCGCGGCGGTGCGGTGCGGGCGGGCGGCGCGGCGCCGTGTGCCTAATATGTGTGTTTTGCAACCCCAGCGGCGACGATATGAAAAGCTCCGTAGAAAACAAACCACCTGACGCTCCCCGCCCGGCAGCCATTTGTAAAAATTGCCTTCGCCGCCATTTCTACGCGGGAATTTCATATTTGGAACGCCGCGGGGAGGAATTCGCGCGTAGATTTGACATTTCACCATCATGGCCGCACCGCTTTTTTATTGTTTATAAAACAATGCCGATTGCGATGGCCGTTTTGAAGCCATTGTTTAGCGGAAGCCGCCATTTTTTATTTTTTATTATGGGATTGTAATTGTTATGTACCTAAAATAGCGAGCCGGTTACTGTCATTTCTGTTACCGTATTGGCTTAAAGTTTTGTGTGTAGCAATGAACACAATTTTATTGTCTTTACATTTTCATCAGCGAAGAAATATACGAATAGAAACAAGCTAAGTCACTTAACAAAACATTGTGGTAAGAGCGTTAAGAAGCGTAAAATCCATTAATTGAAATGGGATCGTACCTCTCACAGCTCCCACTCCCAATTAACAGCCAGATACACATGTAACTCGCTACTTTTCTACTCTATTAGTTCATCCAGAAATACCGCAGCTCCATCCGCAGCGTGCGTCGCGTCAACGCGGCGTCTCGTCGTCGCAACGTTCTCGATTTCGCCGCGACACTACGCAACACGACTTTTTCTGGCCACAATCAAGACGAGAAGCAACTGTTTGACACTTTTTTTTCTCACATCCTTAGTTCCAGTTAATAAGGTTCAAATTAAGTGACTGTAACGCAGTTATTAGGGCCGTATCGGGTGTCGGCGGTGTTTTGGTAAAGTGGCGACAAGTTGTAACAACAGGCAGTGTATTAAGGCGGAGTATCAAATTTTGTCGGTTTCACGGTGATGAAAGTGCCAGATTGAGTGTTGTTTGTGGTGTCGACTCGTGTTATTAATTGGCGTGGAATACATTAACTTAAGTAAATGAAACAGAAAATTTTAAAGCACCGGTTGGTGCTTAATTATGTATAAGTGTATGTTTTTGTTATCAAATGTTAATTACAAGTTATACAAATTTATAAAAATACAAGTAACAAGTTTACTTGTCGCAAGAGTCGAATGGTACGAGTGGCTGGTTAATACCTATCTTAAGTTGCAATCAGTAGCAATCGTTTCTCATTAATTTTCAATTACCTGATTTTATTTAGCAAAGAGTCATAGTTGATATCGTTCACAGTATGTAAGTAGGCTAATCAGGAGGTCTACTCTCTAAGCACGAAACCCGTAGTTTGGGCCCAAGTTACGGGCGTTTCCTACTCCGTATCACCTACGGACAGCTTATTAGTTCGGAGACCCGAACTAAGAATGAATTAGAATACACTCCCAATGTGTTTGTGCCGTTTGTTTAAAACTAGTACAACCGAAATCAATAGAGAGTAGGCTCCATCCGCAGTTTCGGGAAACTTACGGACGGAGGCACGTATCTTAGTTGACGGGCTTACAGAGTAGGCCTCCAGGCACGACGTACAATAAATTATACCTACATTACAAACGTCTATCACTTTACGTATATCTTATGTTTTGACGCGCACTGTTCATTGAAATAAAACAACTTTTACGGATATCAAACGCGCTATATCGTTTATCACTTTGTTACACCACCGTGCAGGCTGACTTTCAACCCTTTCAAAAAGCACACCCTGGCCCTCGAATAAAGTCAAAGGTAAAGTTAGATGGTCCTTACGTTGACCATAAATGATTTCCATTCTTACATTGTCAATATATCAAATGTCTATGGAGTGCCATGAGATTTGGGGAGCATGGGCCAACTTTGTTACAAGTGCGCGGGCCCAAACAATCGCTCGACTAATTGACCGCTCGTCCGAGCTTCTACGGTTACATTGCACACAAAGTTGCGGTTGAAATACTATTTGACAATGTCAATATTGTCCTATCATAGCAAAATAGGAGAAATAAAATATGTATTTACGACAAAACCAACAAGACATAAACAAAGCACGCACAAGGACTAAAAATACATTACCAATAGAAAAAAATAATAAAAAAATGACTACACATCAGTCTAAAATCGGAAAATTAGAGCTTAACTCATGAAATACAGTGCACATAAATTGCGTAAAAGTTGAGTGTAAATCTTTGATATTAATCACAGTCACAGTAAAACAACAATTGGTGTACGACTATGACTAAGCGTACCTACCTTGGCCCCTGTAGTCCCGCTCCCACTCGCTGGCCCACGCTAGTGAGTCTCGGGTTACCATCAATTAGAACCGCATCATCTGATATCATCTTAATTAACACTAAAAGCTGTGCTTGAATATGAAACAATGTTATAGGATATATAAATTCATTACTCCATCAAGAGGATGACCGCCATTTTGCTTGGACGTATAGAATTTGTGCAAACTATTCGTCTAATTCTTACTTTTTGTTGATGCGTGAGACGAAGTACGCAGGCATTTTATATTTAGCCCAGTAATTACTACGTTTGGAAATAGTTTTACTCCAACTCAGAAAAAGAAGTTCACGGTTTCATGTGTGATTGGGTTGTTATGATCTGTAGAACTGTTGCGGAACACTTTTCCTCTTCAACATACTATATAATAATCAAACTAAGAAACGAGATAAGAAAAATAATCATTTCTTATGTATATATGATTCGCAAACCCATAATTATTAATAATCGTGTTTAAAGACGTAGAAAGGGAACGTAGGGCTCTGGCTGTCAGGAGCAACATGTTGGTTCGCAGGTTTGCTAGGTGTACAAAAGAAGTAAAATTAACACTATTTAGGGCTTACTGCCAGAGCTTTTATACTTGCAGCCTGTGGATTGACTATACTCAAAAAGCTTTCAGCGCCATACGAATACAATATAATTATGCCTTCAAAATGTTGTTGGGGTTGCCGCGATATTGTAGCGCGTCAGGGATGTTTGCGGATGCGCGAATAGATGATTTTGCATCTATTATTCGCAAGCGAATAGCCTCCTTGGTGTGCCTCATGCGCGGCAGCGCCAACAGCATTGTGCAAGTTATAGCACTATATAAGTCAATATATATGTGAATAATTAAATAAATTAATAATAAAATAAAATAATTAAATAATTGTTTGAATAAGTTAATTGTAACTGTCTAAATCAATCAATAATATAATAATGATATTTTACTAACATACTTGTAAGTGCTTTGTTACTAACAAAATATCGATGTACATTTAAATTCCGAAATAAATATTTTTTTTATTATTATAGTAGCACAAAAAAATGCAAGAAAAAATACTAACTAGAAAAAATCTACTAGATAGATAGATATATAGTCTCTAAATTGTACAGGGGCCTACCGCCATCTCTAAGCGCAGTATTGTGTCAATCTTACCATGCTATTTCGTACTTCGAATCTCTTAAAGCAAGCATGTTTTTAGGACGATAGTTTTGTGACGTCTTCCCTGAATCTTCGCCATCATAGTGTGAAGTGTGTCAAAATGTAAATAAAAACAAAACGTTCTTGACATGATGTTTTCTGATAAGTAGATGATGGTAGGCCGGCAGATGACACTGATAAGGATTAGAGAGACTATAATTGGTTTTATACTATAATTTTTTTTTGTAATCTTTGTAGAAAAACGTATCTTCTAAAAAGAATTATGAATCTACATTTTGCAAGCCTCTGTAACATAAAACAGTATATGAAACTCGAACAACATAGAAATGTTTCCAAACGAAGCAATTATATCCGTTCGGTACAGCGGCAGGCGCGAGTCGCCCAAGAGGAATAATTGAAGAAGTACAGACGCATGGCTCATTGGTCACTGCAATTACATTTTTATGAAGACACATTATTACCGCTTCTACTGTTAAAGCTTCTAAGAAACTCTTTAAAGCTTCATGTAGATTTCTCTTCACTGAAAATATTATGGTTGGATCGTCATTATTTGTTTTTATAACTTATTAATTTTGCATTTTCCAATGCTATATTTATGTGATAAAGATTAAACAAGAAAATATACTAGAAAAAAGCAACATGTCGCCCTGACGGGATTCGAACCCGCATCCTTGGGAGTCCGGCCCAACGCACTAACCAATTATGCTACAGAGATCTATGAGGACGCGTCAATTTTTTCTAGTATATTTAACTTTCTACGGTTTTGGCCACCGTCGTTTCATTAATGAGAGAAATATCCTCGCATTCGAAAGAAACATTTTTACAAATGTTGGAATATCGATTACCTAAGTTGAAATAGCCAGATCTAATTAGAACTTTCTAATTTTGCATTTTACAATGCTATTTTTATGTGATAAGTATTAAACAAGAAAATGTACTAGAAAAAGTACATTTTCTTGTTTAATATGGTTAGTGCATTGGGCCGGATTCCCTACGATGCGGGTTCAAATCCCGTTATGGCGCCATGAGACAAGTTGCTTTTTTAGTACATTTTCTTGTTTAATATGGTTAGTGCATTGGGCCGGATTCCCTACGATGCGGGTTCAAATCCCATCATGGCGACATGAGACAAGTTGGTTTTTTAGTACATTTTCTTGTTTAATATGGTTAGTGCATTGGGCCGGATTCCCTACGATGCGGGTTCAAATCCCATCATGGCGACATGAGACAAGTTGCTTTTTTAGTACATTTTCTTGTTTAATATGGTTAGTGCATTGGGCCGGATTCCCTACGATGTGGGTTCAAATCCCGTAATGGCGACATGAGACAAGTTGCTTTTTAGTACATTTTCTTGTTTAATATTTATCACATAAAAATATAGGAATAAATATTTTGATCAGCTAAATATCAATTTGGCCAGCAACTCTCTTTGGCTTACCTAGTACTTGCTGACCATATAGGTTTTCTTGCTGAACAATCAATTATTGGTTAGGTTAGGTTACAGTTTTTTTGCTGATGGATTAAATAATACCCTAAAAATATTTGTTCTCTTCGACAAATATAGTTTTAATATTTATAAAGACCAAACAATAATTGATGTAATCAATAATTAACACTAGCCTTAGAAAAGATTCAAACATTTTAATATGAGACACTGTATAGTACCACTATTGAAAGCTGTAATGTTAGAAAATTAATTAAGTAATTCTTAAGCTTGATAAGCAATATTGGAAGTGTTCTCTAAATTAATTATGGAACCTTGTGGTGTACACATTCAACTTCCTCACCGCATTAGATAATATTGCAAAAAAAACAACAAAAAAAATCATTACAAACTTATCTACTTACATTCTAAAGATAATTGAACGAAAAAACAACATCGTCGAGCTGCGATCGGCGACGCGTGAAAATATAATGGCTGGGTAATATTACACCTTCCTCCTTATCCTCCTTGGAGGGAGAGGGCAGAGGGGACGAGGGTGGAGTGGGCGGGGCGGGGCTGGACACTGTAACTGCCACTTAAGCCATCTCGTATTGGCTTCTTTCTGCCGACGTTTAGGTATTGGCTTAGGAACTATTCGTATCGAATACTCCTTGTTACGACTCAAAGGCCACAGTCGATTTCTTTACACCTCAGAGTAGTGAATAAGATTCCGTATTTAATACATTTTTACAGTAGCTTCTACTTGTAATTTTACTATTGAATTTCCATTGTAAAACCTAGTTTTGTGGCGGCAATCATTGAAAACGGTCGGTAAGCCTTTTGAAATAATTTCGGTTCAACATTTTTTAGACACGAAAAAAATAAGTAGAAGCTAAATATAAAGTATGGATACGCTCAATATGATTGGCAATAATGGCGTTTTCCCGTTAAAATGTATTTGTCTTTTGCTTTGTCTCAATGTGGTGCTCAATACATTTATGATATTTTCATCATTTCATTTAACTAGTTCAAGTTCATTTTCTGTTGTTCATAATCTTATTACCTACCTATTTTGGCCGCCATGCGATGATCCTTAGTTGTGTCTGCTGAGTCTGAACAGCAATTGCCATATTTCCATATTATATAAATATATAATTACATACAAACACACCAATTATCTAGCTCACGTTACGATTCATAAAGAACTAGTGTTATGGATACTAGATAACGGATAAACATACGTATATACTTAATTTTTGTAAATTCATACTATTAAACACCCAGACCAAGACAAATAGACATGTTCATCACACAAATATTTGTCTTGTCCGCGGATTGAACCCGGGGCATCTGGCGCAGAAGGCGAACCAAACAAGTCGTCGAATTTTCATAAGCTTAGCATTATTACAAAAATATTTCAATTTTCCTTTCAATAACGAACGGAAGTGACTGAAATAAACCCACGTAGGTACCTATATTACAGCGAGCGCTTAATTCAGATGAGAGTCCGCCTCGCACCAGGGACGAACAATAATATTTTACGATTAGAAGGCCTCCCCCAAGCCCCCCTCTAAGGCCACTGATCGTATAATGAATTAAGCACCAATAGACGGCCCAATTTTCCACTAGCTCCCGAACAAGGGACAATGGACTTAATCCCCTTGTAATACGGTTTAGGAGGGCGAAGGTTGGCGTTGGCACTTTGTACTCCGAAATATCAAAGTGGAGTGGAGCCCATTAGCAATTATAATGGGCAGTGTCCCAGTGAGTGCCAGCTCATTACGGCTCGAACGCTGGGTTAATTACTGCGTGTGCTGGTCGGCGACGAGAACTTTTTACAACTTCTAATGTCCTGGTACCTTCAAAGCGTTATGCTTGTGGCAGTCTAATCTAAAAGCTCAGTAAACTTGTACATAATTGAAATCTTCTTCTTCTTATCGTATGAGAATAATTGGCCACCTCTGGTGTCAGAGTTAGTGTGAAATTTAAATTGGTATTAGATAGAAAGTACTTTTTTTATGAAGTCGGGACGACTTAGCCTTCGTCATATCTGATGTTAGGTATTGATAAGGCTGAAAGATGGAAGCGAGCCTCTCCCGGAATCCTAGGCCACTGAGGAACTGGCTTTCTTATCTCGAACTGCCGGAACACAACAATGCTGAAAACATCAGGCTTAGATAAGATGGTGGTCAGCTAGCCAGGCGGACTTACAACAAGTCCTACCACCAACCAAACCGAATACAATATGTACGCCCGCTGGGAATCGAACCCGGGACCCCTGGGTCTGATACCGGTGGTTGTACCACTAGACCACAGAGGCGGTTAAATACAATAGTTAGGTTCAATGCAACAGTAATTCCATAACATACAATAAGCTCATTACAGAGTTCGAACTCTTGGTTTATTACCGCGCGTGCAAGCCGTACGACGAAAGCTTTTTACACAGACCTATATCGAGATTAGACGGTAAAAGTTTACCAACCTTAATTTATAATTCATAATAATTTATTTGCATTAAACATGGTACAAACAATGGTGAACAGTAAAATAATAAGATCTCACATTCAGTCTTTTCAGACATGCAACATAATGAAAAGAAGAATTAGGAACTGTAATCAGGTTACATTATTAAATTGATTAAATTATAACAATAACGATAAAATATTATAAAATTCCAATAATCAAAACAATAAGTAATAATAAGTTTCATTTGTAATGTCAATCCAATAATAATAGTAAATTGTAGTTCTAGATAATAATCAAGTTAATAAAAACTAATTAATCAAATGTCAATCCAATAATAATAAAAATAAATTCTTGACAATAATCACATGTCACTCATTCCAATTTGTCATTTTCATTTACGCTATAATAACATTTTTCCAAGAGAAGACGGTACAAACTACTCTTAATAAGTTAAGCGGTAAATATTTTATTGGACATCGGCAAGCAAATTATCACTGTATAACGTCGTTAACACTTTGGTATAGACAAGTTTATTTGGGAATCTTTTATTATAATTAGGTATCATGTCATTATTTTTATTAAAGAGACTTCCACTGGATTTGACAAAATTACGTATTTCATAGATAAATATTAATGGGAATGACAACAATTTAAATTTTATAAAATAAGGTTTGCAGCTTGTCGTACGGGTAAGCTTGCAGATGGAGCGTAAAAAGTTTGATCCACGGTCAAAGTTTTCCGACCTAAGTCAGTCCGCTTGAGACCATTGCCATGAAAACACGCGTCACTCAGGAACGAAAATGGTGATTGTGCAGTGCTTTCTTGCAAGATCTCGTCAATAACAATTCCCATTACTAAATCTCCCTCGTGACGTCATCGTAGATACAAAAAAATCGACACTCTAGGTTCTCATACAGTTTGAAGCGCTCTTTTCGTCTATCTCGATATATGTCTGTGGCTTTTTACAACTTCTAATATCCTGGTATTTACCTCCAAAGCGCTAGACTTGCGGCAGTCTAACTTAAAACGCTGACACTCTACTTAAGTCACTTTGTCGATCATTAGAATAAGTGTGAAATATAGCAACACCATGCGTTATTCCATACATTCATTAAATAGACAGCTACTGGAGTTTATGGTAAATTTTAAATAGAAAAATATTGGAAAAAATTAACTCGGCCACAAGTGAATTCTCAGACGGGAATCGAACCCGCGACCTTTGGAAATCCGGTCCAATGCTCTAACCGCTGAGCTACCGAGACTTGCGAACCACCGTCGAAATTCTCCAATACTTTTATATTTTTAATACGCTGTAGGCCAGCGTTGTTACATCAATGCTAGGAATATCCTTGCATTCGAAAGAAACATCTTTTCAGGTGTTTAACGATCGATTAAGATGCAACTGCCAATAATTTATGATTTTGTAATTTTTGCATTTTTCAATGCTATTTTTATACTTATGGTAAATTTTAAATAGAAAAATATTGGAAAAAATTAACTCGGCCACAAGTGAATTCTCAGACGGGAATCGAACCCGCGACCTTTGGAAATCCGGTCCAATGCTCTAACCGCTGAGCTACCGAGACTTGCGAACCACCGTCGAAATTCTCCAATACTTTTATATTTTTAA
This sequence comes from Chrysoteuchia culmella, assembly GCA_910589605.1. Taxonomy (NCBI): domain Eukaryota; kingdom Metazoa; phylum Arthropoda; class Insecta; order Lepidoptera; family Crambidae; genus Chrysoteuchia; species Chrysoteuchia culmella. The sequence goes on from OU342657.1 coordinate 369,748, forward strand.
TACGCTGTAGGCCAGCGTTGTTACATCAATGCTAGGAATATCCTTGCATTCGAAAGAAACATCTTTTCAGGTGTTTAACGATCGATTAAGATGCAACTGCCAATAATTTATGATTTTGTAATTTTTGCATTTTTCAATGCTATTTTTATACTTATGGTAAATTTTAAATAGAAAAATATTGGAAAAAATTAACTCGGCCACAAGTGAATTCTCAGACGGGAATCGAACCCGCGACCTTTGGAAATCCGGTCCAATGCTCTAACCGCTGAGCTACCGAGACTTGCGAACCACCGTCGAAATTCTCCAATACTTTTATATTTTTAATACGCTGTAGGCCAGCGTTGTTACATCAATGCTAGGAATATCCTTGCATTCGAAAGAAACATCTTTTCAGGTGTTTAACGATCGATTAAGATGCAACTGCCAATAATTTATGATTTTGTAATTTTTGCATTTTTCAATGCTATTTTTATACTTATGGTAAATTTTAAATAGAAAAATATTGGAAAAAATTAACTCGGCCACAAGTGAATTCTCAGACGGGAATCGAACCCGCGACCTTTGGAAATCCGGTCCAATGCTCTAACCGCTGAGCTACCGAGACTTGCGAACCACCGTCGAAATTCTCCAATACTTTTATATTTTTAATACGCTGTAGGCCAGCGTTGTTACATCAATGCTAGGAATATCCTTGCATTCGAAAGAAACATCTTTTCAGGTGTTTAACGATCGATTAAGATGCAACTGCCAATAATAATTTTTTCCAATATTTTTCTATTTAAAATTTACCATAAGTATAAAAATAGCATTGAAAAATGCAAAAATTACAAAATCATAAATTATTGGCAGTTGCATCTTAATCGATCGTTAAACACCTGAAAAGATGTTTCTTTCGAATGCAAGGATATTCCTAGCATTGATGTAACAACGCTGGCCTACAGCGTATTAAAAATATAAAAGTATTGGAGAATTTCGACGGTGGTTCGCAAGTCTCGGTAGCTCAGCGGTTAGAGCATTGGACCGGATTTCCAAAGGTCGCGGGTTCGATTCCCGTCTGAGAATTCACTTGTGGCCGAGTTAATTTTTTCCAATATTTTTCTATTTAAAATTTACCATAAGTATAAAAATAGCATTGAAAAATGCAAAAATTACAAAATCATAAATTATTGGCAGTTGCATCTTAATCGATCGTTAAACACCTGAAAAGATGTTTCTTTCGAATGCAAGGATATTCCTAGCATTGATGTAACAACGCTGGCCTACAGCGTATTAAAAATATAAAAGTATTGGAGAATTTCGACGGTGGTTCGCAAGTCTCGGTAGCTCAGCGGTTAGAGCATTGGACCGGATTTCCAAAGGTCGCGGGTTCGATTCCCGTCTGAGAATTCACTTGTGGCCGAGTTAATTTTTTCCAATATTTTTCTATTTAAAATTTACCATAAGTATAAAAATAGCATTGAAAAATGCAAAAATTACAAAATCATAAATTATTGGCAGTTGCATCTTAATCGATCGTTAAACACCTGAAAAGATGTTTCTTTCGAATGCAAGGATATTCCTAGCATTGATGTAACAACGCTGGCCTACAGCGTATTAAAAATATAAAAGTATTGGAGAATTTCGACGGTGGTTCGCAAGTCTCGGTAGCTCAGCGGTTAGAGCATTGGACCGGATTTCCAAAGGTCGCGGGTTCGATTCCCGTCTGAGAATTCACTTGTGGCCGAGTTAATTTTTTCCAATATTTTTCTATTTAAAATTTACCATAAGTATAAAAATAGCATTGAAAAATGCAAAAATTACAAAATCATAAAAAATACTGGAGTTTAGTTAAACGCTGTCACAACATAGAATTTAGTAGAACTCAAGCGGAATTATGCTACATATTCTTTGTTTTCTACTAAGATATGGATTTCCGCCAAGTAACGCCTCATCCATCCATCCACCATCAGCCTGTGGACGTCCACTGCTGGACACTGGCCTCTCCTAAGCTCACGCCTATTGTGGCGTTCATAGGAGCCTATTAGCCTACCGCTACCACGCTGGCCAGACGGGTTGGTAGAGGGTTTGTTTCAAGTTTTCTCTCGCACAGGTGTTCAATGCGTCGAGCCTCTTAGTCGATTCTTACGACATCCCAGGCATGTAAGGGAGTGATGACACTTGTATTCTTAGGCCGTCACCACACGACAGTCAATTTGATAGAATCAAGTAACGCCCGATTCAAATTCAAATTCATTGAATTTAATTTCGACGGCCCTCGTGGTAGAGGGGTTCGTACACCGGTTTCAAGGTTTCGCTTACTCTGACGTCCCTGGTTCGAATCCCGTTAGGGGCAAATGTTTGTATGATGAATACGAGCATTTGTATCTGAGTCATGGACGTCTATATATATTTCTACTCAATACTTATATATGTATAATTATATGTATTTATATCCGTTACCCAGTATCCCATAACACAAGCCTTACAGTGCTTACTTTAGGGCTAGGTTAATTGGTGTGAGTGTAAGAAATATTTATTTATTTGTTTCTATTTTGTTAAGACCTTTGTGAGCCGCATTTCATTTAAATAAATCTGTTCCCTCCCGTTGCTACCACAGTTTTAGCTTTTATCTAATAGATGGCATTGTATCTCCGATTAAGTTTCTTAACTTCCCTCCCTCTCTTATCCCAATAATAATCTTATTACAACTTAAAAAGTATTAAATATCACAGCGCTGCCTCCCGGTACAACGTCGTAATTACAAGAAAATACCATCAACTTAATAAAATATATAGCGTCCCCTCTTCTCGGTATCTTTTACTTTAATAAAAACCGTCAAAACTACATTCACTCAGCAAATTGGAGACCGCGGCCCCCGTATGTTGCCGTCGTTATTGGGAACACAACAATATCGTTTTCAAAAAGTCGGGGTCTAACGAGCCCCCGCCCTCCCCCCCAAATCGCTTCCAGGGCCCCAGGCGCCCCCTGTGCTACCCTCTTGCAATGTCATGCCGTTTAGCTAAATACGTGATAATAATCTGTATTTAAGCATTAATTTTTTTGTTGAAAATTCTTGGATTGTTTTTTAATTGCCCCTTCCATTGATTGCTTTTGGGGTATTAGTTGTATCTTCATTTGAAAGTTATTACACAAATTATACTGGTATAATTTAAGTAATTGAATCAGTGTAACCTTTATTAAACGTTACTAAGTATTATAATTGCGCAAAGGAAAGCAATAACACTCATTACCAAAACTTGTTTTCCACAATATTACAAAAGTTTTATTTACTTCAATTTATCCAATTCATAATGGTTTAATGAATACGATTTTAATTACTTATTGTCTCTGTTCATTGTTTGACAAATTGTATAACAGCTTGTGTAGTCATAGGCAAACAGGCTGGTTAACGCAATACATGTGCACACATGTTCGACCACAGACTAACAATGTGGCTTAATTACTGGTTGTCAATGTCATCGCGGAGGCACACGCATTTTGTGTTATAAAAGCTTCTACAGATTAATTTATCCTATTGTATTATTAATAAACGATGTACAGTCAACAACATCTACGGCTTTACACTTTGACTTTGAGAGCGCCCTTGCGTCGCTCGTAATAGCGGCGGTTTTCGCAGTGCAAATGTAAAACCTGTGCTGTTGACCGTACCTTTTATGAAGTACATGGAGACTCTTAGCCTTCATCATACCTGATGTTAAGTATTGATAAGGCTGAAGATGGAAGCCAGCCTTTCCCGGAATCCCCAATCACTGACGAACTGGCTATATTATCTTTAACTGCCGGAACAAACAGTCAGACTTAGATAAGATGGTGGTAGCTAGCCAGGCGGACTTACAACAAGTCCTACCACCTACCAAATAGCTTAAAAGTATATGCTTAAATATTATGTACCTAATACGATAAAACAGTTTCCTAACGCTAAACTTTTATGCTCACAAAAGACACCAACTTGCTTTTAAAAGTGCAAGATAAAAATAAGGCAAAACTTTTTTGAAACATTACCGTAAAAGACACCAACCTGCTTTAAATAAAGTACAAGATATAAATAGACAGCTCTACATTTAAGTGATCATAATTCAAAACCAATTGCTCCCACGCAGGCCAGACCAAAAAACGTAAGAGCTCTTGACTGGAACAAAAGACGAGATCATAATATCTGCGTCTGGGTCTCTTTGTCCGTTCACACCTCAGGTGCGCGAGCAACGCGATACTCGACGGGTTAACTTTTTGCAGCTCCTTTGTCCACCTTAGATTATTTTGGTCAGGGATTCTGGATCCACTTTGTTTGGATTAGAATGCCCGTTGGTCTTTTGAGCGCTCTCTCGACAATGGGATTGACAAATCATTATTTTATTGGGCTTTTGATATTTTTTTTACGTGTAAACCTATACCTAAATTTTGGATATTACATCTATTGATGCTTCTCGTTTAAAACACATTAATTTTTGTTTCTTTTTTTATCCACATTTTACTTGACCTATTACACCCTATATTTTTCTTGGCTTTATAATTTTTTTGGCTTCCAGAGATATGTTATTTTTTCTTTTTATTATTATTTTGTTTTTATTTTGACTTACGTTCTGTTTATTTGTTTCATGTATGCCTCCAGTCCGCCACCTATACTCAGATTACTCAGGTAAACACAGGCCCGACCCGCGAGTTTGCTCGCAAATCAAATAAACTCGCGCCACAAATTGGCTCGTGCGGCGAAGATTGCCAATTTCGGTGGCTCGCGCGCCGCGGAGTGGGATTTATCCAAAAATTACATTGCCTCCTAATGGAATATCTTCGACTCCGAAGAGCCGCGACGATCGGAGTGTTTGCTCTAATTCTGTATCCAGATAGACACTCGCGGTTGATTTTTTTTCGACAGCCAAATATAAAAGTGATGGGGTAATCTAATTTAAATATCGCGCTCAAGGTAATTAGACTCCAGTATAAGGCTATATGTTTAGTAGAAACTAAATAACTGTTTAGTTTTTTTTTGCATTTACAATGCTATAATTTTGTGATAAATTTTGATTAAGTAACTGTTATTAACAAAATTCAAGTCAAGTTGTACAAAGATTTTATTCATAGTATGCCTTGGTATAATGAAATTATTTACCAGTTAAGATATTATTACTACATAAAAAGCTACTTCACCCTTATCCTATTATTAGACCAATACTGCGTGTCGTAAACTAAATGACGTATAACTAGGAAAACATAAAAAAAAAAAATTGGATTGAGATTATTTTGACCTTCAACTAACACAATTGCATAACTACTGAATAACCTAATCACACTTAGATTACATTTTACACAATGACATGTCTGACAATTTATTATCCCTAAACAATCTCTAAAATAAGCGTCAATTCTCGATTCGGTTTTAATAACAGGTTCTGTTGGAAGTGTCAGGCAAATCGAATCGTGCAAATTGGCCGCTCGCTCGCTCGGCGGCAGCGAGCGGAGCGAACGATATCTATATCCGATATATTACATTTATGAACTTGCTTTGTCGGCTTTGAAAAGGAGCTACTCGTATTTTATGCATTGTGATGACATTGGAATAGTCACCCAGTTTTAGGTTGATAAGATCAAATACATACAGTATATTTTATTTAGCATAAAGAAGAAACTGATCCAAGACTTTTATATTTTAAGAAATAGGGTGAATATTAGGATCATTAATAAATATTTTTAATTAAATTACTGTTTGATTTTGCGAACATAGATATGTATGAAAGTTACTCACCATTATTTTAGAAAATATTAAAGTTATTTTTCTTCTAGAGGGAATATTAAAAACAGATAGTTAAAAAATATTGTAATAGTCAAACTAGACCAACGCACACTTGCGTCATAAACTCGTAACGGAGGGTCAGTCAATGCAGTCTTTTTGTGAATCAGCATTTCAGGGCATAAAGGCGTCTATTCACGTAGCAGCGGTCAGTGCGTTGACCGCCGCGTGAATGGCCCGCCTAACGTCTGCCGGCTAATAGGAATGAGATCCTATGGTTATTTTTTTTTCTTTCAGTGACAAATGCACCCCTACGGATTCAGCCGGTGAGATGGAGAAATGAAAAGATGTTGTATACTTATTTTTCCGCGGTCTGACTTCTTAGTTTCGTTTTATTTTTTAACGTAAGTCAGGAATTCCTATTGGTATTAATTCCATTCTGGATTTTTGATTTAGTTGTCTTTGGGTAAGTAATAAGGCCATGTAGCGCCATCTATCGAAACTTTAAAGTAGTTCTCCAGTACCTATAAAACAGTTCATTTATCCAGAAAATTTAACAACTATTGAGCAATTTTCAAGTAATTTGGTAATCAGGAACATACAGAAAATATTCTATGATTTTTCAATCTTGCAATTACAATGCTTTTTTTATGATTGATGCTTTTATTAAATAGAACAACGTCTCGGGACAACTAATGTCAGGACGAGTTTGTAGTATTTTTTGTATTAAAAATATTATAAAATTTCACAGAAAACAAGTATAATTTTTTTCTATTATTTACAATGTGTGTTTTTGCCTTAACCATGATCAACTACTTATCGCAAATATGTCTATTTATTCAGACCGAACATAGCCCAGATATTTCTTCATCTATGCATCGGAGATTACGATGTGTTGACAGTGACACCATGCATTTAAAAAAAAGTTGTTATTGTCTATTTTTTCAACGAATGTAAAAAAAAAGAAACGCGAAACGTATGCTCATTTGTAGACTTTTCAGCGTTAAAAAACAGGATTACAAGTCAGGAAATACATAAAGTTAGCGCAGCGCAGCCACAATTGTGCTAAAGTGGCAGTGTTCGCTACGAGGAGTCCCCTTATCACCCTAATGCAAATTATCCACTAACAACCACCGCTCTAATTTCAACCCTAAAGCTACTGTAACAAGGTGTGTTTTCGCCTGGCAAAGCGGCGTATGTGTACGCATAAGTAACTTCGAAGTAAAATGACGTAACGATCTCGTAACGACAAGCGATCAATAAGAGTGCCTTATTTTTATGGGGAATTATGGGGAAGCGATCCCTCTTAGGGTATTAGGGATACGTGATATTAATAAAGGTGAATCATTTTTTTATCATACTTCAAGTATAAATAATAAGTGAATTAAAAATATTGTATATGTATGTTTCGTGTCTAAATTCAGGTCGTAAAATAAGCTGACATCACTTATGCTCCTTTAAAAACTGTCAGGTTTCAAGGTGCGAATTAATAATTTAGGTATAAGGTATTTTTTAATGCTTCAAAAACTTGAAATGTTGGTACTGTATATTTTGATTATAAGTCACTTGCAATAAAATGTAATTAGGTACTAGAATAATTTTTTGTTTCGCTATTATCCAAAATTGCTCAGCCAGGACTTGAACCCGAAACTTTTGGATTTCCTGACCATTGTACTGAGAGCAGCATTGAAACATTTTAATCTTAGCCACTTTGTATACTTCACGTAGGAACCTTTCAAACGTGCAACTTTTTCGTTTAGTTTAAATGTCGAAATTCCATAATTAATAAGTACCTACTTCGTCACCAGCATTTTTAATGTCCCCACTGCTGGGGCACTGGCCTTCCTTATGGATGGATAAGGAGAACGGGCCATGACGCGGCCCACGCGGGCCCAATGCAGATTGGTGGGTTTTAACGACTGCAAACGCAGCCGGGACCAACGGCTTAACGTGCCTTCCGAAGCACGGAGGAGCACGAGATAGTAAATTAAGCCAGTTCCTCAGTGATTGGGGATTCCGGGAGAGGCTCGCTACCATCTTCAGTCTTGTCAATACTTAACATCAGGTATGATGAAGGCTAAGAGTCTCCACCATTTTCAAAGTCAAAGTCAAAGTCAATATTATTTATTGTGAAACACAGGTAGGTACATTAGGTGGTTGTAAAAAAAATATATAAAATGGTTCAGCTGGTTTCTGCCGATGTGACATACAATAAAATTTAAATTCAAATACAATGTCAAAGCTTTAAAAAGCCCATTATTTATAGATGAAACAGTATTCATTAAAAATATCAATTAAATTAATTTTATACTAAACCTCATTATCATTAAATTAAATTAAATTTACTACATAACAATAGCCTAAAATATAAATCAATTAATTAAAATCATATATTACAGTCAGTCAAAAATTCATTAAGGGAGTAATAACACTTGTCAATCAGAAATGCCTTCAGCTTATGCTTAAATAAATTTATGTCATCATTACAATTTCGTATTGATACCGGTATTTTGTTATATATACGCGATGCATTACAGAACACGCTATCACTCAGCAATTTTGATTTATTTGGAATCATGCGAAGTTTATCTTTATGTCGCGCCCCGGAGAAGAATTCAAACATTTCTATATTTGCTTTAGTAAAGACTGCACATTCAAATATGTATAGACATGGAAAAGTCAGAAGTTCGTGTTTTTTAAAATAAGGCATACAAGAGTCCCTTTGTTTCAAATGGTACATTGCTCTAATGCAGCGTTTTTGTGATTTGAATACCCTTTCTTTGTTTGTTGCATTTCCCCAAAACATAATAGCATATCTAAGTGTAGAGGAAACATAACCATGATACGCAGTCAGTAGAGCGTTCTCATTGACAATTTTACGCAAATGATAAAGAGCATAGGAGTACTGACAACTTATTACAAACGTGATCTATGTGCGAATTCCATTTCAGATCATTATCAATAAGTAAACCTAAAAATTTGGTTGTTTTTGTGTTAATTTCATTTAAAAAAAAAAAATTGGTCACCCATCCCGTGACCGACCATAGCGAAAGTTGCTTAACCTCAACAATCGCAGGCCGAATGCGCGAACCACTGCGCCACGGGCTCCTCCTACCTACGTTAGTACCTACTTAAATTATGTGAAAGTAGTTGGTACGAGGCATACTGGATAATCGATTGGTCAAGCGCGTTGCGCCGCCAGTCAGCAATGCCCAATCATAATTGGCATTGCCCATTGAAATTAAAATTTAGGTCGGTAATGTTATAATTTACTAGCGGCCGCTCGCGGTTTCACTCGTGTGGTTCCCGTTCCCGTGGAAATATCTGGATGAAAAGTATCCTATGTCCATAATCAGGCTATCTACTATCTGTGTACTAAATTTTATCCAAATCCGTTCAGTAGTTTCGGAGCCTATTCAATGCAAACAATCAGATCTTTCCTCTTTTTATTATTAGTATAGATTTTCTAATTAAGTTTATTGGTCTTTCTTATAGATACAGCACTTAATAGTACATTATTGCAAAGGCCGTGAAATAGGCAATTGCAGGTCGAGTATGAGTTTGAAGGCCGAGCCGTAGGCGAGGACTTCACTAATATGAGACAGGCAATTGCCATTTCCGCCGAGGCATATATAGTGCTTTTCTCAAAAGAATGCAAGGAAATAAAACATACTTTTTATATTATACATTTAATAATTACTAAAAGAAAATTAAATTCATTGCAGGAATTCTTTTTGTCTTTTTTAATTTGCAACATTACAGCGCTCCAGCAATGTTGTATGAAACGGCGTGCTGGAGTTGTTAAATACTCTTTGTAATGTTCCAAATTCAAAAAACGCTCCTGCAACGGATTTGATTTTCTCTGTCCGTAAATTCGATACTTCGCGTGTTCTTTTTTCACAAATAATGACATCATTTCCATGCATGTTTGAGAAAAAATGATTTATTCTTCTCATATATTTATAGCAAGTGTGGCATTAAAATCTATATTACTATTAGTAGCTTCAGTACAAATTTAATGTTTTCTACAGATAATGAGCATAGTTACCTTACATAGCAAATAATTATTATTTTATACTCCACGGGTAATTTTCCACAGGAATTTTTCGTATTCTCAAGAATATGCATCAAAAATATTTTGAAATACATAGTCAGAGGCTCTATTGTTAAAAAAAAATGAAACCAATCCATCAATTTTAAATGGAGGCCAATCAAGTCAACAGCATCATGTTATAATGTTATTAAAATTGGCCCATTTGCTCGTATTAAGGGCATGTGAATGTCAATAAAAGATTACGTAGACTTAAAAGTATGGACAGATTGATAAAAATGAAGGGAATACTAAACATTTTATAAAATGCATTTTGTTTTCCATACTTACAGATAACCTCACTTTTAATAAAGAAACAAATCCGCACAATCACTTTGTAACATCAATTAACTCTTAGAATTTGATTAGTAGATTACATTGTTAAATCCGAACCGATTAACACTTCGTTTGTTTGCCGCCGCCGCCGCCGTCGTTCCGGGACCGTCGAATTAATTCAGTAGCGACATCACCGGTTTGACCTCATAACTTACCCGTCACCCCATTCGATTCGGATTCGTCACACGTAGGCGACCCTAAGCAAACACGGTTACTACGCAACCAATACTGGGTCCCAAGAAAGAAACTCGTCGCGCGCGGAAGAAAAGGAGTAATGTACGCGCACAATAAAGTTACGCTCTGTTAGGGGTGTCCCAAATTTAATAATTCATTGTATTCATCGACAAATTCAATTACTGGTCGTCCCAGAGGAACAAGTCCCGAGGGCTGGCCTTGCTTAGTAATTCATTTGGCAATCACACGCTCTAATTATGTGATGGATGCTGAACTGCACTGGTCAGGGACTGCACTGCTGCACTGCAAGCTGTTTGTTTTGATGTTGCGTTATACGTTTGGTAGGTGTGGGATGTTGCCAGTAATGTTACAGTTGACACTAGAAGATAAAAAAAATCAGAAGACCTAATAACATTTGTAAATGCAATTTTTGGGATGGTAAATGAAGTTTGATAATATTTTTTATATGAAACTCAAAAGAAAATATTATGTGTATAAAAATATACCTAGAAATTTAATACCTCTCTTACTACCTCTACTAAATACACACATCAACACTGTCTATTATAATACATTCTTCATAACTCAAAAACTATCTACAGTACAGAAAAAGATTGAAGGGGGGAAAAACCCTTTTGGGTTCCGTCTTAAGAAATAAAAAAAATATTTTAATGCATGATAATTTGAATATAACTTTCGCAAAAGTTAGTTTTTCTTTTAAACACACCGGGCGGCGCTATTTTAGAAAATTAAAGGCGTTTCATCATTTTTTTTTATTTTAATTGAAAGTTTGTATTGTTTTTTATCATGCCATGTCGACATTTAACCAGTTAAGAATAAATTAGAGCTGCAGGCATGTTGAAAGCTGGCGCTATGCAACGCATGGTTGTTGACTGACTCGAATTGACCATTCGAACCAACCAAAACGTGATCTCCTGATTATGGTCACGTTATCGTGTCACGATAGATGTTGCGGAATGGCATTTTGGCAGAAAACGCGTTACCACTCTTGGACATGACCGTTTTGTACAAAATATCGCGAGGAGACAACCCAATATAATGGCAATGAAAATGGTTCAAAGACTCATATGACCACCAATTATTGTTAGTGAGTGACCAAACTGGGAGAAGAAGTTAACATGGAGTCGGTCTTCTCTCTCGCACACTACTTCGAATTCTAGCTCTGCAGCGTGGCAATCGTGGATGAAGACTTTTATGAGCTCGAGAATTTTTGGCATGGAGTGACGAGCAGTTGTCAGCGGTACTCCTCTGTTCCTCTTCTCCTCCCAGTTTGGTCACTCACTAACAATAATTCGTAGGGTCAACTCAAGTCAGTCAACAACCATGCGTTGGATAGCGCCAGCTTTCAACATGCCTGCAGCTCTAATTTGTTCTTAACTGGTTAAATGTCGACGTGGCATGATAAAAAACAAAACAAACTTTCAGTAAAAAATAATAATGTTGAAACGCCTTTTATGTTCAAAAATAGCGCCTATTTGTTTATAAGAAAAACTAACTTTTGCGAAAGTTATATTAAAATCATCATGCCTATTTTTTGTATTACATTTTTTTTTATTATGGAACCCAAGAGAGTCTTTTCCCCCATACAAACTTTTTGTGTACTGTAGATAGTTTTTAAGTTATGAAGAATTTAATATAATATCCCGTAAGACAGTGTTGATGTGTGTACTTTGTAATGAGTATGAAGAGGCCCATAATAGTGTTAGTTTGATTTTATAATAGTAATTATTAAAAACAAAGACACTCTAATGTTACTGTATTGGGAACTCCTAAATATTTAATGAATTTTACGAGTACTACTTACTTACTACGAAGTAACTACGACGTAGCATCGTAGCTTTCATTATATTCTTGGACCCCAATTTGTTTGGAACAATTTTGATAATATGATATAACTAAATTATTTAAAAAAATATTTATTAGAGTCCTTCATTTGATACTTTATGATTATTTTTGACGACCTGTCTTCTTCGTCTTCTTCTTCATACAATACGCAGGGTGCGTTCGGAGGGTGTTAGGCCAGATCACTACAACCATCCCAGCTCAGCCAGGAATGCTCCCAGCGCCTTTACATCCAAGACGGCTTCACGGAGACTACCTGGTGAGCCAAGGTACTTTGCCCGGTAATGGGCAATTCCGTCACAATTCAGCAGGACGAGAGCAGCTGTTTCTTCCACCTCCATTCAGCCTCTGCATAGTGGACTGTCCATGACACCTAAATTAAAAAGGTGCTTGTTAAAGTTTCCATGACCAGTGACAGCCCCTGCTCAAGCGTAACAGCGGTCTTGTAAGTTTAAGGAGAGCTCTGGAGAGACGAGCGTCCACTAGCGGTAGTGCTAATTTGGCCTGTCTACATCTCTTATTATCCAGTGAGCTCCAGTAATTTTGATGAATGTCCTTAGTGTTTTGTTATTCGGATTTTGCCATTAAACCAGCTTGCCGGAATAGGGGCAAACGGTTCCGGTTCATGAGGGGTAGAGTCTGAGTCTCGCCTTGCTAACTCGTCTGCTTTATCATTACCACTTGAATCACTATGGCCTTTAATCCACTGAACTATGAGATTGTTAAAAACACCTGCCTTGTTTAGGGTCCTGTGCTACCAGTGTGATGCCAATGCATTCCGCCTAAAAAACTGTGTTGTATGGGCTTAGTGGAGCGACAATTTGTATATTATGGTCCTCTGAAAACACTCTGATTCCACACCTGACGTCGTCTTGAATTCGTCAGTGAATATCAGAAAAGCCTTGTGCTGCTGTCTGGAGTCAAGATCGTCTCCAGGTGTACCCTGTATTTCTTATCAAAGATGAAGGATGGCTTGATTTTGTCACCCCCTGCCTAATTAGGGAGTGTTGAGCCATTCCTTCAGAAAGCAATTAATATGTCTTACCTTTTCATGGGTCAGTGTGGCCAAATGCTTGAGTCTTAACGCTATTTTAGCAGTCTTCTGACGACTTGTTTGGTGCAGTGATACTGCCTTCTGCGCCAGAGATTCCGGGTTCGATCCCTGAACAAGACAAATATTTGTATGCATGAACATGTCTATTTTTCTGGTCTGGATGTTTAATATGTATATTATGTATATAATTACAAAAAAAGTATATACCTAAGTAAGTACGTTTATCCGTTATCTAGTATCCATTTTCTCAAGTCCTTCATGAAACTTACCTTGTTCCACATAACAGGTGTGATTGTATGCATTTTTTTTCTATATTGAATGGTCAAAATAACTTAATTGCTGCCATTGAAATCTTATGAAATCTCTCGCTAGTCAACTTGAACTATTTAAAATTCGCCTTTCGTTTCAAGGCACTGATTAAGTGATAACTAGAAATTACAACGTAATCGAAAAGTTGACAAACAGATTATACAATCGGCCTAGCATATTGTATAAACCATTTTTAAATCCTATAGCTGCGGTGCGTTTTACGCTTCAATGATACTAGCTAGTAACGTAACATCTTTTTCACCGTTTTATGTTAATGTTGTTAAAAGATCATTTATTTTTATTAACATGTAACGTTTTGTGCGCAGGAGTGCCTTCGCTGGACGCGGCGAAGGACTTCACCGTCGACGGCCTGACCGGCTACAATGGCAAGAAGAAAAAGAAAAAACGCAGACACAGGTAGGTGGAACATTTTATAACTACTCAATATTTTGACGACCTCCGTGGCTGAGTTACGTACACCTGTTTCAAGGTGTCTCCTACTCTGCGGTCCTGGGTTCGAGCCCGGTATTAGTAAACGTTTTTATGATGAATACGAGCATTTGTACCTGGATCATGGAAGTTTATATATATTTCACATTAATACTTATATATTTATAATTATATGTATTTATATCCATTACTATAGCATCCCATAACACAAGCCTTACAGTTCTTACTTTGGGGCTAGGTTAATTGGTATGTGTGTAAGAAATATAAATAAATTATTATTTATTTATAATTAATACCATTGAATGTCCATCATCATCAACATGCAGAAGCTGTGTCTCCTTTGACGTGACATCTTGTGCGACAAAATAACTTTTTTTATTATCAAGCATAATCCATGGTCTGCTCATGGGGATATAGCATACAATTACATTTTCACAGACTCGGCAACATGTATTTAAGGTTAACTATGGGACATTTAAGGTGTAGAGAACAAATCCAATTTATGACTATTTATGACATAGCTTATAAACATAATAATAATATTATATAATAATAATTTCATACAAACACACTAATTTTCTAGCCCACGTTAAGTTTCATGAAGAACTAGTGTTATGGATACTAGATAACGGATACACATACTTAAAATCTTTTTTTAATACATAGATACATATTAAATATCCAGACCAAGACAATAGACATTTATGAACATCAGTATGTCAAATCCCTTTTTCGTGATAGTAAAACGTATAAGCACGAACTTCGCCAAATTACCCAAATAACCAGCCAAGTAAATAAATACCGTCCGTAATAAAGTCACTTGGAGACCGAGTAATCTGCAGTGGCCTAAAAATGTGTCCGGAATCCGGCGCGAGGACTTTTGTCGAGGAGGTTTGTCCGCGCGCATTCCGGCCGCGTGGCCAGGACTGGCATAATTTACTGGTGTCTTTGGTGACGTCATGACGTGTTGAGTGTTGCCAGCGTTGAGAACAAACAGACGTTAATAAGCTGTCATAATAACACATATACTCGTATCAATGCTGTCATGTCTTCAGTGTTTGTAGAACTAGGCCTCGGGTTTTGAAGATATCGAATATTTGCACTGGAGGTAAACTGGCGGTTATTTAAGGGTTCTACAAACAATTGCAATAGCAGTGTTACTATTTTACAAAAAAATTTTAATGTATAGTGTTTATTAATTTCTGGCAACGCTGTTTTTGAGGGTCCAGCCACCGCCACCGCTATTTGGGTAGATGCATGGCATGTTTTCACACTTTTCCGACCGAGTTTTAAACTGCGTTAAAAAAGACAAAAAAGACAAGAATTAAATTAGGTAACCAAACAACAAACAAAAAAACTCCGTTAAAAACCGATTTATATTCTATTCTATAAGTAGTTTTTGTTAATAACCCTTGTCGTTATCTAGGTACTAAACTACTAAGATAACTTGGATGTTGTTAACCCTTTAACCACCCAGTGTCGGATTTAACCGTCAAGTCATTCGTGCTTAACACACCTACACAGAGCAAAACGACAGGCGAGTTCATACACGAAAAATGGCTGTAGGATAAATCCAATTTAGGCGGTTAAAGAGATTAAATGACAGATAGATGGCATAAACACTTCATTTGTCTCACATTACAGAGAAATAAAAATCACGTAAAACTAAAAACTATGGTGTGCAAAGATCTTATCGCTGAGAGTGATCTGCACCAGTCAACTTGCTGTTATTTTTATATATTATTTTGGGCCGATCAACAAAAAAAAATTTGATCAACAAAAATACGGTGAGTGACTTAGTCGCCAATCTAATCCGACCTAGATTGTAGTAGCTCAATTTAGTAATTTTTGTTTATTTATTTTATTTGTTTATTTGTTATAGGTACACTTACAGATTAAAGTCATTACAAAACTTATAATCTATGCTAAATATATGAGCCAAGACTTTAATCCAATAATAGCGTACACAGCATGCACAATTATTTCAAACTTATGCGAACCAAAACAATAATAATTGGATTACAAAACTAACTTTTCCTTTTTTTTTTTTTACTTTCAATCTATACAAATTCAATCTATGATGTTTCTGCTTCAAGAAGCTCGGACACAGTTTTCTTATAAAGAGAGAATTTGTTATTAAAGACATCAAGATGTCTATTACCACGGCTTATTTCATTATATGTACGACACATTCTAACGATAGGGTTGTAATAAGATGTATTATTTTTGTACACCTGAATCGAAAAAGAATTCGGGCAACGTGACCGGTGCCTGGTGTTAAGCTCAACCGAAGACAGCAAATCTACTGAATCGATAGTCGAGTGTAAAATTTTATGTAAGCATAGTAGATCATATCTTTTCCGGCGAGTATGTAACGGGATCATGCCAAACTTAGACAATCTGTCACTGTAACTACGTAATGACCTCTTTACATTGTACCTCCGAGACAAGTGTTTTACACAGCATCTTTGGACCCTTTCTATATCATCTACATGAACTTTATAATAGGGGGACCAAATCGGACAGCAATATTCCAAACCACTTCTTATTAAGCTACCGAAAAGGAACAACAAGCTGCTAGGCTTCTTGAAACCTTTTGTTGATCTAACAATAAATCCTAAGAGTCTATTGGCCCTCTTCGTGATATGCGAATAATGAGGACGAAAGCTTAATTGTTCGTCAAAAAGCACACCCAAATCCTTAACAATATCTTTTCTATTTAATACCTTATCCGATCGGATTGATATATTCCTATTATTGTTACTTATAGACCTCTATTGTTGCAGCCGCACCATCTTCACGTCGTACCAGCTGGATGAGCTAGAGAAGGCGTTTAAAGACGCGCACTACCCCGACGTGTACGCACGCGAGATGCTCTCTCTCAAGACCGACCTCCCGGAGGACAGGATACAGGTCAGTTTTTTTTTATATAAGAGATAATTGTCAGCGTTGGGGTGCGTCCTCGTGTGCTGGTTAGCAATGATGCGATCTATGATAAAATGCGCTTGTTAAGAAATTTTCTTTCACTTGTTTACTTTCTTAATTCACTTGTGATTTTCTTTTTTCAAATCGTCATAAGCCATTTTTAATGTCCCCACTGGCATAGCTGGGGCATTGGCCCTTCTTATGAGTGGATAAGGAGAATGGGCCATGACCCACCACGCGGTCAAAATGAATGCTGATTGGAGGGTTTTAACGACTGCAAATGCAGCCAGCACCAACGGCTTACCGTGCCTTCCGAACCTCTTTTTAATTAATCAACGCCTTTTTACAACTCGATTAAACAACCAAACAAAATACTGTAAATACTCAATACTTTTCCGAAATCGGGGATATCAAATCTCTCTCAAGATTGTTTTGTTGATCCTTCAAAACGTTTTGCACAAATTATTGAAGTGTTCACTTACCGTCGTCGCGAATCAGCCGACAGCAGTCGGCCGACCGTTAAAGCCGACATTGTTGTCGAATAGTGTCGGGTGTCGCCGCAAAAAATCGCATTATCGACGTATTAGCACGTCAATTGGCAACGATTGTCGTAACTCAACACCCGACGTAAACGTACGGCCCAGCAATCATTGTTTGCGACAAAAAAAACTATCGACAAAAAATGTTGGCCTTTCAATTGTGGTTTTTTTAGATTCGTTGTAGGTAAAACATGGTTTATCGGTTGGATTTCTTAACAATCTGAGTTTCCTTTTCCTGTTCGCATTTCTTACAATTGATTTAATTCTGATCCTGTTCCGTTTTCGCATGGTCAAAGTTTATATTATTTAGGTTTCACCACCAGCTGATAAGGTCAGAATAGCTTACTTGGAAGATAATTTTTAGATATTTTTCAACCGTCAAATTATCACCAGAACTTATCTGTCAGTGGCGAGACCCGCCCAGGCACCATCACGTAATAAATGGTGCGTAATAAAGAATATGCTAATTTATTTTTATAGCTGTTTTAAGATTTAGAACATTAGGGGTGTTATCACCCGTGTTTCGGACATCGCTATTTTTTAAATATATTAACTTTTTTTCTATTAATAACCAATTAATATAACTTCGATTTTAGAATTCTGATAAATTTTAAATAGAAAAATATTGGAAAAAGTCAACTCGGCCACAAGTGAATTCTCAGATGGGATTCGAACCCACGACCTTTGGAAATCCTCGTTGGAAGAGCATTGGACCTGATTTCCGAAGGTCGTGGGTTCGAGTCCCATCTGAGAATTCACTTGTGGCCGAGTTGACTCTTTTCAATTGTTTCTATTCTCTATAATCGATCATGTGAAGAAATTGAGCTTCTTCCTAGAATAGTTTCAACAAATTTAGGTTTAGAAGAAAAGCATCAAATTCTTTATATTAAAATTACTTATACCTAAGAGATGTGTACCATTTAAAAAAATGTTTTACCATACAAATAGATCGCTGTAAATACAAATTCCAAAACAAAAAAGCATCACCTTAATAATTCCCAATATCCTTTAACAAAATTCGTTCTTTCTAAACCAATTACACAATCGGCAGTATCGATTCGTCTGATCGCCTTATTTTTTTTGCGTGCAGACTGCTCGCCTCGTTCGCCGGTAACTCGACGCTCTCCTTTCTGGGAAGGAAACGAATCGCGACAATGCGATTGTGACCGATCGTCTAGAACGACTTAATACGATAAGTAAGATAAGACGTTAGCTGGGAGTAGAAATAATAGCCCTTATGGACTTTTAATCAAGCTTTATTAAATCAAAATAATTTCCTGAAAATATGGAGATAGAGACTACATAACTAACATTATGTAAAAAATATAGTGAT
Organism: Chrysoteuchia culmella; assembly: GCA_910589605.1. NCBI lineage: Eukaryota > Metazoa > Arthropoda > Insecta > Lepidoptera > Crambidae > Chrysoteuchia > Chrysoteuchia culmella. Next base: position 388,546 of record OU342657.1, read on the forward strand.
GTTACTATTTCTTGGAAGTTATGTAGCGTCAACGTTGGTTGGAAATTTGGAATCTTACTGCCGGTTGTTTCTGGCAGTATTGATTATTATTTAATTGACCGAGCGAACGAAGCGAGCGAATCGTCTCTGTTTCGAGATTGGCCAAAAATGCTTTTGGCTGTCTGTCAGTCTGTTCTCGTCTACAGGCCGCGTTTTCAAGCGATTTTGATGAAATTTGACACACATATTCCTTGATTTATTTAAGAATTTTTGTCAAAAGGGGAACTTTGCTATAGCGTTATTTATCGAAAGATTTCAACCAAATTATAGCACACAAAGTGCAGGGGCAAATGAGGGGAAAGTTGGCTGTAGCGTTAAATATCGCAAGGTTTAAATTTTTGGAAATTTCATTACGCACTCCTTTCGCCTTCGCGAGACGAGTCCGACCCACCAGACTCGACCTCCTTGGACTAGGACCAAGGGAGCGGGACTAATCACTAAAACTTTTACACCTATTTTGCTCAAAAGTCTACCTAAGTTCCTAAGCCTTTTCGAAAATTCAAGCATATGGAATTCGATTGAAAATAGGACTTTCTTCGTTACTTTTGTTGCGCTATTTACTTTAATTATGTAGGTATTAAAATTTGCATTAAAATAAAGCAAATCCGCCCTAACTTTGCAAATGTGGTCTACCGTTCTCACAGAACCAATACTTATTAATATTCTGTAAAACACACGTAAAACGGAAAAGGAGTAAAAAAATTACGTAGGTACTTAAACACTTGGAGGCAGTTAATTTGCCCAAGGGCCAATAGCTCCCTAGCTAGCACGAATGCATGTTTTAAAGCTATTCTCAATTCCATCTATTTTATAATTTTCCCTTACTTCTTATGAGGAGTTTGAGACTAAGGGACTAAGGGAAACTGGTTTCGTAACGCGAGTTATTTTGTTGTATTGTGGAACGTTAAGTGCGTTATAGACAACGCTAAGTGTGCGTTTGGTTTAGTATCCACCTCCACTCTGGACGGAATCAAGTTCACATTAGGATCGAATCAACGTCAAAAATCTGTTATTTTGGTACTTTGAAAACGGTTGCAACATAGAGTTAGTTGCTTAGTTATCATAAGTAATCTTAGCAATATTTAAGTAGGCACCTATATATAAAGCGAAGTAATTATAACTACCAGTGTGTCTGTCCGTCGTCACGCAGGCAGACCTCAAGCGCCCCCTACACAACCCCCCCCCCCCCTTTCACCCTCACGAACATACATTTATGGAAATTAAATTTTCCGCAACACGCAAACTAAAGTAAACCGTAACGTGACCGCATAAAGTTTAAAGCCACTCAATATGTTATGAGAGGGAAATATCGTTACGTTTAAACTGTTTAAACTGAAATGTGGTTTATTTCTTGAATTGTAAAGTTTGTTTTGGGTTGTCGGGAAATCCGGTATGGTTGCTGGGGATTAGGTTTCCCCAATTGAGGTCTGCGAGACGGTAAACGGATTATTATGCAATCAGTCGGAGACACTCGCGGCATTGTCTTATACACGCAGTTTTCTAGAAAATTCTTGAAGCTTGATGACTTGGATCCACACAGACATTCTTTACCTCATTATTGGTTATCTAGTGGTATTAGGATCGATGTGACTAACTTAGAGACCTGTAGGCTTATTACGAGTTTGGCAAACTCGACGTTACAGTAAACGTTAATGTAAAATGTAGCTCTGTCTCTTTCATATTTAGCGACTGTTTTACCGACATGAGCAGTGTATCCGATAGTCTACGCTCACGAGTCCTGTAAATGTCATGTTAAGCAAACTCGTAATAGGGGTACAGTTTTGTATCGCTCTATCTAGTGATAGTAATTTCCACGAGCAATTTATTAGAAACAGAAATCAAATTAGTTTTTATGTGATAAATTTAAACAAGAAAATATACTAGAAAAAAGCAACTAGTCTCATGTCGCCCTGACGGGATTCGAACCTGCATCCTTTTCTTGGTTAATATTTATCACATGAAAATAACATTGTAAAATGCAGAATTAAAAAGTTATAGTAATTAGATGGCTGTTTCATCTTATTCGATAGTCAAACACTTGTAAATGTTTATTTTGAATGCGAGGATATTTCATTGATAAAACGACGGTGGCCAACTCCGTAGAAAGGTGAATAGGTATACTAGAAAAAATCGATGTGTCCTCATAGATTTTTTTTATAAGGTCTCTGTAGCATAATTGGTTAGTGCATTGGGCCGGATTCCCAAGGATGCTGGTACGAATCCCGTCAGGGCGACATGAGACTAGTTGCTTTTTTCTAGTATATTTTCTTGTTTAATATTTATCACAAATTTGTTTTATTTCACTTTTCGTCTTCTATGTCCGCACCGAAAAGAAGTGTTTACAAAGAAGAAATTGGCACAAGAAACTTATCAACTATCTATATAGCACAATACCAAATGTCGCTATTGCCGAAATGCAATCATTGACTATTTTAAATGTGCTTTGCTTTTTTTTTTGATAGTTCAGATAATTGTTGTTTGTTGCTTCCAAATATAATCTTTTTATTCACGGCGGGGAGACTCTTAGCCTTCGTCATACCTGATTTTAGTATTGATAAGGCTGAAGATGGAACCGAGCCCCTCCCGGATTCCTCAGTCACTGAGGAACTGGCTATCTTATCTCTAACTAATTTCCAGTAACCGGAACACAACAATGCTGAAAACATTGTTGTTATGGTGTCAGACTTAGATTAGATGGTGGTAGCTAGCCAGGCGGACTCACAACAAATCCTACCACCAACCAAAAGGTTTCGAATTACTGAATATCGCCATGTATACGTTACAGATTGATTACAATGTTATATTCGCCTTTTTCAAAGATATATTCGCCTGCGGCAATTCATTAGTCTCATTGGATTGGAAATTCCTTGTTAGAAATCTTTCACAGAAACTCTTATCAATATGCTAAATTGCTTAGTACCTTTGTTGATACACAAAAATATTGCCAACGGCATGCACTGTACGCCACGTGACTTGATGAAGTTAGAAAAAGTTTATATTTTAATTGCAATGTAGCAGAAATATGACAAGAAGTCATCGTTGTAATCATATGGAGTCTCATGTTACTCCAGACTGTTTTAATGCAATACGACAAAGATATTACGGAAATTAATTAAATCTTATGAAATACGAAATACATATAGAAAAAATAAGGGAGATTACGTAAGCTTAGCTCTGAAAGTAAGAACAAATTATTATGGAACATAGCTGCTATATTCTCTGTTTGGTAAATATACAATCGACGCGTGTCTAAGCGAGTCAAAATAACGATATGAGAGAGAGAGACAACACTTTTTTTAACCATAGACACAATTACAAACAAAACAAGAAAACGAAAATAAAACAAAGAAACAAATTACATCAATCAAATCGGACACTAGATGTGTCACAGCAACGCTGGTATTCAGACAGGACCTTAACGCGGACATACTAACATTATTTTAAATATAGAATAAACGAAAAACAATATTAAAATAAACATCTATCAAATTATCTATGGAATAACAAAAATATAACAAACAATTTAAAACAAACTATTTTAAACGCAGGTCATATAATAAGAAAAAAAACATAACATTTGTAAAGTGCTAGGCTAGGGCCGATAATACATATTTTTCCAAAAAAATAAGTTATAAAGATTGTTTTTGGTTGGTAACAACACAAACAAACAAAAAGAAAAGTTTTTTAGAATAATGAATCAAAATACATGATGATATCTGTTGCGGACTGTAGCGAAGGCTATCGATTGAGGCTTTAAAACAAAATTGCCTACACAAGTGGGTTACGAAAACGTGCCACCAGCGCCATCTATGCGCCGCGCGCGCCAACCGCGTCGCCATGGCAACCGCTCGCTGATTGGCCACTCACGCCGGCCAGCTCCGCGCCAAAACTGCCATACCACCACGAGTGCACCACTCCAATATAAACCTTAGCCCATTTATAATACAGCATATTTTCAATGTTCCATACAGTTGAATTGTGCTGTTATTTTATTGAAGTAAAGTTTATTAGTACCGCCCTTCGAGTAAGCATGGCGGACGCATTGTCTCAGATCGCCTTTTTTACGTGGCTGTGTTACGTGATTCGCTGCGCCGCGGAATGGCTAAATTATGAGTAACTGGCAACACCTGTTCCAATACAATTACGCGACATTGTGTTGCGATTGTAATTAAGAGCGAGGTTGCTTGACGATGGCAGTATGTTCATAAAATAATTGCGTTTTAAGAACTTCTGTTGTGCAATCAAAATTAAATTTTACTGGAAATTAGTATTTTTTACAGGGGTTAAAAAAAATTCATGCAACAAGTGCGCAAGCGGTATTGACAGGTATTTAATATATCCTACACTTAACATTTGAATATAGAAATTTTTAAATCAACAATTTAAAAAAACTTCTGTTAACGTGTCTTTTGTATTATTTCTCGCCACAAAAAGACCTAACCCAACCCACATTGAGTTTTCCTGTCGTAATATTTGTAAATTTTATCAAATTACAAAATCAAATTAACTGCTTATAGATACTAACTAAATCGCCTAAATATGAGGTTGGTTCTCTGCTTAACAAACCTCTCATACACGACACGAGGCTTGTATCGTCGTATCGGAAGGCTCTATTAGTCGAAGGGGCGGCGGATATCGGCGTAACAAACCGGCGGTACCGGCTCCGGCCGCCGGCAGCGCGCCGGCGGTATCTATGCCAATTACTATACTATGCACAATGACAGATAGGTACGTGTCAAGTGCCACAATAAAAAAATAAAATTAAAAAAAGATAGTGTACCGATATTGCCGCGTTATAAAAAAGTTTAGATTTTCATTTTTGTGATTTTTTGTTACCTATCTTGTAATTAGTGTTTGATTGAGTAAATATACGAATTAAATAAATGTGAGTGTTTTAATTAACGAGCCGGATGAACTGTAAGTAAAGTGCAGGTATTAAACAAAAGTGCAACGAACAGAAAATAATTTATGAAAAAAAACATTTTGGCACTTTCGGGTGATAAATTACATAGACTTATAAAACTTCTAAAAAGAACTTAGGTATTTTCAGTGCAAATGACACATTAAATTAATAGTTTCAACTGATACATTTTATCAGTGATTTTGGATATGCATTTTTTTTGTTGTTTGAACTGATGTGGAATAATGTGCTATAGTTATCATACTTAATGGCGGATAAAAATGCGAAACAACATGTTACTATATTAGGACTCAAAATTCATCTAATATTGAAAAAATGGTTTCAGAATCACGTATTCGTTAACAAGATTAAGAAGCATTACTAGATTATTAGGCTTGTTACATGAAGAGAGAAGAGTATGATATTCTTATGGGATCATTTGACATAAAAAATTAAAAACAGAATACCATTTTGATATTGAATATAATTTTGGAAAGTAGTTAGTATTTAGTAAAGTTGGAAGTAAGTAGGTACTGAGGAAAATTACATGGAGCTAAAAACTTGGATAAAAGGTTTATTATATGAAATTAAAGAAACCGAATGTGTTTCAAGACAAACTTAGATTTTCCTAAATTGAGACCGAAACTTCCGCCAATATCACTATTTTGGCAATTACAATCAGTGGATGAGCGTTAAAGATTTGTTTATTTCATTAATACACTTTGACAAGCACTTGTCTAAAATTGAAAAACATCATTGTTTAAAAATCAAGTTTAACTGGAGAAGCTTAAAAATTACTCTCTAACGAAAGATAATTACGATGACGCTTGGAAAACATTGAATGAGAGATATGAAAATAAGAGAGTGATTGTGAATAATTTCATTCTGTGCTGTTATTCAGTCCATATTAATATTATAATAAGTATGTTAATTTTTTATCAAAATGTTAATCGAATTCGCTCTAAAATAACTGATCTGTATCTTAACACATTAAACAATGATTATGATATAATTTGTCTTACTGAAACGAACTTGAACTGTGGCGTATTAGATAGCGAGTTGTTTGACGAACGTTATAATGTTTTTCGTAGGGACCGGGAAAGTACAAGTACAAATAAAACGGAAGGTGGTGGAGCTCTTGTTGCGGTCAAGAAATGCTTTTCTGTCAGGCGTCAGTGTTCTTGGGACAGCCAAATTGAAGATATTTGGGTGACAATAAACTTGAGCAGTAAACAAAATACAAAGCTTAATTTATGTCTATGCTACCTACCCCCTGATCTGACTCGGGTATCTTTGGAGCATTTTTATAACAACTGTCAAAGAGTTCTTGGTTCTATCCAATGTGAGGGTACCAGTATGATCCTGGGTGACTTCAATAACCCCGACATCACATGGACATCGGCTACAATGGGCAAAAATTTGTTACCTAGTTCCACAAGTGATTTTAAGTCTGCCCTTTTGCTCGGTATGATTGATTTCTGTGGCCTCTCTCAGTTTAACAGTACAAAAACCAATGCCGGATTTAGAATCACAATGTGAGGAACACTTTAAAACCACAAATACACGCGATGATAACGGACGCTACATTGTGCGTTTAACGTTCAAAGATGATCCCCCTTCAGGCCTCGGCGATGTTAAACCGCTTGCCATTAGTCGCTACAACAAATGGAAAAAGTCTTGAGCGTAAACCTGAATTTAAAGAAGAATATAACAAGTTTATGAAAGAGTACGAGACACAACGCCATATGATATGATGTTAGTATCTGAAAATGAAAGAAAAAGATAGTTCTTAAAGAGTAGTCTTCGAAGTGCTGCTCCTGAATAAGGAAATTCAATAAATGAATTTCCTTATATTGATTGGTTATCTGCTACAACAAGAAGTCAGAGATTTAATTATCAACTGAATTCAACATAAGTTTTGTTTACTTGCCAACATAAAAAAAAATGTACCGACTAATCTTAGGCTGAGCACCAGTAAACTTTAACCGATTTTGGGTTGTCTAAACTGTCAAATCCCCGGTTAAAGTTATAGTTATCGTCAAAGTTAGGTGGTGCAATCCACCCTAGTGTCTAAAGAAGATGTTGATTACCAGAGGATATTATGGCGAGAATCTCCAACACAACCTATACAAGAATAAAAACTACATACCGTCACATATGGAACATCTGGTGCCCTATTTTAGCTACTCGCACACTTCATAGTCAATAGTCAAAGATTTTTATTCAAATAGACTTATAGATAAGTACTTTCGAATAGTCCAAATTTTTTTTTCCCTACCAGCCATTCAGGACATCTTTTAACTGATAAGAAGAACGGCCGCAAGAAACTTATCAGCTTTAACAGAAACAACAACATTTACAATGGAACATGTTGTTGCCAAGCACAAATTTACAATTTTGAAATATATTTAATATAAGAGGAAAATTTTCCAATATTCAATTATTAGAATATTTTCCTTTTATCTAATTTATAATAGTTATGTTTTATGTTAGTATCACATCCATGCATTTTGGTCTTTTAAATAATCATCTACCTTGTAATAACCTTTGCTTAAGAGTGACTTTTTAACATATATTTTAAATTTATGCAAAGGCAGCTCTATCAATTGTTGTGGAACTTTATTAAAAAAAGCTATACCTTTCCCCAAAAACGAGCGTCTACATTTTTCAAGTCGAAATTTTGGAACGGCAAGCTTATTCTTATTTCTAGTATTAAAATTATGGACATCGCTATGCTTAATAAATAAATCAAGATGTTTCCTTGTCAACATCAACTTGCTGATGATGAAACGAATGACTTTCCCCACTGAAGCAGAAATCTTGAAGAATGAGATGATTTAGTTATTGGTGCGTCCAACGAAGTTGATGCTGTGATCCTGAAAAAAAGACTTACTGAATTGTTACGTCGCGGTGGTTATCTTTTACACAAATGGCCATCGAATAGTAAATTAGAATTGTCACAAATTCCTAATAATAATAAATATTTTCAAAATTTTGTTAATATAAATGTTGAAGATACAGTTCAAACTTTAGGTATCACTTAGAATCAAACCCATAAGTTGAAGCTAAATTTGAATTTGATTGGTCTAATAGTATAATCTTACAAAACGAAATGTATTATCCAGTAGGTATTGTAAAGATCTTTGACTCTCGAGGTTGGCTAATACCAGGAATACTTAAAATATTTATGAAAAAATTGTGGTTAGCTGGCTTAGACTGGGGCGAAGTTCTACCTGATGATTTGAAAAATGAATGGCTCACTTACCTTGAGTATTTTAGTGACACGAAACCTATACAGTTACTGCGATGGCTGGGAGTTTCTGATAGCACAACTAAACTGGAACTGCATGGATTCAGTGATGCTTCTTGTGCTGCCTACGGAGCAGTATTATATCTCAGAGTTTGGATTGGAACGATGACGGTGTTAAATTGTATTTTGTGATATCCAAATCTAAAGTGGCTCCAGTAAAACATATTTCTATTCCACGTCTCGTACTCTATGGTGCAGTGCTCGTAGCTAAATTGCTTCCACATGTTAAAACTATACTCAATGTACTGAATGAAAATATTCACGCATGGACGGATTCAACCATAGTTCTAGCTAGCATGGCTGCGTGAAACACCAAGTTACTTGGACTACATTTGTCGCAAACCAAACTTCGGAAATATTGCCACTTACAAATAGTACTCAATGAAGTCACATTAATTTAGTAAATAATCCAACCCATCTAGCATCCCATGGTGTATACCTAACGGACTTATAGCTGTCGGAACTATGGTGGATTGGACCGCGTTATTACAAAATCCAGCTCCAATTATCAATTTCGATAATGTTGTCCCTGTAACAGATTCGGAAATCAACTCAAATGCAAGCAAATGTTAATATTTTGTAAAATGACGATGCTATTTCTCACTTAAAACGATTCTCAACACTTTCAAAATTGATATGAGTAACGGCTTATTGTTTAGTTTTGTTACACTATGCAAAGCAAGATTACTTAAAATTCCTATCACTGAACCAGTTTATCTAACTTCGTCTTAATGATGCATTAAATAAATGTGTTAGGATGTCACAATCCATCTGTTTAATGACGAAATCAGTCATTTGTCGCGACGTGATCGAGTTCAACGTTGGAGTATATTACATATATGTACTTATTCCATATTTTGACAATAATGGTGTTGTTCGTGTCGGTGGTCGACTTGCTAATCTGGAGATTTCAGATGCAGAGCATTGGACCGGATTTCTAAAGGTCGTGGGTTCGAGTCCCATCTGAGAATTCACTTGTGGCCCAGTAGATTTTTTCCAATATTTTTCTATTTAAAAATTTAAATATTCTTACAATCTTAACAAAGATATTTAATGAACGATTTCGTAAGTATGTGATTAATAGAAAAATACTAATTAAATTCCCGTCTCATATCTACTAATACTAAAAAAAAAATAGACTCGGCCACAAGTAATTAATAATTATAACAATAACTTACCTAAAGATCACATTAATAATATCGTATCTAAAAATAATATAGAGCTATCAGAACCAATTGAAATAGCGAATGCATTTAATGACTTTTTTACAGAATCATTGAAGGTAATGGATGATAAAAATAGACAACCACATTATATTCTTCAACGCCAACCACATTCAATGTTTCTTACACCTATTGTTCCCTTAGATGTCATTAAATCTATTAACTCCCTTAAAAATACGAATGCTGTAGGTTTTGACGACGTTTCTACAAAAATTATAAAAGCAGTAGGAAATATAATAGCTCCAATTTTGTGTTACATTTTTAATTTATGTTTAGAGCAAGGAACATTTCCAGATATTTTAAAGTTGACCATAACCATCCCAATATTTAAAAAAGACGATAAAAAGCTTTTAAAAAACTATCGCCCTATTGCACTCATTTCAATATTTTCAAAGATCATAGAATCTATCATATATGAAAAATTAGCAAACTACTTTGAAACCAATAATTTACTCTCCAAGCATCAATATGGCTTTCGGAAAAATAAGTCCATAAACATGGCAATTTATGAATTTTTGGAAAAGGTTGTAAATAATATCGACAAGCGTAATCCAACGCTTGCTTTATTTATGGACATGTCAAAAGCATTTGACAATATTGATCATAGGACACTGCTTAATAAATTGGAAATGTATGGTGTAAGGGGCAATGCCCATAAACTACTTGAGAGCTATTTGAGTGATCGAAAACAAATAACACGCATCAACAGGATTGACTCTAATAGTGGTATCAATACTACTTATGTATCAGAAAAGAGGTCAGTCTGCTGTGGTGTACCACAAGGAAGTGTGCTAGGCCCCCTTCTTTTTATTATTTATATAAATGACTTTCCGAATGTGTCTAACCACCACATGACTCTTTTTGCTGACGACAGTACTGTTTTATTTACATATGATAACCTAAACGATATTAAATTTGACATAAATAATACATTGACATCTCTAATTAACTGGCTGACATTAAATAATTTGACTATTAATTTGACAAAAACACATATAATAAATTTTAAACAAAGAAATAATTACCCCTTAAATTTTGACATTAAATACTCTGGGAACACAGTGAAGGAAGTAGACAGTACTCAATTCTTAGGTTTGACTATAGATAGTAAGCTGACATGGAAACCTCACATTGATAATCTAATACAGAAACTGCACAAATTTTCGTATGCCCTATATAAATTAAGGAAAGTTGCTAATGTTAAGACGCTCTTGACAGCCTATCACGGTTATGTTGCATCAGCATTACGATACGGGATAATGTTCTGGGCTAATAGTACTGACAAACAAAGTGTTTTTAAAGCACAAAAGAAATGTCTCAGATGCATTTTTGGTCTAAAACAAGATGACTCATGTGTACCCTACTTTCGTAAGTATAAAATTCTAACACTGCCATCCATGTATATAAGTGAAGTTGCAAATTTTATTCGAAACAATCCTGATTTTTTTGTAGTGAATCCCATCGGTAGTCGCCGTGAAGGCACCTTGAAAGTTACTCATGGATGCAAAACTCTTCTCAGGAGAATGAGTGTTAATTGTATGGGACCTCAAATTTATAATAAAATCCCTCTGACCATACGCACGATCAAAGATAACAAAAAATTTAAAACTGCGCTCAATGGCTACCTTGCTGAAAAAGTGTATTATGACATTAGCTTATTTTTAAATGATAAAATAGACAACTAGATATAGGTAGTCATAAGTTTAATAATAATTATAAGGACATTGACATTTCATATATTGACATTTTATTTTAGTAAAATTTTATAATAATCAAATAATTGCGTTTATAGTGGTGTATTGTATACTTACAAGATATTAATGTTCATATACCTTTAAGGTGAATCATGGCTGTAACTTTTTTTTTTCTGTATCTAACTGACATCTTTGTAATACCCATGTTTATGAATGAATAAATAATATGAATATGAATATGAATATGAATATGAATTCTTAAGGTCGAGTCAATTTTTTTTGTATTTTCCTAGATTTTTCTATTAAAATTTATCATATATGATAGCATAGAGAATGTAAACTTAAAAAATCATAGAAAAAGAAAGATACCGTTTTAAAAATTTAAACTCAATTTAACTGACATTTTACCACTCGAAGTAGATTGACTCAAATAAAATAGTACTAATCTGTTTAAATATCTCTTTCAAAAACTGTTTGAAATAATAATTCTAATAAGAAAAATAGATATACCGTTATTACTAGGTACTTAATTGAAATTATAGAAAACAAACAACACTCACACATAAACCACTCAAACTAGAGCGTACCTGTGCAAGCCATATAGTGATTTTGTTTTTACGCGTAATATATTCCTATTTTTAACCGACTTCAAAAAAAGGAGGAGGTTCTCAAGTCGACGGTTTTTTTTTAATGTATGTTTTACCATAACTTAGGCAGTTGTTAACAGATTTTTATAATTATTTTTTTATCTGAAAGAAAATGGTTTACGTGTGGTCCCATATAATTTTTACGAACATCTGGCTAGTACTTATGGTAAATTTTAAATAGAAAAATATTGGAAAAAATTAACTCGGCCACAAGTGAATTCTCAGGCTGGAATCGAACCAGCGACCTTTGGAAATCCGGTCCAATGCTCTAACCGCTGAGCTACCGAGACTTGCGAACCACCGTCGAAATTCTCCAATACTTTTATATTTTTAAAACGCTGTAGGCCAGCGTTGTTACATCAATGCTAGGAAATATCCTTGCATTCGAAAGAAACATCTTTTCAGGTGTTTAACGATCGATTAAGATGCAACTGCCAATAATTTATGATTTTGTAATTTTTGCATTTTTCAATGCTATTTTTATACTTATGGTAAATTTTAAATAGAAAAATATTGGAAAAAATTAACTCGGCCACAAGTGAATTCTCAGGCTGGAATCGAACCAGCGACCTTTGGAAATCCGGTCCAATGCTCTAACCGCTGAGCTACCGAGACTTGCGAACCACCGTCGAAATTCTCCAATACTTTTATATTTTTAAAACGCTGTAGGCCAGCGTTGTTACATCAATGCTAGGAAATATCCTTGCATTCGAAAGAAACATCTTTTCAGGTGTTTAACGATCGATTAAGATGCAACTGCCAATAATTTATGATTTTGTAATTTTTGCATTTTTCAATGCTATTTTTATACTTATGGTAAATTTTAAATAGAAAAATATTGGAAAAAATTAACTCGGCCACAAGTGAATTCTCAGGCTGGAATCGAACCAGCGACCTTTGGAAATCCGGTCCAATGCTCTAACCGCTGAGCTACCGAGACTTGCGAACCACCGTCGAAATTCTCCAATACTTTTATATTTTTAAAACGCTGTAGGCCAGCGTTGTTACATCAATGCTAGGAAATATCCTTGCATTCGAAAGAAACATCTTTTCAGGTGTTTAACGATCGATTAAGATGCAACTGCCAATAATTTATGATTTTGTAATTTTTGCATTTTTACACTTGTGGCCGAGTTAATTTTTTCCAATATTTTTCTATTTAAAATTTACCATAAGTATAAAAATAGCATTGAAAAATGCAAAAATTACAAAATCATAAATTATTGGCAGTTGCATCTTAATCGATCGTTAAACACCTGAAAAGATGTTTCTTTCGAATGCAAGGATATTTCCTAGCATTGATGTAACAACGCTGGCCTACAGCGTTTTAAAAATATAAAAGTATTGGAGAATTTCGACGGTGGTTCGCAAGTCTCGGTAGCTCAGCGGTTAGAGCATTGGACCGGATTTCCAAAGGTCGCTGGTTCGATTCCAGCCTGAGAATTCACTTGTGGCCGAGTTAATTTTTTCCAATATTTTCTATTTAAAATTTACCATAAGTATAAAAATAGCATTGAAAAATGCAAAAATTACAAAATCATAAATTATTGGCAGTTGCATCTTAATCGATCGTTAAACACCTGAAAAGATGTTTCTTTCGAATGCAAGGATATTTCCTAGCATTGATGTAACAACGCTGGCCTACAGCGTTTTAAAAATATAAAAGTATTGGAGAATTTCGACGGTGGTTCGCAAGTCTCGGTAGCTCAGCGGTTAGAGCATTGGACCGGATTTCCAAAGGTCGCTGGTTCGATTCCAGCCTGAGAATTCACTTGTGGCCGAGTTAATTTTTTCCAATATTTTTCTATTTAAAATTTACCATAAGTATAAAAATAGCATTGAAAAATGCAAAAATTACAAAATCATAAATTATTGGCAGTTGCATCTTAATCGATCGTTAAACACCTGAAAAGATGTTTCTTTCGAATGCAAGGATATTTCCTAGCATTGATGTAACAACGCTGGCCTACAGCGTTTTAAAAATATAAAAGTATTGGAGAATTTCGACGGTGGTTCGCAAGTCTCGGTAGCTCAGCGGTTAGAGCATTGGACCGGATTTCCAAAGGTCGCTGGTTCGATTCCAGCCTGAGAATTCACTTGTGGCCGAGTTAATTTTTTCCAATATTTTTCTATTTAAAATTTACCATAAGTATAAAAATAGCATTGAAAAATGCAAAAATTACAAAATCATAAATTATTGGCAGTTGCATCTTAATCGATCGTTAAACACCTGAAAAGATGTTTCTTTCGAATGCAAGGATATTTCCTAGCATTGATGTAACAACGCTGGCCTACAGCGTTTTAAAAATATAAAAGTATTGGAGAATTTCGACGGTGGTTCGCAAGTCTCGGTAGCTCAGCGGTTAGAGCATTGGACCGGATTTCCAAAGGTCGCTGGTTCGATTCCAGCCTGAGAATTCACTTGTGGCCGAGTTAATTTTTTCCAATATTTTCTATTTAAAATTTACCATAAGTATAAAAATAGCATTGAAAAATGCAAAAATTACAAAATCATAAATTATTGGCAGTTGCATCTTAATCGATCGTTAAACACCTGAAAAGATGTTTCTTTCGAATGCAAGGATATTTCCTAGCATTGATGTAACAACGCTGGCCTACAGCGTATTAAAAATATAAAAGTATTGGAGAATTTCGACGGTGGTTCGCAAGTCTCGGTAGCTCAGCGGTTAGAGCATTGGACCGGATTTCCAAAGGTCGCTGGTTCGATTCCAGCCTGAGAATTCACTTGTGGCCGAGTTAATTTTTTCCAATATTTTTCTATTTAAAATTTACCATAAGTATAAAAATAGCATTGAAAAATGCAAAAATTACAAAATCATAAATTATTGGCAGTTGCATCTTAATCGATCGTTAAACACCTGAAAAGATGTTTCTTTCGAATGCAAGGATATTTCCTAGCATTGATGTAACAACGCTGGCCTACAGCGTATTAAAAATATAAAAGTATTGGAGAATTTCGACGGTGGTTCGCAAGTCTCGGTAGCTCAGCGGTTAGAGCATTGGACCGGATTTCCAAAGGTCGCTGGTTCGATTCCAGCCTGAGAATTCACTTGTGGCCGAGTTAATTTTTTCCAATATTTTCTATTTAAAATTTACCATAAGTATAAAAATAGCATTGAAAAATGCAAAAATTACAAAATCATAAATTATTGGCAGTTGCATCTTAATCGATCGTTAAACACCTGAAAAGATGTTTCTTTCGAATGCAAGGATATTTCCTAGCATTGATGTAACAACGCTGGCCTACAGCGTTTTAAAAATATAAAAGTATTGGAGAATTTCGACGGTGGTTCGCAAGTCTCGGTAGCTCAGCGGTTAGAGCATTGGACCGGATTTCCAAAGGTCGCTGGTTCGATTCCAGCCTGAGAATTCACTTGTGGCCGAGTTAATTTTTTCCAATATTTTTCTATTTAAAATTTACCATAAGTATAAAAATAGCATTGAAAAATGCAAAAATTACAAAATCATAAATTATTGGCAGTTGCATCTTAATCGATCGTTAAACACCTGAAAAGATGTTTCTTTCGAATGCAAGGATATTTCCTAGCATTGATGTAACAACGCTGGCCTACAGCGTTTTAAAAATATAAAAGTATTGGAGAATTTCGACGGTGGTTCGCAAGTCTCGGTAGCTCAGCGGTTAGAGCATTGGACCGGATTTCCAAAGGTCGCTGGTTCGATTCCAGCCTGAGAATTCACTTGTGGCCGAGTTAATTTTTTCCAATATTTTTCTATTTAAAATTTACCATAAGTATAAAAATAGCATTGAAAAATGCAAAAATTACAAAATCATAAATCTGGCTAGTAGTTTTTTCATAATCCTGAAAAATATCAATCATCTTTTGGCAAGTAGTCGTTTACCTAGATGACATCATTGTTGTGTATGGGCTGATTTTTAGTGTAAGTAACGGCACAGTATGTAACTAAAAAATCTGGAATAAAAACATTTTATAAAAAAAAATCAAACCAACTTCAGAAAGTAAAAAATAAAACTTTTGGAGTCGGTGCTAGCTAGCTAAGGCCAAAAAAATATATAGTTAATCAAAGTGCAATGTAGAATGCCTTGGCTGGCACCGACTCTTTACTTTTTGAAGTCGGTTTGATTTTTTTTTTATAAAATGTTTTTTTCTGTAGCCATGAAAATGTCTACCACAGAAAAAAACTATATTAAACATCAAATCAAATCAAATCGTTTATTTTGCAAATTAAGCGATACATAGGTGACACATACATGGTAAAGTCCAGCTTAGTAATCATTAAGGTGTAGCAATAACTATGGCAGAACAGCTTATTATCTACGGACACTTAACTTAAATTACAAAAAGCTAACGTTCAGACACTTAATTACAAAAAGTTAACGTTTTTTTCCTATGTATTTACAAAAGTGTGGTTTAAATTAAAAATGAACAAAAAGCAATCATTTGGCTATCTATCTGCGTATCAAATTAGCAGTTGCTGTTTTCAAAAACTTATCTGCGTTACTATTTCACTAAGTTCAAAAAAAGAGAACGCTTGTCGGGCCTAATCATATCACATAATTTTAAGTAGATAATCATCATTAATTATCATTCCGTAACTGGAGTAAGCCCTTAAAAAGCTGATTTACTACAAGCTTAAAATTACGTTAGAACTGTTCCCAGAATAACAGTAACTATACGCACGCGAGTTAATTACCAGTCCCCCCCCCCCCACCCCGAGCCTTTCCCCCTCCATTTTCCCCCCACCACCCCCCACCGCGCGCCGCCATCTACGGAATTGATTAACTCGCTTATTAGATTCTAATAAGATTTCTATAGCTCCACTGTCTTATTATTATTGGCTTTACTTTGGACTGAAAAAACTAATTTGCAGTTTTTTGTTTTAATACGTTATTTTTGAAGAATCAATAGGCTTTAGAAATTCAAGTATGAGTAAGCATTTAACCCTGATTTTTGACGATTGTAATTTTTGTTAACTTATCCTTCTTTTATTTGAAAATACACCGCCCTCTGTTTTCGCATTAGTAAACTTGAAAGTATTGGCACAATTATAAAAATGTCTCTATCTTATAAACTTTTTACGCCTCAACGATATCATTGATCTCCGCGTTGCTACAACCAGATACCGCGCTTCATACAAACAACGGATCAAAAAATGTGACCACAAATTTTGACGTTTTCCTTCAACCAACCGACTCGGTTGCTATCGAGATTCACGGTAGACATAATTTATATTTTCAATATTTGTTTATTATTATTTGTTTAGGATAATTGAATTTAAATAAATGAATTATGATGTAATTGTATTTCATAGTATTTAATTAAATTGTTTTACTAGGCTAAGGAAACAATTGTTTTTACTATTGCTGTGATATGGTTAAATTTCCGAAATAAATTATTTTATTATTAATATAAATCTACGGCATCAACGCTTGACACAATTTTCACACAGCTTTACCTTCTATTGTTTATGTGTGAACTTGGAATACAGGTCAATTTTGGTAGGTACCTGTACAAACTATGAATACCCATTCTAATTTTTATGATTGACATCTACCAAAACCCCATCCCTAGACCAAACAGCTCAGCATTAAATAATTTTATTCGCGTCATAATCTGAATGTTGTCTTGTCTCATTGAGGATTCAAAACGCTAAGTGTACACGGGAGGGGTTGGGGAGTGGGAGCCGGTCGATGATTGGGTCGGCGAATTGTTTTAAGTATATTTCACTAAAGACAGCTGTCAGGATGACAAATAATACAAAACATCCCTAGACCAAACAGCTTATTTCAGCATTTCACAATCTGTGGCACAGGTTAACCCTTATTTCAGACTTCATACTCTCACAAGGACTAAAAATACTTCATAAATTAATTGAAATGCCAAAAAAAGAGAACGCCGAACGAAAGAGAATCGAAAACCTTGTGATTGTGAGAAGTAAATCATTATCATTATTATCATCTGAATGCTGTCTCATTGAGGATTCAAAACGCTGAGTGTACACGGGAGGGGATGGAGGGGTCGGTCGATGTTTGGGCGAATTTAGCAATTAGCGTGCGTGCGCGGATTCCGGCGCGGCTCGCCGGCCCGCCGGCACGCCGCCCGCCTCCCGACGGTGAAGGTCACATCTCTAATGATCCATATTTGCATTTAGGATGGGACTGTACTATTTATTGGCTACGCATATTATGGTATCTTCACACGAATTTAACTCATCGGTAAAACTGATCGTTTTCAATTTGCAGTCAAAAAACAGATCGTGTTGGTCCATTTTATTCAGAAGCGTTGTCTTTATATATAAGTTTAAGTTATATAATAGTAACCGCCTCCGTGGTCTAGTGGTACAACCACTGGTATCAGACCCAGGGGTCCCGGGTTCGATTCCCAGCGGGGGTACATATTGTATTGGGTTTGGTTGGTGGTAGGACTTGTTGTAAGTCCGCCTGGCTAGCTACCACCATCTTATCTAAGTCTGACGCCATAACAACAATGTTTTCAGCATTGTTGTGTTCCGGCAGTTAAAGATAAGATAGCCAGTTCCTCAGTGATTGGGGATTCCGGGAGACGCCCGCTTCCATCCTAAAAAAAAAAAAAAAAAAAAAACTATCAAAGAACGTATGCAGTAAGAAGGTGTCTTCAAATAAAAATATTCAGGGATAGAATTAAAAATGAAAACTTTAAAATAAGTAGTTTTTTTGTCTTTTTTGTATGTTCAGTGAATTGGATCATTTTTTTTTGTTTTGTTTTCTCTTAATATTGAGTAACATGGTTTAACTGAATACGTGGATAACGGTGTGGGTTTCACAATGAAACCCAGTTGTATTAACAAAATTATGTTATACTATATTGTGTAAACTGTTTGTTGCCCCCAAAAAAAAAAATAAATAAAAATGCACATAAACCTCAACCAAACTGCAGATACAAACTATCTAAAATCTCTTAAACGAATCAATTACAAAACTTCTCATCTCAATCCTCTTACGAACACAATCTTGATACTTTTCAATTTGGACACATTGACGGGAGGATTACAAGTGGTATTAGAATAATGCACGTCCCCCGGGGCCCGGGGCCCCGCGCCCGTATGTCACCACTTGAAGACAACATGTTGCAAGTTGCCATTGCGAAGAGGTCTTGGGAAATTGCATAGGTATAGGATTTTGGAAATCTTGAGCTAGGTTTTTTTTGCCTTTAACAATTGGTACATATTGGTACAAAAGGCAAATAAAAATCTTTGCCTTTTGTACCATTTGGTACTATATTCATATCACAGATTTTAATAAAACTATTCCATTAGTTTAATATTTGATAGTACTTTATGAAAATACTAAATTTGCTGTTTCAACAAGGATAATTGATAATCCTCTTATCAATCAATCAGCCTGTGGACGTCCACTGCTGGACATAAGTCTCTCCTAGCTCACGCCTATTATGGCGTTCATAGGAGGCTATTAGCCTACTACTACCACGCTGGCCAGACGGGTTTGTTTCAAGTTTTCTATGCGTCGGGTGGTGTTCGGGCACAGCTGATGTTCAATGCATCGAGCCTCTTAGTCGACTCTTACGACATCCCAAGCATATAAGGGAGTGGTGACACTAGTATTCTTAGGCCGTCACCACACAGCACTTCTTATAACGGAAACATTATACTCGTAAATTTTAAAAAGCCCATTTGTTTTCAAATAATTTCATAATTCGTCTCTGTCAATTTACACATTGCAAATCAAATTAAATGCATTTTAAAACGTCCATTAACTTTTACAAATTGCAAAACATCTCCCTTTAAAAGTTTATTACATTAAAAGCGCGTTCATAACTCTCTGTTGAACAGACAAACAGTTTAATGGCCACCACTATCCGATTAGGAGTGATTTATGTCACCACTTCATGTGTAATAATCGATTTATAAGATATCTGTAAACTATATTAGGACAAATGTTTCATTTGCCTTTTTTGTAGCGGTATTACCTTGACAATAAGGGCTATAATACAAGATTATTTATGTAGTGGTAAGCTTGCGCGGGCGACCCTCTTCTGGTGCAGTTTGTCCCTAATTTGTAATAATGAACTAGTTGAATGATTTGAGCGTCCGATCATAATGAGAGTGTTTTTTTTTTCTATTATGACGTTCAGTAACGATCTTTTTTATATTCATAACGAAAATTAACGGGTTGGCGAGGTCGGATTAAATTGTTGCTTTTTACATTTTAAAGTAGATATATAATTATTCTAATGCAACACATTTTTATACGTGTTACCTACTTGGTATGTTTCTTTTTTAATTGTTTATCTCATCTAAAAAGAAAGTAGTTGGTAATTACCAAGTCTTGTAAATAATGTAGTACGATAAACACCATGTTTCTGACCAAATTTGATGCATAGTTAATTTCAAAGATAAACTTTCAATATAGGATATAAATCATTTCTACGAGTATACTAACATTATAAAGAGGAAAAATTTGAAAGTTTGTTTGCAACAAATAAACTCAAAAACTACTAAATGGATTTGGATGAAATTTGGTGCACAGATAGTAAATCGCCTGGTTATGTACATAGGATAATTTTTATCTCGATATTCCAACGGGAACGGGAACCACGTGGGTGAAACCGCGAGCGGCCGCTGGTAATATATACGTATCTTCGAAAATTTATATTATAAATGCCAAAATTCAATAATACTACTTAGGCCAACTTGCGCCAAGCTAGACTAACACATTTAACTCAGAGTTAATGCTACTTTTGCATGCATCTTTGAACTAAATGTTAACGCAGCTTTGCGGAAGTTGACATTAGAGACCAAAAGATTTCATAATATTTGGATGCATATATTCCATAGATTATACACAGTTAAACTACATAGCTCATATTAAAACCTCTTTAAAAACAAAGTGTTTTTCTCCGCCTGAGCAATTTGTTTTTACAAGTAACTATAAAATCTTTCTTTTGACCTCTCAAGTCCCGAGTTATGAGACACAAAGAAAAATCTATTGTTCTCTGAACATCGGTGCCCTGCTAGCAAGTGTCGAATTAAAATAGCACATGTGAATGCAAAAAATATCTCATAAAGATAGTCAATGTAACCTTTACCACAGATAAATCGTGTTACCGTCTGACCTGATTACCGTCTCTGGGGTGCGTTTGCGCATCGCGCATATTGCATTATTGAATTAGGTGAATGCGCGAGGGAGCTCGTCGGGTATTCATGTGGGACACAATAATGTGTTTGTAAACAATGTTGCAGTAATAATCATTTTTGTTTATTGTGTGATATTTGATTTTTTCTTTCTTTTTATTTCAAAATTAATATTTGACTTATGGCTAATTATACGAATAATTGTTTGTTAGTTTTACTAATTATCGGGATTACACTAATAACAACCTCTGACACTATAGAAATCTATTTTACTTTTATAGTAGTTATAATGAAATCATCATGTGCTCATATATACCTAGGCCTTTGCTTTCATTAAAGTCATTAATTTTTTTTTTAATTCTGTCATTAAACTCAAAATTTTGTCAACGATATTTTCAATAGGAAGTCTCAGAAAATGCAGTATTTCTTCATCATATACAAAAAAAAATGTTTGCCTAATAAGGATAGCACGATTTTCATACTTAACAAGCATAATGCTTCACAAGACCACAAAACACGTCATTATAACATACTTATTACAGCGTTAACAATGTGAGCGCGTGCGTCGCTCCCCCTACCTAACAGTATAATTAGCTCTTATCTCTTCATAATAAAGCATATTTTCTTATAACTCTGCGAAGAACTATTAATTTAAACACAGATGAGATTTAACTTAACGTCTATCCATTAAATAGCTCGTTAGTGGTAAAAATACAGTAATACCACAGCGTAATAACTAAGTTTTATAGACTGTGTTAATACTAAAACTAGGCACCTCTCACAGCTTTTTTGCTTGGATTAAAAGTTGTAGTCAAAGATATGTTGTAGTCATCATAACGTGTCTAACCTTCGAGAAGAGCTATCAAACGCTATTGTTGGTTGGATTTGTTCTGAGTCCATAAGCTAGCCACAATGTATGTCGTCTCTACATCAATTTCTTTTCGGAATCTTTGTGTTGCATAACACTAAGCAATAAAAAATAATATAAATAATTAATATATAGTCAGTTCCTTAGTGGTATAGAGGATGCCGGGAGAATCGTGATTCCACCTTCAGCTTTATAATCTGCCTGCTAATTGATTAGAATTCATCGTGTTTTATTTCAAAATCTGTCTCACTATAATCATCGAAACTATCATTAAACCCTAATATCTACATCCACCATAGCCCAAGGCGCTTGGACATGCGACGCACCGTGTAACGAACACGCTACGAGGACGTAACGGGCGCGTAACGAGGCCGTCTCCCAGCCCCCGCGGAGCGACGCGTGCGCATCCCATCATTGCGGGAACACTGGGATTAGGTCGGACTATCCTGTGGGATCGTCGTTAAAGTGATGGCTAGTGACCCGTGTGGGGTAATTGGGCTGCATTAGTTGCTTGTTTATTTAATGTAGCTCAGTGTTATGACTATAAGAGCGTTTTGCCTATACGAGTAATAACAATTTAACAATAACAATCTAATAATAAATAATTAATTATGGTAAATTTTAAATATAAAAATATTGGAAAAAATTAACTCGGCCACAAGTGAATTCTCAGACGGGAATCGAACCCGCGACCTTTGGAAATCCGGTCCAATTCTCTAACCGCTGAGCTACCGAGACTTGCGAACCACCGTCGAAATTCTCCAATACTTTTATATTTTTAATACGCTGTAGGCCAGCGTTGTTACATCAATGCTAGGAATATCCTTGCATTCGAAAGAAACATCTTTTCAGGTGTTTAACGATCGATTAAGATGCATCTGCCAATAATTTATGATTTTGTATGATTTGTTATGATGCTCAAGAGCATTGGACCGGATTTCCAAAGGTCGCGGGTTCGATTCCCGTCTAAGAATTCAATTGTGGCCGAGTTAATTTTTTCCAATATTTTTCTATTTTAAATTTACCATAAGTATAAAAATAGCATTGAAAAATGCAAAAATTACAAAATCATAAAAAATAAAATAAAAAAAAATTAAAATAAAAATTGCATACAAACACACCTATTGTCTTGCCCACGTTAAGTTTCATGAAGAACCTGTGTGATGGATACTCGATAACGGATAAACATACATAAAACTTTTTTGTAAATATTTACATCATATACATATTAAACACCCAGACCAAGACAAAAAGACATGTTCATGCACACAAATATTTGTCTTGTCCGGGGATCGAACCCGAGACCTCTGGCGCAGAAGGCCCCCTGTACCCCTGCGCCAAACAGGTCGTCATAATAAATAATTAAGAGTTATTAACATTTTTAAATGTAGTTAGACAATCAGTTAAACATTATGATAAAATATATTTCGTACATAAGAGACAAGTATGTATTTATTTATATTTAATATTAACATCATACTTAGTTCTTCAAGTTTCTTACACAAAATGATTAAGTAAAACTGTTCGATAAAACTACAGAGGTTAATCTACTACAAAGGTTAGAGGTTAAAGGTATCAAGTTTTATCTAGAATTGTATATTCTCTTTTAGCAAAATAGTTCAACTTATTTGCAGAGCAATATGTAGAAAAATGCAAAAATATCTGGTACCTAAATATTAGCTAGTTGTCCGTTGAAGTAAAAATCCGTTCATTCGTGTTTACACGAGAAAAGTGAACGTAAAAGCAGAAATATTCCATGTGATTTCGTGAACATTTTATTAGATTACAATCAATATTCAATAGCCACGAAAAAGCACATAAGATACCGAAAAATCACTTAATTTAACTGGTCAAATAGGATTAAACGTCCACAATGAGTTGGTACATAAAAATAAAACCACTTGGTCTCCGTCACAATGGGCTCTCGTCCACAAATCAATTGGCGTAAGTGTAATGGAGGCGATACGGCGCCGATCATCAACAGGATTGGTGGGCGGGAGCGGACCGTACATACAATATCACTGCTTTTGGGAAACGGTTCACAAGTCATGAGCAAAATGGATTTGAAGTGACTTGGTTTGATCATGCATATATCAATGAAAAACGATAAAAGCGATTCTGAAAACTTAATGATTAATTTATTAAATGAATATCCATTAGAGAGCACTTAAGATACCGAAAAATCACTTAATCTAACTTAGCATGTACGATACATAAAACCACTTGGTCTACGTCACAATGGGCCCTCGTCCACAAATCAATTGGCGTAAGTGTAATGGTGATACGGAGCTGGTCATCAGCAGGATTGGTGGGCGGGAGCGTACGGTACAATATCGTCGCTTATGGGAAAAGTACACAAGTCATGAGCGGGTAACGATTCGCAGTTACTATTGGTTTGGCTATGGATTTATCAATGGGAAATGAACAAGACTATTTTGAGAATTTTATGATTTATTTATTGAATAAATAGCTATAAGAAAGCATTTAAGCACATAATCTAACTTGGCAAATAGGATTAAACGTCCACAATGAGTTGGTACATAAAAATAAAACCACTTGATCTCCATCCTAATGGGCCCTCGTCCACAAATCAATTGTTGTATATGTAAAAACGATACGGCGCTGGTCATCACCGGGATTGGTGGACGGGAGCTGACCGTACAATATCGCCGGTTTTGGGCAACGGTACACAAGTCATGAGCAATAGGGATTTAAGTGACTTTGACTATGCATTTATCTATGGGGAACGAACAAGACTATTCTGAAAACTTAATGAATACAAAATACAAACTTTTTTATTTGGTACCAGGCACAGGACGTTTTACAAATTAACATTGCACTCCTTTATCAAAACATTCAGTACAAAACATAAAACATTGAAAGGTAAGATTAAGAAAAACAAGGAATTTAGTGTCAAACATCAGTACCAAAAGGGTGTCCAGTTATCATTGACTCAACGATAAGACTGACGCTAATTTTCAACAGGATCCCTATAAATGGTTTGTTTGACAGGTAGACGTCAATGAGGTAATTAAATAAATATAATATACTACGGCAAAGAGATAATAATTCATTTGTTGAATGAATAGCCATGAGAAAGCACTTAAGATACCGAAAAATCACTTAATCGGCAAATAGGATTAAACGTCCACAATGAGTTCGTATTCATACATAAGTATACATAAAATCAGTTGGTTTCTACCCCAATGGGCCCTCGTCCACAAATCAATTGGCGTAAGTGTAATGGCGATACGGCGCTGGTCATCAATGGGATTGGTGGGCGGGAGCAGACCGTACAATATCGCCGGTTTTGGTAAACGGTACAAACCACGAGGGACAGCGATTGGCAATCGCTAATTTTAAATGGACAACAAACAAAACTGTTCTCAAAATTTCATAATTTATTTATTTAGTTTAAAGTTCTTGCGTAATAAAATAATAAAACGCATGTTTTTAAATAAATTTGATTGACTCAACCTCTAAAAAACAACAAAGTGTGAGTGATACTGTAATTAAAATAATCAATCATGCAAACCTGACTCAAAACTTGATGATTTTTTAACCTTTCAGGTATAACTTTGTCTCCACAGTAAATTAACAAAATCCTCAATTATTTCTTATTAATTATCTCACTCTCCTCATTTTGTGCCCCTTTTTATACGAATGAAGTTAAGGTGTTAAGTTGCTGCTAAACTACGGATTTATGTTAAAAATTTTATACTTTTTTTATGGACGACGGGGAGACTCTTATCCTTCATCATACATGTTAAGTATTAATAAGTATTAAGAAGATGGAAGCGAGCCTCTCCCGGAATCCTTTGCCACTGATGAGGAACTTTGTAGGTAACTCTATAACTAGAGATTTATTTTACATTGTATGAACTTTTTTTGCTCTGCTTGCGACGATGTCTGAAAAACTTTGAGCCAACCGCGTAAGCTCGTCGCTTGTGCCACCCGCTCGCCGCCGCCGGTCAGCGGTCGTTTAGAGTTAGTTAAACATCGGATAATGCGTCCAGATACATTTGTCCACTAATGGCCGAGCGATGCGTCCGATCACTTTGCGTCCTAATGCGATTGCTAACCGTTTTATAGTGTAATTAGTTTACGAAACTTAAATTGTAAGGGTTTTATTTAGAGTTAGTAACAGTCATTAAATCTTGAACGGCAGCCAAAATTAAGAGATTACTAGAGTTAGAACATTATTATTATACAACCGTCGCCTATCTTACAGCGTACAACCTCCTTGTCAAATAATACTAATATTTATATTTAATACTAGCTTCAAAAAAAAAATTGGTGGTAAAAAGTTGTCTAAGTAAATCTCTTTTTATGAACAACGGGCAGACTCTTAGCCTTCATCACACCTGATGTTAAGCGTTGATAAGGCCGAAGATGGAAGCGTGCCTCTCTCGGAATCCTCAATCACTGAGAATCTGGCTATCCGATCACAACAATGCTGAAAACATTGTTGTTATGGCGTCAGACTTAGATTAAATGGTAGTAGCTAGCCTTGCGGGCTTTTAACAAGTCCTACCACCAACGAAACCGAAAACAATATGTACCCCCGCTAGGAATCGAAGTCCGGGACCTCTTCGTCTGATACCGGTGATTGTTACCACTAGACCACAGAGGCGGTTTAAAATCTATCTATCTATCGTCCTTAAAACTAACTCTATGCAAAAATCCAGTCGACTGGTTGCTTAGTTTTTTTTTTATTTTTTTTTATGAACGACTGGGAGGCTCTTAGCCTTCATCATACCTGATGTTAAGTATTGATAAGGCTAAAGATGGAAGCGAGCCTCTCCCGGAATCCTCAATCACTGAGGACGCGAGTTAGGGCGTGAAGGAAGGGCAAACAAACACGCTTTCACATTTATATATTAGTTAGGGTTAGGATTATATAGGTAGGAATTTCACATGCATTGGAAAACTGCAAGAAGATATGACCATCTTTTTTTTTCTTATTATGTTATTTACAAGTAACAGCCTAAATAATTACGACACTTTCTGCGTTCTCCGTCAAACAATGATTAGAAACTGTAACAAAGCATTTCCCTTGCCATTCGGAAACAAAACATAGGAAACAAAACAAAATGTTTGTCCCAAAATAACCCCATCAGTTTCGATTATAAACCAGACAGGTTATTTATAGTTTAAAGGCTGCGATTGAGGCAACTCGGCTGTGACTGTGACGCTAGACGCCGACTTGTTCGCAAGGCGAAGCTAAGTTCTACGATTTAATTAATCAAGTGTTTGCGAACCAAATTAAGTCCGGAAGCCGAGACGCGCAACTATGCACCAAGTACGGTCACCATGATATCAGGAAATGCAGGACTAATCAGTTTAAATTCTGCAAAAATGTTTTGATATTTTTGTCGAGAGACCAGTAAAAGAGGGACCGCTATCACGAGCTGCACGATACTACGTGCCTAGCGATAGGAACATATCGGTCCCCGATGTCTGTGAAATTAATAAACGTAATAAATAAGTAATTAGGGTAAATAAATATTATTTTGAACTTTTTAAGTGTATATTTTTGTGTTGCGGATTTTTTAATTTTAAATTGAATTTTTATTTCAAGCTTTTTAAATTTTTATTATTAAGGTCAAATTATCGTATGTACCCAAACTCAGGTCATAGTCACTAACAGTATGTCTATCCCCTCACCAAGACCGTTTCAACGAGCCTAAACACGATATGTGTGTTGTAAGTCATCGAGGAGTTGGGTACTCTGCAGATCATGCTGGTCACTTCATCAGGTCAAGCGTAAATAACAGCACCAGATTTGCTAACAGTTTTTAAATTTTAACTCGATCAGTCAAGTGGAAGTATATTAAATATTCATATCCTGTGAAATATGATAAATCTGTTTGAGGGCACATACCTCCTAAACGGATGGACCAATTATGATGCAGTTTTTTTTTATTTGAAAGCTTATATAATCAAGATGGTTCTTAGCTATAATGTATGAAGATCTGCCCAGCCGTTTGAATACCAACAGTTCATATACTAGAAAAAAGCAACTAGTCTCATGTCGCCCTGACGGGATGAGACTAGTTGCTTTTTTCTAGTATATTTTCTTGTTTAATATTTATCACATAAAAATAGCATTGTAAAATGCAAAATTAAAAAGTTATAACCAACCGTTCATTTTGGTAATTAAAATTAAAATTAAAGTAGAAAATGATCTGATAATCTTAAAACGGCTGAACGCATCTTCATAAGCTATAGTTTAGAAGCATCTCGATCATGCTAGCTTCCAAATAAAATAAACCGCATTAAAATCGGGCCAGTCGTTGAGAAGCTACGTTGCCTCAGACAAGCAGACAGACAAACAAAGACACACACACGACACATCAAACTTATAACACCCCTCTTTTTGCGTCGGGAGTTCAAAATAGCTCAAAACTTGCTACAAAACCGAAAGCTAATTACATTTTTTTTTACCTGACACTGTAATATCATAAGTTTTTAGATTTGATAATAACCTACATCTACCGCGGCCAATATGACTTGTATAAAATACTTTGAGTAATTTGGTGAACCTGATTCACAATCTGTACAAGCATTTCATTAAAAAGTTCGTTCTCACGCGCTGATAAAAAGTTGCGGTTCAAACCCAAACCGCGTTGCTCTCTGCTTCAAACAGTCACAAACAGACCTTTGTGTTACAGACTTTTTGAACATTGTATGCTTACCGAAAGAGTTTTATATAGTTTTTCATTATAAACTGATTTTAGAATAGGAATATATGATAAATAGGAATAGAAAGGAGTAAAGTCGACTTATTACACTCCTTCCTATTCAGAACGAATAACAAAAAGGTAATAAATTGGTATTTAGTTGTTAAAGTGACCGTCACAAGTGGTAGTGTACTAAGTACCTACCTTTATACTAGTTATGTGTTTCTACAGAAGTTTTTCGCCGGACAACTTTTAACAGGCGATTGTACTAAGTATCTTCTGTCGCGGAGTAGTTTGTAGTCTACTTTTTTAAGGAGCTTTTCTCATAAAATCTATAAGCATAAAAGCTAAGAAGTAACAGTCCGTCTGAGGCCCAATTATGTTAAGTTTAATTATATCGTATCTCTATTGTGTTTCAGTCGTTGTGTTATTTTACACTGTATAAATAAAAACTGTGTGAAACAAATCATGAATAAGCATGAGAATTTTTGATAGTGAACGGAGGATGAAAAAATCTGTTAGCTATTCGTTTCACAGCTTTAATGATTTTGTAAGACATGTAAGCTAAGCACACATGTATCAAATGATCTATCTATACAACAAGTCTATTGTACCAATCGCAGTCGTGAACTAAGTATATTAACCAGCCAGTTTTTTTTGGAGAATTATTATGTTTTGCTTTTGGAGGAATCACCAGCTCCTAAGAAAGGTGCAGGACTAGTCCTAGTCTAGGAGTTGGGAACCTGAATTGGTTGTAATTGTGACCTTTCTCAGTAATGTGTAGTTACCTATTGTTTTCGTTCTACAATGTTATTGTTTGTAGTTAAATAAAGTTATTTAAAGTCAAAATACCCTTTATCGTTATCTTGCAATTCATTATCTATGAAATTAAGTAGGTAGGGAAGATAAAAAGTAATATTATAATTAGTATTTTCTTTTTGTGATGGAAATTGACCTTACTGATATGTAAAGGTCACTTTTCAATTTAACGACTGTGTATGAAATAAAACAGGGAGAAAAAAATAGCCCTTGACGAGTTTTTTGCCGGTTCTTCTCGTTACAAGGTCTCCCGCCGTTGGATTTGTGAACCAATGGCGTAGCTTCTTTGACGTTTATAAGTGTTTGTAACAGCCTAGACTAAAAAAAATGACATTGAATTGAATTGAATTGATCTCGTATAAGTAATCTTGCGTCTCTTTATCCATGAAATTAAGTCGTTGTAGTTTGTTTTTCATACACGAATCCCATCAATGAGCAAAGACTCCACCCGTGAAGATCCACCATGAGAAGCGTCGTTCAGTCTGTCCAAATTGAATCAGTGTTGTTATTTAGTCGCCGCGCGCGCCGCCGCCCGGTGCCGTTATTAAATCATTTATGTAAAGTACCGCAAATGGCGCGGCGTAACTCGATAACCGCCCTCCCGAGACGATCGCATGCAGTAGGTTAACTAATATGATTATGCTGTGATTTATTAGTATTGTTAGCTTTCCCACAGAGCACGATTCTGAGATAAATGTGAGAAGGGGCCTTTCGGCATCACAATTCGTACATTGTAGAAGAATTTCAGTTCTACAATGTAAGAAATCGTAAAGTTTATTTCAGTCACTGATTATCGGGGCTCTTGAAGATTAAATATTAGAGATATTATGCGGTTATAAATTTGGTTTTTTTACTTTTGATTGGAAAACTAATGTTTAATTAGTTCTTTGAATTTCATTACAATCACATTAACTTACCTAACCATAAATGTTGCACAAAGATTCGTATTCAACTAATTTTATGACTATTCAGTCACCTGATGTTTTAAATAATATTGTTTTTGAAATGTAACAACCAAATTGTTGAAAATATGCCCAAACCAAAACCACTTTACTGCACAATATATTAACAGGCCATTTTAACCAAACACAATTAATTATAAAAGTACAAAGACAATTTATCGATAAAACCTAATAACAGTAATAATGATGGTTGTAAATTACCCGATTTAACCCGTTAAATTGCGATTGGCTTCAGAGAAACGAAACACAATGTACAACTAATAAAACAGTATGTCCGTCTGTTTGGTCAGTTGGCAGTGTTAGTAGACTGTAATCAATTACCACTCAGACTCACAATACTCCATTGTCTTTACTTGGCAGTTAATAATACTGAACAAAACACTATTTACGCGTAAGTAAATTGTCTTATATATAAAGAAGCATAATTTTATGCTTGATCTAATAGAATAGAGCGTAGTTCTGAGCTAATATACAAGGTCTCTGAATGTTTTCCATACTTTAGTTCCTGAAAGCCAAAAAATCTGAGGTTTTTTTTTTTTTTGAATAGTGAATAGATGAAAATTGGATTTGCTCAAATTGAGATATGAAATTCTAACAAAAGCTATTCGAGAGGGCGGAATAACATACGAGTAGTTTTTTTTTGTATTTGAAGTTGTATTCTTTTTAAAATCATTAGGTAACTAGTTTTTTCTGGTGTCTTCGTATTTATTTCATTGTTTTTGTCGGTAGGGATACCTATGTTATAGAACCTCGCTCAAAATATAAGATACTGCATCAAGAATGGGTATATTTAAGACAGAAAATTGTTTTCAATCAAAAAAAACCAGAATATATAACGCTATCAAACTTTTAAGTTTTATTATAAGTAGGTACTACCTTTTGGTCACATTATCGATCAAGTACTTACTGCAAGTAATCGTCAATTTTAATTCGATTGAAAAGGCGATTCGTTCCGTCCCAGCCGGCCACCGCCCGCGCGGACCCCACGCGTACTTAATGGTCCAGCACACGATATTGCTCCAGACTCTAATATTCTTGTTATTAAGCTCTTTAATTCTAGATTTTCCTGAAAAGACAGTTAAGACGAGATCATAGCCAAAACACAGCCTTCAAAACTTAGAACTGAGAGTTTTGAAAACGTATTATGTATATACTCGTAACTAATCAACATTCTTTAAATATAATCTATCTAATTCTTTTTATTTATAAAATAATTCTAGCGTATTTCAAAAGCTATTGCAATTTCCAATAGTGGTTAATATTTAAAAGTGAGCGTGTTTACTATAAACAGCAATTAAACGAAATATGGTAGCTTTACTACCATATTAACCGTTTTGAAAAACATTCAGGTTCATGAGATTGCTCTCAAAATCATTTAGTTTAATAAGTTCCACGATGATTCAATAAACGGTAAAGTTTTAACAATCAAACAACAAAGAAAGTTATAGCAAATTATATCATCACATCACATCCCATAGCGTGCCTTTATCCAATCGATTGGTCACGGCTGCCGGCGTTAACACGCCGAAACACGGTCACGCCGACATGCTATGCCGACTTTATGCAATAATTGTCACCAAATTAATCATATAATGTCTTAATCGGTTTTAAATGTACTGCGCCGGTAGGCACGGCACGTGTCGCTTGATCTACCTAAATCAAATAATTATCAAATTTCGTAAGTAAATAATTTTGTAAGTTAAATGTTGGTCGCTTTTACTCTTTGTTTCAGTCCTGGTGCGGACTCTCTTTAAAGCTTTTTTTCCTATCTATACCAAATAACATCAATCTTTAAATACGAATAGAACTCAGTACAAAAAAGGGTAATTATACTTATAAAATTTCAGTATAAGCTATTGGAAATCCACGGAGCTTTTATGAGATTTTTGTCGTCCAAAATCAGAAAATTACATTACACTTAAGTATTACACAACTACACGAAAAGCTCTTTAAACCGTTAAATGCTAACCATATCATTCGGTTTGTTAACCCACACATTTTATCACTAAACGCAGCACTAGCAAGCACTCAATCTCTCTACTTTGCCAAGTCGCGCGGTTCAATAGTCAGATACTTGGCTGATAGAATTTTCCTCACAACTGCATTACCGCTAATACTCCTGTAACTGCAATAGCGAGCTGTGCTGTTACATACTTACTTGTGCACTGGAAATTCTTTACATTACCTAACATATTAAGTACTCCAACAATCTTTACGTTATTTTAACTCAAAAATAAAAAGGTCGGATTCGGTTGTACAAACTGGATGTCTGTCTATAACTTTTTAATTTTGCATGTTACAATGCTATTTTTCGTCGTCGTCCCAGCCATATAACACCCACTGCTGGGTATAGGCCTCCCCCAAAAGGGGGGTTTGCCATAATCGCCACGCTTGGCAGGCGGGTAGGCGATCGCAGTATGGCCAAGTATGTAGGAGACGCTGCTGCCCATCTCCTGAAGGCTGAGTCCCTTAGTGGCCTTTTACGACACCCACGGGATGAGAGGGTGTAGTGCTATTCTAAGCCGACACTACACAGCTATGCTATATATATGCTATTTTTATGTGATAAATATTAAACAAGAAAATATACTAGAAAAAACCAACCCTTCTCATGTCCTGTCCCGTCAGGGCGACATGAGACTGGATGTCTGTCATTCATTTTAGGCATAGAACGAAATAAAACGTAGGTATACGGGTGTTAGCCGTAGTCTTCGTGGAATCATGCAATAAATCAAAGGCCCCCGCCTTTAGTATGCTAAATAAAGTATGCTGCGTAGGTAGGAAATTTGGGAATCGTGGTTTTGTAAATTTAATGACACAAAAATGAAAAATTCGGAAATCGTGATTTTGTAGTTTTATCACATAAATATGGTGAAGGTTTGGGATCCGCAGCTTCTCTTATTTTATCTTATTATTAAAGAACATATCACGTTACGTGTTCTCGGTGGAGGTGACCTAAGCAGTATATTTTACTGTGAAACAAAACTTTACTGGTCAGTTACTTGTGCTTTACCGTTATTGTTTCCACTTTTCGTAACAAAACTTATTTGATATTGCAATGTGCACTCTCGTATAAAGCTCATAAGTCTCAATAACCAACAGCTTTGTCTTTCCTGATTGGATTAGATGCACCAGTGGTCTCGTAATCCGGTTAGGCCTGGTTTATAGCGGTGGGCGGTCCCAGATTCGAGCCCCGGCGGTGTTTACGGCCGCCCGCCGAGTAAACAACGATACGTGAGCTCACCGTGATACATGAGTGTCTGGAAAGAGGATAATGGAGATATAAACAAGCTTTTAAGAGAAAATCGTACATTTATTGTAGAAAAAGATAACTTGTAATAACTTCAACTTGCTCGTTAAGTTAGTTATGTTTTATTACTCATATTTAAAGTTTGAAAAGACACTCTTATGATTCAAAACATATTCTGTGTGCTCTCTATATTAAAAATCAAACTTTATTTTTTTACAAACCACTGACAAAACGCTCAGGCATACCGTGTTTTATTTAAGGACATTCATTCCGCGCGTTTAATTATAAAAATAAAATTATTTTCAGACTAAAATGAGCTGATTTATTTACACAGAAAGTTGATGACGCGTCATGACATCCCAAAAGTATTTATTTAGGCTCTTACAACATTATTTTCAGGTAGATATACATTGTACTTAAATTCTTTACCCCAAACCATCCAATGAACACAGATTTGATTAATAATCAAATACCAGTCTCAGTTTCATGTTTGAAATACTTTTAAGGTTGATTCAAATGAAAACCGCGTGGTGTGTCATCGCTCATAGCTTTCCCTGCTCACAAGGAATGTCAGTTCCCCATAGTGGAGACATTGCATTGTCAGGTGAAATAAAAAAGGTCTTTTACAGTTTTAAACGTTCCCAGGTGAGGGGCTAATAGGATTAAGGTTACACAGTATCCCTGAGAGGTGTTGGGTACTCGTTGGTTTTTCCCTCTTCAAACTGTTTGCTCACGAACAACATCTTGGGAAGGCGTTAAGGGTTGGAAACTATTAGCAAAGTAAAGAATTATTATCAGGAGAACGAATGAGTAAGTTTTTAATGGCTATAAGCCAATGGTAATCTCTCAGGGTCAGGGGGGGTAGAGACACATTTGATATTCAATGGACTCTGGACACCGGTGTCTTGCGATTAAATGACGATTTTTTTTATGCACAACTTGGACTCTCAGTTTTCATCATACCTGATGTTAAGTATTGATAAGGCCGAAGATGGAAGCAAGCCTCTCCCGGAATCCTCATCACTGAGGAACTGGCTATCTTATCTCTAACTGCCGGAACACAACAATGCTAAATACAATGTTGTTATGGCATCAGGCTTAGATAAGATTGTGGTAGCTAGCCAGACGGACTTACAACAAGTCCTACCACCAACCAAACCGAATACAATATGTACCCCCGCTGGGAATCGAACCCGGGACCTTTGGGTCTGATACCTGTGGTTGTTACCACTAGACCACAAAGGCGGTTAAAACCAGGTGGTTAAGACCACAAAGGATTTAAATTATTCAAATAAATACTTTCCCGTCTTAGGTAACACTAAATAACTAAAGGTTGTAAATATGTCGAATCATCTGCCAGATAAGCTATTCAGAACTTATCTGTCGATCGTGAAACAGTCTCTGAATGGATTCCAAGTTTTATCAGCGCCTCTGGATTTGTACTTAGTTTTTGAATATTAAGAATACACACAAATTCAAACCTCAGTTATTTTCTGATTAAAGAAAAAAAGGATACCGACCCTTTAATAGTTTACATAACCAACAGAGGAAATCTCAAGCATTATCCAGCCCCGAGTTGGCTCTCACTCACAAATACTCACAATGTGCGTGCTTGAAAAATTCACAGAACCTTTCGAGACCCCAATTTGCCGATCGCCTCAAAAGTCCTGCAGGTTGTTTATTCCTGTCGGGCCACAAAACTATTCGATAGTCCCCCCTCCCCCTTCTCGTTATCCTATTTTCCCATCTTTCCCGAGGAACTTACAGGAACCTTTGTAAACTGAAGTCTCGCAGCGTCTTGAACTGCCGTGGCAGTTTATGGACCAATTGCATCTCTTTTACAGAACAACCCAGGGTCGCAATAATGATTTTATGTTTTGAAATTGTTTTGTTTTGAGTTTGTATGTGTTTAGGAAATAAATTATGAACACTGATTCATTCTATTAGAAACCATTATGTCACAAGAACGTGTTGTTTACGTTTTGTTTTTACTGAAGTTGTCACATTTTGACACACTTCACACTTTGGAGGCGACGATTGAGCGAAGACGTCAGAAAACTTCAAAAAACAAGCTTACTTTAGTGATTCGTAAACAGCATTATAAATAAATAAATAATTGCATACAACACATCAATTATCTAGCTCACGTTAAGTTTCATGAAGAACTTGTGTTATGGATACTAGATAGCGGATAAACATAGTTATATACTTTTTTTTTGTAAATATGTCTTGTCCGGGGATCGAACCCAGGACCTCTGGCGAAGAAGGCGGGCTCTGTACCCCTGCGCCAAACAGGTCGTCAATAATGCACAGTTGTTAGATTTGTTTCAATCTAATATAATATACACACACACACAATACTGTGCTTAGAGATGGTGGTAGGCCCACTAAAACTGAATATCAAACTTAAAAAAAAAAAAGATTTTTTCTAGTAACAGGAAGAACAACAGTTCTTTTAAATTTCTTCGACAAAGTGTAATTCATGAAATAAAGCTGCAAAGTTAACATATACAAATATTTGTGTATTTTTGTGAAGTAATTCGCAAGGCATTGGTGCAGATAGGCTGATCAAGTTATATTTAAAAACTTATGAAATAGAATCGTAAATACAAACAACAACATGTTCCATTGTAAATGTTGTTGTTTCTGTTAAAGCTGATAAGTTTCTTGCGGCCGTTCTTCTTATCAGTTAAAAGATGTCCTGAATGGCTGGTAGGGAAAAAAAAATTTTTGGACTATTCGAAAGTACTTATCTATAAGTCTATTTGAATAAAAATCTTTGACTTTGACTTTGACAAAATTCAAATTTCATAAATCTTTAAAATTAGTTTAAAAACACACTGTGCTTCACACGAATGATGTTTTAAAATCCCACGAAAATCCCGAGTCATTTTATTTACTCTCATTCTTAATCCGTCGTTGATTTCTTTACCATTTCAAAGTTGCCCACTTGTAGGAGTACAATAGCCAACCTGCCGAGCCTAAGCAAACATCGAACCCGCGACCTCCGGCCAATTACACAAGCTATGTTTGCTCAGCTTGCGCGATGTCACGCGTATTGTGCGTGATGGTTATTAATTTCATGCTTACTAGAAATAATGGGAGAACCAGTTTTAATAAAGGCTTGTATTCGTCATAGTTGTTGTTTTGAAAATAATTGACTATTGTCTTTACTGTACAATCTAACTGTGTAAGGAAGGTTATATATTCCCAAAGTATCATTATATGTTATATGTTATAGGCAATAGGGACCACTTTATCGATTTGGGATATGTCCTGTCATGATATTGTGTTTGTGTTAATAAATAAATAAAAAAAAAATAAAAAAAAATTATGGAAATAATGTATACTGTATAGCATACATTATTACCATTTAACATTTTCTATTTTTCAGTTGTTTTCAGTGATATCAATAATATTTACAGTTATGTTAAAAAATACAAAGCATTATTGTGATCGGCGTGGCCATATTTACCATTGCACTTAGTTGTTTAAATTAATATAAATCAAGACTAATTTTTTTTATAACACGTGTGTAATACGAACTTCGTAAGTACAATTCTAAATTACAACGATTATTTCATCTACTGTTTCCTTAAACTTTAATTTTTAAACTTGTTTTAGAAAAATCAATATTCGTAGCAAACCCCAAAATGGTGATACTTTTTATCCTTCACACTGAACAAAATAAAATCCCTAACATCCTGTCATCCAGCTTTTTGTTCAGACAGCATCATTGATTTACAATAACATCAAAAGGAATTTTAAAAAGAATAAAGTCGAAACGAAACGGTTCTCAACCCGTCGACACCGACGACACAATAAGTCGGCCAAACATTCAG
This sequence comes from Chrysoteuchia culmella, assembly GCA_910589605.1. Taxonomy (NCBI): domain Eukaryota; kingdom Metazoa; phylum Arthropoda; class Insecta; order Lepidoptera; family Crambidae; genus Chrysoteuchia; species Chrysoteuchia culmella. Next base: position 425,915 of record OU342657.1, read on the forward strand.
CTAACACAAAGGCCCTTATTATCTTCTTATTATTATAATATTGTTGCATTCGCTACAATGGCGGCTAACTATTTGTCCTACAACTTTAATGAGCGAGTGCCCTCTTCACACTTCGAAAAGACGGATAACACCCGTCTTGAAACTGACAAGGGAAATTGCGTTCTGTTACTTCGCGATAAGTGTTTTAGGGATACCTGGAAGTACCTAGAATGTTTTTGAATGATTGGAGGAATGTCGGAGGTTCGGAGAAGGCGTGTGTGGCCGTCGAGTGCGTTTTATTAGGTCGTGATCGTCTGATTGTGGAGAGGCCCCGAGTGGCCAGGTTGAAACGTTGGCGCTTCGATTGTTTACTTTTGGACCGACGACTTCTTGGTGCGTTGACTTGGTAAACAAATTCATCGTGTCAGAAAAAGGAGCGAAAATAACCAATTCAAAGAAATCAGTTCGATTTTCTTTTCATGAAATTAATAAATGTGCGAGGCTATCTTTCGACTTTTCTTTAATACATCATCACTTTTTTCTGCTGGTCAATAAACTGTCTCCAGAAATGTATCAAGAATTATAAGGACTGAGGTTGATTATGCCTTTATTCATTATAAAATTTAAAAGAAACAATAATTTCAAACTAAACTTCCGTTCCGCCAGCAAAAATTGTTGGGTTTGGTCAGTCAGTTCTGACAGTTGGCGGCGCTAAAATAACAAAGATGGCGACAGAAAAACGTTGCGTTGCGAAAACAAAACGCGGGAAACACGTAATGACGTCACGGCGCATGCTTTCATTGTCCTGTGCTCACACGTGTTACAATGTAACGTACAATGCGACGTTTATCATTATTTATTATTGAAGTTTCTCTACGCGGTCATTATAATGCTGTTTGGTTTGAAAGGCTGTGGCAGTAATGAGCATGTGAAAGTGCCATTTTCTAAAGAGAGCTGCCTGTTTTCCAAGTACCTATCATTTAAAGTTTCCTAGTAGGTACCTACATGATTTGAACAGTAAATAATCTGCATTAGATTAAGGGTAATTTACAGATATTTCATTAAATAAAAGCATAACAAAAGAAAGGAAACATGAACAAATGAAAATTGAAGTTATTTAAGTAAAAATTAAAAACCTAGGGGTGCAATCATGTTAGTAATTTGACATAATTATAGGCAGAAGATTGACATGGAAATCGTAGTTACAGGCGTTCTTCCTGGCTGTGGTCTTACTAACTCCTAAAATAGTATACTCGCGTGTTTTGTTAGTACAGGGCAGGGTTCTACCATGACTACTTATGTGATTATTTTAAGTTATTTTCAGATTTCGTGAGTGACTTACCCCCATATTCTAAGTCGTTCCTCCAAAACTTTTTACACTCCACTCAACCTCGTTGTGGGTAAAAATGGTAGTGTGCGCTAGGTCTAACACGGAGTGGCTACGTACTCTTTGCTCCTCCAGGTCCTTATGGAGTTATGACTTAGAATACCGAATACGAGGAGTATTTCGAAGAGGTTTTCAATGAGGTTTCGTTAAGTCGAGGACGAGTCAGTTTTGGAGGAACGACTTAGAATATCGGTGTTACATGAAAATAACCTAATAAGAATCGCCTAAGAGGCTATGGTACGCCCCTGTACAACTTTGACAGAAATGTCAGTCAGCAAGTTGAACTAGCGTTACGTAAGCGAACTCCCGGAAGTCCCGATTGGTCCCGTGCCCACGTCAGGCTCGAGACAGGATGCGGAGCTGGTACAGTTTGCACACATGTTCCACCATGGGCCTGTTTCCACAGGTGCGCCTCGCATTCCTGTGTTGACGAACTATTGTTTGGTATGTCTGTTTAGACCGTTGTAATAGGTTAAACTTAAGAAAAAATAGTATAACACCACTTTTTGTCCAACTAACAAAACTTTTGAATAATCGTAGCAGGAATATTTTAACATTGTGAATTTTATTTTGTCTGGACAGCAATGTATTTTGTTGTAAAGGAGTTTAGGTCGAAAAGAGTCCATCCACACTCTTAATTCATCATTCATACGAGGTTATATAAAATAGTACTTACCTAAGGGCCTTTCACATTTCCGTTTAATAATAATAATAATAATAATAATAATATTACACGTTTTATTGCACATAGATAGAACACATAGACTCAGAAAAAACAGTACAAGGAAACACACTAAAGGCGGTCTTATTGCTAAGTAGCAATTTCTTCCAGTTTCTGTTTAAAAACTTAACGGATATTTTTTCAGTAATTCAATGGGAGAATTCAGTTTTATTATCTACCTCTGATTTCAGTGACTGTGAATCCTTTGTCAAATAACGTTGGTTTGCTTATCGTTAGGCGTGTTCACGTTTACGTGGGTTATTTGCCATGTCAAGCAGTTAGTTGGTAGGTCAGGTGGAAGTTGGTTCGGTAGTAATGATTCCTTATAAAATTGACTTTGACTTTATGTCTTAAACGACGACTGTTTGTCTAGGAATAGCAAAATCGATGATCCCGCCACACAACATTGCTTACCATATTTACAAAAAAAATTGTTTATGTTCAGAAAAGAAAATGTTATTCATTTTGTTTATATACGTAGTTAAGCCTTTTACTTAATAATGAAGGTATAACAATTAAGGGTGTTGTAATGTGAATGTAATTTGAAAGTATTCAATTGATATTTGAGGGAAAAAAAATGTTGGACTATTCGAAAGTACTTATCTATAAGTCTATTTGAATAAAAATCTTTGACTTTGACTTTGACTTTGATTTTATAGTAAAAAAAAACTGCGTCAAAAAAACCGACTTCAAAAACTAAAAAGCAAAAAATAAGCCTTTGGAGTCGGTGCCAGCCAAGGCAAGAAAAATAAAAGAATAGGAGCTTAAAGTAGAATGTCTTGGCTGCCACCGACTCCAAAAGGCTTATTTTTTGCTTTTTAGTTTTTGAAGTCGGTTTTTTTGACGCAGTTTTTTTTACTATAAAATCAAAGTCAAAGTCAAAGTCAAAGATTTTTATTCAAATAGACTTATAGATAAGTACTTTCGAATAGTCCAACATTTTTTTTCCCTCAAATATCAATTGAATACTTTCAAATTACATCACACATTTTTAGTGTCTGTAATAGGCTGTTTTGTAAGCTACAGCAGGGTTTTTCTAGATTAGATAAGTTTCATGTACATTATAAACAAAATTATCGTAAATACTACATCGTCCAAGTCAACAAGAAATGAAATATATAAAAATGCTCATAACATAAAAAGTACTGGGTCAAACGAAACCAAATTTTTATGGGACCAATTGGCAACTATTCTGCGTCAAACAAAAAAAGAATCATGGAAATCGGTTGAGAAATCTCGGCGTAATCGGTGTACATACATAAAAAAAAATAAAAAAAAAATTATACCAACCGAATTGAGAACCTCCTCCTTTTTTGAAGTCGGTTAAAAATGGAAATGTTACTGCATTTTGAAGTCGCCTACTTTTAGTGTACAATAATTTGCCGCAGTCCCGTTTTCAAAAAGCAAATTAGTTTTTCTAGTAAAATACCTACATTACTTTCCAAGCAAAACTTCGTCAAATATTTGCCAACTTTGAAATAACAATATCGTCAATAAATTGAGCTGTTGATAGTTTCCCACTAATCCCGCAAAATATATTCCATCACACAGCTTAACCTCACAAAAACGCAACGCAACCAATCTGCATTAAATGCGGAAATCCGCATTACGAAATACCGCATTATGCATTAAGTCATCTGAATCGATGGATATCGATATAATACGGTAGATATCGATACTGCAAATCGGGCAAACATTCATAATCAGGCGTCTGGCGGTGCGTCCGTAATCCGTGTCTGCGAATCCAATTATCAACTGAAATGTATAAAGGGTTTTAGTCAGCTCTGTGCACGCCACGAAGAAAAAGTTTCTGATTATGAGGATTTATTAACCAATGTAGGGAGACTATTCAGAAAACTCACATTAAGAAAATGTGACTGAAGAATAATGAGTGAAGATTTAGATAGAAGTAGAATACGTGATGTCCTTTATCATACATAAGTAACCGTTATACCAAACCAACAAACGGTCTTTCCAAACTTCAGGAAATCCTAAAAATCTATAGTAACACGCAGTACACTTAATGTGTTATTAAAACCACGTTTTAAGCTGTTTTATTGCAACAAACGTTCTAAATAACGCCAATAAGTATTAATTACTATGTTGAAATTATTCTGTTACCGTTATTAATACATCAAAAATGTATTATAACCTAACCAAGACTCCATACTGTTTGACATCTTTCTTGATTTTCATAAGTCAAGCTTTTTTTTATAATTGACGGAGAGACTCTTAGCCTTCATCATTAAGGCTGAAGATGGAAGCGAACCTCTGCCGGAATCCTCAATCACTGAGGAACTGGTTATCTTATCTCTAACTGCCGGAACACAACAATGCTGAAAACATTGTTGTTATGGCGTCAGACTTAGATAAGATGATGGTAGCTAGCGAGGCGGACTTACTACAAGTCCTACCACCAACCAAACCGAATACAATATGTACCCCCGCTGGGAATCGAACCCGGGTCCCCTGGGTCTGATACCGGTGGTTGTACCACTAGACCACAGATGCAGTTACGAGCTCATTCAGAAGTGAGCCTAATAACGACAACCGCTTCGGTGGAATATCTGGAACGGTCTCATGTCGACATTTCCTGACATCCTGATTAATTTACCGGTCGGATCAATGGAACAGACTTCGCTAGCAGCAGATGTTTCATGTCTAGCTTTCTAGACTAAGTAACAATGAGAACGTTATGTGGGATTTGGCTTAGTTTGCGCACGTAGCGTCACCGTTAAATGAAGTTTAGATAAAGTTAGTAATATAACAAATTCATAAAAAACTAAAAGTAGTTTACTAGGTATATTCCTTTTACTCGTAGCAATGCATCAAAATTCGACACCTGCAAGCAAAAACATGGGAACTCAGATTTAGGCAGTAAAATTTCTGCTTAGTAAGAATATCCTCTTAGCTCAACTAAGAGGATATTCTTACTAAGCAGAAAATGCGATTTTTTTAACACTATCAGCGTATCTAAGTTTTAGCGCATCTAAATTTCTTTTCATGTCTCATATTCTGAATTGCCTAAAATGCGGGTTGAAAGTGATATGTGGCGGCCCTAGGGCTGTAATAAGTTTGAAAAAAGAATAGGGGTGTCATGTCAAATCGATATCTGTAATCTCTTTGGACTTTTATTTACCAAAGGTATGTAGGCAAAGGCACAGAAGCCTATACAGCTTATTTTGCTACATTATAAAATAATTAAACTCGTAGAAACCTTACAAAATTTTTTTTAGAATATTCTGTTTGTTTTTACTTTCCTCATATTCAAAATGAAAAGTAGAGTGTTTACTTCGGGTGTATGGACCCATAAGGGTCTCGAACTATCGGCGCCCTCACTTCGTTCGGGCGCCAAAACACTCGACTGTTATGGGTGTCATACAGCCCTTGGTAAACAATCTACTATTATGATTTAAATTCTGCAAGAGTGTAAAACATCCTAAAAACATTGTATCTCAGACATACAATTATTTTATTAAACAATTTCAAATTTAACGATTACATAAATTTCATACAACATTGATTGTGTGTCGACTTACAATGTAATTTTACAAAGTATATGAGGACGAATTTGATTGTAACTCACAAATATTATAGGTACAATAAATTATATAAATATAAACATATATGTCATCAACATAATACAAGGGTTAAGGTCTTACCACGTTTACTTAAGTGGTCAAGATGGATTGGCATTAGGCATTATTCGAAATTTATAAGATTTTTTTAAATCTTTGTCGTGATCTCCTATAAATTGCCAACAACTGAGTTACCATGTTTTTGCTTGCAGGTGTCGAAATGATAAAAACTGACAATTTAGATAATTACGGAAATAATAAATTAATACACTAAACTTGAAAATCATTTTGTAAATTAACCCGTAAGATATATTTAACAACACGAAATCAGGGAGAGTAATTAAAAAACATATTAAGGGTAGTCGCAAGCCCTTTGAGGGCGCTAAGCCGATTGGCGGAATGTTTCGGAGGAGGTTTTAAAGCAGATTACAGAAATGCCAAGTAGCCGCGCGCGCATACGAGACCTCGCCGATCGCCATGTGCCTACGCGGGTTAATAATATTAAGCGGCTTTGCGGACCAAGCAACTCTTAAACTCCGTAGGTTATTTGGCATTTTGTAAAGATTGCCTCTTCCGTATATCTGATTGAGGATGGATTAAATGATTTAATCAAAATATGTAGCTACGTTACGCATACATTTCCGGACGAAATAATATATTTGAGTACTCGTCTAGTAGTGATTCCTTATTTTAAGAGGCAGGAAAATTATTGAAGCTGGTAGCAAAAAATATTGAGGGTCAATCTAATCAAGAAAGCATATCGAGAATTCCTAAACTCTTTCAATGCAGGGGATTCAATATAAGGTTCACTATCAAACACATAGGTATAATTAACTTATTGTGTAATAAATTTGTGATGTATAATAAATTTATGATGAAAAAACCATGGGACTATCTTATAAAAATTGTATGTGTCCTACCTTCATCGCGTTTTCAAAAAGTCCGTCCTTATCAAATGCAGAAGAATCTTAATATCGATCGCTGCGCTATTCATTTCTTCGACCGTAAACTTAATATCATTCAAGCAGAAAACCAAATCACTAAATTAGTAGGTACCACAAATTTACCCAATTACCAACATACGTTTTACAAAAAGCTAGTTTGTTTTTTACACAACAAAAACTAAACTATATCAAACAGATCAGGGTTAAAATCGGCGTGTCTCGTTAAAGTGCGATTAGACGTTGTCGGACAAATTGCCGGCGCGCCGATTACCGCGTCCGGCGGCGTGGCTGAGTCATCGTCGATAGTTGGCTCAGCCATCTGCTGCGCTGGAGTTCGATACTCGCCGGAAAATTGGATGCAATTTAAAATGTTCGTTCTAATTTTCAGTCATTGTCAAGGTAAATGGGTAGTTACGTTTTTAGTAACTGAATCGAAAGAGAATCATTATAAAAGAAGAAATGTTTGTTAAGTTTGCACAGCTAGAAATGGAATCAGGGGCGTCCATTTTGCAGTTTACCCGATGCTTCAGACATTTTAAATCATAGGTACCTACAGGTTACCTGATTTATACTTTTTTCCTGTAAAACACACATTTTACATACATGGCATTGCGATACCAAACAAATTCATATCGGGTGCCATAATCTTTACAGCTCAACAATGTGATTGTTTATTATCTCCTCCCCAAATCTCCGTAGAGTCAACGGCGTCAGTACGAGCCAGACCACATCACTGGGCGTCGCATCGCAGACGGCGTCATACAACGCATCGCAGAATTAGCCGAAGCGCTGATATACCGTCGCGATGCAACTTTATGCGTTGGGTCATTGCTTCTTCTTTCTTATTTTGTAATATATAAGAATTGTACGGTAGATTGAGTTATAAATGGAGCCAACATGTGTTATTACGAAAAGAACACGGGTGAAACTCAGCCATAAAGTCGGATTTTTAATTCAGTAATCTGACAGGTATCAATGTCACTATGTAAAAATAATTCTGCTTTAAACTGTTCTTCGTAATGATTTGCTCAGATGCAGTTTAAGTCCAGTAAGTATTGATTCCATTCATGGACACAAATTCAATATTAACATTATAGCTACATTATAAAGCAGCATTATTTCTACAAAATGACATTTGGAATCTGTCGAATTACTTCACTAAATTAAAATCCGACTACAGCCGCCCGCGCCGGCCGGTTATTGCGTTACCGCGATACAGGACAGGATTACTTAGGGCTGGCAGATGCTGTGAAATTATACGGATATTATATTTTTTTTCTTTTTATGTAATAAAGAATTGTAACTTCGTTTTGTAGCAACAAAAATAAAATATCCAGTGGGCTAATTGTCTAATTTTAAAATCTAACGCAATCCCTTTCATTTCCATATTTGAAAGATATTTACATACTTCAAACCGTCACTATTTGACATTTGATAGGGATTGTGATCGGGACGCGTTTTCAAACGTATTGAATGAATGAAATTGAACTGTCTAAGCAAAGTGACACCCGAAAATATCCAACAAATGTATGGAGAAGTGTCAAATGAAGTGTCATTTAAAACATCATTCATTCCGAAAGGGATTACGACTATAAGTTACACAATTCCATAAATCACTATCACAAGCACAATCACAATACCTTTAAAAGGGATTGTGATAGATTTTGAAATTTAGACAATTAGGGGGCTGGTCGGTCGTGAAGATGCCTAATCTTAAGGGTAATGGCCTTTTATAACTCTGCTTTAATGATGTATAGAAAAAAATAATACAAAATTTTAAACATCGGAATATGGGTAGAAATTTACACAAGAGTCAACAAAAACAAGAATCAACAAAAATCCATGAGTGAGTATGTTATCCAATTTTCACAATCTTTATTCCTGATAAATTTAAAATCTAAATTCTTATGGGGAAACCATTTGGTTATTTTGGTAACCCTGCTCCTCGGGAGGGTTGTCACTCGGCTATTCAGCGCAGTCGTTTCGGTATCGATTCTAGAGGGGGCCCTGTATTGGCGATAAGTATGGGACAATACCTGCAGTTGGGCCCGTCTTTTGGGGACCGGAACGGAGTGATTATAATATACTCTTCAGGTGCCAAATACGGAGAAAATTGGTGTTACTTTTAATACTTTACAGAACGGTAACGTAAGGACACATGGTAGTGGCAAATAGGTATATTATTTCATTATAGTATTTTAATCATGAAAACAAATTTGAATGTCTGTCCAAAATCTTTATCTTCTTCGTTAATAAGAAATAGAGACCAACTTTCAGAATAACTATTTATCACTAGCCTTCCGAAGGTTATTACAACACAATCCCGTTAAGAATATCATAAATTCCTATCTTAGTGCTAGTCTACATCATTAAAGGATCCTGTATGTAATATTTCAGCTTAATCGTTTCAGCCGTTCGGGCTGTGCGTTGTCTGTCAGTCAGTCGCGATATTGTTTTATTAGTATGACATGACTTTTGGTTTGAGGAATGCTGCTGCAATGACGTCCTTCTGGGGCTCGATTTCTGCTACGGGTACATTGACGGCATTCTTATCTTTTCTTCTTTCCCCAGCCAACACAAGGACCGCGGTCCCCGGACTACCGACACCCAGTCCCGAGGAAGAGCTCGCTATTCGACCTTCCTACTAGTGGCCTACCATCTACCACCCTTTTCCATACCTCCACCATCATCTACTACATTGGAACAATCCGGATTGTCCATGGTTTATACCCTTTTTCTCTCTAATTTTAATTCCTCAAAACGAATGTTATGCCAATCTATCGGGCTTTCGTGATTGCGTCGACAATGAGCCAAATCAAAAACAGGAGCCAAACTAAGTAGCTCCGGCAACTGTAAGTTAATAAGTGTTTTGTCGACTCAACCCAATTACTGGTTGCAAACTCGTCACCTCTAACCGCGCATTAACCTATTCACTAATCAAAACGTGTCGGACGCACCCCAATTGAGTAATAACCTGTTAAGGCGGCCGGCGGGAGGCATTGTGCCGCAAATTGCCGCCAAATTGCGAACAGACTCGGCTCCATTTAGCCCGCGTCTGCGCCCGATTGGTCGACACGCCCTTCCCCCTCCCTCCCCTCCCCCCCTTCCCGCCAAAACTCCATTCAAAGCGTTCCAAAGAAATGAAATTATGCACTCCGTAAATAACAACTCCTTTGTGCTCGCCTTATTTAAACTGTCAGTAGAAGTGCTCCGGCGATGGAGCGCAGTGACTGGCCGGCTGTCAGCTGAACCGTCGATCCTTAACAAATTGGACGCTGAATCATTTCGAAGACGATTGTGATTGTCACTTTTGTGTTTGCGGCTATTAGGTGATCAATGACGAGCGTTGGCATCACTTACGATAATGAACTGTGGGTAACGTTGAGCGATTCAATTGGAATACTGTCAGCCAATCGTTTGTAGAAATAGTAGGTAAGACTTCTTAGCGCTTTTTAATATTAATAGGTAGGCTTTCTTTCTTTATTAAATAACTAGTGGCTGTCTGCGGTTTCACCCGCGTGGTTCCCGTTCCCATGGTAATACCGGGTTAAAAAGTATTCTATGTGTTAGTCTACTACTTGAAGTCCCTACATACCAAACTTTATCCAAATCCGTTCAGTAGTTTTTGCGTGAAAGAGTAACAAACAAACAAACAAACTGACATACTTCCACATTTATAATATTAGTAGGATTAAAGATTTCTAAGTTTAGCTTTGACTACCTGACATCGGTGACAATAATTCTTTCATTATCACCCAGTAAGACAAATTAGACAAAGCCACATCAATCAAGCTCACCTCATAACAGCCGTGGCCCCATTACCGGTTGTTATCCAAACGTGGCGCGAAGGGCGCGTAATCAATCAGCGGGCAGATTGCAGCCGGGTCAATGAAGCGAGCTCATCTCTTAACAGAATAATCTCCATGAGTAGCAAGTGCCCGGGGACACAGCTCCCCAGGGACGCCCACAGGGTTGCCTCTGCCAAATCACACTTCGTTCCTGAAATGGAACAAAGGGATCGTCATAACAACAACACGCTGTCTCACAAACGAGACTGGACTGTATGGAACTATTTAGTAATCCGACTTCTTTTCAGGTGTAGGTATGTGTGTAGGTAGGTATATTATGTGTGATTAAACAGACAGATTAAAAATTAATCTACAAAAATATTTACTGAAATACATCTTCCATTATAGTCTGAACTAACAAAATTTTATCCATTATTTAATTGTAAGGAAACCCTTGATTCTATGTCTTCTACCTAATTCATTCTATCAAGTCAGAAGTCTAACAGTCATGTTACTTGTAGTAGTAACGGATTAAATAATCATGTAGCGACAACCCTGTGCAGTGGTGGCGTGTAAACAGCGCATTATCCGATAATAATTCGCGCACAACAGCGCGGGGGAGGGACAGCCCTCGTACAACTGTCGGCTTAGCGCCGAACACAATGTGGACTTGTGGAGGGACGCTCGGTCACTCTGTTCGCGATTAGGTTTAACATAATAGTATCTTCATTGACTATAATAGTCATAAATAGGTACGCAACAAATAGCCGCAGGGCAAGTAGCTCGAAGTACCAAAATGGGCATGGTACAAACAGATGGATCAATAGTATTTCGCGGCGAACACAATGTGGAATTGTGCAGGGACACTCGGCCACTCTGTTAATGATTAAGTTAAAGCTGATGGTATCGGTATTGACTATAATCTTAAATAAGTAATGCAACAAACAACTGCAGTGGCAAGTAACTCGAAGGACCAAAAAATGGATAAATAGTATTTAGCGGACTTGTGGAGGGACACTCGGTCACTCTATTTATGATATTTTATCGTCATAAATAAGTATGCAACAAACAACCGCAGTGACAAGTACCTCGAAGGACCAATAAAATGGATGAAGCAAAAAATGCAGATTGATTATTATTGCAATATCGTCGACATAGATATGCACAAGGCAATCTCAACTTGAAAAAAGCAGCTGACGAGTAAGTGGTGCAAATAAAATTTAGGCTGAGTTGCACGAGTTAACTTTAACAGATATTTGGTTATCAAAGCTGTCAAATCCTATACTTTGGTTAAAGTTATAGTTATACAGTCCACGCTATAGTTAGCTGCCTTTTGGTTACCTACACGTGACTACCTACGTCGTTGCTATAACATAAAACACGAACGATTAAGCAAACCCGTATTCGGCAAACAAAATAGAACCGCCTCGAACTATCCCGTAGCGATGTTAATTCCCCAATTTCGACGCACACCCATCACGCGGACGCGCGGAACAATCACTCCGGCGCCGGCAAACTGTTTCAACAACATTGCAAATACGACCCTTCCTTAATGTGACCACCACTGGCTGACACTTCGGAATCCGACTAAAAACCCCTTTTTCCTTAACCGTTGGGAGCCCGCGCAGGGACGGGGAGACCCACATACGCCGGTGGTTGGCACACACTAGCAATAAATCGTCGACACAGTCATCCCCGCACGCATCATTACCGCCCCGGAATGCGCTAAATTAACAATTACGCGAACCTTCGTACCTCTATGTTAATTAGTAAATTCGTACGTGGGGATGTGATGCTTCTACTTATAAGTGTTGTGTTACGCAATTTCGAGTTTCATTTGTTCATTTGAATTTCATCAATTAGTGCGGATCGCGCCGGAATGTGGGCGCCGACGGTAATGAGAAAATATTTGTGATCATTTGCGTTTCAGGCAATTTATAATGGCAGACATCGCTCAGGTTATTGCCCTCGAAATACCTTCATACGGCAAATCCATACGTAGGTATTATTCCAAAAACTCACATTTTGGGTTTGTGTTTATGTGATGGATACATATTTTTGGTCTTATTTTGAAGAAAATTGTAAAAAGGTAAAGTTTTTACCCTACAACAAAGATTGCTTCATCGGGTTGAACCAAATGTGAATGTGGTTTTGTTTGCACCACTGGTAATGCAAACGAAACTGCTTTGTCTCATTTGCACCACAGGTGGTGCAAGTCGGTAGTGCAAACGGTACAACGGGGAAGTATTGAAGATTTTTTCTTCAAAATCAAACCAAAAACAAAAAAATGAATTTGTGATGCACATGGCTCAATAGAACCGATTTTATACAAGCAAAAGCCTGTGAATACTTAAAGTAATTTAAAATAGAAAAACACAGTCGTCCTCGTGTAACAGTAGGTAAGTCAGTAAGTCGGTGCGTTAAAGGCTTGTGCCGAATCCGCACATAATCACCCCCTGATCTCGGTTCGGCCCAAATCCGGGTCCGAGCCGGGTGAGCCCGCGATGCCCGGGGCGGCCGGTAATTGAGTAATTTCCAATTTCCACCCGGACCAAGTCTGCAAATTAGTGCCGGGTATTTTTGTTGCGTCCGAGACGATTAGAAAGCAACGGTGTCTTTGTCTTTGTAAGCACAATTTTCATCGTCTCGATATTGATAATTGATAAGGATAGTAAGTTGTTCTAACTGTATCTTACTGTAGTATTGTGGGAGCTCGGGTTTACCTGCGGAAATCTGAAAAATGGGGATTGATGATGGACAGTCCTTGTCGGCAAGAATTATTAAATATCTTGAGTTACATGCCCGGACATAGGAAACTTTTTCTCAAATATGTAACACAGGCCTACCGCGTAAGTGCCGTCGGCATCGCTGTCAACTTCACTTTGACAGCCGACGGCGTTTCCGTACAACGCAACTTCAAGGTTATCGTCCTATTAATAAGATTCCTTTTCCTTAGTCAGTTAATACTCGACTTTGTGTACGACCAAGACAGCGATATAGCATCAGCAGCGCTCGCGTGTGAAGAGTCGCGCCCATATTTGACAAGTCGACGACGACGTCGACGATACTTACCGCGGTAGGGCCTCTGTTACTGTTAGGCATGTCAAATATAACAGACTGTTAAATTAAGAATCAGTTTAATTGTTATTTACAATTTAACTAATTTAATTATTCCTCTGGCTCATTTGCATAATTTTAAAATCGTTTTTTTTCGTTGCGTTTCAGAAAGCCTGTTTTGGTTGCTTACAATAATCTGTGTCTCTAACATGAGCTAGGGTTAATCCTAGTCACACATTAATGCTGATTGGTAAACAAGCAGTTAAATTGGTCGAGGCAGATGAATCAGGCTGATCCGATTGTGCGGGCGGGTGGCCGGTAATCGCGACGGCTCAGGGACGGGATTACGACGCGACCGACAACGAAATCACTTCCGATACACTACACTACATATAAGGAAATTAAGAAGAACAATTGTATTTAGTGACATTCTTTAACACTGCACCTTTGAGGCTTATATAGCTCTGCAATCGATATATGCGTGAAGGTATGAAAATTATGAAAGGAACACGTTGAAATACTATTTATTTCCTATGCTGGTCTGGGAGTGAAAGAAAGAGGAAATATATAATAAAGAGGAAAGATTTGATTGTTTGTTTGCTTGTGTGCATTAAATAGGCTCCAAAACTACTGAACGGATTTGGATGAAACTTGGTACACAGATAGTAGATAGCCTAGCTTTGAACATAGGATACTTTTTATCCCAATATTCCCACGGGAGCGGGTTTTACGCGGGTGAAACCGCGAGCGACCGCTAGTATTCAAATAAACTTAATAGCTTTGCCTTCGAATATTATCCATATTTTTTTTGTACCAGCCATTTTCTTTGAACTTATTAACTCTATTAAAAAAGACCACTATTCTTACTAGTGCTACCACATCACATAACAGTACAAATCAGTAGAATAATCATACAAATTGCGACAATGTAATAATAATTATAACGGATCATTACAGTGATAATTAAGTCAATTTAGGTAATAGGGGATATGTGGGGGAGGAGGGAGGCAGTAACAAAATACTGTGGAGTATTAATTTGGAGATAGGATCCAGCTTAATTAACGAATTTAATTAGAAATTAACTGTTTTCGTAGAGCGCGCGCGCCGTAGGGTTGACTGCTGTCGCTCTAATTTAAAGAAAAAATCATTTGTTTATTTTATTGCGATTGTCTAAAAACGGTTTTATAAATAATATCAACTACAAATAGTAGTATAGGTAACAAGAAAGAAATAACATTATTATAACTTATTAAATGCATAGCATACCTTCAATAGGCACAAATCTTAAGTTTCTTCGCGCACTTATCATTGAAATAAAACAACGTTTACTGATTTAAGTGTGATTATTATATTTCACCGTTAATATATTTTTGGTGATTTTTTTTTTGGTAGCTTCAGTGTTTTGTTTAGGTTGCAGAATGTCCTGGTTTTCTTTTTTTCTTTAAAGTTAAAGTTAAAGATTAATTTTATTAATAAATTGAAGAAGATGCACTTAACGTATTATTCTTTATTTTAATAATACCATGTACCCTACCGGAAACCTAAATATTTCACAAAGTGTAAAACCTGATATATTTTTTTATTTTGTACAATTGTAAGTAAAAAATGTGAAAAGAATTTCACATTTATTACTCACATTTGTAAAAAAAACTCTTAATTTACGTAATTTTAGACTTACCTAAATAAGAAATAGTCCCAAAAAGGTACTTCTTACACAATCCCTAAGTCGTTTTATAAAAGTCTACGTTCCGCAACCCTACGCGCGCCAGTGAATTTGAAAATTTAATTTAGTTAGGTATTGTTCCCGCTAATTGGTTTGTTTTCAGCGCTTAGTTACTATTTCAGCGTCCGAATTGGACGGTTAATGCCGTTCGCGCGCAAATTGACAATTTGACGGCAACTCACGGCGCTAACTAACAGACTGAACAGAATTAATTGATTTATGAACACCACATTGTTTCGGGTATGAAGTTGTGATAGATAATTTTTTGTACTGACGACCGGGTTTTTTCGATTTTATTCGGCTTAATAGGTTTTGTTAATTATAATTATTTCAGTATCAAAGGTTGTTCTTCGTCATAGTTAGTTACTTAGTATTTCAGCGTCCGATTTGGACCGTTAATGCCGTTTGCGCGCAAATTGACAATTTGATGGCAGCTCCGGAGCGCTATGGACAGAATTAATTGATTTATGAATACCACATTGTTTCGGCTAAGAAGTTAAAATAATCTTATGATTACACTTTAGCATGTTTTCGGATTGTTATACCTTTTGTTTCCATACTTAAATCTTTCATAATTATAATTACTCATTTTAGTCTCGAGAGTTACTATAATAGGCTATTTGACAATGCGAAAAATAAAGTGTCAATAACTGTTATCAGTGTAAATTATAAGTTTAAAAATAGTTTTTTATTAACGTAAGTTGAAAATAATTATACATTTATTAATAAATCCGTAAATAAAAATGCATTTTTTAAACGTTTTGTCACGTGACACAAAACGCTCCTGATTCGTCGAGTTTATAATGACGTCACCTGCTTGTAAACCTCGTTTGCCTACGTATGTGGATGATATGCAGAATACAGGCAAGTGACGTCACCGAACCCATTGCAGCGCCATATTGTCAAAGTAGCGTTTTGGCGCGCTATTTAAATATTGAATTTTTAATTTGATATTTTCAGCAAATATGTACCAGAATTAAAAAAAACATATTTTACTGGGTTCCTTAAACTCCACTACATAATATAAAATGGATTTTCAAAACCTGTCAAATAGCATATTCTTTGTTAATAATGAATGATGATATAAAGATACGAAGCCGGGCAAATAAGAAAGCAAGAACGTATTTTAAAACATATATTACTTTTCAAAATTCGTCTTTATTTTGAAGATCTTGACACGTACACGGATAAGGTTGCCATGATATCCAAAAACAAAACTAATGAAGGTTTTGGTATGGTAAAGATGCGGCTAGCAACCGCAGAATTGTCTTTCGGGGAGGCCTATACCCAACAATGTGTGACGTGATGCTGAAATGATAATAATTTAAAGGAACTTTTGGTATTTTTATAGCCATATTTTTTATAGGTTTCAACTTGATGAAATTAACGTTTTTTTAGTTTGTCTTTTCTATTTAATTTTTACGTCACTAGCAATTGCTGATCTTCCCTCTCTTCCCTAGGTGTGGTTCCAGAACCGACGCGCGAAGTGGCGCAAGACGGAGAAGTGCTGGGGCCGGTCCACCATCATGGCCGAGTACGGGCTGTACGGCGCCATGGTGCGGCATTCCCTGCCACTGCCCGAGACCATACTGAAGAGTGCGAAGGAGAACGACTCGGTAGCGCCCTGGCTACTCGGTGAGTCGAACGTCAAGCCTTTGAGCGTTTGCGCATTGCGACCGATTCGAATCCGAAAAATGCCGGTCTGAAGTAGCTGTATAGGTCGCGACAAGTAACTTGACATAATGTTTCGTTTGCACTAGAGGAATAGTGCGAACAAGCCATTATGAGGTCGATAGAAATTCATCGAGAGCACCAAGTATCGATGCCAGGGTACGTGCCGCGAGTAGTACCTACATTTTGTATGAAAAATGGTATTAAATGGAGATCAAATTGGTTTATTCCGTTTTGGCTGTTACTAGAACGTCAAAAAAGCAAAATTTTATGGCGAAAGACCTTGTAATTACAAAGTGACTATTTAGTTATCTGCATGTGCTTGTAACAAGAAAAACCGACAAGAAACTAATCAAGGGCTGTTTTTTCCCCTGTTTTATTCCATACAGACTCAAATTGAAAAGTATCAGTTTACGGAAAAAAACCGGCTCATCTAGTGCGTAATCTATCGTACTTCTAATTTTTACGGATTCTGATCAGACGCAGTACGAAATCGCTTTCACGTAGTGCCCAGTAAGAATTTTATGCACAAATACCGCCATCTATAACACCAATAATGGACCTGAAAATCGGATCTTCGTTTTAATCTATGTAGTATTTATAGGTCCCTATGAAGCAGCGTTTGCATCCACAAAAATGTCATTATACCTTCTGGTGTAGACCTCGAATATCTAATCCAAGTAACAGCACCGAATGCGAAATAGTTACCTACTGTAGTTACAGTCATACAGAATCAGATTCTTGTCCATGACTACATCTATAAGCAGCTTTTATGTTCACAAATGAATGAATAAAATAAAATATCTGAAAATCTATGAAAACGTACTTAAATTTAAATTAGTAAGGACGGCAGAATATTTGGGGACTAACTATAGATTTTTTTTTACATTGGAGGATAATCTGATATATTATTTAAGGTTATATGTTATTGAATTCCGTTTATTAATACCTACAGCAAGGTTCTCAGGATATTCCATTCCTGTGAGGGTCAGGATACTAAATTTAATTGGATACCTATGTGCCTCGTAATTGCACCGAAACAACTGAGTAACTCTATATGGGCAGCTCTGGAGACCGGCTATTGACTTATGGCGTTAACTTATGTTAAATTTTAAATAGAAAAATATTGGAAAAAATCAACTCGGCGGCTACAAGTGAATTCTCAGATGGGACCCATCTGAAAATTCACTTGTGGTTGATTTTTTCAATTTTTTTCAACTTAAAATTTAACATAAGTATAAAAATAGCGTTATGGCGTTAAGCTAATTTAGTTATAATGATTTAAGTTTGATTTATTTATCATATTATTTTCCTCTACTGAAACTCACTGAATAAAGCACAAAATTGCTTAAAATAAGCAATGCGGAGTTTTAGTTACTTTTTATAAAAAAAAAGTCACTAAAACTCCTTGAGATAAGTAACTTCCAAGTCAAGTGAGTGCACTCACTTACCCGTGTCCTATCAGTAGGTACTCTTACCACGAAAAATCTGTCGAAATCTAGTTGTATTACTAGAAAAATCTGTCAAAAAAGTTAAATAGAAAGATCTGTCGAAACCAAGTTGTGTAACTACTAACTAGAAAAATCTGTCAAAAGAAGTTAAATATCTAGTAAGATCTGTCGAAATCCGATTGAATAGTTAAACATAGCGCCACCTACCTACGAAATGGGTACTATCATTAGCCATTGTACTCTATTCGTTGTCGGGTTCGGGTACTGACTGTGGTGCTTTTGTTCAAGAGTCGAGAGCAGTGACCGAGGGCGCGCGGCCATAGCAGCCCGTGACCTGCAGGCAAGCCGGTGAGTCCTCCCACTCACTTACTCACTGCTTGGTCACTGCTTCTCAACAGTCTTAACTAATTAGCTGGGACAAACTCACTACCCTTGCATGCTATTTTCAAATCTAATTATAACGGTTTAAGGACTAAACTTGTTTGATTATGAAGTTTGTGAATGGCTTTGTTTTTGATAGAATTTGATGAATTAATGGCGTGGCGGAAGTGAGCACAACCAACAGCAAAACACTTCTTTTAACTTGTCAACAACATTTATTACTCATGAATAAACTCCTACAAGGTTACAATAGAAAAATTCACATACTTGTATCCAAAGATTGCGTCCGGCCATTTTAGTGTTCGGTTCGAGAAGGGACGAACAAACGTCAAAAAAGTTAATGTGACAAATAGAGTTGTGTTGTCATATAAAAAACAATAACATTTAATATTTAAGGGATACCATAGTTGGGTAAGGCTACCCATACACAATTTAACAGTTTTAACATTGAAGATAGGGAATATTTATATAATTACTATTAACCTTAACAAATTAATAAAAATAACTTGTTGGCAACTAATAAGACAAGGTGTCAACGTCTTAAAATTGTAGGCTTATTCTGGACGGAATTGAGTTGCGATCGAAATATTCAACATCAAGACTGTATCTTGATTATTACTTTTAATAAATAATAAAACTAAATAACTTTTAATAAAGTAAATAATGTTTGACTCTGAAAATCGATGGTAGAGCCAATTTAAAATCAACGTCGAGAATCAGTAATACCTAATTAATGAATCATGACGTTAATTCGACTTCGATTTCAACTCGATCCCATCAATAGAAAGCCTTCTGTTTCTCATTACGTGTCAAACAATGACTTCTAAACTATCAAAATGACCCCAAAACCAAATGAAAGAGTTTCATCACCGTTTCCCAATCGTGCCGTCCGTTCAACCACCGTCGTCGGACTAACTGTTTTCGAGAGCCATTAATCCGTGGACGCACCCCCCTACCCCCATCCAAACAAAGGAAGCATAATTTTTAATCTCAACAACAAGAGATGTTCATTTTTCGCGGCATGGAGGTTTTTATCTGTACCCAACTTTCCTGAAAAATCGTGCCAGGCAAATTCCAACTCTGTCCCAACGTAAAAGCGATACATTATAGGGCATGTATAAAGTTGTAAATGGGAAGAAAACAAGAAAATGTTGACAGCTTATGAGCGCCTTTATTTTCCCTGCGCGTACCGACGTGAAATGTGGCCACGTTTGGATAATATTTTACTTTGATCAACTGTGAAATATTTATGGCGCGAGGAATACGTTGTTTCGGTTTTATCGAGCGGTTTTTGGTAAATATGTTGTTGGGTTAGTTCTTGTGTTTGCACCGCAAACCTATGTAAGTTTGCTGTTTCCTAAAGATATCAACAAAAATATAAAAATGTAATCCGCTTGCTTATCTTGTGGGCATTTTCTTGTTGAGTTTGGTGGGGCTTTAATTGAATATCTGACTGCGTGAATTCGGATTCATTATTTTTTATATATATATCAATACTTATGTTATGAATAGATAAGATTTAGTAGTTTCGGAGCCTATTCAATGCAAAGAAACAAACAAACAATCAAATTGTTGTTTGTTTCTTTGCATTGAATAGGCTCCGAAACTACTGAACGAATTTGGATGAAATTTGGTACACAGATAGTAGAGAGCCTGGTTATGAACATAGGATACTTTTTATTCCGATGAAACCGCGAGCCGTCGCTAGTAATTCTCAAAGTAACTTAATTATTTTGGATCTACTCGTATAATGTTTCAGTGCATGTCAATGTAAAGAGTGAAATAAAATGCTGTACTACTAGGAACTTAAGCACTGAAATTTAATTAAATAAAGTGTTGTTTAATTATTATATTGAATCTAACATTTTCGTAGCTACGACCTCGTAGCTCGTAGCACATGTTATTAAGATCGCAAAAATGTGTTTAAAACGATATCACAGACACAATTACTTAATTGAATATATAAAAAAAAATGTTAAAATAAAAAACCCCAATACAAAAAAGGAAAATAAAAAAAGTATCATGATTAACAAAACATTTCTAATTCATGTCTAACTATATCCAAAGTAAAACTAACTACACTCCACCTATATAAACGCGTCTTTAAACCAACATTCTAATTCGTGATAAGTCACAAAAAGGATCGGCCGTACTAACTACGTCACAGCCGGTTTTCCCCTCGAGCCTCCGTGGGGTGGGGCGGGGCGCTGGGAGGTGGTGGGGGCAACATGGCCGCGCATTGTCTAAAGGCTCGATAGCTCGCGCTTACATATTAATCATATGCCGCACGCGGCGTCGGCGGCTGGACGTCTCGCGAGCGAGCTTGTTTTGTTTGTGGGCGTAATTTGACGGATAAATAAGGCTTAATGATCGGCGGGTTAAGAAAACGATGTGGTTAAGTATGACTTTTGGAATAAGGTCGGTTTTTCTAACGCCATTTTTCTGTAAACGTTTCTACTTCGCATTAAATTTTAACAATATTAAGGAATTAATATAAAAAGCTTTAAGAATAATTTTATCTTATTGAAATTAATTGACTTAAATATTGTAGGCTATGAATTTAATACAAAATACTCACTCTAGTAATTATTGTATAAACATACAGCCTGGCACACATACATACACATACTTCAATATATACCGCAGTTAATTGTCATGTAAATATTATTTTAATTATTAGTACGGAAAGGAATAAATACTAATATATAATAATATGTATTTATCGTCTCCAATCCTCATTAAATTAAATGATGTTTAGTGTTATAAAATACAGAGATTATTAATTTATTACAGTTAATTGAGCACAAATAATCCAGTTAATTACATAATTATATAAATTAGTACATAATTATTTGTGATTACACAATTTTTAAGCTGTAACGTAAAAAATATTCACTTCAAGTTTTGAGTAAAATAAACACATCAAAAATCCATTTAATAACTTTCATTAATGGGCACTGATTAAAATGATTGTTTATTATGAGATTGATTGGTCAAAAAGTTGTGGACGTAATTATTAAACTCATAGGTTAAATTGTTATTTTAGATAATTATTTCAGATTTTAATGTAATATGTATACCTTTCATTAATTAACGTTTTAATTTTTATTATTTCATATTGATAATTAATTTGATACAACTTGATCGGAAGTTCATTAATTATTGAAGATAATAAGTCAAGTTGAATTGATTAAACATTAATTGGATACCAGTATAAGTTAAGGCCGATGACTTAAACGAAACATCTAAAATAACAATTGGTAACTCTTCAAATGTTAAAGAATAAAATGAAAGAAATATCAGTCAATTGTTTAATAGCTTAAAACACACGAGGGTTTAGTGGTGACTTGATTTCAAAGCAAGAGTTCCAGGTTCTGTTCCGCAAATGGACACTAATGCATCGCGAGAGCTCAGAATTATCTGCCTATTATACACTTGCTTTGTGCATCCTCCTGCATGCAATCTTGCCATTAGACAAATGGATGCCATTCAATTTTCCACTACACGTCTTTGAAATCTGGAATTTCTGGAGAGGACGACTAAAGTCGCCGTTGACTCTGAGAGGTTGACGCTTTGATCTGGTATATAGTTTGTTTGAGAATTGAGAGCATTAATTTTAGATCTAGTTGAGATGATGATCTAGTTTTCGCTTTGAAGATCCCTTTGATTTTGTTGTAGGGCTTTCAAAGTATGATGCAAGATGATAGCTACTCTGAACAGCAAGTAAAATATGATTAACATACCCAGTTAGTCCCTAGGATCCCAACATATCTATGTTATTGTCGTAGCAGAGTTTAAACAGTAAGACTACTAATGTTAAAAGTTTAAAAATAATTAAATAACAGCGCTATTAAATATCGATAGAAAAAAAAATGCTAGGATAGCGTTTTTGCATAAAATAATCGTGATCAAACTAGAACATTATTATCTCTCTTAGTTCCTCTTCCAGCTCTATTTGTCTATATGATTCTTTTATAATATGGAAGCATATAATGGAACTCTTTGGCAAGCCGGTACAACAAATACAAAAAAAATTAAACCTGATTACAAATAAGTATACATAGTTTTTGAAGCTTTCTTTTAGATATGATTTATGTTAACTGCTTTGCAATTTTTCCTGAATTTTCAATTATTTTTTTGGTTACCCAAGTTACAGGCTTAGCCTAGTTTGGGAACCTCTGGTCATTGCATTGAAAGCTGCATTCTTCTATGCACAATTGATTTTACTTTCTTTTATGTGTTTTAATGTAATCCTCTTTATTTGATAGAATCAGGCGTTACTTGGCGGAAATCCATATCTTAGTAGAAAACGAAAAATATGTCGCGTAATTCCGCAAGAAAAAATGCAGATGCAGCCCAGTGACACACCTTGCACCTTCACCGACTACTCTACACGTGTTTCGCCCACACACGGAGCATCCTCAGGAGTTGTTAGACTGAGGAGTTGTTCGGTGCTGAGATTGGCACGGTCTAACAACTCCTGAGGATGCTCCGTGTGTGGGCGAAACACGTGTAGAGTAGTCGGTGAAGGTGCAAGGTGTGTCACTGGGCTGCATCTGCATTTTTTCTTGCGGAATTACGCGACATATTTTTCGTTTTCTACTAAGTAATCCTCTTTTTTGTGCAATAAATAAATTTTATCATTTTTTTATTTTATTTATCAGATATCAAAAATATCTGTGCCAGAAAGTTTAATTTGTTCTAGTCACCAGCTAAAGTACGACTATGTTAGATTTGGCACCGATCTTCCACTATTTACAATGGAAAGGAGGCAGATAAATTTAACAAAGGAAGGCGCTAACCTACTATAAAGAGTTGCCCTTATATTAAAGTGATAATTATATCCTTAAGACAAGAATATTACTAGTGATATAGACAATGTGTTCTTTCGTCATTGGTCGAGCATAACGACTGCTTGAGGTAAGGCATTTATTTATTGTAATTACTTGTATTTTTACTAAATTTTACTTGTATTTTTGCACTTGTACTTTGACTATGTATTTTTGCCTGAAATAAAGCTATATTATTATTATTATTTTCTGTCAGACTAGACTTTTTAATTAAAAAGAATTATTTATATTCATATCAACTTGATACAAACTAAAACAACAGCATTATTGTCTTTAACAATTCTTTCAACAATTCTTACGACCACTTACACGCCTATGGTTTAAATCAAAACTCATGAAGTACATTTCCCGTTGATTTCTCATCACGGATTTTCGCAACAGAGACTCGCATCAGAAATAAATGTCTGAAAATAATACTAATGATCAGTGGGCCAATATAATTCAAATCCGCTCAGCCGTTTTTGCGGGATCAAAGTAAGAAGCATCTAAACATCCCAAACTTACAAGCGCTACTCAACATCAGCAAAGGAGTGGAACTTACTCCCTGCGTCTGTATTTCCGAGTACTTATAACCCGACCACCGTCAAATCAAGAGTGAATAGGCACCTTCTGGGTTAGCTCGCTCCATCGTGGATAAGAAAGAAGAAAGAAATAAAGAAAAATGTTTATTTGGCATCCACACTACGATACAACTGATACAGATTTAAAAAATAAAATACAGACCTAACGCACACGGCGCATCGTCGCATGACGCCAAACTGTGCCAAGCTCAGTGTAAGCAGCAAGCTGGGCTTGCTGCACTGATATTCTGCTTGATACAGCAGTGACAATCAGAACGACAGAACAACAAGTAATAACTAAAATAAACAAAACAAAAATAACCGACCTTTGGAA
This sequence comes from Chrysoteuchia culmella, assembly GCA_910589605.1. Lineage (NCBI taxonomy): Eukaryota > Metazoa > Arthropoda > Insecta > Lepidoptera > Crambidae > Chrysoteuchia > Chrysoteuchia culmella. Next base: position 450,339 of record OU342657.1, read on the forward strand.
ATCCGGTCCAATGCTCTTCAATTTCCAAAAGTCGGGTTCGATTCCCGTCTGAGAATTCACTTGTGGCCGAGTTAATTTTTTCCAATATGTTTCTATTTAAAATTTACCATAAGTATAAAAATAGCATTGAAAAATGCAAAAATTACAAAATCATAAAAAAAAACAAAAATAACTAAAAATAAAAATTCACTCACAAAATCACAATTAAATGAAATGAAACTGGATGCTGTCTCAGCCCATGGGCTTGATTGTGATCAAGAGCAAACCCATTAAGGCGGTACCCTGACCGAAAGTGGCGCCGCGTTGAATTTCATTTAATATCTTAATTCTAATTCACAATTTAAATAAAACTTTACGTGGAATTTTTAGAGCCCATAATCTAGTATTTTTAGACGGTATCATTACATTCCCTCGTAGTCACTGCTAGAAGTAGATAACAAAACTGCTAAAAGTGGCCGTTTTTGACACATTTACTATCTACTTCTACGAATGACTATGACGAGATGTAGCGATACCTTCTAAAAATACAAGACAATGGGCTCTAAAAATTCCACGTAAAGTTTTATTAAAATTGTGAATTAGAATTACGATATTAAATAAAATTCAACGCGGGGCGCCACTTTCGGTCAGGGTACCGCCTCAAAAGTAAAAAGAGAACTTTCACGCAAGGCAGTGGGATTAAAATTCTAGGAGAAGGTGGTATTGTACTAAACATAAAGATTGATAGTGGTCAAATCCGTCAACCGCGATACATTTTCCAATCTTTTGCCCCTGAAATTGATAGTGCAATCTAACTTTAGTTTTGACTACTTTTGTAATAATCGAGATCTAACTGCGAACGGTGGGCAGCCAGTAATTACCCGTACGGTACCTAAATCAACAGGATTTATGTGTGCATCTCTAATGGCGGAACTTCGCAATGGCGGAATCAGTCCCGCGTAACGAGCGGAGTTGCCGAGTTGCCCAGTTGTCGCCATTAGGTGCCTGACTCCGCCAACTTTGGCGGTTAATTATTTTATACTACTGATTTATGGTGGCCTTGTTGGGTAATGTCCTTGTTAATCCAGATTTAATCAGATCAATGTGATTTCTCGGGAGACTGATGAATTCAATAGCTTATGAAAAGCCAGTGTAGTTCGTATTGGGTTAGTAAACTTGGTTCGCCGAAGCCCGATCTCGTTAATTTTTAGATAAAGTTGGTGTTCGTTGAAGTATAATTTAAATCATATAGATCTAATAGAATTTGAGAACATTTTTGACAACATTATTTTCCATTCGAAACAATTCGGAAACATTTAAATACTTACAAAACTCACGTCACGATGGTAACCTAGGAATGGTATAGACTTTAGAAATTTTCTAGTACGTGTCAACGTTTTATTGTAATATTAACATTTTGTGTACTGTAGAAAGGATTGTATTTATTTAGGTTTAGTCAAATTTCGTGATAGAATAATTTAATCGTCTCTATTCGACAGATGAGCAGAAAAGCGCACCTACTTTACTACTACTCGTTCTAGATTTTTTTATTAGTGTCGTACTTGTTTCATAATCAATTTAATATTTTTCTCTCTCTTCAATAAAAGTAACCAAAGCAAAAATACATTGATTGAGGATTTTCCGAATAAATAACTGTGAATGTATCATGTACCTACGTGTAGCTATTCATGCTTTTTGTTCTGACATACGCCCACACATTTGAGGTATACAAAAATATTTCTCCAACATTTAAACATGTAGGTAAGACAAGCCAATATTGCAAATTCAGCGCTAAGTCGGAATTAATACCCCACATTGGCCTACCTACAACACCCTCAACGATGCTTCATTTTCTTAAAGGCAATGTGAATGTAAACACACAAATCGTGTACCTACGAGTACCTCTTCACGCTTATATGTGTTTTTTTCTTCTGATATGCCCACACACTTGAGGTACAAAAATAATTCCCCACCCTTTGAACACAGCAAACATTACAAATGCAGCGCTAACTCGGAATTAAAACCCCACATTGGCATACAATCATGCAACCCAGCAGCCGGTGCTGAATATTAATCGCGGGCGGCGCCGGCGCCGTCCCACCCGCCCGGATTAGCATGCGCGCCGCGACGAAATCTCGTAAAAATACTACACGCTCAGATATGAGGCAGGACGGTAGGGGTAGTTCTAGTTATTAATGTGTAGATGTAGTAGTGGTTGCTTTTTGTTATTTTTTGTCTTCGTCTTCTGATTCTGATTCTGAATGATCAGTTTCGAAGCATAGGAAGCACCCTATCAGCAAACTATTTTCGACGAAACGCACTATCAAACGACGACGTAGAAGTTTTGTTGATATTGTTTTCTTTATAGTATTATTTACTTTTTAATATTTATGTGTTATATTTCAGTGGGTAATTTGACAGTAAGATTTCAAGTTAATCGATAAAAATTATGATGATGAGTTGGTTTTGACTGATCCTTTCTTTTAATATTCACACATCGCATCTACAGGCATCGCAATCAATTACATTCTCATTATAATCATAATCATAAATCATTTATTTGCTAGAATATGGTACAGTATAGATTTTAAGTACATAGTTTCCGCATATTCTACCGATTCTATCGATGTAATTGATCGTGATACGAAGATTACTAAGAAAACAAACTCGAATTAGAAAAACTTATCATTCTATTTTTATTTGCTACGCTACAACCAAATGCTCGAGGAAAGACTTCAGACGACGGACATTGGAGGACTTTTTGTCCGCGACACGACCTTATTACTAAGAATATAAAGTTGAATATGTAACGCAGACTATCGCGTACTTTTTATGGATATTCGCGATCTAAGTTCAATCTTATTTGGTTAACAATAAAGACGTGTCGCGGACAACAAGTCCTCCGTTATCCGTCGTCTGCGCTAGCTCATAGGCATACTTCCAATGATATTTCACATCGCGCTACGAGGCTACGACCGCAGTCGACGGCGCGACTGCTAATCAAAATATTATTAAGTGTACCTACTTGCCTGTACGCTAGCTGTAAATCTTTATTTAACACCACCAGTTAAACCAGTTGATTGTAATTCGAGAAATGTTGTAATGTATGATAGACAAATCTTTTTTTGCCAGTTGAAAATTGTTTACTGTTACAATAACCATAAAATGTAATATTATAATTAGTATTTTCTTTTTGTGATGGAAATTTACCTTACTGATATGTTAAGGTCACTTTTCAATTTGACGACTCTATATGAAATAAAAAAGGGAGAAAAAAACAGCCCTTGACGAGTTTCTTGCCGGTTCTTCTCGTTACAAGGTCTCCAGCCGTAGGGTTTGTGAACCGATGGCGTAGCTTCTTTGACGTTCATAAGTGCTTGTAACAGCCTAGACTGAATAAATGATATTGAATTTGAATTTTAATATTGATCTTCTTGGCGTTTCGACTGGCTTTATTTTTGAGTTTCGGATACGCACTGTCTAGCTTCCGAAAGCTCATAAAGAACCTCGACAAGACAGAACCTCCAAACCGAATAATAAATTAAGCATTCCTCTTTACAAGATGAAGGAATTTAAAACACTCTTTTGTCAATATAAAGTCTCTCATTATCTACATGTCGTAGCACGTCGCTCGTCCGTCACGCGCCCGTCACACGGTCGTCACGTCGCGACAGCGTGTCATACGCATTCTGCAGCGCACAGACTGCAGTCTGCATTCTCGTGATGTCAGTAATTCATTATGCAAGTGGATCTTTACTAGCGACCGCCATACGTGCCGTACTTTTATGACGGACGGGGCTTCCAGACCGGACTGATTGTTAATTCATTAGAAGCATGTTGGCACTTAGTTTGGGGACGTGATCATGAACTGGGATCTAATACTGCATTCTTAGGCTTCATTAAATGGGAACAAATTATTTGGGACCAACTGTGACTGAACAAATTTTCTAGGAAAATCTCGTGAAAGTGTTGACTTTCAATATGCAAATCATTTCAGAAGCGGGCTGCATTCCTTTTTTTAGTTTGATCGTTTAAAGGACCCTGCGCAAATGTATAGAAAAAGCCGTTCGGTCGATTAGTATGAAATTTTGGGAAAGTATAGTCTATATTATGTTTATGTTAATATAAGTAAATATAGTCGTTCTATTTTCGAATGTTGAACGGGTCAGGCCGTAGACTGCCGAGCTACTCTCATGAGAGATCTTTCGTGGTGAGGACTCTAAATTAAAAATAAAGGTTTTTGTCACGTTTCGAAATTCAATCAAAGGTAAGGTTGTGAAATCTCATCCAGCCTAAATAGAAAATTCTTATAACAAATAGTTTATCTTATTGTTATTGTTTTTAAGATTTAAGAAACTAAAATAATATAATAAAACCAAAACGGAGTATTATAATTAATAAAAAGTTATTTAAAATAATAATAAAATATAGCAAAAAAGTCAATAGTGCGATTCGGAACGAATTATGACGATTTTTTTGTGCAAAATTAGAAAGGTACTTTACCACGTTAGGCCGCAAAATGAGATTTTCCACGAAGAAATTGAAAAGCAAAACGTCCTTTTCCGAGCGTGTGAGGTGAAATAATCTTAGTTTGGTCTTAGAATTTCACAAGTATTCATAAGTTTTTCTTCGCTCGCTTAAGTTTTCCTTGCTTTTATGAAATTTTGTCGTAGGTGGGCATTGTGTATTCTGAACAGTGGCGACGTTAACCACACGTGGACGTCGGCGACATCAGGTTTTACGAGGCCCCTTTAATTTCCCAGTCTAAAAGAAAACGTTAAATTACACTAGCCAAATTAAAAATTGTAGGTATACTTAAGTAAACGAGTTTTATTGCTAATCAAATGATGACTAAATTAGGCAAAACAAGATTAAAACAGACGAACTTTTTGGCCTTTAGCCTCACTTATTGTTTTCAGGATTAATGCTATAGCTAAGACTAGCCGCTAATAGAACTGATAACGCAGATAGTCTTTCTTGGCTCATCGTGCTTCTCAAGTAGGTCTTAAGCAATTTTAACAATTTTTTCTCTCAGCGGAAGCTGTACTGACTGGAACCGTGTGTGAACATTGTGAGCTAGCGCCGCCACTGATTTTGAAACCAAACTGAAGGCTAATTGTCTAATTTTAAAATCTATCGCAATCCCTTTCAATTCATCATTTGAAAGATATATACATACTTCAAACCGTAAATATTTGACATTTGATAGGGATTGTGATCGGGACGCGTTTTGAAAGGTATTGAATGAACGAAAATGAACTGTCTGAGCAAAGTGGCAGACGAAAATATCTTTCAAATGTATGGAGAAGTGTCAAATGAAATGTCATTTAAAACATCATTCTTTCCGAAAGGGATTGCGACTATAAGTTACACAATTCCATAAATCACTATCACAATCACAATTTGAAAGGGATTGTGATAGATTTTGAAATTAGACAATTAGGGGGCTGGATCTTGCAATTCTGTCAGAAATGTCCTAACTTGTGCCAGTCCTTAACGACTTATATAATAAGCGTTTCTCTAATCAAATTGAGGAAAATCGTTAAAAACCCCTCGGGCCACGTGGTCCGACCAGCTAGTTCGATTAATCGAACCACGAAGTTTTTTTTTCCTGTTGGTCCGATTGATAGAATTCAAAAGTTCTCGTGGTCCAACTGTCGAATTAATGGGACCTTGTATTTCGATCAATCGGACTATCAGGTCGGTCTTTGTCATGATCATGATATCGGCGTCGACTAGTGTTGTGACCGAGCCCTAACTCTTGTTTTATTGTACGCGTCGACTGTGCGATTTTTTTTTTGCAATAAATGTTACGTAACGTTGAAGGTGGCGTTGTTGCAGGCATGCACCGCAAGTCGATGGAGGCGGCGCAGCACCTCAAGGAGTCGGGCTCGGAGCGCGAGGGGTCCGAGGCGGAGCCCGAGCGCGCCTCGCCCGCCTCGCCGCACCGCCACGACCACCACGACCACCAGGTGCCTAATCTACATGACACTAAGGCCAGTATTCCAGAACGTGACTCAACATTCCAAACCTCTTCAAGGTGCAAGGACCTTATCTACGCTGCTCGGACAGATTGAGATCAAGAATAAGCCCATTTAATATTAAACAAATAGAATGCGCTGGGCTTATTCATCGCATGTAGCGACGTCCCTTTCTAACTGTCCTTAACTGCTTAAGTCGCGTTCTGGAATACGGGCGAAATACTTTTTCATCATCGCCAACCAATGTCCCCACTGAGAGGTACCTACAGCCTTCTGGGATGGAACGAAAGAGAGCGGGCCATGTGATACACCATGCGGGCCGAACGTGTATTGGTGGGTGTTTACGACTGCGAATGCAACTGGGACTAACGGCTAAACGTGCCTTCCGAAGCACGGAGGAGCTCGACACTATAAATTGTCGCTTACTGATCTCATGAGCAACCATTGCAAAGTTTCCACGACCGCCACGTTCGCAGGCCCAGCGTGTTAATCACTGTGCGTACCGGTTCCAGAGCTTCTACCCAGTATACGTATCTACTATAGCGTTTTGTCCTTATACTCCGACAAGTGAAACGATCACAAAAGTTGACAGTTCATAAGTCCATCAATGGTCAATTAATTTATGACATATTAATTTACCATATATTAATTTCATTTTAATGTTAAACTATGACAAAAAATAACTTTGACATTTAAATTTTGATGTCTAATGTTGATGTTAAGTTGAAAAAAATTTAGGTTTGATATAACTTCTATCTACTCATATTTTGATTTTGCACACCCGTGAGGGTAGGACATGGCGCTCATTGTATTCCATTATATAAACTGTGTATTCTTTCTATACCCATGTTTAAGCAAATAAATTATTTGATTGATTGATGGATTGTGAAATCACACTTACAAAAGCCGCTTTTGCCCATCTTTATTTGGTTCTGCTCCCTTGGCATATCAAGAAAGATATTGTACATAGAACAACATTTAGATAGGTACCCAGATGTGATAATAGAATATCAAACAGTTTTAGGATAATAAAACAATTCTTTTTAATGTGATTGGTACGGTTGCAGGCGCAAAGTTCCCCGGGCAGCAGCACGACGGCGTCGTCGTCGGCGCGGGGCCGCGCGTCGCCCGACGCCCGCGACGCGCCCGACGACCCCGAGGCCTTCCGCAACAACAGCATCGCCTGCCTGCGCGCCAAGGCCCAGGAGCACCAGCGCCTGCTGACCACCAACATGCTGCTACAGGTGTGACCATCAGTTTCTTATGGGTTTCTCACTCGTTACACTTTAATTGAGCGGTATACTAGCGTAAAAGACTTGCGCAAGTACCTGTGAAGTGTAGCAAAACTAGCCCAAGTCTCAGAACTCACAAGATCGGCTTTATACATTATATGTTATAAAAAAAAAATATTGTCTGTTGTGATGCTACTTTACCGTAGGGAAAATATCCTTTAATAGTTTTTTTTTTTTTTCATTTATTTAAGGACAGCCAACAAGGTAACCACTAATATACATGGATAAGATACAATATCAGCGTAATCTAGGAATAGTGTCACCTTAATTAAAGGCTACCACGACATGCGAAATACAGTCTGCTAGAAACTTATAAATATACTAGAGGCCGGGCGCGGTTTCACCCGCGTGGTTCCCGTTCCCGCGGGAATTTTGGGATCAAAGCTATCCTATCTCTTAAGTTGGACCAGACTGCTCACGGTGTGCCAATTTAATTTCAAATCGGTTAAGTAGTTTAAGAGTCCATCGCGGACAAACATCGTGACAGGAGATTTATATATATTATATATATATATATATATATATATATATATATATATATATATGTATGTATTTACTTTTATATATACACAATGCAATCCTGTGGGTAAAGGAAAAATTGTAATAGTAAAAGATTTAATAAAAATTCTGATTCGAAGATCTACTTGCAAGGTTTTTTTACTGATACAATCTTTCCCAAACCTTATAAACACACAAAAAATAACAATAAACAAATAGTTATTGTATATGTGAAATAAATAAATAAAAACTATAGACGTCAGATATACTTGCGCAAGTCTTCGACATACTGCTTAACACTTTCGAGGACAGCGAACGTTACACAATAGATTTTTTATTGTTGTGACTGCTATAGCCGTTGAGTGTTCCCGAAAGGGTTAATATATCTTTAAGTGAGTGGGAACTTTTATTCAGTATAATTATATAGTGACAACAGCATAGTCTGGTGAGCGTCAAGGTCCAACAGCACCAGCGTCTGTTACCCACCAATCTGATGCTGTAGTTATTGCCTGAATGGCCTGTTCCTTATGGATCCCCACACTCGTAATGGCGGCTTTACGTCGTGAGCTGTCGCCTGGGACGGTAATCAGCGAGCGCTTTTTCGAGACATCACAAATGCGGGCACAGGGTAGCCCCTGTACTCGCACCGGCCATGTCTCGCCAAGAGTATACAGCTGCCACATACATATCGGTCCTTCGAGCCGGGTTCGAACCGGCGACCTACGGCTCATACAGTAAATAAAAAAATAAAGCTACCCCTAATAGGCCGATTCGGAAATGACAGCTGCGACTTCAAATATGGCATCTTAGAAACCTTTCAAGACAAATTTACCTTATTTTTACGGCTTTATTCGTTCTCGTTCAGCTCACGATGGTTTATATAATTATGTTATTAATTTATTTCTATCTTGTGCCCCAGGTGCGCGGGTTCAACCGCGTCGAAAGCGCGGAAGACGAGGGCCCCGCAGACATAGACGTGGGCACGGAGCGGCCGCCCTCGCCACTCGCGCCCGCTCCCGCTTCCGCTTCCGCTCCCGCCCCCGCCCCCGCGCCCGCGCCGCCGCTCGCGCACGCGCCGCACCTGCACCCGCGCCTGTACTGACCGCCCGCGCCGCTCGCCTGCCCGCACGATGTGTAAAAACTAATCAGCCACATTAATGTCCGCGCTGCTAAGACCTAGCCTTCCTTACGGATGGGTAACGAGAATGGTCCATAGTTGCGATCGCTAGGGTCGCCTTCGGCATTCGAGAAGCTCTATTCCTATTGCGATAAGCAAACCATATTTTTAGTTCTAGTAATATTTCGTGGGACAATGTGAAATAGGAGACAGACATGCCTTCGAGTAGGCACTTATGCGTTTTCATTAAACTTTGTTAACTAATCTGAACCTAACTAGCGAATAGAGCGCTTAGTTGTGTTCTAAATAATAAGGTGTTCTAAGAGTTTATTCTACTCTCATTTATTTAGGCCTCCTTCCGACGAGCTAAGTTAACATTTAACTCAAAGTTAGAGGCATGCAAAAGTAGCATTAACTCTTGAGTTAAACGTGTCAACCTAGCTCGGCGCGAATAGGCCTTCCTGCAACTAAAGCTGGTACTAAACCGCAACGTTAAGTGAATATGTGAAACATTATAAAGTAAAGAGTTGCTAATGAAAGACAGCTAATGAAATATCACTCTGTAAAACGACAATTAAATGATATTGTGAATTGGTATATAAAATAAACACTTACTTCGCGGAGCACGGCGAGGCCTTATCCTGCGGCCCTGTAATTATGTACATTATTAGCATAAGCTTATTTAAACCCCAAGTTTTCGTGCAATACCTTCCTTTAAGTATTTATCTGTAGCTGCGTTGTGTTAGTATTGTATAAAGTTGGCCAGCCTTCTGCCCTGGCATAGGAATACTGTAAATCGAATTAGTTGTTTATTTGGCACTAATATTATGTATAAGAGTAACTTTAAAATCTATTTTGAATGTTAAAAAGGTTTATTTTATTAAATATGGCTATAAAATAATCACAACGAAATTTTATTGAAAATTTAAACATTTCTGTCTTCCCCCAAATATGTATTGTATTTCTGAATGTTTTGTAATTGTTTATTATATTAAGATGAGTTAAAAACGAAAAAAGACATCGAAAACATTCCATTAAAGACTTAAATTTTGTGTGATTTGCATTCGTTTAGAGAGCAGTAACTGTGTAAGTAGATAAATTAATAAATTTCTGCATTTTACTTATTCTACTTCTCTTTATGAATTTATACCGCAATATTTAAAAAAAAACAATTGTTAAACTATAATTTTGTACCTACTTATCAACAAATGTAAAAAGTAATTGTAATATGATTATAACCACTTTGTACTTAGACGCACTGTTTGAGAATTGTCCAAAATGTTAAGTTTAATTTAAGTAGCAATATTGATGTTCAGGATTAAGTTAGTTCCTTGTGTGAAGTAGATCTTCCCTAACATGATCATATATTAAAATACCGTTGTATTTTAAATACAAAAAAAAAGTGTACTTCTGTCTCCAATTTGATAGGGCATTATTTTTGTTTTTAAAAAGCAACAGTATTTTTGTATGACCCCGCGTTATAGTTCAATATACTGATAGATACATCTTGTAAATGTTACAAAATAATCGCCGAGTACTACGTGTCACGAAACGTACCAAAATTGGAACAATACCTAGGTAATACATTCAACATAAAGTTGTCTTCAACAAGAGTTAATCAAATATGTACATCTTAAGTTTTGGCGCTCACTGAAATAAAACAACTATTACGGAAATCAAACGCGCTATATTTCACAAACTACGTTGTAATTTTCCGTATTTTTAGGGGTTTTTTTTATTTTCCCGACGTTTCGGCACCTTTTCAACTGCCGTGGTCACGGGATGACTTGAAACGTCAGGATAATAAAAAAAACCCTAAAAAAAACAAAAAATACGGATAATTACAACTTAGTTCGTGAAATATAGCGCGTTTGATATCCGTAAAAGTTAATTCAATAGTTAATCAAGTTGTAATAGTTCACTTCAAAATAATAAAAAAATATCAATTATATCGGGTTTTTTTTTTATAGAAAAACGTTCTAGTTTTGGCACGCCAAAGCGACACAAACATCATTCGCACTGTACTTAAATCTAACTATAGAGTTGTAATATATTTATTGAATTAACAAGTCGAATAAGCGACGCGGCGTCATCGTAATACTTAACATTATTCCGATGAATAAACAATGTATAAACTAACCGATTACGTTTTATTTCACCCATTTCTTAAGAACACAAGACTGCCCACTATTTTTTCTTGTAGTAGGATAAAAGCTCAGTTGTGGCAACTTAGTACCTCGACTATTTAGAAATAAGGATTAAATTAAATTGCAATGGCCACAAGTGGGTCGTTATTTCGTTTCAAAAATTGACAAATGACTACAATAGATTTTGAACCTTTAAAGGCCAAAATCTATCGAAGAGATTTGACTAGTTAGATGCTGCTTACTGTCTCATCTACCCTTTTTAAAGGACTGTATGAACGGACACTATAATAAAACAACAATTTTAAGTTGGACGAAAAAAGCCGTTTATTAACTAACATTCCACTTACAACTAACATCAGTAAAGTATAAAATGCCTCAAAATAACGAAGCTTAAACTCAGAGTAAAGATGGACGCTGGCAATTCTACCCTTTTTATGTAATAATAGTACCTGACTAACTGAACCTAACTGGTCAGTTTCGCGAACGTTTAATCATAGACGTAGGTCAATCGTGTCAGTCGTAGTGTATTGCAGTAACAAGAACTGTGTAAAGACGTTTGTTCCCAACGAGTCACACCAAATCCTGTCACTATTACTCATTGGGAAAAAAATCCCATCGAGTATATATAGTTACATCGAGAATAACACACTAATTTATAGTCACACCCGAAGGTAGAATATTATGCGTTAGGGAACAAATCTTCTCAACCTGTTACAATCAAAACAAGAACTTCAAAATAATCATTAGCTGAGTTGGGTGCCAGGCCAGGTCCGGTACCCAGGTGAGCTTATACAATCTGGCAAATTTCCTCAATCGTTTCCGGAGCCAGCATTATAAGGGTCAATTCTAGCGCAGAGTCGACACAGCAAATGCACCCTTATCTCCTCAACGTAAGCACGTATTTCTTCTGAGATATATATAACACTGTGGATATGTTAAGTTTCAGATTAAGGCTCCGATGCGCTTCGACTCTGCGCTAGTATGAAAAGACCCTAAGGGTCTAAAATCAATTGAAGGAATTTCACAGTTTTGTAAAGCCCGAGGAGCAATATTTGTTTAATTAACTATTACAGTTAGGATATAAATACTGGAATGAGTTAAAACTTCAATATAGTATCACTTGAATAAATTATATAAAAAATAATAAAAAATCCATCCATCTGTACCGCTCTTTAGTGAACGTTACTGAACAAATATTCGAATAAGTACATTACAATTTAAAAATATACTTCGAGATACATTATTAAAATGTTTATATAAGCCACATACGAGGCACATATTTTAGAAAATCTTTAAAAGTACAGTTGAAACATTTAACCAATTTTAAGTCGAGACACAATCGACGAGACAAAAACAAGTATTTCGGGGGAATGATTCCTTTAAAAGTTCATAAGTAACCGTAGTATGGGCGGCTTTTATCAACACTCGTATCTCGTCGACATGTCACAGTCCTGCTCACATCTTAGCGATGTAAGCAAGCCAGCATCATGCCCAAATCACATCACGTGATATAGCGGTGTCATACTAAGGGTTATTATAAGTGGTATAATCTGCTCAAAATCCTTTTGGACGAATAAGCCACTGCATCAGGCACATCAGGTAATTGAAAATGCACTTTTTTAACATTACTCATATTTTATGATTTTTTATTTTAGCATTTTTCAATGCTTTTTTTTATACTTATGATAATTTTTGAAATAGAAAAATATTAGAAAAAAACAACTCGGCCACAAGTGGATTCTCAGATGGGAATCGAACCCATGTTCTTTTGAAATCCTGGAAAGAGCATTGGACCGATTTCCAAAGTTCGTGGGTTCAAGTCCCATCTGAAAATTCACTTGTGGCCGAGTTGCTTTTTTCCAATATTTTTCTATTTAAAATGTTTCATAAGTATTAGTCGTATTGATAAGGTACACACAACAGCAGGCTTCAGTTCGAATTTGACCCTTGTGGCACTCGTAATAACGACGGTTTTCATAGTACATACATTTCTAAACACTATCAATATAAAGGACATGTCCCAATTTAGGCCACGTCTATGTACACCACCCCCAAAGATAAAGAAAAATTTTATTCTGAGTTTCACATAAAAACATAACATACTTAATCTACAGTGAGGTACAAAATTAAATGTATACTAAAGATTAATATATGTCAACTCGAGGTAAACAAACTGTCAGTGTCACTGTCAATGAGTTCTATTCTGTGTTCGACTGTAATTGTGTTGGCGAAATCCAAGAGGGCACTGACATTATATAAAAAGAAAAAGAAGACTGTATTGACTGACAGTGACATTGACAAAATTACATTTTCCGCCATGATGTATTTTTTATGTTTTTTTGCATTGCATTAAACTTATAGTTCCTTCCAGAAAACAAAGCGATATTAAAGAAATTGAATGATTAGAAACTGTTTATCGTGTCTTTCAACTATCTTTTGGTATACTGTACACAGACGTGGCCCAGACTTCATAAATTTTTGGACATCACCTATAGCAACATACTTATATTCGACACTGTTATTCAATTCATATAAAATAAATATATGTATGAAAATAAATACTTAATATAACACAATTAAAATCGACGATCGAATCGATGCGTCATGTAACCAAAATCTTTTATATGTTTCCACCGCATTTATTTTATTAGACTTGGTCGTAGGTCAGACCTACAGCGTTTACGTAATATGCTTGTATATTTTATATATTTACTTGATTAAATTACTTGAATATTTATCTCTGGCACTTTTTAAAATGGCAATAAAATAAGCTTCTCAAAATATTCTTCAAAATGCAACTGCTATCAAAAAGAATTACATCTATTATACAACATGAACACACTAAATAACCTTACTTTTAAGCACAGTTTATGTAAAATCTACGCTTATAAGTTTCTAAAAGCATTAAAATATTTTGTAAACTTTAATAATTACTTATAAAAACATTGAGAAATATTTTTCTGTTATTTGTGGACCGCACGCTCGTAAAAGAGCTAGCGAGCGTTCTATTTTAAACTTTATGTGAAAAGTGAGCACATTTAAATGTTAAATTATTGTCACAATAAGACGCACAACATATATAATAGTTGCCTACATAAATACTTTATAGTTCTACTACAAAGTTTTAATTCTTTTTATGTTAAAGACTTTCTAGTTTTCTAAGAAAAGCTAGGTAGTTGCGTTTTTCTACACTCGGCAGCAAATGAATCGAGCCACTGCGTTATTTTCATACAAATGTTTGTACATTTTACAGACGCATTATTGAAAACGTATAAACGTTTGTGCGTCGATGTATGAGTCGAATACTCGACTTGCGAAGAAAAGTCCCAAAAATTTAAGAAAACTTTCAGTTTTGTGCAAAGTAAAGAAAACAAATTCACTCAATCCGTTTTTCTAAAACTAGATGGAATGAAAATTAAACATTTGCTTCACTGAAATATAAGGAAATCCAGAAATGTTTTCAGTTGTTTTAAATGTTAATTGGTTATTTGAACTCGCCATCAACACCCAAATCTTTGCAGAAATACACAAACTTATTTATTTACTTATTTATCTTATGTTTTGGCGCGCACTGTTCATTGAAATAAAACAACTTTTACGGATATCAAACGCGCTATATTTCCACGAACTAAGTTGTAATTGTCCGTAATTTTTAGGTTATTTAGGGGTTTTTTGATTTTCCCGACGTTTCGGCACCTTTACAGCTGCCGTGGTCACGGGATAACTGGCTACTTATAAGTCTACCCTCGAAAAGTTAATTTATTTTCGTTCGGATACGGTTAGACATTTACTATGGCACAAATTATTATTGATTTGATATTTTGATTTAATTGTTATTTTAATTCTTTATTATTAAGAAAAGAGAAAACTAAAGACTCTACTGGCAGTTCACAAATTGGGAGGACCTTCGAAGAAAGAAACTGCCAAGAAAACTTCGAAAGCGGGACGACCTCCATCTTTATAAAAAATTATTAAAAAAATTAGGATATGTTGTCTCCACCTTTACTTTTTTATATTTATTTATCTACAAAAAGAGCTAACCGTATCTTTGGGTCTTGCAGTGCGTGATTTGGGTTGAGACTTTAATTTATGGATAATAGGGTCCCAAGCTGGTGGAATCTTCCACCCATCATCTCTATTGAAGTTTGGGTATTTGGTAATTTCAATAGCCTCACGCAGCATTCTGGGGACAAATTTTTGTTCCCTGGCGAGGATCTGTGGCTTATCAAACCTGATGTAGTGGGTGGGTCCCTCAAAAGCATGTTCACACACTGCAGACTTGTTATCGCGCCTATTTTTCACGTCAGCTACATGTTCTCTAACGCGGGTCCCTATGCTTCTCTTTGTCTGCTTATTTATTTATTAGACCGTGAGGTGAGCATGTTTGTATGATAATATATATATACGCATGCTTGTATAATATATATAGCATGTTTGTATAATAATAAATAACGCAGTGGCTCGATTTATTAGCTGCCGAGTGAAGTATAAATTTAATGTTTTCAAGCTTTAACCTCGTACATCATCACCGCCATTACAAAAAAAAGGAAAAGACTCCGATCAGAATACTAAAAACTGTAAAGACAATTTTTCTGCGTATCATCAAGTGCTTTGGACCGCACAACATTATGTATGAAAAATGCAAAACTTTAAAGTATATATTTTTAAGTACTAGGTCCTTACCTATAAAATTGCCGATTTGTATGAAGAATTCCAAAGAAAGTTCGTTTTCCATACTATTTTTGTTATAATTTTACAAGCATTCTATGAAGTCTAAGCATTAAAATGCTATGTTTTTATTTAAAAAATTATGAGTATCTTATAAATTATATTACACAAAGTGGTATTTTTTGCTAACAAAAAAAAACTTTTCGAGGATTTTTTTATCGTATAAGGAACGAAAATAATTATCTTCTTATTACTCATTCTTGATCGTTAAATTCTTAATTTATGATTACATTATGCAATTGATGTACCTTTTTATCATAGAAGTAATGAGGATCCCTAGAATAGTAAGAAAAAAAAATCGGCAATTTTACAGGTAAAAACATATTACAACTTCTATATAAATTACAATTTTACCTTACATAAAACTAAAAAAACAGTTCTCGCCTTATTTATAATAAAAGCTTACTTCTGCTGGTGTAGTTGCCGTATAAACACAAAAACATTTACAATATTCCAACATTGGTACATAATAATTTTTCAAAAGATCATATAAAAATAACTACTTATTAAAAATAAAAAAATAAAACACAATAGCACCAATGCAATAATAGCAAAACGGAGATCAAAATCAGTTTGTTTTTAAAAACTTCTAATAGTCTTGTAAATAGTTTAAATGCAAATATCAAAGGGGTTTGGGTAACTTTATATGGACCAGTGGCGTATTTTTTTTTCAGCGGCCACTCAATTTTATATTACCGTTTTAAAACATCACAATCAAGACATACATCTGAATATTTCGGAGCTGGTATATGATTTTTTCGTTTCGTTTTTACCTCTATAATACAATACAAAGTCAATAAACGTCTGAAATCTCAGTACCGATATAGTTTAACTATATATACAGTGGTGGTCACATAGTTAACGACACTAGATCGAGGTAACTTTGGAGCCTTGGTTCTCTGCAAAGGGTTGGCCGAGCTGATAAAAGCCATCCAGGTAGTGAATGGAGGAGATCTAGATTGCTATACACCCCCAAAAGATCTGATCAATATTCTAAGAGATGTACAACTTTCTACTAAAAGATGAAAATAACGTCTATTTTACCCATACACCTTTGACATACATAATCATGACAAAAATTGATAATGGCAGTAGTTCGGATCATCACCCTTTTACACAATCATTCGGAAACGTTCCCGAAAGCGGAGTGTATTCTCACTGTCACTCACTTCTGGATCCGTAGACAAAGTAACATCGTTATGTAGCGAAACGTGTTTTTTTTTTTAACAACGGATTTGTATGGGATTTTACACTTTGACCTTGAGAGCCTTATGTCGCTAGAAGAAAACTTGAAACAAACCCTCTACCAACCCGTCTGGCCAGCGTGGTAGCAGTAGGCTAATAGCCTCCTATGAACGCCACAACAGGCGTGAGCTAGGAGAGGCTATGTCCAGCAGTGGGCGTCCACAGGCTGATGATGTACTGTCAACAGCACAGTACAACAGCTATACGGCTTTACATTTGCATTACGAAAACAGCCTCTATTACGAGCGACGTAAGGGCACACTCATAGTCAAAGTATAAACCCGTAGCAGCTGTTGACTGTACATTGAAGCGTGATCTATTTAGTTGCATTATCTTTTTTATGTCTTTTTATATACTACTATTTAAGCATTTAATTATTTCTTACTTATTATATCGTATATTTTTTTAAGTTAAATCCGATCCGTCTATCAGTGCAACAAAATAACAAAATTACAAATTTTGTTTTCCCTCACTTAAAACTGAAAGATATTAGTTTCTACAATTCGAAATTAGAAATCCATATTTCTTTAAATAATTTTGAGTACAAACACCAATTCTTAACACTAACCAAAAAAAGACTTGTTCAAATGCTCAACTTATAAAAATCATTACGTACGTATCTTTGGCTCCATACTTGTCCGTCTTCCGTGACATCTGTCCTTGTTCCCGAGGTGGAGTTTGTAAGAGATAGACAATAAGCGTTTAGTAGTCGTGTTTAGCGGGTCCCTCCATGTCCTCGACGCTCCTCAGCATCAGGTAATAGCTGTTTACTACCAGGATACAGTAGGCGATGGCTCCTGGAATTTCAAATACGAAGAGATGGTTAAAATATATCAACCTCTATTTTCCATTGTATTCCTATCACAGCTTATTTAGGCAAAGAAATAAAAATAATAATAAAATCTTCATTTCCCTAAAATTCTTAAAAATAACAAGATATACAGGGTGGAAATTCAAAACGGGGCACGAAGGGCAGGTACCTTAACCGATGTAGCTACATGAAAACGTTATTTGGAAACCGTCCTTAATTTTTTGAGGAATTTTGAACTGCATTCACTGATTTTGAAAAAAAATATAGTAAGCAGAAAAATGAAGTTTCAAAAATATTTTTTTTATGGCTATCGATCCTGTTTCTCGTGATGATCAAAGCACTCTTTGACATCAACTGATGTATGACCACTAGGAAAGTCGGAAATAAAATAAAAATAAAAAAATAAAAAACTATTTCATACATAGTTATACTGTACTTGTACAAAAAGAAAGACGAAGGGCACAGCGGCGCGCCGGCAGGTGGGCGGAGCGCAACGCGCTGGTTAGCAATTATAAGGTTTTTAGATATTATTTCTTTATTATTGTTTTTAATATCTTTGTATCAATTCTCAACCAGTTCAATTAAATTATCATCTTAATATCAGGGTGACTTTAGGCTCTTTTCAAACGAAAAAAATGTTCCCAAGCATTTGTTAGGATATGCCTGGAAGTATCACTCCGTGTTTTCTGTTTGCGCGCGGCACGCGTCCCGCCCGCGCTCGTGCCACACGCAGCCGCATCCGCTTCACCTACCTATCTGATGTTAGCGAATGCATGGAAATAGTTTTTCGAGATTTCCGACTTTCCTAGTGCTCATACCTCAGTTGATGTCAAAGAGTGTTTTGATCCTCATGAGAAACAGGATCGATTGCCATAAAAAAATATTTTTCGAAAACTCATCATTTTTCTGATCATTATATTTTTTTTTCAAAATTGGTGAATGCAGTTCAAAATTTTTCAAAAAATTAAGGATGGTTTCCAAATAACGTTTTCATGTAGCTACAATGGTTAAGGTACCTACCCTTCGTGCCCCGTTTTAAATTTCCACCCTGTATATCCGTTCCCCACACTAGGCATAGCCTGTCCTGTGGGGAAAGACTAAGAAATTCTATTTTATTTCTAAGGTCAATAAATATTAAAGGTATATAATAAACCGATAGACTAAAAATTACTAAATTGATCGACTAAAATACTAAAACAATAGGTTAGGTTAGGTTAGTTTGGCGACTTAGTATTTTTGTCGCCCAAAAACTTTTTTGGTCGATCGGTTAATTACTAGCCAATATTAAAATGCAAAGTGAAATAAAGACGGGTTGGACCTCTGTTTAGAGTTACAGCCTACAAATACGAACGAACTCAATGCCACTACTTTAAAGTTGATTATGCAAGGAATTTTGATACCTAGCTTTTAATTATAAGGAATTACAATAGTCTTTTGTTGGAGATTCAATAAAATTTTCTTGTTGTAGACACACTCTTCTCAACGAATTTAATGTTTTGTTTTTACTAGCGGCCGCTTGCGGTTTCACCCGCGTGGTTTCCGTTCCCGTGGGAATATCGGGATAAAAAGACCAATGTTCATATCCAGGCTATCTACTACTACTATCTGTATACCAAATTTCATCCAAATCCGTTTAGTAGTTTCGGATCTTATTCAATGCAAACAAACAAAAAATCAAATGATTCCTCTTTATAATATCAGTATAGATCACTTATAATTTATAAGCCTAACATGTTTTGGGACATTTAAATACCTCAGATGCCAGTCAAACAAGAATCACTAATGGTCCTTCGAGCCGGATTTCAAACTAACAAGTATTATAAAACCAAAACTGATATAGAAAAAAACTCTAATTTTGTACTTCATTTAAATTTTACGTGGATTTTATTAGGTTTAATAATTAACGTAAGAATTAGGTTTGACTTGCAAATAACGCTGTCGCCCCTTTTTCCCTGACTAATAAAAATGAGACGTACTAGTGAAAAACCTTGTTTATTTCTTTATCAACTTGACCTGGGGCTAATTATTGTCTAATTTGTCATTTGAAAGATATTTACAGATATTAACATACGTTCAGGCCGTGATTATTTGACATTTGAAAGGGATTGTGATCGGGACGCGTTTTGAAAGGTATTGACTGAACGAAATTGAACTCTCTACGCAAAGTGACAGATGAAAATATCTTTCAAAGGTATGGAGAAGTGTCAAATGAAGTGTCATTTAATACATCATACGTTCTGAAAGGGACTATATGTTACACAATTCCATAAATCACAATCACAATACATTTGAAAAGGATTGTGATAGATTTTGAAATAAGACAATTAGGGGGCAGATTCTAATAACTACGTACTACTAGTAGTACAAACAAATGGCTCGATTTAGATTAGTTGTGGTCGTAATAAGTTGTTTACACGATCTGAGGGTCTAAAAACAAAATTGCTAAATGAATTCCCTGACAATTCATTTATTTGTTTACTTCAGCCTGAGAGTGTTTGGACTGAAAACGACCGATAGCTGCAAACCGTATTTCTCAAAACATAAAATTCTGACACTCCCGTCAATGTATATTTTGGAAGTTGTGTTATTTGTTAAAGCAAATCAGCAATATTTTGTAAAAAAGGCAGATGTTGTTCAGCGTAATCGACGCGACCACAGTCGGCTCCGCATGCCTCCATATATGGCACCACAAATTTACAATAAATTGCCTTTATCTATAAAGCAACTTATTTATAATTATTTTAAATATAAAGTGAAAATAATGCTACAAGAAAAATATTATTACTCTCTTCTAGAATTTTAGAATGACAAATTGTAAAATGTTCATGTGCTGTTATTATTTGAATGCTTTGTTGATATTCATAATTGACTTAATGTTATGACAAATTGATATTTTAATAATGACATTCTATTTTACTTGTTTGACATATCATTATCTTTCTTTTTAACACTTGACATTACTTGTTTGAGATATTATTATTATTTTACACTTGACATTAAACATATTGTGCCGTGGTGACGGCCTAAGAATACAAGTGTCACCACTTCCTTACATGCCTGGGATGTCGTAAGAGTCGACTAAGAGGCTCGACGCATTGAACACCTGTGCGAGAGAAGGAAAACTTGAAACAAACCCTCTACCAACCCGTCTGGCCAGCGTGGGAGCAGTAGGCTAACAGCCTCCTATGAACGCCACAATAGGCGTGAGTTAAGAGAGGCTTATGTCCAGCAGTGGACGTCCACAGGCTGATGATGATGATGATAATGATGATGATGATTAAACATATTTACTTTTAATTAATTTATAATTTGTAAGATTGGATTATGTTTTGATTACTGTCTTTATTTTAATTTGTACACCGTTTATGGTAAAACATGTTTTAATCTCTTATTATAAATGAACATCTTTGTTACACATGTTTTGAACAAATAAATTATCTTAATCTTTATCTTTCTTATGGAATTTGCTTTTAGTAAGATTTCTTGTCTTCAAAAAATTAAAAGCAATTTCTGCTACACTGACACTGACACAGTTCTAAACTTCATAAAAAAAAACTATTAAATGAATCGATAGGGAATTCACTACGCAATATTGCATTAACGCCCTTTTTAGACCCCCTGGTCCGAGCGGCATTCGTTCGGGCAACAGAATAAACGCCCCTTTGCAGATTTTGCTAGATGCATTCATAACCATATCCCACTTTGGAGGAGTAGTACTCACCAAAGAACAACACGCCCTCGAGGAAGGAGATGAATATGTCGGAGCCGGTGGAGCGCGGCCCCTTGATGGCGGCGGCCAGCACGCAGCCCAGCGCCGCCGCCCACAGCGCGCCCATCACCCACACCCACACGCGGACCGTGCGACACGACCGCTGTATGGTGATGACGTTATTACTCACTCACAACTCACAGTTAGAGCTATTTAGTACAGGCGAAGGACATAGAAGTTAAAAAGGAGACAACAAAAAAAAACTGAATTTAAAGTTACAGTATTGAGTAAATTGTCCCACGGTCTTCACTAAAAGGAACTAGTTCAGCATTATGTCAGTATGACACTGACGCTGGTTTTCAACAAAACCGCTTTTAGTTTATTGACAGCTGGATGCTATATACATAACAATAAATAAACAATAATGCAGATGAGCGTGTGTGTGTGTGTGTGTGTGTGTGTGTTCATCTCTGTGCGTGCGTGAATGAGTGTGTTTATATATGCGCGTGTATATTATTACTGTAAAGGCTGCTCTGTAATGGTCGGTCGGGCTTGACAATCGCGTACGTCGGACAACCGACGAGTTCAATCAATGCCAGAGAAAAGAATCAATGCGAGAACGAGATCAATGCCACGTGTCAGGCGCCGTCACCGTAGCATTTCACAACCGACGGTCGGCACTGACGGTCAGGCCGTACCGTCAGCACTGACGGTCGGTTAAGCACTATGTCAGATCCAGTAGCTCTCAGCCCAGGAGATCTCGGACCCACACCAACACGCTCAACCATGCGACACGACCGCTGGCATGTACAACAATTTAATAAACTAAAAGTAGTAATCGAAATTTACATACGCAAACAGACCTTTACTCAATATTTATGAGCAATAATTGGTTTATAACTGTTTTTATACTGATCAAATATCTGATTTCGAGACAAACAGCTAAATAAAGCACTCCTCATCTCAGATATTACAGATGTATACTTAAATAGCTACTAACATTCAGCCACAGAAAATAATAAAATTACTGATACGGCATTTCTTATAAACGACATGGGAGACTCTGAGCCTTCATCATACCTGATGTTAAGTATTGATAAAGGTGAAGATGAAAGCGAACCTCTCCCGGAATCCTCAATCACTGAGGAACTGGCTATCTTATTTCTAACTGCCTGAACTTAACAATGTTGAAAACATTTTTGTTATGGCGTCAGACTTAGATAAGATGGTGGTAGCTAGGCAGGCGGACTTACACCAAATCCTACCACCAACCACTTCAGATACAAATCATGTTTGGTCCCTTGAGCCGGACTAAAAGTTAAACTCATTCTCGGTATCACTTATTAAGTATAGGCTGTTAGAAGCGCTTGTGAATATCAAAGACCTAGCTACACCATCGGTTCACAAACCCTACGGCAAGAAATCATGTAATGGGAAGAACCGGCAGGAAACTCATCAAGAGCTGTGTTTTTTTCATAAAAAAGTGACCCAACTCACCCGATAGACAGCGACGAGCAGCGTAACCGCGAGCAGCGCGTGCGCGACGCTGACGACGGCGACGACGACGGCGATGATGTACCACGTGGAGTACACGCCGTCGCCCGCGTCCTCCGCCGTGCCCACGTACCCGCCCAGCCGGTCCGCGAACAGGGAGCATACCACCATCATCGATAGGGACGTAAACTGAAAACGAAAGTTACCAAAAGAACCACTCTTGCCACTCTCGAAAATAGGATTCATCATCAGCCTGTGGACGTCCACTGCTGGACGTAGGCCTCTCCTAGCTCACGCCTATTGTACCTACTCCTACCACGCTGGCCAGACGGGTTGGTAGAGGGTTTTTTCAAGTTTTCCTTCTCTCGCACAGGTGTTCAATGCGTCGAGCCTCTTAGTCGACTCTTACCCAGGCATGTAAGGGAATGGTGACACTTGTATTCTTAGGCCGTCACCACACGGCATAAAGAGATAATTTACAAATTAGTATTTATTTATTACGATTTTTTTCCAACGGCGGCACTAGTGTCATCATCAGCCATTTCCACTCCCCACTGCTGGGGCACTGACCATTCTTATGAATGGACAAGGAGAATGGGCTATGATTCACCACATAGGGCCAATGTGGATAGGTGGGTTTAACGATTGCAAATACAGCGGGGACCAAGGGCTTAACGTGGTGCCTTCCAGAGGAACTCAAGATATTAACTTCTAGGTCACTCATTTTGTGACCAAATAATCAAAATGAACGAACAGGTTTCTTCTAGACAAGCGTGTTTTATCCTTGATTTCATCATCACCGCTTACATCAGGCTAGATAACGGTCAAACGCAGACCTATCTCATCATCGTCACATCCACCCACTGCTAGGTAAAGGCCTACCCTAAAGACCAAGCTATTATAAAAAAGGTAACAATCTCCGATTGTGGGAAATCTCGACATTTCAAATATTTTGTACACTGACCAGGTGCAGGTATCCGATGACCTTGGAGCCCTGCTCGAGCCCCAGGCAGCAGCAGAACGTCGTCACGTGAGGCACACCCATCCTGCACCCTTGCTCGCCTTCACTGGAATCAAAATAAACAGGGTTAAGACTATTGAAGAACTTGTGTTTAGAAGACTAATCGAAGGAAAGGGTGAAGCTGCTTCTATAACATAAAAAAAAAATTGGAAAACGGCTCTAGCCTCTATAGTCTAAACTTTTTTGACCACTTTATCGACGATAATAATAGGTACTTATATGTTTGTCTTTGCCGAGTCTTATCAGGAACTTGAACAAGTATTAAGTTAAACAAACTGATGCAACCTTATTAAGCTTGTAGCTTATTTTTTTACAATAGTAAATTTTTGTAATGTAATGAAAAAAACGCGCGATCGTATAATTATATTGACAAAGCCTACATAGAGAGTCTTACACGTTGATCTAATTTTAAAAGTCCACCTCAAGGATTCCTTAGAATCCTAGAAGCCCCAGAATGATGAAATGAAAAAAGTAATGTCAGAACCGTACAGTATAACTGAAATAAAATTCTATTTTTTATTTATTTCCCGATTTTGATTTCCAATTTTAACTGACAGCGATATTTTTTTATTTAAGAAGTTGTGACTCACGGGCTTAAAGTGGGATCCATCCTACTTATCCTGGTAAGTAAGGAGAAGCACAACTGCACACCGCACTGCAAGGATGCACCCGTCAGCCGACACCGGCACTGACTCTTGACTGACATTAGTTAGCCAGGTTTAAGTTCAGCGGCACAAGTTATAAGCGACTGAATAGTTCTATAATTTTATTAAATGTACTGTACAATAGTTTTAAAGTTAATTATGGAAGCTATAAATGATCGAGTATTAAGGGTTCTCTTTAAAATGCTCCTAACCGCAATAAACTTAGGACTCATATCATAAATTCTTGTGACATTACCACGGCCTATACCAAAGCCTGGCCTCTACAGCAGCAACGGGCCGAATCTAATAGAATCGCATTTCCTCCTTCGCGTCGGCACGTTAAAATGTAATAAATTTGTAATACAATCCGCTATACGCTCGTGACTTGTGCCACAAAGTCCCGTAGGCGAACCTTTCAAGGACGATGCCAACTTACTAGTTATTGATTGAGCTTCGCACGATATACAAAGGATGTTTTAATGAAAAAACTTGTACGTATTTAATACTTAAATATCTTTTCTTCTTTTTTACATTTTGGACGTCGAAGCAGTCTATATCACAGACCTATATCTAGATAGACGGTAAAAGTGTACTTTGCGTGTACAAAGTTTGACCCACGGTCAAAGTTTTCCGACCTAAGTCAGTCCGCTTGAGACCATTGCCATGAAAACACGCGTCACTCAGGAACGAAAATGGTTAATTGTGCAGTGCTTTCTTGCAAGAGCTCATCACTACTATTTCCAAATCACTAAATCTCGCTCGTGACATCATCGTAGTTACGAAAAAACAGACACGCTAGATTCTCATAAAGTTTAAAGCGCTCGTTTCGTCTATCACGTCACGATACTCGTATAGGTCTGTGGTCTTATAACTAAGTGTTCTTGTTGGTATCCAGCACAAAAGTTGACAACTTTTGTGCCATAGATAAGTTGTACTTGACATTGCCTCTGGTTGGATAGAGTGAGTCTGCTCCGGTTCCCGCAAGATCAGGCTAGCCCTTGAGGGCGCATAGTGAGGGGTTTAGTGGGAATGGCCTCAGGCGGGTCCCACATAACCGCCGTCCGCACATCATAAGCGAAAGGGGTATACGTAAGGCTTATGTACTTGACTTAAGCCTTTCGTCATAAAAACAATGTTTTCCGCACTTGTGTTCCGGCGGGTAAATGATAGCCAGTTCCTCATTGGTGAGGATTCCGGGATAAGCGCGATTCCATTCAACTTTAGCCTGTTTATCACATCAGGTATGATGAAAGCTAAGCTTAAGTTAAGCATAAAGCTTAGATAATTTTACCTTCGAAATCTAGTGACAATAAAAACCTCCTTCTTTTTTAGAAGTCGGTTAAAAGTGAGATTTCGCTACCCTGTATAAAAATGAAAAAGTGCATCAGATACAACGCAGTGGGTCAAGCGGTCCAACGGACCGGTCCTGCTGCACAACACAACGCAGCGAGCTCGCCGTCATCAGAATAACAGTGCAACAGGTATTCTATTTTAAGAATGCCGACTGATCATTATTGCCAGAGGTACAACCATGTTTGACACTTAAATAGGTACTTTTTTGTATAATTATCCTTAATTCATTCTAGATTGACAAGTAATAATTGTGCCTATGTGTAAGTATACTTTTAATATAAGCAGTTTGCTTGGTGGTAGGACTTATTCTAAGTCCGCCTGACTAGCTACCACAATCTTATCTAAGTCTGTAGCCCTAATAACAATGTTTTCGGCGCTGTTGTGCTAAAAAATTGACCACTTCCTCGGACGGAAGTTGAGGATTCCGGGATTCCAGCTTCAGCTTCATCACTCGTAATTGAAGACTATTTATTGATTTGTGATTGAAGTAAGTATAATATACTGTCACTCGCAAGGTACTTATATCCACTCCACTACCCAGCGATTCCCGTTAAGATTAATAAATATGTATTTAATATTACTTTCACCGGCATATAATAATGTCTGCCAGTACAGGGGATGATCGTTTTTTATTGCCAAGATAGTACTTATGATAGTATTGTAATATAAGTAATAAGGTATATAAGTAATATACCTTATGTAATACAAGTTCGGCATATTCTACCTAACTACAGAAATTCATAGAGGCCTCGACGATTTTTTGTGTTATATTCTTAACAGCCATCAATCCGCGACTTCGTCCGCAAGGAATTAAGTTACAAAGTATATCGTCGTATATCGTCGAGGTGTAAATTACGATTTAAAGAAAAAACCAGAAATAGTTCCGCCAAAATAAAAACGCGTCCAAAAGGTATGTCAATGTTGGCATACCAGCATGTAATTTAGATAAACGATAACACTGTTTTATACAGCTTTTAACGTTCTGCTGTGCGTAACAAAGGTTATATCAGCATCTATAATTAGCTTACAAGTAGGACATTTTATACGAATGGCAATTGTTCAACGAGATAAAAAAACAGATACGCAATGACTCGCCTTGACTCGGTTAGAACTTCAAAATTGGTTAATTAGCTGCTATGCTATCAAACAGGTAGTAGGGAGTTATTACATTAAGAATATGACGACCAATGTACAGTAGTCTGTTTTTTCTTACTTGTCTTAAAATGTAAACAATCTTGACAAAACTTATTTAACTATCGAGTACAAAGATAATTTTGTAATATCTTTCTTTGTTTTATGTTCTAAGGAAACCTGTAAAAAGACATGTAAAGATTGTTTACATTTTAAGACAAGTAAGAAAAAACAGACTTTACCTATACCTATTTCAAGTCAAGCACAGTTGTAATCAGCCAGTTCCGGGAACTAGATGTCTAGAGCGATAAGGTTGTCACTCAAAATTTATGTTAAATTGAAAGTTCTTTATTAATGAATAGTGAGTGATTTATTCTGGTTCAAGGATACTCAAATATTATTTTTTATATCGTTCTCATAAAGACGACCTGTTTGGCGCAGGGGTACTAACCCCGCCTTCTGCGCCAGAGGTCCCGGGTTCGATCCCCGGACAAGACAAATATATAATAAGTCTTGGTCTATATGCGGTGGTGTTGTGTATGGTGTTTAATATTTAAATTAAGTATGTATTTACAAAAAATATATAAATAAGTATGTTTATCCGTTATATAGTATCCATAACACAAGTTCTTCATGAAACTTAACGTGGGCTAGATAATTGGTGTGGTTGTATGCAAATATTTAAATATTTATTTATTAATATAAAATGGCGTCATTAAAACAAAGCTCTTAGTTACTTTTTACATGCAAAGGTAACAAACTAAGTGAACTTTCTCATTCCTTATAAAACAATTATTATTTACTGATCATTAAAAAATATAAACCGGTACTATCTTTTGAAAATACAAATTGGACAGCAAATGACTCTTATTTCCGGAATAGTTTCCTATTTAGTGTTAGATACTTTTAAATACAAATAATATGCAAATAATTACGATAGTATTATTATATCATTTTTAATAATTTAGAAACAATTTATCAATAATAAATACTATGTAAATACATCTCAAACATAATAAATGTCTGTTAACAAAAAATCACCATATCCATAGAGAAACTTTACAGACACACATAACGTAGACGTGTAATAAAACTAATAAACCAAATGCGAGTGGAGTGACTGTAACTCAAAAATATTATTTTTATTAATATTAATTAATACATATCGCCAATTATTTCAAAACATCATTAATTTCTAAAAATATCAAAATATTATGACAAATTATTTAATATACTAACACGCTCGACTCGCTCGTCGCGGTAACCGCAACTCCTTTATCAGCGAAAACCAGCGAGACGCCCTGTACTGTAGAGGCGCGTGTCTGTGTGCGTGCGTCATTCGGCCGTATGCAGAGCAAGGACTGTTTAGAGTTTAGACTGTGACCAATGCTAGTGTACTCTTTTGTCATGTTTGCATAACGGACGTTTTGTAAACGCATAACTACTTAAGGCTGAGAATACACGTGAGATTTTTCTCTCCGATAGTCTGATCAGACAATCAGAAGGCGCTCGTGCTATACATTTGTTTGAACACTCAATACACATCCGATCCGATAGTCGGATCGGACGTCCGAGTCGGAAAGAACTCTACGCGTTTACGATTTTATTGTCTCATCCAATTGTCTGGAGGCGCTGTATACATACTTCTGTACAGAGACGAAATAGACGTCCGTTCTCCTTCCGAATTGCCAGTTAACTCTCCAGCGCATATTATTTTACTCTTTGGACTGAATTGAGAAAAAGGCTGACGCATGTACATCGGACGTGTATTGAGTGAAACCGATCAGGGCCCCTACCGCGCAAGTGTCGTCGGCATCGCCATCAACTTCATTTGACAGATGAATGTGACATATTGCTCTTAGTCTTTGGTAAGTTTTCATTTGTGTCAAAAAGAAGCAGCAATGTGTCACATCCATCTGTCAAATGAAGCCGATTTCGATGCTGATGCCACTTGCGCGGTACGGCCCCAGATTGTCTGATCAGACAATCGGAAGCAAAATCGGACGTCTATTGCCAGCTTAAAGGATGACGCACGCGCACGCTACACACCGTGGCGGGCCCGGGCCGATATATTGGAAAATTCGGCCACCAGATATTGGTTTGGTTACCAGCACACTCGGTTACGGTTACCCCACGATGCAACCGAGTGTTGGATTTAAAATAAGTAAGTACTACACGACCAAGACAATAAGCGCATAACAGAAATGTGGTTTTGCACTTTTGGCACCCGCAGCCCACTTCTATCACCGTACTTCTCTTATTATCTGATTTAATAGCGCTACAGCACAGTGATTAACTGATTGATTACCGCTTCTTGAAATGTTGGTCTTATAGTTAGATTTTATTTGTTTTTCTCAGCTGTCATGCGCCTAATTGTCTTGGTCAGATAGTACGTATTAGTTTCTTCATTATCTACTCATATCACGCACGCCAGACGCGTCTAACTACGTCATTCATCAAAGTTATTTTCTTATCCTGTTCATTTTAGTTGCCTGGAAGAACCACTTTTATTGATAACATTTTACAATGCTATTTTTATGTGATTAATATTAAACAAGAAAATATACTAGAAAAAAGCAACTTGTCTCATGTCGCCCTGACGGGATTCGAACCCGCATCCTTGGGAGTCCGGCCCAATGCACTAACCAATTATGCTACAGAGACCTATGAGGACACGTCCACACATCGTCGTCGGACATGTATGAAGTTTATCACAGTTTGGCGCAAGACGTGAAGGTTACAAAGGCTTAATACATACATAAAAATCTGGTTTAAATGGCTGCGTGCTAAAACCACAGCATACAGAAATCAAACATATACAGCAGTGGCGAAGGGTCCATCCATACATACCGATTCCCCTCGGCTTCCCTTTTAGAAAGCCTACCCCACCGATCCACCATACATCTAAGATGAATTTTAGAGAAATGTTTGGTCCGGCTTACCCACATAACATTAAAAGAGTAAACACTCTTTTCCTTTTTCTGTATTTGTCTAAGACTCTTTCTTGATTGAAGCACAGAATACTTAATAGTACAAGTAATTGAAGGTAATTATAACTTTTTAAGAGCTAGCGCAGACGACGGATAACGCAGGACTTTTTGTCCGCGACACGTCTTTATTGTTAACCAAATAAGATTCAACTTAGACCGCGTATATCCATGTACGCGATAGTCCTCGTTATTTATTCAACTTTATGTTCTTAGTAATAAGGTCGTGTCGCGGACAAAAAGTCCTTCAATGTCCGTCGTCTGCGCAGGCCATAAGTTTGCATTGACGCCCTGACGACATGAGACTAGTTGCTTTTTTTTCTAGTATATTTTCTTGTTTAATAATTGAAGGTAGTAATTATTATTACCTCCATGGTAGAGTGGTACAATCAGGGAACTACCGAAATGTTTTCTCGGAAATGACTAAGGTAAAATAAATAATTAATTATTCAAATGAAATAGGTACCTATTAATGTTCTAATAATTGTGATATGAACGTTTTCTGTAAATATGTTCCTTTTTTAAATAAAGCACCCTAAAAAACTCTACTGGTCAACCGGAAAGTTCCCCGCCTACTCGGAGGACCTGGGTTTGAATCCCGGTAGTGGCATATCTTTGTAAGATGAATACGAGCATTAGTACCTGCGTCATGGACGTTTATATTTATTTCTATAGGTACATAAATACTTATATGTAAAATTATATGTATTTATATCCATTACCCTAGTATCCCATAACACAAGCCTTACAGTGCTTACCTTGAGGGTAGGTAAATTGGTGTGAATGTAAGAAATATTTAATTTTATTTATTATTGCAGCCGCGCGGTATGCAATACGCGATTGGGCTGTCCGCCAACACAGATAACCACATAGATGCTTACTGCGTACAAAACTTTCGCGCCTGCCCTCGTCTCAACGATTCGGGTATTATTCGCGAACGAACCTTTTGCAGAAAGATAAAATACTGTTAGTATGTATCATTATACTGTGCCGAAACGACTCGACATAATTCGGCGTCCGACTTGTCAAGGACAACGCAACGGCCGGCGGGCGTCGCGACAGACGCACTTTTATGACGTCATTTTGATGTTTTGCACTAATTTATTTGGGATTGTCAGTGTACAATGAAGTCAATTGAAAGCTGTTTTTACTGACCGAGGTTTATTTTTTATTACAACATACTGTGTTTTAAATGTTTTTATTGTGACAGATAGTGACCTACCTACTTTACATATTTTATGTTGAGTCACACTCTCAACTGTGGTCTCTTTTGCTAATTAAAAAATCTCGCTCTATGTCTTGTTTGAAATAAGAGGTATCTCAATATGTGCATGCATGATTAGATAAGATTAGATTGCGCTTGATTGTTTGACCTTCACAAGAACATGTAACAGTATAGACTGAACTAAATGAATTCAATACATTATGTAGATATGTCACCTGTTATTGTTTTATTTTTCTAATAGCCTTTGTCCTTTTTAGGGTGCAATTTAACCTCTCAAGCCCCGAGTTATGAGACACAATTGATATTCCATTGTTCTCTGGACACCGGTATCCGTTTAAAGTCAAGTCAAAGTCAATATCATTTATTCAATCTAGGCTGTTACAAGCACTTATGAACATCAAAGAAGCTACACCATTGGTTCACAAACCCTACGACAGGAGACCTTGTAACGAGAAGAACCGGCAACAAACTCATCAAGGGCTGTTTTTTTCTCCCAGTTTTATTTCATACAGAGACGTCAAATTGAAAAGTGACCTTAACATAAGGTAAAGTCAATTTCCATCACAAAAAGAAAATACTAATTATACTTAATATTACATGTTATGGTTATTGAAGCCGTAAACAATTTTCCAGTGGCAAAGAAAGACTTCCCTATCTATCATACTCATACATTACAACATTTCCTTGCATTATAAGATTACTGTACTGCAAGTTGTGAGGTACATACAGGTCAGTATCAATTTATTTTAGATAAAAATATTTAAGCTTTAAGCACAACATTAAGATAAGCAGACTGAAGTAGACCTTGTCGTAGAAGTAGACCACAGAAATGTTTAAATGTTTAGCAAATGACAAATTAATTTGATACAGATACTTATTGCTGGTCGAGTAGTCAAGCTATTAAGTTGAAACAAATCAAACATAAATAGAATTTTGCAAATCTTTAGTAAGAAATAAATTAAGCAGCAGATACAGGAAAATGAGGCAAAAGATATTTCATAGTTGTGAGGACACTGGTACGCGGTTGGCAATTTGGGATTTTATAAATTATATCAATTTATATGGTTTATGTTAAATATGTAAACAACTGGGCATCAATAATTCAATTTTTTGATAAAATATGTTCCAAATGAACAAATTGATTGATTGATTTATTTGTGAAGAGGTAAAAGTTACTGTAGGTACAATATTTCTTCATAGAAGATTTTAATATTTAGCCTGTTTAATTAGTAATTTAAGCTTTAATCATTTTATCTAAACACAATTTATATATACACTTTTAATATTTTATTATAAGAGATATAAATTGCTATATAGATAAAATACATTGAAAAATGGGTCAGAGTTTTATGTACTTGATGAAACTTACAGTGCGTTTTTTTTTATCAATACTATTTATCAATTTCAAGCTCAAGTATTTAGTTATTTGTGTTGTTTAGAGCACTTACCTTGAAAATAAAGATGAACGAAGGTATCACACTACTACGTAGCGGTCAATTGATAGATAAGTACTTATTGGTACACAAATATGAAATGCAACGGAATAATCTGTTACTTTCTTGTTTTCTAAAAATAAAATAATGTAAACTTTACAATAGGTCCGGGCGGATGCCGGCACAAATTATATAGTAATGTAGGTACAAATAATGCCGGATCGTTTGGTCGATGTCGATATTGTCGATCAGTCAGCAGACAATGTCAATGTCAGTCAATGACAATGACAAATATGATATTGACATAATTTACACTAACAGCTTTCTTTTTCATTCCCTAAACAGGTTAAGGTCAGGGACCAAACTGCCTTGTAATTAGTTGTTACTTTCTTTTCTTTAGTTCTGGTTGGTGGTAAGACTTGTAGTAAGTCCGCCTGGCTAGCTACCACCATCCTATCTAAGTCTGATGCCATAGCCACAATGTTTTCAGCATTGTTGTGTTTCGGCAGTTACAGATAAGATAGGTAGCCAGTTCCTCAGTGATGGAGGATTCCGGGAGACTCTCGCTTCCATCTTACTTCCGCATATGACGTCGAGTCAGTGGCGTCGGGCGGAGGGAGAGAGCTGTGGTGCTCCTCGATCCCTCCGGTGGGTTCTAGGGTGGTACGACGACGGCGATACTCAGGATTGCTCCGCGTGTCGTAGTAGTGAGGCGGTGTGGGTGGGCAGGATGGGGGAGAGGGTCCTATGCGGGGGCGTTTCTCGTCTCCTCCGGTTGGTGATGGCGAGCGGATCCAAGGATCGAACTCGTACCACCAGGGTCTGGGGAAGTGGAGGGGTTGAGTGCCTGGGGCGGGGCGCCAGCGATGGTAGCGGAGCTGGTACAGGCGGGGCCGATACGCGGGAGATATTGCCTCCATCGTTATCGGGCAGCCGATCGCGCTTCGTCCTTTTCTTGCTGGACTTCATTGTCGATACCAATAAAGCCAACAAGTACGACACATACACGAAAAAGTCACACGACGAATATAAGAGTCACGTGTAGGTAGTGGTAAAAGAGTGAGGGAGATGGAAGAGGTGTGTGTGTTTGGAGTTGGGAAATGGTGAGGTTTGGAAGTGAGGGTACACAGAAATATTTTTCATAAAATATTCTGTGAAACCCTCGGAGTTGGGATAAGGGAGATAAAGGAGATGACCCAAAAATAACCCAGTCCCGGCGCAAAGGTTTTGTATGCTGCAGGGGTAGGAATATAGCATATAGGTAGTAGCAGTAGCAGTAGCAGTAGTGGTAGTATATTGCTATATATGCCTAACCCTGTAGCTTTGAGTTATTCTCTTGGACGAAGTAATTCTTGAATGCGATTGAGATCACACAATAATTACAAATGATAATAAATATTTTGGGCGATAAATAAGTTTTTAAAAAGTAAGTGATACTTCAAAATATTATTTTTAGATATTCTCTAAAATCTGAAATATTAAACTTTTGCGCCGGGACTGGGTTTTTTTGTATGGGATTTTGGCCATCTCCTTTAGGTCGCAATATACTTAGAGTTAAACGTAGGTAAAACAAATTGTACTTATGTCAGAAATAAAACTAACAATACAACACCTTTTTCAGATTTTATTAAATACGTATTGATAATTTAATCTTAATTAACTTTATATCATAATTTTAGCTAAATATATGTTACCGGTCAAATCCGCCGATTTCAGGCCTAACTAGTTTGGCCTAGGCTAAACTAGTACTTCCTATACGCGATGGGGTTGACTGGTATAGCCTAGACCAAACTAGTTTGTTCTAAGCTCAATAGGATAAACAGATTAGGCTAGGCCAAAACAAGTTTTTTTTTTATAAATAAAACCTATTTTTTCTGGCGCTTCGCCAGTCGCTGCCGCGGCACGTTCGCTTCGCTCGCTCGGCTCGCGCGGCGTTTTGGTCACAGTTCTAACCTAACCTAATATAACCTGCAACGTCTGTTACAGTTTGTTGCTGCAGGCCCCCGTCACCCCTTCTCTGTTTCGTACAAAATTTTTGAGAGAAAAAAATTATATGTCCATTGGATGCCTCCTTAGTATCTTCGGGGGTGTCAAAGGGGGGTCGAAAATTTTGTTACATTTTAGCTCCCGTTTTCGCGATATTCGCATTTTTATAAAATTCATTCTTGTAAATTTTACAAGACCGCGATCCATACTAAATCAGTCAAAAATAATCTAAGTCCTATCTCCATACAAAATCAGTTGAATTTTTTTGAAGTACTGCACCCCCTTTGCGACACCCTAACCCAAAAGTATAATAGAAATTGTTATGTATATTTTTTTTCCCATAAACGATTAACTAGTTTGGCCTAGCCTAAACTGGTTTACCCTAGGAGCCTTAGGACAAACTAGTTTGGTCTAGGCTATACCAGTTAATCCCATCGCGTATAGGAAGAACTAGTTTAGCCTAGACAAAACTAGTTTGGCCGGAAATCGGGTTTGGCCGGTAACATATATACTACTTTTACACGTAGCACCCACGCACATATTAGTTTTGTACAGTTTTCTTTAGGTCGTGGGCTCGTGGGTTCGATTCCCACTATATACAAACATGTTGGTATGTCTATTTTATGATTTTTACATTTTTGCATTTATAATGCTATTTTTTATACTTTATGATATATTTTAAATGGGAAAAATATTGTAAAAAGTCAATCATTATTAAAGAAGTAGTGCTATTTTGGCTCTATCTTAAAATGCTAATCGCATCGCAAGTCCATTTTATTTTAGACACAATTAACAATGACCTTTTGGTCCAATATGCTAGTGTCATAGTCTATATATTAACTTCTCTTCCCCTAGTGCTAAGACCTCTTCTGTAACTTTCGCATTGACACTAGGTCTTTTTCTCCCATTACTTCTAAGCTTCTTGTTCTGATGATGGACTCTTGATGTTTAGAGTCCGTTATCCTCTGTAACGACAGCTTTATAGATCCTGCCGGAGTGCTGGAACCGGCGCTCGTCCACCTCGTTCATCAGCTGCTTGTGCCGGCTGTGCACCACCACGATGCAGTACAATGATACAACTGTGGACAATGATATTTATTATAATATAAAGCATAAATCATAACATTTATTTGACACAGGCAGTGGACATAGACATAACATATGACAAAAAATACACAAAAATCACCACCAAATGTTCCACATGGCTGCATCAAAAGGGATCTAGTTCAGCATGTGTCAGTGTTGAAGCTGACGCTGGTTTTTGGGATATATATCATGGCCAGTGGAGATTACATAATGAAAATTACTAGTGGTCGCCCGCGGTTTCACCGGCGTTCCCTTTTCCCTCGGAATATCAGGATAAATAGTAACCTATGTGTTTAATTGAAATACC
Source organism: Chrysoteuchia culmella (assembly GCA_910589605.1). NCBI lineage: Eukaryota > Metazoa > Arthropoda > Insecta > Lepidoptera > Crambidae > Chrysoteuchia > Chrysoteuchia culmella. The sequence continues at coordinate 486,513 of OU342657.1, forward strand.
TGCATACCAAATTTGCGTTTGCCAAATACCAGTTTTTGCGTGAAAGAGGAACAAACAAACAAACTGACATACCTACTTTCGCATTTATAATATTACTCGTAGTATGAGTGTGGCTGCCCGCACTCTCATGTATGATACTCGTACACACCGAACGGACGGAGTCGGCGCGCAGCGCAGCGCTGTTTACCAGCAGGCGTAGCATGTGCACCCCGACAAAGCTTTGTAGGGACTTTTCTCGAGCAAGCGCAGTGTCTGTCCCGCTCGCACCGTATTGATATAAGCAGGACATACATCGCGAGAAAAGGGTCGACAACGAGTCGAGGCGCTCATGCTACCCTGGCAGGTTTTAAAATGTTTAGATGTTTGATACTCAATCACGTAGAAACACTAGAATGGATTTGGATAAAGGCACACAGTCTACCCATATTCCCTTGGGAACTACGCGAGTGAAAGAAAAATAAACTTTCGCTCTAACGTGTGGTAGACGACCCAGTATAGCCACTCTTAAGCCCCGGTTGTGGCCACTTATCAATCCTTTTTTTACTAGCGTTCAACTTCAAAGCGAGAATAACCCCGGTTGTGGCCACTACACAACCGGGGTTATTCTTAAAACCTAACTATTGTGATGTTCATAGATTTGACACACTCCACTGAACTGGGGCCCTACCGCGTAAAAAATATGGATATGGACACGGGCTTCATTTGACAGTTAAATGACCATATAAGGTAATTTTATGAGCTTCAACTGTCAAATGAAGTCCATATCCATATCCATATTATTACGCGATACGGCTGCTGACAGTGGCCTATACAGCTTGAAAGAAAACCAAGTTTGGTATTACGAAAATCATTGCTTTTTATAGAGAATCGTGATATTGATTTTAGTATAGCAGCCAATTAGGTACTTACCTACATTACAATACCTCACCTCATGCCAAACTCGGTTGTCCGCTGATAGACCAATAGACTGTAGGCACTAAAAGATATTGTCTAATAACTCTTACAAATCCTGGTAAGGCAGACACAGATGGCAATGATCTCCAAAACCAGGGTCTCCCCGGAGTCCTGCAGGATGAGGCTGATGCCGGTCAGGCAGATCACGAAGTAGATGGCCGTGATGATCCCTGTCACGATCGTCCAGGGCAATGTGAGGTAGGCCAGTTTCTGGAAACGTGAAGAGAAATATCTGTTGCATGCAGCCAGCCATATCGTATAGGTAACACGCCGTATTATAAAATGGCGCGCCGCGCGGTAATGAAAAACGTCGCATTTATGTGTATGTAGGTCTAGGTATATTAATTAGGTTATGTGATTGGATTGCATCAAATGCAGATGCCTCAAACTATTTCAATCAAAAGCTACATAACAGACAATTTTCATGTTCATGTTTGTCCCATAAGGAAGGCTTCTCTTTCTTTCACTTTACATTGAGCAATTAGTGCAATGATGATTTGAATTCACAAATACCCTTTTTCACGGAATGAAGAATATTTTCTCTCTTACCTTCCGCCAACCTTTAAGAGGTGCAGTGGGTGATCGATCTTCATCAAAAGGGGGCAGGGACTATCCACTTTGGGACAATACAGCCTATGGTTCTTCTTCACAGGTGTCGTCACAAGGTGGGTGGTTCTTAAGCAAGTGCCATATAACCACCTCCTCCATATCTCTCTCTCTCTCTTTCTCTCTACTTCAAGTATTCCTAAACAAATATAATGTGGTATACCTTAACTGCAGCCAAGATGAGCACGAGTGATGACAGCAGATGCGTCCCGCTGACCGCTGCAGCGGCGATGTAGAAGGCGTACTTGTGCATGGAGACCTGCCCGTCCTTGCCCATGGGCCACAGCGACACGGCTAGGCAGTAGCCCACCAGCTCCAGGAGGGCCCATGCCTGGTGAGACAAATCATTGTACTTAATCAGTAAACTAATTCTGTTCCTCATCGTCATCAGGTTTGTTTTACCCCCCGTTTCCATTGGCACAACATTTACAAGAAAACATGTTGTAAAATAAAATGCGGCCGTTGAGAAGATGGCCAATGGCATTCAATAGGAGCTGTCAAATAATGCATCCTCTCACTGGCCGCAATAGGTATAGGTACGTTTACAACAATGTTTTGTGAATGTTTCGCCAGTGGAAACGGGGGGTTAGGCCAAACCCATAACATCAACGCGGCGTGCAGCACGTCAAGCTAATTCAATATTCACTGCTTGCTATCTCGATGTCAGATTTTCAATGTATCAGCCATTTTAACGTTGCCACTGTGGCACTGTGGGGCATTCGAATTCCAAGCTGCAGAAGATTGGTGCCAGCTGCCAGACCATCGCAACGGTCAATTGCGCTGAACGCGTTAGCCATGGCCGCACACAATCTATAATAGGTACCTACTAGATATACCACTGCACAACTTACTGTACTGCCGGCCTAGCATGACCGGCTTTTATCGACTATTGACGCATGATAAAGATTCTATATCTTGCTTTCACCTTAATGGGGTAAGCAAGACAGCATGACGTATCATATCATATCGCGTAATATAATGATGGACATGCTAGGCAGGCTGAGATACTCTTTCAAGTTAGTTACAGTGGTTAGTGGTTACATTAAATAGAAAACACCTAACCATAAATTTTGAGCAATATCTTATATTCGAGTAATAACGTAAAATGTTTATCCAGTACTTTGGCAGCCTTACTTTGATCCTCCTTCGTACACTGACACTACGATGTGAGTAGAAGACGAATTGAAACTCTGGGCCCTTATTCACTATGACCACCTTAGCGATTCCTTGCTCAAACCACACCAAAATACGTTTTCTCTATGACACTTACAAATTTTAAAGTTATTTTACTTGTTCAATAACTATACAGTTTGTGACTGTCATGTACTTGTATAATAACCCTATAATTTGTGAGTATCATGGAGAAAACGAATTTTGAAAATGTTAAAATCAAGTACGACATCCGCGTGGTTTGAGCAAGGAATCGTTAAGTGGTCATAGTGAATATGGGCCCTGGTTAATTTAGTGTGGATTGTGGCAAGTATCATTACCACCTTAGGTTTAAGGTGGTACGACTTCCATACAAACGAACATTGCACAATTATTGGTTCATCATACCTTAATAATTCAGAAATACATGCGCAACTAACTCGTTTCAGTTATTTGGTTGCGCGAAATAATAAAAAAATTGTACTTTCATACATAAATCACGAATAAACTAATATCTTGGGACCTTTACTGTTTATTTTATATATAAATGACCTACCTGACATAATAAATAATGAATGTATTCTGTTTGCTGACGACTGCACATTGCTATTTGAAAATAATAATAAAAATATTGACGAACTTGAAATTGACATAAATAATACACAATCTGACGTTATTAATTGAATGGACAAAAATAATTTAAATGTTAATTTTAGACAAAAGCTATTCATTTTCATACTTATAAATCACATAAATTAAATCTAAATATACAATATAATAATGAAAAAATAGAACTTATAAATTGTACACAGTTTTTAGGAATAACTATTGATGAGCATTGTAATTGGAAAAACCACGTTGACAATCTTTGTAAAAAAGTTAATAAGTTTGTATACGCACTAAAAAGATTAAAAAAAATAGCTTCCTTTCAAGTTGCTTTGCAAGCTTATTATGGATACGTATCATCCATATTACGATACGGCATCATAATTTGGGGAAACAGTGTCGACTTCGAAAGAGCTTTCAAAGCCCAAAAACGATGCATTCGTGCACTATGTGGTCTTAGAAGTAGCAGGGATACGTGTAAACTCTGTTTTAAGCATAATAAAATACATAGCCGAGATGTGTATGTTAGTAAAAAAACATCCAGAGTATTTTACAAAAATTGATGATGTTAAAGAAAATGTACGAGACTCCAGAAAAAATAAATTATTAATACCGCATTGTAAATTAACATTATTTAAGAAAAATGTATATTTCATGGCAATCAAATTATATAATAAACTGCCATCTGATCTCGTACAAGTACCGCTAGCCAAAAATAAGTTTAAGCATTGTTTGTTACGCTGGCTTATCGAAAACAAATTTTACTCTGTAAGTGAATACTTAGACTACAAACAAGTTAACAATAAATTTTGAGGACATTGACTCAGGAATATGACCATAAAAATGTAACTATAATGTAATTATATTGTATTAATTTCTTTTTTTTTCATTGACTGACACTATCACGAGTTGGAATTTAATTAATATTTAATAATCTGACATTATACAATTTAAATTAATATATAATTTTTGCATGCCTACAATATTTAAGGTAGAATACAGTAGACCACAGTAAACACACATTGTCATCCATCTCAATGAATCACACTGTATTGAGCAAATAAATAATTTCTATTTCTATTTCTATTTCTTATAATTTCAATAATTCTACGTATGTGTGTGTGACTCATCGCATTTATATTCCTCATGTATTCATTTCAAGTTCATTTTTTTTATAATATCGCGCAAACAAATAACTGAAACGAGTTAGTTTCACATGTATTTATGAATTATTAATGTATGATGAACCAATTAATGTGCAATGTTTGTTTCTATGGAAGTCGTACCACCTTAACCAGAGAACAATGGAATATCTGCAACTGCGCCAAAATATCTGGGACGGTATCCCGTTCCCGTTTTTCTTAATCGTGCAAATGGAATATCTATTGTGTCTCATAATCCGGAGGCTAAAAGGTTAAGTTAAAACAGCGGTCTGTGCTACTGTTAGTGATACACCTCGTAGCGTATTTGTTTGCTAATATGGACATTTCTGTTTATCAAATTACAATGTGCCAAACACGTTTTAAAGTTGATTTAAAGTACCAGCTGACGTAATTTAACATAAATAACGTTAATATCATGACAATTCAAGGTAGGTAGGTTGTAAGTAGTCGTCATATTATATAAAACTTTGTTTCTTACAATATAGGTAGGTTAGGGACGTTATGAAGAGTAGTACTTAATAAATGTCTACTTTAAGCAGGACTATCTTTAAAATGTAATGTGCCACAGAATAATAACATAAAAGTGCCACTGTATACACTATGTTTAAATTGTAGTCCAGTGTTCCTTTTTATAATAGGTACTTAACGTTTCCTTGTTCCAATATATGTTTGCAAATGTTGTATGTACTTGCCTATACGAGAACTTGACCGTGGAAGCTACCTGTTTTAATGTTATAACAATATGTGCACTTTTGGTATGTCTAAATAAATAAATAAATAGTACTTTTCAATATCGAACCTGTCTATAGCTAGGTACATTTGAGACCTGCCTACGTCATGTCAGCGAGATTACTATGTAGGTGCCTACTTACTTTGTTTAACAATACAACACTGATTGTTTGATGAATGAACAATGTTTCGAAATCAAAACTCCCGTTCTTAGAACTATAAATAAATGTAATACAAAGTTATCATAGGTAACGTTGCATGTACCTACTATAGGGAATGACGGGGAAAACTTATACGAATACAAATCAAATTCACAAATAACCTTCTTGAGATTAAAAAAATACCTAGTTAACCTAAGTATACTGGATACCAACTTGATCTTGTGTGGTGATAAAGATATTTTTATATTAAAAAAACACAGCCATTTTTATGATTTTTGAATTTTGCATTTTTCAATGTATTTTTATACTTATTATAAATTTAAAATAGAAAAATCTGGTCCAATGCTCTAACCACTGAGCTACCAAGACTCAGTTAGAGAATTGGACCGGATTACCAAAGGTCGTGGGTTCGAGTCCCATCTGAGAATTGACTTGTGGCCGAGTTGATATTTTCAATTTTTTTTTCTATTTATAATTTAACACATTAGCTATGTTACCGTGTAAAGCCATCCGATGATCAGCGTTCCCGTGTGCAGGCTGCAGCCGCAACAGCATCGCTTCACCATGGGCACCCCCATGGCACTCACGAAATATAGTCCAAAATCCTCTGAATTAAACACCAAACTTCAATAACACCTGACTTACAAATCGGCATTTTAGTATCGTTTAAATAGAAACCATTGTATGTGTTGCTTGTTCGGCTCTGTTATCGCAAATGCGGCCATGATTCGCGATGATAAGATTCGTGCGCCTGCGCTGAGCGTTTACCGACGTTAGCGCAGCGTTATCAATGATAGCATAATAATTTCGGGGATAAGATTTTCAGGGACATTGTGAGATTGTATTGTAATGATAGAAAATGATGGCTATCTAGAATTCCTAATGATCAATTGATAATGAACCACATAATTATGTTTTCACCTCACACGCTCTGAAAAGGAGGTTTTGTCAATCAGTTTAGGCGTAGAAAATCGCTTTTTGCAGCCTAGCGCGGCAAAGTACTTTTTTTATTTAATTTAATATTCAAAATTATGCGAAAATAATGACACTTTTTAATTGCAGTTTGTGATCATCACGTTTAACATTTTGTATATTTTATAGTTTTCGGAACAAATAGACTCGAGTACCTTTAATTTGATACCTTACTCGGCCGCGTACTACGCGCCAAAGTCCCTACCGAGTCGTCACACATTTTGCGAACCTAAATTAAGTATATAGATACTCCCTTTTTTATTATTTTAGTTTTTTATATCATTAAAACAACGAGAATAAGGTATTTTATGATTTTTGAATTTTTCAATGCTATTTATTTTTATACTTATGATACATTTTAAATAGAAAAATATTGGAAAAAATTAACTCGGCAATTGTGGCGTGAATTCTCAGATGGGAATCAAACCCATGACCTTTGGAAATCCGGTCCAATGCTCTATAATGCTCCAATGCTCTAATAATTATATGAGAATAAGGTATATTTTAATTAAACTTTATGTTTAAAGAATTTTTTACCGGAAGTTGACCGCGGAAACAACCATAAAATGTTCCTCGCTGTTGTGAGGTGAAAAATTGTGTGTTGCGCTCGGCAGAAAAGTTTTTAGCGTCTTGTACCTTTGAAATCCTCGCTTCGCTCAGGATTCAATATAGGTAACTCGCCGCTAAATAACCAATTTTCCAGCCTTGCATAACAAATAACTAATTCATATTTATAATAAGTTACTTGTTTCCTATGTATGACGAAGAGGCGCACCTACATTATGAAAATATCCTTCAGTATCCGTGGTCAGATCGGTTTGGTTAGATTGATTAGTGTCCTTGCAGTGTCCTTGCCTACAGTGACTCAAGTGATAGTCGAAAGTTCCAGAAACCACTTAATATATTTATCAACAAATAAAATTAATTTTATCATTAAATTATATTAATCAGGGACTTTACATAGAACTATCGGGTTTTTTATCTTAACCATATACGGTATATGGTTAAAGTTACAGAAAATAAAGCATTCTAATTGAAGATTTAGCAGCAAATCTGACAAATGTATTTGACGTGCCGTTGACTGATATTATTGTATTGATTTGTTTTATTTTCGTTTAACTCCTACGGAAACGCTGCCTTTTTTATGAACAACGGGGAGACCCTTAGCCTTCATCATACCTGATGAAGTATTGATAAGGCCGAAGATGGAAGCGAGCCTCTCCCGGAATCCTCATCACTGAGGAACTGGCTATCTTATCTATAACTGCCGGAACACAACAATGCTGAAAACATTGTTGTTATGGCGTCAGGCTTCGATAAGATGGTGGTAGCTAGGCAGACGGACTAACAACAAGTTCTACCACAAACCAACCCGAATACAATATATACCCACGCTGGAAATCGAACCCGGGACCCCTGAGTCTGATACCGGTGGTTGTTACCACTAGACCACAGAGGAAGTTAAAATTATGGCCTTCATCATAAGTAATTGACTGATACTAGCCATCCTCAACCACTAAGGAACTGGCTATTACACAAAAAATCAGACCAAACACAATAATGATGTCATCTATAATAATTATAGGTAAACGACTACTTGCTAAAACGTAAATTATATTTTTCAGGATTATGAAAAAGCTACTAGCCAGATCTTCGTAAAAATTACATGGGTCTACATTCGAACTATGTTCATTCAGATAAAAAAAGAATTAATAAAATCGTCTTATAACTTTTTTATTTTGCATTTTACAATGCTATTTTTATGTGATAATTTTTAATCAAGTAAATATACTAGAAAAAAGCAACTCGTCTCATGTCGCCCTGACGGGACTCGAACCCGCATCCTTGGGAATCCGGCCCAATGCACTGACCAATTATGCTACAGAGACCTACGAGAACACGTTGAAATTCTCTAGTATATTCACCTTTTTCTACGGTGTTGGCCACCGTCGTTTCATCAATGAGAGAAATATATCCTCGCATTCGAAAGAAACATCTTTACAGATGTTTGACTATCGATTAAGATGAAACTGCCATCTACTTATAACTTTTTAATTTTGCATTTTACAATGCTATTTTTATGTGATAATTTTTAATCAAGTAAATATACTAGAAAAAAGCAACTCGTCTCATGTCGCCCTGACGGGACTCGAACCCGCATCCTTGGGAATCCGGCCCAATGCACTGACCAATTATGCTACAGAGACCTACGAGAACACGTTGAAATTCTCTCTCATTGATGAAACGACGGTGGCCAACACCGTAGAAAAAGGTGAATAAAATCGGTTGACAATTGACAACGTTATATTAAAACATACATAAAAAACATACTTGAGAACCTCCCCCTTTTTTTAAATCGGTTAAAAAACAGCCCTTGACGAGTTTCTTGCCGCTTCTTCTCGTTACAAGACCTCCGGCCGTAGGTTTGTTTGTGGACCGATGATATAGCTTAGAAGTGCTTGTAACAGCCTAGACTGAAAAATTATATATGGTGGAAAACTTGGATAAAGTCCAACCATCACCGTCAATACTTCCGATTTGATATGAAATTTATAGAGCTCATACTAACTGCGACTGATTTAAAACATAAGACGAAATGGTCCCCAATTGCTCATCAGGATTTGCAGACTTCCTGGGGATTTACAGACAGTTAGTCTGTAAATCCCTTTTTTTCTAAGTAGTTAAGCATTTATTTGACGGCCTGTTTGGCGCAGTGGTACTGAACCCACCTTCTGCGCTAGAGGTCCCGGGTTCGATCCCCGGACAAGACAAATATTTGTGTGCATGAACATATCTATTTGTCTTGGTCTGGGTGTTTAATATGTATATTATGTAAGTATTTACAAAAAGTATGTAAGTATATCTTATGTTTTGGCGCGCACTGTTCATTGAAATAAAACAACTTTTACGGATATCAAACGCGCTATATTTTCACGAACTAAGTTGTAATTGTCCGTATTTTCAGGTTTTTAAAAAATACAGACAATTACAATTTGTACGTAGTATGTAAGTATCCGTTATCTAGTATCCATCACACAAGTTCTTCATGAATTATTAATTATAATTGGTGTGATTGTATGCAATTTTTATTTATTTATGTATCCTCTAAAAATCGCTTTAGGAATACAAAAAAATATATAAATTCATATTTATTTACAGCTATTTCTTTGCCTTTTATAGACGTCGTCAGTAGTTAGATATTTAGTACCTATTGATTGACCGACATACCTGACATATCTAGTACAGATTCATTAAAGGTAGCGCCAATTTATAATGAAATCTGTTTACGCCTTCGCGTTATCAGTAATTCCACTGAACAATAATCAAGGTGGAAACAAACAGGGGTCAATTCCGCTATCGTTTCGTAACCGTATCCAATAGTGTTTTGATTAGTCATATGCTTGCAGGACACCGGTGTCCAGAGAACAATGGAAAATCTTTGTGTCTCATAACTCGAGGCCTGAGGGGTTAAAACTGGATACCTACTGGCGAAAACCAAAATGGCACCGCCATTGAATAAAAAAAATCAAACCGACTTCAAAAAGTAAAAAATAAAACTTTTGGAGTCGGTGCCAGCCAAGGCATTCTTACATTGCACTTCTATCAACTATATATTTTTCTGGCCTTAGCTAGCTAGTACCGACGTACCGACTCCAAAAGTTTTATTTTTTACTTTTTGGAGTCGGTTTGAATTTTTTTTATAAAATGTTTTTATTTCAGATTTTTTTGTTACATCATGTGCCGTTACTTACACTAAAAATCAGCCCATACACAACAATGGTGTCATCTAGGTAAACGACTACTTGCCAAAACGTGATTACTAGCCAGATCTTCGTAAAAATTATATGGGACCACACATAAACCATTTTCATTCACATAAAAAAAAAAAGAATTATAAATATCTGTTAAAAACTGGCGAAGTTATGGTAAAACATACATAAAAAAAATAAAAAAACGTCGACTTGAAAACCTCCTCCTTTTTTGAAGTCGGTTAAAGAAGAAGAAACTAATATTATAAATGCGTAAGAGTGTTTGTTTATCCTTCCTTGACGCCCAAACTAAGCAACCAACGAGTTGATTTTTGGCATAAAGTTAGTTAAAAGGACGAAAAGTAACATAGATTACTTTTGATCCCGATATTCCCACACAGCAGGCCTATCGCCATCTCTTAAAAACCGTCATGTCGTAAGAACGTTTTGTTTTCCTTTTGTTTTTATTGAAGTTGTCACATTTTAACACACTTCACACTTTACAGGCAATGATTGAGCGAAGACGTCGCAAAACTTCCGTCAAAAAACAAGCTTACTTTAAGAGATTCGTAGAATGAAATATCATGGTAAGATTGAAACAATACTGCGTTAAGAGATGGCGGTAGGCCCCCAGGTGCAACCGCGTTCGGAAGTTAGTTTCTAATAAATGGCTAGAATAATGCCGAATTCAAGATGTTGCTACGCGAGAATAGCCCCCCAGGTTTTATCAGTAAGTACGATTGTTATCAATGATAAGAAATATATTTATTAAGTATATAGTTCGGACACGCCGCCAGTTTCTACTCCCGACTAGACAAGAACGATTAGTAATAATCAATAATAATTAATTATGTGTGTTTCCGTGAGGAGTTGTTTGTTTTGTATCAATTTAGATACGGCGACGAAAATCATTGCTTCTGTTTACATGGTAAGTGATTAGTGTATGTTTTCGTGGTTTTTTGATTAGAAAAGTGCCTTAATTAGTAAATGAATTACCGAGATGCCGACACGCCCACTTATAAATAAGAACGTTCGAATTACTGAAGTGAAAACTTTTGTTGTTTATTTTTATAGAAAATTAACATTTAGACTTAGTTTTAAATTTTAATAGTGCTAAGAACCATGTTTAACTTTATAAGGTAGAATTTTTATTTGTTTCTTTAAAGTTCCATACAAAAATATAATTTAAGGGTAGGTACGCTGATTTTAATGTGTTATCGGTTTTCAAGTTGTTTTATACACCACCTCCATATGGAGAACGTATTAAATGTCAATTATTCTTAATTTCAAGTAAGTTCCCGTGGGTAATGATGATGACCAAAATGTCAACAAAAACTTATATCGAAAATATATTCGAGAAAAAAAAACAAGGCTGTTCAAGGCATAGCTTTCTTGGTCCAAGGAAGTTTTAACTATAAAATGGACACATCAAAGAGACTTTTCTCTAGTAAAACAATTAACAAATAACTTGGCTGTATGTCTCTCGGGGTCCGGTCCCATGCACAAAGAAAACATTTGAAATTGGAATATGTGCACTCATTGACATTAGCTATCTTTTTGATTTCAGGTTTTTATTTAGTTTCTTTTGTACTAACTAACTATTATCATTATCATACGATATCAGTAAAACATGGCAAATTGTGGAATTGTGAATGTATGTGTAGACTTGGTCAGAGATTTCAACGCAAATAACTATGACCGTAACATATCTATTGTTAGGTTATCAATTATTATTGCCTACGGGACTATATAGAAAAAAAAAGAAAATTCGGTGATTTTCGATCCATGACAACAATTGTTAAATTTTTGTCATTCATAAATTTAGTTATTTGTGTAGTTTTAGTTATATAATTTCTTATTTTATTTAACGTCACAGTGCCTTATGTGATGTTAAATTAAAACAAATTATAAACACACAGTAGGTGAAGGTATATAGTAGAATATGTTATAATATATAAGTATAAAAGTGTCCTAGCCTTGGGCAGACTTGAATCCTTCGCTCCATTCAAGATTCTTATTATTATTCACTCGTTTCGCTCGGGAATTAACATCCCTCACTATCAGTACTATTTCTGCAATCTACATCCCAATCCCTCAATAAATGGGGGTTTTAAGATATTTATCCTTTTTTAAGCCCCATTAAGGGTCGATTTCCGGACATTATTTGTACTATTGGTAAAACTGTACAATCGCGGAACCAAAATTTGAGGTTTTGGGGATGGGGGAGGGGGCCCGAACGCCCCCCCCCCCCCATTAATCCACCACCCAGGAGACGCATAGTTTCGGACATACCTATGCATTAAAGATATTTTGAGGTTATGACGCTTTCAAAGTTACATTAGTATGCATTTTAGGGGAGAATTTGGAGGGGGAGCCCCCTCCCCTTAGCCAGCCTCAGCCGCTGCGGTTCGCATGGTATACTCTAGGGGTAGGGCAAACTAGTACCACGTGAAGTCGGGGTTGGCATATTCGCTTCTGTTACAAGTTTTGACATAACCAACACTGTTTTTGTTTTATTTGCGTTTCGTTATACCGCAGTAAAACCGACAAACCCAATTCTATCATCCCAAACTTTCTCAAATATAGTAAATATAATACTTTAACATACGTGCGCATATTTTCTTAATATACATTTGAATTATCAGATATTGTTTGTGAGTTTAAAGTAAATTTATTAAAAATAAAATAAAAAACTTTTTTTGGCTCTATACACTCGTTACCTTCGCTTGAACACAACTAACAAGTACAATAAAAATCAAATTGTCAAAATGGAGTCTGTTATGGCGAAAAAATATCGATTTTCATGTTTTTTTTCAAAGAAACTACGAATCTCCTGGAGTTGAAACTTTGCACAAATTACTTCTTTAATACAGATCTTTTCCGTAAAAAATTACGAACATCTAACTTTTGTTCCGCGATTGTACAGTTTAGCCAACTTCATCCCCCTTTTTACCCTTTTGAGGGTAGAATTATCAAAAACGCAGAGACAGGTAAATGTTTATTTTCAATCGTAAACGTAACTACAAAACTTTAAAGTTTCTTTAAAACTTCAAAACTGATGGACTTTCATACAAAACTTTCATCCCCTTAGGGGTGAAATTTCCAAAAATATTTATTAGGGATGTCTAAGGTATCAATGTGCAGAATTTCAAGTCCCTATGGGTTCAGTAGTTTGGGTTGTGCGTATATATACTTATCAGTCAGTCAGTAAGTAAGTACTTTGAATTTTATTTATTTGGATTAAAAAACAAATACTTCAGCTGATGCTTTTGAGGTTAATCCTTTTTAATTCATTTAGGTTACTTACGTGGCGTTATTAAAATCTGTTCGACTAAGGAGAAGCCACGTAAGTAACCTAGATTCGCCTTTCTACAATATTCTTTGGATGAATCAAAATATTGCGTGTTGTCAGAAAGGATAATAATCTTTATTAATTATTCGGAAACGTTATCACACAATCTATAAAAGAAACTGCGATGAAATCATAATAATATTATATTATATTTTGTATGTCCGTTTGTATGTCCATAATAACAAACTATGTATATAAAGTTATTGAATAAATGTTTTTTTTTTATATTACTAGATTCTGCTCGTCGTTTGCGTTCCCGTGGGAATATCGGGATACAAGGTAGCCTGTGTTACTCTCCGTTCTTTCAACTAACTGGATGCCAAAAATCAAGCCAATTGGTTGCTTAATTAGGGCGTGAAGGAAGGACAAAGAAACACACTTTCGCATTTATAATATTAGTTAGGATTGAATCAAGTCATAAAGACATTTTGAATTTATCTATCCTGTTAAATTTCTTGAAAAATAATTTTGAATAGTTTATCATTTGTTAAATGTTGCATACACTCCGAACTAATTATAAACTAACGTACATCTTATGTTTTGGCGCACACTGTTCATTGAAATAAAACAACTTTTACGGACATTAAACGCGCTATATTTAACCGTATCCGAACGAAAAACCTTTTTTTGTGTGTTTATAAGGTTTGGTAAAGATTGTATCAGTAAAAAAACCTTGCAAGTAGATCTTCGAATCAGAATTTTTATTAAATCTTTTACTATTACAATTTTTCCTTTACCCATTTTTATATATATATATTTTATATATATATATATTTATAACTTTCTAGCAGACTGTATTTCGCATGCCGTGGTAGCCTTTAATTAAGGTGACACTATTCCTAGATTACGCTGATATTGTATCTTATCCATGTATATTAGTGGTTACCTTGTTGGCTGTCCTTAAATAAATAAAAAAAAAAAACTTTTCGGGGGTAGACTTATAAGTAGCCAGTCATCCCGTGACCACGGCAGCTGAAAAGGTGCCGAAACGTCGGGAAAATCAAAATACCCCAAAACAAAACCTAAAAATACGGACAATTACAACTTAGTTCGTGAAATATAGCGCGTTTAATATCCGTAAAAGTTATTTTATTTCAAATTATAAACTTTTTTATAAAATTTTCTGACCCAAAAAAAAAGAGAATCGAAGAAAGCTTCATGAAATGAGTAAGACGCGGTTAAATTTAAGTATGATTATGTTATTGAGTCAATAATCACGAACCACTTATAAAACAATATCACATTATTACACGCGTGATAGCTTTATCACTTATTGTATGTTTCACCAGCGTAAGATGATGCGTTCTCGCTCTTGACTCTTGAAACACCGTTTTCCGCAAATTATCGAATCCAGATAAGATATGAGGAAATCAGTCAAGTGCTTATAGCTTTGTCGAATTTATGGCGTTCACGTAGTAATTGAAAATTCAAAAATTCTAACGCAACATTTCACGTTTCAATTAATCCCTGATCGGCACAGGTAGACGAAATATCTGAATTGTGAAAACGGTAACTTTTAACTATTCATAAATGAAACATAGATTCCAGAATGAAAATTGCGTAAGTAGTAATTGGATTTTCATCCCCTCGCTCCCACTACTACACTGTTAGTTTAACCGTTTGAAGACGGCATTTTTCCTTCTTGCCGTGTTCTTGTATTAAGATTTCAATTTAAGGCCCGTATTCACTATGACCACTTACCGATTCCTTGCTCAAACCACAAGAATGTCGTATTTGGTTTCGACATTTAAAAAAATCGTTTTCTCTATGGCACTTACAAATTTTAAAGTTATTTTACTTGTTTAATAATTATACAACTTGTGACTTTCATGTACTTGTACAATAACTCTATAATTTGGGGTATCATGGAGAAAACGATGCCGTGGTTTGAGCAAGGAGTCGCAAAGTGGTCATAGTGAATAAGGGCCCTGGTGGGGTCTGAATCTTTCAAGTGATGAAGTGAGAATCCCCAAAAATATTGTGTGCTACTTGTACTACGAAGTAGTAGTACAATACTTACCGAGTAACTATATTTATTGATCTGTGCTTGTACCTTTATTAACACATTAGCACATGCATGTATTTCGCTCTGCCATAATATCTTAACCCCCGCGCGGTGAAATAAAAGATGCGCACTAGGTAGTTTATAAAGTTACTGCGCTTCCTCTCTGTCAAGCGCGAGTGTCAAGAGTTATTTGTAGGCACTTGCGTCGTGAATTCGGAGAACTTACATTTCATACAAACAACATTATTATTATTTGTTTAATGAATCAATCTTCACATACTTATGTGTATTTTTTATTTTTTACCCGACTACGGCAAAACAAAAAAGGAGGGTTATGATTTTGACCGGTATGAATGTATGTATGTATGTTCATCTGTATCCACATAACTTTTAAACTGCTGATTATATATTTTCAATTGAGGTATCGTTGGAAGCGTCTCGATTGTCTGCTGGTTATAGGCTATGTCACGACACATGAAATTGAATATGGCGCCCTCTAGACGACATAAAGCTGTGAACTAAAAAACTTTCTTTTTTAAAGAATATCGGTTTTGGTGTCATATGAAGGTTCTAGATTAGCACGTTTTAAAAATATATATTTTATTAGTTTTTGCTCGCGGCTTTGCTTGCATAAATCGAATTTTGGTAATAATTTCCATAAGATTACGTCTTAGAAGGGAGTTACACTCAATTTCTCTCCAAACCTACCCAAAATACAAATATAGTCATCTTTATCAAAGTATCTACATTGAATTTAACATTTCTCAAACTACATAATTTACAACTATAAAAGAATTTAAATAAAAAATAAGTTCAAAAACTTAAACCCGACTACTTATTGAAAAATCACACTCTAAAAAGTATAAAACAAGAAAATATTCTCAACTGAAATTGTCGTGGTCGTATGCCACTTTTCCCAAGAATGTATTGTCTTGTTAGAGTGTGATTTATCAGTAGTCGGGTTTTAGTTTTTGAACTTATTTTTTATTTAACTCTGTTATATGCGCTAGAAATACGGCGAATTATTTGCTCAGCCTTTTGAGAAAGTTTTTCTTTGAATTTGTGAATAAAAGAACTAAAAACTTCTCGGCAACTTTTTTGGATTTTTCAATGTCTTTATTCCTGTATAATTTATAAAAAACTTTATATTTTGAATTCCGAGTAAACAACAAGATACGAACGTAGCGCACCGAAAAAAATTAAACACGTCTCAGGTTATATGGAATTCAACAAAATAATAATTATAATAATTAACAAATATTACAATGAATAAACTTCAATTTAATATATCTTAACTCATTGCTACCTGCCCCCAACCAGCTCAAAACGAACTAAGGAAATATGGTCAAAATCACTCAAAACTAGGAATGGACTTTGTAAAACGTCTAGTATGTTATATATTCTGTGTCATAGATTATAATAGTGCTGCATAATTAGCATAAACAAAATTGGTTTCCTTCTAGGTGGTGTCTGTGATACTGTCGCTGCTGTACCTGGTGCCGCTGGTGGGGCTCGGGGGCGCTCTGCCCCTCGAGAGGATGTACTTCTACAGTGTGCTGGCCATTTCCTCTGTCGGTCTGCTCGTCACCAGCTGCGTCCTCATCTATGCAGAATCTTGGGTAGGGATATTAGTTATAATAATAATATTTCTTACACTCACGCCAATTAACCTAGCCCCAAAGTAAGCACTGTACGGCTTGTGTTATGAGATACTAGGGTAACGGATATAAATACATAAAATTATACTTATATAAGTATTTATGTGTAGAAATAAATATTAACGTCCATGACTCAGGTGCAAATGCTTGTCATCAATCAATCAATCATACAAACATTTGCCCCTTACCGGGATTCGAACCCGGGACCTCAGAGTAGGCGACACCTTGAAACCGGTGTACGTACCACTCGACCACGGAGGTCGTCAAAACTATTACTACTTTATATATAACTTAATTTATCATCCCAACATTAAATACTTTATTGTCATCCACGAGACACTGAAACAAGTAGATCCAGTAGGTTATGTAGGGTAGGTAGGACCACTCTAGATCCCGATTGTGGGCACTTTACTACACAGTGATAATTCTCAAAGTGGTTACAACGGGGCCTGCCCTACTTGTGTTACGGATATCAGAACCGAGGAACTTCCCGGTCGACCAGTAGAATTATATTCAGGAAACGTGTTTTCCTATAGTAATAAAGTCAAAGCAAGTTTTCCAAAAGTAATAAGTTTAAAGCAATAATTTATTCATCAATTAAGACTAAAAAAACTTTACTGGTCTACCGGGAAGTTCCTCGTACAAAACCAGGTACCGTGACTTTGATTGTGTTATGAAAGTATAACCTATACAGAATGCTGCAGAAATGCAGAACGTTGAATTATCCTCTATATATGTCCCAATGGCAATCACAAATTCTCGCAAAGATAATGACTAACCTAATCCTAGTAATGTAAAGTATGTCAATTTGTTTGTTTCTTTGTTCCTCTTTCACGCAAAAACTACTGTACGGATTTGGATGAAATTTGATATGTAGGGACTTCAAGTAGAGGACTGACACATAGGGTACTTTTTATCCCGATATTTCCACGGGAACGGGAACCACGCGGGTGAAACCGCGGGCGGCCGCTAGTAATTCCTCATTTTCCTCAGAAACCAGAATACAGTAGTACAACCTACTTCGTACCTACACCTTGCCATCCATATCAATATCTCTAAGCATATCATTTCATTTCAGAAAAAGGCGAAGCTGATGTGGCCTTGGGTGTCAACGGCGTGGTGCACCAGCGTATTGTTGGGCGTCGTGTGCGTCATCGGGCTGGTGACCGTGTCCTTCCGAGCGTCCAGCCTGCAGGAAGCCACAAGGGAGAGTGTCGTCATATCAGCATACTTCACTCATGCATGTATGTCTTGGATCTTTTTACACACCTTCATCTTACCTTAAAGTTTTAAACACAGAAAGCGGGCGCAAGTTGAGCTTGGTTCAGGATCGGGAGGACGGCGGATCTTGTGCTGATTCCTTGAGCTTATATGATAGACGACCACACATTAATAAGAGAGATACATATAAAGCATGTCAGACGTTTTAATTTAAACTTAATTGATGATAAGGCTTAAGGTCTTCTTGCAAAAACTTAAACCTTAGAGGAATTGGCTATATAACAGCCGGGACACGACAATGCTGAAAACTTTGTTGTTGCGGCAACATAGGCAGGCAGTAGTCCACCTTAGGACCCTTCCAACAAATCCTTGGTTGTTTGTAGGGTCTACTTATTGGTAGAAAGAATCGAACACGACACTGGTACTGCGGTGATCTTAACCATCACTAAACTGAAGAGTAGACTGAGCTTTGCCGGCAGAGCTGGAGTGCACGCAAGTCACTCAGTCTTGCATCAACATCTGGTGAAGTAGCAAGCAAAAAACTCGTTGCTGTTTTAGTATAATTTGTAGAGATAACAATAACATAATAACCTTTTTACTGATTCCAGTGCTGCTGTTCTACTGCTCCTGCGTAGTGGACAGCCGTCGCATCCAGCTGGTGGAGGAGGGGTACGCCGAGGCCAAAAAGAGGCTCATGTATCCCATGTACAATGTTAACAGCGTCTGAAGAGACCTCTTTGTAAACTGGAACCACGAAGTTTTTTGGAAGCTTTTTTTGGATCGAGGAATATGGAAGACTTCGTTTGGTAGTCAATTCGGCACCGATGGTCTGCGAAGAGAACTCAGAAGGTTATTGTATATTTTTAGGGTTCCGAACCTCTAAAGAAAAAAAGGACCCCTTATAGGATCACTATGTTGTCTGTCTGTCCGTCCGTCCGTCCGTCCTCGTTTATCTCGAGAACGCGAAGAGATATCGAGTTGAAATTAAAATCATATATTAAAGTCAACATTTTGTTGAAAGGGTAAAAAAAACAAACTTGTAAATGTACATAAAAAAAAGATTGGACTTTATAAGTCGCAAAAAAACGTAGATTTAGACTTTCTCAAGGAAATCAAAATTCATAGTATACTTTCCGTTGACCTATAACTATGAAATTTGGCAAGTAATATCGTCTTTTGCTACAAGTACAAGAAAAAATCTGAAACTAGACATTTGTTATTAAATCATGAAAAATTTAGTCTGAAGTTGTGGAGGATGGAAACTGAATTTCGGAAAAACTGCGAGACTCAATTCCTGAACTATTTATAATATTATGTACGTAGGTAGGTACCTACTACTTTGTGCGGAAACCTCGGTGGGCGAGTTTATTTAATCTAAACTAATAAATTAAAATTAAAATTGAAAGTAGTTAAGTAACCTATGTGTTTAGTAAATAATTAAATTTAGATTTTGTCGTCATTGGTTTTTGTTATTCCTG
This sequence comes from Chrysoteuchia culmella, assembly GCA_910589605.1. Taxonomy (NCBI): domain Eukaryota; kingdom Metazoa; phylum Arthropoda; class Insecta; order Lepidoptera; family Crambidae; genus Chrysoteuchia; species Chrysoteuchia culmella. Next base: position 506,316 of record OU342657.1, read on the forward strand.
TCCACGTCATCTATTAGAAACCATCATGAACGTTTTGCCTGCGTTTTGTTTTTGTTAAAGTTGTCACATTTTGACACACTTCACAATTTGGAGGCGATGATTGAGCGATGACGTCACATAACTTCCGTCAAAAAACAAGCTTATTTTAAGAGATTTGTAGTAAGAAATAGCATGATAAGATTGAAACAATACTGCGCTAAGGGATGGCGGTAGGCCCCCAGGACCCAAAGGTTTCAGATGTTGCTACTGACATGTGACGGGACCGAAGTCACAATAGAACTAGTCCTACCTACTTCGTCAGAGATCATGGGTTCGATTCCCAAGCGGGACAAATTTTTATGCGATGAAAATTTCTTTGTCAAATTAATCAAATAAATAAAATAAATTCTGTATATGAGCCATCATTATCATCATCAGCCCTTCTTAATGTTCACACTGGGGCGCTGGCCTTCCTTATGGATATTAGATAAATAAAATTAGATAAAGAGTACCACGTGGCCCCAAAGTGGATTGGTGGAACGGTTTTAATGACTACAAATAAACCAACGGCTAAATGTGTCTTCCGAGGCACGGAAAAGCTCGTGATAATCAAATCTGGTCGCCTATCTCGTGACCGACCTATGCGAAAGTTATTTCACCACAAAAATACACCACCGAGCTCCTCAAGAAATTAAAGATTAGTTCTTAAGAATTTAAGTCATTCCAGCTCCTGATATTGCTAAAGACAATTCCACTTATTGTGGACGTAAACAAACGCGCCGTCGTGCGCGGCGGCTAACGACGCGTTGCGGCGCGCGCGCAACACGTGGAAATAATTACACGAAGCGTCGCCGACAATGACGCCACTCACTTGGGTACACTCGCACGAAAAATACCAAAAAGTCTTCTCTTACCTAAACGACTCAAAAATCGGTTAAAAAGGCTTCATAGCTACTACACGGCCAAGACAATCAGGCGCATGACAGAAAAGCGGTTTTGCACTTTTGGCACCTGCAGCCCACTTCTATTGTCTGATTTATTAGCGCTACAATGATAAACTGATTGATAACAGCTTCTTGAAATTTTGGTTTTTAGTTATTTTTTTGAAGTTCGTCGTGAGTCCTATGCCCAGTTAGCGTCCATCATCATTGCTGGGCAAGGGGACATAGGCGTCCCCTTTACAGTTATTAGCGTCCACTAAAGAGTCGGTTTTATGTACCCCAATAGCCGGAATGCCAGATTCTCATAATTTTATGTGTTTTAAGGAAATCGCGAGAAGGAGATTTCTTCAATGTGAAGCAAAGATCAGTTACTAAACAATTTAATTAAATCTTAAATCCGTGGATTTTCTGTTTAATGTAGGTATATAATGTACAAGGTCGCGAGCAAAACAAGGGAATATTTAAAATAGTTAAACCTAAAAATAAATTAATACCTATTCTAAACCAACTTGTATTTTCAATCGATTTCAAAAAAGAAGGAGACCGTTATCAATTCGTCGCGTATTTTTTAAAAAATGTTTGTTTACTGAGTACCTTTTTCGAAGGCGGCTGAACAAATTGAAATGATTCAACGTTAATAACATCAGATTTTGATTTCCAATTTAGTCCTATTTTTTGAAATTTTGAAATCGGTTAAATACTTTTTAGGCAATCTTGAAAATACTATCTTTTTCGTACTGTTACTTAGACGACAAAACAAGGTAACATTACGAAATCGATAGTATTTTCAAGAAAAGGTATGCAAATAAGAAAGAAGTCTGTACGTGCAGTAAGAATTGAACAAATATTTATAAATAGTTAAAAATTCTGGAACTTAGTGATTTATCGTAGCTGTACTACGAGCTACGACGTAGTACAGCTATTGAGTATTTTATAAGCCTAGTAAATCAGCTTTTTTTTTTTATAATGTCAAAGTCAAAGATTTTTATTCAAATAGACTTATAGATAAGTACCTACTTTAGAATAGTCCAACATTTTTTTTCCCTACCAGCCATTCAGGACATCTTTTAACTGATAAGAAGAACGGCCGCAAGAAACTTATCAGCTTTAACAGAAACAACAACATTTACAATGGAACATGTTGTTGCTAAACACAAATTTACAATTTTGAAATATATTTAATATAAGAGGAAAATTTTCCCATATTCAATTATTAGAATATTTTCCTTTAATTACCCGATTGTAGGGAAAGGGTTAAGTTTTTCGCCCGTATCTTGTATGTTGGTATATCTTTAAGTTAATGATAGGTATGTGTGAGATTGTACCTAGCGGAAAATCGTCGTTTTCACCGCGGCCCGTCTACAATAAGATGTTATAAATGGTGGAGGTGCGCGGGCGTCGCAGTCGCGCGACCATGCCTGCCCCGGGAGAAACATGGTGAGTTTAAACGTTAGAATTAGTTTGTATACTTAATTATATGTTTAATAATAATAATAGTATTTGACCCGAAGATTACAGAAATAGCCCAGCACTTGCTGAGAAAAAAAACCCAAAAATAAAACATGAAATAGCCCACAGATCTATGTATATCGCGAGATAGATATAAATAAATGCTGTCTATAATTAGAAACTGTACTTAGACTAAGATTCTACATTTAATTTATTATAAATTGTTAGTACATGTTTTTGTTGACTGCCCAATAAACAAATAAATAAATAAAGACGATAAAAACATTTTATAAAAAAAAATCAAACCGACTTCAAAAAGTAAAAAATAAAACTTTTGGAGTCGGTGCCAGCCAGGGCATTCTACATTGCACTTCTATTAACTATATATTTTTTTGGCCTTAGCTAGCTAGCACCGACTCCAAAAGTTTTATTTTTTACTTTTTGAAGTCGGTTTGATTTTTTTTTATAAAATGTTTTTATTTCAGATTTTTTAGTTACATCATGTGCCGTTACTTACACTAAAAATCAGCCCATACACAACAATGTCATCTAGGTAAACGACTACTTGCCAAAAGGTGATTGATATTTTTCAAGATTATGAAAAAACTACTAGCCAGATCTTCGTAAAAATTATATGGGACCAAATTGACAGTGTACCCGATCAAACAAAAAAACAATTATTAAAATCGGATCACCAACACCGGAGTAATCGGTATACATACATCAGACAAAAAAAAAAAAAAAAAAAAAAAACGCGTTGAATTGAGTACCTCCCTCCTTTTTGTTGAAGTCGGTAAAAAGAGGACGTCACGAGCGACATTTTAGTGACGGCAAATGTTATTGATGAGCTCTTGCAAGAAAGCACTGCACAATTAACAATTTTCGTTTCTGAGTGTCGCGTCTCTTCATGGCAATGGTCTCAAGCGGATTGATTTAGTTCGGAAAATTCTGGTCGTGGATCAAACATTTTACACGCAAGTTAAGTACACTTTTACCGTCTATCTCGATTTAGGTCTGTGAAATCGCCTTATTTTTCAACCTTGGCGGAAAGAAAATTAATCCTAATCCTAACTAATATTATAAATGCGAATGTGTGTTTGTATGTCCTTCTTAAGTTTTAAGTTTATACTTTTTTAATATTTCGAGCTAACTTGGATGAATACCGGTGCTTGTTACACCTAAAAAGGTTTATATAGCACTGTAGATGTAAGAAGTGTTTGTAATAAATAAATAAAATAATCTTTCACGCCCTTACTAAGCAAACATTGATTTTATAGAGGCATAGATTTAGTTGAAAGGACAGAAAATAAGGACTAGGAGCCCCGTCACAGGCTACTTTTCTTTTACTAATATCTAATGTGTATTTGTTTGTTCTTACCTCACGCCACGCTACTGACTAAGCAACCAAATGACTTGGTTTTTTGCCATGGAGTTAGTTGAAGGAACAGAGAGGCTAATAGTAGCCATAAATAGTTATGCCAATATTCCCACGGGAACGATAACCAAGCTGGTGTATTCTCGAGCGGAAGCTAGTAACCCCCATCCACACCGATTTCAATAATATTTTGTTTTGTTTGAAAGGGTGTACATTCAAGTTGGTCCCATTAACGTCAAGACAGGATCAGCTAGGCGATTGCGTAGTCAATCGTATTCATTTGATAGTTCATATTGTATCATATTATAGGTATGTCATTCCATACAAAGTGCAGCCGATTGAATACGATATGAACTGTCAAATGAATACGATTACCTTACGCAATCGCACCCCTGATGATGGGATCTTGGTGAAATCGAGGAAACTCTTCAAATATTATAGGCACACTATATCGATTTCGTTGTTTTCTTAAGTAACTCATGCATTTGCTTCCGTAGCACCATTTGGTGGAGTGGAACTGATGACATTCTACATTGCAGTTCGACTCTTTTACTTTCTTGCCTTGGCTGGCACCGATACCAAAAGGCTTATTTTTTTGCTTTTCAGTTTTTTGAAGTCGGTTTTCATCTTTTATTTTTAAAGGTAGAAGTCCCGAGCCTACACTAATAACTTTATGTCAACTGCTCATCACCTTGTACAAAATGCTGCTTATCCCGGTGTACGGACGTTAATTATTGAGGAGTTCTCCTGGTACTTCATCACATGCATTGAAACGAGTATAAATTGCTTATGAACCACATTAAAATCATCGTATCCCTTCCGTAAATTGCCAAGTATTTTATAGTTCCGATAACCATTTGTGGTCTTCATCATCAGTTCCACTCCACCAAATGGTGCTTAACGGAGTCGGTTTTAATTTTTTGTAAAAAGTTTTTTAGTAGTAAACTAGCTCGAGCGTTTTAATCTATTTAAGTTAAACTAAACCGAATCACTAAAAGAGAAACAGTACAGCACTAAGATTAAGGTGTACTAAATCGAATGACACCAAAATTGCATCATTTCGTAAGGGTTGAGGGGGGTGGAAACGTTATCGCCCGGTACAATATTACAGAAGGAAAAACTAGGCATACAAATCAAATCAAAATAAAATTTATTCAGTCTAGGCTGTTACAAGCACTTATGAACGTCAAAGAAGCTACGCCATCGGTTCACAAACCCTACGGCGGGAGACCTTGTAACGAGAAGAACCGGCAAGAAACTCGTCAAGGGCTATTTTTTTCTCCCTGTTTTATTTCATACAGAGTCGTCAAATTGAAAAGTGAGCTTAACATATCAGTAAGGTCAATTTCCATCACAAAAGAAAATAATAATTATAATATTACATTTTATATATATTATTATAATAGGCTTAAGTACCTAAATGTAAATCTTTTTGGTTCAATAAATTATTATTATTATTATTATTATTATTTTATGGTTATCCTAACCGTAAACAATTTTCAACTCGTAAGGAAGGACTTACATTTAACGTTTCTCGCATTACAAGGTTACTGTACTGCAAGTTGTGACGTACATACAGGTCGATAGCAATTTATTTTAGATGAAAATATTTAATCTCTAAGCACAACGTAACTTAAGACAAGCAGACTGAAGTAGACCCATTTCCGCTGGCGGCACCCGTTCACGAGCATGACGCATGAACCAGCCATCGCTTCGCTCAACCATATTTTAGGGAACGTAACGACCCGCCTCACACGACACCGCCGAAGAAACGTTTGAGTGAGCATGACGTACTTCAGGTACTTATGTTAAAGTGTATAAATATAAAAAATACAATGGCAAAAACAAAAAAAAAAGTGCATTAATATAAGACGCAACTTACAATGTTACTGGAAGACGCATCAGCTGGGTCATAATCATAAAGCGTATTTAAAGTAAATTAAAAATAATAATAATAATGGCTTTCATATACTTAATTACAATAATTGGAGAACATTACTTATTTTTATTTATTCTGATCAAGCAGTGCCACGTACTCAATTCAAAACATCATAAATAACATAGAATTTATAAAATTGAAACAAAAATATAAAAATCTTAACACATTTTAAATACGCCTCTAGGACTCGCGAGTCGCGACGCGTATTGCACTACATCATTCTCTTAAGGTCGCGTGGGTACGGAATTACAGTGTTTTATACTTTCATATGATTCACGAAGAGGATGAAGAGGCAAATAATTATCAATTATTTTGCCCTATTCCAGGCTTCGGCAAGCACTGCAAAGCCGTTTGACTTGATTGCAGTTGTAATCGCCCAATCCATCAATCCGCTTGGGTAAGGGCAGTAAAGCCTCAACGCAACAGATGTCATGTCTACGACTCCAGGAGCTGCACTAAATGCTCTGCTGAACTTACCACCTCTTCACTTTTTTATTGCAAAAGAAGCGAACGCCAGCATGAATAGAGCTAGCATCAATGGAAAAGTAAACTGGCACTCTCAATCACTAAGATCTCTACATGGATCAGTAGGTACTTGAACTCGATCTTTTGGCCATGACAACGGATGTAATGCTCCCACTGTGCAACTTCACTAGAAATTACTCAGTGGAGATACCTAGCAGGGAAGAGTGGTCTGTAAATCACCATACCTGTAAGGCTGGAAGCTTAGTTTGGTTCACAGACGGCTCCAAAATGGGTGAAAATGTAGGATGCGGAATATACGGCGACAGCCCTCGATTCAGCAAGAGTGTGAATCTAGGCAAACAAGCCACCATATTCCAAGCAGAGGTATACGCCATCATAGAATGCGCGGAGGCCAACCGCTAACGAAACTACATAAATCAAACCATTCTTATCTTCTCAGATAGGCAGCTAACCGCTTTTAATTCGAATGACATACATTCGAAATTGGTGAAGGACTGCGTCGATAAGCCGAATGAGCTGGGACAACGGAATAAAATTATTCTGAAATGGGTACCAGGTCACTCAGGAATCATTGGCAATGAAAAAGCTGATGATCTTGCAAGGGCCGGAGCTCAGGGCCAACATCTAGGTCCAGAGCCTTTCTGCTGTATCTCCAAGGAACAGGTCATGCAACTTCTCAAGGGTAACCTATTTGGCGAATCAAAAAAATACTGGTTAAATCAACCAGGATTAGTACACGCCAAATCTCTTAACGAAGACTATTCGCAAAAGCAAAATGCTGAACTTCTAGAGCTCAGCAGAGCAAACATAAGTGCGATAGCAAGAGCCTTAACTGGACACTGCAAACTAAAAAGGCATCAACTTCACATGAAATTAAGTGACACTGACGTTTGCCGTTACTGAGGATTAGAGAGAGAAACACCCAAACGTCTCCTATGTGACTGCGGGGCCCTAATTCACAAACGCAGTATCCACCTGGGCCGGCATATAATTCGGCCAGAGGAACTAAAATCTATCAGAGCTAGGAAGATTTGAGACTTCCTGGAGGCCGCCAGGCTAAAAGAGATACTACTTATTTAATATAATACATGCAGGTTTACAGATATTATCCAAAGCACCAATAAGTTAGAGAACAAAACAGTACATACTAAAAAATATAATACAGTGCAGTAATTATGCAGTGCACTATAACAAGGCGGCAAGTTACAATCGATCTTATAGGTCGCAGTGACTACAGTTCCAACTGGAGCTGCATAGCCCCTATATCCTATAATTAATTAAGGGCAGTAATGGCTCCAGAAATTGAGGAACGAAATATAATTGATTATAATACTTGCTGTCTATGCTTCCTTACTGCCGTAGTTAATTGCAATGAAAACTCAAACAAAAGACCGACAATATCTCAGGCAATTAATCATGTCTATTATAAAGCATTCACTACCAAAGTTTCTCTTAAATGCTTTATGTGTCATTTCGGTCACACGATCAGCATCCCAAATATGATTGATAAGCCTTAAACAAATACTTTAAAACACTCTTAAAAGCTGCAATCAAAATAACAATGCGTCGTGTGATCTCTCAACTCGTCGCCATAATGAAAGACCGACAAAAAGCTAATAAATGGAAAGTTCAATCAATTCAACAGTAGGTCGGAGAAGACAATGTGTCGAGCGGAATGGGACCTGTAGACCACGCAGCGTGACGTAACAGGTGTACCACGCTGGTGACGTAACGACGTGACAACGCTCACACGTAGAACAGAAGGTCTTAATGAAATATAATGAAAATTCAATCAATTTAACAGTTGATCGGAGAAGACAATGAGTCGAGCGAAATGAGACCATAGACCACGCGACGTGAAGTAACAGGTGAAGCCACAGTGGTGACGTAACAACGTGACCACGCTTACACGTAGAACACATAGAAGGTTAATATGACCTGATTAGATGACAAATAGCGCCGAAAGGAAAATAATAGTGCAGTTTCGGCTTACTTGTTTAGGTAGATACATGAGTTTGGTCCAGGTCAGATTTCAGGGCATAAAACAGATAAAAAAAATAAGTAACTTACTCGTAGCCCTGAGTCTACCAACTGCTAAACGCCATTGCATTTAAATCGTTTGTATTTAAAGCGAAGAACTATGTTTTAAACCACGCTTATCTAATCTGCAGTCGATGAACTCTTTTTATGAACAACGATGAGACTCTTAGTAGTCCCAATTGCGCCAAGCCGGGTTAGCACATTTAACCCAATGTTAACGCTACTTTTGTGTGCACTAACGCTTAGTTAATTGTTAACCCAGCTTGGCGCTAGTGGGTCTTAGCCTTCATCATACCTGATGTTATGTATTGATAAGGCAAAAGATGGAAGCGGGCCTCTCCCGGAAACCTCAATCACTCGGCTCAGATCGAGAATCCAAGATATAACCTTCTACACTACAATACACTGCGGCGCGGTTCCCACGGCAAGCCGTTGCCGACTTTCGCGGGCATCGAACCAGCACCTGCGTCGTCGGAGCAGTATTGGTGACGCAACGCCACAGCCCGTGATTGATGACCCGACAAATGAACGACGATCTATAGCTGCGATGCAACTACACTGGACGCGCAGAACTGCGGAACACAAGCGGATCCGTTCTGCTCGTCGTTCACGGCGACAAGTTATCATCAGCATCATCACTCATTTTAGTGTCTCCACTGCTGAGGCACTGGTCTTCCTTAAAGATGGATAAGGAGAATTTACCATGTATGGCCCATTTCGCGGGTCCAATGCGGATTGGTGGATTTTATCGACAATAAATACAGCCGGGACCAACGGCTTGACGTGTATGAAGAAGCACGGCGGAGCACGAGATAAATAATTATTGGTCATCCATCCCGTGAAATTGGCTTGCTCCTGGAATTGCGAAAGTTGCTTAACATCTACAATCGCAGGCAGCGGCGCGACCCACTGCGACAAGCGTGAGCCTACAGCAAAGATCCACCTGCCTCCGTTCCGCGATGCGAATCCCTTGGTGTTCATCAAAACCGACGTCGAGCAGTCGTGTTCGCTCATTCGAGGCTTGTAAGTCGGTCTTATACTACACGAATTCGTGCTCGGCTCGTAAACGTAGACGCACCTTTATGAAGACGCGCCGACGGTCGCTAATGATCGACGTCTGCGCAATGAAGATTTATCGATGTCTATTCAAACTAATAGCCGCGTGGTGGAGGTTAGGTCGAACCTATTCAGTTGTCGCCACCAATATGTGGTAGCTGAGCAATTAAATTAACTTCTACGAATTAATTTTTGATTCAAAATTGACATTCATCTTTGGTAGAGTTATAAAAGAAAATGTGATTGCAAACAGTTTTGCTTTTTCATAAAGGTTTTACTACCCAGCTAACACTACTTACCCAAACATTGATGTCTAGAAAATAATTACTTATTATAAGTTTAAATGCTTTAGATAACAAAATATAACTTGTAAGTTCGCGACTAGGGCACAAACCCAAAGGAACTATCATTAACAATGGTAGTACGACGACCGGACGATGGTCGGCCGAAGCAAAGACAACATGGTCCGGTGGGGGTTTTTGGACGGCTCCAACTTGGGGTGTAGGTGCAGTGCGGTCCCCCCAGACGATGGCGCACTTGATGTCGTGTCCTGCGTGTCCATACATCTGCACGCAGGAGGATCTTATGGAGGCTACTGATGCTGTAGCCTTAGTAGCTGATTTTTGGGCCGATACAGAAGAAGAAGAAGAATGGCAGTGCAGAGCACTGATTTTCATATTATGATTTTTAACTACCTTAAAACTAATTTGAACTTTATGTTAATTCAACTTCTACAATCTGATTTTATTTTTTGATTTCTCAGTCAAGTCCGAAGAAGCAATTTTTAAAAAGTAGAATATCATCATCCAGACTATCACAAAACATGAAACGGCACTTAGAAGTAGATTAAATCATCACTTTTTATACACATCGCTCGACAACTTATTCTTGTAGCGTAGGCGCCTGCGCAGTGTCCGGTTGCGCAACTCGCCGAGAGCTCACTTTCACCTAAAACGGTAAAGCACTCGCACTGCCCAGTACCACCTTCTCAGCGACACTAGTATATCAACTTAACTAGTATGTTGACATTTAACTTGGAGTAGTGCAACTGGCTCAGCATTACTCGATAAGGACCTTTCGACGCATATTGCCAAAAACGCAAAACACAAAAGACGTAAAATGGTACGCAAAATACCAAACACGCATAATGCCAAACACTACCGACTGTCTACTGACTAAAAACCACCTAATGGCTGGATTCCCCGGAAGGGGACGGCTGCCTTCGGATGTGACCGTACCAATGGGAAGGGATACGGGGCGCGAAAAATGCCAAACACTTTTTTTTTTTGTGCCTTTCCCGAGTCTAAGGCAACCCTCCGGATGCGGGGGAGGGAGGTGGTGAATCCTGCATTGGATACCCCACAGCCGGCTGTTTCGAAGGTTATGTCAGACTCTTACTGACTAAACACCACCTTATGGCTGGATTCCCCGGAAAGGGACGGCCCTACGTCTGAAGCGACCGTAACCTTGGGGAGGGATACGGCGCGAGGATGCCAAACACGCGGGAATAGAACAACTAAAATGAGGCAATACCGTACAGAAAACCGCGGGTAAAATAGCACTGCCATACAATGTTGCTAGTGCTTTACTCATACTCTCGTTTATTATCGAAAAGTAATTGATTTTCCAAACCGTAATCCACGATGTTGATTACGTTTCGTAGTTTATATTCACAGAAAAAGTAGGTAAATCTGCATATAATTAAGCAACCAATTTAAATGAACTTTTAATCAAATGAAAGCGTATGGATACAACCACAAATTGCCTTTTAATCGAATTATTCAAACATGAATTATATCAATTTAAAAAGCATACTTATGTTATTTAATGTCGTACCTCGCTTGGATCGCAAATATAAAATTAATGAAGTGTAATAAGAAACTAATGACATTAATCAAAACGGCGATATCAAATCAGTATATGCCATAAATATAAATAAAAAAATAACATTACAGATTGAAAGTCATAAAGATTTATGGCACGTTTCCGTTAAAAGAAGGTCCATAGTCAACTGGCAGCAGTAACTCAAACATAAGTCCACAATATATATAAATAAAAAAATATACTAGAAACCAGGTCTCAATGTCGCTCAGAAGTATCGGTAGCGTAATTGGTAGTGCATTGGGCCAGATTCCTAAGGGTGCAGGTTCGACTCCCGTCTGAGCGACATGAGACCAGTGGTTTTTAACTGGAATATTCTCTATTTTATATTTATTACATAAAAATAGCATTATAAATGCAAAATAAAATTAAAAAAAAACTAATGTCCACAAGCTCCGATAGATGTAAAAGCGATAACACAGGAGGCCAGGCTCAGACCCTTAGGGTCAAACTTTCGCTAAGGTCACTTTCGAAAAACGTTATTCTCTTAATCTATCGAAAGTACAACTATATATTTATATTCATTATAAGTCTTTTTACACATGCATTAGCTATAAGTATTTGGCATTTGTTATGTTGCGATGATAATCTAAACATTATAAATTAGGTATATTATCTAATATGAATGGAAGCTTGAAGTAAGGAAATTATGTTTTGTCTCAAATAAATTAGCATTTGATAACGGATGTGTTTTCTACAACACATCTTCATCGTCATCCTAAAAGAAAATTGCTAGTTTTCTATTGTTATTTATGTACGCAGATACGGTGATTAGTAATAGTACATTATGATATAAGTGCGGTAAGTTGAAAATCACAGCCGAGGCTTATTGCAAGAAAGCAGAGGCTGTAATTATCAAAGCGCACGTATGTCATACGACGTTTTATAACATATTTGCGAGGAAATGATAAAACTCGGACTTCCTAAACGAATATATTTTATGATTTTGTAATTTTTGCATTTTTCAATGCTATTTTTATACTTATGGTAAATTTTAAATAGAAAAATATTGGAAAAAATTAACTCGGCCACAAGTGAAATCTCAGACGGGAATCGAATCCGCGACCTTTGGAAATCCGGTCCAATGCTCAAACCGCTGAGCTACCAAGACTAAAAAATTAACTCGGCCAAGTGAATTCTCAGATGGGAATCGAACCGACGACCTTTGGAAATCCGGTCCAAGTCTCGGATATAATACGATATTGAAATTGGTGGAATAAGAAAACCCATTAAGAGCATATATGTTATAAAAGATATTACTATTGAAAGAAAGGGTGTTACTCACGGCTATTCCAAAGTGCGGAACTGAACAGAACAGGAACAGGAACAGAATCCTAATATTTACTATACATGGTGGAAAAAAAAACTTCCCTTCGTCGGAGGGAAAATACCCTAAATATTGATGTAAGCAAATTTTACTCAATGGAAACTCTCCAAAAATTTCAAAATTAAATAAAACTGCATTCAAACATTTTGACAAATAACGGACCTGCACCGGGAATCGAACCCTCTTAAATGAGAAAAATACCATCGTGTAGGTACTTTTATGGTACCAATCGATAGTGTTCATCTTAGAGATTAATTTAGTGTGAGTGTTAAACTATTTAAAATAAAAGACAAATCCTGATAAACTTGTTAAAAAACTTTATTAAACACAAACTTATTCATCGATAGAACTCGCGTCTCGTGGCCTTTTGTATCAATTTATGGTGAATATTATAAAAAAACCTTAATAACTAAAAGTTATAAGCCGTGATGTTGTGGTGCGGCAAATGGCTGTCATTTCGAGCAACTTATAATAATAAGTAAATTTTATTTTAGTAAAGACTATGAGTAAGTACCCAGGTACAATAAAGTATTTTGCAGTATTACCTATTTATTTTTTTATCTTTACAGTCTTTGTCTTTTATTTAAGACACTAAGTGACTTGAGCTAAATTGATATATACTTAGGACTATCGAACGATTCGATTCCCGGTGCAGGTAAGTGATTTATCAGAAATTATTTAAATGCAGTTTAACTTATTTTTTAAAATAAGGGATAATAAATATTAGGGTTACTTTCCCTCCAGATACCGTCTTTTTTTCCCTTGTAAGTATATTATTATCTTTACTATATAATATTACAAATGCGAACGTGTGTTTGTTTGTTCCTTTCTTCACGCCCTAACTAAGCAACTTGTTTTTGGCATAGAGTTAGTTAAAAGGACAGAGCGTAACATAGCCTAATAAGAAACGATTAACTTAGTTGTTAGTTGTAGGTATTAATTTGTCGCTAAAAGTCTTTCTCAAGGGCCTTAATGCCTAAAAAACAATTTTTACGGAAGAAACACCAAATCAATCACTTTAAAAAAAAACATATTTTTGTTCCCAGAAAATTCTCATACCGCTAATTTTCGCAACGATCGCAGCTACCCACAGAGTGACAGAAAGCGTCGAGGATGTCCCAGACGTCGCCCAAAACACAACCACCTTGTACCCTGTCGTCAACAAAACGTCCAACGACAAGGACAGCAAACCGCAACCAAGTAAAGAGAAAACTAAAATCAGTGATGCGACGCTATGGAAGCTAGACACAAGTTATGGGGAATCAGAGGGGGGTAAGAAAGAGCGAGAAGAAGAGAAGAGTGTAGACTGCCATGAGGTCAATAAGACGACTTTAAGCCCAGAAAAAGAATTTAAACCCAGTCCACACTTGGGGACATTTGTTGAGGAGGAAATCTTTGAAATTACGCCCACGAAACCAACGTTAGGTGATTTTAGGCCGTTGAAGAAGCCCCCTACTGGATTTCTAAGGTAATTAATATTTAAATAATTATTAACTGTATTGAGTCCTTAATTATGAATTAAATCTATTAGTCCTGATAATGGTACTTCAAGTTTTTACTCATCAGATTCTTTAATAAACTAGTTTTAAAAAAAGCAATGTTTCTTCACAGTTCGCCTAAGGATCAGTATAAATCAAGCTTTTACAAAAAGGACCCGTTCAGACATCAGAATGACTTTCCCTACAAACTTGAGAGCAACATCTTCACGAAACCTAAAGGTAGAACCTCAACGAGACATCCATTCAATATCAGCCTGTGGACGTCCACTGCTGGACATAAGCCTCTCCTAGCTCACGCCTATTGTGGCGTTCATAGGAGGCTATTAGCCTACTGCTACCACGCTGGCTAGACTGGCGAGACTTGGTAGAGGGTTTGTTTCAAGTTTTCCTTCTCTCGCACAGGTGTTCAATGCGTCGAGCCTCTTAATCGACTCTTACGACATCCCAGGCATGTAAGGGAGTGGTGACACGTGTATTCTTAGGCCGTCACTACACGGCACAACGAGACATACTTACATTTTATATATTTAAAATGAATGGTGAATTGCGGCGACTCGAAAACTCATTGAAGTCGTAATAAACTTAAGTCGTTTAATAGAATTCTTGATTTAACATGACATAATTCATTAAGGTAATGTTGTATTTCTTATTCTTAATAAATAATATACACGGGTGTCATAGAATAATTAAAAACTAGGTACTTACTTAAAGGCAAAAATTTTATTAAAATCAGAAAGATTTACTTCAATTAAAAATTATTAATAGTGCTAAGTAAGTTTACTTAAAAACCCTAAGAAAAACCTAACTAAAACCTATTTATACCGACTTCAACCAAAAAGGAGGGAGGTACTCAACTCAACCCGTTTTTTTTGTTTTTTTTTGGTTTTTTGTCCGATGTATGTATACCGATTACTCCGGTGTTGGTGATCCGATTTTAATAGTTGTTTTTTTGTTCGATCGGGTACACTGTCAATTTGGTCCCATATAAGTCTCATTGAGATCCGATGATAATCTTCGGAGATATGGGGCCTAATGTCATGGAAGTCATGAAACAATTATATCATCCAGGTAATTGTTAGATTCTTGTTCGAGCTGAAGTTTCACGCAATAACTACTGAGCGGATTTTGATAAAACTTTTTTGTTAAATAGCTATTGGTCCTCGCCAACATACCTATAGGCTATAAACCCTCAATAAGTAAAGTCCCTGCACCGGGAAAAGCAGCTTTGTAAAAGGTAATGAGGAGTTGACATAAGGTTATTAGCGTAGGTACGAGACCTGTTCTACCTTTAAAAATTGTGAAACAAAAAACTTTAAAAAAAAAATTAAAACCGACTTCAAAAAATTAAAAAGCAAAAAATTACCCTTTTGGAGTCGGTGCCAGCCAAGGCAAGAAAAATAAAATAGTTGGACCGCAAAGTAGAATGCCTTGGCTGGCACCGACTGCAAAAGGTAAATTTTTTGCTTTTTAGTTTTAAAAAAACTTTTTATAAAAAAAATTAAACCGACTTAATTTTTTTATAAAAAGTTTTTTTAAGTATAAAATGTTCGTTTCTCATACATTTATTAACCACTAACGGCCGCTCGCGGTTTCTTCCGCGTGGTTCCCATTCCCGTGGGAATATCGGGATAAAAAGTAGTCCCTACATATCAAATTTCATCCAAATAGTTTAGTAGTTTTTTCTTGAAAGAAGGTCATACAAACTGACATACTTTCGCATTTATGATATTATAGTAGGATACTGTCTACGTTTCATCTTGTGTGTCATGTTTTTCTGTATCTTTTGTCCTAAATAAACTTGTGGTCTTGTGTCAATAAATATTCACTCTCTTCCTCTCTCATCAGGAAGCTGGCATCATTCAGACTTGGATACAAGGCCTACAGTGGAGGCCCCATTGCGAGTACCCGCTGGGGGCCTTTACAGGTCCCCGGACGCCTTCAAGGACAAGCCGGCGGTAGCCGACGAGGACTTCGGGCTCGATTTCAACGACCTTAAGGAAAACAACCATTTGGATGTTAAGAAAAGGTAGGACCCAACTTTTTTTTAATAAATCATGGTGGTTGGTCTCTAATGAGCTCTTACCGCAATTGATAATGAAAATAATACGATTTCGGATTGAAATGAGGCCGTGGTAAAACAGATGTGATAACAATGAAACATGCTGAAATGACGGGAAATCCACAAAAAAACATGCAAAATTAAACAAAAAATTACCGTAAAAGTTGTCTTATTTATTTCAGTCAACAAAAAAAATGTGCATATTTGACCATGACTCACCCTCACATAAAATCCTCTATTCCTAGCACTTCATAAATCTAATTTATTCACAGACCCCAGATTGAGATCAAGGGCCACGAGATGTATCATCTGTTTCTACAAACACTTTCTTTGAATACAAGTTTTTGGTTTACTTCGACCGTTGAAACTTCTTCATGTTACATTTTTAAACCAAAATAACTGTTTATTTCCTTCATGCAAAAACAATCCTTCTCGTTTTAATTTCCATTATATTGTGATAAATTTTAATGTTCCTGAAAATTATGGCACGTTGTAAACTTACAAAATTTAAGACCACAACATATCGTCAAGCGGTCATCATAAACTTTGTGATAACATCTGAAAAACAAGTTAAATAATTAAAAAACATCCAATATACTAGTCGTAAATAAATCTCAGTCAAGGTACCGATACCGCCGCGTTTCAACCCCACATTTTGACCTTGAGCTTACTCTTATGGCTTTCGTAACAAGAGTGATATTCGTTATGCAAGAGTTAAATAAGAGTTGCTGTTTACTGTACATTGTACAGGTGCAACTAATAACTTCCCGAATCGCTTTCAAAGTAGTAAAGAAAACATTGAAAAAGTAACCATATACCACTCCCTGAATTCCGAAAGTGCAAAGAAACGTATGAATGAATGCAGCTATAAACAAAAATAAGGGGCGATGCGCATCAGTGTTGTATAATTGTCGATAAAAAGTAAAAAAACTGCTGTTGGTGTGTATCTAAAAAACAGGAACTAACTTTGAACTACTAACTTTGAACTACTTACCTTTAACCTGATTTTAACCTTGTTAAAGCTGATAAGTTTCTTGCGGCCGTTCTTCTTATCAGTTAAAAGATGTCCTGAATGGCTGGTAGGAAAAAAAAATTGGACGATCCGAAAGCACTTATCTATAAGTCTATTTGAATAAAAAATCTTTGACTTTGACTTTGACCGCCTCTGTGTTTAGTGGCAACAACTAACACGTGTCTTATGGAAAATAAAAATGAATCATTTTCTATTATGTCGACTAGCTATAGAATAGATACTTGAAGTAGAATCTGAAAACACAAGGATAGTGACACTAACATTTAAAGCAAAGCAACAAACAAACAAAACAAAAGCAAGCTACTTTTATCGATTAATGATAAGACAGTAAAATGGTATGAAAATGTGTTTGTTTATTTACTTACATCATCATAATTATATAAATAGAAAATTTTGTGTATTCTTCGCTGATTCCTTACAAGTTGCTAATAATTTTAAACATTGTTTATTGACCTCATGAACTTTATGAGGAAAAAAAAGTATAATTACAAATAAGTAAATATTCCTCGCTGATTCCTTACAGTTAGCCATTATATATATATATATATATATATATCGATAGGCCTGACACCCTATTGTTTCATCGACAGTCCATCCAGCGTCACTAATGGAAAGTTTCCGCGGTGACGAGGATCCTTTCACTCGTCGGCCTGCGCCTGCGCAGACGCCGCCCATTCTGATTTATTACCGGCCACATGATGAATACTCAGTATCAGTCTTCCTGTTATTAGCCAAACAAATAGTTTGAAATGTCGGGAATCACTTAACTATAATCTATACTCATAATGTAATATGAAAAGTTGGTTGTCAAAATTATTGTTTTTAATTTTATGAGGTATGTCGATAGAGTGACCACTGTCATAATAAATTACAGGTCTACACAATCTTATAAAGCGACATCTGAACTTATTCATAATATTGAAATTGTTTGTGAGTTCTTAATCTTAATCAATTATTTTTGGATATAAATATTTATTTTATTTTTGGCTATAAATATTTAAAATGTTTAACAGTAAAACAAGTATTTACCAGTGAACATATCACCTATCACAAGTATTTCTGTGCTTAAAAGGCTGCTCCATTATCTGTTAGTGTTATTGTATTCAAGTTATCACAATAAAACATTATTTTTTCTTAATTGTGTACCTACTCAGATGTTAAACCAGAATCTGACTTTCGTTGCGATTATGAATACCGTCGACTTCGGAACCTCATTAAAATCAGGGTTCATAAACTTTGTTAATAAGCTATGTAAGCATTAGTGCTACTTAGGTAGCACTAGCATAGTTTATGATGAGTCTCCGCGTTGCTACTACAAGCATCATAAATCTGTGCATGACCTTTATTATTGCTCAATATTCTAAACAATTCTTTTAAAGTAATTTCCCTCCTTTCACAGTTAGAAAAAAAGTGGATTCGTTAATATTTTTATGACAGGATTATGTCACATTTAATTATGACAGTTGTGCTTCCGGTACGAAACACTTCCGCGTTTGTGCGCGTGCACATTTATAAAGGAAACATTAAAACGCAACAATAACACACGCCACGTCGCGATCACATTAATATTACTTTATTTCAATTTAATAGAATCGCATGAAAGTAATATTGATTAGTTAATATTCCATTTGAAGTTGACTAAACGTTTCCGAGTGTCCGCCTGTCACTTGCGCTTTTAAAAGCTTTCATTATTTATATAAACCTTCGTCATTTGGCAAATAAATGCAATGTAATTTATGACACGGCGCATCCGGTTTGAATGCTGAAGTGAGTTTTATCTAAATGCGATTATACAAAGGGTGTTGTGGATTCTTTCAAGTGTAGTTTTCATTTACTGAACATTTAACATCATATATCACTAGATAAGTATATTTTTAAAATAGCATAAATCATTCATTCGACATATAGCAAAGGAGGACTTTTCCTAATTTCAGAATTGAGAGTATGACCTGGGCATCAAGGATTCCGTTCAAAATTGTTTGCAGAAAATAAATGTTTATAATCTACAGATTGCCGATTGTCAGTTCTGAGTTTCAAGACCTTAATGTACGTGTATTTCTGTGTGAGGAATCCCAACTACATTATTTTCGCCTTCTTTGGCGAGTATCAAAATGCTACAGAATTTGTCGTATCGGATTGCATCAAAAGTTTTGAGAGGTATTGAAAAACTTTTTGAGCAACAACAATAACCTTCATTTTCTAACACAAAATGTTAGAAATAGATTCCAGCAGAAAAGGTTTTCAAATACGTATCACATAAATTTGAAGTTTGTTTTTCGCTACAGTCTGTATTTTGTAATTTATACAGCGCTGTTTCGAAATTCCTGTGAGTCACAGTTTGTTGCTCTGGCACTAAATCGGAGATTGCACATTCCCAAACATAAATGAAACCATCATCGATATCAATAAATTATGTAGGACAACAATATAACTACACAAACTGAAAAAGATTTTCGCACAGCTTGATATATTCTGAATCACGTATTCACTTAATATTGTATCATGCTGTAAAATATTACTTTTCAATTTGTCGGTAAAAATTTGGGCTGTTGTGAAGCTTTGTTTTGTTTTTGTTTAAGGATGCAAAGTCGATTGAAATAATTTATAGGTACACGGGGAGATAGAGAAAAGATACTTAGTATGTAACATTATATGATATTCGATTTCACTAGAAGCGCTCATGCTCCTGCTTGACAGACTTATCGTATTTGATCACGTTTGCTGAGCAAAGTTACAAGTGTCACCACTCACTTACATGCCTGGGATGTCGTAAGAGTCGACTAAGAGGCTTGACGCATTGAAAACCTGAGCGAGAGAAGGAAAACTTGAAACAAACCCTCTTCCAACACGACTGGACAGCGTGGTAGCAGTATGCTAATAGCCTCCTAGAAACGCTACAACAGGCATGAGCTAGGAGAGGCCTATGTCCAGCAGTGGACGTCCACAGGCTGATGATGGAAGCAAAGTTCGGCCCGGTCAGGCATTTCTGAGCGCTTCCGTGCTTCAGAGGGCACGTTAAACCGTCGGACCCGGCTGTTATATTTGATTACAGTCATCAAGCCTAGTCAGAGGCCTTATAGGCGGCTTGATAAACGACTGACACCAGAGGTGGCCTCTAATCCTCACTCGATTAGAAGAAAACTAGAACCATCCCCAAGTATTAAAATAATGCAATGAAAAAATAGAGTTCCGAAAAAGCATGAGTAGGTGTTTTCTTAAGTAAAACAAGATATATATCGTTACTGTAATAAAAGCGCTCATGGCGCAGTTTGACAGACTGATCGTACCGATCACATTTGTGAAGCAACGCTCGGTCCGTTCATGTGTCGGATGGGTGACTGTAAAGTGGCATTACAACTGAACGCTTATGTGCTTCGAGGGGCACCCGGCTGATGTCATTTCATAACAGTCGTTAAGACAAGTCAGAGGCCTTATAGGCTTGATAAACTCAAACACCAGAGGTGGATCCTCATACGTTAAGATAGTTTAAGATAGTGATGATCTATTAATGTATGATGATGTTAGGCTATCGATCTGTCAGCTTTTGGTTTATACTGTTAAGATGTCCTATTAAACAAGAAAATATACTAGAAAAAAGCAACTAGTCTCCATGTCTCATCCCGTCAGGGCGAAATGAGACTAGTTGCTTTTTTCTAGTATATTTTCTTGTTTAATATTTATCACACAAGAATAGAACCAACTTAGATCTCCGAAATAACTATATTTTAAACTCTTTCAAGCCCAGATGAGACACAACACAATAGATAAGCTATTGTTCTCTTGACACCGGTCGGTGACTTGCTAGCAAGAGACGAATTAAGGGAACATTCTTGAAAGTTCGTTTTATCGTTTTTTTTTTAAAACAAAGAAGAATCAATGCGTTTATTAAACAGTACATAAGTCATTTATTCCATATAACAGTATTACATTTGGTCGGAAATTTAAGTTAAACGTTAAGAATTCGACATGAGACGAATTCTTTTTTCTAGTATATTTTCTTGTTTAATATTTATAACACAAAAATAGCGTTGTAAAATGCAAAATTAAAAATGTATAATTGGTTCTATTCTATAACTATAGTGAAATTCAATTATGTCATAACATTTTATACAAAATTTTCCTCCAAACCCAACTTCTGCTGGCAATGTTAAAATTAAAATCATCGTAATTATTACGTAGTTATTAAACTTGCTGACTGGTACAATTTAGACGTGAAAGTTCTTAGAAAAGTAACAATGTGTTCATGGTACAATGGATGAAACATTTGTGCTGCCTCAGTCAGACCGGATGTTCTCGACAACGTCTCAGATTCGGATTTGTATAATTATTCATTAGTTTTCCTGAATAATAAAAAAGTACTTATGTATCATTGTAAATTGTTCACACGTGTATTAAGAACATTACATACACATACCTAATGACGGTTTTCTTTCGTAGATGAAGACGGAGGTTGCTTCTTTCCACTTGCTGTGATCTCTTGCTTCCTCTATTTACTTCCATCACAATCCTCATACACACTGTTACTTCTGACCTAAAGGCCAGGCCTGAAAGAACCATTATTTACGTGACCTTAACCACCATCTCCTTTATAAACTAGGAAGGTAGTGATGATAATTCGGGTCATGCAAATAACAAGACTGTCTGCGATTATAATGCCGTTTGTCCATCGCTGCTGTCAACGGGACGCCACCTGAACGAGATTACGGCGCCGGCGTCGAAGTAGCGACACATACATTTTTTTTTTTTACATTAAATAGGCTTACTCTTGGCTTAATTCTGAATCGTTAGATTAAGAAGAGGCCTAAGATAGAGCGAGCTTGCCTAGAAAAAACCTATTCACTCGAGCTTTAAATATACCAGGGTTGTAGACACCCGGGAATACAGACGCAGGCAGGGAATTCCACTCTCTGGCTGTGCGCATAATAAAAGATGAGGAAAAGCGCTTTGTACGCAGACGAGGTATATCAACCAACCATACATGTACTAAAGCCGCCTGTTCACGACTTGTGTAACCTCGGCGTCGCGCTATCTGTGACGGATGTCCCGGTGACGGAGGGCGGTGAACTGCCCTAACGTGTATTTCCTAAGCTACACCATGAATCTATTGAGGTATGAGCAATGGCAATTTTGAAGTAATGATAATGGTTTCAGAGTGAACCCCTGGCAGAACCTGCTCCGGCTGATGACGGCGCTGATCCCCGTGGGACTAATCGTGTCCGCGCTCACCCCCAGCATCATCACCGTGCAATCCATCGACAATGACAACCCGTGAGTATACCAATATTTCATGATTACCGTTCTAAGTAAAGATGAATGCGGACCAATATCGTAAAGAGGTTCATCTCTGAGATCATCTTCAGAGGTACTAGGCTTTACATCTTGCGGTGGTCCTTCTTCTTTCTACTGTAAGAAGAAAAAAGGTGGACTCAATTTTGCAGAGTTTTTAGTTGATATAGATCGGAACGCAGGCTTATTTTAATCCTATTGAACTGAAAACGGAAGTCTGTTGCATAAATGAAACTCCAAAATTATGTAATAGTACATTATGGTACAAGTGTGTAATGTTGGTGATTACCGCTGAGGCGCCATTGAGTCTTAAGAGAGCCGAGGACGGTAAGTCATCAATACACACGTGTATCATACGACGTTTTTCAACAAACTTGTGAAGAAAATAATAATAATAATAAGAAATAACAATACAAAATGAAAGTGTTGCAGTAAATAATCTATTTGATGAGACCGCTATGCCATCAAAAACATTTAATTATAATTTTACTAACTGCACACTCACTAATTGTTTCTCTAAATAAACTTTTTGTAATCTGTGTCTTTGTGTATCTATAAAAATGATTTTTTATTATTATTTTCTTCACAAGTGTGTTGAAAAACGTCGTATGATACACGTGTGTATTGATGATTACCGTCCTCGGCTCTCTTAAGACCCGAGCCGCGCCTCAGTGGTAATCACCACCATTACACACTTGTACCATACATAATGTACTATTGTTCGTAATTCAATAAAAATCTAAATTGATAATACAATAATTTTTGTTAGCGCGTAGAATTGTTGAATAAGTCGATAGTAATTTTTCTGAAAATTTGAACACTTTTTTTTCATTCTTTTCAATATTCTTTACTTGTGTGGTTGTGAGGTTGCAAGCTTCTAAGCTTAGAACACGATGGGACAAAATCCAAAAAATAATAGTGAATCATGAAGTTAGGATCCAGTTATAACTGGATAAAAAGTAAGTTTCAAAGTGATTCAAAATAGTTAACGAACACTACCGACTGATGATGCCAACAATGATGAATGAATGCGTGTGCGGTGCTGTAAGTGCATGTTGCATTGTTGCATGTTACGTCATCGATCTTTCCTACCTAGGGATTAGGTAAGTATATTATTAATGTGTGTGGTCTTGACTCTTGATCACAGATATAATGAAGATTATCATCGTACTAAATTATATCTAAAGAAAAAATCGGTGATTCGATTTTTTACGCGAATTGTTTAATTGTTTTCATTAACTCGTTTTATAATTTATAATATTTTACTTTTATTTTTTAGTAGGCACAGTAGGTGTAAAGTAGAGTATGCTCCTCGGGGATAAAAGTGTCTTAGCCTTGGGCAGTCTTGAATCCTTCGCTTCATTCAGGATTATTACTAGAATTCCCTCGCTTCGCTCGGGAATGAACATCTAAATTTCTTTCAGGATTCAATATGCTGCCCGTAACATAAGACACTGCTGTATCCCCTTAGTGCATAATCTACTATTAATTATGGAATACTACCAAGTACTATTCGAAACTATACTTTCGAAACCAAAAACATATTAGACAATAGCCAGGTTAGTACAACTTTCAACGTAGTTACAGGAACTTTTTCTAAATTTTACTGAAACTCAATGCCATTCAGTCCTAATCTAGACAGTTGCAAGAATCAATGGGAGAATTTCCCAGCAACAAAATTTGTGCGGCATCAATGAAATTGCTAGTGCAGAAAGTTGCTGTACGGTTCTTATATTTTTTCTAGGTAGAAGAGGTAGTTACTTATACGAGGCACAAAATATTTATTGATTAGGACTTCAGAATAAAAAAGGCAAAGCCCCAAATTTATTATTTCGGTGCCAGTCCCCATAACATGTACCAATTTAATTTTCGTCATATTACAAAAACTAAAACTGATTAAGATTTATGGCTGCCATTATTTGAATCGTTAATAGTGATAGGATTAACCAAAAGCAATTGCATAATTATATGTACCCAGTTCACTAAATGGTAAGTAAAATGCTTTTATCCCAAAAAAATCTTTTATTTTAGTGCCGTAACTTTATACAAGTATATTTTTGCATAAAATGACTCTAACTTAGATCTCACGCGCATAGATCTTACGAATCAGTGCCGCCTTAGCGTTAATTGTGGAAGGACGTTCGTAGCTTGCATATTAATAACTTGACTTCGAATGAGTTAGTGCAGTTCATTAAGTATTTGCAAGTTCGTTTATTGTATTGTTTTTTTTTATTAGACCCTAGAAAATAGTTTTCTTGTAGCGCAAATTTTTGTGATGAATTTCAATTTCGATGTTCAGTGCATATTTGTTTCATTTTCTTTTACCATTTCAGAATTTCCAAAAGCAGAATTCTATGCAGTAGAGCGTGTTTCGAAATTATAAGATATCGTATTATTTGTATTAAGCGATATTTTGGTCTATATTTTCGTGCTTTATCATTTCAATTCGGTGGGTAGTAATTTCATTTCAGTGGGCGATTGTATCATTTCAGTGAAATGAAAATTTTAAACACTGATTTCGCATTAGTTTATTAAGATATTTTGATCTCATTAAGTATAATAATGAACGATATCCGGAATTACAATAATATACAAAGTTAATATAAAAAAAAACTAACAATAAGCAAATACACCGAAATGATAAGAAAACACGACTTTGTTGAAATTCAACCCAATATAGAAAATAGCGTTGAGAATGCAAACGTTTTAATCATAAAGGTAGAATAAATTATGTTGCATGACTTCTGTCAACCATTCCGCCGGTTCGCACGATCGGTTGCGCAAGCGCACGGGCCACGAAACGCGCGGTTTCCTTAAACGCGGCCGTCGGCAGTTACGTGTGCATATGAATATGAATGCGGATCTTATTAGGTTAACGGCCGAATGGAAAATCTTAGATTCTCAGCCTATTTTACGTGGTTTGATTGAACTCTCTTTCTTTAGATACCGATGAAAAACTGACAATCGCCTGTACGCTTTCATGGTCGGCGTTTCTAAATTGAGAATTTTAAATTGAATTGAGTTTGGGACGTTCTCAACTTGATGGTAAAGTCCCTGATTTGAATTTACATGGATAATTTTTTATGTAATACCTAATGACCATATTATTGCTTTCATTAATCTATCAGGTTTATTTATTTATTTCACAAATTGCGTTACATGCAACTTAGGCACACTTGTGCCAAGGTGGGTCAAAATTTAACCCAGCTTGGCGCAAGTGACTCTTAGTGGCTAAACATAACATGCAAGCACCAATGTATCGATTGCACTTCAAAAGGCACTGAACAGGAGAGGGGCAGACATTTAGGAACTTCCTTCGAAGTATTCATCAATGGAATAGTAGCTTTCTACAAGCAGCTTTTTCAAGGAGCGAATGAACACACCAATATCAGTTTCAGATGTTCAGATGTTCAGAGGTTCAGGATGCATTAAACTTTCTACAGCGAGATAAATAATAAATAAATAAATAAAATAAAATAAAATTTTATTAAGTTACAACACTTTGCCATTAATTAAATAGTGATTGGAGCCTCCACTTAAGCGAATATAGCCTGTGTTTGGGGGCTCCGCCCTCCCTAACTAATTATTTTAGAATAACAAAGAGGCGATATGGTTCATTCTTGTACAAGTTTATAACACCAACATTACCAGTTCACCCAGCCCTACGATAAGGAACTTGCTATCAAATCTTAAAGTCAAAGTCAAAGTCAATATCATTTATTCAGTCTAGGCTGTTACAAGCACTTATGAACGTCAAAGAAGCTACGCCATCGGTTCACAAACACATAGGATCAGAACATCATTATAAAGATATTACCACCGCCCATTTCTTACATGTATAACTTCCTCTATGAAATATGTCAGGTACGTATATTATAATAATAAATTATTAGAACTCAATCTAAAGTGTGAAACAGCTACATTGACGTACCTACGTTAGAATTTAATTTTTAGTGAGAGTAATACGTAATAATAATGTAGGCCACCGTGCATGGTTATTATAAAACCGCGTTATCAAAAGTGTCATCAGCGCCGATCGGTCTGGGCGCGACCGGGCACTACTACAAGTTTTAGTGAACTAAGAGAAATTAATATCTAAGTAATATTGTAGATGAAGTTATGCCGATGTGGAAATCGGTTACGATCTTTTTTACCTAAGTTGTGGTTGGTTCTGGTGTCTTGTCCCACAAGGGTCCTACTTGGCTCCATTATTATTCAATGTGTTTATTAACTTTTTAACCGCCTCTGTGGTCTAGCGGTGAAACCACCGGTATCAGACCCAGGGTCCCGGGTTCGATTCCCAGCGGCGGTACATATTGTATTCGGCTTTGGTTGGTTGGTACTTGTAGTAAGTACGCCTGGCTAGCTACCACCATCTTATCTTTTTAACGCCATCACACCAATGTTTTCAGCATTGTTGTGTTCCGGCAGTTAGAGATAAGTTAGCCAGTTCCTCAGTGATTGAGGGTTCCGAGAGAAGCTCGCTTTCATCTTCAGCCTAATCAATATTTAACATCAGGTATGATGAAGGCTAAGAGACTCCCCTTCGTTCATAAAAAAAAACCTTTTTTTATAAAAAAAAAAACATTTGAGGCCATCCCACAAGAAAACTCTTTCAAATAAAAGAAGAATTATGAAAATCGATCCACAAATTACGAACTTATGCGCGACCAAACATAAAATATAATTGAAAGAAAGCGAGTGGTGTGACAAATAACGTCATCGCTTGCGCGCGTTTCAAATTAATCGTTCAGAAAACATGTAATAACTTCATCATTTCTGAACCAATTTGAGTCATTTAAAAACTATGATCTTCGACAAAGAATAATCACGTGATTTATTAAACTCCAAAATTCTGTTTCGTGCGGAACGCTCAATCATCATTGTGTGTTGTTTGCAGATGAATTACGAATCTAGTGTTGTTGTCTTGACTGTCGAAAGGTACAAGTTGCTCTATGTGAAATTACTGAATGGTGCGAGCAAACGGAGTGAACCTAAAACGCGTCTAAAGCTCGTGTATACATTTTTCTAGGAAAAAAATTATTGAAACACAGTTCCATTTTTTAATGAATGACTAAAATATGGTAGGGCCTCGGACCAAATGCGTCAGACAGCCGGTCGCCACGTTCTGGGGCAACTGGTACTGTTGGGCAACATGACCGGGCCCAGTCAAAAAGAAAGTGAATAATATCATGTATTTTATGAGCCCTTCAATCTCAGAACGATGTATGCCCAGCTCAATGACTTAAAAACAAGTTATTTAGTTCTAGTTCCTTGATGCAACGACATCGGTTTGTATAGTAATAGTTAATATTATAACTTTTCAATTTTATGGTTAATTAGATGGCTGTTTCATCTTTATCGATAGTCAAACATCTGTAAAGATGTTTCTTTCGAATGCGAGGATTTTTCTCTCATTGATGAAACGACGGTGGCCAACACCGTAGAAAGGCGAATATACTAATAATTCGACGTGTCCTCTTATGTCTCTGTAGCATAATTGGTTAGTGCCTTGGGCCGGATTCTTAAGGATGCGGGTTCGTATCCCGTCAGGGCGTCATGAGATGAGACAAGTTGCTTTTTTCTAGTATATTTTCTTGTTTAATAGTTATTTTATCTCGCGAAGGCACGTGTTTTTCAAGAGCCTAGGTGATCTAAATGTAATATGCAAACCTTGATTCTGATATCCATAATACAAGTGCTAAAGCTACTTATGTTGGAGTCTTTTGCAAATAGGGCCCGTATTCACTACGACCATTTACCGATTCCTTGCTCCAACCACGCCAAACTCGTACTTTACTACTCGTACTCGTTTGAATATTGTTGGTTTCCACATTTTCAAAATTCGTTTTCTCTATGAGACTCTTTTTAAGTTAATTTACTTGTATTGCAATGACGGAAGGTTCGGCGCAACGGATGTAAAATAAAAGACTGTCGTTATGAACAATAATTTCAGGCTTTAAATTCAACATTTGCACACCCTTTATTTACTATTAACAGGCCCTTTATTCAGGCTTGCAGCGTCTTATATATTGGGAAGAGGTATGTGTGTGTTAATAGAGAGTACACACACTACAGTATAATAAGAATCTATATATATAATACGGCAGTGAAGCCGCTTCTCCTCCTAAACTAAAAGTCGCACAATCAAGTGCAATACACCGTTAGAAAGGTATTTGTCTGAAGTGGTCGGATAAGTCGAGAAATTTAGCAAAAACTCAAATAAAAAAATAAAAAAAAAACAAAAAAAAAAAACTTTTTTGAATGTTATTATGTGTTTTTTGCGCATTATGCGCACACGGGTTGCTAGTATATATATATATATATATATATATATATATATTCTTTATCAACAACGAGGAGACTCTTAGCCTTCATCATACCTGATGTTAAGTATTGATTTGACGACCTGTTTGGCGCAGAGGTACTAACCCCGCCTTCTGCGCCAGAGGTCCCGGGTTCGATCCCCGGACAAGACAAATATTTGTGTGCATGAACATGTCTATTTGTCTTGGTCTGGGTGTTTAATATGTATATTAAGTATGTATTTACAAAAAAAAAAGTATATATGTATGTTTATCCGTTATCTAGTATCCATAACACAAGTTCTTCATGAAACTTAACGTGGGACTAGATAATTGGTGTGATTGTATGCGAATATTTATTTATTTATATATATTGATAAGGCTGATGATGGAAGTGAGCCTCTCCCGGAATCCTCTTCACTGAGAAACTGGCTATCTCTAACTGCTGGAACACAACAATACTGAAAACATTGTTGTTGTTATTAAGATGGTGGTAGCTAGCCAGTCGGACTAACAACAAGTCCTACCACCAACCAAACCAAATAAAATATATTCCCCCACTGGGAATCGAACCCGGGAACCCTGGGTCTGATACCGGTGGTTGTTACCACTAGACCACAGAGGCGGTTAATAACTATATAATTTGTGAATGTCATATACTTGTACAATAACTATATTATTTTTGAGGGTCATGGAGAATACGAGTTTTGAAAATGTCGTAATTAAGACATTGGTCTGGTTCGAACAAGGCATCGCTAACAGTCATTCCCAATAAACTATCCATAGTAACAGATAGGGCAACTATAGTTTTGTTGGTTAGTTATTTCTGTTAAATGACGGGAAATAACAATGATTCCCTAGCAACTATACCTTAGTTAGCCTATCTCTTACTGAGGATAGGATATTGGGAATGGCCGTAACGGCCGGTTTCAATAATTTATCCCTAACAAGAGATAGGCCTATCTTAGTTACGTTACTTAGCAACCGCTGTTATTTCGGGTTATTTTGGGCTAAATAACAAAAATATCTAGGCAACAAAGCTCTAGTAAGCCTATCTCTTACTGTAGATAAGTTATTGAAACTGACCGTAACAGTCGTTCCCAATAACTTACCCATACTAACAGATAGGGCTACTATAGTTTTGTTGCTTAGTTATTTCTGTTAAATGATGGCAAATAACAAATATTGCCTAGCAACTCAACCACAGTAGGCTTACCTCTTACTGCGGATAGGTTATTGGGAATGGCAGTAATGGTCGATTTCAATAACTTATCTAAGGTAAGAGATAGGCTTACTAGAGCTTAGTTGCCTAGATATTTTTGTTATTAAGCCTAATATAACCCAAAATAACAGCGGTTGCTAAGTTACGTAACCAAGGTAGGCCTACCTCTTGTTAGGGATAGATTATTGAAACTGGCCGTAAGTGAATAAGGATCCGGCATGATAGATAGTCTTGACTTGTGACGTGTGTCACACTAGTCAAGACTCACAGTCAACGTTGAGTTGTTTTTCAACACAAATTATAACAAGCTATTCAAGTTTTCAATAGTTTACACCTAATATTTATGTCTAATATTTATCATTGAAAGGAAATTTATTGTCAATGTTTATTGTAGTTATGTTTTTTTTTAATTTTTTTTTCTTCTTATGTTTTCGCATGGCATGATTTTCTGTGTACACGTGGATGTCAGTCTTGTTCGAAACTTGCATTGCTCTCATTTCATGTTGTTATTGACTGCTATCTGTTGTGTATACCATAAATAAATAAATAAAATAAAAAAAAATTAAAAATATTAAAAAGTTATATAATATAATCATACAACTTGCGAGTATTATATACTTGTAATTTATACCAACCACTTACCCACAGTTAATTACGCTATAAACTAGTATTTATCGTGTGAGTCGTGTAATTAGTACCGGATCCAAAGTAGGAACTAAAGTACTTAGACTTCAACGATGTTATTTGTATGTCTTACGTATAATGTTCATGCGCGAAAATTAAGGAAATGAGTAGAAGCATTTTTCTTAAAATGCAAATCAACACTTTGTTAATGAACCACGCACAAAAATCTATTTGGTAATATTGTAATTACAAGAATTGATTAATATTGTAGGAAGTTATTTAAAAATGAAGTTTGTGCATGTGGCATAGCAACATGGCATGTAACCTACCACATGCCAGCGAGCGTTGAGTTGTTACTATTACAAAGCGATATGTGCAATGAAGACTACGTTTTCCCGCAGTACTTAAACAAAAAAAACCGGCCAAGTGCGAGTCGGACTCGCGCACCGAGGGTTTCGTTTAAAATTTTCAAAAATATTTTTTATTATATGTTGTAACAAAAAACTTACGGTTTTCGCAATTTTTCCTTTATCTGTACTATAAGACGTTACTTCGTACCAAATTTCAAGATTCTAGGTTCACGGGAAATACCTTGTAGGTTTTGATTCCCGTGCAAGTTTCGAAAATTTGCGGAAATTTGCGGCATAAACGGCTGTATCTTTTGATTGCTTTGGCTTAGAAGTTTGATTTTTTCACAGCTCCAAGGGACAGTAGACTTGAGTATTAGATATAAATTTCAGTTTGATACCTCCACGCGTTCCTGACAAAAACGGTCTTGACAGACGGACGGACAGACGGACGGACGGACGGACGGACAACGAAGTGATCCTATAAGGGTTCCATTTTTTCCTTTTAAGGTACGGAACCCTAAAAACAACTTTCCAATGTATGATAACAGCGTTTTTTTGAAACCTTGTATATTCGTACCCTATAATATTAAGTTCTATTATTTATAACGCTAAATATAGAACCTTTTCAGCTGCCGTGGTCAGCTGGTGGTGCTGATCTTGGCACGATTCCTTCCCCAGGTACTCCAGCCCCGTGTTCCGCAGGTCTGACAGTAGCTCCGATGGTCTCGTGCCCATCAGCGAGCCCTGCCGCCGGCGGCTGCTGTGCGAGCTGCAGGCTGACCATTACTACACGTAAACACTTTCTTATCTTAAGTTTTTTTTTTACTGATACCTAATATTAAGTATTGATAAGGCTGAAGATGGAAGCGAGCCTCTCCCGGAATCCCTAATCACTGAGGAACTGGCTATCTTATCTTTAACTGCCGGAACACAACAATGCTGAAAACATTGTTGTTATGGCGTCAGACTTAAATAAAATGGTGGTAGCAAGCCAGGCGGACTTACAACAAGTCCTACCACCAACCAAACCGAATACAATATCTACCCCCGCTGGGAATCGAACCCGGGACCCCTGTGTCTGATACCGGTGGTTGTACCACTAGACCACTGAGGCGGTTAAAATATAGGTAAAAGGTCCTACCTCACCAACAGATTACCTACCTACATGTTTCGATGATCTTGTTTGAGATGGGTGGCCAAGATATTTTAACAATACGAATCATTGACTTATTACTAGTGAAATCATTGATACGAATGCATGGACCAAATCAATTATTTATAAATTCAAGTCTATTTTATTCGTAACATAGTTAAACATTATTCTATTCTTTTCGACAAACAACTTGAGTATATAGCTACTGTGACCGCGTTTTGACAACGGGTTTCAAGATGAATGTTTATTATAATACTGGACAACTGTGAGTCGCTTTGTGCATCAAGGATTTCATACAATTCATTGGCGATTTCAACGTTTTTTGTTACTAATTGACCACTTCCCAAATTTGCTTTGACGTGTGAATTCTGTGAAATCGTGTGAGTACGTAATACCTATTAATTCCATGGTTACCATAACACAGATGTCTAGAGAACCTTTTCTTGTCATTTGTATTTATTTAAATAATAATGATAATTGATTAAGGAATAAATAAATAGAATCAGGCGGCAATTCGCAAAAGACATTGAAACAAAGATTTTACAGTATGGGTGGACGAATTGGAATTGCCAGCGCACGTCACCCGCTTACACCTACTTAAATCTTTACCGGGATACCGGACTTTTTTAAACATTTTCAACACTGGTATTGAAATTAGTGACTGGTAGTGATTTTATTTTATGTTTAATACAAAACTCATTGCAATATTTGCAATAGACAATCACTGTGCCAGGGTGTCACGCGAACTTTATCATTCGGAAAGTTGCCATAAGCCTATTGTATATGTTATTGTTCTTCCAGGACCAACCAGGCCGGCAGACGCAGGGGCCGCAAGTGCTCCAGGATCCCCTGCGAGGACCCCCAGGCGCTCGCCAGCACGCTGCAGTGGCTGCTGTCGCGCCAGCAAGCCTCCGCCAAGGGGCAGCACTTTACTTAGATTACCTAGGACACCCTGTAGACATTTTATGTATCATTTAAAGATTTTTTATGTGAAGTATGCATTTTTTTATAAATATTGTACCCACTCAATCGTTGTTACTTACAGCTTCTTTATTGCTTGTGTTAATTATTTACCAAATAAATTCCTTAAAAACATTTCTAAAATATAATCTTCGCCTTCGTCGTCGGCGTCACTAGGGCTTCCAATACCGGGATACCGGACTTTTTTGGACATTTTCAACACCTGTATTAAAATGTCTAATACCGGGATCCAGGTATTGTCGAGATGATGGTTAATAAAATAAAAAAATCCTTCCTCCCTTCTCCTTTTGCATTATTAACTATGTTCTAAAGTCAGCATACCAACAGTTCTATGTAACAAGCAGGGTCAAATTGTAACTGGATCACACGAAATCGCAGAAGTCTTCGCGGAACAGTTTTCGAGTGTATATCAAAAAGAACCAACCGGGCCACTACCCGTCTTGGATCCTGATCTCCTGGTTTCCTGATTCACTGAAGACATCATTCTAAACGCGCTGAAAGAAATGAAAATAGATTCTTCACCCGGGCCTGATGATATTTCGGTAGCTGTCTTAAAAAGATGCAATCTTGTCGCCAGTTTAACTTCTTTAATGCAGTTATCTTACGATACTGGAATTCTACCAGATAATTGGAGAAATGCCACAATTACTCCTATATTCAAAAAAGGGAACAAACTTGACCCCGCTAACTACAGACCTATAAGTCTAACCTGTGTACCATGCAAGTTGATGGAGAAAATTATTGTGAAAGTAATA
Organism: Chrysoteuchia culmella; assembly: GCA_910589605.1. Taxonomy (NCBI): domain Eukaryota; kingdom Metazoa; phylum Arthropoda; class Insecta; order Lepidoptera; family Crambidae; genus Chrysoteuchia; species Chrysoteuchia culmella. The sequence continues at coordinate 540,056 of OU342657.1, forward strand.
AGAGACTTTCTTGCCAAACACAGAGTTATCTCAGAACACCAACATGGTTTTTGTCCACGCCGCTCAACTGTGTCTAACCTACTATCATGTTTATCGCAGTGGGTGGAGCAATTAAATGAAAGACAACCTACTGACGTTATTTACCTTGACTATGAGAAGGCATTTGACAAAGTTCCTATAGAAAGACTACTGCATAAACTAGCATATGTGGGAATAAGGGGCAAACTTCTAAAATGGATAGAAGCATTTCTACAGAATAGGACCTTTCAAGTAAGAATAGGAGACGAGCTGTCGGACGAGCGTGAGGTGCTCAGTGGCGTGCCACAGGGCTCGGTCCTTGGTCCGGTATTATTCGTAATTTACACATTCGATCTTCCACGCTGCTTGCATTGTAACGTCAGCATGTTTGCAGACGATACCAAGTTGTTTGCGAACCCGCTACTTGACTACGATCGACTCCAATCAGATCTGAACGCAATAGCTAACTGGTCCAAAGACTGGCTTCTCAGGCTTAACGCTTCGAAATGCACGGTGTTGCACATAGGCAATCGGAATCCTCACCTGTCTTACAAGCTAGAAAATGTTTGTCTAACAGAAGTCAAAGTACAAACGGACTTAGGAGTGAAGATTTCTGAAGACTTGAAATGGGAGAATCACATAACATCTATATCGAAAAAAGCTAAAAGCCTGATCTACTTAATTAGGAAAGCTTTTGGGACTTTGACTCCTGAGATGATGCTGAAAATCTATAAAACTTTTGTCAGACCCATTTTGGAGTACGCGTTTCAGGTTTGGAGTCCCTACTTTGTCAAAGATATTGAGCAGTTGGAGAGAGTACAAAGAAGTTTTACCAAAATACCTAGATCGCTGAAACGACTCACATACGAAGAGCGACTAGATGTGCTTAACCTCACAACATTGCACGACCGCAGGAACCGTGGCGACTTAATTGAGACATTCAAAATACTAAGTGGACACTACGACCTTTGTGATATACACAATATATTTAAGCGTAATGAAAATAGCAGGCTTAGAGGTCACAGTCTGAAATTATGTACCGGCGTCGCTAATAATAATCCCTGTAAAAACTTCATCTGCAACAGAGTCGTAAGACAGTGGAACAAGCTTCCAGAAGATGTTGTTTCAGCTGCCAACATCAACCAATTCAAGAACAGACTTGAATTGGTTGACCTACAATATATGGATTAAATAAACTATGCCACTATCAGGATACAGGCGGTATCAGTTGCATCAACTGCTTGCCTGTTAAATAATAATAATAATTTTTTTTTAAATAGACAGGAAGAAAGAAAATTAGTTTCTTATTGGTTATTTTTGAGACAGAGAGTAGGAACATAATATAACTAAATCCCTAGTAGTTATTAAATACTAACATTAGTTATTAAGTTTGTATGTTAACTAACCTTTGTACGACCAACTGCTGCAACTGCAACTGCTGCCTGCTGCTGACCAGGGCTAATTACTATTTATCCAGTTATGAGCAAACTAGTCTTATACAATTTAACAAACGGTTTTAATTTGTCAAATCGTAACTGCTTTTCTTTTTCTAGGTATAAAGTGTACTTTTCTCTTCAATAATATATCATCTTAAATCAAACCGCACAAGATCAATTTATAAAATAATTATTATATTAACTTCCTTAACCCCTTGTAGGTTTACTTGATGTCCATCAATTTAAAAAAAAAGTATTTGGTGGTATTTTTTCTTACGGTGAGAATAAATACTTATACCTAGCGTCATCTATTTTTTCTCCGCCGAAGAAATTAATATTCCTTAACAAGGTTTTTATGTTATTTTTAACACAAATGGTCTTCATTTACAATAAATAAAGTTTCACGGAGAAATTCAGAAAAAACTGCCATGAAGAGTCAGGAGGTTATGGAAGTTATTTGGACATATCTCAAGCAATAAAAAGTATTACAACGATTGCGTACAAAATTTATTAAAAAAATAAACATATTAATAAAAACGATTAGATATACAAATCAGCGAAAACAGGAGAAATTTACTAAAATACCTACCCAAATACATAAATGCAAATTAATCCACAAATTTAACCTCATATTTAGATTAAGCCAGTATTATAAATAAAGGAGCAAAATTAAAAAGGCCCGATTTCATAACGCCATGCGCACACGACGCGTGATGGGCGCGTTGCGGTTGCGTAAGCGCTGCGAGAGGAGTGACAAAAAGTTTGGAAAGCGCCAGTAATGGCCGCCGACACTATTATTTTAATCAGGAACATGATTATGACCATGTTATTAGGGGTCTTACCGTGTTAGAGCAATGTAAATTAAGAGAGCTAGTTCTACGCTGTAGAGCTCTGACTTTAAAATCTTATCTCCGCTATGCTGGACTGTGAGTCCTGTATGCAAGAAAAACTAGAATGCGCAAGCACCTATATCGAGATAGTCGAAAAGAGCACTTCAAAATGTATGAGAACCTAGCGTATTGAATTTTTCATACCTATGATGACGTCTCGAGCGAGATTTAGTGATGTGTAAATGTTAGTGACGAGCTCTTGCAAGAAAGCACTGCACAATTAACCATTTTCGATTATGAGTGACGCGTGTTTTCATGGCAATGGACTCAAGCGGACTGACTTAGGTCGGAAAACTTTTACTGTGGATTAAACTTTTGGCACACAAAGTACACTTTTATCGTCTATCTCGAGATAGGGCTGTGGTAAAACCCTATCAATGGACAGGAGATATTCAAACAAGTTAGCAGCGCCTGCTAGTTAGCAGGCACAAAATAGACTTCTAAACCACTTACATTTGACACATGTCCAAGGTGTCCTAAACTCATTCCCGTTGACCGTTTGTCTCTATCTCTTATGGTTTCTGAGATCTCGATGCGTACGTACGTACGGACGGACAGAGAGGGATTATAAGACTTTTCTAAACTTTAGAGTTTAGAAGTCTAAAACTAATTATAAGCGAGAGTCAGCCTGACATTATTGTTTCCGGGCAACATCTTCGACTCGAAGCTTTAAGGTTGCTCCCATAAGTGACTAAATGTGAATCTAGACTCAGATGTACCATCTGTCACGTCATGAGAACACCTGATGATTATGTCGTGTAAAAGTGCCTTTCTATAGCTACAAAAAAAGAGAACGGTGAACAACTCAAACTACCTGGTTGACTAATGTCCAGAGAGATATGAAGAGTCTCGGACGGACTTCAGGAAGAAAATATCAGTAAGCAGACTACATGGCGCCGCATTTTAAAGAGCCCACCCCATGTAACGGGAAAAGGCGAGAACAAAGAAGAATATCTTAGACTCGACCCTTTATTGATAAATCGTTTGTTTCTTAAGGAAACTTTCAATTTTAGTCCTTTAGATTAGGTGGTCAATGTATATTTTTTTTTCATTCAAATTAATTTAATCAGAAGTTTTTTCTAATCATCCAAAAAAAAACTTAATAAGTGTTTCAGGACATCATAACGGGCAAGAACCTTAATCAGCTTTAACAGAAACAACATTTTCGAATGAACATATCGAGCCAGGCGGACTTACAACAATGAATAGAATACATAGAATAATTAGAAAAGCGTGTAATTATGAAAAAATATTATTTAATTTCAACTAAATGTCAACGTTCACGGTTATGTAACCGGAGATATTTCCCTCATCTAACATCAAGTGAAATTGTTACAGTAAGCTACGGATCTCGGCGCTAATCCGTTTCATGGCAAACAAATCGATTACTTATTCATTAAGTGTAAAAATTAAATTATGTAACGAGTGTTATCTTTATCCATGTTAATAATAATTCGAAAGTCCACCATCTTATCTAAGTCTGACGCCATAACAACATTTTTTTCAACATTGTTGTGTTCCGGCAGTTAGAGATAAGACAGCCAGTTCCTCAATGATTGAGGATTCCAAGAGAGGCGAGTCTCACCGTCGTTCGTAAAAAAGTTGCCTGCTAGTTTGTTTGCTTTCCACAAATTTTGGTATAACTAGGTATAGATTGAATCAGTTGCGAAAAGAAATCCTACTTCTAAGCCGAGCTACCCGTATTTCATTATAATATATATTAGTAAGTAGTTATTGGTATGTGTTTTAGGCAGAATATGAAAATTAAAATCATAGCAATTGTTCAAATTCTTGCTTGTACAGGTAGACCGTAAATTTTATATATAAATGGCTTATTAGCTTGGTCCACATTTGATACCTTCTTTTATTACTGTAAAACCCTTTTCAATGGAAAAGTTCCTTGCTCATTCTACACATTTAAAGGCGCGGGAAGCAGCCAATGTATTAAACCAAAAGTAAAAAAAAAACGATGACTGCTGGTTTTACGACACTTTTATCACTAAAAGCATTATTTGTAATCTGTAGAAAATTTCAATTACTTAAACACAAAAGAGTACAGAAATCTTTTCCCAACATAAATAATCACCAAATACCAAGATTCGATCAGGGTCGGCCACCTGCCTGACACGCTTTTATTGACTTTCAGATTCGCTGTCAAACAATACCAGATGATATCTTACTTCGAAAAAAGGTTTTTTATCGATGAATCATAATTTCGAAACTTTTACCAAAGTGTTTGCTTTCGTTGTACCTACTTACATTGCTGAGGTAACTAACGCCAAAACTATAGCTACACAAACAGAATTTTCATTCGATGACGATATGAATTTAACATCGTTTTGCCATCGGATTCAAAGTGAATGTCAATAGTAGTAGGAATGGTTGGCAAATAAAGTACAATGAGATTCTCCGGTGTTGAGTAACTCCGTATAAATGAGAGGGAAAGTGAGGTCCTGAGGAATGCGCGATGACACTTGTTGCGTCACCTGCGTACGGCAGACCGGACTGTGCACCGCCACCGGACATCATTATATTTTATATTCTAAAAATTTAATGATGGTGGTTGGTAGGCCAACTCATAAATCCAAAAGTACTAAATTAACCGATTTTAAACGTTTATTCGAACCTGATGTGGATTCCATTTCGTCAAGACAAAGACCTCAGCCCCCTGATTATGTAACTTGTTTATATCAACGTTTGATTGAAGGTGCAGTCACATTGCTACTTTAGTAAAAATCAATGTGACAGCTATCTTACTAAAGCAGCAATGTAACTGCACTTCCAATCAATTTCAATCAAAATCTGTTAGCAGCAGAGTTAGATAATCAACTAGCAGATGACTCCCATTGATAATTTCAATTTGATTAGGATCAAGAGTCAGATAATTCACTGGTCTTAGCGGAACATCCTTCTTATAAACATTTCTCCTGTGTCTGGCTGGGTGATATTTTAATTTGAAGAGTAATATAAATTGATTGTGATATTTTTATATCAGTAAGTATATAAGCTATTTAGGAACTCGTATATCGGAAACAAATCACTGTAATAATAATGTTTCCAAAATGTATATACCCATTTGTGGTCGCCCGAGACGTGTCGATGTTCGACCATAACCTTTTTAAGGGATAAAAGTGGTAACATAATGTCGTTATGATAAATTTTATATAGAAAAAAAAAGTTCATGGGTTCGAAAAAATCGTAAAAAGTATATAAATTAGAGAATTAGAAAACTTGAAACAAACCCTCTACCAACCCGTCTGGCCAGCGTGGTAGCAGAAGGCTAATAGCCTCCTATGAACGCCACAATAGGCGTGAGCTAGGAGAGACCTATGTGCAGCAGTGGACGTCCACAGGCTGATGATGGATGATAAAAATCGCATTATAAAATGCAAAAATTCTAAAATCATTATATTATGTCCTATTCAGGGTTATGGTCTATCTGTATGACTAATTTCATCCATATCCGTTCAGCCCCTTTGTTTCCGGTAGTTAGTAGTCAGTTAGTAGCCGTTTTAGAGATATATAGTATTTATAAATTTTTTATTTTGCATTTTACAATGCTATATTTGTGTGATAAATATTAAACGCGAAAATATACTAGAAAAAACCAACTAGTCTCATGTCGCCCTGACGGGACTCGAACCCGCATCCTTGGGAATCCGGCCCAATGCACTAACCAAAACACACAAAAATAGCATTGTAAAATGCAAAATTTAAAATTTAAAATTAAATGGCTGTTTTCATCTTAAACGATAGTCAAACATCTGTAAAGATGTTTCTTTCGAATGCGAGGATATTTCTCTCATTGATGAAGCGACGGTGGCCAACACCGTAGAACGGTGAATATAAGAAAAAATCGACGTGTCCTCATAGGTCTCTGCAGCATAATTGGTTAGTGCATTGGGCCGGATTCCCAAGGATGGTGTTATACTTCCCAGCAGCGCCACTAAATTGTACAAGTTTCAAATTAGTCTCAAATGAACAAGCATAAATTGTTCTAAATGGTACGCTGTCGCAAAAAATTGTTCTAATGATAGTTTCAGAGATAAAAATACTTTTGTGTGGCGCTGCCAGGAAGTATACTTCCTAGCAACCTCACGGCGTACAAATGTGCAAATCATTTTAAAATATCGGCCATAAATTGTTCGTAATTAGTTCGTAATTAAAAACCTCAAATATGCGTAGTTTTGCTGAAAAAAATACTTTTATCAATTACTTAAATTATAGATAATAATCATTGACTTATATATTACTAATAATAATGCTCGCTCATTGCCACTGCGGACCCACGATACCCCTGGTGGTATTGTGGTCTTTTAAAATCAAGCGATACCCCAACAAATAGTGTTGCGACACTAGTTAATTAGTAATAGCTTTTTTATGTTTTTCGGAAGTAAAAAGGAGCGATTGACACTACCAACTCAACATATCGCATCGCTTTTGTAAAAAAATGCCAATCTCATCCGAAACAAGCTAGTTTATCGTTATTTTTGTAACGATCAGCAATCGCTTAAATACGTAAGGAGCATTTTTTTCGGTTAGGGAATATATTGAACGATGCGTAAAGAAATAATTTTCGTGAAATCATATTATTATCATACAAATTTGTATTACTTATTAAAAATTATAAATCTGGACATTCTGAAACATAACACACTAACTACAGTTTAACGAAAAATAATCTTAGTATTTTTTTAAGCTTCGTAGATGGCATTGTACTATAGAAGCAAAGAGAAGGAACGTTAAAGTAGTTAACTTCGAATGAAGGATTTTTGTAATAATACTATTCTTATTGCTTCATAGATTAGATGGAACACTAACCAAGTAATGATTATAATATAATATTTATACATATTATGTCGATACGTTCGATTTGGGAACTACTGAGAAAATAAAACCAATAACATTTTATACATAGATCCAATGATATTATATTATGTGCATAGATGCATATATGCCTTCTATGCAGTGGGTGCCGGGTTCGATCCCCGGACAAGACAAATACTTTGTGTGCATGAGCATGTCTATTTGTCTTGGTCTAGGTGTTTAATATATATATTATGTATGTATTTACAAAAATAAGTATATATGTATGTTTATCCGTTGTCTAGTACCTACCCATAGCACAAGTTCTCATGAAACTTACTATGGGCACAGAGTACTAAATAGTAGAAGTCCAAGGGCTAGATAATTGGTGTGATTGTATGAAAATATTTATTTGTTTAATTCTATGATTTAAAGATACATCAGTAGCTTGATTTTATATTGAACTAGCCGGCCCGACAGACATTATCCTGTCTCATAGCTGACGGTTAATGTTTAACTAACTAACAGTTATGTCAAACTCCATAAAGTTGCATTCGTAATTACAAATTGTCAAAAGCACTAATAAGGTTTCATTATTATAGTAGATTGTAAGTATTAAAAGGGGGTACAATAATATTTACAGCGAGGGCGCTATTTTGAATCCAAAACGAAGCGAAGGATTTTAAAGTGGAATCCCGATCATAGCGAGGGCTTCTAGAGTACAATCCTGAGCGCACTGAGGGATTCAAAGTACATCGCCCAAGGGAAAAATTGTTTTGCTCTCGCCACTGCTATAACTACTGAGTTACCGAGACCAGTATCGGTAGCTCAGTGGTTAGAGCAGTGGGCAGGATTCCCAAAGTTCATGCGTTTTTTATTTATTTTCTTATTTTTTTATTTTATAAGAACCTTCTCCTGACAGTAACAAACACAAAAATGAAACAGCGCAATATGGGTAACGACATCAAAATCGGCGCAATTATATAGGTAAATACTAGATTAAACATACTTGACGACCTCTGTGGTAGAGTGGTGCGTACACCTATTTCAAGGTGTCGCTTGTTCTGAGGTCTCGGGTTCGAATCCCGATAGGGGCAAACGTTTGTATGATGAACATTTGTACCCGAGTCATGGACGTTTATATGTTTATATGTATTTCTACTCATAAATACTACTACTACATACATGTATAATTACATGTATTTATATCCATTACCCTAGTATCCCATATATTTATTTATATTTAACACCCAGACCAAGACAAAAACACATGTTCATGCACACAAATATTTGTATGATTGCGCGTAGAAGGCAGACTATGTACCTCTACGCCAGACGTCCAATAAGATAAGTGTGTTTTACATAAGCGTTGTCGAGTGTTTGATCTCTTCTTCTAATCTAAAAGAACTATTACCACTGCAATAATCCCTTATTGCAGTGGTAATAATGGTCCCCCATTATTATCTGTAATTTAAGTAATTGATAAAAGTATTTTTTTCAGCAAAACTACGCATATTTGAGGTTTTTAATTACGAACTAATTACGAACAATTTATGGCCGATATTTTAAAATGATTTGCACATTTGTACGCCGTGAGGTTGCTAGGAAGTATACTTCCTGGCAGCGCCACACAAAAGTATTTTTATCTCTGAAACTATCATTAGAACAATTTTTTGGGACAGCGTACCATTTAGAACAATTTATGCTTGTTCATTTGAGACTAATTTGAAACTTGTACAATTTAGTGGCGCTGCTGGGAAGTATAACACCAAGGATGCGGGTTCGAATCCCGTCAGGGCGACATGAGACTAGTTGCTTTTTTCTAGTATATTTTCTTGTTTAATATTTATCACATAAAAATAGCATTGTAAAATGCAAAATTAAAAAGTTATAATTAGATGGCTGTTTTATCTTAATCGATAGTCAAACATCTGTAAAGATGTTTCTTTCGAATGCGAGGATATTTCTCTCATTGATGAAACGACGGTGGCCAACACCGTAGAACGGTGAATATACTAGAAAAATTCGACGTGTCCTCATAGGTCTCTGTAGCATAATTGGTCAGTGCATTGGGCCGGATTCCCAAGGATGCGGGTTCGAATCCCGTCAGGGCGACATGAGACTAGTTGTTTTTTTCTAGTATATTTTCTTGTTTAATATTTATCATATATAGTATTTGTTAAATTAAATAATAACAAACTTCACCTACAAATATAACATAAAAACATTTTATAAAAAAAATCAAACCGACTTCAAAAAGTAAAAAATAAAACTTTTGGAGTCGGTGCCAGCCAAAGCATTCTACATTGCACTTCTATTAACTATATTTTTTTTGGCCTTAGCTAACTAGCACCGACTCCAAAAGTTTTATTTTTTACTTTTTGAAGTCGGTTTGATTTTTTTTATAAAATGTTTTTATTTCAGATTTTTTTGTTACATTATGTGCCGTTACTTACACTAAAAATCAGCCCATACACAACAATGATGTCATCTAGGTATACGACTACTTGCCAAAAGGTGATTGATATTTTTCAGGATTATGAAAAAAGTACTAGCCAGATCTTCGTAAAAATTATATGGGACCACACATAAACCATTTTCTTCCAGATAAAAAAAGAATTTTAAAAATCTGTTAACAACTGGCGAAGTTATGATGGAACATACATAAAAAAAAAAAAAAAAAAAAAAAAAAACAGTCGACTTGATAACCTCCTCCTTTTTTTGAAGTCGGTTAAAAAAGGAGATTCTTTTAAATAAATTGCGTGTTTGGGTAATGAACATCCAAACTTTCCTGTTTATAATAAGGTACGATTTACTTATGCGACATAGAAATCGATGTAGGTAGCAGGCAGGTGTGACCAACCTTTTAAAAAACCTAATGAAATACCACCCATTTCGTCACCGCCTTACTTATCACATCTCCATTCACCAGCTCCGTATAATTTCTCAGAAACGATAACTCACTCCGTACCCGATACGGTAATGTTACATGATCGAGACCTTACGGAAATTAAAAATACTTTCTTCCCATTTTTTCCAGGAAATTTATAATTTGGTAGAGATCGCTTATGCTGATAAGTCCACCCTTCACAAAATTTCACTTTAATTATTTAGGTAAGTGAGAACGTAATATTTTATTGAACTTTGTGAAAGAAAGTGAAAAAAGGGTTAGGGAAAAAATTTTGAGGCTTTGATATTTTTTTTATGAAGTACGGGGAGACTTAGCCTTCATCATACCTGATGTTAAGTATTGATAAGGCTGAAGATGGAAGCGAGCGTCTCCCGGAATCCCCAATCACTGAGGAACTGGCTATCTTATCTTTAACTGCCGGAACACAACAATGCTGAAAACATTGTTGTTATGGCGTCAGACTTTGATAAGATGGTGGTAGCCAGGCGGACTTACAACAAGACCTACCACCAACCAAACCGAATACAATATACCGCAGGGAATCGAACCCGGGACCCCTGGGTCTGATACCGGTGGTTGTACCACTAGACCACAGAGGCGGTTAACAGAAAACAGAAACAGAGAATCTTCAGTTGGATTTTCCAAAGAGTTTTGACAAGTTAAAGTTTTTGAGTCTTTTCTAGTAAAGTAAAGTAATCATTTATTCGGAGTTTCATATAAAAACATAACCTAAGTGCGAGTACTTAATTATCTACATTAAAGTATATAACTAGGTACCTATTATTGTTTTCTTTTGCTACAGTCAAAGCGTGAAAACCATCATAAGTATACGACTGGCATATCTTTATGTTGAATTTCATTAATTGATCGCCACTGAAAAAGAGTACAGATTTATGGTATTTACCGGTTTTTTTTAATTAACAGTAAATTGTTAGACCACCCAACGATGCAATGAAAAAAAATAAAAGACATCTCATAAGTTATGCATAAACATTACGCAGCCGTATCCTGCTACCTACTTCCATTATTTAAAATTCATTTTCTAATCTTATGTAGATGCACAGCTATTTTTCTAATATTCATATTGTTTAAATATTATTAGTTTTTATGATTTTGTTTTAGTCTATGCTCAATAACTTTAGCATCGTTGAAATTGATTAAAATATTTCACATATACTTAGATCACAAAATCTTGACCTAATTATACCATACATGCTACTACCAGCTTTTAACTCGCATGAAAATATAAAGAAAATGCCGATTAAACAATATAAATGCTGAAATAAAACAACTTTTACGGATACCAAACGCGCTATATTTCACGAACTAAGTTGTAATTGTCCGTGTTTATTCGTCTGTATTAATACGGGCAATTACAACTTAGTCTGTAAAATTCAAATTAATATGCATATCGACCTGCCCTACTTTAGGTAATGAGAATTCTGCTACATCACTATGAAAAGCCTTGTGCAGTTGTACAGAGCCTATTTCCGGACACCCGGCTACCGTGTCCGGATCGTGTCCGACTCGTGTCCGACTCGCGTCTGGCGAGGTTTCTCCCGCTGTTGCGTCACGAGGGGCGGCGCGTGCGCAGCGTTTGCTATAAGGCAGCTAGACGACGAGGAATGACAAAAAATATGTACTTACTTACTTTTTATCTTCTAAAGAGACTTATACCACAAACAATCAGTTTCTCAAAAATGTGCATATAAACAGTAAAATAACATACCTACCAACTCATAAGTTTTCGTTGATGTCTAAGCTAAAATCATTTTTTCATGTTTTTCTTACGTGACAGAAAGTTTTTATTATAATTAAAACGAGTCGAGCTTTTGTAATGTGAGAAAAATACAATGTAAGAGTAGGTATATGTAAATGTATACCTAACTACATAGTTGCTTAACATTTCTAGATAACTAATGCAAAAAGTTTTACGTGATTCTAATTTACAAAGGATAATGGATGGGTTGCGATTTGGGTCACAATTTTATCTGCTGATATATTACTCTTGATAAATACAGGTCTTTATTTAAGTGTTCACTTAGAAACTCCTTAAAATTTCACCACTAAAAATAGATAACAGCAAATTATCGTCGGCCGTAAAAAATTGCAAAGTATCAAGACTATCAATTAGCTACAAAGTTTTTTAATAGAAAAGCGTCCTATCAATTAAAGTCACAATTCACATAATCGTAATCACTCAAGCCGCATTTCTCCTCACGTTGAGCAATTGATTTTATCGCATTGTACAACTTGATAACTGACTGTAATAATATTGCAATTGACGCCCCCCTTTTTCTACCCAACCAATGACAGGGGGTCAGAGTTCACCCATCAAAGGACGCCGCGGCTCAAGAAAACTCGAACCTCTATCCCCATACGAAGCTTCCCTACCATCTTGGCGCAGCACCGACGAGCGCTCTCACCAGCCAGTCGCAACCGACGCGCCGACGCTCATACACGACACAGAGCCACAAAAAAAAAGAAAAGACAACAGAAAAATAAAAAATAAAAAGTTTAACATTTGAATCGCCTTCGAATTTAGTAAATTTGAATTTGAATTCGCGAATTCGAAGTGTTTTGTGCGCGCGAACAGTGAGAGTGTGTGCCAAGGAAAGTGAGAAATAGCATGCAGTGACGGTTTCACTCTCGACGGGACACACTAGAGGTGGGTTGTGTAACTCGGCTTTCTAGCGACAAATGGAAACTTGATGGAAAACTTTTAGAAAAACTGGCCAATGGCTAAAAGGGTCTGGTGTTATGTTGCGCGATCGGATGCAGTCATACGGCATTGACCTAAACAAATCAGTTGTAAGCTTTAATGTCAGCTCGCTGCTATTGTTATTTAAAACGAGTTTGTGCAATGTTTACGCATAATTTGATTTGCAGTTTTACCATAATGGTAAGGTGGAGTGGTGAAATTAAGGTTTCAAATATGGTAATCTCAAATTAAGCGAGTGAATTACATATACTTCGTAACATTGGACGTTATATTTCAAAGTAAATGACATCTAGTCTAAATGTTAAAATTTGAACTGGTATCCACTGGACCCTCAAGATTTTGATTGATCCTAATGTGCCCATTGGACCTCACTTATGTGCCCCATACAACCTTCTCAACAATATTATATTCATGGTGCACAAATCGTTATAGGTAATTTGTTTACATGAAAATGCCTGAAAACTCTTAATTTAGTCCTACTTACTTTTATTAATAATGCGTCTGATCGTATTTTGTGTCAGTAAATGTTAACAACTTCACAATTCTATTTAAACTTTGTTGTCAATTATAGTAAACTATCGACATTTCCATCAACTAAACGATGAAATTAGTTTAATTATGAATGTTTTCACATCCACCTGGTCTGCTCTTAATCGCAGGATATCTGGAGAAGTTAATTGAGCAGTTTAGACCAATTCACGCAGTTGGATGCTCCATACAAGGCAATATACTGAGGCAGTTTGCCTTTTAAGTCTTTGAAGAATACCGTTTAACTGTGGTTAATATTGTATTCTATAAGAAACCGAGTACGGACGTGATGTTCCATAGTTCATTCTGTGGTGTTACATTGGAAAAATATTGGTACTAAAACATTGGGATGCCACCGCATCAACTTTTATCTATACTTAATATTATAAAGCTGAAGAGTTTGTTTGTTTGAACGCGCTAATCTCAGGAACTACTGGACCGATTTAGAAAATTCTTAGACCATTAGAAAGCTACATTTCTCCCGAGTGATAAATGCTATATTTTATCCCGATATTCCCACGGGAACGAGCACCACGCGGGTAAAACCGCGAGGATCCGCTAGTTTAAAATATGTATGAATAAAATTGTCATAAACAAAATAAATCTCAATGTAAACGTTCCGGCTTTGGTTTCATTCATCAAATTAGACCAATACGAGCCCTTTATTGATCTAATTTTGAGTATATCAGGATAAGTACATTTTGAAAGTAGAAGTTTTTATCGTTTACTACCACCGATACATAACAACAAATATAGCATTTAAAAAATAACATTTAAATCGAAATCAAAGTCACCCCAATATTCAGATTTAATTTACCGAATCACAGTCTCAACCTCGTTAGATTGTATTTATCTTAATAATGTCATGAAAGCGGAACGGACACCGTCCAATTATCGCGGTTCAGTTTTCAGAGTACTCCCCCTGCCCTTTCTATGACCATTTTCGATATATTGGAATTTTCACAAATGACAATTTCATATATCCATGACTTTTCTCGTTGTCGTCACGCTATGCCTGATAGTGTGGTAGTATCCCGTCAGGGTGACATGAGACTGGTTGGTTTTTTCTAGTATATTTTCTAGTTGAATATTTATCACATAAAAATAGCATTGTAAAATGAAAAATTAAAAAGTTATAGTGTAGTAGTGGTATATTATACTCAGATTTAAAGGTTTTGTAACGGTCCTAAAAACCGCACACTCCTAAATATTGATCTAGTACATACTTTTAACTAAATTAAATCAAAAACCATTCATTCTAACTTATTTGCTTTTTTTTATTTTATAAAGGAGTATTAAAGCCTGTAAACAAATCTATGACTACCGGGTGTTTCTTGCATTCCACTGTTCTACCCTATGCTTTAATAAATTCTTATCCACACGATGAATTTTTTTGAAATATTTCTGCGCTCGAAACCCTATTCGGGACATGCTTGAACAGAAGCATTTGTTCCTGAGACATGGGTTTAAATATTTCTATTTTAAGTATATAATCTACCCATTATTCAGTGGATTTACTAGGTAGTATTACACAACCTGAGATATAGCAGCTCTTCTTCAGAACGAAGATATTATCGTACAAAGATTAAAAAATACTTAAATAAGTTCCAACGCCAGTCCAATACCCAAATCATTTGGTCTGAATTTGAGCAGAAAATTTTATACGCACTAAATGTCAGGCGCAGTGCGATTCAATTTCGTGTAACATTTTGTGGAGATACTTATAAAAAAGGAAAAAAAATACGATTCAGCTAGGTTAATGCTAGCAATCCCAATGCATCTTAAAAGTTTATATTAAAACAATGTACTATTAAACCTCAAATGCAAGTCCAATCGTCCCCTTTGTTTCTTCATTTTCAAAGTTTAAAGACAACAACTTTTTCAAAGATATCATCAATGAATTAGTGTCTAAATACTAGATACTCGTACTTATCAAAGATGAATAATATTCTTTATTGTACACAATAATAATTTATATAGAAGAAAACAAAAAAAGAACAGTTGACAATCTTAGCACTGAAAAGCAACATCTTACTGGCAATTAAATAATTTAAAAAAAGGTTTATTGCACACTACAGAAAGAAAAACAAGTACAGGACAGTTTACAAGCAGAAAACAAACAAAAGGTGGCATTATTGCTACATAGCAATCTCTTCCAGGCAACCTTTGAAGAAAGAAAGACAGATAAATAGGATAAAAAGTATTAAATATATATAAATAGGATTAAACATGAAGAATCAACTTCAAAGGTCCAAGGTATTTCGCAGACAGCCTAACCTTTCGTCACCACTCTGCGCAATCAAAACGGATCAAAATACGGAACACAGTAGGAACGGCCACACGACGTCAGGACACAATTTGGCTTTGACTTTAAAGCGCGAACTGAAGCGCCGCCTGAATGACCGGCCACACGTCGCAGGCTAAACCGTATAATCCAAGTTTGCGCAGTGCAATCTTTAGCAAGTCAATGATTACACAAGCCGCGCTTTCAGGACTGCACCGGATACCGTTTTGCCGGCTACACACTCCGTCTTACCTGCGAAAACCATTTGTGCAGGCATGCTCTCAGGTCAGCGAGTAGCCGGGACATTTTAGACCTGTTTCGCAGGCAGCCTAACCTTTCATCACCACTCACGTAAACAAAACAGCATAGTCATTCGTGACAACAGCGACAAGACAAATGTCGAAACATCAGCATCGGGCATGGTGTCACCAGAGACAATCGTAGTTGGGCAACGCCAGTTCTCGTGAGAATTCCATCGATTAGCCTAAAGACCGGCAATAACGAATGCGTCTTGCAGCAATGGGCTTTATTCACGTTTAAAGGTGATGCAAAACAAATGTCTTTGTAGTTCGTATTTGGTCTAGATAAAAAATCAGGCGATGTCGCTAGAACTAATGACACTTTTAACAATCAATCATCATCATTAGCCTGTGGACGCCCACTGCTGGACATAGACCTCTCCTAGCTCACGCCTATTGTGGCGTTCATAGGAGGTTATTAGTCTACTGCTACCACGCTGGCCAGACGGGTTGGTAGAGGGTTTGTTTCAAGTTTTCCTTCTCTCGCACATCTGATCACAATGCGTAGAGCCTCTTAGTCGACTCTGACGACATCCCAGGCATGTAAGGGAGTGGTGACACTTGTATTCTTAGGCCATCACTACATGGCACACTATCCCTTAAAACACAACCCTTATATCCATTTGGATATAAAAAGGGGATAAAGCCGTAATCGACTGCTTTACGTGCAAAAGCAACGGGCCTACCATCATCTATTAGAAACCATCATGTCATAAGAACGTTTTGTTTTAATTGAAGTTGTCACATTTCTCCAGGGAGGTTTTGAAGTTTGTCAGAAGTGTGAAACTTTGGAAGCGACGATTGAGGGAAGACATTACAAAACTACGATAAAAAAAGCAAGCTCTTTTTAAGAGATTCGTAGAACGAAACAGCTTGGTAAGATTGAATCAATACTGCACTAAGAGATGGCGGTAGGCCCCCAGTTCACCCGATAGATTTTAATAAGTTGATCGTTAATGTCAACTCATAGGTACTAGGCGCACTAAATGATATGAAGCAACGAAAAGTACTTTTTAACATATGACTCCTGCCTGATAGATTTGTGTGATAATTACAAACAAACAAATAAATAGTGAGGGAAGTGATGATCTCCTCAGTAGACTGGAAAATAATCAATAAAACTTTCACTCAGAAAAATCAGAAATACTTTTCATCACAAAATATGTTTTTAAACACTTGTAATACCATCATAAAATAAGGTTTATGATATTATTGTAAAGTAAAAGTGTTATTAAATGCAATATTGAGAAGAATTGAAGTATTTTAGGGATCCAGCTGTGCGCAGCTGTGCTATTGCCTACGCTACGCACCTATTAGATTGATCACGTTTCAATTCACAAAAACCTCATACCTATATAAGTTACCTTCGTTAATACTTTGATGAAAAAAAAACCTAAGCAAATCCACCTTCTGATACGTGTTATGTAATTAACCACTTTCTAAAGTCTCGTTGTGTTTATTGAATTATTTTAACGACCACTTTTTTATTATTTATTTCCTTTGAATCAACGTCTCGTCATCTCGTATTTAATTATACTTAATATCTGCGGTCATTATAACGCTTAAAACTGAAATCCATCAATGTTAATGTTTTTTTTTTATATTTGCATTTTTCAATTCTATTTTGATACTTAACATAAATTTTAAATAGAAAAAAATCAACTTGGTTTCAAGTGAATTCCCACCTGAGAATTCACTTGTCTTGTATTGTTCACTAAATTAAAAACTCAAAGTGACTCCACTTCATAGTATTTCCACGAGTAGCGAGGGAAATAAAAAATTGACCCTAATAGGGCCCAGCATTTAACTTTTATCTGGGTTTACCTAATCCCAGGGCTAACCAGGTTTAGTCACGTCTAGGCTCGCCCCTAGCCGCCTTAGCCATGCAAAAACCCAGAATTGACTGAAAAAGATAAAATAAGGAAAATGGGTAGGCCCACTATTTTGGAAAAAACACAATAGTGAGGATAATTATGGAATTGGGGCAGGAAAAGCTTAAATGGGATAATCTGACTCGGAAGGATCTCTAGGGCAAAGGTCTCAGGAGCTCAGCAATCCTGGCTCATCTGCTAGAATCATAAAAATCCCATGTAATTCTTTTCTTACTATTTCATAATAGACGAGGCGTCTGTCCAAACGATCGAGGTCAGCAAAACCGGCGTCGGTCACGTCTGCTCTCTTTTTATGGTTTTTATCAACCAATGTAGTACAATTATTGAGTTTTTTGGGTTTGGTTAGAAAAAGTAGTCACTTTTGCTTCGATCGAATTCAGTTCAATCAATTGTGCCTCGCGATTGGACTCGTTATATAATGTGGCCTTACCATCAAATGGGTTGATAATATCATCACAGTCAACCAATGATAGAAATAAACGAGGTCGGCCGGCTTCTATTTACATTATTATACAAGGATGCAAATTATCCGTTTCACAAATATCAGGCGATGTTGATGTTTCAACAACAGGTGTTCCGGAACTGGGTCAAATTCATAGTGGAGCCGCCGACAGTCGCGGATCATCCGCGTCCGCGTCCTATTAGGTAACTTGCTATTAGGTGAACGTTTCATATGTTAATTGTAATGAACGCGGCTAATCAGGGGTTAGGCTAGTAATTGGACACCACTTGCGCATATTATGTCAAAACTCCATTGAGCACTGATTAAAATTATACACTTTTTAGTGTCACGTAACCTGCGTGCGTGGGAACGTCCGAGTGTCGGGCGCGCTCGGGCGCGCTCGGGCCGGCTCGGGCGCGCTCGGCCAATGACGCAACGCTTTCACCTGCACCCAAACACCGACCGATTCCGATTTTGTAATTATATCGGAATGCGATGCTTTCTTATTTGGAATCGATTCGGTTTCCTCGGGTGTTGCGCAACGATCGATTATGCATCATAATACTTCCGTTTTGGGCGCGCTCTTTATAGTTTGACACACTAATGCCAGTTGGAGTTCGATCAGTGCGTGATTGATGAGCGTCGCTGATCTGCAGCCCGCCACATTTATAATCCTCATTTGCATATCATAATTATGTTCGTGTTACAAAAACAATAAGACCAAACACTTTCTGTTAATCCATTTGCATTTGAATTAAAAGCAATTTACTTTCTATAATTTCTATAATAAATCGTTCTTTTACATTTATTTTAGCTGTTCATTATACTTTTGAATGTTATGTTTTAAGTGCATTTTAAATAAAGTTATCGCAAATTGTAGACCGCTTAGCAACCATCAATTGACATTGACATATTGCATACTAACGAGACGAGATAAATAAACAAAATGTAAATATAGTAGTTACTTACTATGTTTATTTATTATGATGTGACATACTTTTTTACTGCAATCAGCAACAGGAGTAAGCTATTGCAAAATAATTGGCCGTATAAGTAGTAATAGTTGGCCGTAGATGGCTCGCTGTTGAATAAATCATGCCACCTGTTGGATGGGACCGCGTCATGCGGCATGCCGCCACAAGTTGACAAACACTGTTTAGAATGAGCCATGGATCACAATAGCACTGCGCCTAGCGCCTGCGCAACCACAAACGTTACACAACACAAGTACGGTTGGAATACATAGGTACGTAATGATAATGATATTAAACCTCAGTTTTAATATTTGAGTTCATACTATAAATATTAAATACACAAAATGAAATGTACTATCAGGGAACTTCCTGGTTGACCGTTTTTTTATGAGACGTTTATTCTTAGAGTAATAAAATAAGGTAATTATAATTATTTATTATTCAAGTGAAATACCTATTAATGATCTAAACATTGATCATATCATTATTTGTGATATAAACGTTTTCTTTAAAATTATTACTTTTTGAAATAAAGCTTCCTCAAAAAACTCTACTGGTTTATTTCTTTATCTTTTGGAAGCACTAGGCATGCATAAGCTCGGATTATGATCTAGTTATAAACCTAATTTAAATATAATGTTGTTTGTTTTTTTTATTGTAATCTGTTGTGTGTGCTAATAAATAAATTAACGCCTAACGCCCAGGAGATAAATGGCAAAAAGCTCATTATCTTGGTTAAACATAGTGCGCGTTACGTTACGGATACACTCACTCGATCGTATCTTAGTGTGTAATGATATCTCGTATCTCGGCGTATCTCGGGTGTATCTTGTCCGTCCGTCGAGTTCAATTAAGTTTTGCTAATGAGCGCCGAGATCAGCTGATAGAAGGTCATTGACCTATGAAAGTGAAATCGTGATGGCTAGTGACGTCGTCGCACGCGCCGGCTGTGATGCAAGGGCTTAGAAACATAATGGAACATAAATGTCTCATCTTTTATGCCTTTACTATAATTACTAAAAAAAAACTAAAATAATCACTAGTAAAATTTTCAGAGAGTCGTTGACATATTAGCCTCTTTATCTATTTAATTATTTCAAAAACAATTAAGTTAAACAGCAGTTTTGACTAGAAAATAGAATACCATAAAAAAAATATCACTGTTAAAAAAATAGTAATGACCTCATTACAGTAGTAATAAAAGGAAATCTATATAGAATCAGAAAATTACGATTTCTTTCCCCATTAAAAAAAAGTAGAGAAAATTAACAACAATTAATAGAGACAGCGCCGAAACAAGGTCACGCGCTATGGAAAGAGGTGAGAGGCGATATAGGCCGGGTTTCTAGACGACCGTGCGAAACGAACGCCTATCGCGCTTTCCGCGGAGGAAAACCTCGGTGCGAAAGAGAAAACATAATTATAACAGCACCGACCTATTTTATACAACATCGAACACTTCCGGTCAAAGAATTAAAAGAATTTAAGGCAATTTTCTTCAAAATACAATATTCTAGATTATTTTCTTAGTTTGCAGACAAATTGTATTATAATCACGCGCCTTTCTTGTATCAGGGGTCTAACATAAGAATTATCTATTATCTTTGTTTTCTCTTTTTTAAGAGACTGGTATTTTATTATTTTTCTCAATAAAAATGGCATTACCGAACCTTCTGTCCCAAGTTTATGTACTTTAAATACTACAAAGCAGTATTTCACACAGAGATGGAAGATTTTTTCGTTATCGGTTGCAAATGTAGGTTAATGTGCACATCGTACGGGTGATAAAGAGACTTAGTACTATATTATTTTATGGCAGTGCGCAATATACTCGAGCTGGAAAAACCTGGCTAGTAAAACAAAAAGAATGTTTTCCTTTTGTATACAAGAAATAATATTCAGTTATTGTTGTCATTACGTTTGGACACTTGTTCAAATATGGGGTTTATTGATGATTTAAGAATATCCCTGACACAATTCTTACCATTTAAAAGTAATTCGAGCATTTCCAATTCAAGGCGAAAATTAACAACACCCGTGTTTTCAATATATGTCGCTATTGACTTAGCATTGGATGTCCTGGCATTGCAATCATTGGGTAACTGCTTTGGTAGATTTTGGGTTGTGTTTATAAAGGAAATAAAATATTCAAAATGTATTACAAACACATATCTTACGTGTTTCTAGCTTTGAACTTCGTTATCGTTTTTCAATTGTTACTTTGTCTAAATTCTGGATTATGTCAAGAGCATACAATTTCGAAAATTGTATACTTCTTTGTCAACATTTTGTCGTTCGTCACGCCGACTATCTTTGACATTACTCCAAACTAGGGACGCGATGAATGCATCGGGATCTTTCTCTTCATCCAAAAGCGTAACAAACTTGTCTCAGGCCTCAAACCTGGATGATTCATCCCATTGTTTAAGCTCGTTAAAAGATTTCTATAATGTTTGGCGGAATGTATATGAGAAGAGGGGCTATTCTCGCGCATTGACTTCTCGAAGTCGTCATTTTGCCAACCGAAATTCCTTTATTAAAAATGTAAGTGAAATCTTTACTACTGTCAATGTTTTAGTTTCAATGATCCGTCAACAGTCCTTTATAGTTGAAACTTTGAGTATTTTTTTAATACAGATTTCTGGCTCCAAAATGTCGAATCAGTCAGGGGTGCAGTGAGATATTCGAGATATCTCACAGCAAGAATAGGCCCCCCTGCGCGACTTTTCGGCTGCGCGCGCGCACGTGAGCGATTTCACTGGACGCTCCAATTCACGCCAGCAGCCGTGACGCCCGCGGCTGTTGCAGCCGAGGATAGCATCCGAAACGCTCGAGACGCGCACGAAACGCGTGTGCGTACGATAAACTTTTAATTATTATGTTACTTCATCTTATTGTAAGAGATTTAGTTCGCTAAGATGCGACGAATCTATACACATCAAAGTGTCTAAGGATCAAGTTCTTTTTGACGATAAAAAAATATCCAATTTATTTATTTATTATTTATTGTAATATAAAAAATACAGCAAATTTCGGACTTAATGCCATCAGGCATTCTCTACCAGTCAACCAGTAAAAGGTGTTAGACCTACCGTATCGGCAATAAAGTAGCACAATAAAATATAATACAGAATTTTTATAACCAAATGTAGTCTTTCAGACTGGCTTTTTACTTTAATTCTTTCTCTATTCAAACAGAGAAATAAAAAAAAAAGATTAATGATTCTAAAAAGTTAAAATAATAATACTCTGTAGCGGCGATACTCTATAAAACGTATTTGATCCCTAGACACTTGATGTGAGTACATTTTTGTCTTATAGAACACTGAAGCTGTACTTATTACTAGTTCTAAATACCTTATTTAAGTACGAAAACTATTTCAATTTTCTATTTCTTCAAGATTAATCCCTGCATAACAAAAGACCTACGTCTCCGGCTCGAAGGACCAATAAATTTCAAAACCAAATTTCGACCATATTGATTCAGTATTTAGACACGAACTGGTAGTCCTACTAATATTATAAATGTGAAGTATGTCAGTTTGTTTTTTTGTCTATTGCCCTTTCACGCAAAAACTACTGAACGGATTTGGATGAAATTTGGTATGCAGAGACTTCAAGTAGTGGACTAACACGTAGGCTACTTTTCATCCCAATATTCCCACAGGAACTGGAAACACGCGGGTGAAACCGCGGGCGGCTGCTAATAGAACGATAGATTACAGTTTGTAAATACCAGTTGTAGCGACTCTGCGCACGCGCTGTTTTAGTGTAAAATTATTCTGTTACGATAACAGCTGTCCGTCCATCAGTTGTCATCTATCTACGGATTCATCAATCAATGGTAACTGAATGGTTTCTGCCAACCCAAATATTGATGTGTTTGCATGCAACCTCAGCGCGAACAATCACTATAATATTGATGTAATCTGTGGGTTGAAATGTTGTTATAGAATGTTGGGTCGTGGTTGTTTTTTTTTTGTTCTATATCGACTTAAAAAAAAATTGCATACGATATCACGCCATATAATAATAAATCGCAAGGGATAATTCCCTTGCGAGGCAGAAGAAGCATTCAATTTCAGCTTGAATGTGAAAAATGTACAGCTTGGGGCCTAGAACCGGGGGAAATATTGAAAATAGAGACTCTCTAGAGTATTAGTATTTATTCTGAAAAGATTCCAGTTAATCAAACCCCATGTATTACTGACAATAAGAATTTAAAGTTACGATACATAATCTCTTAAAGGTTGAGCGGTACTGTTGTTTGCATTACATCGAATTACGATTAAGTTTGTTAGAAAAAATCAAAAAGTAAAGATTTGGTTTTAAATAGTTGGGATCATAATGATTCAATTACTAGTAACCGTTTTTAATATTTTCCCCGGTTCTAGGCCCCACACCGTATAAACATCACTCACTTAACCACATATCGACGACGCGACGCCACAATCGGCATTTGTTGGTGAGTCTAAGATGTTGCTCACGGAACAAACAGCGCCAGTCTATTTTTACAAAGTTTTCGGATATACCCTGTATTAGTAGTTTAAAAATGAGATTGCGAGACAAAGAGTTGTTAGTTAAAGACATAAGAGAGCCTATGCTTTTGATAGTGCAACAGTTTGATGTGTGGTATTTTCTGTAGGTACATAAATGCCACAACGCAAAACAAAAACATTATTTTACTGCCGGTTTATTAGTAACCTCGAAGGCACAACAAGTGCCTTAGCAAAGATCAGGCTGTGTCGTAACCCGCGTCGAGAATAGTTCACGAGGCTCCCACAATGCTTGAGCGTGAATCATCACACATTTTACTATAAACAATTGTATTTATGCTTTTGCATGTTTAAGGCGTTTGAGTGGGTGGTGATCTGGGTCTTATTGGTTTGGGACTGTATTGAGATCAAGAGCAAAGCCTTTAAAAAAATGACAGGAGGAAGGTTTTTATTCTTTTTACTTTTTAATAAAATTGATTACTTTTATCTTATGATAAGTTTAAATAGAAAAATATTGGAAAAAATTAACTCGGCCTCAAGTGAATTCTCACCAAAGGTCGTGGGTTCGATTCCCATCTGAGAATTCACTTGTGGCCGAGTTAATTCCAACATAATTTATCATAAGTATAAAAATCGCATTGAAAAATGCAAAAAATCAGACATCATAAAATACTTTTATCTTACTAATTAATAATCATACAAAATTATCTTATTAATTTATTTATACTTAATAGCGAAAGTGTTGTTGGATTTTGTAACTCAGTTACGAATGAACGGCTGAATGGGACTGGATGTGACACAAAGATAGGTAATAGTCCGAAAAATCGCTTATCACATATTGTATCCTTCTATGTAACCATTTGGATAAAAATGCGGGTGGTTATCGTATGCATAATAATGTAGATTAGACGCTAATATAATGTAAAACGTAATACCAGCTGTGATAAATATTCAACAAGATGTAATAGAAGCTGTTACGCGTAATATTAATAAAGCATACATTATTAGTAGTCTATAATAAACGATGAAGCTGAAACGTTCATACAAAAGACATCAACGAGCTATAGAAAATCATTAATTAATTCAGATAATAAACGATTATCAGACCCATAGTTCTATTGGTCTGATAAGGAGGCTCAAGGTAACTCAGCGTGCAATGGAGAGAGCTATGCTCGGCGTTTCCCTGCGTGATCAAATCAGAAAGGAGGAGATCCGCAGTAGAGATTGCTCAGCTGAAGTGGCAGTGGGCGGGACACATAGCGAGAAGAACCGATGGCCGTTGGAATGGCGACCGCGTACCGGACGACGCTCCGTGGGTAGGCCGCCTGCAAGGTGGACCGACGACGATCTGGTGAAGGCGGCGGGAAACCGCTGGATGCGGTCAGCGCAGGACTGATCGTCGTGGAGATCCTTGGGGGAGGCCTATACCCAGCAGTGGGTGTCATGTGGCTGAGACGACGATTATACGATTTGCCACATATGAAAATTTCTAGCTAACTGTTATTATTGTATTAACAGCGATGTTTTCATAATCAGTAATCCCAGTATTATAATAAATAGTCCCGGATTTCAATACTTCTATTTTAACCGCCTCTGTGATCTAGTGGTAACAACCACCGGTACCAGACCCAGAGGTCATTATTCCCAGCGGGGGTACACATTGTATTCGGTATGGTTGGTGATGGGACTTGTTGTCTCTTATCTAAGTCTGACGCCATAACAACAATGTTTTCAGCATTGTTGTGTTCTGGCAGTTAGAGATAAGATAGCCAGTTCCTCAGTGATTGGGGATTCCGGGAGAGGCTCGCTTCCATCTTCAGCCTTATCAATACTTAACATCAGGTATGATGAAGGCTTAGAACCTTTTTTATAAAGAAAAAAACAAAACAATGTTATACCTGCGTCTTCGTACTTCGTTTGTCGTGGAGTTCGTTTATATAGGTTCTTAAAGGTCACTCCAAATCGCGACAAGTAAGAAACCTATATACTTTTCAAGGTCTAATCTATCTCTGTTACTACATTCATCGAAATTGGTTCAGTGGTGAAAAGGTAACAGACACAGAGTAATTGCCGTATTAAGACGTATTAAAAATAGAAAAGTATTGGAGAATTTCAAAGGTGGTCCGCAAGTCTCGGTAACTCATTGGTTAGAGCATTGGACTGGATTTTCCAAAGGTCGTGGGTTCAAGTCCCATATGAGAATTCACTTGTGCCCGAGTTGATTTTTAACCGACTTCAAAAAAAAGGAGGAGGTTCTGAATTCGACGGTTTTTTTTAAATGTATGTTACTCGATTACTCGAAGGCGGCTGGACCGATTTGAGTAATTCTTTTTTTTGTTCGAGCCAGCCAGTAACTCTTTTGGTACTATCAAAATTGGATACATAACTCTCAGCGTAAATATTTTATATGAATTTAAGAAATATACATTATTTAATAGCTGGTCCAGTGATTTTTTTACTAATAACTGGTCAGGCACCACCATCGTGCTTGATAAACAGGATGTGGTATAAGGTATTGCATGCTTGCCCAGGAAATGCCTATTCACTCTCGCCTTGAAGAGGCCAAGGTCGTAGGAATCGGGGAACACATGAGCAGGCAGCGCATTCCATTCTTTAGCGGTTCGCATAAGAAATGTGTCAGCAAAGCGTTTGGTACGGACCGTTGGAATGTCAACCACGTACGGGTGATAAGTTAACCTGCGTCTGGTACCCTGATGGTTGAAGGGGCTGGAGGAACAAGGTCGTGCAGTTCTTTCGCACACTCTCCAAAGTGTATTATATAAAAGACCGATAAACATGCAACTTTGCGGCGGTGACTGAGGCTCTGAAGTTCCGCCGTGGCCAATGCTGTTTTCAATGAGTTTCCTGGCACGGTTTTCAATCGTTACACGAAGCTCTAGCTGATACTTAGCTGTATGTCGTAATGAACCCTTTCCTACAGTACCGTTTTTTTTTTTTGTCACTTTTCCTTTTTGATTAAAACTAGTTCTGCCTTTAATTTGATTTTTTCATAAATTTTAACTAATCTAAAACCGGCCTGACCTAATGCGTTGCTATACCGACCTTTGTAATTTTTAAGTTTTTTGTTTGCGTCTAGCATTTTTGTAATAAACATCCTATCCTACTAATATTGTAAATGAAAAAGTATGTCAGTTTGTTTGTTTGTTGTTACTCTTTTACGCTAAAAGTACTGAACGGTTTTGGATGAAATTTGACACAGAGATAAACGATAGCCTGGATTAACACATATATACTTTTAAGTAAGTAAGTAAGTAATATTTATTTATCCCCTGATATTTCCCCGGGAACTGGAACCACGCGGTTGAAACCGCGAGCAGCAGCTAGTTTATCATAAAACTTTGATTGTGCTAATTCAGTGTTATTTCGGATGGACGGTTTCGATTCCGATCCGTCACCGTCGTCGCCTCCATAACTTATAACTTTCAAAGGAAACTAGAATTGCAGAACGATTTGGTTTGTTTTACTTTGTATTAGCGCATCAACTGGTTTTGTTGCTATTTAAACCATTTAACAACGTTTCGATGCGGTGGCTTTTTTTGGACTGTGTATATTTTGGTAATAATTATCAAATGAGACATTTGTTTTGCATGTTTTACTTAATTACCGTAGGTACAATGAAGTTATTCTCTTAAGAGTGCTAGTGTCATGTACCTTTTATTCAAATGCTTTCTTGAGATAAAATAAATATTTCCATACAACCACACCAATTATCTAGCCCACGTTAAGTATCATGAAGAACTTGTGTTATGGATACTAGATAACGGATAAACATACTTATATACCTTCTTTTTATTGTAAATACATTCATAATATACATATTAAACACCCAGACCAAGACAAATAGACATGTTCATGCACACAAATATTTGTCTTGTCCGGGGATCGAACCCGGGACTTCTGGCGCAGAAGGCGGGTTTAATACCCCTGCGTACTAAACCCGTCGTCGTCGTCATAAAATAACTCTCCACTACCCAGACTGAATGTACCTTAATTTTATTCAAAATTAATTTGGTTCTTATGAAATTAATTCTATCCAATTTACTTTTTGTTATCAATATCATCATCGAAAACATACAATTAGTTTGACTGTGGAACTCACAGAGTGACATATAAAAAATGCATATTGATGGTTGATTGGCAGCAGTCGTCGGTCTGTCGGTCCGTCTATCCGTCGTCGTAAATGGAGCGTAGTTAACCGATTCCAACATTTATAGTACTAAAGCACAGCGGACACTTGTGGGATAGTCTGAAATTGTTCTATTTTATAATAACAAAGAAATAGCAAATGTACTTTACTCAAAACTTAGATGTATTTGGAATGCATGAAAAAATCTAATTTACCACCGGTATTATACACAGAAGTCCCGGGTTCGATTCCTAGTGCCCCAATATGTACGCTACAATTGTACTAGGTTTGGTTGGTGGAAGGAATAACAAGTTTTCAGCATTGTTAGTGTTCCGGCAGTTACAGATAAGCCTGCCAGTTCCTCAGTGGTTGAGGATTCCGGATGAGGCGTGCTGATGTGGCGGCACCTACCTGACGCCGCCCATACTACTACACACGGTGCTAGAAACTTGTATCCACCGTGCATCAAATAGATGTCGCTGACAGACACTCAGTATGGGATTGAACAACACGTATGGAAACCTACATCGCGCTTACAGAGTTTCACCGAGCCACTCACATATATACAACATCCGACGATCAGCTGTCGGACCGCGGTCCCCGGACTACCAACACCCCGTCCGGAGGAAGAGCTCAACATTTGACCTTCCTACTAGAGGCTTATCATTTACCACCCTTTTCCATACCTCCACCATCATCTCTTCACTTCACCTTCACCCTTATCATTAGGTACTTAACATCAGGTATGATAAAGGCTAAACGTCTTCCCGTTGTTCATAAAAAAACACGTTTCCCGAACGAAACTCGACCGAGAACTTGGTCTATTGTACTTCGAGCTTTATCCAGCAAATCGATCGTTTAATTCCGTCGCTAATCAGCTAATTGTATAATGGGACATCGCGTCGGTTGCCGCCGCCGGAAACGCCGAAGATTTCCGGTGAGCGTCTCAACATTGTATCCTTTTCTCAGGGTAACTTTAACTTGACCGTTTATCCAGGGTGTCAATTCTGGTAATGGTTTAGTCGTATCCGTATTTCAAACTGGTTTCGATTGTACTTTTTAATAAGAACTGTGTAAAGAGCACACTCAATGGAAATGCGATTGAAATACGATTATGAATGAACGTCAGTAGAATGAGACTAATGATGTTTGAATTGAATGGGACCCAGAAATGTAACACTCTAAATTCGAACGATAAACCAAAGCCGATTTTATTTCAGAACATAAATTCTTCAGATTGTCTTCAAAATGTTCATACAACAAATCGAATATGAATACTTAACTTATATTGGGTTGGTATTTATTTACTTTAAAATAATAAAGCCATAAAATACGCGCATCCCGTGTAATAAAAGCTGTATGTAATATTTCCTCTATTGAAAACAAAACAGCAGTAAAGATTGACCGATTTATGATTCTCGGTAACTCGCACGATACATTCCAGCGATCGAATAGCGAGACTCATGAGCACGCGCAATTAGAAATACTATCCATACGACAATACCTCGTCACGCACCCGACGATGCGCAAACAACTATAATTAATTGCCGTAAACTATGAAGACTGGCCAAATTACAGGCCTTACTCCACAAGCGCATTAAAACATATTAAATTGTAAATTGAGCCGGAAAAAAAACACACGCCGCACTCGCTTTTGCATTCGCTTTGCTCTCAAATATGCGAGGAACGAGATGAAAGTTGTCACAGCCGTTGAGAGCGATGTAACATCTCTTTATTTATGGAACATTGAATTTTATTGCCTTAACATCGTCATTACATAGAGTGTTAGATAACGCAAAATGTTTCCTGCGGACTTTGTTATAAACATCACATCAAGTTTTCATTGGACTCGTCTTATCGTTAGAATAGAAAATAAGTATTACGAAATAATAAGAAGTATTTATAAACCATAAAATGGAATAAAGATAGTGTTTTTGATAACTCAAAATATGGAGATACCACACCGCAACTGTGGCCATCAGGCCATAACAGAGTAATTAATTAAGTTTCACCTAAACTTTTCCTTAAATTCTGGGGCTCACACTGCCTTAATTAAATAGTGTTAAAAACTTTCAGAATATTCGTCAGTTTTCATCTTTCTCAAAACCTTGCTTAGCTATTTTTCAAGGCAATTTAAATAAGATGTAAACAGTTTAATTTGTAGTCTTTATAAAACATACATATACTCGTATTTATAACAGAGAGCTTTGTGTCAGGTAAGCTGCGGTCAGGCCGCAGTCAAATCACTGTCACCACACATTGTGGAAAGTGGTCAGTCAACCACGATGCCTCGGGGAAAACTAGGATTTTCCATCACTTTCACTTTTATATGTATTTGTACCAGTGACTGAGTGATTATTTACGGTGTTTGCACGCGGCTGACATGTGTGAGACAGCTGACGTGACATAAAATGTTTAAACGCACGTAAATCGCTCGTTTGAGTTTACTTTGCACTTTCAATATTTGAAACTAACATGAAATGGTCCTAATAACATGAAAGATAAATTAATAATGTCTTTGTTTCAGATGACTCCCGTAAGACAAATGCGGATATTAGTTGCGGTATGCCTCCTGGCAGCCGCCTGCGCCGCCGCTGATCGCGCTGAACAAAACATCACCACTACCAAAACGGTCAGAACCACAATTCTGCCCTCCAGAACAACCAGGACTGAGCTTAAGGTCTCCCGCAGCCTCAACCCCCACGACACCACCACACTCAATGTCAAAACCAGACAAGGCCATATGACACAGTTAATTGTAAAAAAGAAAGACGCAAAATCCACTACACAGCATGCTAGTACCACTACAGCACCGACCACCGTTTCAATGAAAACAACAGTCTCTGCTAAAGTTAACGCTACCACCGAAGATAACAAAAACAAGACGGAGACCAGGGACCAGAGGAAGCTCAACTTCGTCGGCCCTCTGAACAGCGATTTAGCTGGGTACGAATATTATTCGAATACTAACCGCAACAAGAACGCCGCTGAAGTCTTCTCCGACGTTAAGGCTGAGTACGGCAACTGGTCTCCCGTGTCAGTGTACCCAGAATCTCATATCCAAGAAAATGGTGGAAAACCTGAAACTGACCCCGAAACATCAAGTTACTATCCAACGTATGATAACGAAAAAAGAACCGATAATAAAAAGGTGTATATTACATCAACAAGTTATTTAGATTACAGTGGACCTGTGAAAAATTACAGATTCGATCCCCATAACCCAGTGATAAAGAACGATCGGAATCCTGTCTACATAGAAGTTGTCAGCACTAAAGTTGCTGACGAAGGAAAATCGTTCAAAATCCCCGATCCTGTTGTAATCAGTTCGGAACCGATGTACATAAAGAAAGCTATCGAAAAATACAATAACAAACGAGGTAGATCCATTTTAACTCTCGGCGAAGATGGAATCCCCGAAATCCAGGGCGTAAGAATGCCAGATGATGAGTCTGATAAGAAAACTTGGAGGAACGCTAGAGTTGTAAACGGGGAACTGTTGCCATATCCTGAGGGATACACTCCCCCTAAAGCTATTCCTGAGGCTGAAGCGTACACGGATGTGTCATCTGAAGAGCCCGCAGATAGTTTCGGACCTTTCACCAAAGACGACAACTTTGACCAAACAGACGGGCCGTTTACTAAATTTGATAACTTGAAATTTGACACCGATGATGCCCGCGACGACATCGATATCTACACCAACAATCCTTCTTTCTCTCAGAAACACAAATTAGAAAAAATCAAGCCCGGGTACGGTTACGGTCCTTTCACTAAAGCCGATAATTCGAAAGTAGCTAATTCGAAACTGATCGAATACATAAAACAAATAAACGAACAAGAATTGAAACGAGACTACTTCAGCGGTCGCAGTTCAAGGGCACATACTGGAGATCTCGAATATGCAGAGAGCCACATACAGAGACGTATGCTGCAACACCCTGGAGAAGTCAATTATCCGAATTCCCTCATGTACACGCCAAAAAATGCCAAGCCAAGCTTCGATGAAAGCGTGAGAAATCCGGTTCTACAATATGCGCACCCGGAATTGGGTGTGCAGCCAGCAAAAGCTACACGTGACAACATTGAAAATTACAATGACCGCAAAGTAAAATACTACTCTAATGTACCCAAAAGCGCCCATCCTTACCCAATGGAGCCTGTAAATGGCTACGGTCAACAGAGGTCGCAGAGCAACATCAACGCTAACAGATACTACGAAGACGAACACAAAAAGTTTTCTTACTACGAGAACAGTCACAGCCCCAGCTACCCATATGGATACGGATACATAAAAAGAACACCCGAGCCATCTCTCTGGAGGAGATTTACAGATTCAATGAAGGATACTATTAATAGCGCAAGCCAAACTGTTCAACAATTCACCAAACCCATAATGGACCCCATCGCCAAAGTAACAGACCCTCTCGTTGAGGCTACACAGAAAATCTCTCAGAACTTAGGACTGTATCCCTCGAACTCTATCCAAACTCAACGGTACGCGCAGGATAAGATCGGAGTGGCCGCGGCGGCTTCGGGAGGAACGGCCATGCTGCCAGCCATCGGCCTGATGGCCGGTGGGGCCGCCCTGGGACTCGGTGCAGTCGCCATGGGAAGGTTATTAGATGTTAACTTAATGCGTTCTGCCGGTTTAACCGAAGAAGACATCCAAGATGAGCTGGAGAAGGAGCACAAAAGAGCTTTCGGCGATGCGCCCTACGATATCGATAGGCACATCCTGAGTAGACAGAAGGTTTACGATGACAATTACAAGATGCCAAGTGAGAATGTTTACGTGGTGATGTCTCCGGATGGTAGCCAAGGGAGGTCAAAGCGGGATACGCTCGCGTTTTACAAGGAGTCTAGTGACAGTGGTCATAGTGTACGTCGCAGGAAGCGTATCTCGAAGAGGTCGTTGGACATGGATATGCCGGAGGAGCTGCAGCGGCTGGACGGTGCGCCGGCGCCGGCGTCACCGCTGACGGCCGCCGCCATGGACTTGGTTCGGCAGACGGACTGGCGCGACTCGCAGTGCGCCAAGTACACCTTCTGCAAGGTGCTCACGTCACAGCCTTCCGACTCCACATTTGCGATGGAGAAGAAAATGGAGTCACTACTCAAGTTGTAAGTAATCTTATATTAAACTTACTCATTAATCGAAACTTTTAATAGTTATTTGTAAACGCAAATGGCAAAAAACTGCGAATGTAAGGACAGTGACAAACGTAGCAACCTCAGAAGCTAATAGACTTTTCATAACCCTTATGCTGCGATCTATAAAATCTTAAAAATGTTAAACAAACTACGACCGGCGTCTTTATGTAAGAGTCACTTCTACAGCTTAAGGGGCTTTGCTTTCCTATTCCTATTTATTACAATTTCATTCAACTATAGTGGAATAGGTAGTTGTCTACCCATCGCATAACCCTCTTTAAGCCCGGTGTTAGCTCGCCGGGAGCAGCAACCCGACTTTCTCGAGGTCGCTCAGTATCTCGGTCGCGTTGCGCAAACGATCATGTAACTGCACTCACTGTACCGTTAGGGGTGTCACCTCTTGTTTTATATGTATTAGGATTGTAGAATTTATACTATAACTATAAAATATAAAATTCAAGAAAAAAATTTCCACTTGTCTCACAATTTCCTCAAACGGGTCACGGGAGAGTCAAAACATTTTGTGTCGGAAAAACATGACAGTTTCCTTAGAAATCCTTAGACCGTTGTACCGGTCATGCTTATATCTGTTTACAAAATACAGTCGGTCATTATTATTAAAAGACCAACGAAACCTAGGGTTCAATGTTCTTTATTTCTATCAAACCGTTAATCGATGAGAAGTTTTCGAACCACTCGATCCCTTCATTTTTGCGCATTTCAAAGGAAACTTCAAACGGAGACGGTGTATAGCAAATAAATAATTGCATAATAAAGTAAATAAAAATAGTTTAGGTATTCGTTAGTAATCCTATTTTTATTGCTTTGAGTGAATTGTTATAATAATATAGAAAACATATTATTATAACAATTCACTGAAATCAATAAAAATAGGACTACTTCTTACATTTCCTAATAAATCCCCGATTTAACCCGTCACGTGCAGGGAAAAGAGACACGGTAAATATTCATTCTTGTGAGGACACATGACTGCGCGGTGTTTTAATAGTTATTTTTTATGCAAAGCTGGAAAGTTGGATTTTGCGGCGAGTTACCTCTATTGAAACCTAAACAAGCAAAGGTTGAATCCTGAGCGTAGCGAGGGTATCAAAAAACTTTTCACTAACTACTAAGTTTTTAGCGTCTCGTACGTTTGAAACCCTCGCTACGCTCTGGATTCAATCTTTGAACTAGAATCTAGAAATCTAGAATCTAAAACTATTGGAAAAAAATCAACTCGGCCACAAGTGAATTCTCAAATGGGACTTGTGGCTGAGTTGATTTTTTCCAATACTTTCTATTTAAAATTTATCACAAGTATAAAAATAGCATTGAAAAATGCAAAAAATAAAAAATCATAAAGTTCTAGAATCCATCGCTTGCTCCAACCAATAGATGTAACTCGCCGCGAAATCCAACTTTCCACCCTTGCATAACAAATATCTATTTTAGTAATGTTGTAAGCCCTACTCATAATTTTGCGTTGCATAAACTGCAAACTGCGCACAAGCAAGTGAGTGGTTTAATTCAGCAGTGAAAGCGCATGATGGCGCGCGCGCGACCGCTTCATACACACGAATTAATCATTAAGCTTTCAACTTTATGAGTCCGATAGAACATCTAAAGGTCACACGAATCGTGATCAAAACGTTTTGCCGCCAAAATTACCCATATCGTATTTTGAACAACAGATTATGACACTTTATATCGTTTAGAAATGGCGATGTTTCACTAATTTTGATCGTTAAAAAGTAATTGAATAAAAGGTTAACATATTACGTTATAACATTTTCCCTTTCTTTTGACAATATCAAAAGTAATCTTCTCATTCAAGCCAGGCATTTAGTTTATTCCTATAAATTGCACTTTATTATGCATACCTAAAATGCAATAAAGATTAATTCTCAAAATACACTACAAAATATCGAAGAGTAATAAACTAACTTACTTCATATTAAGTTACTGACTCAAACTGAAGTAGGTACTATTAATAGGAAATTACACAGTGATAGTTAGTCTAAACATACTTACTACTGCTTACATAAGTTACTTACACCACTTAAAAAATTGTTATATAATGAAGCGAGCACATTAAAATATGAGTAAGTTTATCCCAAAACTAGCAACGCCCGCGGTTTAGCTCGCGTGGTTACAATACCCGTGGGTATGTCAGAATAAAAAGTACCACGACTTATTTCGGGTCATGGGTTTTTATGATAAATTTTAAATAGAAAGAAAAGATCCACTCGGCCACAAGTCAATTCTCAGATGGGACTCGAACCCACGACCTTTGGAAATCCGGTCCAATGCTCTTACCACCGAGCTACCGAGACTTGCGGACCACCGCACCGTCGAAATTCTCCAATACTTTTATATTTTTAATACGCTGTAGGCCAGCGTTTTGACATCAATGCTAGGAATATCCTTGCATTCGAAAGAAACATCTTTTCAGATGTTTAACGATCGATTAAGATGCAACAGCCAATAAGTTATGAGTTTTGATTTATTGCATTTTTCAATTATATTTTTATACGTATGATAAATTTTAAATAGAAAAATATTGGAAAAAATCATGTCGGCCACAAGTGAACTCTCAGATGGGACTCGAACCCACGACCTTTGGAAATCCGGTCCAATGCTCTAACCACTGAGCTACCGAGATTTGTGGACCACTGTCGAAATCATATTTTTTTATACTCACACCAATTAACCTAGCCCAACCTTTTTTTATATACTAGGAGAAATGCTTTTACGCATCCCTCGGCCCCATGTGCAGGGGCGATTCGAAATGTTGGACTCACCTGGAGTACACGGCCCATACAAACATTTAGGCCATGCACTCCATCCCACGCCCCTTCCATGCCCACCCAGCGAATAAGCTCGGTGGAGGCTCGGAAGTGGTATCCATCCCCTTGTATCTCCACCTTTCCATCCTAATGATGAGAAAGTGGGGGGGCCGGAGGACACCCGCATCCCCCCCCCCCCCCCATCGAGTCGCAACCTAGCCCTACCTAGCCACACTTGTGTTATTATGAGATACAAGGGTAACGAATAGAAATACAAATAATCATACATATAGACGTATTTATGTGTGGAAATATTTATAAACGTCCATGACTCAGGTACAATGTTCATATTCACCACACAAACATTTGCCTACCGGGATTCAAACCTAGGACCTCAGAGTTGGGGACACTTTGAAACCGGTGTACTATATCACTCTACCACGGAGGTCGTCGAACGTATCAGGTCGCGTTTGCTTTCATCTAAACTTTTTCAGCAACAAACAAATTTTTCTATGAGTGGTTTCGATACTCTTATAAAAAATACTGAAAATTAACGAATTTTTCCAATTTACAGTCACAAGCACATTTGAACGTCAAAGAAGTTCACCATTGATTTGTAAAGCCCTTCATTATTTATAATAACATAACGCTAAAGAATTCATAATAGTTAGCATCTTTATTTAACCATTCACTACAACTCAACACTCGTATCACGAATATTCCAAATGTGTTATCCATATGGCGGAGGTCACAGATATAAAGGTCCACTTTCACTGCTGCGACACCACGTAGCGACACACGACCGCCATAACAATCGCCGCTAAATAAACATTGCAGTTTTGAACTGCAGTCTAATGTAAATGAACTGTTTCGGAACGGATTGTCGAAGCGATCAAATGACGATTTCAAAACCGATTCTTTAACATTCTAAAGTGCTTGTAACTAACAAGACTGTTATTGAAGTAAAATGATATCACATATTGTATGAACATTTGTTGCTAGGCAAGGCATACCAAGATTGAATTTGTGGACGAGAAAACATTCAGCATACACTTACTTTTCCTTCTTTACTTTTCTTAACATAAATTTACTTTTCTTTCTTTCTTTCATATCCAACTTGATATTATAAATGCGAAATTATGTCAGTTTCGAACGGATTTAGATGTAATTTGGTATGTAGGGACTTCAAGTAGTGGACTTTTACATAGGCTACTTTTTATCCCGATATTCCCACTGAAACGGGAACCACGCGGGTAAAACCGCGGGCAGCCGCTAGTATTATGATTAAGTTAAAATAAGACTTATTGAATCGCCACTTATTTCAATTACTACACATTTGGGGTATTTTAACTGATATGATAATACATGCCCGAATATAATCAGCATTAACAAAAGCTATAGAGAAAAATCATGTTATAAATTCGTTAATTACTAGCCTGGTACACGTGTGAATGTTACGAATTCAGATTGGTTGACCTACTTAGTATAATTTATACAGATTTCCTAACAATTTAAATCCTGGAGAAACCACATTCATAACTCATAAGTTGGCTATCGTTATATTCCCACTATTCCTAACCATGGAATTTTAGTTCCTCAAGTTTCCAAAGAGGAAATTTTCTTGTTTTGATGTTTTTCTTATCGTCATCTGAACTTGAACCACGACAAGGTCACACCGACACAATAGCCGAGTAAAGAACGCCGCGACAAGAGAACATTATTGTTGCATTGAGAAAATTATTTAACATCACTCGTGCAACTCAACTTTTGGTGTGGTCTTTTAGCTGTTGCAGCTTCTGCGTGGCCTGTTTTTCTTAAACGTGGTGGAGTGTACTACAGTGTACTACACAAATAAGGTCCTATTATAATGTTTCATATTTGATGAGAAGACCAGCAAACTTCTGCATATAATAAGTAAGCCAGTGAAGAGTGAGAGAGTCCCCTTTCTTTTGTCATAAGCAAATAAAAAGTTAAGATCCTTATCCGTATCCAAGAATATTCATAAAGACTAGAGACAGATAGTTTTACAGTCTTACCTAAAAATAACTTGTCCTATTCGACCTATAACTCAACTCTACTACAGTTCACTAGTGCTAAACAGATGTCAACTGCAATAGATAGGATAAATATGTTAAGGGTAGTAGAACTGAAACCTTATGTCCATCTAGGACATGAAGTAGAAATTGTGGTGTAGGCAGGTGTCACAAAATAAACAGGTGGACGAGTTTTATCGATAGAAATTGGCTCAATCAAATCTCAAATAGTTAAGTCCAACAAAAACGCGGCATCGTGCGTAATATGACGTAACAGTTACATCACTATCAGTCACAGAGCGTCAAACTTTTTGCGCGGGTTTCAGACGGCGTGCCGCCGCGCTCACGGATTACGCAACGCTCGGCCTTTGGTGAAAGTGGTCCGACCACATTCCGCGTTTGTTTGGACCACGAGTCGCTTGCAGTTTTGTCTTGTCTTTGGTCTTAGTTCCGCTGCCAATGATTACGCAACGAGTTCGTTGACACTGATGAGTAGCCCCTTGCAGGTGGTAATTATGTCAACTATCGAGTTGCGTCATTTGAGAGGAAATAATAATATTTAAGTAGTATAATTTCCTCCTCTCGACTGATGAATAATGTTCTCATTTCATTTGCCGTTAATGTTTCCCCGCTGAAATGCAGTTCCTGTTGGTGTTAACACTTTCATTTTCCAACTAAAGGCAACACTTTTATTGTCACCATTACACATAGATTTCCTAGCACATGCAATAATTTCTCGCATTCAGAAATGACTAACCTAACTATAATGTTCAACAGCCCATTCTTCGCTAAATTAAAAAATTATAATTAACACTTCCAAACGGGCTTACTAAAGACTCTAGGACTATACTAGAAATCTCTGGAGAAACGACTGGCAATAAAGTGCGTATAAATCCGTAGTCAGGGGTTTACGTCACCACGAGTGACCACGAAGGTGAAAGCTGCCCACCCTGCTCACCATTGTAAAGCACGCCTCTTGCTTCCTGTCCTCGTAAAATTGTATTTCCCCTAATGTAATAATATTAAATATTTGTCATTGCCATCTTTTCCGAGTAGTTTGAAATGCGTAGTCGTCAAATGCGTTTCGGAGGGCCTACTCTCTAAGCCGTTTGTGAAATTTCGGATTACTTTCGGATCATTCTTAAGACTTTGATTTACTTAGATTCTCATTCGCAAGCGCAAGACTGTCAAGCGCTCATGGCAGCAAAGTTCGGCCCAGTTAGGTGTTGGATGGGTGACCGTAAAGTGGCATTATAACTGAGCGCTTCCGTGCTTCGGAGGGCACGTTAAACCGTCGTCGGTCCCAGCTGCTGTCATTTGATTACAGTCGTTAAGCCAAGTCAGAGGCCTTATAGGCGGCTTGATAAACTCTGACACCAGAGGTGGCCACTAACCCTCACTCGATAAGAAGAAGAAGACTTAGATTCTTGTGTCGCATAAGTCAAAGTTATTTTAAGTGAACAATTTAATCAAGTCAAAGTATTGTTATAAAAACTTTACATATTTTTTGAACATTGTTCTTAGTGTGCTACACGTTGGGCGCCATTTTCAATAATATAAAAATGGCGCCCAACGTTTTGATTTTTGGTAACATTATCTATTAAGTCCAGTGCAATAATCATCCCAATGTCCTATGTTCCAGGATATCCCGTGGCAGCAGCACGAGTGCAGCCCAGGTGGCACACCAGCTCGGCGACGTGATGGCGGCCAGCCGCGACCACGACTGCGGCAGATTCCAGTGCACACTGCACTAACCTTGACAACGCTTACGACCAGATCCAGTGCGCATTGCACTGACCACCACCACGATTACGCGCTCGGTTCCAATACGCACTGCACTGACGTCGACCACGTCTATGGCTGGTTCCAGTGCGCACTGCACTGACCTTGTGATCAGTGACCACGCTGCGCTTACTACCCACCACGAACGAACCTCCATAGAACACGCTCAAGTCACACATGGACTTTAACTTGTAATTTAACGATATTAACGAACGGAGTGATGTACATGGACTCACTGATAGTTACATTAGCTGATTTTCAATGACAATCAGTTTTTTCTTTTAGAAGATGACTTCTAAAAGTGTCCATTAAAATGTGTCTTAATTAAAGACTTTTGCGAAGTGTAAACATTAACTACTTTGCGATAGGTCTGTGTTGCAAGAAAATACAAATTTGAGATGAATTATAATAATGTATTTTTATAAGTACATACATTTCTTTGAAATGTTACCAGGAAAGTTGCGAGGAATAAGAAGAAATTATAGATATTAACTTTATCTACGTTGGATATGACTTGAATGGGTTGCGCTTGTAAATAAAAGTAACGTAACAAATATTTTTTCTTTACAAATATTCTCTTTTTACAATTTTGAGTACTTTAAGTAATTCACTATAAGCGTTTGTGTAAAGATTGTAAAAAAAATGTTTATCAATGTTTGATAATAAGTCCGCTGAAATCACTGATCAATATCAACACCGCACTATCTCCAAGTATATAATAGGACATTAATAAAAAAAAAAACAAAATGACAGTTTCTCTATTAAATAATATGTTTGCTGTAAAACCACGTTATTTTAAAATAATATTGTCATTTTAAAAACGAAATCTCTTATTTTAATTATAATAATCTAATATTTATGTTGATGGTGACAAGTGATTTTTGGTAGCTATTTATAATTATTTAATAATATTTATTCCTAATTGTAAGATAGAATTAGCCAGTTTTGATAGCAGGGTGAAACAAATGGACGTGTCAAACGGAAAGTGAATGAACAAGTGCCAATATAATATGATTTTCCATATTCTTAAAAGTGAAAGCCTTTCGAATGTTCCCAATATATTATATTTAACTAAATAAATATTAAA
The DNA here is from genome assembly GCA_910589605.1 of Chrysoteuchia culmella. Classification (NCBI taxonomy): domain Eukaryota; kingdom Metazoa; phylum Arthropoda; class Insecta; order Lepidoptera; family Crambidae; genus Chrysoteuchia; species Chrysoteuchia culmella. Next base: position 580,743 of record OU342657.1, read on the forward strand.
CTAATATTTGTACCCGTAAAATTAGTCTATTATTCAAAATGTCAAATATGATGTGATGATTATAACTTTTTAATTTTGCATTTTAGAATGCTATTTTATGTGATAAATATTAAACAAGAAAATATACTAGAAAAAAGCAACCCGTCAGGGCGACATGAGACTAGTTGCTTTTTTCTAGTATATTTTCTTGTTTAATATTTATGATGTGATGATTTTATTTTGATATTAAATGAAATCAGCAGGCTACAAGCACAAAGTTGATCGAAGCCCTGTTCTTACAAATCACTGAACGATAATCACCCTGTATCTTATTTGTATTTATTGTTACCAAATATAACTATTTGTATGACCACACCACTTTAAAACTCACCTGCAATTTATAAGAAATCTGTTTATTTATGTACCTATTAACTTTACATAAGTGATAGAAAATGTATAAAGTTTAGGATTTTTGTTTTTGATTACTGTATTAGAAACAATCTTCATATAATTGATGAACTTACATTTTTGTATCTAGAGCAGAGATTGTCACTATGATTTCCCAACAAAAGTATATATTTATAGTAAATGTCAATTTTAGATAATCGAGGTACATACTTTAACAGGACAAATTGGTATTGAAACAAATAATTACTTTAAGAATTTAATTTTAACATAACATTTAGGTATTTATTTAAATTATATTAGAAAGCGGTAATAAGTTGTAAATACGCTTCAACAAGAATGTAAATTATTTATTTATTTTTACATTAAAACAATAATGATAAAATATAGTCTTTTATTGAGAACCCACTGTAATTTAACGTAAATAAATAAAGCCAGTTATAACACTAAAGGATTACCTTTTGTTTCAAATAATATAATAATAATAATTATTATAAATAAATTAAAACATAATATATCTAAATCTTTATCCACGAATGTCTTCACTTCTTATCAGCATCTGGCTTTGTAACATCTGTAAAAGGAAAATGATGATAATGTATAAAGATTGGGAATCTAACCCGGGATTTTATACCGGTTGTGCTACTACTGGACCGCAGAGGTGAAAAGTATCATGAGTCATACAGGGTGTTAAAAGACCCATAACGAAAACGAAAACCACGTATTCTCGCCATCGTTACGAGCATTTTCTTGTACGGGGCCAAACCTGGGAACCGGATAGTTAAGGAATTATTGAGGATCAAAGTCAATATTTATTTTTGAAGATTATTGTTTAATGTTACAAAACCGCAATGAATATCAAAACCAATCAAAGGAACTGGATCCCGGCCGACTACTTGTACCCTCTAGACACACGCATACGTTGCTGTACGCGTCTTTTGCATGTAAAGATAACATTCATTTTATGAAAACGAAAAATTAAAGTCGTTTCCCAGCAATTATATTCATATATTCTTATTTGGGTTGATGTACACTACGCATATATTACGGCTTCGGTTTAACATCCTGTACCTATGTCATATTTAGTGATAAAGCTGAGTATATGCTAGGGGGCTAGCGGGATAAGCAAGACAGCATAATCGTCATATTCGGCATATTTCGTGGTATAGCTGTGTTAAAACTTTCGCGTTCCATTATAATTATAAATTAAAACAACGGGACTTGTACTTAAAGCTTGAGGTTTAGGCTATGTTGCAATAGCCGAAACGTCTATATAGTTGTACTATATAACAAATGTGACGTTATAGTCCCGTTGTTTTAATTTATAGTTATAGCTGTGTATTGCCGTGTGGTGACGGCATAAGAATACAAGTGTCACCACTCCCTTCCATGCCTGGGATGTCGTAAGAGTCGACTAAGAGGCTCGACGTTTTGGGCACCCGTGCAAGGGACGGAAAATTGAAACAAACCCTCTACCAACCCGTCTGGCCAGCGTGGTAGCAGAAGCTAAAAACTTCGTATAAACGCCACAATAGACGTGAACTAGGATAAGCCTATGTCCAGCAGTAGACGTCTACAGGCTGATGATAATGATGATGATGCTAGGGGGCTAGCGGGATAAGCAAGACACCATCAATGCCTCTTTACATATTATTATCGCGTGATGTAGCGGTGTTCCTGCTAGTGGGCCTGACCTTGATCACCAGCGCCGCGCTCGCAGCGCTCCAGGAACTGGTTGCACTCCACGCACGGCTGCAGGTCCTCCTCCATCATGTACAGCTGCAGGGTAATCAAGAAATCAGCGATCATTTATTTACAGGGATAAATAGTATGTACTATACTAGTATGTATATAATATGTTGTATCGGAGATATGTATGTACATATCTCCGATACAAGATATATCCACCTGGGATAAAAAGAAAGAAAAATAATGAATAATTACTACTAGCTTACATTTAAAGCCACATAGGACACATTTAAAAATATTGTAATTTGATAGTCTATAGCGATCTGTCACTATTGTTTCCAGCTAGATAACTTGGCCCCAACCATCCCAACGATGAGAGTTATGTTTATACCTACATTTTTTACTCTCAAGCTGCCACCATTGATCCACCAATCTAAAGGATACACATACATGACGTGACGTGAGGATATGTAGGTATGTTAAAGGACAATGACAAGATTTCTATGGTGCCATGCCCCAATAGTTTTTTTAGTTACAAACACGATTTATATGTCAAATAATAGCTGAATATCTGTACTTTTAGAATAATAAAACAGTAATTGTAATAAAGCAGAAGATTCACATTTATGGTGGAACAAAACTATTCATAATACTAACATATACACACAACTATTCATAATGCGTTGAATGCTGCTGGTTGAACGCGTAAGTCACAGTTAATACATCGCAACATGTTGGGGCCAGTGCCCTTTGAGCCCCTGTTGAGTCCAAAGTATACACAGTAACCTACACGTGAAGGCAACTGAAAACTGAATCGAAACATGCACAGCAACAAAGCACCAAAACGGTGACAGCTGAATGAGTACACACCTAACATAATCCTACCGACAGTGACTATATACACTTTGAGTGACAATGTCATAGTAGATCTCAGTTCGCAATACTCATACATATATTTCGCTAATGCTGTTTTGCAACTTCTTAATAAAGGATCTTTTACAAGGTTTATTCATTTGTCATAATAAATAACTATTTTTTAGAAGATTTTTGAAAAATATTTTATAACTGTAACTGGGGCACAAATTGGCATTCTCTTTTTAAATAGGAAAATGTTGGAAAAAATCAACTCGGCCGCAAGTGAATTCTCAGATGGGACTCGAACCCACGACCTTTGGGAATCCGGCCCACTGCTCTATGTTTGTGCCCCTGCCCCTCTCAGTCAAGACGAAAACAAAAACTTTTAATAGTTTAAAAAGGCTTTTTATAGAAGTTAACTAAAATGTCTGCTAAATGTGTTGCTGAAAAAGGTAAAAGTACTCACTCTGCCATCGTCGCCTTTGCCCACATACTTGTTGGTGGGCGTCGTCGGCAGCACGGGCGGCGGGGACGCGCGCACGCGGGTCACCGCCCCCGACAGTAACGTGTGCGACCCGCCCACCCAGCGATTACAAATGTGCTGTCTGCGGGCAAGACAGTGGTAACGTCAGCCACATGTGGTCACGTCAGCCACCTGGGGTCCCGTCAGCAAACTGTGGTCACGTGAGCCACCAATGGCTACATATGGGTAGCCCCCACGAGTGACCGTCTCGGTCGCCGTAAGCAGCGTGGGCGGAAATACAAGTAAAAATTAAAAAGAAAAACCTAAAAAGACTGCATATGAATAAATTGAACAAAAGTTCTATATTTGATCTTGTTTCCATCTTTTCAGTTGTCTTGTCGAAGCGCTCATGGCGGCGCTTGACAGACTGATCATATTCGATCGAGCAACGTCCGGTCAGGTGTCGGATGGGTGACCGTAAAGTGATATTACAACTGAGCGCTTCCGTGCTTCGGAGGGCACGTTAAACCGTTGGTCCCGGCTGTTGTCATCTGATAACAGCCATGTCAGAGGCCTTATAGGCGACTTCATAAACTCTGACACTAGAGGTGGCCATTATCCTCATACGATAACAATAAGAAGAAGAAGTTGTCTTGCCTTTAGAAGCAAGAGGGTTTTTTTAGTTTTATAAATTTACATATTTTTAATTATATCGTTCTAGTTATTGATCGGTCATGCCCTTTTGAAATCCTTATGAACTTTTTAATTTGATACCTATATTGAAGTATTCTAAAAAAACATTTTTCTCTTTTGATAATAGCTCACAGTCGCTTTCGTATATTTTTTTAACATCACTTTCCTAAGAAAACATGGGCTCAAGAAGTCAAGACGAATCTAACGATATCCTAATCGTAGAAATCTGTTCAGCCGTTTGAAAGAAATGTGGTACTAAAGAATTTAGATATAAACATACAAACATACAAGATACGCGCGAAGTAACATAACCCTGTCCTTACAGTCGGGTAAAAAGTGAATTAAAATAGTTTAAACAAATATTTAAAACGGAAGGAAAATGTATTAAATAGTGAGCAAGGTTATACCTAGCACCCTATACATGCGTTGGAAAGGGTAGAACTATTTATACCTATTGTACTACAACTTAATGCTCTAACTGCCCTGTTGGTCTTAGCCTTAGCCCTAACAATAAACACATAAATAAATATATAAGGATGCTTGTACCAGTCGAGGAAAGCGGAAAGCGGAAAGTAGAAGGAATAAGGTATCTGCCAGTCAAGCAGGCTCACAAGACTGGTCAGATATCTGACGGCTAAAGGAGTCTTGGCCGCAGTAAGAGGATTCGTAGAGTGAAGAATCGTCCAGCTAAAGAGTAACAACGTCCGTAGTCTAGTTATTGAATAATCTTTTTTTATTAAACTCCTATTATATAAAATTTTATTTACATATTGTGTTTATTAATTTATTTTCGGAGATGTGTGTGCTATACCAGATGATGTGTTTATTTTACAATGCAGCAATATTATTCTGGGTCAATCCGTGTTGTGCTATGATGCATGTTTACGGGTCGTGAACAGGTATAGATCATGCATACAAAGGGATATTTTCCGAAAAAGTGTACCAAAAGTGATAAAAAACAGATAAAAAAGACAAACATACGAAGGCACATTTTATTTTTATATATGAACTAGCGGCCGGTCCCCCCCCCCCCCCCCCCACTTTCTCATCACTAGAATGGGACGGTGGGGACACAAGGGGATAGATACCTCTTCCGAGCCTCCACCGAGCTTATACGCTGGGTGGGGGCACGGGAGGGGGGCGTGGGATGGGGTGCGCGGCCTGTGTACTGTACTGATACAGGCTGCGTACTTCAGGTGAGTCCAACATTTCGAATCGCCCCTGCACCTGGGGGCGAGGGACGCGTAAAAGCATTTCTCCTAGAATAAATAAAAAAAAAAAGGGCAGGTACTTTTGGTCACGTCAGACACCTTTGGTCGTGTCAGTTACCTTCGTCCACGTCAGACACTTTTGGTCATGTGAGACGTCTTTGTTCCCGCCAGTTATCCGGGGTCACGTCAGACACGTTCGGTCACGTCAGTCACCTGTGGTCGGGAGGCGGGGGGGCGAGCGCGGCGGGCGTGCAGGGCGGCGGCGGGGGGCGCAGGGCGGGCAGGGGGGGCGGCTGCCCGCACGCGGGGTCGGCCGGCTCCATCAATGCTGGGACGAGGCACGCGCCGCAGTACGCACCCTTTGATAGGGCGCGCATTATCAGTGCCGCCTGCCGATCAAAGAACATAGTCAATACTCAGTAGTATCGTTGTGGTTTCATTTTTCAATTTTGACATATTTCTTTTAGTCTGTCACAGATCTGCTCTACAAAATGAAGCACGCGCGCCTCATTCCTTTTTTATAAATTGTAAAATTCTAAAAAAAATCTCTATCTCTCTGACTGTCTATCTTTTCGCACTAGGATTAATCTATTTCAAAATAATCCTCTACGCGATAACAGAGAAAAACAGTTTTCGCATCAGCATACAGTTACAAATATGTCAAGCTCTCTCTCTCTCTCTCTACAGTCACTCAGCACTAAAACTACAAGTATCAAGCTGCTATCTACCAGGAGACAGCCCACCTTGGGTTCTCCCAGAAGCACGGTGAGATACCGCTGCGTCTCCTGCATCTCGCGCAGCTTCTCCTCGGCGCGGTCGCGCGCTGCAAGCAGCTGCGTCACTTCGGCCTTCTCCTCCGTTACTGATAACAGGTCTTTCAACGCTGTCTATATAATTATAGAACAATAGTTATTTGTTATGCAAGGCTGGAAAGTTGGTTATTTAGCGGCGAGTTACCTCTATTGAATCCTGAGCGAAGCGAGGATTTCAAAGGTACAAGACGCTTAAAACTTTTCTGCCGAGCGCAACACACAATTTTTCACCTCACAACAGCGAGGAACATTTTATGGTGGTTTCCGCGGTCAACTTCCGGTATAAAAATGTTTAAACATATAGTTTAATCTAAATATACCTTATTCTCGTTGTTTTAATGATATAAAAAACTAAAATAATAAAAAAGGAGTATTATAGTTAATTTAAAGTAGGAATATATTGCTACAATAATAAGAATAAAAACGATTCCGTAAATGTTGACACTGACATGAGGTACAAGTCAAAGACAATTTAAAAATAAAGATTTATGTCACAGTCCGAAATCCAATTATAGGTTGTGAAATCTCACCCAGCCTAATATAAAATTCTAATAACAAATAGTTGAATCTTATTTTTATGATTCAATGAACTAAAATAATATAACAAAAACCAAAACGGAGTATTGTAATTAATTTAAAGCTATTTAAAATAAGAATCAAATATAACAAAAAAGTCAATAGTGCGATTCGGAACGCATTATGACATATTATTATTATATTATTAAATTAAAAAAGTACTTTGCCATGCTAGGCAGCAAGAAGCGATTTTCTACGCCTAAACTGATTGACAAAATCTCCTTTTCAGAGCGTGTGAGGTGAAAAATAAATTAAGGCCAGTAAATAAAATAAGGGCCAGTTTCACCACTTACTGATAAGTTATGGATAGCTTACTATGTCAAATGATTTGCCAAATAAGGTATCCAGCTCTTTATCAGTAGGTAATCGCCTCTGTGGTCTAGTGGTACAACCGCCAGTATCAGACTCAGGGGTCCTGGACTCGATTCCCAGCGAGGGTACATATTGTATTCGGGTTGGTTGGTGGTAGGACTTTTTGTAACTCCGCCTGGCTAGGTGCCACCATCTTATCTAAGTCTGACGCCATAACAACAATGCTTTCAGCATTATTATATTCCGGCAGTTAGAGATAAGATAGCCAGTTGATCAGTGATTGAGTATTCCGGGAGAGGCTCGCTTCCATCTTCAGCCTTATCAATACTTAACATCAGGTATGATGAAGGCTAAGAGTCTCCCCGCCCGGTTCATAAAAAGGTGGTGAAACCGGCCCTAAGTCAAAAACAATGAACATCTCAACTGTTGATTCAGTGATCAACTTCTAACAGGAGGTAACACAGAATACGCCAGCTTTCGCTGCATCGTCGCATCGCATGGTCGCAGCTTTAGCAGCGTCGCATCGTTAAGGTATCGAATGATGTTTCTACATTTTTCTCTCAAACTGCACCTTTGATGCTTACCATCCCCATAAGGAATATACTGTTCTCGACCAACAGCTGGACATGGCGATTTTCTAGTGGTGGATTTTAATACTTGTGTACGTACAACTAGAAACAAATAACTGAACGAGATCGACCTAAGATGGCATGGGCGGGCGGGGCGGGGCGTCCCCTTTTCCACCTCAACTTATAAAACGATTCCCATTTCGACCTGTTGAGAATTGCGAACTATACCTATGGTGTGATGTATTTGTTTTTACCATCCAGACGTTATCCTGCTTGTTGAACTTGTCGTGGCACAGCTGCAGGCGCGACTCGAGCTCGGCGCGGGCCACGCCGAACTCCTGCGCAGTCAGCAGCCCCGCCAGCCGCGAGTTGTCTGCCTGCACACAAAAATGTGCAGTTTGGCGTTGCACTTCTTTGGCGTCTCGACTCAGGCTTATAAATTAATTCTAAGGACTTACTTGTAAGGATTTTAACCGCCTCTGTGGTAACAAACACCGGTATCAGACCCAGGGGTCCCGGGTTCGATTCCCAAACAAAGTATTCAGCATTGTTGTATTCCGGCAGTTAAGAGATAAGATAGCCAGTTCCTCAGTGATTCAGGATTCCGGAAAAGTCTTGCTTCCATCTTCAGCCTTATCAATACTTAGCATCAGGTACGATGAAGGCTAACAGCCTTACTTAAAAACGTTTATTAAAATTAAGACACAGTTTAACAGTCTATTAAATAATATCTTAACTTATAAATGATAATTAGTATTAACCAACGTCTTAGTGACTGTTTAAATAGCTGTCAAGTTAAACAGCGTCGGACCCTTGTTTAGAGCGCTAATTACCAAAATGGCGGACCAAAAAGATAACAGCTGATAGCTTTCCCTTCCCATCTTCGCACCCACGCCACGCGCTGTGTTCCGTTCGTTTGTAGGTTTGATTGTAAAGTGAAGAATTTTATTAAAAATGGATTTATTTGAAGACGATAATGTGTTACGCACATACCGAGACGACATTGAAGAAATAAGGAATTTCAGAAATATCGGTTTGGAGAGAAGTAGAAGACCAAAAGTGTACCATTCAAGAGCCAACCCAATGGAGGAATTGAATGAAAATGAATTTAAAGTACGATATAGATTTAGCAAATCAAATATGCAAAAAATTATTAATATTTTAAGAAATGATTTGTCCATGGATACCCGGGGCGGAAGTATACCTGTGGAGTTACAAGTTATGGCAGTTATCAGATATTGGGGCCGGCACGAGGTTAGCAGTTATCACTGACCAAAATTATTTCTTTAAAACTGTTTTGCTATTATGAAATAGGTACCTATTATATAAAAAATCATGTTATTTTTAAGATTCAAGAAGACTGTGCTGAAATCCATGGTATGAGCCAGCAGTCACTATCAAGGATTTCTAAAAAAGTCGCTGTTGCATTGGCCTCAAAAAGTTCGATTTATATTAAAATGCCATCAAACTTGAGAGAGGAAAGAGAAACTATTACAAAATTTAATGCAATTTGTGGGTTCCCACATGTTACCGGAGCAATAGATTGCACCCATATAAAAATTCGAAAAGTTGGAGGAGATGCTGGCCAGTATTATGTAAACCGGAAAGGACACTATTCAATAAACACTCAAGTAAGTAAATAGTAATATGTTTTGTGTATTGGTTGTGATCTATTTAATTTTATAACAATAGAAATGAAGTACCTTCAAGGTAGGAACTAGTAGAAACCTATTAATTTTGTTTTTGTTGGACTTTATAACATGGCTGATTTTGATAAAAGTAACATTGAACTAATTTACAGGTTGTGTGCAATGCAGATTTGAAGATTTGTGATATTGTTTGCCACTGGAGAGGCAGCACTCATGACGCAAGGATTTGGCGTGAGAGTTCAATCAAAACAAGATTCGAGAATAATGAATTTATAGGGAAACTTATAGGTGACAGCGGTTACCCTTGTACTCCTTATTTACTTACCCCAGTTTTGAGACCAACAACTGAATCAGAACAACGCTACAATTATAGCCACATTCGAACAAGGAATGTAATAGAAAGATGTTTTGGTGTATTAAAACAACGATTTCGAATATTGCTAGAAGTTATGAGAGGATCATACAGCACAATCAAAACTACAATTGTAGCATGTGCAGTATTGCACAATCTAGCAATAGAATTTAAAGACAATTTAGATTATGGTGAGTAATAAAATATTATGCTAATAATATGTACTGTAACTCTGTTTTTTGACACAAACTAATTGGGTTATATTTTTTTTCAGATTCCAATGTCAGAGATAACAATGACAATACCGAGGTCATTGAACATGGTTCTAATAATTTAACAAATATAACCAGAAACATGTTTATTGAAAATTATTTTGATTAAAAAATTTATACATATTCAATAAAGTACAACAGAAATAATGGGAAAAAGTGTTAAAAACTTTTAAAAACACTAATTAACAGTTGATTAGTTAAGTGACGTTTAAACAGTGTTTTTAAGTAAGAAATTGTTAATTACTAATTAAGACGTTAATGAGTGATTAGTTAATTAGTTACTTAAATGTTGATTAGTTGATTTTTATAAGTAAGGCTGTAAGAGTCTTACCGTTGTTCATAAAAAAAGAATAAAACTCAGCCGCTACAGCACTATCGTAGCTTTGTAAAGGTCCTCCTGTACATGTGTTTGTTCTCCATACCATACCTTATCCTTTAAACCATCCAAAACTTCATCACGGTCGGCTTTTTGCTCTCTCAGCATCTCCACACATGCCACCAAACTCTAAATACAAAAATAATAATAAAAGAAAAAGTATCTTTAATCCAGACTTATTTTTACTATTACTTAAATTACTAAGGGTAGTTGGATAATGTTTCGGTCATTAGCATCTGCTAGTTGATTATCTAACTTTGTTGCTAACAGATTTTGATTGAAATCGATTGGAAGTGCAGTTACATTGCTGCTTTAGTATGATAGTTGTCACATTACTTTTTACTAAAGCAGCAATGTGACAGCACTTTCAGTCAAACGTTGATAGAAATACATAATAGTTACATAATCAGGGGTCTGGTCCATTAGTCGTTACCAGGCCTAGTTCACTCCATGTATTTAATTACCTACCGGCCGGCGGACATTCGGATATCCAAATGTATGCTTCAAGGCCATGCGACCACGCGGATCTGTGAAGCGATAGCAAGCTTACGCCTGAAAAATACGGTATATTTTCGCGCGCACCGTAAAGAGTACCTACGCTATTATAAAATGCAAGTACTAACATTTCTTAAAGAGTAGTTTATCTGTTACGAAGTAACTATTTACTAATCTGTGTCACTACTCAGTTTTTGAATATTATGTTATGATTTTTGCAGACTATCGAAAAAATTGCTACGTACAGTAAACGACAGCTACGGCTTTAAACTTTGACCTTGAGAGCGACCTTACTTCGCTCGTAATAGGGGCGGTTTTCGTAGTGCAAATGTAAAGCTGTTGACCGTACACTAAATAAATTAATAAATATTTAAATAAATAAATATTTCTAACACTCACACCAATTAATCTAGCCCCAAAGTAAGCACTTTATGGCTTGTGTTATGGGATACTAGCGGATATAAATACATATAATTATACATATATAAGTATTTATGTGTAGAAATATATATAAACGTTCATGACTCAAGTACAAATTCTCGTATTCATCATACAAACATTTGCCCCTACTGGGATTCGAACCCGGGACCTGAGTAGGCGACACCATGAAACCGGCGTACGTACTACTCTACCACGGAGGTCGTCAAACTAAAATACACGTTTCGATTTTACTCTTTTAATCTTTATTTATTTCAATTCCTATTACCTAGTACTTGTTCCCCTTCATAAAATTTCTAATGGAGACTAGAAAAGAGCTAAGCATTTGCTTAGAATCGCGTCAAACTGATGTGTTGTGCACTCACGCGCAGCTCGTCGCCCAGCTGTTGCTGGGAGGAGGTGAGGCCGCCGTGCGCGTGCAACGTGCGGTCCAGATCCGCCACCAACAGGTCGTACCGCTCCGTTAGCTCCATCACCGCTGAGGGGATCATAGGTGATAAAGTAGTGTGTTAGTGAGCACCAGCTAGTTGATTATCTAACTCTGTAGCTAACAGATTTTGATTGAAATTTATTGAAAGCAGTTACATTGCTGCTTTAGTAAGATAGTTGTCACATTGTTTTTACTAAAGCAGCAATGTAGCTGCACTTTCAATCAAACGTTGATAGAAACAAGTTACATAATCAGGGGGCTGGTCAAAAGCTTCGTGTCTTGGGTGTGGCATATGGGAGGAATATCGAGTGTCGATTTATTTTATATATTATTTATTTCAACTCACTATTTAGACTTTAGTTATCTGTCAAGTCAAGATCAAGTGTCGAGTATAGTGTCAAGGGATGAGTGACGAGTGTAAAGAAAGTATGTAGTGTTGTGTGTCGAGCGTTAATTGTCAAGTGTAATGAAAAGTGGAGTTCAGAGTGTTGTGTGTTGGAACTCTTGTGATGAGTGTGGTGTCAACTATCCAGACTCAAGAGTTGAAAGTGGAGACTTGAGTGTTAGATGTGGAGTATCGAATGACGAGTATAAGTTGTAGGGTATCGAGTGTAGAGTAGCGAGAGTCAAGTGTGGAGTGTCTAATGGGGAGTATGGTATGTAAAAATTCATTGTCATTCCACCTGCAGTTTCCGCGTTGTTGTTGACTAGAGCCAGCTGGGTCAGCCCTGCCTGCAGCTCGACATGTATCTGGTTCATCTGATCGCGGAAACTCGACATCTGCCATGCACAAAAATCTGATGTCAAACATCGATGCGAAATGGGAATCATAGATTGCAAAAACACGCTGAAAGAAACAAAAACAATCTTTACGGATTAAAACTCGGTTTTTATTCTACAGTCAGCGCACCTGCGTAGTTAGCCCCTCGTCCATACCGCTGAGCTGGTCGGCGTAGTCGCGCACCAGCCCATTGAGGGTGGTAATGCGGCTATTCAGCTCGGTAGCCACGTTCAGCCTGTCAGCTGCAAAGTGAGGTCCCGACTTTTAAATATGCAGGAATCAAGATAAGGCAAAGTCACTCTACCCATGCATGCATCTTGCATTACGTGAATGTCCAAGATGCATGCCCTTAGACATTCATCTTAGGTACTCAAGATCTTTGCACATTTCTATTGCTTCTTCTACCCTCTTCACATGCCCCATACATATATTTTTTTTATCATCAGACATACTTTATCCTATTCACCTTCCTTTCCTTTTATGTCATTACGTTGAAATCATTAATTTAAAACGTAGGCGTGTGATATGATATGCGACACTCACAGACGGCTTTGGCGGAGCGGCCGGCATTTTCCGCAACTGCGTTTGCCTTGTTTGTCATCGTCATCGCTTGCTTCATTAAGTCTTCTTTGAGCGTCTGTATCGCCACGCTGTATCACACACAGTACTAGTTTATCATTATTTAATTTTTTTTGGATCGATGCGATGGAGAACATGGAAATGTCAAGTCGCAAATTAAATGCGTAAAATCTCTCGATTTCGGTCATGCAAAGTTGAACTCAATTATTTACTTGTAAACAGTAGGATAAGTAAACTTCTGTATGAAACAAAGTCAAAACAAAAAAATTGTGCTTCTGAAAAAACACTACTGAAAATCTCGTTTAAGCATCCCCAAGAGGGTGAAATATTAAAGTTGTTAGCAACTAGTTGTGGTTGTACTGACTCCATCTCCGGGTGTGTGACGCCAGGCAAGTTGGCGATAGCCATGCGTGATGCCATAGAGCTCCTGAGGGAAGCCTGGGAGGCTGCGACGGAGAACCGCGACTGTGCCCCTCGTCCGCCGCCAATGCCAGCATCCTCTGCCAACGTAGGGTCGATGACGACAGATTTGTGCGACACGCCGCCCGCGCTCGTTTTGCGGCGGGGCTGAATAGACGATAATTTGTTAGTTAGGATATCCTTGACGACTTCCGTAGAGTGGTAAGTACACCGGTTTATAAGGCGTGCTGTGCCTACTCTGAGGTCCTGGGTTGGAATCCTGGTTTGGGGAAATGTTTTTATGATAAATACGAGCATTAGTATGAATACAGCCGTGGTTCACGATAACACTTAAGGCGGGATTTAGTCCTGAGAAGGGCCGTTGTTTTGGCACTGAAGAGGACCGGTCGATTCTCTCTTCTTAGCCTCTATAAGTTAAGTTTAGGAAGTCAGAGAAGAGCACGGATTATATGGTTCTCAATCAAAAGACCACCTCACCAGGTCAGGGTCTTTGAGTTGAGCATGCATGTGACGTGGTTTTAAGCAGGGTGCCCTCTTTCCGATTAGCCAAACCGAATCCCACCTAGCCTCTGTAAGGGCGGTGATAAGGTAAATGTCCCTTGTAGAGAAGACCAGCTCACCACGCCAGCGTCGGGTGGCGTCAGCAATGGAACCTCCCGCAGATGCTACGCGACCTCCCAGGGCAGAGCGCCCGTCATCGCCAGCTCCGTCAGCAGGTCCCCTATGGTTACCTAACAGAGAGACCAGCTCACCACGCCAGCATTGGGTGGCGGCAGCAGCGGCATCTGCTGCAGGTTCTGCGCGACCTCCCCGGAGCAGCGTGCCCATCATCGCCAGCTCCGTCAGCAGGTCCCCCATGGTTCCCTAACATAGAGACCACCTCACCACGCCAGCATTGGGTGGCGGCAGCAGCGGCATCTGCTGAAGGTGCTTCGCGACCTCCACTTCGCCAGCAGGTTCCTCATGGTTCCCTAACAGAGAGACTAGCTCACCACGCCAGCGTCGGGCGGCGGCAGTGCCGACCTCCCGGGACAGCGCGCCCATAATCACCAGCAGGAACCCCGTGGTTCCCTAACAGAGAGACCAGCTCACCACGCCAGCGTCGGGTGGCGGCAGCAGCGGCACCTCCTGCAGGTGCTGCGCGACCTCCCGGGGCAGCGCGCCCATCATCGCCAACTCCGTCAACAGGTCACCCATCTGCGCCACCGCCTGCTCCGCGGCGCGCACTCGGGCTGCCAACTACGAGTAAGCATAGTAATGAAAGGGGAAAACAAAGACAACCCAATTGTGACTACTCTAAGCCGGGGATATGATAATTTTCATTTAATCATTATTAAGGTACCTACATAGCGTTAAGTCGCTATACGGGAAAGGTATGTACTTTTTGATATAAAACTATACGATGGTTAGAGATGTTACAAATCTGGTAATAAGATATACATTTTTTCATACCTTATCTAGATTTGTAATTTACCAGAAACACGATTTTATGATTTTGCCTGACACTTTTTCTTTTCGAATGACCGCTTAAAAATACGAAAATGGAAGATTATACTACTAAAATGGGGTTACATATAGGTACTATTGGAAATTGGTTTATTGGTTTATTAGTGGACACCAATTATTATATTAAGCATTGTAGTTTCTTTTGTCTTTAATCGCTATAGTGATTTTGTGGTTATGGTAAATTTTAAATAGAAAAATATTGGAAAAAATTAACTCGGCCACAAGTGAATTCTCAGACGGGAATCGAACCCGCGACCTTTGGAAATCCGGTCCAATGCTCTAACCGCTGAGCTACCGAGACTTCGTGATTTCGTGGTCTTTCGCCTAATCTGCAAAATCGGTCTCACTCCCGCGCGCGTCCTTTTCTCATTACTATCTCTTTTCAGTCATATAGCGCCATAAGGTTTAAAATGACCAAAATCGGATCAGTTTCTAAAGTATCCTGCTACCACTGACACTACCTACATAATTAACCATCATACTGCCAGCCAGCCATGCTTGATTGAGGAGCTCGGTGGCGCAGTGGTTTGCGCGCTCGGCATGCGATTATAGCAGTTACGCAAGTTTCGCAATGGTCGGTCACGGGATGGGTGAGTAAAATTTTTATATCTCGAGCTACGTGCCCGTTAAACCGTTGGTTCCAGTTGTATTGCAGTCGTTAAAACACATGGACTCGCGTTGTAGGTCATGGCCCATTCTTTTTATCCATCCATAAGGTAGGCCAGTGTTCCAGCAGTAAGTATATCAAAATTCCTGATGATTGCCAGACTTGACCAGTTCTCGCCCAGTGGTTCCAAATCAAAAGAGACCTGCATAGCCTCCATGGTGTCAGGGAGCGAGGCGCTGCCCTTAGCGATGTCGCTGCGCAGCTTCTTGTTGGAGGGCATCGCGGGCGACGGCACCGGGCCCGCGCGCCGCCGCAGGTCCTCCACCATGCCCGCCACCATCTCGAACTCGGAACGGGTCACCACAGCGATGCTTTCGCGACGATCTTTGGGGAATACGATAAAAATCAGGAGCCGTATTTTTTAATCACTCGATTCATTTTAACATTCGCACGCGGATTCCCAAGATTCGCATGCGAATTCCTTTATTTAACATCGCGGGCGGATCTTATGTAATTCGTGTGATTCAAAAATACGACTCCTGAATGCCTACGTTCCCGATGTCCATTACAATTCGAAATTATGTTTCTTAACTAAACAGAATTTATCCCCAACTTACGATGGGATTTAAATCCGCATCCCTAGGCTAGTCCACAAAGGGTGTGCATTAGAACAATAGTCCATTTTTCTGTTATAAAACTATTCAAAATACCATTAGAAATCCATTCGATTTCTTCGTGTTATCACTACTTCTATACCTACTTTATGAATGGTTTAAAAAAATTATGTCAACTTAAAACCACGAAACGGATCTTATAATGTCGCGTCACCGCAATCTCACCACATGGTGATTACCAAACCATAATGTTTTGAAGGAAATGTGTATTAAACAAACATTCTAACCGGCCTCGAAGCCTTTCTCGACTGAAAACAAATTGAAAGTTAAACATATTTGACGACACACACCGGGCTCACGGCGAAACGTAATATTTACCAACTGACACCTTCTCTTTTTGTCGCTCCACTTGTACGGAAGGAAAATATACGTTTCTTTATGAAATCCAACAATGTATTTGAACGGAAATAACTCAAAAACGTGTCGATCGACATTTACCAGTAAACCATTAAAGATTTCGTTTTTTTACGGAAATAGCTAATCCTATCTTCATTTGTTACTTCGAATACTTAAAAGGATAAAATTCTTTGTCGTATAGTTCGTAAATAAAAATCATTTCACCCTTCACTGAAACACTAGTTTGCGATCCACCTCTGCCTCTCGCCATAGCTCTCTGAAATCAACCAATTGCTTTTATTACCGATAGTCTCTTGTTATTGTATAAATAAATACACCTAATTACATTAGTTAGTAAATGAACAACAGTAACCGTTTCAAACAAACATACTATCTAATAATGAGCATCGCTGCTGTATGGTTTTTCGCAACAGGGTTTTTCGCACTAGCGTTATATCGCACTAATAAGGCATCGATACAGTGAAACATCGCACAACTGAATTATCGACACCGTGTTCGATATAATGAAAATCGAATCTTAAAATTTCGCAGAGAAGTAGGGACCCGTTCCATACGCATATAAGGGGTGCGGCAAATATGTTTGATCTTTGTCATGTATCTTTAATTTTAAGATTTATTTTAGACTTTCTCCTGTCTGAAAGCCCAAAATAAATGTCGGCGGTCCTCATCAGATAACTTGAGATTTAATTTTCCTGTTCTATTGAAAATACTTTTTTGGCAGAATTATAACCCAATGCAACCTTTCGGGATTTAGTTACGCGGATATGCCAAATAATATGAGTCACGTGGCTGGGGATATTTGTAACGGTGGACAATTGTAACACAATACAAACAAAAAATGTTGAATATTTCGAATTTTGAAAGAGCTATAATGGTAATAATAAACTAGAATCAAATGTAAGAATTAAAATTATCACTTGTCAAACAAAGAAGTCATTTTCGTTTGTTTTGTGAAGCTAGAGAAACTATGTTATTTTTTATAAATACTAATTAGTTAATTAATTTCATATTTAGTTTTAATAATTTAGAAAGTATCTTGTCAGTTTGATTTAATGGCCTGCGCAGACGACGGACATTGAAGGACTTTTTGTCCGCGACACGACCTTATTACTAAGAACATAAAGTTGAATAAATAACGAGGACTGTCGCGTACTTTTCGCGGATATACGCGATCTAAGTTGAATCTTATTTGGTTAACAATAAAGACGTGTCGCGGACAAAAAGTCCTCCGTTATCCGTCGTCTGCGCTAGCTCTAAGGCTGATTCCTTACCTGCAAATAAATAACAGTTCAAGTATTTCTAATCAACTTACTAACTAGTGTTTTATTTCATATAAAACTTTTGTTACAATTGACATAATGGGTACAATTGTAATGTAACAGTCGTCTTCGTTCGGATTAAATTAAATTAAATTCTTACGTTTATCTTAAGTATTAAGTTCAATATAAGCAGGAAATATTGTAGATGAATAACCTCAGTCCCTAAATCCACAGATAAAGTATCGATATTGCACCACAGCCCGTCAAACAAAAAGTGTTACTTTGGCCCCCAGTCTACCCTACTTAGGTCCGGTTGCTCGTAGCTCGGTTACGCGGTTAAAGTAAAATTAACCGGCGGACAAATTTAAAAGCGTTGTTGAAGCAGCGGTTACTTTAACGAGCAGTTAAATTACAGATTAAACGGCAGTCACAATAACCGACAGGGTGGTAGTAGTTTAAAATTTTGACATTAGTAGAATTTGTAGTTATCGCTTACCTACCGTTTTTAGGTTATTTATTTTAAATACACTTTTAACCTTGTTTAATTTTACCGCCGCGTAACATATTTTTGGGCAACTGAATGCGAAGATAACCGACGTATTTTTTTACAACAGTTAAATTTTAACTTTAACTTTTGCTATAATATACGAGCAACCGGACCTTAGTAGATCCCCTCTTGATTCGGTGGCTACTGGAAAAAAGCAAGTAAGTGTGTGTAAAATGTAACCGATAATTAATAATAATTATGTTGAAAAACGTGTTAAATTGAGGAGCTCGGTGCACTCGGCCTGCGATTGGAACTGAAGCAGTTATGCTTAACTTTCGCAATGGTTGGTCACGGAATGGGTGACCGAAAATTAATAAATGTTTCCATCTCAAACAGATCTTTACTTAAAATTATGCTAAAGTTACCATTCAGATATCCTACAACTGACCTATATAGGATAGCTAAGGTCTTGTCAATCCGACAGCTTTTCATTCTGAGGATTGTTCTCTTTGCTTATTCGCATACCATCCGTTCCAAGGACTACACCACTCTTTTGAAAAAACGAGTCTTTAGAATCCCGATCCCAGCTGTTAACTCCCATTTTGCCAGCAAATTTGGCGCTTCTATTATGGCAAGGGTCTACAATGCTGTTGTTGGTTCTTGCAACATAAAATCACGTTCTGTGTCTGAGGCGAAAGCGGTTTTGGTCGCCTGGTTACTTACCTTGGATTATAGTTTGACAGAAGAAATCATATAAGTATTGATGAAATCATGTTAGGTATAATTAAACTCACAAATAAAATATAACTAATAGAATGGATCTTGGTAATGATTTATGTTAACTGCTTTGCAATATTTCCTGAATTTTCAATTATTTTTTTGGTTACCCAAGTTACAGGCTTAGCCTAGTTTGGGAACCTCTGGTCATTGCATTGAAAGCTGCATTCTTCTATGCACAATTGATTTTACTTTCTTTTATGTGTTTTTAATGTAATCCTCTTTTTTGTGCAATAAATAAATTTTATCATTTTTTATCATCATTATCATTTATCATCTCTTTAGCTGTTGGTACCGGCTCTATTTGCAGTCGGTAAACCCACTAATCCGCATTGGCTCCGCGTGGTGGGTCATCGCCGATTCTCCATATGGCGACCCGTTCTCCCAATCAGTGCTTCCAGCAGTGGGGACATTAGAAATTGCTGACGAAAATGAAAAAATATGTAAACTCACCGATTTCTCGCCTTCCGTGCCCGCCCGTGCTGCCTTAGCATCTTCCGTGCCCTCTTGTGCTGCCTTAGCCTCCGCCTTGTCTGACTTCTCTTGCGCTATGGCCGCAGCTTTAGCATCCTTTTCCTCCTTGCTTCCTTTATCTTTTCCTTCTTTAGGTTGTACTTTCTCAACCTTTTCTTTATCCTTTTCGGCATCTGCATCGGCCTTATCCTTCTCTTTGGATTTTTTTGACTTATCCCCTTTACCTTTCCGAGGGCTATCCTGCTTCTCTTTTTTCTCTTTTTTCTCTTTCTTCTCTTCTTCCATGTCCTCTAAATCTGACATTTTAATTTCAACCAACTGCTCTAAAAGGCGCATCTGTCGCGCGAGGACGTGCAGGATGGTTTGGACCAATTTGAAGTGCACCACGTTACACTGGAAGTTTAATAGTCATTAATTTGTGGGACAAAAGTTATCTTAATGTACTAGATTTGTTGCGACTAAGGGTCACAAACAAGAAACTTGGACCATATGTGCCCATATAACAAATGGATTTAAAAATGACAAAATTTACTGGACCAGACAAGACTTTTGTTTCTTTGCTGTTCGAAACGGGATGAATGTAAATATCTGCCTACCTCTTCAAAGCGACAAATTAGCCTATTTTAGTAAGTGGAATGACTTCTTTCATTCCACTTACTACCATCCTTCCATATCTTTCTTCCATATTATCTACTCTTATCCCATGCCTTCCAACCATCATCTGACATCCTAACCTCAACTATTCTACGTTACATTCCTCCTCTAACAATCAACATAACAAAACCGCTCTCCGTAAACCGAATTTGCTATAATATTAAGGGCATGTATTTAACGCGGCGGCTAAAAATAATTTCGGGATAGCAACAATAATAAGTTAAGCTACCTAACCCAAACCTATTCTTTCCGCTGCTAATCTATTAATTTTGATATTCCAACCTGATAATTTTAAGTCGCCGGTTTTATTAAATTCCTTATTATAGTTATAGTACATTGATGATATGAAATCATTAATATACCAGAGCGCCTACTCTAGAAAACAAATCCGAAAGTATTTCAAATATTCGCAAAAAGTTATACTTAGGTCTTCAGCTTACATTGGCCGGCCCGAGAGCCCTATTGATGAGGTCTTCGACGCTGATGAGCAATGTCTTGTCGCTCATGGCGGGCTCGTCTAACGTCCTTCGCACCATCTTGGCTTCTCAGTTATACGACACACGATATTAAAATACAAATATTAAAAGTAAGCAAGTAAAGAAATATAATGCGATTATAAATTCTGACTTTGACAGAAGTATCTTTGGCATTCATAAAGAAGAAAAAGAAGACTGTCGTGTGATCACGGTTCAGCCGTCAAAAAAAAATAACTGAACATGTAAGAAACAATCCTTACAAGTAAGTAGGTATGTGTATGTATATAAGTTTAGTTATAAGAATACGTAAGTTAGGTTCGTTCTACGGGAGCGGGAAGTTAATTAAGGCGGCCGTCACCGTGAATATTGTTTATTGCACTGAATAAAATGTTACAATATAAATGTTGAAATAACGTAAAGTGTCAACTCAACGAGATATAATAAATGTCGAGCGTGGTCGTACAGAACAGTTGAGACCAAACTGGCCAAAATTAATAATTTTATTATAATAATAATAAATAAACGTGGGCGATTGGCATGTTTACGTGAAGTGCAAATAAAACTAGATTTGACTATGGTACAAGCAAGAATACCTACTAACTATTACGTAGAAGTAGGGTAAGGATCAGTGATATTGGTCCTCCGCACCGGATCTGCCCGTAACGTGATAAAACTGATATGAGCAATGAATTTTGTATTCTGTGTTAACTTATTTTTGAAACAGTGATAGTAGTAATCGGTTTCCTTTCTTTTTATAACTTTTAGTTTTGCTATTTACAATGCTATTTTTATGTAATAAATAATAAACAAGAAGATATACTTGAAAAAAGCAACTAGTCTCATGTCGTTGACGGGATTCGAACCCGCATCCTTGGGAATCCGGCCTAATGAACTAACCTACAGAGACTACAGACTACTACTATACTACAGAGACCTATGAGGACACGTCAATTTTTTCTAGTATATTCACTTTTCTACGATGTTGGTCACCGTCGTTTCATCAATGAGAGAAATATCCTCGGTTATTTCCTTTTATTAGATTTTTAAAGAAAGAAGAATAATATAATAAATACTCCAACTTAACAGCACATAAGCCGTTTCAATTCAAGAATAAGAATAAGAAAACAACAAATTGTTCATATATTTATTTATTTATATTAACTTTCGTCTCCTCTCAACACTTAACGTCACAGAAATTCAAACAGCAAGAATATACTTTATTGCGTAGAACATTATATATTGTACAACATCTTACTGAAAACGTTTCTTAGCGTCTACGAATATTAGGCGATCGTGCACTCGACTACGGCGAAAAAACGATTCATAATACTGAGTTAAAAAAATATATAAACATATCGATGGCAAAAGCACGAAATACCCAATTAATTGTTCTATTAACTTTTCACTATAAATAACGTGGAATGCAAGAGGGTACTTTTTATTGATTGGGAAAAAATCACACAATATCAATGGGTAAAATTCATTGGTGTATAAATAGTATATTTCGTTAAAATATAAATAACAACTAACAAGTAACAGGGCGCGGGTATGTACAAGCGCCTCTACAACACTACGACTAACCGACTGCCATCCAAATACGACCATGGACATCACTACACCCTAAAACGAGTATCGCTAAATGCCGATTTGACGGGGGAAGAAAACGTTGAAATATATTCCTTATTTATTACACTTTAGAGTATAATTTACACGAGCGAGGGGTATACCTACAACACTGTAATAAAGTTTAGTTGCATTTAGACTTAGTACTAGGGCTGCGATATTTGGATGGCCGGGGCGTATGTACAGGGTTGGTGTTCCTTAGGAGCTTAGTCCTCAAGGTTGCGGAAGGCGGCGGACATGTCTTCGAGGAGCTGGTCGAAGTCTTGCTTGATCTTAGCCTCGCCGTCTTTTACGGGGTCCTGGAAACAAATGTGAGTTTAGAAAATTATATTTTCAGATTACTTTGAGATAGGTTGGACGTGTAACGTGTGTGCCAATTAAAGCCCTGGATTTGAGCCTTTTCATTTAGTCCTTATTTACATAGTGGAAAGGTTCAAAGTGGTAACAACCGGGATTCTCTTTCACAATATACTTTTTTTTATTTAAAACGAGAGTGGCGACAAAATTAAAAAGCTAATTTAGTTCGTTCCCAGCTGCATTTGCAGTAGTTGACATCCACGAGTAGATATTGGTAACATTTTGAAAAGATAACCTTTTTTGTGTAAATAAATACATTTCGTTAACGATTGCTAATCATCAGAAAAACAATACATATGTACTATAAAACAAGGATTTGAAGAATTATTAATTTGTGCCTTTGCAGCTGTAAAATTATATATCATTTTGTAACACCATAAACTCATCATAAGTACCAGTGATTTGTCAAATAAATGAGGTACTATGACTAAAATGAGGAGTGGATCGGAATGTGATAACTTTAGCTATCAAGATTGGAAACGAAAATAAATTTAAAGGGGTAACAGTCTGGAAATATGCCATAGCAAGACAGCCAACTTCCTATTTCTAAATTAATTTCTTCCGCTGCATAGATTAGATTTACTGCCACTGTCAGTTGTGTCACAGATTACTTTATTTACGGTGGTGCTACTTGTGCTTTTACGTATCACAGATTAGTATGTTGTGTTGTTACGTATTTTTTTATTTTATGTCTTTGATCAGATGTACTGTCGTTTTGGTTGTCACAACTGTGTCCAGCAGAATATCAGTGCAGCTGGTCCAGCTTGTTGCTTTATACTGAGCTTGGCACAGGCATCATGCGACGATGCGCAGTGTGCGTTTTTTGTGTTTTTTTATCAACGAGTGCCAATATTTAGAAAAAAAATAAAGAAATACTTATTGAGAAATGCTATTATTCTATACAGGATTTCCTTTGTGACAATTTATTAATATAAATACAATAGGTTTTAATTTGATAATTTGAGTGGTATTTATTGTTTTTTTTTTGACATTACGTAACATTAGTTTAAAATAAAATTTTTTGACAGTTTATAATATAAATTTTAACTTTGGACATTAAAATAGGTATACTTAGTATTAATTTTAACTTTTATCATTACATACTTTTAATTTCTGACATTTTAAAATAATAAAAAAAATTGTAATTTCTGACTTATGATATTAATTAATCTGCTAATATTTTATTTGATATAGTTTTAATCTTTATTATTATTACTGTTTTGCACACTCATCATGGGTAAAATATGACGATCTAAATATTGTACTCTTGTGACCTCTTATGTACTCATATTTATGCAAATAAATGAATTGAATTGAATTGAATTGAATTGAACCACTAGGAGACTCTTAGCCTTCATCATACCTGATGTTAAGTATTGATAAGGCTGAAGATGGAAGCAAACCTCTCCCGGAATCCTCAATCACTGAGGAACTGGCTATCATATCTCTAACTGCCGGAACACAACGCTGAAAACATTATTGTTATGGCGTCAGACTTAGATTAGATGGTGGTAGCTAGCCAGGCGGGCTTAGAACAATTCTACCACCAACCAAACCTAATACAATATAGGACCCCTCGGTCTGACAACGGTGGTTGTACCATAGACCACAGAGGCAGTTCTGTGCAACCTGTGTGTCGACGTGTGGTACAAATAAACATTTTTTTTCTTTCTTTTTTTGAAGTGAAAACTTCTTTAGCGGCGTTGAGCACTTTTTCTGTAATGGGTATAAAATCTTAAACTCGCGTCAGGACACGTGACCTGATCGAAAAAGCGTAGGACGGATGGAGAATGTTGAGGTGACAGGTTGACTATGGTCTCGGTTGCTTAGCGACAGACTGTTGATAATGTCTTTTACTTGTCTCTTGTTTTATTGTCAATATATATTTTTCGATTCTCTATAATAACTAATGTTTTCTTATATCTTATTACCTAACTTAACGTTCACTTTAATATGGTTTGTCATGTTTGTGTACGATAGCGCAATAAATGAATATTGTATTCTACCACATAAATGATAGTACTTTTATACTGATAAAGCAATTGGTGCAAAATTATTCCCTAACCATTCCAAAATATCAAACATGCTCAACGTTAATAATCAAGTTTTCACTTCTGCCGGCACTCCCGGAGTGCAACCCGTCTTTTTTTTTGTTGATTGACGTACCTTGAACTTCATGGAGGAGAGCTGGTAGAGCACGGCGCCCATGGCGTCGCGGATGACGTTCCACGTGACCTTGTTGTCGGACTGCGCCGTCGACTCCACCGCGTGCCGCGACATGTCGTAGAACGAGATTATGTTCTTCAGCATGCCCACGGTCTTGTAGAACGGGCAGAACCGATCGTACGACGAGTAGCTGGGGGTCAAAGTTGATGTTGTTATTTTAAAGTTCACTTGGACATTACGGGTTTTTAGATGTTACAATGTTTGGTACTCAATCACGCGAAGACCGCGTGGTAGATTATGGCCCATTGTACATTTATATTTTATTATTGAATTTATAATTGAATTATTTGTTAGTATGCTATGTAATTAATTTTGCATGCCAGTGTCTGGTGATTAATGTAATTCTAATGAAATTTTCTGTAAGAACATATGTACCACTTTTCAAGCAAAATAAAATGAATTGAATTGTCCTTATTTAACCCTCGATAGCTAACGTTGTTAACTACTCTGATAAGCTAACCATTCGACTTTTTGACGATTTTGATTTTTAAATGTTTATTTTTTTATATTTTCTTTACTTTTATTATGTTTATAGAAAATAGGGAATATGAATTAAAGGCTATTTTGAAGAATACTATATATATATAGAATATATTTTAATTTTTTTTAACTATATTTTTTTTGATTTCATATTTTTTTTTTTTTTATTGAGACCCCCACTCTATGTGGTCAACTGGGTTCTGAGTTGGCAGGAAACCGCGGGTGTGTTAATAAAACAATAAAAGATAAATTAAGCAATGTATATCAGATGCTCGTCATTTTGACGAACGTTAGCTATCTAAGGTTAAACTAATAAAACAACCGTTAATGACTGGCGGACAACGCACAGCCCAAACGTCTGAAACGATAACCTGAAATTATGCATACAGGATCCTTTAACGATGTAGGAGAGCAATAAGAAAGGATTTTTTTTATAAATCCCCGGGAACGGGAACTACGCGAGAGAAACCGCGGGTGGTAGCTAGTCCAGCCATAAAGCTTGTAACCACACACCTATATAGAGATAGACGAAAAGAGCGCTTCAAACTGTATGAGAACCTAGCGTGTCGAATTTTTGGTACCAACGATGACGTCACGAGCGAGATTTAGTGATGTGTAAATGTTATTGACGAGCTCTTGCAAGAAAGTGCTGTATAATTAACCATTTTCTTTTCTGAGTGACGCGTGTTTTCATGGCAATAGTCTCAAGCGGACTGACTTACTCCCGAAATTAATAACCTATCTGTAGATATAGATAGTTGTCTTGGATACTGGCTTCGTTGCCTAGCAACCGTCGTTATTTTGGTCACATTAACAAAAATATCCCAGGCAACTCAGATAGCGCTATCCATATCTACAGATAGGATATTAATTTCAGGCGATAAGTCATAAAACTTTGACCGTGGATCAAACTTTTGACACGCAAGGTGTAACCTGTAACTCGGCAATTAAAAAGACTGGTAGTATTGAGTATTGAATTTGTAAGTATGTTTTTTTTTTTATTGTTTGTTTTTAGGAGATCATTTTTTTTAATGTAATTGTTTATTTATTTCATGTGTGTTAAAGATGCAAATAATTTTTTTATCTATCTATCTATCTATTGATAACTATTCGAAGCATCAGTTAGCTCTAAAATAAACGTAAAAAATCGTAACACTACATTGTTCTCATACCTGTTCTGCTGCAGGAAGTCGTCCTTGAGCAGCTTGGCGACCTCGAGCGTGATCTTGTCGGTCTCGGCCAGTGACGCCTTTCCTACGAGCTGCACGATTTCGGACAGATCCTCTTCTTCCTGTAGGATCTCCTTGACCTGAGGTGGTAAATAGGCAATTTTAGCTAGTCTGCAATCCAAGCTTCTGAGTGTTGGTAAAGGTATCTGACATTTACAGATAGCGAAAATTTAAGATAGTTAATGTTGGAATTCTAGCGAAAATCGCGTCTATCGCGAGCAACATAAAGACACTTTGTAGTGTTTACATTTGAAGTCTAAATTAGAACATTTAAGACCTCTTAATTAAAAATAATACAGGGTGTAAGGGGCGTCGTCGCGAAAACTGAAACCACAGACTCAGACCATTATTCTGAGCAACTTTCCCAAAGAAACCATATATCGGAAATGAAAAAATTTTTTCGACTCCCCATACAAAAGTGATCGCTCAGTTGATCATTTTGTATGGAGAGTCGAAAATTTTTTTTCATTTCTGATATATGTTTCTTTGGGAAAGTTACTCAGAATAATGGTCTGAGTCTGTGGTTTCAGTTTTCGCGACGACGCCCCTTACACCCTGTATACAATGTTGGTTTACGTATTTACTTAAATATATCGTAGGTATAGACAATCTTCTTTCTGATACAGATTAGAATTGAAATATAGGTATCAATTTTCGATACTAAATACTTTTTCAATCCACAATAAAAGTTGTCAGTTTGCAATATATATAAACCGATATCAGAGAAATGATTTTCGTCACTAACCTTAGTCCTAAGCGGCACGAACTCCGCGTAATTCTTCTCGTAGAAGTCGTCCAGCGCTCGCATGTACTTGCTGTAAGAGATGAGCCAGTTGATGGACGGGAAGTGCTTCCTCTGGGCCAGCTTCTTGTCCAAGCCCCAGAACACCTGCACGATACCCAGGGTGGCAGCAGTTACGGGGTCGGAGAAGTCACCACCAGGAGGAGATACGGCTCCGACGATGGATACCGAACCTGAGAGGAAAGGTTGGTGTAAAAATATGGGAGCATAATACAAAGTGTTAAAAGACTCATACCGAAGCCGTGATATATGCGTACATCAAACCAAATAATATGTAAAAATAATTGCTGGGAAACGACAGTTATACGTGGGTCAATCAACTATTTCTTGGACCTAATTACGTAATATATCGTTTTATTGGTAACTTAGGGGACTTCATCACGGTTCCATACCAAACTTAAGTCAACTATGTTACCAATAAAACGATATAATTTTTATCGTTTTAATAACATTTAATTAACGGAATATAAAGTAATGTTTTATAGGGATCTGTATAAATAAGGCCAGATCCTTATTTATACAGATCCCTATAAAACGTAATAGATTTTATAGCAAAGTGATTATTTTGGAGATTTCAAAGTTTTGTTACAGGGACATAATTAGATACAAGAAATCATTGTTCATTGCGCACTGTTCATTGAAATAAAACAACTTTTATGGACATCAAACGCGCTATATTTCACGAACTAAGTTATAACTGTCGGTATTTTTTGTTTTTTTTTTTATTTTCCCGACCTTTCGGCACCTTTTCATCTGACATTTATTTTAAGTTAAAAAATGGGTGTCATTTTTTACACGCAATGGAACGCGTGCAACAACGCTTGTGTGTGTCTACAGGGTTATTTTTAAACAGTATCTAATTTTTTTTAATTCGCCTCAAAATTGGTAAGTAAACAACTTTCTCCTAGAAACGGCTCGAAATATGAATAATTTTTTTTCGACTCTTTAGACTGATCACTTGACTATTATTAAGGATTTATATTATTATTATTAAGGTAATAAGCTACATACAATTTTAGATCTCACATTAAAGACGTATCTAGATTTTAAAGATGCGTCAGAACTTCGGTCGTGAAATGCCCAGGGGAGAGCTACTTAGTCTCAACTA
Organism: Chrysoteuchia culmella; assembly: GCA_910589605.1. Taxonomy (NCBI): domain Eukaryota; kingdom Metazoa; phylum Arthropoda; class Insecta; order Lepidoptera; family Crambidae; genus Chrysoteuchia; species Chrysoteuchia culmella. The sequence continues at coordinate 609,195 of OU342657.1, forward strand.
AGTTGCGTTGTCATATTTAATGGTGCTTATAGCTATGTTTCCGCCGTGTGGTGACGGTCAAGAATACAAGTGTCACCACTCCCTTACATGCCTGGGTCGTCGTAAGAGACGACGAAGAGGCTCGACGCATTGGACACCTGTGCGAGAGAAGGAACACTTGAAACAAACCCTCTACCAACCCGTCTGGCCAGCGTGGGAGCAGTAGGCTAACAGCCTCCTATGAACGCCACAATAGGCGTGAGCTAGGAGAGGCCTACGTCCAGCAGTGGACGTCCACAGGCTGATGATGGATGGATGGATACCTATGTTTGCGTATTTAGTGTAATGTGGTAGATTTTAATAGTGTCTTACCTTCCCTATCAGGGTTGCCGAGACACTTGACACGTCCAGCTCTCTCGTAGAAGGAAGCCAATCTAGCTCCCAAGTAAGCCGGATAACCGGAATCCGCAGGCATCTCAGCCAGACGACCGGAGATCTCACGAAGGGCTTCGGCCCAACGGGACGTGGAGTCGGCCATCATGGACACGTTGTAGCCCATGTCTCGGAAGTACTCGGATAGGGTGATGCCTGGAGACCAAACATTGTGGTTAATTATTTCTTTATGATTCTATTTAAATTTTTATCTTGGCATTTGCTTGTATTTACTATTTTGTATTTCTTTTTTAAGTTAAGAAACGCCTTACGCTCCCAACTGTTCTTTTAACAAGTTTGCTTTCCGTGGCAACCTTTAATAAAGACAGCACCAATTCTTGTAACCACTGTAACTCTGTAATTCTTGTAACTCCTAGCATTTAAAGTGTATGATCTTGTTGGTTGTCCAAATAAAAAAATAAAAAATCTTCAGATTCAGCTGCCGAGATTGGAATATAGCGGAATATATGATGACGACTTGAAGGCACATTTTCTAATATTACTTTAATAAAAAGCACTGATATATATATTTTATGATTTTGTAATTTTTGCGTTTTCAATGCTATTTTTATACTTATGGTAAATTTTAAATAGAAAAATATTGGAAAAAATTAACTCGGCCACAAGTGAATTCTCAGACAAGAATCGAACCCGCGACCTTTGGAAATCCGGTCCAATGCTCTGATATATATATTTTTCATACAATCACACTAATTATCTAGCTACGTTAAGTTTCATGAAGAACTTGTGTTATGAATACTAGATAACGGATAAACATACTAATATACTTTTTTTGTTAGTACATACATAATATACATATTAAACACCCACACCAAGACAAAAAGATACGTTCATGCACACAAGTATTTATCTTGTCCGGGGATCGAACCTGGGACCTCTGGCGAACAAGACGGGTTAAGTACCCCTGCGACAAACAGGTCGTAATTACATTATTACATGTACTGATTGAATAATTGATATATTTGTTTACAATTTGGAACATGGATTGAATCGATTCTGCCACAATCAGGTTACAGGCAGTATCAGTTGCATCAACTGCTTGCCTGTTAAATAATAATTATACTGACTGTGTTTGTACTGATTATGCTGAATATACTCCTCTTCTTCATGTAATGATGCAGACACCAGTGTTATGGCCCAGAACTTATCCAATTTGACAGTCTTGACGGATGCTGTCAAACATAATACTGACCAGTGATTATACCGACTGTACTCAATATACTGACCAGTGTAAATGGAAGCCTCTCTGGCAGCGACAGGCATGTTGGACGTGTTGGCGACGAGAGCAGTACGCTTCATGATAGATTCAGTCACACCGTCGATCTCCACGGACAGCTCGGGGAAGTCACGCAGTACTTCAGACATCTCGTTACCTGGACATAAGACAGAATTTATGATTTTGTAATTTTTGCATTTTTCAATGCTATTTTTATACTTATGGTAAACTTTAAATAGAATCGAACCCGCGACCTTTGGAAATCCGGTCCAATGGTCTGGAAACCGGATTTCCAAAGGTCGCGGGTTCGATTCCCGTCTGAGAATTCACTTGTGGCCGAGTTAATTTTTTCCAGTATTTTTCTATTTAAAATTTACCATAAAGACAGAATTTGTTAGGACAAAGGTATGTATGATTAGAGCAGAGGAAATAATAAAAAAAAACAGAAAAATATTAGAAAAAAATCTCATTTTTCGAAATTTATCTCGCGTTATCTGGCGCGCTCATATCAGTACGGTGTGAGCAGGGAGCTAATTGTCTAATTTTAAAATCTATCGCAATCCCTTTCAATTCGTCATTTGAAAGATATTTACACTTCTTCTTTCTTAATTAATGGCCTGCTCGCGATGAAATTCACGAATTTTGCAAGATAATATATTTTGTAATATAAAGAAATTGTACAGTAAAATCTAAAAAAGGCCTCTGTGATCCGCCTCTGTGGTCTAGTGGTACAACCAACGGTATCAGACCCAGGGGTCCCGGGTTCGATTCCCAGCGGGGGTACATATTGTATTCGGTTTGGTTGGTGGTAGGACTTGTTGTAAGTCCGCCTGGCTAGCTACCACCATCTTTTGTAAGTCTGACGCCATAATAACAATGTTTTCTGCATTGTTGTGTTCCGGCAGAGAGATAAGATAGCCAGTTCCTCAGTGATTGAGGATTCCGAGAGAGACTCGCTTCCATCTTTAGCCTTATCAATACTTCCATCAGGTATGATGAAGGCTAAGAGCCTCCCCGTCGTCCATAAAAAAAAAAAGGATATACCCGCGACCATTTTCAGGGTTCCGAGATATTTACATACTTCAGGACGTTCCGAGATATTTGATATTTGAAAGGGATTTTGATCGAGACGCGTTTTGATAGGTATTAAATTAACGAAATTGAACTGTTTAAGCAAAATGACAGACGAAAATATCTTTCAAATGAATGGAGAAGTGTCAAATGAAGTGTCATTTAAAACATCATTCGTTCCGACAGGGATTAGCGACTATAAGTTACAATTAGGGGGCGGGACAGACAGTGCGCTTACGCGACATAAGCTTCGAGAAACTTCTGTCGCGGTGCTCATCTTAGGCCTACAGATTGAAATATAGGATCGATAGGGGTCGATTTTCTTTTTCTAGTAAAGTTGAACAACAGACGAGTTCAAGAACTGTTTAAAGAGCAATTGAAACACGATTTTAACTAAACTTATAGGACATAACTTATGATTTAAGCGGAGTAGACATCGCGAGATAAGGGTCGACAGCGAGTCATAACCAATAATAGGCTATTTGACAATGCGAAAAATAAAGTGTCAATTACTGTTATCAGTATAAATTATGAGTTTAAAAATGGTTTTTTATTAACGCAAGTTGAAAATAATTATAAATTTATTTAAAAATCCGTAAATAAAAATGCATTTTTTAAACGTTTTGTCACGTGACACAAAACGCTCCTGATTCGTCGAGTTTATAATGACGTCACCTGCTTGTAAACCTCGTTTGACTACGTATGTGGATGATATGCAGAATACAGGCAAATGACGTCACCGAACCCATTGCAGCGCCATATTGTCAATGTAGCGTTTTGGCGCGCTATTTAAACATTGAATTTTTAATTTGATATTTTTCAGCAAATATGTAAAAGAATTTAATAAAAACAACTTGTACTGGGTTCCTTAAACTACACTACATAATATAAAATGGATTTTCAAAACCTGTCAAATAGCCTGTTGATTGATCTGCAAAACTCCTATTTGTGCAAGTGAGTAAGTTGCTGACTATAGATATTTCGCTGATCACAATATTAATTCCCTATCAAATAAGTGTACTAAAAATATTGAAGATTGAAAAGCGTGTAATTCCTAGTCTTTATAAATAAAGTTTATTTTTACTTACCACGCTCGCCGCACCCGACGTAGACGATGACGTCACTGTTGGAGTACTTGGAGAGCGCCTGTGAGATGACAGTCTTGCCGCAACCGAAGGCTCCGGGGATGGCCGTGGTACCACCTTGGACGCAACTGTTAGGAAAAAGTTGTATTACTACAGTCATTTTCAACTAAGTTGTCCTGTGACGTATCGAGCTTGACAGTTTTAGGGATGTCCCTTGGAATCTTAACGACTAATCTATGGATTTTGTCTAAGAGTCAATGTACCTACTTTTGGAGAAATTCCGGCCACGTGGAATCCAGTTACATAGTGTAACATATATCATCCAAATTAAAAATAATACAGAATAAAAAGTATTGTATGTGCTCTATGTGGTAAAATAAAACATTAAGCGCTTTTCAGACTTCGCTATAATATAATAGCATATAGCTTATAGCTCATAGCACAACAATATCGCTCACCATACATTTACTTAGAACATGTTCACACTTAGCTATAATATATATTATTGCCTTACTATACGCTATCTAAGTAAATGTATGGTAAGCGATATCGTTGCGCTATGAGCTATAAATATATATAAAAGCTATATGCTATTATATTATAGCGTAGTCTGAAAAGCGCTTTAAGCTGTCAATGTTAATGTCAGCATAAACATTTGATTTGTAGTATCAAAAAACTGTTTTTTTTTTAATTCAAAATATCTGCTTTTTCAATGTTAACGACAAATGAAAAGCGGCCGCTGTCGATTCTGTTGTGTCTCATCTCTAGTTCCGAATCACACATTGTACTACTTTAAAAATTAAATCTATTTCTATCGTTTTCAATTAAAGTGTACCTAATTTTTGAAGCGCTCATGGTCGCGCTTGACAGACTGATCGTATTCGATCACGATTGTTAAGTAAAGTTCGGCCCGGTCAGGTTTCGGATGGGTGACCGTAAAGTGGCATTACAACTGAGCGCTTCCGTGCTTCGGAGGGCACGTTAAACCGTCGGTCCCGGCTGTTGTCATTAGATTACAGTCGTAAAGCCAAGTCAGAGGCCTTAAGGCGGCTTGATAAACTCTGACACCAGAGGTGGCCACTAATCCTCACTCGATAAGAAGAAGAAGACAGAGAGTTCACTATACAGAGTGGAAAAAATCTATGGGCCCTGGATAACTACCTTAAATCATTTAGTTAGCTCATTTTACTGAAAGGCAACATTCTTTTATTTTTTAAAAGAAACACCTGTATTCAAAGATTTTTATAAATTTTTCAAAAGAGCCTTGCATATAAGTGCTTTATCCGTCCCACTGAGTATACTGAACCCGGGATCTCTGGCACAGAAGGAAGGCTTAGTACATCTGCGCCAAACAGGTCGTCAAATATATAATAATAAATATATATAAAAGAATAAAAATATTAAATAATCAGTTGGACTCACGGGAACAGAGAGTCGAGCACCCGTTGTCCGGTCAGCAGCGGATGGTTGGCGGGCAGCTTCTCGGTGACCGGTCTCGGTTGACGCACCGGCCACACTTGCAACATCGTGTATTTTGCTTTTTCACCGTCGAACTCTGTCTCCAGGACTACATCCTAGAGGCGATAGGAAAGACTAACTTTTAGAGCGAGTTACACAAAGTTTTTGTAGGTATGCAATCCCCGCACATCAGTTTTGGGTGACAATCAAATATCTAACAGGTACCGAGATTTTAAGTCTCGGTAGCTCAGTGGTAAGAGCAGTGTACCGGATTTCCCAGATTTCCAAAGGTTGTGGGTTATCTTTTAAATCAACATTACCAATGTATTAGTTATTTGATAAAGGTATTTATTACCAAATTTGTTACATCCATAATAGAAGCGGTTAAAAAAAATGTTGAGTAAACTAAACCCTTAATGATTTGTTATAGAATTTGTTTTGTCATTAATAAAAAATTTAATTCAAGTAAATTTTGCTTATATCTTGTAGATGGTAGAAGTTTTGTTTAGTTGTCTGTTCAACATTACCGATGTATTAGTTAGTGGCGGAAACTCTTTTGGCTAAATGTACTAAAATGATCTCTATCTTTATTGTACTATTTAATGCTGTATGTTTCTCTTTTATAAATAAATAAATAAATTATTAGTACAACTTCAAATCAACTTACAGTGACTGTGTAATTGCCAGCGGGCGCGATGTATGTGACCGTGCCCTTAGCCTTCGGTGGCACCAACATCTTGTGCTTGACGAGCGTGTTCTCGTGCACGATACCGTATAGGTCTCCGCCGGTGATGTGTGATCCGACCTAAACCAACCGCAACACATTATCATTGGGAGAAAATTAAAATGATTATTATAAGATTCAAGGTAAACTCGCCCTTATGAAGAACAATAAAGGAGTTAATTTAAGTGAAATGTTTAAAAGTCAACTGTAGATATAGTAGCTCAGAACCATTAAAGTATGTTTTGAAAATATTTTTATCCAGATTAGTACCAATAATCAGAACATTTGATTATTTTTCTGTCATGCTATAATAATTTCTCATCGCATTGATAAATATAACATGAAGCTGATTATTTCTAGTATTTATCTAATATTTTTTAACTATCGACATGAAATGTTTAAACTTAATACTTTATCATGTAGTGGAAATTTTGCAATATACTTTAAATATAACTTGAAAGTAGCAATATCTCAGAATTAATCCTCTAAAGTTTGCAGATACCTTCAATGATAAATCCATCTATATTTGTAGTATTTAATTAATTACCTTTTAAAGCTAAGGAACCAAGAAGTATCTTGAAAATATACCTTAACATGGAGCGGGTTGAATTCCCAGGCGTGTTCCCGAGCTAAGCAGGGTACGTTGACACCCTTGGGGATGTAGATGGACTGTGTGAGCTCGTTGATGTCCTTCAGGGGCCGCTGGATACCGTCAAAGATGGAGCCCAGGATACCGGGGCCAAGTTCTACGGACAGGGGCTTGCCGGTCCTCAGTACGGGGTCTCCTACTGTCACACCTGATGTTTCTTCGTATACCTATCAGGGATTAGGGGATAAGTTAATTTGTATTTATAACAGATAAGTTTGGATATGACAGATAAATCCATTTGCATAATTTACTGGAACAATAAAGTAAATTTTCATTTAAATTCTGAATTCAGTGTACATATTATAAAGTACTTACTTGGATGGTGGCCATGTCACCCTCAAGACGAATGATTTCTCCGACCAGCTCATTGTAACCGACACGCACCAGCTCGTACATAGCCGATCCTGACATCTTCTCCGCCGTCACGACTGTACAGAGCAACAATATTCTTCATTTATTATGGCCTTAGAAAATTTAATATTATACAAGAAAACAGTATAGAGAACTACCATATTTTTATAAATGTAGGTATTTAAATAAGACAGAATGAGCCAAAACCTAGAGTTGGCTTATCCTATTGATTCTAGTACTATTATATTCAAATTCAAATTCAATATCATTTATTCAGTCTAGGCTATTACAAGCACTTATGAACGTCAAAGAAGCTATGCCATCGGTTCACAAACCCTACGGCGGGAGACCTTGTAACGAGAATACCCGGCAAGAAACTCATCAAGGGCTGTTTTTTCTCCCTGTTTTATTATTTTATACAGTCATTAAATTGAAAAGTGACCTTAACATATCAGTAAGGTCAATTTTCATCACAAAAAGAAAATACTAATTATAATATTACATTTTATGGTTACTGTAACAGTAAACAATTTTCAACTGGCAAAGAAAGATAGATATAGATGTATGAACATGAAAAAGATATACTAACCAGGACCGGACACTGCGAAGACGTAACCGAACCTATCCTCATTCTCCTCATTGGCAATGGTCTTCAGACCAGATTTATACGCCATTTTGAATCAAAGTTGTCTTCCTGGAAAAAAAATATCTATTAGAAAAAAATAGTTTAAATTCAAAATTAGAAACAGTTAGAATGCGCCAAATTCTTATCTAAATTTAACACAAGAAGGTATTATTATTATTTGGAGAGGGGACACCAGCAAGGGATCAGTCTCCCTAGTCGGAACCATTTCACCCAGCTCCCTAAAAAAGAAGGTAAGAGTGCAGGCAGACAAACAAATTGAAATAAACATTTAAAAGAGTGAATTTTATAGATTAGCTCATCTATAAAATTTACCTTTTTATGTTTATGGAGATAGCCTCATGTTTTATTAATTTCCATTACATAACTTTTTTATCTGAAACTAACAGGATATCAAAATGTATTTAGAAAATAACTATGAACGTAAATTCATATTTTTTTCTTATTAGATTATTTCCATTCCCCAGATTTAAATCAATAATAATCCTTACATGAATACCAAATTATTGTATTTTTTTGTTAAGGGCTAGAATGAATTTTCAAATAAAAGCAAGTAAGCAATGATCAGCTGATCTAGTAGAGTAGCTGATATCAACCCTTTGTCAAATCATTGAATTTATAGATTTACATAGAGATAACTGAATTTACATAATTCCTATCCTCAATACTATAATTAAATCTGTAACATAGTTCATCTAGTATCTAGTATTATAACTGATCCTAATGTAACAATACAGTAGGTATTATAATATTGGTTACATTAATGGTAGTCATATAACTCAAAAGTACCTAATCTTTTCCAGAATTAAATACAGACAAACAGGAATACTTTGACTAGGACTTCTTGGTCTCCTCTAGGTACTAAGTAGTGAGTAGTTAATATAGGGTGTTTGAAACATAGCAATAAAACCTGACATAGTCTTTGATCATTTTAACCAATCAAGATACTTATTGGAAATTTTATGAAGGTAAGACTATGACAAACTGTTTGCGCCGACAGTTTCGTGAATAAACGTCTTACTATATACCTAGCTTTGAAATACCCAAAGGGGTTGAACCTTAGTGGATGTCCTGTCACATGATGGGTGGGTACATTATGTACCACCATTGATTACAATGGTTTTGCACTGGAACCTAATCATTACAAGCGCTTATGAAAACTACGGGTGTACCCAAAATACTAATTAATTTAAACGTACATGAACTATTCAAATAATGTGTGACACTACTTGGATAAAATTGGGGATGCGACGACGATAGAATTAGGCACAATCTTACCAACTACTAATTATATATCCGCAAAAACCACTAGCACCAAATAAATTGAAGCAACTTAAAAAAATATATAAATGTGTATAATTTTCTAGTAAAATTCCAACTCACAGGCGGAGGAGAAAGACAGTAAAGACGAACCAAGAATGGCGGAGAATCACAACTTTATCACAAGACCAATGATAAAAATGAAGTCAGCTGACCTCACTCACTCTATGATATTTTGTCTATGGCGTGCAAAGCATTGATTTTTTGATATTTCTAAAAAAATATGACTGACTGAAATGGAGAGTAAGAAACCAAAAATCATTACATTATCTAACTGATAGCAATTTGAGAAATATACCCACTTGCGTAATGCCTGGTTTACATTTGCTATTAATATTACATCGTACTTCTATCTATAACACGGTTTCAGATATCTTGCTAATAAAAAAGCATCCAATTCAGCATGTGTGTAAACGTGCTTTGCTAAATTATCGTGCTAAAAATCTAAATTTGAGAAGCGGTCAGATTCGGATTGCGGGATTGTGCTTATAGTTTAAAACAAAATGGCGGCGGTGAAATGGACGGAGTCTTTGACACGCGAATTAATATGAGAAATATGAGTGCCTTTGGAATTCCTCAAGCGAATCTTACAAAAACAAAATGATAAGAGAAAATGCGTATCCAGAAATTCTTGCTAACCAGAACACAAATGGACTTACTATCAATTTTGACACGTTCAAGACTGGCAAGACTAGCATGATTTTTAAACTTGGGCAGATTTTATGTAATGTAAACTTAAAAAGCATGCTGTCTTTTGAAGATATTTTAGTGTTTTATTAATGCACAAATCCAAAGCAAATGTAAACCAGGCTTAACGAGTTGCAACACTTGCAATGCAACTATAATAACTCCGAGTTATGTGAATTGTGAACATTTTATAGCTTATTGGCGGCATTGGCGCAGCAAATAAGCTTTGATATTAAGCAAAGTACTTTTTTATAGAAATGAAAGGTGGAGTAAGTAGGCTATACTTTAAAGACGAAAAACATTCAAAATAAGCGGCTTTAAAAATGTTGAAGTGGCATTTCTGTCTGACAAACGCTTTTAATTAGACGCAGCGTCAGCGTGTGTGCCGGTGCGATAGCTATTTTTTATGAAATTAATTAAGTTTGTCTTCTTTCTTAATTAATGGCGTGCTCGCGTTAAATACGCGAATTTTGCCAATGTCAAGTAAATATATTTTGTAATATATAGAAATTGTACGGTAGATTGAGTTAAAAATGGAGCCTCACAACACGTGTTATTACGAAAAGAACACGGGTGAAACTCCCAAATAAGTTTGTCTTTGGTAGTTGACTTGACATTGACATTTTAATGTTAATTACTTTATCTGTGGTTTGGTTTATAATCTGCGAGTTCGTCCGTCTGTCTATGGCATGATTAGTCTAGAAATCTGTGGTACGGACATTTTCGTTTTTGTTGTTTGGTGAAATTTGACAAAAAAAATACATAAAATTACAACCTATTTCACGAACTGTGTGCTGGTTATCGAAATTTCAAGTAAAAATAAGTTACATTCTTATCACATGTGGGTGGTCAATTTCAAGTTAGATGTATGTAGTGTGTCATAAACTTTTATACTTATTTACACGTGTAATAAGTAGGTATAAGCAAAATTAGTTGTGTTTCATTGTACTCGAAATTTACAGGAATAGGAAAGATATCAATCTGAGCAAGTCGTTAGCTTGGCTCTTACGACACGGGGCAGTCAAAGAAGGCTTGCGAATAAGGTATAAATGGGTATTATTTACTAATGCATTGTTTAGGTGTCAATACTGTGTTGTTTCTAAAAGCTGTTATTACTTTTACTTACCTACGTAATACAGTAGTGTACAGTCCAATTCCTTAGCGCTGTTTCATAGTACTGTGCAATAATACTCAGATTTTTACTACTTTTTGTATGTATTTTATGTTCTTTTTGTGTCTTAGCCCCGAAGGATACATAGATTTGAACACCATCCTTCAGCACAAGTCTTTAAGACAGTTTACCAAAGAGGACTTGCAACGAGTTGTGCAAACCAACGATAAGCAGCGGTTCCAGATCAGAGCAAACCCTTCAACTGGAGTGTTAGAAGTGAAAGCCAACCAGGGCCACACCATCGCTCAGGTCACTGATGCTGAGCTGCTGACAATCACAGAGGTAACAATGAACTTATTTTGACAAACTTATTTTCAATTTTTAAGTCACATTGTTATAGGTATCAAAAACTTGTTTATTTCATCTATGTATGTACATACATATTTTTATATTACAGCCTAAATATAAAACAGTTGTCCACGGTACATACCTAAAATGTTGGCCCCAAATTAAACTTGAGGGTCTTAGTTGCATGAAAAGACAACATGTACATTTTGCTAAGGGAACTCTGGAAGATCGTACTGTAATTAGCGGTTTGAGGAGAGATGTACAAATATACATTTACATTGATTTAAAAAAAGCGTTGAATGATGGCTTAAAATTTTTCGAGTCAGACAACGGAGTCATTCTTTGTCCTGGAAATGTGAATGGTTCTTTAGAACCAAAATATTTTATCAAAGTTGTTACAGTTAAGACTGGTATGTTTATTTTTATTTATCAGTTGTGCCATGTCATTAACATGTTCACTAACAGGAAACAGCTATAGATCTTAGAACAATAAAACTTCTATTGTGTCTCATTCACTTGTCAGCGAAAGTGTTAATTTCTATGCTAGCTTACAAAAGAACTTGCTGCTAATATATGTCTTAGTCTGATGTCACTTAATATAAGCAGAAATCTACATCTGTACTCCCCCTTAATGCTTATAATTGTGAAAGTATATTTTTTCAATCATTGTTATCTAATCAGCTATTATTGAATCATACTATCAACTTGCAATAGCTGATAACTTACTAATTGTTGTGAGTTTTAGTTATTATGTTTTCTCTTGTAATTTATTAATAACTTACTTAAGTCATACATTTTAACATTTGTAGCTCTTTACTTTAATGACCATACAATCAAGTTGCTTGTTAATACTTTGTGTGTAACATTAACTAAAAATGTGTTCTTAAATCACATTAATAGTCATAACTATTTAGTTAAAGTATATAGAAAGAAGTGTTTGGAGTGCAGTGAAATTTTTTGTAAGTTTACCAAATAGCTAATTTTATTTTTGACTTCAAAGACCCTCAACAGCGGATGGACTATCAATCATTTTTCCAATTATTTCATACCATATTCTTGTGCATAGTCTTGACTCATAACAATCATTACCTTCCCTACACATTATCTATTCGACGACCTCCGTGGTCGAGTGGTTCATACACCAGTTTCAAGGTGTCGCCTACTCCATGGTCCATGGTTCGAATCCCGGTAGGGGCGATGTTTGTATGATAAATACGAGCATTTGTACCTGAGTCATGGATGTGTATATATATTTCTACACATAAATACTTATATATATGTTTATTTATTTTTGTAGTGGATAACTCTTGCTTGATCTGTCCATATTTGATTAAATATTAAATATAAGTTTGTCATTGTCATGATTTAACCTAGCATTTAATCCATACATATTTGAAAATGAAATAATTTGTAAAAGTACTGTACCTGCATTTTCATATCAAACTGCAGTTGCTTAAATATTTATTCTGTGCCTTAACCCTGTTTCTTTACCTTCTGTGCATCTATAAGTAACAGCTGGGTAAACATTCAATGTAAGTTACTAAACATGTTACTATCGACTGGACATCTTGTAGGTGATCAGCTGTTTCCCTAAGGATGGAAGCGAAGCCAGGTACGGCGAGTGCAGCAAGCAGTGCGCCCCCGCGCAGGACCGCGCCTGTGCGTGACCCGCCTGATCCGCTCAAAGTGATAGTCACAGGTCAGACTACACTTATACCTGTCAGACTATGCTAGTATTTTAGTCCACAATATTGTTTTATTAAATTTGTGCTATTCCGCGCCTGTACGTGACCCGCTCAAAGTCATTGTCACAGGTCAGACTACACTTGTACCTGTCAAACTACGCTAGTATTTTAGTCCAGAATATCGTTTGATTAAATTTGCGCGCGCCTGTGCGTGATTCGCTCAAAGTCATTGTCACCGGTCGGTCAACACTATTTCAACATTTTACCAATTAGATCATTGAAAGCTAATTTTAGATTTTAGGCACGAACGTGCTCATTGCCCGCCTGCGAATTTCGACCTGCTTTGACTTTATCAAAGTTGCAATTAGGTTTTGATGGGCTCGCCGCCCAATCGGAAGAAATGCGATTCAATTCGACTCTGCTGTAGTGCACGCCGGACTTGACTGTACACTTTCTTTTACAGGTTATCCTCCATACTCCCAGCCTCAAGACCTGGGACGTGTATTCTCCAAGTTCGGCTCGGTCGTGGTTGCCAAAATAACCCCTAAGCTAGCCACCTTAGTGTTCAGCTCCGCAGACGAAGCAGCAGAAGCCGTGAAGGCCTCCAAGAAGATAAACATATACGGAGAGTTTCTAGTTGTGAAGCCTTTCAGTGAGAAAAGGGCAGCTGATTTTGCGAAGCATTCGCCTAAAAGAGACTTTACTAGGACTAAACAGAAAGGTTAGTCTTGTTTTGTTCTTTATCTATGTTCTATACTAATAAAACAATACCGTGACTGACTGAAGACGCACAACCCAAGCGCCCAAGCGGCTGAACCAGGGAAGGGATCTCTCGCTGCGATCTCTCTGCCAGCGACGGATCCTGGCAGGCGGCGGTTTCCTTTTGCGAGGACGACATCTCGCAAAAGGAGGCATCGGAGCGGATACGCGAGGAGGACGCTCATGCGGACCGGCTCCGACGAAGACGGGTGGGGCGGAGGAGACAGCGCTATGCGCATCTTGTCCCCCTTTAGTCCCCCGGTCTAAGGGGTTGCGTACAACTCTGGTCCCCCGTGGCCTGTGGCAGTGAGAAGGCAAGTAAAAAAAAAAGCGGCTGAACCAATCAAGCTGAAATTTTCCATACATGCAAGAAAATTTTTTTTTATATTCCCACGGGAACCGCCCGAATAAAACTGCGAGCGGCCTCTAGTTGGCTATAAAGTTGTGTATTTATATATCTAATTAAAGAATGGCATATAATATTAGAGTGTCATGTTAGATGTATAAACGCATTATTACACTGACATGGCGCAATGAAAAATTAAACTAAGTTAATTTAGATTCGTTTTGCTTTAACTGATTTGATTAAGCCCAAAGATTGGCCTCACAGACGGGTTCATTTTACTTTGCGGAAGATATTTACTTACGTTATTTCGATCCCAGGAGCTCTATTTTTAACCCCCGACGCAGCGCAAAGGGGGTGTTATAAGTTTGAAGCCTATATCTGTCTGTCTGTATGTATATTCGTAGAGCCTAAACGAATCAAGCGATTTTAATGCGGTTTTTTTAATTGAAAGCTAAATTAATCGTGATGCTTCTCAGCCACGTTTGATGAAAATCCATCTGGCCATTTATGGAGATGGTCAACTGCCCGCTGAAACGGTAAAAGATACAAAGGTAGTGCTTTGACTAAAATAATGTACACCCTGGGCAAATGAAACAAAATGACGGCAAAAAAAAATTTTTTCTTTCTGTACATGAATATTTGTAGTGCGTAAACGAATTAAGCTATTTTCATTGCGGGTTTTTTTTTTATTTTGTGTGTAATTAAAAAAGGATGAAATAAAAATAAAAATTTAAAATTTTAAAAAATCCCCGACGCAAAAAAAAAAACAAAAAAAAAAAACTCGGTCTGGGGACCACAAAAAGAGAAGTAATAAAAGGGTAGGTTTATTATACGTTGGGGGTTTTTTAAATTTTATTTTTTGATTCACTCTCACTCGTCTCGAGAATTCTACTGATTTTCGTGCGACGTTTGAGTTTCCGTATTCCGTAAAAGCGACCTTGCAGGTATATGCATAGCTTCGATTTTCGCTTTTCGCCTCCCAACGCGAGCGCGTCAGGGGCAAAGCGAAAAGCGTGCTATGTCCACACATGTAAGGTCGCTAATCGCCTGATCGCCTCCTCGATCGCCTCGCCTCTCGCGCGAAATGTGATTAAAAAATAGAGATTCTGTTCAATTCAAAATCAACATACATTGATTGCAGTACTTTTGGGAATATTGTGATTTTTGTCTAGCTCAAATTCTAATCAGTCACAAAATGTGTTAGTTATTTCATTTACGTATAATATACGCGGCGAGACAAAGATGAGAAGTGATAGTGATTAGTGACACTTTAAAAAACACAAAGAAACACTTTAAAACACAAAGAAACACTATTTTTGATTTTTTTATTTTGGCATATTTCAATGCTATTTTTATACTTACCTATGATAAATTTTAAATAGAAAAATATTGGAAAAAAATCAACTCGGCCACAAGTGAGTTCCCAGATGGGACTCGAACCTACGACCTACCTAGACTTAAGTCTCGGTGGCTTGTTGATTTTTTTCCAATATTTTTTCTATTTCGTCGTCGTCGTCTCAGCCACATAACACCCACTGCTGGGTATAGGCCTCCCCTAAAGGGGGGTTTGCCATAATCACCACCGCGTCGCAGGCGGGTTGGCGATCACAGTATGGCCAAGTTTGCAGGAGACGCTGCTGCCCGTTTCCTGAAGGCTGAGTCCCTTAGTCGCCTTTTACGACGCCCACGGGATGAGAGGGGGTAGTGCTATTCTAAGCCGACACTACACAGCTATTTTGCTTTTAGGGAAAACCATCGAGCCCCGCGAGATTGACCTGAGTGGCGGGTTCGTGCAGCAGCTGCAGCGGCTGTTGGCCGCCGTCCGCCTCACGCAGGAGGAAGTGGGCGCCCTTGGAGCTCTCTATGACGATGTTCAATGCGCGCTGCAGCCCCATTGGCCTGGTATTGACATTCAGCCGTTTTTTTTATACTACTTACTTAACCCACTTGCTACTACCGTCAAATTCAATTTATTCAGTTTAGGTTGTTACAAGCACTTATGAACGTCAAAGAAGCTACGCCATCGGTTCACAAACCCTACGGCGGGAGACCGCGTAACGAGAAGAACCGGCAAGAAACTCTTAAAGGGCTATTTTTTTCTCCCTGTTTTATTACACACAGAGTCGTCAAATTTAAAAGTGAACTTAACATATCAGTAAGGTCAATTTTCATCACACAAAAAAAGGCGTTTTAAAACAACGCCTAGTAATATTGAAATAAATGGGTATTTTAGAGTTGCTTAAATATTTCTAATTTTCACTAGGAAAATTATATTTTCATATATTTTTTCCCTCCATATTTAATATTTTTTATGCTGCATACATAAAAATCTTTAAGTTCAAATTCAATATTCTAACTCGGTAACATCTGGGTTAAGGTGGAACGATTAAGTTACAAAAAGCTGAACGGTCGTTAGATGGCGCTACTTTCGCTATTTAGTAGTTTTTATTTATTTGTTAATTGTTCTTTGTATCTTTTTAACTCAAAATACTATTAGCGCATTCTATAAATAAATATTGAATTTTCGAAACCAACATTTATCTTTTTGTAGTACATAAATCATCCAAATATCTCGAGAAAGTGTTTCTGTCTCCCAATTTTACTAATCACTCACACATGCATACCTTATTTCTGAGTTTCTTGTAGTAGAATATTTCGACCCAGCTGAAAATGATAAAGTAGCCCAGCGGTCTACGTACTCGGCTTAGATATCAAAGAGTTAGGGTTCGAGACTTCTGATGGTAGATTTTTTTTTATTATTTATTTTATATTATTGTTTATTTAAATAACATCACAATATTAATTTTGATGTATAAATTGCAACAAATGCAATTGCAACTTTTTTAAATTGCACAAGTGACAAGAATGTAATTGATACTCTAAATTTTAAGATTTCTTAGTGTGTTTGCTCATTATAATATCTTTTTTTTAAACCACTGCTGAACAGATTTTGATTAATATTGCAGTGTTTCCTCAATCAAAAAAAAAGTGGTGGTGGTTGTTGGATCATCATGTTACCGTTTTCTATACTTCTATACTATATAATATTACTAGCTTCCCGCCCGCGGCTTCGCCCGTGTGGACTACACGACTTATGCTATTGTGGGTTATCCATAAGAGATAAACATAAACCACCTCGGAGTTTTCTGTAGACATTTTCAAGGTGTACAAATACTTATTACCTTATATTGATAAATCTCGTAGGGTTCAGCCTGCGTTTGCAATGTAAGCGGAAAAAATGTAATCATTTACGACATCACATTAGAAACCTTAAAAATTACAGTATTTCTCTACTATATATTGAAGGTTATTTTACCTTCCTCTTGAATCACTCTATCTATTAAAAAAACCGCATTAAAATCCGTTGCGTAGTTTTAAAGATCTAAGCATACATAGGGACAGACAGCGGGAAGCGACTTTGCTTTATACTATGTAGTGATAAAGAGGAAAGATGTGTATGTATGTATGTAATGAATAAACTCAAAAACTACTGGGCATTTCAAAAATTCTTTTAGGATGCTACACTATCCCTGATTAACATAGGCTATATTTTATCCCGATATTCCCACGGGAACAGGTACCACGCGTGTAAAACCGCGAGGATCCGCTAGTACAATACTACAATACTATTATATTAGTTTTATTTAAAATCAATACATTTAGCTCCTTTCGGTATATTGGCGCGTATATAAATTTGCGCAAATGATCATATTTTGTCTACTTGTTTGTTAGTTACAATCTCCATTTTATATTATAATAGTTTTGGAATCAAGCTCGAGACGCCATTTTTATACTTACTCTTTTTGTTTACTTATGTGATGAAATTTTACATCTTGTAAATCTTGTTATATTCTACCTTTAAAGCTTTAATTTACTGCGATAATTTATTATGGTGATGTAAAAACTTAGAAGCTTGATTTTTACAGTTCGGGGGAACCATAGACTTTAATCTTTATTAATATCAATTTGATACTTCACGTGTTTCTGAGGATTGAGTCTTTAAAGGCACTTATGTGCATATAACTAATTTCGTGTTTTAATTTATAAAGATACTGATATTATAAAATATTAATACATAAAACATGTAAGTAAGCAAAAATGCCCCAAAAAAAATTACTATTAAGTACTTACCTCAAAATGAAATTGTATTATTCAACAAATACGTAATTCGTAAAGCAGCGCAGCGAACACCGGGGTTGGAAACAATTAAATATCTATTGTGTTTCGTTTTCCGATGCCTGAGAGGTTATAAAATAAAAAGTGCTAACCTCTTGTGTATCTTAAATATGTATTATGTAATGTTAAGTACAATCTAGAAAAAAAGTGCTGAGATAGCGCTAACATTCATTCATGCGTTGTACGGTGAAAATGTTTTTGAAGGCTAACTGACCAATAATTGAGGCAAATTTAATTACATTGGTGCACTATTCGCGCAAATGTTTATTCGAGCAAACGGCTTTTCGTGTAAGAGTCTTTCGCGTTATTAGCTTTTCGCGCAAATGTCCTGATTCATAGTCGAAACAATAGTCAAGTGTTATGTGACGTCAAATTCATGTTTTGTATTTGGCTTAGTCTATGTTTATCTCTATGCTATCATCATTCTTATGATGTTTTGAATAGCTAAGTGAACATTTAATACGTTAAAATTGTAAAATTAAAAATAAAATAAATCATTGAGATTTACGTAAAATAAATCATTTCTAGTCAGAAAATAAATTTCACTCAAAACTGAAATATTTCCACCCGTTTTGAAAGATTTCATAAATTTCGTTTATATTTAATTTTCATTTCAGTGAAATTTTTACTGGACCCATTCCCTAGTCACAATGAAAAAACACTACAAACAAATGACAAATACGGAACGGTGTTGTCAGTACGTAGATGTGATTGCGGACAATTTAATATTTGAAAAGGGACCACATGACATGTCTAAATAAAATAAAAAATTAAATATTAAGTAAGTACGTTACATAATACAAGTAAATTTTATTTGCACGAAGCAGATACAATTTTCGTTTCTTTTTTTTCCTTTATAAAATCTTATTTTCTATTTTTTTACAGTGATGGGAGAAAAAAAGATTTACGCATAAAAAACAAAATATAAGTCGTGTTTAGCATTTTTTTAAATCGGAGTCAAGATAAATCCTACAAATCACAACTTTATATCATAATCCCAAAGTAAATTATTACTGACGAAACTCATCTCTTTTGGGACGCAACGGCAACACAGCTGAAAAATCTAGTAAATAGAAATTTAAACAATTATTAAATCGAGACAAACGTAAGAGCGGCAACTTCGCGCGTTGCGCGTCTTAGCCGCATGGAATGGCAACGTCGCGATTTTTGTATACGTACACGACATTTGTCACATACACAGTCGTAATATTTGCAATAATTTAGTGTTCATTTATAGGTGATTACTGAATGAAACAATGTTTGTTTATTAATTAAGCGCAAATGAATACCCGAGAATAAATAGTTGCACATATATTTAAGTATTAATTCTGTTAATCTACCAAGATTATCTCGACTGTTTTTTGTATGAAAATCGTTCCACCTTAAATGCTTCCTACAATGGTTCATTGAATCACTTGTACTGTATTTTTTTTATTTAAATACGATAAGTAGTCTCGGATTTACAAGGTTTCGAACTTCTATATTCGCGCGCTCTTTACGTGACGTCATTGTATACCGTTTCAAGGCGGGCGACTCTCTGACCAAATCGGTCAAGCGTGTGCCGCAAGCTGCATACAGAGTGTTAATCAATGACGTCACAAAATAAAACGCCGACAAAGGTTGAAAAGTTAAATATCTCTAGAAATATACCACATATAGAAATAATAAAAACTGGTGGCATATTAAAGTGCTGTTAATATCCATCTAAGTTGTTAAGTATTTTCACTTTTTTTTTTAATTAACGACGACGGTGAGACTCTTAGCCTTCACCATACCTGATGTTAAGTATTGATAAGGCTGAAAATGGAAGCGAGCCTCTCCCGGAATCCTCAACCACTGAGGAACTGGTTATCTTATCTCTAACTGCCGGAACACAACAATGCTGAAAAGATTGTTAATTTATGGCGTCAGACTTAGATAAG
Source organism: Chrysoteuchia culmella (assembly GCA_910589605.1). Classification (NCBI taxonomy): domain Eukaryota; kingdom Metazoa; phylum Arthropoda; class Insecta; order Lepidoptera; family Crambidae; genus Chrysoteuchia; species Chrysoteuchia culmella. The sequence goes on from OU342657.1 coordinate 629,178, forward strand.
ATGGTGGTAGCTAGCCAGGTGGACTCACAACAAGTCCTACCACCAACCAAACCGAAGACAAATTGTACCCCCGCTGGGAATCGAACCCGGGACCCCTGGGTCTGATACCGGTGGTCTGATACCACTAGACCACAGAGGCGGTTAAACAAACATATATGGTCATACAAACATGCTCAATTTACGGTCTCATTATTCAAAATATGTAAACATTTGTACGTCGATGTATGAAACGAATAGTCGACTTGCGCATAAAAGTCCCAAAAAATTCAAGAAAAGTTTGGGATTTAAAAAAAAGCCGACGGGAATCGGATTGTATGGACCCTTCACCACTGGTAGCTAGCTAGGCGGACTTACAACAGTACCACCATGTATTGATCAACCATCTTTTTGTATTGTATAAGTTTGTTTTAAAATATGTATGTTGTTGGCACACTGCCCTTCGCATTATCTTCAGTTTTCCATAATTACAAAGGTTGTCTGGAAGAGATCGTTTTCACCGATAAGGCCGCCCTTGCTCATCATAGTTTTAAGTTCTATGTGATTGCTACTTTTTTTTGTATTGTGTGTGTGCAATAAAGAGTCTATCTATAATGTTCGAAAAACTTGTCTCCTGTAGCTTAACTTGAGCATCTTTTATCGACACTCGGAGCTCGATGACATGTTTGGCGACCTGTTTGGCGCAGGGGTACTAAGCCTGCCTTCTGCGCCAGAGGTCCCGGGTTCGATCCCCGGACAAGACAAATATTTGTGTGCATGAACATGTCTATTTGTCTTGGTCTGGGTGTTTAATATGTATATTATGTATGTATTTAAAAAAAAATATATATAAGTATGTTTATCCGTTATCGAGTAACCATAACACAAGTTCTTAATGAAACTTAACGTGGGCTAGCTAATTGGTGTGTTTGTATGCAATTATTTATTTATTTATTATTATTTATGTCACTGTCCCCTTACATCTTAATGGGGCAAGAAAGACTGAAGTACATAACGCATGCTTGCTTACCACTCTTACATCGTAGACATTCCAGTCATCCGCACCAAGCGCTATGCAAACTCCTTCCTAGTGCGAACAGCCAAGGACTGGAAGTCATTGCCTGCTGATGTATTCCTTAAATCCTACAATTTGGACTTCTTCAAAAGCAGAGTAAAAAGGTACTTGTTGGGCAAACATGCTTCATCTTAGGCCACAGCTCGCTTTCCATCATGCTAGTTGGTGGCCAAATACTTGCACATATATATGTAAAAAAAATATCATATCACGTGATATACTGGTGTTTATGATACGGGCCTCAGGTAGACACAGACCTATATAGAGATAGACGGTAAAAGTGTACTTACCTTGCGTGTCAAAAGTTTGATCCACGGTCAAAGTTTTACGATCTAAGTCAGTCCGTTTGAGACTATTGCCGTGATAAGACGCGTCACTCTGAAACGATAATGGTTGATTGTGCAGTGCTTTCTTGCAAGAGCTCGTCAATAACATTTACACATCACTTACGGCCGGTTTCAATAATGTATCCCTCACAAGAGATAAGCCTATCTTGGTTACGTTACTTAGCAACCGCTGTTATTTTGGGTAATTTGGGCCTGAATAACAAAAATATCTAGACAACAAAGCTCTAGTAAGCCCATCTCTTACTGTGGATAGGTTATTGAAACCGACCGTGAATTTCGCACGTGACGTCATCGTAGGTACTGAAAATTGGACACGCTAGGTTCTCATACAACAAAATACAAAATACAAAAATACAAAAATCTTTATTTGTTCTCTCACACAGATAAATACTTAAAACTAGCAAAATCTTAAATAGGTACAGTGTTTAATTTATCTATGTAAGAGACTGGTTTCTGCGCTAGGAAAACCTGTATGACAGATAACCAGCCTCTCCATCACTGGACCTGGTGTACAAAAGTACCTTAATATTTATTTTTATGACAAATATATATATTTTTTCTTTTTGTGAGGAACTTATGTAACCTAGTGTGTGTGTGTGTGTGTTTGTGGGTGTGTGTGTGTGTGCGTGTATGTGTGTGTGTGTGCGTGTGATGTAATTTACAATTTCCAAGTTATTCATGAAGGGACCTCTAACAATTTTTCAGTTTCTTCGTAGCTTAGACTTTTTAGAAAGGCAATAATGGCACTTTTACATTTAAACTTTGTCAAAGCGTAAATAGATAGATTTTTATTAATTTTATTATAAAGAAATATGCCGAGAAAACCAAAAAATCTATTTGAGAAGTTTGTGGACATCGGATTTTTTAATTTACAAACTTTATGCTTTAGCCGCTTCAATGAATTTAGCGAAGAGTCATATTCTGTCAGTGAATGCTGTTTCAAAATCGTATTAAGCACAAACAGTTGCCTTACAGTAAGAACATCGGATAGGCAGTACAGCTCTTTGGTTGGAAAGCGGAAAGGAAGGAAGTTATATACTTTTAAAACGGCTCTTTGGGCTCTTTCGAGCTTAAGAAGTTTGGTTTTGGAGGAACCACCCCACACAGTAATACAGTAGCTTAGTATTGACTGGCACAATGCTAGGTACACCATTTTCATGACGCTTTTGTCGGCAACATAGCGCAGGTTTTTAAATATAAAAATTAATTTACGTGTTCTGGTTGACAGAAGGTCAAGATGGTGGTCAAAGCTTAAATTGTTGTCAATTATTACTCCTAGATACTTAATGTTGAGCGTCCGAGTAATTACATTACAAGAACATTCAGATTCAGCCAGACAGGAGTGCGCTACTATAGAGTAGTTGTCATGCACCGACATCTGGAAGCCTTGGATGGAAAAAGGTATAAATTTCGTCTTTTCAACATTGAGTGTCAGACCATTATCAATGAGCCAGGAGTATACCCTATCAAATCCCGATTGTGCAAACTCATACGTCTGTTTCCAAGTGTCACCATGAAATATTAACGCGGTGTCGTCGGCATAAGTGACTATTTTACCGTTGGTTAACTGAAGATTGCACAGGTCATTGATGAAAGCAAGAAAGAGAGTCAGGCCTAATACGCTTCCCTGTGGCACTCCGTGGGTTATGGGCGCGTCACTGCTGGTATATCCACCAATTTTGACTCTTTGTAGCCTATTTGTCAAATAATTTTTGAACAGTTCCAGTTGCATATCTCGGATACCAAGCCTTTCCAGTTTGTCTAATAAGAGTGGTGTAGAGACTGTGTCAAAAGCTTTGGCTAAGTCCAAAAATATTGTAAGGACTTTTTTCTTTTTGTCAAGGTTTGAGACTATATGATCCGTCAATTCATGAACAGCATCACTAGTAGATGTATGAGCCCTAAAACCAAATTGCGACTTGGATAAGAGATTGTTGGATTCCAAATAATGAACCAGACGTTTATTTAGGAGCTTTTCTGCTATTTTTGACAAAGTCGGTAGTATGGATATCGGCCTGTAATTGTTGACACAGCCTTTATCACCACTCTTGAAAATAGGAATCACGTCAGCTAGTTTGAATTCGTCTGGAAAAACTGCCGTTGAAAACATTAAATTAAAGATATGGGTCAACGGTGGCACTAAAATGCTATTATATCGTTTAAGAAAATTTCCAGAAATACCATCTCGTCCAGTAGTGTTGCCTTTCTTAAGATTAAATATGGTATTTCTCACCTCAGATTCAGTAGTAGGTGATAGGAAAAACGAAAAGGGCTGAGTGAGTAAGGGTGGTGTTTTACAACGATGTTCGCGGTGTATTTTATCAGCTAAGTTTCTTCCGATAGCGGAAAAGAATTCATTTACCTTATTGACAGAGTTACAAGGGTCGGTCGTGGAAATTAATTCCGATCCAGGATTTTGGTCATTAGATAAGTTACTTAGATGAGTAACTTTTTTCAAAGTATCCCAAAGTGACTTGTTGTTAATCTTAGCGGCTGTTTGAATTTGAGTTTTCTCGTAATCTCTTTTTTGGCGTTTTAGAATAGAATTGCAAAAATTTCTGTACCTTTTATAGGTGGTTTTAATAACATCATTATGTGGGTATTTTTTAAGTTTTTGGTGTAGTCGATCTCTATTTTTTATACATCTTAACAAACCTACTGTCATCCAAGGTTTAATTATCCTCTTGCGATTTGAGACCTTGATAATTCGTGAGTTGAAATCAATTTTTTTTGTAAGTTCAGTGATAAGTAAAGATGTAGCAGTATTCACATCAGATGTTTCATAGATAGCAGTTAGATTTAAATTCTCCATATCAGCGTCTAGATTATCGTAGTCGATTTTTTTTGTTAAAACTGGTCCGGCGAGCTGGTGATATTGCTGACGATATTCTAGAGCAAATATCACTGAGTCATGATCCGTAACAGAAGTTTCCGCTATGTGACAGTAAGCTGGATGTTTACTCTTAAGCATAAGATGATCTAGACACGTTTCTCCGTGTGTCGGGAACTGATGTGCGGGTAACATTCCGAAAGAAGCCAATAGATCAAGATATCTATGCGAATTAGCATCTTTATTGTTTTCCTTTATATCTATATTTATGTCTCCCACCATAATAATATTAAGTATAAAACCATAATAATATACAGTTTGAAGCCGCCTGGCTAGCTACCACCATCTTGTCTAAGTCTGACGCCATAATAACAATGTTTCAGCATTTTTGTGTTCCGGCAGTTAGAGATAAGATAGCCAGTTCCTCAGTGTTTTTGTGGATTCCAGCATCTTCAGCCTTATCAATACTTAACATCAGGAATGATGAAGGTTAAGAGTTTTACCGTTCGTTAATAAATTAAATTAAAAAACGCTCGTCTCGTCTATCTTGATATAACTAGTTTTTTTTTTAATATGAAATTTGGTATAATTTCTGTGTCATCTAGTTAATGCTGTAGATAAAATGCTGTGCGCAATTGTAATAAGACGCAGACACGCATTTGTTGTTCTTGTATCTTATTTTTTGTGTATTCTTTTGTCTGTTGTCTGTTATTGTGCCAAGTAAATAAAATAAATAAAATAATAAATAAAATAAAAATTTATTAAGTAACAACACTTTGGCATTAATTAAATGGTGATTGGAGCCTCCATTTAAGCGAATATAGCCTGTGTTTGGGGGCTCCGCTCTTCCTTAACTAATTATTTTGAATAACAAAGAGATATGGTTCATTCTTGTACAAGTTTATAACACCAATATTACCAGTTCACCCAGCCCTACGATAAGGAACTTTCTATCAAATTTTAGGATCTGAACATCATTATAAAAGACATATAAATAGTCTGCTGGGTGAACACAACATGACAGAAAATATTCTTAATGAATGTAGTTTATACATTTACAATTAGAGTCACTTGTCAACAATTAGGTTAGAGACAAATAAAGAAGAAGATTCGCTGCCTCTCGGTGCTGGAATGACCTCCCACCGCCGATGCGTGACCTGAAGACGAGATACAGTTTCAAAAAACATCTCAAAAATCATTTACTAGAGATGCAAAAAATCTATACAAATACCTAATTCACTGTACCTCGGTTTTTTCACGTCGGGCAAGCGTCAGGTTAGACGCTAGAATTTTATGATGCATCCGGCTCCGACGAGGCAAGCTATATACCACCTAGTGTAGTGAGGGGGTCTTTGTGTGGACTTCGTGGCATTTTTTAAAAAAGTAAACAACTTGTATAATCGCTTCTCAATCGCACAAACACAAACGCAAGACACAAACTTTAAAAGTGATGCAACTTTTACGCGCAATTGGTTGTCAAAAGTTTTCCTTTTTTTTTTTCTAAAACGTCCCGTTTCCGTGCCTTGAGAGTGGCAAAGACGTGGAACACTCTGCCTTTAATTTGTTTATTTATAGGGTTATATTATTATATGTTGTATATTAATATGTAATGTATATTATTTATATTTTTTTTAATTTTGTGTATATATATGTAGTTATTTATCATATCATTATTTTTTCTCTCTATTTTTATACGTCAGTCGTAGCATCCTGGCAGAATAACAGCGCTTCTGTGTTTTCATTCCTCCCATCTGAGAATGGCACAGAAGCAAAATGCTGAGCCAGGATATTTATTGGCCCCACATCTGCATATTCCATAATAATATGTTATAGTTTGTAAGGTTTGATTTTAAGATTTTTTTTTTTATTATTATTTTTTATTCTATAGTGTGTGTGCCAATAAATGTTTTTTCTTTCTTTCTTTCTTTTCTTTCAAAAGTTATGCAACGTGTATTTCCTTGTGTGTGTGTGTGTGTGCGTGTGTGTGTGCATGTGTGTGTGTTTGTTGATTAATATACCTATTCTACAGCAGTCATGAAATGCAATACAGTAATGATTCAGTTTCTTCGTATGTTTTTGACTGAATAAAATAAATAAGTCTGTGCCTGTAGTCGTAGTGTTTAATACTAAATGGGGCCACGGTTCCCCAGGCTGCTCGGCGGTCCCGTTCGGGTCCATAACGACCGGGCTGGGCGTGCGCTCGTCGGACGCGGACTGCCTCGTGCTGCTGCCGGCGCGCGCGCAGCCGCCCGTGCACCGCGCCAAGCGGCTGCTCGAGATGCATCCCAAGGTAACGTGGGGGGGACTGACGCCTTGTGTGTGTCACTTGTTCGGGTCCATAACGACCGGGCTGGGCGTGCGCTCGTCGGACGCGGACTGCCTCGTGCTGCCGCCCGTGCACCGCGCCAAGCGGCTGCTCGAGATGCATCCCAAGGTAACGTGGGGGGGACTGACGCCTTGTGTGTGTCACTTGTTCGGGTCCATAACGACCGGGCTGGGCGTGCGCTCGTCGGACGCGGACTGCCTCGTGCTGCCGCCCGTGCACCGCGCCAAGCGGCTGCTCGAGATGCATCCCAAGGTAACGTGGGGGGGACTGACGCCTTGTGTGTGTCACTTGTTCGGGTCCATAACGACCGGGCTGGGCGTGCGCTCGTCGGACGCGGACTGCCTCGTGCTGCCGCCCGTGCACCGCGCCAAGCGGCTGCTCGAGATGCATCCCAAGGTAACGTGGGGGGGACTGACGCCTTGTGTGTGTCACTTGTTCGGGTCCATAACGACCGGGCTGGGCGTGCGCTCGTCGGACGCGGACTGCCTCGTGCTGCCGCCCGTGCACCGCGCCAAGCGGCTGCTCGAGATGCATCCCAAGGTAACGTGGGGGGGACTGACGCCTTGTGTGTGTCACTTGTTCGGGTCCATAACGACCGGGCTGGGCGTGCGCTCGTCGGACGCGGACTGCCTCGTGCTGCCGCCCGTGCACCGCGCCAAGCGGCTGCTCGAGATGCATCCCAAGGTAACGTGGGGGGGACTGACGCCTTGTGTGTGTCACTTGTTCGGGTCCATAACGACCGGGCTGGGCGTGCGCTCGTCGGACGCGGACTGCCTCGTGCTGCCGCCCGTGCACCGCGCCAAGCGGCTGCTCGAGATGCATCCCAAGGTAACGTGGGGGGGACTGACGCCTTGTGTGTGTCACTTGTTCGGGTCCATAACGACCGGGCTGGGCGTGCGCTCGTCGGACGCGGACTGCCTCGTGCTGCCGCCCGTGCACCGCGCCAAGCGGCTGCTCGAGATGCATCCCAAGGTAACGTGGGGGGGACTGACGCCTTGTGTGTGTCACTTGTTCGGGTCCATAACGACCGGGCTGGGCGTGCGCTCGTCGGACGCGGACTGCCTCGTGCTGCCGCCCGTGCACCGCGCCAAGCGGCTGCTCGAGATGCATCCCAAGGTAACGTGGGGGGGACTGACGCCTTGTGTGTGTCACTTGTTCGGGTCCATAACGACCGGGCTGGGCGTGCGCTCGTCGGACGCGGACTGCCTCGTGCTGCCGCCCGTGCACCGCGCCAAGCGGCTGCTCGAGATGCATCCCAAGGTAACGTGGGGGGGACTGACGCCTTGTGTGTGTCACTTGTTCGGGTCCATAACGACCGGGCTGGGCGTGCGCTCGTCGGACGCGGACTGCCTCGTGCTGCCGCCCGTGCACCGCGCCAAGCGGCTGCTCGAGATGCATCCCAAGGTAACGTGGGGGGGACTGACGCCTTGTGTGTGTCACTTGTTCGGGTCCATAACGACCGGGCTGGGCGTGCGCTCGTCGGACGCGGACTGCCTCGTGCTGCCGCCCGTGCACCGCGCCAAGCGGCTGCTCGAGATGCATCCCAAGGTAACGTGGGGGGGACTGACGCCTTGTGTGTGTCACTTGTTCGGGTCCATAACGACCGGGCTGGGCGTGCGCTCGTCGGACGCGGACTGCCTCGTGCTGCCGCCCGTGCACCGCGCCAAGCGGCTGCTCGAGATGCATCCCAAGGTAACGTGGGGGGGACTGACGCCTTGTGTGTGTCACTTGTTCGGGTCCATAACGACCGGGCTGGGCGTGCGCTCGTCGGACGCGGACTGCCTCGTGCTGCCGCCCGTGCACCGCGCCAAGCGGCTGCTCGAGATGCATCCCAAGGTAACGTGGGGGGGACTGACGCCTTGTGTGTGTCACTTGTTCGGGTCCATAACGACCGGGCTGGGCGTGCGCTCGTCGGACGCGGACTGCCTCGTGCAGCCGCCCGTGCACCGCGCCAAGCGGCTGCTCGAGATGCATCCCAAGGTAACGTGGGGGGGACTGACGCCTTGTGTGTGTCACTTGTTCGGGTCCATAACGACCGGGCTGGGCGTGCGCTCGTCGGACGCGGACTGCCTCGTGCTGCCGCCCGTGCACCGCGCCAAGCGGCTGCTCGAGATGCATCCCAAGGTAACGTGGGGGGGACTGACGCCTTGTGTGTGTCACTTGTTCGGGTCCATAACGACCGGGCTGGGCGTGCGCTCGTCGGACGCGGACTGCCTCGTGCAGCCGCCCGTGCACCGCGCCAAGCGGCTGCTCGAGATGCATCCCAAGGTAACGTGGGGGGGACTGACGCCTTGTGTGTGTCACTTGTTCGGGTCCATAACGACCGGGCTGGGCGTGCGCTCGTCGGACGCGGACTGCCTCGTGCTGCCGCCCGTGCACCGCGCCAAGCGGCTGCTCGAGATGCATCCCAAGGTAACGTGGGGGGGACTGACGCCTTGTGTGTGTCACTTGTTCGGGTCCATAACGACCGGGCTGGGCGTGCGCTCGTCGGACGCGGACTGCCTCGTGCTGCCGCCCGTGCACCGCGCCAAGCGGCTGCTCGAGATGCATCCCAAGGTAACGTGGGGGGGACTGACGCCTTGTGTGTGTCACTTGTTCGGGTCCATAACGACCGGGCTGGGCGTGCGCTCGTCGGACGCGGACTGCCTCGTGCTGCTCTTTATGTTCTTAACGTAGACTAGATAATTGTTGTGATTGTATGCAATAAAAAAAAACTTCGGTTTCACCACCGACAAATAACCTCTGGATAGCGAAAATGACAAATCAACTGACAGTTGTGATATGACTAATAATGGCAAATTATCTTCCAAGCAAGCTATGTAGAACTTATGAAACGGTTGTGAAAAAAGCTATTTTAATGTGATTTTATACTAGAAAATATTGTATTTAAAAATTATTTTACGGGTTTGAGTCCCATCTGAAGAATTCTTATCACTTTCTAACGGCACGTATTCAACTTGGTGACGTTAATTTATGTCCCTTTCTTGACTTATGTCATTGTTAGTAGCTGTAAAGTGTCTTAAGCCGTATGTATAGTCAATAACCAATGTAAAAAAATCCTACTAATCACAAAACCTCTTTCAGGTATTTACAGAAATCTTAGCAATCCCGCGAGCAAACACGCCAATAGTGAAATTCTTCCACATACCCACGGGCACACACTGCGATCTCAGCTTCAAAACAGCCCTCGGAGCGCAGAACAGCAAACTAATCGCCTACTTGTTGCATTCAGACCCTCGACTGATACCGATCGCCGTACTGATCAAATACTGGGCGCGAGTGCACGAACTCTCAGGAACCGGCAGACTCACAAACTACGCCCTTACGCAACTCATCATTTTCTACCTCCAACAGCCTCCTATGAACATCCTTCCCAGCGTCGATTCCCTTCAACAAAACCCCGCAAACGACGTCATAGTCGATTTCTGGAACACCGGATTCACCCCCGACTTCAACCGACCGAAGCCCACGGACAACAAATCCGTTCTAGAACTAGTAGGCGGCTTCTTCGGCTTCTATTCGGAATACAATTATGAGGAGCTAGTCGTCTGCCCGTACTTAGGAGTCCCCGTTAGAAAAGAAGTGTTCAGAGACATGAATCTCTTACCCGAAGAGTACCAGCGATACAAGAGTAATGTCGTGAATAACGTGGTCCTGCCGATCCGGTGCAACACGGCTATGTGCGTTCAGGATCCGTTCGAACAATGCCACAACGTCGCCTCTGCCATTTCTGGGAAGATGTTAGCTGAACTGAAAGCGTACTTCAGGCACGCCGCGGACGCTTACGAAGCGGCTAAGGAAAACGACGGCGAGAAATTTTTACAGACTATCCTCCTAACCAAACCGAAGATAGTCAAGGAAAAGAGCCACCCTGAATACAGAGTGAATCTTTTCCCGCGCATTGTCCTCACGATCATCGACCCCGACTGGAAACCGATAGTGCGCGATATAGTGTTCACAATATTCGAGGACATGCTGAAGGTCAAGCTCGGCAAGGTCGAGGAGAAACTGAACCCGGATACGAGAAAGGAGAAGGAGAAGTACACGGGCAGCTTGATCAAAGCGATCTGGAAACGGAAGCAGTTCTCGCGGTTGTACACCGTTATAAATTTAGGGTTTCGGGAGAAGCAAGCGAAGATCACGGAGGAGATCTTAAAAGTTGACAAGGAGATTTTGAATGTGCAGTTTCAGTTGACGCTGACTTTTTGCCATGAACCGCGCAGCGCTGTGGTCGCGATCAAGCTCGGGTCGGGAGACCTGCCCGCCTTTCGGGACTTCGGCAAGTTCTTCATCTCAGTGATGCAGAGCTGGTTCACCACGTTGTTAAAGCCACACGCGCGCGCCGACCAGAAGGACACCGCCGCTAAGATAGCCGACACGATCCGCATGTTGGACGCCAACATGGACTCCCTGGGGCTGGACTCGGACGAGGACACGGCGCTCCCGCTGGTCGTCACCAACTCCGCAGTTCTGTGCGCGCCAGCTCCTTGACACACTCGGTGCGAACTCAATCGTTTTAATAGTGAATACAAATTATTTTATTGAATAAGCGAAGACTTCTCACGTAATTTTAAAACGTGGTTTTGTAGAAACTTATTTTTTATTTCATGACTTTTATACTTTTGTTTGTTTCTCTTTTTATGTAAATAAAATAGAACTTAGTGAATTATTTTTAAAGTACACCCACTTTGCTTTTTTCACTAAGTTCTTCGGACGTTGAGAAGTTATTGATACAGATCATTTTCTCTAAATAAAAAGTTATTATTAGAAAAACCAGAGTGCTTATCATTATTACAGGAAAATTTCATGTAATATCTTATATCTTGCTCTTTCTCAATATAAGAGAACATATTTAGATGTACAGTAGACAGCACATAAAATGAACAGCAACACTGCTAGAGTGTCTATAGTATTTTGATAACACTAAGGGCCTATTTCACAATATAAAGTATGTTCTGAGTAGCTTACTTTTCAGATAATTTGATAGTTGTGATATGAAAAATATGTCAATTCATCTTCTAAGTTACTTTTAGATTGTGATACAGGCACTAACGGTCGGTTTCAATAACTTGTCTACGGTAAGAGATAGGCTTACTAAAGCTTTGTTGTCTAGATATGTTTGTTATTCAGCTTAAAATAACCCAAAATTACAGCGGTTGCTAAGTAACGTAACCATACCTTGGTTGGCCTACCTATTGTTAGGGATAGATTATTGAAACTGGCCGTAAGTGAATCCATTTAACATGTAGGGTCTACTCGTACATGATTAGGGTGCGTTTTCGAAGCAGTGTCACATGAAATGCTCTAGTCTAGTTGCACTAGCCTTGTAGCAAATAAAATTTTCTAGACTATTCGAACACCAATCATGACCTCGTGTTTCCAAGCAGATTTCTGAATAGACAAAATGCCATCGTTTCTTTTTGTAGAATGAGTCAGAGATTCACCAAAAGAGGTCATAATAGGTCTTTATATACTTACGGTCGGTTTCAATAACTTATCTACAGTAAGGTTACGTTACTTAGCAACCGCTGTAATTTTTGGCTGAATAACAAAAATATCTAGGCAACAAAGCTCTAGTAAGCCTATCACTTACTGTGGATAGGTTATTGAAACCGATCGTTAGCTAAAGGTGCTAATGCATCAAAGGTAAAATCATAGTCTGCCTGCGACCTGCAAATTAAGGTTCCAAGTTACCTACATACTCTTGCATAAGTCATAAAGGATATAATGGCACGGCGGCACCCATATGCACCTATTACCCATGGGGATTCCCCGAGTATCGCCTACCCATTATGGAAAGTAATTTTTGTAACGAAGGCGGATACCAGTGTGCGGTGCTGACACAGCATCTAGCTAGTCAATGTGTTGAAAGTAATACCCTGTAGTGGTAAAAATTTATACAAGATTCTACAGTGAAAGTTATAATCCGGCGATCATTATTACACAGCACGTACGCATAAAAAAGGTATGTGGTGCAAGTCAATGGTGAAGTAAAGAGGGAAGGGTGTTGGAAACAAAATCTGTCAGAGCGCTTGTTACAAAATACTTGCATAACACAATATATTTTTGCAAATGAAAACCAATGTCAAAAGCATTAATTAGCTCATGCCTGATACAAACTAATGAAAAGGCAGTATGGTCTATGACCTTAGCCTGTTCCTAGAGTCCGCGCCCCGTAAGAAGTCCCGCGGAATATTAAGGAACTAAAATGTGGTTTGCCAGCATGCCAAGCTTTCTCATTCTCGACCATTTCTCGCGCGAGCGCATTGTCTGTCCCGCTCACACCATACTGATATGAGAGGGGCAGATATCGCGATATAAGGGTCGACATGCTACGCGGCCTGTATTACGTATAGTAAGTGATACAATATTTTCGAATGTTGAACGCGACTGCAGCGCCACTCTCAGGGGACTTCTTTCTTTCGTGGTTAACTAATAATTCGTCCAAGTGCGGACTCTATGAACAAATTCTATAAAAAAAGGCTGTCACTTCACTCACTGTCACTGTCAGTGTCTCAGCACAAACTGTCACTGTCACTTGTTTTTGTCATTGGCATTGGCACCTAAAATTAATTGTTGCTGTGCTGCGTGGTTTTTTAATGTTATTTACAAAAAGGTCCCCATCTCCAGTCTTATTTTTATTAAGACAACATCCAGTGATGCTGTAGCAACTGCCTGCAAAGTAGGTAGTAATTATTCATCATTCAGCGTGCCTAATGCAAAATGCAGCCAGGTAATTATCTGTAATTTTAACCTTATAATTATTGTTATTGTAAATTATACTTTCAAAAGATTTAAAACAAAAAAAAAAGTTGTTATTTATATTATAATATTATTTCTAGAATTGCTACCTGGTTACCTAAACTTGAGAGGTAGTTTCGATGAGCAAGTTAGAAATATAATGCAAAATGTGAGATTGACTAGACAAGAAGTAGACCATCTTAATCTTTTGTATATTCAGCTGGAAGAAGCTCTTCAACCTTCGTGGCCCGGTAAGTAATTGCAGTTGCAAAAATATTAACATTCAATACATGAAAAGCTACATAGGGCTTAAATTTCGCTTTGTTGCAGGTTGTAAAATAATACCGTTTGGGTCCATAGTGACAGGTCTCGGAATAAAAACTAGTGATGTTGATTGCTATATTGATACACCAAGAAATAACAGCCTCAGTGACAAAGGAAGTGTTGTAAAAGCTCGGAAACTGCTCGGGAGGCGACCTTGGTTATTTCAAGAACTATTTGCAATAACAACTGCTAAAGTTCCAATAGTGAAACTATTCCATATACCAACACAAAGGCACTGTGACATCAACTTTAAAAGCCCGGCCGGTGTAAGGAACAGCCTTTTGACAGCATATTTACTACATTTGGACAGAAGAGCAGCTAATTTGGCAGTACTCATCAAGTACTGGTCTAAGGTGCACAACCTGACTGGAACTAATTTGTTGCCCAACTATGGCCTAACAATGCTAGTCCTTTTCTACCTGCAACATATAAAAATTTTACCATCTGTCTTAGAACTGCAAAAATATTGTGAAACACGCCTGGTAGAGGGTTGGAATACAGCTTTCAGTGAAGATTTCACACATGACGTGGATAATGGCCAAAGCCTTTATGAACTTTTGGGAGGATTTTTCAGATTTTACAGCACACTTAATTTTGAAGAAAACGTAGTATCACCATACACGGGCAAACTAATACTCCGGAATCATTTCAAAACTGTTGAAGATGTTCCTAGTGAATTTGAATTGTATAAAATTCGTGTTGGAAGTAAAGAATGTCCACCTCTCAGAATTGATACAAAAATGTGTGTTCAGGATCCATTTGAACACAACAGGAACTGTACAACATCAGTTTTTCCAAGATTAGCTGCCAGTCTAATGTCTTATTTTAAATTAGGTGCTCAATTGTATGAAGAGAACAGTATAGACTTTTATCTTATAGACTTGTTGGCTAGAAAGCCCCCACAAACTCCTCCAACAAAGCAAAAGAACAAAGGATTTCACAATAAATTTCACCAACCGAAATTACTTAATAAAATGGTCACAGGACCGTTTAAGAACGGTAGAGTTACAAAGATGTTTAGGAAACCCCAGAGAAGTTTGCATAACAACTTAGAAGCACTTTATAGGAATGCCAATAAGCAAAGAAATAACAAATAACTATGTAATGGTATAAATGATTTATTTTACTTACAATTTATCGTAATAATATCCAACTTTACAACTAAAATTGATCATTGAAACAATATTTGGTGGTTCAACAGATTTTGAAAGTTGATATATATGGCACTGAGAAAATGTGGCACAATTATTATGATTAATAATACTTATTCAATGAAAAACCGAAAAAAGTATGTAATTTATAATTTACAATTAAGTAATGACTGTTATTGATAGATATACATTATATCGGAAATGAAACAGCAAAAAGAGATAGACCACTTGAATACTATTCTTTGGTATATACTATTGATTTGTAACTTTGTTCTCAAAATACTTTGGGTTTGATCATGATTAAATTATTTAAAGATCATTAAAAGATAGTGTTTTGTTTTTCACTAGCCAAAATTTGTCTATCACTACACCTCCAAGGTCAACTGATACCTGAAAAAAAGCATTTGTATTTTAGATATTGATTATTATTATTGTATTAAATCAGGAATAAATATTTTGATTATCATTGCGTAACCACTGTGAAATTTTTTCTTCTAAGGGCCTGCGCAGACGACGGACATTGGAGGACTTTTTGTCCGCGACACGACCTTATTACTAATAAGAACATAAAGTTGAATATATAACGAAGACTATCGCGTATTTTTTATGGATATACGCGATCTAAGTTCAATCTTATTTGGTTAACAATAAAGACGTGTCGCGGACAAAAAGTCCTCCGTTATCTGTCGTCTGCGCTAGCCATTAAATTGTTAATTAATACCTGTTCTATATTGATGTGGGTCTTGTTGAACGCCTTGAACTTTGTGTAGCCATAATCCTGGGAGCGGAATGCTGACCATTTGAACGGTGTACCTGTGACAATTGAGACATTGTATAAAAATTAGTTGATTACTAATATAAGAGATCATGATTTTTAAACATTAACTATGTTATTGAATTAAACTTTAAGGAAAATTATTTTATTTTTAATTAAGAATGAGAGAAGCAGTAAAAAATCGTGTATTTTGAAATCAAACAATTCCGTCATGAGTAGCTTGTGTTATAGGGTTACCTTATAACAACATCTTAAAGCAGTTATGTTTACCTATCTTGCAGTTGAGTGAGGGGACGTCGCTATTCGTATAGCTTTGTTTGACTCTCTAAAAGTCTAAACTATAACAATTATATGGCTGATGCTGAATGAATCTGATGAATCTTCTATTCCACATGCTATCCACGATGGCAAGAACTGTGTTTTTTTTTTAATAACTGGGTAGGCATTTGACCACCATCGTGCTTAACAAACAGGATGTGGTCTAAGGTGTTGCATGTTGCAGTTGAGTGAGTGGGACGTCGCTATATCTTGTTACGCGCTTGGGGACAACTGTGTTTATTCAACACCCACTGCCTGCTCAGCTGCTCAGCTAGCCTAGCTCAGATGTGCACGAGACTCATGGGAGTTAGCTTTGTTTTACTCTCTAAAAGTCTAAACGATAACATAGTTATATGATCGTAATATGCCTAAAGAACAACGAATTTATTACGAATCAAATAGGTAGGTAGATACCTAAGGCTGGTGAGTGACCTGTAAAGGCGAAAGTTACAGGTCAGTCACCCACCACCCTAAGGCTAGATGAGATGTGATTGTATGAATTTATTATTATTAACTAGCGGCCTTGCGGACTTTGGCAAAAGAAGAGTGGGCAGCCCAAAGAAAAGATGGGCTTATGGTAAATTTTAAATAGAAAAATATTGGAAAAAATTAACTCGGCCACAAGTGAATTCTCAGGCTGGAATCGAACCAGCGACCTTTGGAAATCCGGTCCAATGCTCTCATTGATGCAATTTCCAAAGGTCGCTGGTTCGATTCCAGCCTGAGAATTCACTTGTGGCCGAGTTAATTTTTTCCAATATTTTTCTATTTAAAATTTACCATAAGTATAAAAATAGCATTGAAAAATGCAAAAATTACAAAATCATAAAAAAAAAGATGGGCTGATGACATTGTCAAGGTCACAGGGAAGAAGTGGATGGAGACTGGCCAAGACAGAGATAACACTAACAGGACTAATAACTCAAAGTCAAAGATTTTTATTCAAATAGACTTATAGATAAGTACTTTCGAATAGTCTAACATTTTTTTTCCCTACCAGCCATTCAGGACATCTTTTAACTGATTAGAACGGCCGTAACTAGATTAAGAGATACAACCATACCTAACTAACGTTATTAATTTTATCATAGTGTATTATGTAACCAACCATATTTATTATTAACTAGCGGCCGCCCGCGGGTTCAGCCGCGTAGTTCCCGTTCCCGTGGGAATATCGGGATAAAAAGTAGCCTGTGTGTTAGTCCACTACTTGAAATCCCTACATACCAAATGTCATCCAAATCCGTTCAGTAGTTTTTGCGTGAAAGAGGAACAAACAAACAAACTGACATACTTTCGAATTTATAATATTAGTAGGATGAGATCCTTGTGGGAGGCTTTTTTGAATTTTTGCATTTTTCAATGCTAAAACTTATAATAAATTTTAAATAGAAAAATATTGGAAAAAATCAGCTTTACCCGTGTTACTACCAAGCCTTACTACCAGTAGTAAGACGGGAAATTTATTTACCCGTCTTACCACCACGTCAGCCGGTAGTAATACCGGCAAATATGTTTTTACTGTAGTACTACTCTAGAAACAAAATTAAAATATAGTGCATTATTATTTAATTTTGTGTGAAAACCTCCTAAAACATTATGCTCTTCTGTTCCCCGGATGCTAAAAAAATATTATCTGAAATATCGGAATGTTTTAGAGACGATACCTTTAAGGCATGTCCGAAACCTTTTGTATACATAATTGGTGACGTCGGTAGCACCGCAGAAAGCACAAAAGTGATGCCTCTAATATTTGGACTTCAACGTAAGGAATTATGTTGGATCTAATAAAATCACAAGTTCCTAGGTTTCAACCAAAAATATTTCAGTGCGTTTTTAAATATCAACGCCTTATTAGTAACGTTCCCTGAAAATAAAATAATAGATATGGTATTACCACTGGCACCGATGTTTGTGGAAGAAAGCTAAAGCATTTGGGAATAAGTGCAAAGCAAGGAGACGGATAGTCGCACTTTGTGCTGCTTTACCACTTCTACCGAAAGACATGATTTTAGATGGTTCGGCTTATATCAAGGACGGTGGAGGCAGTGCGGTGCGCCCGCTGCTGCGGGAGTGGAGGGAGCGGGTGCATGGGGCGCAAACATTCCGCCTGGTGCAGGTCCTTACCGACCACGGGTGCTTTGGTAAGTTCCTGCACCGCATCCAGAGGGAGGAGTCTACGAAGTGCCACGAGTGCGACGCGGAGCTGGACACCGCGCAGCACACACTTGAGGTGTGTCCTGCCTGGTCAGCCCAGCGTCGGGAACTCGTGGCCGCGGTGGGAGGAGATCTCTCCCTGCCCAGCCCCGCTGGGCAGTGAGAGATCATGGCAGGCGGCAGTCTCTTTCTGTGAGGACGTGATCCTCCAGAAGGAGACAGCGGAGAGGGCCCGCGAAGAGGACGCTCGGGCGGCCCGACTCCGCCGCAGACGGTTGAGGGGAAGGAGGCGACAGTATGATCGCCTCATTCCCCTATAGTGGAGCCAGCCGGCATTGTCGGCATTGCACGGTTCCTACAACTGGGGAGATGATCATACTTGCTCGGTCATCTCCCAGCCGCGAGGGGGCCCGGATAGCCAGCCGCCAGGTCTTAGGGGCGACTGTCACCACACCCCCCGTGACCTAATGACGGTACGAGAGCAAGTAGTGAGGGGTTTAGCTGGTAGTACCCCCCCCCCCCTCCCGGCCCCCCGTTGAGCCTTTTGAGGCTGAATGGGGGGCCGGGAGCTTGATGGGGGGGCGGGAGCTGGTTCGATCCTACCGCGAAACCCCGCCGAGCCTACTAGGCTCGACGGGGCGTCGGGGAGCGGCGAGGGATAGGGTGCCGGACTCACGAGTCCGGTATTCTAGGTGAGCCCAGCATAAGTATAAGCATAAGCATTATGTATGCGTAAAAGCATTCCCCTCACTATAAAAAAAAAAAAAAAATGGTTGGGCTTATATAAAGGAAGAGAGTAAACACCTTAACATAAAAAATTGTGAATTAGGTACATGGATAGTACCTACGTGGATTAAAGATAAATACCTAGATCTGTTTAGTGTTTATGGTAGACGACACGGAACAAACAATGTCTTAGAAGGTTTTCACTCAAAGTTTCATAAGCAAATCAACAAAAATAACGTTACGTTAATGAGTCTGCTATATGTGCTGAATGACGTATCTCAGCTTTCAATTCAATTTCAATTGCAGCTTATTACAGGAGGAATAACGCAATTCTTCTAGCGTGTATCCATGCTAGAAAAATTACGTTAATTAATTACACGTACATTATTCATATTAATGAGTATAATTAATTACTTAGTATTATATTTAATGCACTATATTTTATTTTTGTTTCTAGAGTAGTACTACAGTAAAAAAAAATTTGCCGGTAGTACTACTGCCCGACGTGGTAGTAAGACGGGTAAGACGGGTAAATAAATTTCCCGTCTTACTACTGGTAGTAAGGCTTGGTAGTAACACGGGTAATAAATGGAAAAAATCACCTCGGCCACAAGTGAAGTCTCAGATGGGACTCGAACCCACGACCTTTGGCCTAGACTAAATCTCGATAGCTCAGTTGTCAGAGCATTTCCAAAGGTCGTGGGTTCGAGACCCATCTGAGAATTCACTTGTGGCCGAGATGATTTTTTCCAATATTTTTCTATTCAAAATTGATCATTAGATCTGTATGTACTTACGTCGGAAGTGGTCCCGGCCCTCGCGACAGCCCGCCGAGCCCGTCACCACGTGCACGGGCGCGCTACGGACAATACCTATTAGGCCCACTAAACATCATACATACATATATCGAGATAGTCGAAAAAAGCGCTTCAAACTGTATGAGAACCTAGCGTGTTGAATTTTTCGTACCAACGATGACGTCACGAGCGAGATTAAGGCCCGTATCACAAAACGTGACTCAAGCAGTCTGTACTTGGGTACAGTTAGCATGGGACGCGGTATACATCGCAAAGTCAAAGTCAAAGATTTTTATTCAAATAGACTTATAGATAAGTGATTTCGAATCGTCAATTTTTTTTCCTACCAGCCATTCAGGACATCTTTTAACTGATAAGAAGAACGGCCGCAAGAAACTTATCAGCTTTAACAGCACAACCGCTTCCGTGGTCTAGTGGTACAACCACCGGTATAAGACCCAGGGGTCCCGGGTTCGATTCCCAGCGGGGGTACATATTGTATTCGGTTTGGTTGGTGGTAGGACTTGTTGTAAGTCCGCCTGGCTAGCTACCACCATCTTATCTAAGTCTGACGCCATAACAACAATGTTTTCAGCATTGTTGTGTTCCGGCAGTTAAAGATAAAATAGCCAGTTCCTCAGTGATTGGGGATACCGGGAGAGGCTCGCTTTCATCTTCAGCCTTATCAATACTTAACATCAGGTATGATAAAGGCAAAGTCTCCCCGTACTTCATAAAAAAAAAGCAACAACATTTACAAAGGAACATGTTGTTGCCAAACACAAATCTACAATCTTGAAACATATTTAATATAAGAGGAAATAGAAACATATTTAATACAAGAGGAAATAGAGGACGTCGCATGTAGCGACGTCCCTTTCTAACTGCTCTCAATTACAGAACACTACTCGAGTAACATTCTGTAATACGGGCCTTAGTGATGGGAAATAGATTTAGTGACTTAAGTCGGACAAAACTTTGACCGTGGATCAAACTTTTTACACGCAAGGTAGGTAAACTTTTACCGTCTATCTCGATATAGTTCTGAGCTTTTACACTTTCCATGGCGGTCTTTCGAACTGGCGAACACTAAACATTTGGTTCGTACGTAACATTTGGTTGGACGTAAATTAGCAAAAAGAACGCGAACACCTTACAACACAGTTCCACTAGTGTTCATCACCAAATTAGTTCACCACGAACATTTTTGACGAACACTGTTTGATGTTATTGTTCCTTAGTGTATGCACGTACGAACGAAGTGTTCGATCGATGTTCGTGTTCGCCATAATTTGTTCGATCGTTCGTACACAGTTTATGGTTAAACGAAGTTCATCCGTGATAAATATTAAACAAGAAAATATACAAAAAAAAACAACTAGTCTCATGTCGCCCTGACGAGATACGAACCCGCATCCTTGGGAATCCGGCCCAATGCACTAACCAATTATGCGACAGAGACCTACGAGGACTCGTCGAATTTTTCTAATATATACACCTTTCTACGGTGTTGGCCACCGTCGTTTCATCAATGAGAGAAATATCCTCGCATTCGAAAGAAACATCTATGCAAATGTTTAAATATCGATTAAGATGAAACAGCCATCTAATTATAACTTTTAAATTTGCATTTTACAATGCCATTTTTATGTGACAAATATTAAACAAGAAAATATACTAGAAAAAAAAACAACTGGTCTCATGTCGTCCTGACGGGATTCATCCGGTTTGATGCGGAATAGTTTCAGGCGACTATTAGTTCTTACTGACTGCAAGAGATTGAGTATCATGTTAGTCTGAAACATTACATTATTATTTTATTTTATGTTTCCCCAAAACTTCAAAACCATTTGTAGAACCCATCATTACGAACAACTTTTTGTATGGAACCCTAAAAACGCGAAATCCGTCGGCTGTTTCATAGAAAAAATTATTTGAACTCTGCTTAAATGTAACGTAACGTACCTATGTTGCTTCTATACAAGAAGTTGTCCTTAATTATGAGTTTTACAAAATGGGTTTTAAGGTTTTGGGTAAACATAAAATAACGTTGTATTGTATATATATGAAATAAATACTTATTAACAATTTAAATTAAACATTATATGGGACAAAAACTAACGTTTTTTAGGGTAATGTGAAAATGAAAGAAAGGTATAAATGTCTCCTCTTTATTGTTGAAATTGCATACGATTTTTGTAGGTATAAGAATATACTTTGGTAAATTTATCACAAGGTCTTCAGATCATTGCTTATAAAGAAAGTAAAAATAAACTAATTACGTTAGAAACAATAACGTATTATTTTGGTGCGAGAATTAATTTCTTATAGTTTAATAACATAACACCCAGTATTTTGTTTCTCTGTGTAAAATACTATACTTATGTCGCGATTATTTTTAGAATAGCATTAGAAAAAACAACCAAGTTCTCAAATGGGACTCGAGCCTAATATTTAATGGGATAATGTAGTATTCTAATGGTGAAAGTTTTTTTTTATTTCATTGCAATTATACTATGTTATATATTTTTAAAGATATTGAATATAATTAAAAACTGGTGGGCGTTTTAATTATTCAATTTAAAAAAAAAATGTTTTAATAATTTAGAACTAGGTACTATAATTAACTTTAAATAGTAACACTAAAAATATTTAGTGATGCAAAATTAGAAAACTCAATAAAAATGCAATGATCTTATTTATAATCTCATGTTAAACAGCTCACCTTATGTTACACGACTCGAGTTCTTCACTAAAAGGCTTGCGACTAAGTCGTTACAACTGTTATTAAAAGATTCAAGTCGTTTTATTTCAGAGTTGAACTCTAATGACTGAAGTCGTCTTACATTATTTAAAAGCCTCAAGTCGTATTTTTTTGTGTCGAGTCCTAAAAATTAAGGCGAGTTTTGATTGAAAAGGTTTAAAAACCTCGAGTCCTTTCATCACTAATAGATTCTCCTGACATCTTAGAGACTTACTCAAAAAAAAACTTTAGTTTCATCAATCACATTCATTCTCACTTATTAAATTCTGCTTTTCTTTTAATCCTATTAAGTAATTACGTTTCTTTATAACGTATGCCACAAGACCATATTAGTTGGTGGCTAGTACACTGGATATGTTGTAGAATATTCTGGATCTAGACTACAGCTAGAAGTTGTATGGTTCATGAAATTCTTTAACGATCCAGAAAGAGTCGATGAGGTCGGGCTCGTTCGCCGTCGCCTTCACGTGCTCGACAGATACCTGTAATATTATACGTACATATATTATATAATCTATTTAAATTAGAATGTATGATTGTCCTATATGCGTTTCGAAACCATCGATCACTTTGAGTGTTTTGGGGAAGGTTCCTGGAGCTCCATTTTTGATTCACTCGTCTCGAGGTTTCTACTAATTTTCGTGCGACTTTTGAGTTTCCGTATTTCCGTAATAGCGACCTTGCAAGTGTAGACATAAGCTCGCTTTTCGTCTGTAATACCGCTTTCCAACGTGAGCGCGCGTGTGTCTAGCGACAAGCGAGCTTATGTCTACAAAGGCAAGGTCGCTATTTGCCTGATCGCCTCGCCACTCGCGAGACGAATGAATCAAAAATAGAGCTCCTGGAACTAATCTATCTATATATTCTATATCTTTAACGTAGCATGGCAATCTATTCTGCGTACAGCTAGTTCGGAAATTAATTTTGGTGGGGACCGAAGCGAACCCACGACCTCTGGTGCAGTGGGTAGGATTAGTATATTATTCGTATACAAAATGGTTTAGTCGACAATTGCCAGATTCTACAAAATATGGATTCTAGAAACGCCAGATTCTATATATGCCAAATACTATAAACGCCAGATTCTATATATACCAAATACTATAAATGCCAGATTCTATTAATGTCAGATTTTGGTAACGATAGCAAAAAATATAAATTCGTTCATGTGTGCATTCATCTTTTTTATCGACTTTTTTATATCCTAAAATTGAGAATAGCGGGTCGCAAGCGAGCGTGCAATATTCTTGTAAATAAACTTTGTACAATTACACCAATTATCTGGCCCAAGGCAAGTTTCATTAAGAACTTGTGTTATAGACAGTAGGTAACGAGTAATTGCTATTGATACGAAATCTGTCATAGAATCTGGTATTCATAGAATTTGGTATACCGTCTGGGGTCTGGAACCGGGGATAATATTAAAAACGGAGGCTCTTTATGTCACTAGTGATTGAATCATTAGGGTCCTAACTAATTAAAACCTAATCTTTTCTTTTTGATTTTTTCTAACAAACTTAATCGTGAATTCAATATAATGCAAACAACAGTACCGCTCAACTTTTCGGAGCTACTCGGAACGTCTTTTTGACAATTTATGTGTCGGCTGATAGAAAAATAATACTGTCTGACTTACTATCGTCATTCATGAATCCACGAAGGTATTGTTTTCTTTCTGGAGTGTTTTTTGCACGCAAAGCCATTTTCACATAAATTGTGTAAATGAATCCAAAGAAATTCCCATGACAATATTCTGACTTTACTTATCAAAATTATTCTATTGAATTTACACGCAGGTACTACGTACTAGTACATAATAATTCCATGGCTGAATTTACTTGGTACAAAATGTATACTTGGTATTGATTGACATATGTCATGCATGATGGATAAAATTATAAACAGATAACTGTCATTGCGATATTTAATAATAAACTAATTTTAATTAATTTGAAACAGAGATTTTAAGCTGTGAGAAGGAGCAAGGGCTGTTGCTATTCAATGAGATAAAGGTAAATTTTCTAATGGATAGTGATACCGTGATGTTTTGCGGCAAGTTTTTGTTGTCCCCTGTACCACGATTAGTTCGCAACGTTAGCGATAATATCGTTTTGCAATAACTACACTGATTATGAATCGTAACTTTAAATTCTTATTGTGAGTAATGCATGGGTTTTGATTAACTGAAATCTTCTCAGAATAAATACTAATACTCAAGCTCTATTTTCAATATTTTCCCCGATTATAGGCCCCACTCGTTATATAGAATCTGGTGTTTCTAAAATTTTGCATTTATAGAATTTGGTATATATAGAATCTGGCGTTTCTAGTATCTGACATATTTTGTAGAATCTGGCAATCACAGAATCAGGCGTTTTAAACTCATCTGGAATTTCTAGAATTTGAGATTTGTCGACTAAACCATTTTGTATACGAATAATATACTAATCCACTGCACTAGAGGTCGTGGGTTCGCTTCGATCCCCACCAAAATTAATTTCCAAACTAGCTGTACGCGGAATGGATTGTAATGCTACGTAAAGTATAAATTACATATAAACTTTTATAACAAATATTGTACAACTTTTCTCAGTTATTTAATAAATTTTATTTTATTTTATTTTTTATATAAATAGATTTGGGCCAGGAACCTTCCTCATAACACTCGGACATTTGTCGAATAACCCGGCAATGGGTATGGTACCTGTTCGATGTGTATGTGTGTGCGGTTGTAGGCGGCGAAGCGCGTGTAGCCGTAGTCGCTCGACCGGAACGCTGACCACGCCATAGGATTCTCTGTCACACGGAAACCAAACGGTTACAAAACAAGTGAATTCTCAGATGGGACCCGAACCCACGACCTTTGGAAATCCGCCCCCTAATTGTCTAATTTCAATGTGATTTATGGAATTGTGTAACTTATAGCCGCAACCCCTTTTAGAATGAATGATGTTTAAAATGACACTTCATTTATTTTTATTTATTATTTAAATCCTTATTGTACAATAAACACAAAGTGAGGTACAAAAGGCGGATTTAATACTAAAAGTATTATCTACCAGTCAAAGGTGAACAGAGATCAGCGAAAGCGGTAGAAAAAGCGATTTGTTTATTTGTTATTTGATATATAATCGTCATTTGACACTTCTCCATACATTTGAAAGATATTTTCGTCTGTCACTTTGCTTAGACAGTTCAATTTCGTTCATTCAATTCAAACCAAAACGCGTCCCGATCACAATCCCTATCAAATGTTAAATAATGACGGCCTGAAATATGTAATTTTAAAATTAGACAATCGGTCCAATGCTCTCCCCGGTCGAATTCACTTGTGGCCGATTTGTTCCAATATTTTTCTATTTAAATTTATCATAAGTACAAAAAAAAATGAAAAATAAAAAAAGAATTTACCAAACCAGACAATTTCATACAAAAGTGTGTTTACAGTTCATTAACGCGACCGAGTAGAGGAAAAATCTCGCATTACGCACGCAGAACGGTGTGCTGGGTCCGCGTCTAATAATTCACTATGACAGGGTTTCCCAAACTATGGGCCCCGACCCACTGGTGGTTTGCGAGCGAATATTGAGTGGGCCTTTAAAAATACTGCATTAAGTATTAAAAATATTAAACAAGAAAATATACTAGAAAAAAGCAACTTGTCGCATCTGTAAAAATGTTTCTTTCGAATGCGAGGATATTTCTCTCATTGATGTAACGACGGTGGCCAACACCGTAGAAAGGTGAATATACTAGAAAATTTCGACGTGTCCTCATAGGTCTCTGTAGCATAATTGGTTAGCGCATTGGGCCGGATTCCCAAGGATGCGGGTTCGAATCCCGTCAGGGCGACATAAGACAAGTTGCTTTTTTCTAGTATATTTTCTTGTTTAATATTTATAACATAAAATAGCATTGTAAAAAGCAAAAATTAAAAAGTTGCATTAAGTATTCTCGGAACTCGTCAATAGGCCCTAGACTAGTGTATCTGAGAATCACCAATTTTTTTGAGTGCCTAGAGATAACTTGCATTAGATGGGTTGTAGATTAGACAACGTTGGGAAACACTGTTGTAGGAAATACGCCCGAAATTCATAACCTATCTGTAGCTATGGATTGGGCTATTTGAGATTGTTGACTAACGCCCGAAAATTATAACCTTTCCGCAGCTATTAATTGGGCTATCTGAGATAGTTGCCTAGGATATTTTTGTTAATATGACCAAAATAACGACGGTTGCTAGGCAACTAACTCAGATACCCTATCCATATCTACAGATAGGTTATGATTTCGGCCGTAAGATGCTGGGTTCGTTGCCTAGCAACCGTCGTTATTTTGGTCATATTAACAAAACATCATAGGCAACTATATATCCATATCTGGAGATAGGTTATTAATTTCGTACGTATAGTCGGTAAACGTAGTAAGGATACATTCATGAATCAAATCTGCACGTTACTTTTAGCTCATCTATTTACTAATTTATTGAGCAATCAACATAAAACTTATGACATAAGTCGTCTTTAAATTAGATTGATTTATCCAAAGACAGAAACTTACTAACGAACCGATCCGTGCCTTCCCGGCATCCTGCTGAGCCTGTCACCACGTGAACCGGAGCCCTGGAAGAGTTTATTTTGATAGTAAAATATAATTAGTTCTCAACTATTTAACTAACGACAGTTTTGACATTGAGTTCAGCATTGCTATTACAAGTATTATGTCAAAATTATGTGTCGATATCTCGTCTAAAGTAAAATGATAATAAAGTGTGGAAAGAGTAAAGCTGAAAAAAAATATGAAAAAGTACACAAGAACCGTTAGCGTTAAGTTTAATTAATAATTGAAGTTAATAATAATAACAAGCGTATTTGAGCGACAATCTTTCAAGCTTTATCACAAGTGCCATTGCATATAATAATAATAATATATTCATTTATTCAAGCTGCCAAGGCTCACATTAAAATATAACAATAAAAATAAATGATATAAAAAAATAAGCTTTACCTGCAACATTGCATTGTTAATAACAGCTGAAGTGCGTTAGTAAATATACTCCCCAAGACATGCTGAACACACTATTGTCGAATTCCAAAATCACAATTATCTATCGTATGTTTGTTGTGTTGTATGTGTCACCCCAACCGGAATACATACAACATATAGTACTAAAACTTAGCCACACGAATAGTTATTCAAATCGTCTCTTCTTTTATCTATCCGCTTAATTAACTGCTAATATCACATTAACAACTTTAAAAATAAGTGTTGCTGTCACTTACGATCTCGTTACAAAGGCAAGGAGATTTGATTTTTGCAGTAAAAATTATATAAAAGTACATTAAAAGCCTTAGTCAATAAATAAAATTATGTTAGTTTAAAAATCTCACACAGTCACACACGAACATCCAAAACAAAATTGTGTCGCAGTAAGGAAGGGTCGTAGAAATTAATATTAAACCGTAACTACTTGTAACTTAGATTGTGTCAGATTTTGGTAAAGACTAAGAACGGATTGTGAGAAAGGCCGCTAACATTTGTCGCGCAAGAAACATCGTAAAGGGTAAAAAGGAAGAAAGTCTGTGGAACAATGTGTACCCAGAGAGCCGCAAGCGTTAGCTAGTCGAACTATTAAAACTACAGAGGGTAGAATAAACATCAATATAATATTTTACTTCTTGAAATATCATCTTTGCCATAGAAAAGTACAGTACGATCGGGGAACTTCCCGGTAGACCAGGAGAGTTTTTTGGGAAATATTTTCTCGCAAATTTATTATTAAAATGAGAAACCTCTTACTGGTCTATTATTTGTGATATAACCGTTTTCTATACATCTTTTACTTTTTAAAATAAAGCTTATTCGACCAATATGTAGGAAGGGACTTGCAATTTCTTTTTTGAGGTGTCGTATTTACATACACGTGAAAATCAACTCGGCCACATTAATTCTCAGATGGGACTTACTCGTGGCGGAGTTGATGATCTATTTAAAATTTATTATAAGAATAAAAATAGCATAGAAAAATGCAAAAAAAAAAAACAAAAATGTTAAAAATCCGAGTTCAGTATTACGAGTTTGCTTAACATGACATTTACAGGACTAAATATACTGTAACGTCGAGTTTGCCAAACTCGTAATAAGCGTACAGTGCTTACCGCGGGTTGACGTAGGGCTGACTGTAGGAGCCGTTGTAGACGGCGCTGTCGAACAGCGGCCACGTGCGCTCGTACGAGTGCTCGTGCGCCCACACCACCAGGTCCACGCCGAACGAGCGCAGCAAGGGTTCCAGACCTGGGGTTATACGTGTGTTTTTGGTGCGAAATAAAACGTTTAGTGGACTGTATTAAAAATAGGTTATTAATGATGAAGTTCTTAAATAACTGTTAGCAACAATGGTACAATAGACGTGAAGTGCTGAGCGGGCCGCGGAATTCCCCGCTCGCCGCTCAGCTAGTGATGTGATTTTTTTTAGATAGATGCTCTATCAAAAAAAAAGTTGTTCAACTTTGTCCATGGTATTTGTTTGGTTTTTCACAGTGAAATAATACGAAACTTAGAACGCACTATAAAGCACATCTCACATGTCATTTGAGGTACGATCGCAAAAGGTAATCGTATTCATTTAAATAAATAAATAAAATCTTTATTTCTCGTCACAAACAATGAACTTGGTAGTGCCTAAGACGATCTAAACCTAGTTTATGTGAGACTGATGCCTGAAGTAGGTAAATTAATACCTGTAAGTACAGGTCACCAGGCTCCCACCACCTCGGACAGATGTGGTAAACAACTATTTAGTTACAAAGCTGTGAAACTATAATTAATAACAAAAGGGATACAGATCTAGCTTTACGGATAAAGTGATTATTAAAAGTAGAAAGAAAAACAAAAACACTAAAATAAAATAAACATTATCTGCAGATTACAGGTGTGCGTGCGTGAATGTGAGCGTGCGTGAGTGCGTGAGTGCGTGTACGTGGATCGGTGAATGAGTATGGGTGATTATAGTGATACGGAAACCAATAAACGGGGAAGATGCCTCTGCTAAGTACGGAAGCTCATCTAGGCTAGGCTAGTTAGACCCTGGGAATCAGGAAGTCCTCAGTTGCGTCATAGTCAAGTGTTTTTAATAATTTCACTACTGCTGCCTTACATTTGTACTTGGTAAGTGGATAGATATTAATGATCTCGTTTATTTTATTGTAGGGATAGCTGCCAAGGAAACAGAAGAAATTGTGCGATGCTGAAGTACGAAAGCCAGTAATAGGACACACCTTGCCCTTTCTTCGTTTATTATGATTAAGAAGTGGGTCATACTGAAGTTGAGAGTGTTTTCTCAGTATTGTTTGGAGAATAAAAGACTGTCTTGACTGTAAGCACATCCCAGTCCCTGTACAAATCCACAGTAGGAAAACGAAAAGACAGACCCAGAGCAACTTTCAGGATAGCACGCTGCGCCCTTTCTACTTCAAGTAAGTGAGTTTTGGCGGCACCTCCCCAAGAAGAGACACAGTAGTCCACAATTTATTTATTAATTTTTTAATAATTTATTTATTAAACATAATTAAACGGGATAGACCCAATTACATAATCATGTAAGACTATTGGAGATGGACTTCGCACTATCAGTGAATATGTCCAACTCCGGGTGCGTGAGCAGGAGCGCGTTCAGTGCCTGCACAGCGGCGACTGCGCGCGCGCCACCGTGCGGCACGGCGGGGGCGCGGACAGTCGATGTCTGCGACCGGAACGTATCCGCGAGTAGTTTTCAGGGACATAAAGTCTTGACTATTGCTCTACACATTCAGGCGAATCCATGACACCCCGCAAAAGTGCTATAGCGGTAGTAACCTCCATACGAGCTCTTCTGAGTTCCAGAGAATTCATCCCTAACATACCGAGTAAGAATTTAGTTGGATACATAAACGGATAATAACCAAAAATTCGTTTATAATAATAGCGAAGGAAAGCTTTTTGAACCTTTTCCAACATTAGTATGTATTTGGCTTCGTGAGGATTCCAAATAGATTGGCACAGGGCGAAGTAGACCATCTTTATCACTTGACGGTCGGCTACATGTCTAAGAGTCTTAAAGATAAAGATGAGTTTACGAAGTCTGGGCACAAGGCTTTCAATGTGAGGTTTGAATGTTAAAGTTTGGTCGAGAACCACCCCAAGGTATCCAATGAAGCTAGTCCTGATGAGGTTAGGACAGGATCACAACGTGTCGTATGAGCTACAGGCGTAAATTTGACAGTTCATATCGAAGTAAAAAATAAAACTTTTGGAGTCGGTGCCAGTCAAGGCATTCTACATTGCACTTCTATTAACTATATATTTTTTTGGCCTTAGCTAGCTAGCACCGACTCCAAAAGTTTTAAATTTTACTTTTTTAAGTCGGTTTGATTTTTTTTATTTAAAATTTTTTTGTTACATCATGTGCCGTTACTTACACTAAAAATCAGCCCATACACGACATTGATGTCATCTAGGTAAACGACTACTTGCCAAAAAGTGATAAGATATTTTTCAGGATTATGAAAAAACTACTAGCCAGATCTTCGTAAAAATTATATGGGAGCACACATAAACCATTTTCTTTCAGATAAAAAAAGAATTATAAAAATCTGTTAACAACTGGCGAAGTTATAGAAAACATACATAAAAAAAAATATACCGTCGACTTGAGAACCTCCTCCTTTTTTTGAAGTCGGTTAAAAATATGATGCATTGTCATCGCAATGCGAGCTCGTTGCTACATCTAATGACTTTTGTTAGCTAGCTAGTGTCAGCATTTGAATATAGAAAAATCGACTTCTCCTGAGCAAAGAAAGGACAGTCATGTAGTAGCAGTTGAATCCTGAATCCTACTAATATTTTAAATCCGAAAGTATCTCAGTTTGTTTGTTACTCTTTCATGCAAAATCTACTGAACCGATTTGGATGAAATTTGACACAGAGTTAGAAGATAACCTGGATTAAAACATAGGCTACTATTAATCCCGATATTGCTACGGGAAGGAACCACGCGGGTGTAATCGCGGGCAGCCGCTAGTACAATTCAATTTTGTCGAAGTGGCTGGTGTTTTTAATGATAAATGCCTCCAATCACCACAGTACATTCCAACAACTGACCGAAGAGTCCCAGGAAGCCGTTGCGCGTGTACTCGAGGCTGCAGTCGACGTCGTCGGAGTTGCTGCAGTACATGGGCCGGTGACCGAACAACACGATCCAGGGCCGCTTTCGCCTGCGTAAACCAAACGTACACCATCATTCATCATTACCCATTTTTATTTCCCCACTGCTGGGCACTGCTCTTCCCTTTAAAACTGATAAGTATCACTTATGATTAATATTAAATAGAAAAATATTGGAATAAATGAACTCTGCCACAAGTGAATTCTCAGATGGGACTCGAACCCACGACCTTCGGGAATCCGGTCTAATGTTGTTTGGCAACGATATGTTCCTTTGTAAATGGTTTTGCTTTTGTTAAAGCTGATAAGTTTCTTACGGCCGTTCTTCTTATCAATTAAAAGATGTCCTGAATGGCTGGTAGGAAAAAAAAATTGAATGATTCGAAAGCACTTATCTATAAGTATATTTGAATAAAAATCTTTGACTTTGACTTTGACTTTGAATGCTCTAACCACTGAGCTACCGAGACTTTCTCTCTAAGTCTAGTAAAATTTATCATAAGTATAAAACTAGCATTGAAAAACGGAAAATTTCGAAAATCATAAGTATTACTTATACAGTCAAGGCTGTTACAAACCTAACTTCAAAGAAGCTACGCTATCGGTTCACAAACCCTACGGCGGAAGACCTTGTAACGAGAAGAACCGGCAAGAAACTCGTCAAAGGCTGATTTTAGTCCTAGCGGTTTTTTTTATTTCGAATGAGTTCGCGTCGTCGTCTCAGCCACATGACACCCACTGTTGTGACATGACACGGTATAGGCCTCCCCCAAGGATCTCCACAACGATCGGTCCTGCGCAGTCCGCATCCAGCGGCTTCCCGCGACCTTCACCAGATCGTCGGTCCACCTTGTCGGAGGCCTACCCACGGAGCGTCGTCCGGTGCGCGGTCGCCATTCCAGAACCTTTCCGCCCCAACGGCCATCGGTTCTTCTCGCTATGTGTCCCGCCCACTGCCACTTCAGCTGAGCAATCCTTCGAGCGATGTCAGTTACTTTAGTTCTCCTACGGATCTCCTCATTTCTGATTCGATCACGTAGGGAAACGCCGAGCATAGCCCTCTCCATTGCACGCTGGGTGACCTTGAGTTTTCTTATCAGACCCATAGTTAGCGACCACGTTTCACTACCGTAAGTCATCACTGGCAACACACACTGGTCATAGACTTTCGTCTTGAGACACTGCGGTAAATTGGACGCGAAGATTTTACGGAGCTTCCCGAATGCTGCCCAACCGAGTTGGATTCGACGGGAGATCTCTTTCTCGAAGTTGGACTTACCTAACTGAATTGTCTGTCCAAGGTAAACGTAGTGGTCAACAACTTCGAGTGTAGTGTTCCCAACGTGAACTGGAGTGGATACAACATGGGAATTTGACATAATTTTCGTCTTATCCATATTCATCCTAAGACCCACTCTTTGGGAAGCACTACGGAGATCTTCGAGCATTGTGTTCAGGTCCTCCAAGGTCTCAGCCATAAGGAGTTCGCACTTGATCCTAATCAAGCTCGGAGGTAGGAAGGGAGCCTAAGGAAGGTGCCTATTAACCATTGCTTTGCAGGACGGATTATAAGTACTTGGAAATAAACTCGCAGGGAGGGAGTTCCACTCCTTTGCTGTATACCAAAAAATCTGCAAATGTTTTTTTTTAATTTTTGCATTTTTCAATGCTAATTTTAAACCTTATGATAAATTTTAAATAGAAAAATATTGGAAAAAGTCAACTCGACCACAAGTCGACATTGGAGAATTTCGACGGTGGTTCGCAAGTCTTGGTAGTTCAGTGGTTAGAGCATTGGACCGGATTTCCAAAGGTCATGGGTTCGAGTCCCATTTTAGAATTCACTTGTGGCCGAGTTGACTTTTTCCAAAAATTTTTCTATTTAAAATTGATCATAAGGTTTAAAAATAGCATTTAAAAATGCAAAAAAAAAAAACATAAATTATTGGCTGTTGCATCTTAATCGATCATTAAACACCTGAAAAGTTGTTTCTTTCGAATGCAAGGATATTCCTAGCATTAATGTGACAACGCTGGCCTACAGTGTATTAAAAATATAAAGGTGTTTGAGAATTTCGGCAGTGGTTCGCAAGTCTCGGTAGCTCAGTTGTTAGAGCATTGGACCGGATTTCCAAAGGTCATGGGTTCGAGTCCCATCTGAGAATTCACTTGTGGCCGAGTTGACTTTTTCCAATATTTTTCTATTTAAAATTTATCATAAAATCTGCAAATGGTTTTAAAAGCATGAAAATCTTACAAATAGGAGCAAGAGTCGGTATTTCTTAAGTCTTCGGTAAGTCTTCGTGTGCTTGTTGATGAGACGGTTTTTCCTAAAAAAAGTTTCTGGAGATCTTTGAGCAGTAGAGTTAACCTATAGAACAACTGTGTAGAAGCCACCAGGTCTTTCTGTGTCTTTACACCAAAGTCGTCGTATGCTTGTTGATGAGACAGTTTTTCTTGAGAAAAAGTTTCTGGAGATCTTTGAGCAGTAGAGTTAACCTATAGAACAACCAGGCCCCTCGCATAATCACCGATATCTTATGGCGCATAAGGCCGTCTTGCTTACCCCGCTAAGATGTCAACGGGACAGTGACATGTTGACCGCTCTGCTAGAGCTACAGTACCGTCAAAAACTAAAATACTGTTGTTTATCAAGTAACTCACCTATTGACGTCCATAGCGGCGACAGTAAGATCCCTCTTGAGCCATTCGTACTGTTCCACCATCAGCTTGATCCCGTACTCCGTGAAGTAGTACACCTCCGTGGAGATGGAAACGAAGTGGATCGGGCCCACGTCGAAGCTGTAGTACAGGTTCGAATCCGGGCCTGGCATCGAGAACCGGGACGAGTAGTGCGAGAAATTGCTGCAACATAATAATGTTTACCTTTATCAAAGTACACACTACAGCAATTTAGACTTGTAGTTCACCTTGAAAGCGCTCTTAGTAGCTTTTAATAGCGGTTGTTTTCGCAGTGAAGTATAAAGCCTGACGTGCAGTTGACTATACAATTACACATATCTACTAGTTTTGGGCTGTGAAATGAAATTCCTTGTTGTTTTCATCGATGGGCCCGAATGGCGCAATTAGTACTGATCATGCCAACTAGACCGGGGATCGTGGGTTTATTCTCCACCTGCTATTACCACTTACTGCGCCATCGGACCTGGTAGATTTAGATTCAATATATTCAACTATAATTTTCACATCACTTATCAATCGATTTAGACTTGTACTGTTGCGACATCCCTAGTAAAATTTGGTGTTAAATTGTGGCGATTCTGGAATGGCGATCACGCACGGGACATAGGTCCGCCAAGACAAGGGACCGACGCGACGATCTGGTGCGCGGTCGCGGGAAGCCGCTGGATGCGGGCAGCGCAGGACCGACTGTCGTGGAGATCCTTAGGGGTTGCCTATACCCAGCAGTGTGTGTCGTGAAGCTGAGATGTTGATGATGGGTTTTATGACTCACTAGCTAGACGCTCTCGTGGTTCCCGGGGCAGGTCATATACGGCAGCGCGGCGGCAATTGGCTGCAGCTTGCGCATGAACCGGTAGCCTACGGTGTGTATGACTTATATGGGTTGTATGTATGAATTGGGGGGTTGTATGACTCGCTAGGCGGCCTCGTGGTTTCCGGGGCAGGTTATATACGGCAGCGCGGCAGCAATGGGCTGCAGCTTGCGCATGAACAATTCGCTCTAATGTGTATGAGTTGTATGACTCACTAGGCGGCCTCGTGGTTTCCGGGGCAGGTCATATACGGCAGCGCGGCGGCAATAGGCTGTATCTTGCGCATGAACCGGTCCCCAACGGTGCCCTCCTCCTCATTCATATCGTACGCGAAGTCCCCAACGTGGAGGATCAAGTCGTACTTCCCTTGGGACACGTCGCGTTTCAGGAACGGCAGGGACTGGGGACAAAGTACTTGGTTAGGTACTAAAGTCCGACCGCTGAGTCAATACTTTACTAATCTAATGTCAGTTTTCGCTATCATGTTAATAAAACATTTTCGAAAATGCGACTTTTGAAAGTATACAAGGCTAATTTAAACATAAATCTTGACAAATCTTATTTTATTCAATTTAATAAATCAAAACATAAACAATATATAAAACAATAACTTTGCTATTAATGTGCCAAAAATGAATGAATCACAATATTTAATTTTTTTAGGAATAACTATTGATGAGGACTTGGATTGGAAAAAACATGTAAACGAATGATGTGCCAAAATAAACAAATTCGTCTATGCAAGGGCATAGACGAATTTGTTTATTTTGGCACATCATTCGTTATCGGTTACGTTTCTGACACGTCTAAGGAGACGTGTCAGAAACGTAACCGATAAAAAAACTGCCATAGTGTCCTATCGTGCATATATAGAGTCGATTCTCCGCTACGGTATCATATTATGGGGAAACAGCACGGAAAAAATAGAGCTTTTATTGCTCAAAAAAAGTGCATTAAGGGCTATTTGTGGCGTATTACCTGACGTGTCTTGCAAAGGACTATTTAAAAGTCTAAGATTATTGCCACTTCCTTCGCTTTACGTTTATGAAGTTGCCGTTTTTGTTCACAAAAATACTAATTTGTTTAAAAAGGTAAATAATTATAGATTGAGAGATCCACAAAGGATGATTTTTGATAATATTCCGAAGTCGGATAAGTATGCAAAAAGTTGCCTTTGTATGTGTGTAAGGGCTATAACAAGATTCCTAAAGAATTAAAAATGCTTAATATAAATATGTTCAAACAAAAATTGTACGAATGGATTAACCAAAAAATTTTTTATGACATAAATTCTTTCTTTAACAAAAATAATTAATTATCAAATTTGTATTGACATTTCTTATTTGTACTGACATTCATATTGTTATTATTTCTGTATTAATTTTGACATGAATTGTATTGTTAATATTTGCATGCTATATTCATTATTAGCGAAACACGTGGACTATAATTTATTGTATCAACTTGTAATACCGTGTTATAAGCAAATAAACAAATTTATTATTTATTATTATTAGTATTTAGAACGCATAGACTGGGACTGCTCACGTACAGTTTCAAATTGTAAAGCATCTATAGTCTTAATCCAGAATACCGCACAGGCACAAATACCACCACAACCAAGGTCCAACCCCTACCGCACAAGACACCGACATCAAATTCATTTGACAGATGGATGTGACATATTGCTCTTAGTCTTTGGTAAGTTTTCATTTGTGTCAAAAAGAAGCAGCAATGTGTCACATCCATCTGTCAAATGAAGCCGATTTCGATGCCGACGCCACTTGCACAGTACGGCCCCAAGTTCTTTTAATATTTCTCAAAATTATATCAGTCCAACAAGTTAAGAAAAATAAAAATGGAATGATAATTTCACAAATTGTAAAAAAATTGTTATTGCATAAACAAATATACTTGTTTATGCAATAACAATTTTTTTACAAAATATTAAAAAATATTGAATGAAAAGTACCAGGACAGCATAACCAACCAGGAGTTATTTACTATTACTATTACTTTATTCAGTCTAGCTAGGCTACACACAAGCACTAACTTGTGAATTTCGTAGAAGCTACGCCAGCAGTTTACAAACCGGCAGGAGACCTTGTAACAGATGAACCGGCATGAAAGTCGTTAAGAGTTGATTTTTCTCCCTTTCTTATTACATACAGAGTCAAAATTTAATAAAATGCTGTATTTTGTGACAGAGAGAACAAAAATCTGTGCTTACCCGAAACAATTCGAGCCATTCCAATGGTTATTATGATATAAGAATGTATTTAATTAAAGACCATAGGAAGAATGTTAATTGCAATTTTAGAACCTACCGACGACTGTTAACAATTCCAAACATTTTTATCGACTTGTCAGAGCGCTTGTGTAGCATGTTCCTAAGGCGCATTTACACGTGTTAATTAATATTTCGGTCAAACACCTTTAGGCTGGGAATACACGTCAGATTTTTCAATCCGATAGTCTGATCAGACAATCGGAAGGCGCTCATGCCATACATTTGTTTGCATACGCAATACACATCCGATCCGACTATCGGATCGGAGTCCGAGTCGGAAAGAATGCAACGCGTTTACGATTTTATTGTCTTATCCAATGCATAATACCCGGCTGTTGTATGCATACTTCGGTACAAAGACGAAATAGCCGTCCGATTCTCCTCCCTATTTGCCAGTTGACTCTCTAGCGCATATTATTTTACTCTTTGGACTGAATTTAGAAAAAGTCGAACGCAAAAATCGGACTTGTATTGAGTGAATCCGATCAGATTGTTTGATCAGACAACCCGAAGCAAAATCGGACGTCTATTGCCAGCTTTAGGCGATATTCGAGTGCACTCGCTTTGGACAGTCGTTTAGGCTTACAACGTCACCCACTCATAGCCGTTCAATGGATCGTGCGCGGCAGTGGACTACTGGATGGAAACTGATTGTACTCAGGTCAATTTGTCTATTTGCAACGACTCGGTACGAAATAATACAGGGAAAAAAGCCCTTGATGAGATTCTTGCCGGTTCTTCTTTTTCCAAAGTCTCCCGTCTTAGGGTTTAGCGAACCGATGGCGTAGCTTCTTTGTTGTTCAATGCTTGTAACAGCCTTTTTTTATCATGTATAGGTTAGCGCTTGACCGCTATCTCGCCTGATGGTAAGCGATGAGGCGATCTAGGATGAAACGCGCTTGCCTAGAAGATACCTATTCACACGCGACTTGAAGGCCCCCCAATTGTAAGGCAAAGAATTCCACTCTCTGGCAGTACTGATGATTATATTTGACGCAAAATGTTTAGTGCGAATCTTTGGGATATCAACCATAAAGCGGTGGAGCATTTTTGAACATCTGGTTGTCCGATGGCAAAAGGAGGTGGTGGGATAAGGCAGTGCGATTCAGCTGCACACTCACCGAAATGTATCCGATAGAAAACCGATAAACTTGCAACCATTCGTCTATGCTCAAGGCTTTTGAGCTTACTATGAAAGAGGTCATTGTTGCCGATGAGCTTCTTGGCCCTCTGCTCAATGGGCTTAAGCGTCTGGAGCTGGTATTGGGCGGAAGCATCCCAAAGATGAGAACAGTACTCCATACAAGATCGAACTCGCGCTTGGTATAGATTGAGCAACTGTTCCGATGTGAAGTACTTTCTCACTTTTGCAAGAACGCCAACCTTTTTTATGCTAATTGAGCTTTATTCTCAATGAATGACGCAAAATTGAGAGAATTGGTGACAATGAAATACCGAAAAGCTCAAGATGGTCAGTAGTCGGCACGGATACACCTCGGAAAGAAGGTTTCAGGTCGTAAGGACTCCTTTTTCTGACTTCCTAAAAAAGACACCCAGGTGTGTCTTCTCTTTGAGGGGTTAAACCTGACCAGATTGGCATCGCCCCATTCGGAGACTGCCTGCAGGGATAGGTTCATGCGACCGATCATCGCCTCCCTATGACACTGGACATGTTCAGCGCTGGCTCGTGCATCAGGCATATAACTCTCTACAACGATGTTATCATCTGCGTACCCCAAAATACCGGGCCTAAGCAAGTCGTTAATATATAGCAGAAAAAGTATTGCAGAGAGTACCGACCCCTGAGGGACGCCGGCATTAATATCCAATTGTTCGGACGACCAGCCATCAATGGCAACTCGAATCGACCGGGCCTTAATTTATTAATCAATTTCATTTCCATTTTCAAAAGCCTATCAATTAACAAAGCTTATTCGAAACCTACTGTAGGCAATGATCTGAAACCAGATAGGCGATTGAATTGAAACGTGATCGTATTCATTGAAATAAAACAACTTTTACGGATATCGAACGCGCTATATTTCCACGAACTAAGTTGTAATTGTCCGTATTTTTAGGTTTTTAGGGGTTTTTCGGAGTCATCCCGTGACCACGGCAGCTGTAAAGGTGCCGAAACGTCGGGATTATCGAAAACCCCTAAAAAACCAAAAAATACGGACATTTACAACTTAGTTCCTGGAAATATAGCGCGTTTGATATCCGTAAAAGTTGTTTTATTTCAATGAACAGTGCGCGCCAAAACATAGGATGTACGTATGTGATCGTATTCCTTTGACAGTTCATATTGTTTTATAGCGGATTGAAAATTATGTTTTTTTTAAATTAACGATGGGGCTCAGCCTTCATGATACCTTATGTTAAGTATTGATAAGGCTGAAGATGGAAGCGAGCCTCTCCTGAGGAACTGGCTATCTTAACTGCCGGAACACAACAATGTTGAAAACATTGTTGTTATGGCGTCAGACTTAGATAAGATGGTGGTAGCTAGCCAGGCGGACTTACAACAAGTCCAACCACCATCCAAACCGAATACAATATGTACCCCCGCTGAGGATCGAACCCGGGATCCCTGGGTCTGAAACCGGTGGATGTACCACTAGACCACAGGCGGTTAACTGTCTAACTAATGAATACGATTACTTTATGCAATCGCACCCCAACGCCAATGGCGACGTTGAGGTGAGAGTAATGTTTATAGGTAAAGTTTTTACTCTCAAGTCAAGCTGCACCCTTAAACCTCTATGAACCCCACAAGGAGACTTTATTATATGGCGTTATGTACCTATCTATAGCTGTGTAGTGTCGGCTTAGAATAGCCCTACCCCCTCTCATCCCGTGGGTGTCGTAAAAGGCGACTAAGGGACTCAGCCTTCAGGAGACAGGCAGCAGCGTCTCCTACATACTTGGCCATACTGCGATCGCCAACCCTCCTGCCAAGAGTGGCGATTATGGCAAACCCCCCCTTATTGGGGGAGGCCTTTACCCAGCAGTGGGTGTTATTTGGCTGAGACGACAATGTACCTATACCTACTATATGTACTTATAATCAATAGGTGATGACTTACTTTGGAATCGTTGAGGCCCATATCCCCGTAGATGGCGATTCGGACCACCCAGTCCTCGCCGGCCGGTGGCGTCCTGAACGAGAACTGTTCCGACCACCCATCCTCGGACCCCACCTGGTATACTGGAACAACGGCACAAAATGATTATTTTTCTGTTGTAAGCGTGTTTGTCCACCGCTGCCGTCACCGGAGCGTCAGCAAGACGTGTTTGTCCACTGGTTGACGAGCTAGCGGTTGACAGGCTGCTATACAATAAATATAGGTGTCGCAGCGACACTGTACGTCGCTACTCGCTACCTCGGCGCTGCCATCTCGTGACGTGACGTTTCGGTGACAAACCGGTCAAACGGGCTTAGGCCATATTCGGATTACGTCATTGGGATTACGTATTTTTTTTTGTAATATTATCAAATACTTAATGCTAGAAATAATAAGGTAAATCTGACATTTGGAGACAAGTTTTTTATATCTGCAATCAGCCTCTAGCTAGGCTATTATCAGATTGTATACATTTAAGGTTTTCAGGACTTCACACATCCAACTTCTCAAGGAATCCTCAGAGCAAGTGACTATTAACTGATGAACACAACAATGGGTACTGAAAACTTTGTTGTTATGAGAAGGGAATAGATCGATAAGATGGCGATAGCCGGTAGCTATCAAGACGGACTCAGCGCAAGTCCTACCATCAACCAAAACAAATACAATACGAGTATGTAACCCAACGGGGTCGTTTCCCCGTTGGGTTACATACTCGGTACCTATGAATCAGATAGGTACTGGCAGTGTTACCACTATATAGCGTAAAGAGGCGATTAATCTAATTAAGTATAACTTTTTAATTTTGCATTTTACAGTGCTATTTTTATGTGATAAATATTAAACAAGATAAAAACATTTTATAAAAAAAAATCAAACCGACTTCAAAAAGTAAAAAATAAAACTTTTGGAGTCGGTGCCAGCCAGGGCATTCAAATAATAATAATCAAATAATCAAATCTTTATTGCTGACCAAGTGTGATTACAAAGGTGTTATTAGATGTTATAGTACTTAATACTTAGTCGCCCTTTCCGGACGCAGTAATTCAATAGAGCGCTCCCAATATATTATAATAAAAACAAAAGAAATTTTTTAAATTAAGAAAATCACCTAAATTAGGCCAAAATGAAAATGAAGATCGTCATATCAACATTATAATATTGTTAGTATAATAGAATTGTATTATTATATATTGTTGTATTGGTATTTCAATTTTATTCTTACTATGTTACTTATCATGTTGTCATTTTAATTTAATGTAGTTTCAATATTTATTTATTATTTAATTTAGAAATAGGTAGTATTTATGATATTATTTTGTTAGATAGAGGTAGACAGTTTGGTGTTTATTTGGATGTTAAGTATTCATTTACAGAATAGAAACAGTTTTCAATTAGGTATTTTCGTAGCTTGTTTTGGAATGCTTTAATTGTTGGTAAATATTTTATTTCATGTGGTAATTTGTTGAATATTTTTACAGCCATGTAGTATGGACTGCAGTTTAACATGTTTATTCTTGAATGGGGGAGGTATAATCTATTTTTATGACGAGTATTTATAGTGTGGGTCTCACTTACTTTTTTAAACTTATCTTTGTTTTTAAAAACGAATATACATATGTCAAGTATATAAATGGAGGGTAAAGTGAGCATTTTATTTTTTATAAAGTATGGCCTGCAGCTGTCTGTGTTTTCAATTTGAGCAATGATTCTAAGGCATCGTTTTTGCATGATGAACAGTTCTGGAGCATCCACACTATTTCCCCACAGCATCACGCCGTACCGTAACCAAGCGTAGGCGTATGCGTAGTAGGTAGATAGTGCGGTCTCTGTGTTTGTGCTGATTTTTACTTGAAGTAAAGCGTAACTGAATTTGGCTAGTTTGGTTTTGATATATGAAATGTGTTCTTTCCAATTTATATTTGTGTCAATTTTTATTCCAAGAAGGTTGAATTCGTTAACAGTTTCTATTTCGGTATTTTTATAATCTAAATTAATGTTTAAAGGGGGTGTCTGGTAAGATCTAAATTGTATGAGTTTTGTTTTTTGAAAATTTACTTCCAGGTTATGGTCACTAAGCCAGCTGGTGATGTCATTTAAGATTTTGGTGATTGATGGAACGGGATTTACATTTTTTTCGCATTTCAGAAGGACAGACAAATCATCAGCGAACAATACCGGTAATGCTACATTGTTATTTAATATCTTGGGGAGGTCATTGATATATAATAAAAATAATATACAGCCCAACACGCTGCCCTGAGGAATTGAGCAGGTGAGAGTAGTTTCTTCAGAACGTATTGTCCGCATTTCATTATTTTTATCGTCATAATGTTCAATTTGTACAAGTTGTTTTCTATTAAACAAGTATGATTTAAACCAGTCAAAGGCGTAACCTCTAATACCAGACCCATATAATTTTGACAATAGAATATCGTATGCAACTTTATCGTATGCCTTTGTCATGTCTAGCAGTATACCTACAGCAACTTTTTTATCATTAACATACTGTAGTGCTGTTTGAATAAAATTGTAAACTGCCAGTGTGGTTGATTTTGATTTTCTGAACCCATTTTGGCTGTCATCTAAGATGTTGTATTTTTCTAAAAACGCTGTTAGTTGGTTGTACATTGCCTTTTCGAATATTTTTGAAAAGGTTGGTAGTAGGGCTATTGGTCTGTAGTTATTCGGTAATTTCGAATCATCTTTTTTGTGGATCGGTATTATTATTGCAGTTTTTAGTGCATCCGGAAAACAACCTTCACTAAAACTCTGATTAATTAAATGCGTTAAGGGTTGAAACAATTCATCAGCACATTGTTTTATTAAGATGGG
The DNA here is from genome assembly GCA_910589605.1 of Chrysoteuchia culmella. Classification (NCBI taxonomy): domain Eukaryota; kingdom Metazoa; phylum Arthropoda; class Insecta; order Lepidoptera; family Crambidae; genus Chrysoteuchia; species Chrysoteuchia culmella. Next base: position 672,451 of record OU342657.1, read on the forward strand.
AGGTATGTCATCAATGCCACAACTGTGTTTATTTTTAATAGATTTTATAATTTCAAAAATTTCTTTATAGGTTGTTGGGCGTAAGTACATTGAAGTAGCAGGTGAGTTTATGACAGAATGTCCGGTTTTTTTATTATTATTTGATGTTTTACCTACTGATGAAAAATGTTTGTTAAATATATTTGATATTGTTATTGGGCATTCGACGTTGACATTATTATCTTTTAGAATTATATTTTTATGTTTTTTGTTTTTGGTTTTTCCAGTATTTTGATTAATGATTCGCCACATTGTTTTATATTTATTATCTGATTTGTTTATTTGCCGTATGTATTCCTTTTTGCGGGATATTTTTATGCTTCGTTTTAAAATTTGTGAATATGTATTGAAGTATTTCCTTATTATTTTATTATTTGTTTCGTTTACTATAACTTTAAGCATTCTTTTGTGTTTGCAAGATTTTTTTAAACCTGATGTTAACCACGTCTTTTTTTTATTGTTATTTATTTTTACATTTATTATTGGTATATTCTTGTTTAAGCATGTTTTAATAGTTTCTAAGAATGCATTGTAATTTTTATTTATATCATTATGTGAATTCATTATTTGTGTCCAATTTATGTTTGCTAAGCATGTTTTGAAATTATTTATGTTTTCTTTTGTAAATACTCGTTTCTTTTTATACCAAATTTTATTATTATTTATATTTTGTTTTAATTTAATATTTACAGCTCTGTGGTCAGACAAACCAAAGGCGTGAACTGAGTATTCTTTTATTGATTCTTTATCATTTGTAAAAGCCAAGTCAATGCATGTAGCTGATGTATTTGTTACTCTAGTCGGTTCGTTTATCAAAGATTTCAAGTTGGAAGAATGCATTAGAGTTAAAAATTCTTCAGTTTGTTTATTTCTATTCAAAAGGTCGATGTTAAAATCTCCAAGGAGTAGTAGACGTTTGTTGTTATCTTTGATACTTAAAGTTCTTAGCAATTTATTCATTTGATCATGGAAGATATTGATATTACGATCGGGCCTATATACATTTATAATAATAGTACTTATTTTTGGAATTTCAATTGCACTAAATTCAACAATAAATTCTTTAGAAAACTTAACAATATTTTTCCTTTCAAAACAGTCTATATAATCTTTTACAAATATACATACTCCTCCGCCTACATGTTTCTTACGACAAAAGTTAGATACAATTTTATAACCAGGAAGTACTATTGAATCACAATAATTTTGGTTTTTCCATATTTCTGACAGCGCAAGTATGTCTATATTATGTTCTAGCAGTAGCTCTTCTAATAAGTCCAGTTTGTTTCCGATGCTTTGGATATTTTGACAAGTGATTAATAATCCTGTATTTTTTTCTTTATTTGAATATGTTCTGGTAGATGTTTTAGTTCGAGTACGGTTGATGTTTTCGAAATGTATTTCTTCTAATATCTCGGTTAGAGCAAAACTGACCGCTTCGTTGGGTGTTTTGTTCTTGACTGCAATTATTTTCTTCTTTAGAATTTAATTTTGCCTCGTAATCCTCCACATTTATTTTCTTTCCTTCTATAAAGAGTTGATTATCCTTTATAGCAGCGAACAAGCCTTTGTTTCTAGCCGCGAGCATAGCTTCCCTCATTCTTCTTCTCTCTTTCCTTGAGGTTTCATCCAAGAATTCTGAAATATATATGTGAGTCCCTCGAAAGTAAGAGCTATTTTCTATAATGTATTTTGTCATTTTCTTGCTGATGAGTTCCATAACTAAGGGCCGGTTTTTGTTGTTGTGAAATCTGCCAACTCTGTATGTGTCTTCTATAGAACTCATGATATCGATATCTAAGATCTCTCGAAACATATCAGTTAATCGGTTATGTAAGTGGACCTCAGGTTCGTTGTGATATTCAGAAAAGCCATATATTACTAATTTCCTTTTGTTGTCTGGTTTAAATTGCTTGTCAGGATACTTAATTTTCGTTTCTATGTCAACTAGTTCTTTTTGTAATTTTAGGTTTTCTTCTTTTAGTTTGTCTATTTCTTTAGTAATTTTTTGTAAATCAAATTTTCTCTCTATATTTTCTGTCGTGTATAATTCCATCAGTTCGACTTTAATATCATCTTTTATCTTTAAGACAGCTTTATTTACCTCCATTTGAATAGCATTTTGTAGTTCTGTTACGATAGATTTATTGTTTTCTTGTAGTTTTAAAGTTATCAGGTCGCTTAGTTGTTGCATTGTTATTTCTTGCATTTTTTTATCTTTCTCCGTGCTACTAGAATCAAGTGTATTGCCTAATTGACTCAGATCCTGGAAAGATGATGTCCGATCAAAGGAAGGTGCTGGTCGTTTCCTTACTGTGACATTGCTGATATCCTGCGATGACGGCGAAGTGTTAAGTTGATCAAAATTAATATTCTCCTTTTCTCGTACTGGTGTATTAACGTTTCCAACTTTTGGCATTTTACAATAACATGCTTGGCATTTCCATTGTTTTCGATGGTCGCCAGTTAATGTGTTGTAGAACCGTTGACTGGACACATTAGCGCATTGTAGATCATATTTTTCAGCACACAGGCAGCATGTTAAAAATTCGTTTTTGGGAAGTACTTGGGTACAGCCTGCGCAGATGAGCGGCATATTGTATTATTTTATCGAAATAAATCGGAGGTCGGATCGGAACATGTGAATGATCAGAACGTGAGTCGGATCGGAACGTATGTCGGATCGGGTCGTGTGTGGCGGCTCGAAAGTATGCCTTTGTAGTATGTTTTTCAATGAGCAATTAATTTCCCGCCAGAGGTCACTGGTTGTTTACAAAAATATTTCGAATTATTTTACTCTTTGATATTTTGTATGGGGAGGTAGGTTTGAAATTTGTGTTATTTTTAAATTATTCTTGAGATATTAATTAACACTTTTTAATATCACTTTTTGTAATGTTTTAATTCTTTTACAGTTATTTCCACAACCTTTTTTGATAGTTTACAGATGATTTTTCATTGTTCATAGCTTTTATTTACACTTTTTTCTACAAGTTTTAATTCACAGTTTTCACTAGGTTCTCAACATATTTTTGCTGAGATAACACTTCCACAGTTCTTTCACAACACTTTCTTTTGTAACTAATTACTTTTATTGCAATAACACGACTTAAAGTATTTTTTAAACTAAAAATATGCGGAGCTATATTGTTTGCGTGCGAGGGGCGCCCTATACACTACATTGAACATTCTACATTGAACTTCTATTAACTATATATTTTTTGGCCTTAGCTAGCTTGCACCGACTATAAAAGTTTTATTTTTTACTTTTTGAAGTCGGTTTGTTTTTTTTTTATAAAATGTTTTTATTTCAGATTTTTTAGTTACATCATGTGCCGTTACTTACACTAAAAATCAGCCCATACACAACAATGTCATCTAGGTAAACGACTACTTGCCAAAAGGTGATTTATATTTTTCAAGATTATGAAAAAACTACTAGCCAGATCTTCGTAAAAATTATATGGGACCAAATTGACAGTGTACCCGATCGAACAAAAAAACAACTATTAAAATCGGATCACCAACACCGGAGTAATCGGTATACATACATCAGACAAAAAAAAAAAAAAAAAAAAAAAATACGCGTTGATTTGAGTACCTCCCTCCTTTTTTGTTGAAGTCGGTAAAAATATACTACAAAAACGCAGCTTGTCTCATGTCGCCCTGACGGGATTCGAACTCGCATCCTTGGGAATACGGCCCAACGCACTAACCAATTATGCTACAGAGACCTAAAATGCGTATTGCGTTGGCCCGGATTCCCAAGGATTTCAAAGTTTTCTAATTTAATATTTATCACATAAAAATAGCATTGCAAAATGCAAGATTAAAAAGTTATACTTAATTAGATTAATCGCCTCTTTACGCTATATAGTGGTAACACTGCCAGTACCTATCTGATTCACAGGTCCCGAGTTCGTTTCCCCGTTGGGGGAGTATATCAGGCGATTAATCTGTTGTTATTGTTACTAAATGTTGTGAAACGTAATAAACATCTAGATATTTATATCAATCAACATAATATGACGCTAACCGAAGCGATGACATAGAAGCGAGTCGCTTATCATTTTGTTTTGACTTTATTGTTTTTGTACCACTTAGGTCATTTGTCTGAGATCAAGATACGTACAATTTCATCAACAAACAAAATTTTACCCTCTGGTAAGTTGCCATTTGTAATGAGTGTACAAAAAACGATACTTACTACACAATAATTGTAGGTTATGCACTAAGGGGATAAAGTCAGTGTCTAATGTCACGGGCAGCATATTGAATCCTGAGCGACACGAAGGATTCTGTAGTTAATTAAGATTTCAATTTCTGAGCGATGCGAGGGAATTATTGTAAGAATCCTGAATGGAGCGAAGGATTCAAGTCTGCCCAAGGCTAAGACACTTTTATCCCCGAGGAGCATACCCTACTTTATACACCTACAGTACCTAATAAAAAATAAATTATAAATTATAAATGACAACAATTTAACAATTCGCGGAAAAGGATCTGTAGATAGGTACATATTTTAGTAGTCCAGGAATTGAGTATCGCAGTTTTTTCCGAAGTTTTCCCGACATTCAATTTCAAAAGCTTAAGACTAATTTTTTTATGATTTAATCTAAGGACTTAATTATAAATAAATGTCTAGTTTGGGGTTTTTTTCTGTCAGTACTCGTAGTAAAAGACGATATTACTTGCCAAATTTCATAGTTCTAGGTCAACGGAAAGTACCCTATGAATTTTAATTCCATTGAGAGTGTCGAAGTATACGTTTTTGCGGCATAAATGGCCTTACCTTTTTTAACGTTAATTTTGAAGTTTGAATTTTTTACCCCTTCAACAGATTGTTGACCTGAATATGATTTTAATTTGAACTCGAGATAAACGAGGACGACGGCTGACGGACGGACAGACGGACAACAAAGTGATCCTATGAGGGTTCCTTTCTTTTCTCTAGAGGTTCGGAACCCTAAAAATAGGCGAGACTTCGTCTATTTCTGAGCTATTGATTTGTGCTTTGTATTTATAGTGTGCTGGCTGACTAGTCACCACACCCAATGAAATAAAAGAAAACAGCTATGTTGGTTGGTGTTGACAGGTAAATCATCGATTTATCGTCATAGTCTTTTGATGTAGATCCTTTGTTCCTTTAGAAACCCTGTAACTTATATATTTTTTCCCCTGTGAGTAATAGTGTGACACATTTTGGGTGTGACTTTTTAGAAACAAAGGCTATATAAATACCCTACTGATACTATTAGTGTTACGAGTTTGGACGTTTGGATGTTTACATTTTTGTTCGTACGTAAAAAGGTGATGAAGTAACAAAAATGGAGGAATATTACTGCTACCGATTTCTTTTATTGTTTGCTGCTATCCGCAAAAAATGCCAGAGGCTTAACGACTGAGCACTATAGTTCCGATGAACAAAAGAAAAGGGAACAGATAAGAATGTAACAACTATCGCGGAATCAAGCTATTGAGTCATATACTATGAAGCTTTACGAAAGAGTGATTGACAGTCTCCTAGATCAGAGTGCTCATTATCCAGTAATCACTATGGCTTTGTACCATGCTTGCTCTGAACATAGCTGAGGAATATCACGCTTAAAACCAGCCGATGTACGTTACATTTTAGGACATGGAAAAGACGTTTGATCGAGTGCCGAGAAATAAGATCTGGTGGGACCTCCGCAAGAGGAACATCCCCGAACATTATATTAACATCATATCCGACATATACAAGAATGCAAGATCAATTATACGGTGGGCAAGTGGGCAAGACCAAATCGATAGCGATCCCAGAAAGCGTACATCAGGGCCACAGACCTATATCGAGATAGACGTAAAGAGCGCTTAAAACTGTATAAGAACATAGCGTCTCCAAAAGAGCGAGATTTAGTGATGAGTAAATGTTATTGGCGAGCTTTTGCAAGAAAGCACTGCACAATTAACCATTTTCGTTTCAGAGTGACGCGTGTTTTCATGGCAATGGTCTCAAGCGAACTATCTTAGGTCGTAAAACTTTGACCGTGACGTGAATCAAACTTTTGTCACGCAAGATACGTACACTTTTACCGTCTATCTCAATATAGGTCTGTGATCAGGGCTCTTTACTGAGTCCGTTTCTATTTTGCCTGGTTTTGGACTCGCTTACTAAGTTGGCGCAGGCTTCAGCCTCATGGACTTTTATCTACGTAGACGACGACGTTGCTATCTGCACCGAGATTCGCTCGGAGGTTCAAGAAGCGCTTCTGGCGTGAAAACACCAGTTGTAGGCTGGCGGCCTTGTGTTGAGTGTTGCAAAGACCCAATATATGTATAATGCTGCAGACCCAAGCGAAATAACCAGTCTCGACATAATTTGTAGAGAGTAGGTGCGAGGAAGCCTTGGTGTACGTGAGATTAGGTTGCGATGGTATGGGCACGTCAAGAGGAGGCCAACCGACTATGTCGGAAATTCGGCACTGCATCTTTCACTCCCTGGTCGAAAATCAAGAGGTAGGTTCAAAACAAGATGGAAAGATGTAGTGTCAAAGCATATGAGGGAGAATCAAGCATCCGACTCTGACGTCGTGGATAGAGCGAAGTGGAGAAGAAATTAGGAAAGCTGAGCCCACCACCATGTGGTATATGTAGCTTGGATGAGAATCACGAAAAAATGGCTGAACAAATTTTGATGCTGTCTACCCTGGATAAAACATAGAATTTTATTCTGGTATATTTCTGTATACCTGGTTGGTCTCACCCATGTTGCCATAACTGCACGGCAACACGGACTACAGGGTGAAGCCATGGACCTAGTTTATAAATCTAAAAGCGATTAAAAAAATCTTACCATAGCGTGTATCAAACTTAAGGTCCTTCATGGTGGCCCGGTGGATCCACTGGCGACGCTTCATCTGGCCACCATCTATGAATACACTGCTTTCTCCAGTTGCCTCTTGATCAAGAGTTGAGACACCATACTTCACCACTGAGGCTGTGTCATTGAATGTCGACCATGTTGCTACAAAGTTGTTGGTCTTTTCTGTCAAATAAAATTATTATGTTAATAATAATCCCTGTAAAAACTTCATCTGCAACAGAGTCGTAAGACAGTGGAACAAGCTTCCAGAAGATGTTGTTTCAGCTGCCAACATCAACCAATTCAAGAACAGACTTGATAAATACCTACAATATATGGATTAAATAAACTATGCCACTATCAGGATACAGGCGGTATCAGTTGCATCAACTGCTTGCCTGTTAAATAATAATAATAATAATAAATAGACTACTTTCAACATTGTGTAATTAGTATCTACGTATGCTAAGTTTCTAGTATCTGAAATTATTGATAGACTAGGAGTGGTCTGGCAAACTGATTTATTGTCAATAAGGAGAACTCACAACTATAAAATACTTTATAAAAACACAATTCACATCTTAACCATATGAAGCTCGAAACTGAAGTCCACCATTGTTTATAAACATACTTTGAAAAATGACCCATGTGCATTTGATTGCAGAACACTGGTTCTTTATGAACAGTATTCCATAAAGAACCTCCTTTCGAAAAAAATAATTATCATAATAAAGTACCTACTTCAATCTTCACCTTTTGATATAAAATTGGCAAAAACAATTCATATAGGCTGTTAATAGGCTGTCTGTTAACTTTTTTCATTCAAATCACCATAATAATAGCAATAACAAAGTGTTATCCTCATTAAATTTCCTTGATCATGTTTTGCTAAAAGCCTGTGTGGGTGGTATTATCTCTTACATTGAAAATGAAGGCGTTATCATTTTTATGATAATGAAATAACTGGAAACAAAGGTCTGATTAAAAGTTCAGCTTTATTATTCTGTTTAGATTTATTACTTATTAAAATGTATATGTGATGTAGTAAAATTTACCTTTCCACATCTGTAATGTAGCGTAGGGTAATTGGATTTATGTTAACTGTAATTATTAGCTACCAAATCTCACTCATATTGTGACAACTGGTAGTTAAAGACTATGTTAGCTGATAGTGAAAGAAAATCAATAAACATGAAATGGTCAGAGAATCTCATTATAAAAACTGACTAGAATTATAATATGTAATGTTCTAATAAAGCAATAGGTACTAAATTATCTATTTAACTAAATTAATTTATCAAACTTGAACTGGACACCAGTGTCCAGAGTACAATTGAATATCTATTGTCTTATAATCCAGGGCCTGAAAGGTTAAATCTAAAAGTAAAAATACTACTGATGCTAGCATTGCACTCCTCAAACATATTTTTGAGGCTTGGGAGGGCAAGCAAGACGTAATTGGTATATTCTGTGACCTGTCTAAAGCCTTCGATTGCGTTGATCACGTTACACTTTTAAAGAAGCTAGAACATTATGGTGTCTCTAAGAAATCTGTTAGCCTTTTGCAGTCATACTTGCACAATAGAAATCAAAAAGTAATTGTCAATAATACTGCTTCTACTGGAGCCCCCATTATTATGGGTGTGCCACAAGGTTCAATATTGGGCCCTTTGCTGTTTTTAATTTATATTAACGATCTCCCTCATTACACGAGTAATTTATGTGAGGCAGTACTATTTGCAGATGATACATCTTTAATTTTTAAAATTGATAGAGGAAACAATTGTCCTGACGAAGTAAATAGTGCTCTCTCTCAAGTCGCACACTGGTTCAACAGTAATAATATGTCTCTTAACCCTTCTAAAACCAAGTTTGTTAGATTCTCATTACCTAACGTAGTGCAGGTCGATATGCATACCAATTTGAATGGGAATGTAGTAGAGTTAGTTGAGAGTACAAAATTTCTTGGCATTACATTGGATTCAAGGCTGCAATGGGATCCACATATTGAAGCCTTGTCGAGTAGACTTAGTTCTGCGGCTTTTGCAATAAAGAAAATAAGGCTCTTAACTGATATTGAAACGGCAAGACTAGTTTACTTTAGCTATTTTCATAGTGTAATGTCCTATGGCCTGTTGTTGTGGGGCTCAGCAGCTAATATAGAAAATGTTTTTATACTTCAAAAAAGAGCTGTGCGCGCCATTTACAACCTTCGACGGAGAGATTCTCTTAAGGATTTGTTTAAAGAGATTAATATACTAACTTTGGCGGGACAATACATCTATGATAATATAGTATATGTAAGGAAACATCTTGATTTATTTATTAAGCATAGCGATGTCCATAATTTTAATACTAGAAATAAGAATAAGCTTGCCGTTCCAAAATTTCGACTTGAAAAATGTAGACGCTCGTTTTTGGGGAAAGGTATCGCTTTTTTTAATAAAGTTCCACAACAATTGATAGAGCTGTCTTTGCATAAATTTAAAATATATGTTAAAAAGTCACTCTTAAGCAAAGGTTATTACAAGGTAGGTGATTATTTAAAAGACCAAAATGCATGGATGTGATACTAACATAAAACATAACTATTATAAATTAGATAAAAGGAAAATATTCTAATAATTGAATATTGGAAAATTTTCCTCTTATATTAAATATATTTCAAAATTGTAAATTTGTGCTTGGCAACAACATGTTCCATTGTAAATGTTGTTGTTTCTGTTAAAGCTGATAAGTTTCTTGCGGCCGTTCTTCTTATCAGTTAAAAGATGTCCTGAATGGCTGGTAGGGAAAAATAAATTTTGGACTATTCGAAAGTACTTATCTATAAGTCTATTTGAATAAAAATCTTTGACTTTGACTTTGACTTTGAATCCTGGCCAGCAATTATATCCTCCTTTTATGCATAGTAGGTATTAAATGTCTTAGTTGTCTATTTGTCTTGGTCTGGGTGTTTAATATGTATATTATGTATGTATTTACAAAAAAAAAGTATATATGTATGTTTATCTGTTATCTAGTATCCATAACACAAGTTCTTCATGATACTTAACGTGGGCTAGATAATTGATGTGATTGTATATAAATATTTATTTTATTTATTTATTTATTTTATTTCGTTGTAATGGACAAGTCTTTTATTGGACAAAATTTACATGTAGGTATTTAAACCATTTGCTGGCCTGGCAATGAAGATGACAATAGAATTTTTATTGTTATAAATTATATGTCTACTTGCCGGTACAGAGGTGAACAAATCATACCTTTGATTAGAAATCATTCATTTCCAATAAAACTTCCCATGTTTTTATAGTACCTACTTAAAGTCAATGACTTACTACGAATAAAAGGTTTCTTACCTCCAAAAGAAAGGTGAACTTGTTCTGGCTGAAGGTAGTTATTATTCCGAAATATGTTTTTAGACGAACACACACTTAACATTAACAACAATAATAAGAACTTCATTTTTAAAATCGAGTTAACTAATTATCACGAATTGCGTTTAAGCAAAGAGAAAAACACTGGAACTATTTTAAGTCCCTTGTCGATAATTGGTTTTATTTTGTTACACAAACATTTAGCAAGTGTAGCTTTGCAAACAAAGGGCTGTGCTGTGATGTGATAAGTATGAATGAATAAATTATTTTACTGTTTGTTTTTATTTTTCAAGTCAAGTCAAAATCAATTCACAATCACAAACTGTCAGTGTCAATGTCATTATATGACTTTGACAGAAAGGTTAAGGCACTTTCACACCAAACAATTCAAAAATTGAAACAAATAGCAGTCGCCTGCCACCGCACGCACCGGCTAGTCGCCTCTTGAAGAGTGTCAGTCTATGTCGGCAATTGTGAGTTCTTAAACGTATTTGTTGTAACGTGTAATATGTTACAATAGGTATAAACAATAACGTTACAACAATGGTAGAAAATATTGTCTTTAGTCTTTTTCTTAGCTTATCTGGGGGGCTATCGCGTAAAAAATATGGATATGGACATGCGATGCTCAGTGGTAAATGGGCGTTTGCAGTGTGACCAACACCCCTACCGCTTAACGGTACCTATTGCTATCGAACTGAACTCTGAGAAACCTTTCAATGACAAGGTTTTTGTCCGTAGGAATTGGAAAAAACCTTATCATTGAAGGGTTTTATGTATATTTTTATTCATCTATTGGATTTACTATTCCATTTTTAGTATAAAAGTGATAGCGTGCGCAGACAGACTATCTATGCGTAGTAGTCCGACGGACACGTTTTGCCAGAGCAATCGTATAATCTATAGCTTTAACGATAGCAATACCGTTAGGCGGTAGGTAGGCGGATCTATACGGGTGATAAGTATAATTATGCATCATTGCTTCCAGGGGGTCAATTCAGTAATTTTTTTGTTATAATCGTCTCTCAATGGTGTGTGGCCACACGATAATTCGTATTCAGTAGTAAACTTAAATACTACTAACGCCACCTAACGTGGCCAATGTAATTGTGTCTTACGTTTCGCTGCCGGCGCCGCACGGCAGTGCAGCGCTGGCATCGCATATATAAACGTCTATATAATTTGTGGTGAGCCGTGAACAAAAGAGACGAGACTTGTGTTAGTGTCGCTCACGCATGGCGTTCTTGCTTTGTAACTAGAATAATAGAATAACGAGCCCGTAATAAATGACTGTAACTCGACTGTAAGTGTGAAATAAAATATTGGTGAGATAAGTTGTATCGTGTCATTTTTACATCGCACGCATCCACTAAAGGTGTTTCAAAAGTAGTATTTATTTACACTGTTGTAACAAGAACTGTGTAAAACAGCACTACCATTGAAATACCACTGGAATACGATTGTGATTAAGGATTAGCAGAATTGGGCCCCAGGTTTTGTTAATTTATTTGAAAGAAAGAAAGAAAGAAAAATGTTTATTTGACATCCACACGACGATACACAGATACAGATAAAAAATAAATAAAAATTAAATGCAACACATATACAACGCACACTGAACTGCGCATCGTCGCATGTCGCCAAACTGTGCCAAGCTCAGTATAAGCAGCAAGCTGGGCCTGCTGCACTGATATTCTGCTTGACACAGCAGTGACAACCATAACGACAGATGAAAGTATTAAAATAAACAAAAGAAAATTAAAAAATAAAATTCACTTACACAAAAACACAACTCTAATTAAACTAGTCTGTGACACACAACTGACAGTGACAGTTTGTGTCACAAACAAAGTAAAAAACTTTCCACAAACTTTTCTTTAGTTTCTGAGTGGGATAATAAAAAATAGTACCTATTGAAAAAAAAGCATCTAAATAAAAAATAAAAAAAGACAATGATTAAAAAAATTATGAACAAAGTTACGGCACGAAAAAGGCGGGAAACGTTCAACTGGTCGGACGCGTTTTTAGCTTGAAATTTAAATTTATGAATTACGGTGATCAGAATTGCTTAATTTATAGTGTTTGTATAATAATAATCGTTTATATTGTGTAAATTTCATTTAGTTGTATATATTATTCGTGTGTATATAGTGTAAGTAGCGGAAATTTGGTAAGTCCTAATGAATGTTCCTCCTGACCCGGGGGACACAGTTCCCCCGGCAGGAATGTATATTACTGTAGTTTCTAATGAGTCGGGAATGGAAACCGATGCCTCTATTACTACAAGGGCACGTAAGCGTAGTCGCTTACATGTTTGTAAGCAGTGCAATAAAAAAAGGCGCCAACACTTAGGTTCTGATAAAAACAGCCATAATAATTGTCATTGTACCGATTTAGCTCCATGTATAGTTGACCAAGGTGTGAATTCACAAACACAACCTATAGTTAAAGAATTTAACGCGCCGGTTTCAAGCCCGGCCCTTACAATAACTTCAACCCCAACACCCACGCCTACACCTGCACTCGCACCCATAGGTCGTTTACTTTTTAATGAAACTGACATTACACCATTGGTTGTTCATATTCAGAGAATACAATCTGATCCTAAGGATGGCACGTCCCTTCATCCTGTTACTTTTGGTAGATTTTTGAAAAATAATCGCATCAATGATATTATCAATGGAAGTGTTAAACGAATTGGCCGTAATAAGATCTCTATATCCTTTTCATCTTACATATCAGCTAACTCCTTTCTGACCAATAAAAATTTAGAAACTCAGAAAATGAAAGCATTTATTCCAACATTTAGTGTAACTAGGATGGGGCTTGTTCGTGGAGTCCCTGCAGAATGGTCTCCAGAAGAAGTATTAGAAAATATCTCGGTCCCAATTGGCTGTGGAAAAATAATTAAAGTGAGACGCATCAATTATAAAGCATTTCAGGACGGATCAGCAATGTGGAAGCCTTCACAGTCCATTGTAGTAACTTTTGATGGTCAGGTACTACCAAAAAGAATTTTTATGTGCTTTAATGCATTACCTGTAGACCTATACATTTTTCCAACCATTCAATGTTTTAACTGTTGTCGGTTTGGACACACAAAAACCCAGTGCAGATCCAAACCTAGATGTTTTAAATGCGGGGACAATCACCTGGGGGACTCTTGTAATAGAGAAGAAAATTTTAATGCCTTTTGTTGCTCATGTGAAGGTTCACATTTTGCTACCAATAAATCTTGCCCAGAATTTAACAGACAGCAAGATATCAAAAGTTATATGGCTCACAACTGCACATCTTACACAGAAGCATCAAAATATTTCCCTAGCATCTCTAAGTTATACTCTCAAGTTACTGCTAAAAACACCTCTTATACTATGTCAAAGCCTAACCAATCTGTTCAAAATGATATAACTAACAGACCTGAATCTATATCTTATAAAAAAACTGTCTTTCTCAAACCCCGTTCCCCTCCAAAAGTAAGTCAAGGATATGACAGTGAAGCACATAACAATATTCTTAAGGAATTTGATATGCCACCACCCAGTAATGGGTGTGGTTATAGTAAAACAGAAAAAGAATCTGAGTCTCAAAGTATATCCATATCCGAATTGATTAAATTAATCCTCAACCTGTTAACTTGCTTAAGTAATAATAATAACAGCAATAGTAACTCACCGTCCAACGCAGCCTCTATCATTACTAATTTAATTCAATTTCTTCAAAATGGACAGTCAGGCTAAAGTATTACAATGGAATTGCCAAGGTAGTCTTGGCAAAAAGAGTGAAATTATTTATCTTTTGAATAAGTTTGATCCTTTCTTGTTTGTCATATCTGAAACATGGCTTAAATCGCATCAAACATTTAAGGCTACTGGATACACTACCCTTCGTCAGGATAGAGATGATGGCTATGGGGGAGTAGCCATACTTATTAAAGACTCAATATCCTATTCCATGATACCTGTACAATATCACCATAAAGAAATCTCCATTATAGCCATAAAAACTTACAATATTTGTTTTGTTTCCCTATATATTTCTCATCCATCTTTACCCATACTTAATGAAGTCAAACAAATTATTTCTGGCCTACCTAAGCCCTTTGTGGTACTAGGTGATTTTAATTGTCATCACCAGTGTTGGGGCAGCTCTATAACAAATTGCTATGGGGAAGAAATGATAGACATTATTGATTCTCTTAATATATGTATTTTGAATACAGGCAAAGTTACACGCCTAACAAAATCAAATCAGATTGATAGCGCAGTTGATCTGTCCTTATGCACTCCATCTCTTGCAAGTTCTATAGCATGGGATACACTTTCATCAACATATGGTAGTGATCACTATCCCATTTTGATTACTCTTCCATTTAATAAACCTATTAGTATTAGACGGACCTCTCACTTAAAACACAAGCTTCCTGACAAGGATAGTAAAGATTGGGAAAAATATAGATCCAGTGTACAGGCAAAATTATCTTCACTTCCAGTTGTGATCCATGGTTCTGAGATGGAGAGTGCAAAGGCATTAGGTGACGTCCTCATTGAGGCTGCTAATGAAGTCTTCCCACAAAAACGTGGCTTCAATAAAATCCCCTCACCACCATGGTGGGACAGTGAGTGTACGACTGCAATTAAAAACAGAAAGGAAGCTGAAGAAAAATATAGAGAGGACATGTCTGACAGTAATTATGATTTAGTGATTAAAGCCATAACAGAATCTAAAAAACTCTTCAAGCAAAAGAAATTTGAAGGCTGGCGTTCATTCTGTGCATCTATTTCCCCAAACACTCCACCAAGTCTAGTTTGGCAACAAATCAACAGATTTAAATCTGCTACTCACAATAAGCCTTCCGCAACAATCCCAACAGGTCTTGCTGATTCTTTTATGGATAAATTAGCTCCCCCTTGGGTAGCTGATAACATGCCCACTTGCCTTCCCTTAGCACCTCATAATCAAACAGGTCTTAGTTTCAGTCCGTTTACTTTGCACGAACTAAAAGGAATCATACATAATTCTAATAACTCTGCTCCCGGGAGTGATGGCATACCGTATGCATTTCTAGTACACGTTTGCGATGATACATTAAATTATTACTTAGATTTAGTAAACACAGTGTTGTTGACAGGAAACATTCCTCCATCTTGGAAACAACAAACAGTGTTGCCCTTCTTAAAACCAAACAAACAACCAACCGATGTTACCGGTTATCGGCCTCTTGCATTGTCATCTATATTGTTAAAGTTATGTGAACATCTGATAAAGAATCGACTAGAATGGTTCTTAGAAAGTAAAGGGCTTTTAGCAGATACTCAATTTGGTTTTAGGAAGGGTAAGAGCACTGTTGATAATATAGCTATCCTGACCTCTGATATTCGCATCGCTTTTTCCAGCAATAATTCTCTTTTAGCAGTCTTTGTAGATATAAACTCAGCATATGATAACGTCCTTTTAAATATCCTAAAAATTAAACTAGAGTCCTTGCAAATACCTCCAATTTTCACACATTTCATTATGAATATGTTATCAGAACGATCGATAAATTTAAATGTAAATGACCTCAGTTTTTCTAGAACTGTTTCCAAAGGCCTCCCTCAGGGATCTGTTCTCAGTCCACTTTTGTACAACATCTACACCTACGATCTACAGTCACATATTTGTGTAAATGATAACATTAAAATCTTACAGTATGCTGATGATCTGCTGTTATATAGCGCTAATTCCTCCATCGATGTTACGCTCTCTACTTTGTCAGTTGCATTAAACAATTTAAAGGAGTGGATGGATATGAATGGTCTTCAATTGACAGCGTCTAAGAGTGCCGCTGTCCTTTTTTCACGGATGAACAAACCACCAGATTTCACTTTGAGTTATGATAATGAAACCATACCAGTAAAGACTCATTTTAAATTCCTGGGTGTAGTTTTGGACACCAAATTAACTGGTGCTCATCATTGCGACTATGTCATTGGCAGATGTGAACGAATGATAAATATAATAAGATGTTTAGCGGGCGTATGGTGGGGAGCTCACCCTTTCACATTAAAACTTGTCTATAATGCCCTTATACGAAGTGTGTTAGACTATGGTACATTCTTACTGGAGCCGGGAAACAAAAAATCTTTTAAAAAATTAGATTTGATTCAATTCAAAGCGTTGCGAATTTTGACCGGTGCCATGAAGTCTAGCCCTACAAATGCATTACAGGTCGAATGCTGTGATCCACCACTGCATTTGAGACGACAACTCCTATGTGACAAGTTCTTTTTCCGTACTGTACAGTTTTCCAACCATCCTTTACTTGACAAACTCCAGTGTTTATATGAGTTGTACCTAGAGTCTAGTTATTGGACACATAAATCCCCTCCATGTCTTATAGTTAGCTATCAAAAATATTTGTCTTTAAACTCTCCTACTTACCGATCTAATTTTCTTCCTTTATTCAGTGTCAGTTATGATTCATTAGTTTATCCTTTAAATATACATCTTAATTTTAACAATAGTGGAAATGCTGAAACTGAATTCAACCATCTCGTTGAATCTAATTTCAAGGATTTCCATTATGTATTCACTGATGCTTCTAAGCAATCCAATGCTGGGTGTGTTGGCATTGGAGTGTACCATTCTCAATATAATATTGTACAGAAAGTAAAGTTACCACCAGAGTCATCTGTCTATTCTGGCGAATGTCTAGGAATTTTAAAAGCTGTTGAATACATAAAAGTTATGAAACTAAATACGACCGTTATATTTTCAGATTCCAAGAGTTGTTTACAGGCTTTACAAAAAAATCCATTTACCTCAAAATTATATTCTCCTTTAATTTTCAATATTAGAAAAATTGCAAAAGAATGTCGGGATAGAGGCTTACAGATAGAATTCGTGTGGATTCCGGGACATTCGAACATAAATGGCAATGTAATTGCAGATAAACTTGCTCACGATGCCGTGTTATGTGGAGATGTTTATCCTTATCAAAATTACTGTCAAGATCTTTTAGCACTTCCTAAAACATATTTACAAGACAACTGGAAAAACTTATGGGAATACAGTCAGCAATCAAGGGGCAGATTTTATTCTCAAATACAAAAAAGTATTCCCACGAAACCTTGGTTTTCAGTTTTAAAGTTTAGTAAGTTAGAAACTTCTATTATTATTCGCATGAGATTAGGTCATACATGTACTCCATCCCATCTTGCCAAGCTCCGTATTGTTGACGACCCCAGATGTGAGTGCGGGTTGGACGAGGGAAATTTAAACCACATTATTTTTGCATGTCCTAAATTTAATAGAGATGCTTTTTTGAATGAATTGATATCGCTTCGAGTTCCATTTCCAACTAATATTATAACTTTGTTATCTGATATAGATAGCAGTATTTATAAATGTATTATAACTTTCCTTATGTATAATAATATCAAACTATAAATAATTCCTTATCTCTATATATATATATATATACACATAATAAAAAAGCCTTCCTGATCCTGTCCAAATTCCGATTGATTCCATTTCCTTTTCAAATCTATTCTGTTTCCCAATTTTTTACTTGACGTTGGCGAATGTACAAACTGTACGAGCCAGAAAAAAAAAAAAAAAAAAAAAAAAAAGTTACGGCACACATCATTAAAAGCTGCAGCAAAATGTATAAATTACCTACTTAACTCTAGTTATACTATTATTGGTGTGAAAATTATAACAAAGCCGCCTCAAAGAACGGCGGCGAGAAACACGTGAGTACACTTAACACTATATGTACAAAATCGGATTATAAAAACTGTGACTCCAATAAATACGCTTTCAATCTAATTGTAAACGTGTTTCGCGTTTTCAGTGCGCGAATTGGGGGCGGCAAATTATTCCAACACTTCGAGGCTGAGTATTTAAAAGACTATTTATTTGAGGAGCTGATAATCTTCCATTCCACATGATATCCACGATGGCAAGAACTGCGATTACATACAAACAATATGCTCACGCCATAAATCCTTGCAGGAGTGGCAGTGGCAGAGGATCATCGGCGATTTCATCAATCAAGAAATCAAGAATTTGAAATTGTAATTAGAGTTTGAAAATGCTAGGTATTTACCTCGTCGCCTCAGCCACATGACACCCACTGCTGGGTATAGGCCTCCCCCAAGGATCTCCACAACGATCGGTCCTGCGCTGCCCACATCCAGCGGCTTCCCGCGACCTTCACCAGATCGTCGGTCCACCTTGTGGGGGGCCTACCCACGGAGCGTCGTCCGGTACGCGGTCGCCATTCCAGAACCTTTCCGCCCCAACAGCCATCGGTTCTTCTCGCTATGTGTCCCGCCCACTGCCACTTCAGCTGAGCAATCCTTCGAGCGATGTCAGTTATTTTAGTTCTCCTACGGTATTTACCTATTATAAATGTATTTTTTGACCTGTGCGACACAAAAGAGTAGAAAAAAATTGGAGGTGCAACTAGTCAACAGCAAATATTTCACTACGTACTTCTTAATATTTCACTATACACTTCTTAATACGAAAATAATTCTTTATTATGAAGACACTTAAGTTAGACAGCAGAATAATTATCTAGTCGTCATGTTGCCTTACATTGAAGTTAGCAATTAGTTCCTCATAAATCCGTTCTACTCTTTTGTGTCGTACTGTATAAAAAATAAAAAAAAACAAACTTTCATGATCTGTTCATTTTATTTATTGTTGTAGTATAAAATATTATCATTAGCTTCTAAAATCAATATAATTACCCTAAATAACTTTAATTGTACCCTTAAAAATAAAGTTAATATCACAAATTAAATTGTGATAACCGATTTGTACTTAAGGTGAGTAAACAACAAATGTTGGAAAACATAATAATTATGTTTGATTTAAATAACAATTCATTAAATCATTAATCACTATCAGTATTCAATCTGCCTTTATCTCTAACCAATTATGCGTATTCAATCTGCCTTTATCTCTAACCAATTATGCGTCACGATGGCCCGTAATTCATTTCACCTTCACTTTCTTTGTGTCTTCTTGGTCGTCTGATCGCTTGGCCTAAACTGATTTCTCCCTCACTTTTCAATGGCAGTATATCCCCAGAAAGTACATCTGAACTACGTTGGGATACAACCGACGACGAACTAGATTCTGAAATTGACTGAATTCTAGTAGTTTTCTTGTTTAGCTTTTTCAATTTTAGTTTAACTTCTCCTAAACTACTAATTTCAGATGAAGAATTATCAGCGTCTACTGAACTAGAACTACTAATTGTGTGGCTTTTTAAAGCTCGCAACAGATTTTTCTTTTTCGCGTTTTCCAGATCCGTTTTAGAGGATGTTACGCTAATATTGTCTAAATTTGAGAGAACTTCACGAGAATTTTGCGGTAAACGTAAACTAAAACGTGGCGAAGATAGATTGATGGAGATTCCAGGGTCATCGGGATCATTTTCAATAACAATTTTTAATTCATTATTGTCAATAGCCGTCATTGGACTCGTTTGCCGATCGACTGTGAGAGAAAGCGAGAAGGGCGATGTTGTTCTAGTTTTTGTCTTAGTTGGCGATGTCATGGCACATTTAACTCGAGCTGGTGAGGTTTGAGTATTTTTCTGAAACGCCGCCACATTCTTTTTCCGATCCTCGTCATCTTTCTCTTTCGACGATGAAGGTTTCATTATGTTATTTTCTAAAATTTCTCCATATTCGTCAATTATCAACTTTTTAATAAACTCTTTTTCTATTTGAAACAAACTTTCAATTTCTCCTTTAGGGTCAATCGATGGCCACAAATCATTACGTATCGGTTTTATGATACTTCTGTCATTCCTAGGAGAAGTTTGGGTTTCCTTTAAAGATATTTTGCTAGCAGAATTACTTTGAGTTCCTGTTTCTTGAGTATCAACTGAATGAATAAATTCAAATGTGTCTACAGTGTCTTTAAACGATAAATTTAAAGTTTTTGTATACGTAACATTTTGCAAATTTTCGTTTTGGTTGCCATGAGATAAATGTTCTTGATTTTCTTCACCGTTGCTTTGCTCTTGATGAGATTCATTTAAATTACCAGATTTCCCGCTATCAATAAGTTGGCTATCTTTTAAACTTACCGATTGCTGTGACTTTTCGTCTTCGAAATCGTCTGCGTAACTATCACCACTGCCAGCAATAGACGGGTTTTCTTTTTGATTATTTAAATGAATATCCTTCGGGTTTGGTTTAAAGTCTTTCGATAAAGTCTCGCTCACAGTCTTTTCAATATCCATAACTTCTTGTAACAAATTTTCATCGGAAGTAGTAAGAATTTTTGGGCTGTTTGCATGTTGCCTCTTTTTGGGGCTATCATGGAGAAAAGAATTTTCTCTACTAGTAAGTATTTTATCCAGAATGGGGCTTAACTCCAAATTATTTTTATTGGGAATATCACTTAATTCGCGTTCTATATCACTAACCCTAACTCCTCCTAAGGTTAATTTAGAATATGGTACGTATTCCCCATTGTTCATCCATGTTTTTGAATGTGTATTGCTTTTTGAAGAAATGTTAGACTTTTTAGGGGAAGCTTTCCTAGATGCTGAAGTCATTCCTCTTCGAGAGCTTGAAGGCTGTCCATAAATAGAATTTATTTTATGTTTCCACTCATCTAAATTTGAGTGAGATCGCTTCTCTGTCTTTTTAGTTACAAAACTCTTCTTATTCTTAGTGTCGGTACGCACAGTACGTTTGGGTGAAATTTTCGTAGCAAGTTTATGCTGTTTTTGAATATTTAATTTATGTTGAGCATCAGAACTGACGTTGTTAGAAGATTCGCTACTTTCACATGTAGACATCTTAGATATCTTTCGAACAGGTTTCTTAAGTGAGTTTTCATCAAGTTGAACTTGACGCTGACTATTTTTAAAGGTCGGGTTGGCAGGTTTTGAAGCTTTGGACGGTGATTGTGTAGTTGGAGGTTCGAACAGAACTTCTACCACACCAATATTTTTATTAATTGTATTAGTATTCGGATTATTTTTGGACTCTGGTAAAATATCTAATTGGTAAACTCTCTGCTCCATCAGTTCGCTTCTTATATTAATGCTCGGCATATTTTGTATTTGTAATTGTTGTTTTATACTCTCCTTCCTTGGCTCAACATATTCATGAACAATTTCATCATAAGATACAGTGGAAAAACTTTTAGAGGGCTTTCCATTGTTCAATAGATTTGATTTAGAATTGACCAAGTTATTCTCGTTTATATGAATAGTTTGAAGCCGTGTGGTCTTTAAATTTTTCGTCATTTCTTCCTTTTTCAATAACGATGACTTTACTTGTACACTTGTGTTTACAGCCTTGGGCTTATGAGATTTACTAGCTAGCAATTCATTAACAAAATTTTTGTTTGGTTTAAACTCAGGTGAAAATGGCAACGTTTTTTCAACAATTTTATGGCCGTGAAATTTTGCATTGACTATTTCTTCGATATGAACTTTTTCATTGAATTCCTCATCTACCGGCACCGGTTGCGATTTTATATGAACGCCTGGTTGATTAATTTGTGACAGTTCTCCAGAAAGCAACTTGAGATCATCTGCGGTAGATTGCAGCATATCGTGAAGTTTCTTCAAAATAATTTCATCTTCAGGTCTCAAAGCCGGCTCCGAATTCCAAATTTCGTCATCTATGATGTTAACCATTTCAACCTTTTTGTTGCTTTCAACCTGAAGTAAATAGAAAAAAGCACATATTATAATATGATTTGTAGAAAGTAACTTGCTTTATCTATGCTGAAGAAATTAAATTAAAATACTTCTAGTAAAATTGTGGTTACCAAATATCTATCGACTGGGTATTTCGTGCGACCGGGCCTCATCTGTTGGTCAAACACAGTGGCTCTGGCATCCTCTCCGTCATGCTGTTGTTGCGATCTGTAAAAAAGGCAAAAGGTCTCATAAGTACTATTGCCGATTGCAGTTTTTTTTTTATTTGAGTTAGGTACTCAAGACTAGATGTAGTTAGGAACAGTTACAGTAAACTGTGCTAGGTAGTTCAAACTGACCATTTTCGAGTGATCTCTCAAGCTAGTTTACTATCTCAGCTAGGTTTTTTCACTTAGTTGTTGAACCACCATATTGGTTGCAGTTGGCACCATCGACAGCAAGGTTCTGATCGTGTGTGCGGCGCCTAACATTGAATTGACCAATATAAAGACATCATAACGTCTCAAAACTTGAGTCTCTTAAGTTGCTTATCCAAGGTTCTTGAAATATCCCGTTGACTCGTCAAGTATAGGGCAATGATACACAATCAATATTTCATTGTTGTGAGACCGCCAGTGGGATCGTGGCAGACGAGACATTAAGTAATTTCGCAACTTATTGTTACAAATATTCATGTGTTTTTAAAAGTACGTAGTTTCAAAAAGGTAATGGTAAGGGAGTGGTGTAAAATAAAAGGACATTGTTACAAAATCACATCAATTGTATTTCACCAACATGTACATTAACGTCTTAAACGAAGCATTTCACTGCTGCTTACAGTTAGAAAGAGACAAGTCTCAAATTATACATTTTCGGTCGACTGCTTTCGACATCTACGAATAAGCCTATAAGTACAGGCGGACTATGATATTTTGACATATTAAATGTACGTTTGAGAACAATGCAAACACAGCTAAACGTTTATGAAATATAACATATACAATAAATATAAAAGTTATCTTCGAACAGTTCCTTGCGGCACACCATAATAATTGTTTTAATAAAAATGGTGCCAATGAGACAATTACACATGTTTTTTTTCCAAAATAATGCTAAAATATTGCCTCACTGCCACAATCATACAAAACATGTAAGTACTTGATACTAGTGCTACGGTTGATAGAAGCCATTTTGAAAATTATTACAACAAACTTTATTAATCACCTGTTCTGTAACTTACTTTATCGTTTCTGCTATGTTTCAAGACTAACAATTCACGTACATTTAATGTACCAAAAATAAAAGAAATGCACACTTTGTGCTCACAATTGCCTTTTGCCACTTCTGGCGAGAACTATCGGCCATCAATACCGTATCCGGGTACCTCCATTGATAAATACTAATTATCAATTTCGAATCTATCAGAAAAAACGTGTTTATTATGAGAGTTCGTTTGCATAAACAGCAGTTATGATCTTAGACAAAAAAAATCTGATAGCATCCCTTAAATAAATATAAAATCTACTGTTGATAGATGGTAGATAGTAAAAGAAAATGTTGAGAGATAAAATATATACGTAAAAGATAAATAATTATATTATTGATGGAGAATTTAAAATGTTACCAATGTTCTACTAAGGGCTAGAAGTCTCGACTAATACTGAACGAGTTCTCGACAATTTCAGTGGCCGTCCCTTGCTACCTAACATATTTACAAGTAAACAGTTTATACAACGTACGTTTGTATATATACAAGATATATCTAAAATAAATAATGGACATATCAATTTAATTGAATGTTCTAATATGTACCGTTTAAAGACAATAGTCTCGATTTACAAGTGGTTATCAATT
The DNA here is from genome assembly GCA_910589605.1 of Chrysoteuchia culmella. NCBI lineage: Eukaryota > Metazoa > Arthropoda > Insecta > Lepidoptera > Crambidae > Chrysoteuchia > Chrysoteuchia culmella. Next base: position 696,233 of record OU342657.1, read on the forward strand.
CGCTATTCGTAAAAAGTATCGCAGAAGACTTATTTTGTCTTGTAACAAATGCGCATATAGTCTGACCTCGACATTTGATAATTTCGATCAATATCGTGATCAGGCCCATCTACAACTATGGTAATACAAAAATATTATTAGAAATGCGAAAGCAAAACCCAAGCTGTATGGCTGTCCTCTGATAGCCTTCGAAATTGACACACACTACCAACTGTTTAACATTATGACATATAATGACAATTATATAATGATAATTACTTCACTTTATACAAATATAGCAGCGAGTTTTAAGAGTTCCTATAACGGCCGCGTAATTGCGGTTCTGACAATTTGACATTTCACAAAATGACTAGGTACGCTCCCAGCGTATGTAAAGCGATCTCGCTAATACTGCAGCCTATCCGGCGCGCGAGCCCCGCGACTGCGCCGGCGCCGGCGCCCCGCGGGGCTCGCGCGACTCCAACGTCCGTAACGCGCTTACAGATAACTTATCCTTACAAAATAATCAACTCGAATCAACTCCCATATACATTTAAATCATCAAAAAAGTCAATTTCGAACAATTCCAAATAGAAATAAAAACAAATTGTTTTCACAAGGAATAAATTATATAATGAGTCGAATTTTGTCGTCGAATGTAAGACAGTAACGGAACTCGAGCCACTCTGAATAAATCGCATCATAGTAAAATAAGTATATTCAGTACGCGTTGTATGCAATAAATACAAATATACAACGAGCTAAGGTCTGTACACGGTGCGACGATTATCTGACGACCGACTATGTTTTTACAATCAGTACTGTCGACTACATAATGTCATGATCGTATATCGTATAATACTCATACAGTATACAAGAATCACATAAATAAATGCCAAGTTCACTATGGTTAGGGACCTAAAGGTAACTAAGAAAATGGCATCCGAAGAAACACCGCTCACGAAGCGGTGGACCGTCCTCGAAACGACGACTCCCAAGAGAGATCGAGCCGACACACCGTCCCGCAAACGACGTCGCAAAACTAGACAAAAGCGGATATGTACACCCGAAAGAGGTCAACCCTCATCGAAATCACCCAACACATCGGCGGCTAAAGAGCCGACACTCCCAGCAAAAGGCTCACCGAGGTTGACGACAAGTCGCCCGCTGGCGGACGGCGTCGGCGAGCGAACCAAAGATAAAACTATTTACAAATGTATATACAAGTGTCGGTGTGTGGCGGCAGGCGCCGGCCGGTGCGCCGCGGAGCCGCGCGCTGTGCGCTTGCGGCCTCGTGCCGCGGCTACTGCTCCCGCGCTCTTCACAGCGAGAGGGACAAGAGGTAGAGTCTGGGCGGCGCTGCGCTGCCCTAGGTCTCCCGCTCCTTCTTCGGCTTGAATTCCTCACCGAGAATCGTCGCTATCTCACCCTGCATAAATGCCCACGGCACTGTTGAATTTGCCAATGGACATTTTTCTCCACTCGGACAGTACACCTGTAAAAATTAAAAGACTGTCAGAATTAAATATTCAACATATTTATGCGTCTGAATGACTTGATGGAAAATTAAAGAGCACTAAAACATAAAATTAAACCAACCTCTGATCCTTGCTGTCTCTTGATAGAATCACGGGAGCAGGGGAAGCAGAACTTGTGGTGAGGCTGGCTGGGACATTGAACGAAGTGGGTGTCTTCGAGTCGTTCTTGGCAGAGTGTGCATTTCAGCAGCGGTGTAGGCGCTGGCGCATTCGCGTCCGCACCGTCGCCCGCCTCCGTCGACGACACCGATGTAGTCGAAGACACGTGCCGCGAACCCGACGACCGCCGCCCGCCATTTGACCCTGCGATCGGAGTATACTATTAGCTACCGTCTGCCGGTGGAGCCCAGGGGCGCCAATCCTAACATCATCATGAAGTTAAATCTCTGTACGACAACCGAGCAGACTGTAACTGAATCACGAAGCGGGCGCAGGCGGTCGTCGGGCGGCCGCTGCGATTGCGGCCAGCGCGGTGAACGGACGCCCCGCCCGGATTCAAACGCGTCTCGTCTCAACTCACCAAATCAAAAGAGTACAAACGCTTCATTTATATCGGGTTCTATAGACTTCATATTTTCTTTGCATTTGTAAAATATATTGGACTGAATTTCTTATCCCTAATGTTGCTAATTGTTGCTTGAGAGGTAAATCAATTGTCATATTGGTATGCTACGCGCCATTGCATACCTGAGGAATTAGGCGAGTGTTGACTGGAGCGACTATTTGAACGCTGTGGCGGAGGTTGAGGTGGAGAGCCACCTGCGGAGCGGGGTGAACCCGGTGGAAGCGTGTCTGTGACAGACATAAGCGCTGCCATGGGGGACGGCCCAGCGCTGCCGGCGCCGACGCCACCAGCGCCGGTCACTGGTGGGGACCCTGCTGATCGACCCAGAGGCGAATTTGCAGAACCATTTGTCAAGGGCGCACTGTTGCCATAACCTGAAAAAATCGGTAATTTAAGTACACTTGAAGTTTATCTTGTAACAGAAATTATTTTAAATACGGCGAATAAAAACAGAAATGGACTACAATAAAATGTTCAAGAAATCTAAAAGTAATTCTAACAGCTAACTAATATCAACAAACCGATGCTATACCGATGCATTGTTAAATAGCAGATCATTTCTTAGTCTCTGCAAATCGTTATGTTATACCGATAATCGTTATTAGTAGCTACCTAGATAATGTTGTTATTCTTCCAACTTCCAACTTTGTTGGAAATTGTGTTTTCATAACAAACAAAAACGTCTCAGATTTTTTACTACTGCAATGCTACCTATACGTTTCACTGGATGATATCGTTATATCTTCAATGTTGGATGACACATCGTTTGCGGCGACCATCCGATAGTAAACATACGTTCACACACGCATATAATGTGTTATAAATAGCATTGTGTTAATATACGCTTACGTAGTGAACGGCCAATGTGTCACTGCGTGGTCACACAACGTGGCACTTGCGCTGGCAAATCGTTGAGCTTAACCCAGCTACTAGACGGCCGGCTAAAGAATAAATGAGTTGATACGAATGCTACATTCAAATGTACTTATAACCCGTCATATTGCGACCCAGCCAGTGCGACGTTGCCAAACGTATATGTAGGTCCTGTATACGCGTTGATAGCTGGTTGTTGCTGTGTTGAGTTGTGAAAGGAGTTTGATCAAATGTAGATATATTTTATTTTAAACTAATACAACCAATCAAACTGAATAAATAGATAAAAATATATTTTGTAGGTGTGTCTTAGGTTTATAAATGTTAATGTTGTATTATAATTCATATCGGACACACACATATAATTTTTTTTTCTGATACGTTTTAGATGATTTCTTACGAGAAATTGCAAACATTGTGAACTTTTTAATCTAAGAAGTAATATAAAAAGCATGTGTTCATAATTTGTTGGAAGGCACGGCCCATATAGCGGCGCGGTGACGTCATATACGGTGACCTTTTTGGCCAATAGATCGTGGCGGGCAGCCGCGCGTTCCCTACACACACGCCATCGCCAGCGGAATGTGGTCGAGCGACTCTGCCAACTGCCAAGCGTAGGCAGGCGCTATATTTTTTCGCCCGACGGCCTACCTACATACGTACGCGAGCAAAAATGTCGTCACGCGATGTTGCCACACCGCTCCGTGTCGTGCATGCATTCACAGCGCGTTACAGAGTTTACATTACGTGGGTGTTTGTACGTTGCGAGGTTGTGTGCGAGAGGCCGCGAGTGCGGGCTCGCTTTCGAGAACGCTCAACCAGTTGGACCGGTTTCGTATTTATGGACTCAGTTAATGCACCTACCTATGTCATCTTCGTCTGTTCGCATACTGTTTCGAATTAATATTAAGCCAGATTACTATATTTAAAGTCTGGTGCTATATAATAATCTCGTCACATTTATTGAGCATTAGTTTGTTAGAATAGGTTCTTTGACTACACCAGACAGTCCTTTCTTTCGATTACCAAATTACTTACGGAATCCCTTACTACCAATTGCTCCCGCCAAATTGCTTTCAAAATTTCGTTACAAGCTGAAAATTCCCATACATTGATTAAGTCATTTAAAGGTATGATGTTAGAATTTACGACTGCAATGCTCATCCAATATCTGTAGAATGACTTGGACTGGAATGATAGTCTGGGACTAACAAACAAGGGGGGTTTCAGAAATAGCACGATCAAGATCTTTAGCTGTCTTATGTACTCATTACCTCACTAAAAATATTAAATTGTTTATTATAGTCAACAAAAAGCGAAAGTAGAGTTTATAATGATAGAATTGGTTTAAACATTCCCCTTTTTTATAAGTATACATCTAATGATTAATTAATTACTGACTAATTATGTCGTCAAGTAATGTAACCAACAACGTTCTCATAGCTATTTAATATTTACTTCAAAAATATGATGAGTTAAAAGCTGTAACTGGTTAGCTACACCGTTATTATAAAAATGTTGATGTTATAACTAATTGTTAATGGTTAAATACCCAAAATGTTGGGAAATTATGTAGTCCATTCCTGTTGTTTTAAGTATTAAATGCGCAGCATACATAAACGTGAACAGAACTTACCGTTTGTCTTGAAAGAAGACGCATCAAAAGATGGTGTGCGTAGTGGATGTTTCTCTTGCTTGAATACGCGGTCTGGAGCAAATGGAGCTGCCAAAGACACTGCTGGTAGCGAATCTCCTCGTGTTAGTGGAGGCCGAGAGTGCTCTTCCAACAACCTCTTTGCAGGCTCATGATGATTTTGGTGATCATCATCATCAAGTGGTCGTTTGAGAGTAAGGCCAGGAGCGAGTCGAGCGCCTCCATGTGTTGGCAAGTGATGCGTAGGTAGATGCGCTAATCGCCGACCTTCGTGTTCTTCTCTCCGGCCTCCATACTCCGCTAACAGACCAGCGCTAGCTGTTGGCCTAGCATGATGCAAGGTAAATCCTGTCGTAGGCGCGTGGTGGGCTGGAGGAGCTGGTTGGCCTCTAGCAGCTGATTCAGCTCCATTTTGATGAGCTTCGAGAGGAGCACGATGTGCTCCTTTTGTGTGTGTTGGACCACGGCCCTCTTGAAAACCATGAGCGCGTTTCAATTGCCTGGCAGTATCTAGTACTACTTCGATGCGATCTGCACCTTCGTAGTTGACACAACCACGGCAAACAGCTTCTGAAAACTCGTGCAACATCGCCCACGGCATGCGGGGCAAGTCGCACAAGTAGCAGTGCTGCCGTTTCTGCATCACCGACATCTCGCCGCCGGACGTGGTACGGAGCGCGAGAGATCGGTTGTCTTCGTTTCTCTTGAAAATTGTCACAGATTTTTTAGACTTGTAAATAAAAACACCATCACCAGTTGTATCACAAGGAATCACTCAACCGCTTCACATTCGGTTTCGAGAACGCTGAGCACCGGAGTCACAGAACTTATAACACACTCGCTTCGGTGGCTGGTCGAAGAGAGACTGAGCTCTGAACGCGGACGGTGGGCGGCGGCAGGCGCGGGGTCGGGGCGGCGGCGGCCATTATCGAGCGGTGACGTCAGCGCGCGCACCGCGACCGGCGAGTGGCGACGCGCGACGCGCCGAGGCGAGGACGAGCCGTTAGCCACGACGCGGATGCGCTGCCAGCCAGCGCACTCGAACACAACACAAATGCTTATCGCATGATAACGAATACTATGTACACCTATTATATTATAGTTAGTCACATTACAAACAAGGCTTTGGACTAGCTAGCATTTATTTACGAGTCAAAATTATTAACTAATTAAAATTGTTATGAAATAATTAGGATATTAGTTGCTACCAAATAAAATAACACATCCCATGATGACATTTTTTGCCAACAAAGCTATACAGTAGGTAACAATTATTCAGTGTGAACATGTTTTTGCTTTGCATTTAATATTAACATGAAAAAATGGCAAACGTTGAATTAAACATACAAAATATCATTTCGGTATCGTTATAGTACTGATGGAGATGCATTAAATTTCAATCTATTCTCGCTCAGTTTCCTTTCAGCCGGCTGCATTCTAAATTATTATTACTCAGCAACACGAACGGATCCGGTTGAAAGACGGAGCGGGGGACGCGACCGGTGTGGCGGCCATCTTGAGACGTGACGTCACGTGACGAGTCAGCCGAGCATGCGGTGCGGCAACGTCGCCTCGCTTATGTTATGTTAGCTGTGCCATGTTGCCGTTCATTCTGTTGTGCTTTAATAATAATAATGTAGGTAGCTCATCGGTTTTTGTATGCGACTGAGGATCGGAGAAAAAACAGTTATGCGGCCAGGTAAGCGAGTATGACGAACTAGCCAGAGTGGTTGAATGTCACAATCTCTCTACTTTTGCGTGCGCGGTTGATGCTTGTATTGGTTATCTATATGTCGTAGGATAATAAAATAAATCGAATTCGATAAACCGAAAATCCAAGGGATATTGCGAAAACATTGATAATTAGACAAAAAGATAGGGTTTTGGGAAAACACTGGTTGCGTTAGTAAAATTGGATATTCTGAACGCCGAGTCGTAATTTTTGCTTTCTTGCTACTTCGTATTCTGATTGAAAGAAATGTCCTCACGTTTGTCTAATATCTCTAGGAGTTTTGCGAAAATTCGATTTATCTAATTATCCCACGACATATATAAACGTACACACACGAACACACCTAAACACACGAATTTAACACAAAATACTCACAAACAAAAAGAACTACACGTTTTAAAGGTAGAAGGTACATAAATTTTACAGGTGGCGACGATGGCGACACTGAAATTGTCAAAGTGCAAAATGCAATGTAATTTGCAATCAAGTAATCGAATTTCATTCTTTATATTCTCTCACGAACAAAGGGTAACTAAATTCAGCCAAGTAAATTAGAAGAGGTGACTCTGAAGCTCAGCATCAATGTTTGTTGGTGAATTATTACAGAATTGCTCATCGTAACTCTATTTTAGTTTCACCACCTACTTTAAAAATAATGATTTTACAATCAATTGTAAAGGTTTATGCTGGAACATCATTTTCAAATTATTTGAGTAGTATTGTTTAAATTTCTTTAAAAAATAAACCTTTATCGTCTATAACCTACACCTAACAATTAGTTGTATATGATAGATAGCCATTGTATAATCACTTTTGACATACGACTTGAAAGTAAGCTAAAGAAGCTTAGTTGTAACAATAATTTAGAAGTCATATGTCAAAAGGAGTTATACATAATGAAGATGATTCCAGTTACCTGATAAAAAAAGTACTTATTGGAGGTTCCGAATCGTTAGAGGATTTAGAGCGCGCTTGCGCGATCGCCCTCTCGAGAAACAGTAGAGGCACGCGTTTTATGTTTATTTACATCTAGCCCGCTGCAGCAGAGACACGTAATAGTGGATAAACCTAAATATTTGCATTCATCGCCGCTTTTATAACCACATTAACATTTTAATCGGCTGGGGAACGCAGTTATCGCTTGACAGACAGCAGAAGCCCGCCCGGGGTCCTGGGATAGGGTTTACGTATGGCTATTGATTTTCTGGAACTGCACGACGTTGTAGGATCTTCAACTGTAATAATGAATTCACAACAACTGGTTACGTCGACACTTAATTGGCCACATCGCTGTTTATATTATAACGTTACGGAGCGAGTTTATCTGAGGTTATCCTACTGTATTTAGATATGTGTTCTCCAACGAAGGTTGGTTTTTACTGTTATTATATTATTGATACTACATTAATTAATTTTATCTACTGTATTTGCGTCATCATCAACGCATAAATATAAAACAGGCTGTGCCGTAATCGTAATATCGTAAACCTCCTGATGTTTTTTTATATTTTTAGAATTATTATATTACGTTTCATACACATTACATACATTTCATGGATGACTGTATATGATCAGGAGTTATATTACGATCCTTCGGGATTCCTGGTGTCTGGGTGGCAGGAGGGAGTCATCACGTATATTCTGGTGTGGGGAGGGATCGATGAGTCTGGACGTCGTGCGCATGCGCCGCCCCGCACCCATAACACGTGTCAATGTTTATTTACGTTTCGTGCACGTATTATTAACAGCATCGGTCTCGCTCCTCCTTCATCATCTCAGAAGAGTTTTTCTAAATTCATCTCTATCGAATTCGGAATAAGGATCTCTCTTTACTCAACGTTTAGAACGGTTGCCAAAATTTGGCTTGACGTCATCATGCGATGTTATAATTTTTCCTATTTAATAGTTTACCTAAGAGAGGCTCAGTGCGCTATAATTCACAGTCCTAATCCACAGAATCATAAAAGTAAGCAATGATTAGTTTTATAATTTGTAACGTTTATGCGAATTTGAATACCAGATAAATTTTCTTATTTCGAATTCAATAATAAAGTGATAAACATTTCAAGATTTTAAAATAATCACAGTAAACACAAGAAGTTTACAAATGCCAATTCAAAAATATAATTAACCATATACTAGTTTTTCTTGTATTCTTTGAATATTCAAAGTTGCCTTTTATAAATCCAATGTCTTACTAAGTGGAAAAAACATCAAATTATAATCTAAATCTGCTCAAAAATACCATTTCAACTGTTTTTTATTTTTCTAGTCGAACAGGTTCACTTCGCAAGCCGTTTGGTTGACAAGATCGACTCTAAAAATAACAAGACTGAAGAAACTTAAGTTATTTTGGAAGTTTAACGCTCAATTTGTGTTGTATTGAATGAAGCATTGACTAAACCTTCCACACCCTTGAATTTACACAGAAAAGATTTTCGGGTAGACCTACTAAAATACAACGTTACATCAGTTGGTGGCCCGGGAATGGAGGGGGGCCGGTATCGACCCGTGACGTCACCAGGCCTCACCCTGGCCAACCCTGATCAGCGCCATAACCAGAGATACATGACATTACTGACTCAGTCTATTGATTGAATTTAGGCGTTTACGTCTGCTGAAGTAACGTAATCGTCGACATAAAAGCACTTACGACTGCAAAACAAACCCTGATGTACTTATTTACTCCAGTACGGATAATTCCGTTTGAAATATTGCGTATTAATAAATTAATGATAGAAAGAGGTTTAAATATAACGTCACCAAAGTGTAAAAAAATAAGAACCACTCCAGGTGCTACACCTACGTCTTTTTATAGAGTAACAGGGAACAGGAAATATTGATGATAAAAGATATTATAGTACCGTAAATCTCATATTTATAAAAAATATATTTCCTGTAAAAAATGGCAATCTACGTGACACAACCAGAGGTGGGTTATTTCAAATTGTAGTATAACTCTGACTTTATTACCTCTTTACTTAATCAAAACGAAGTTTCCTAAAGAAGTATAAATCACAAATACGCAAACAATTATTGTATCCACAAATTGCTCTAGTAATAACAAAAAAAATCCATGCGGCGGCGCTGTCGAACATAACCAAGAGCCAACAAGACCTATCATAACGAGTCGTTTACCCCGACGGTGCAAGGCGGGGTGACGTGTAATTCTCCATTTTTATCGAACCACCGAAACCAGGGCGCATGCGTTGATGCATCGATCCGGGAGAAGTACCACCCTTCCCATAAGTCAGTCGACGCCATCCCTAGGACTAGTAGAGCCAGATAATGATGACTAATAATATGACACACAACACAAGGAACGAACCTTGAACGAAATCAAGGTCTTTTATCTTGACGCTGTTTATCCACTTAAGGAGTTGACGTCTGACTGATGCAACTCGTTGTTCGTTATATCACGCACAGCTGTCACACTGTCCAATATAGATGTAGTAAACGACGCCACATATCCAGTTGAAAATAAAAGTCTAAGAGAAAAGCTATATGCATAACGATTAACCGTTGAAAAGCGTAGGTGTCGATTAGTTGAATGACCTCGGTTAATAGGTTGGCTCGTGAATGCAATTGCAACAGCATGCGGACAAGCAAGGCAATGCGACGACGACAGTTCATTGCCGGCAATCGATAACGGACGGACCGCTAGCCAGCCAACCGACTTATCTACATGAGCGAGTGGAAAGCTGTCTCCAAAACTAGTATAATATTCTGTCGAGTCGAATCTGCTTCACAACACGAAAGTCGATTACAAACGCGACGTTACCAACGAAAGCGATAACATAAGATAATCTAAATAGAGAGCATTGACTCGCCCTTAATATAAAGCGTGCGTTCCATATCTTACTAGAAATAAATTTATCGTCGTGTAAATTACAATGCAACGAAGTAATTCTAATGATTGGTCATATAGAGTTGTAACTAATACAGCAAATGTAGGGGAAAATAATATCGAAGGCTTGATTGAATAACTATCAACCTTGTACACTGCTGCAGTTTGCAGTAAATGCAATTTATGAAGTCGCCAAACATGGTGATTCCTAACAAGTGAAGCAATATGCGCAACAAAGGGCTCGGTCGGCAGGCGGGCGTTCTGGAGCGACTTGCACAAGATCCTTGGCCCCGTTCTGCGGAGGCCTGACCCGGGCTTTGTCCTCAGCATCCACACCTCGCCTTGGATCACACGTGCCAGGATAGTTATTAAATTCGAACAATAAGCAATCACGTTTCACATTTTTGTATGCTACGTAACTATATTTCAGATATCTCTGGTTTTGGGGAAAAACTGTTTGAACATAAATTGGAACAAAAGAAATAAATATCCATTACATTCCCTCTATCAGTAGAGTAAAGCCGTTCTGGAATTATATTTATCAATCAAATCAGTAATAATCTATGACCAGTGTAAGCAAACCCTAGGATGTGGTGAGTATCATCGATAGTAGTGACTAACAAATCCAAATGTTCAAACCTGAAAATAATTGTATCATCTTAAAAAACGAGACCATGAAATCGTCATTCAATAGAAGGGTCAACGAGTTTATTATTAGGGCCGCTCATAAAGAAGAATCAGAGAAACATCTGGCATGACTGTGAGTAACCAGCTAGTATCAGCCTCGGAGGTAGCCATCCTTGGCCTGGTTAGCGTGACCCGGTCTTTAACCCCGCACACCACCAGTACTCAGTTGCCTTGACAGTTCCACGTTCATTATTTATTTGAAGACAGTTTATGCATACTGACAGGTTAAAGACAATAATGGAGTGCGTTTTTGTTACGTCTAGTTTTGCCTTCACATAAAACTACCTGCTTTGCCAAAAATTGCTGTAATATGGCCACAAAATTGTATAATGCCCTTAGATAAACTGGTTTATAACTGGTTTATAAGTCTTCCGCGCAATCCTTTCCCTTCCAATATATATATTTTTAAGACTTTATACTTTTTGTTTTTTTTAAGTGCGTCATTTTCACCATTTCCCGCCCACCCATCAATAGGGTGAGGGCTGAAAATCGATGTTTCGCTCATCCCACGAGCGAAAATACCACATCGAGCCTAGACCCTGTTTTGCTGCTGCACATAGAGGCATCCGCACTACGTCTGACGAAGTGATTATAAAAATATGTTACCTATTTATATGATGTCTAAAATACCAGATGTATCTATGTGTGTTGCAACAAAATAAACAATTTAATTTTCTAGATATCTCAGCACCCCGACCGCCTAACGGTATGCTTGTGCTATCGCTATCGATTTTTCAAACCCCCTACAAGGGCTCTCGCTGACTCTTGACTTGCATACATGTAATAGTGAATCCAATAGATAAGTAGAAATATGTAGGAATTAGACAAAAACCCTATCGTTGTAAGGTTTTACGAGAGTTTGAAGTTTAATAGCTATAGCGATAGCACAAGCTATACCGTTAGGCGGTCGGGGTGCAGTGCAGGTCTGTCGCTAAATAAATTTAAAATTAATCTTCAAAATTTATAGTGTGTGTGATAAATGTAAATATACCATTAATGAATTTTTGAATATGAAATTGTGATTATATTATAAACTCTGAACTATTGATTATTATTAATTTTATGAATAGTTAAATTGTAATTACTAACACTTTAACATGACATGACATTTCGCTTTGACATTTTACCTGACATTGTTTGTAGTATTGCTTGCTTGTTTGCTTAAAAAATTAATATATACATTTTTTTATTCTGCACACATTGTTTACTTGACATTTCTTGATTTCTTGACATTATTTTCTACTAATAAACTATATTTTTTTTATATTGTATAGCGTCATTGTATCTGTACAAATACCTAATTTATGGGTATTTGAAGAAATAATCTTGTATAAATCTGATGAATATGAAAAAAAATAAGATTTTTGAACTTTCTACTTGTAATAAATATTAAATAGAAACATATTGAAAAAAAATATCAACTCGGCCACAAATGAATTTTCAGATGGGACTCGAACCCACGAACTTTGGAAATCCGGTCCAATGATCTAACCACTGAGCTGCCGAGACTTAAAAAAAGAGACTTGCAAAAGTTGATAATTACAGAAGTTGGAGCATATTTGGTATTCATAAGTGATTGAGGGATCCTTATTCTGTTTAACAATGCGACCTCATGAAACCTGCCGCTAAAGTTTATTAGGGACCACTTTCCGGACGTCACTTAGATATTTAACGGTACATTTTATTTTGACATTGGCTACAATATTTTATGGTTACGATATTAAACGTCTATTATTAATTACAAGTGCGTATTTTCAGCATTGTTGTGTTCCGGCAGTTAGAGATAAGGTAGCCAGTTCCTCAGTGATTGAGGAGTCCGGGAGAGGATCGCTTCCATCTTCAGCCTTATCAATACTTGACATCAGGTATGATGAAGGCTAAGAGTCTACGCGTCGTTCATGAAAAAAAAATATGAAATGTAAGCATTTAATATAAGTATGACAGAGTTATGTTTACTTACATAACCTAATCAGTGTCATTATAGGGTTCTTTAATAGCGTTGAGTGGATTCATGAGTCATCTTCGTTATTATTACGAGAACGACGATTATGTGAATCAAGGTGGACATGTAATCAGTATAACGCGAGGTACAACGTTAAGTTTACAAATAATTGCTGTCTAGAAATAAGTATTATTATAATGTAGATGTGTGACTGGTAAGAATCACAATGAAAATATGAGAGTGTATTGAAAGCGAAGAATGGAAATAACCTTACTGATGATTTGGCTCACTTGAAAATATCGAACATCGATTAAGATATCAAGAACACAAAGGATATTCACAATATGAGATTACGTTGACTGATGTATCAAAATGTTCCCTGATTCAGGGAACCTTTGCTTCTTCTGAAAGCTACCTGCATTTTTGGAGCCGACTTTGTTTAGGACGGAACGGAAATGCGGTTGAGGGCGTGGGAAGATATAGGCGGTAATTGGTTAATTAATCAATAAGTCACGATGTAAACATTTATGGTTTTGTTTTGGGTCTTTTCACAGGATAAGAGGGTTCTATGTTATCCTCGCACTGCGTGTAAAGGAGCAATGCTTCCAACTTCCTATTAAAGGAAAAAGTTTTACTACTATTTTTACGCCTGCGACAAAATTAACAACGTCCTGACAGCAATTCCCGGTCTGATGAAATCAAAGATTTTAGAAAATATTGCCACGGATATGAGTGCACAGTTTTCTTTGCTGGTGATTCCTATAACTAATAAACTGCTACAGATTTTTCAATTAAGATCATGTGAGAATACAGGATAGATATGTAGCATGACATGAATAATCATCAACAAAATCAAATTTGAAATTTAGTATAATGTAAGTAGGTAACGAATATCACCTTAACAATGCTGAGATGGCATCGGAAATTTTAATGCGGCAGTAAAATCAGCGCGAAGTTGATCCAGCATCATGCCCGGGTCAGGGATCAATAACCGGGACACCCGGGTCGGCGGGTCCTTGGCCCGGTTGTGCCGCCGCGCCCGGGATGCCCAGACAGCGGCAAGGTGACAACTCCTCTGTAGTAGATTCTACTAGTTCTACTACAGCCGAACGGTTGGTATGACCATGAGATAAGCGATGGTAGGTTAGTACTGAGTTGTCATAGATACTAAATCCTCAAATAAGTTATGACTGACATCAGTCATAGATCTGGACTGAGCACTATTATAGTTCTTTGTTAGACCATACAATTAGGCAAAGCAAAGCACTACTGTGACATAGTCAAAGTCAAAGTCAAAGATTTTTATTCAAATAGACTTATAGATAAGTGCTTTCGGATCGACCATTTTTCTCCTACCAGCCATACATCTTTTAACTGATAAGAACATAAGTACAGTGACTAAAGATATGAAACTTCTGGACCAGACATCAACTACTGCAGTACTCATCATCATCGGAGATACTTACCACTTGTTTTCACGGCTACTTATCATGAGGCATCGATAATCGCTCAATACCTATTAATAAGGCGTAAGATAAGGAGGCCAATTCTAGTGTTTGTAATAAATTATCCACTGTTATTGTACGTTGTTCAAGCTCCGTGGATTGTATATCTTCAAGTGTTTCATTGACGTCATGGCAATGAACCAGAGTGTTATATTCGTTAGTTTGCTGTCGTACGCCTCGTTGGTACTCAATGAGTAATGATGAGTAAATATTATATTAATAATAATAGTGTTTATTTTCATTGAATACGATTGAATGAAGATAATATAGGTTGTTTTGTTCTTAAATTCATCCTTTATTGGATTTTGTAGAATGATTGCAGCACTAATCTATCTCTATAACTACAACAAGGGCATGTATTATTTATTGTTAACTTTTAATGAATTGATAACGGGATGCTCAAATAATTTATGGGGGGTTTTACACAAGAGTTAAAAGTAGGTTAAAGAAATGTAATTTCAACTTTGATGTTCAAACCGTAAGGATAGGCAGAAGAAACATTGCGTGAACCGAGATTCCATACTGTAGTACCTACGTAACAATATTAGCACATTGGCATTTTGCGGTTTGCCTGTTTTGCTAGGACGAAAGGGGAAATAACTGTGCTTTTTCCTTAGAAAACGACTAATTAATGAGGCTGACTCGATGACTATAAGGAAAACTTTGCATTTACTGCGCAGTATTTTTAAACCAGACCATTAGCAAAAATTAATTTTGCATTGTGCAACTTTATTAAATAACAAAATAATATTTTTACATTCGCGCATCAATCTACCTACCCTGAGCTACCAACAAAAAAAAACCATGAACTCTAACTATTTTCTGATTAAGAAGACATGGCACCGAAAAATATGGCAACTTAAACAATAAATAAACGTAAAATTTTGCGGGGAAAAATGGCCATTGGTCGTATTGAAGAGTAAATACCGTTATGTCCAAGCACGAGTGCTGAGTAAACATCTGGACAGAATAAAAATGACCCTTATGCAATGATACCAACGCTCACTCAGTTTGATAACTTGACGTTAATTGATGATCCGGGTCATAAACAAAGAGTAATATTAAAACTGAATACGTTTGACTTACTCCTTAGCAACAACAAACATTTTCAAGTTGTAGAATGGTTCAGACAAAAAGTGAATTGAAAAATAAATCAAATTCATGAATCGCCTTGCATAGAAAAGTAACCTGTGCCAATAGCTAGCCTCTCTCTACGCTTTGAATCGTCAGCAATAGACACAGAGGATAAAACTATATAATAATACCCACAGAGCATTTCTTCTTGGAATCAAACAACTTAAATTGCCACATCCAACGAACTGTTTTTCTGGTTTTTCTTGTAATGTAATCAAATATCGACAGTTTGCTCTGTTATATTTGTATAACATGACATTGAGCCGAGTTTGTGACAAACTGACAATCGACTCAGTTCGCGGGCGTATGTGAATATTGATAAGTGATAACGACCGCTCGTCCGTCCGTCCGCAAATAGTCACATCCTCTTGGAAACGGAAAGTTTGCTCGGCAAACACTAGATATGTAATCAATAACTTCGTAAGGACTTATTCGATGTTACGTAAAAGCGAAAAGGTACGGTCGGAGTCGGACCATCCGTTGCCGCGGAAAGGTAAATAACTGACACTGATAGGTATCCCAACTTTTATTAATATCCAGACAAAGAAAATAGAATAGGGAAAGTACCCTATTTCTTTTCCAGTTTGGTGATTTGCATCAGAATGGCATTATTAACAAAACCTGCATTAAATAAGACATTCCTTATTATAATAACATTGTTGCCCTATAAAATTAGAAACCCAATCACGAGTGTCAAGTATCATAATAACAAGCAATGTCATCGGGAGTAGGTATTAAAATGTCGAAAATAATTGCTCTATTAGTCAAAACAAATTATTTACTTAGTGTATGTTCCTGGGAGGCCTACTCTCAATGTCCGTTTGCGAAGTAGGTATCGGTTACTTTCGGCCGCTCTTTGCTTTGTTATAATCATTTAAATTAAATCCTTATGTTGCATGATCGCATCCGATTCAATGTAAACGGCCCCTGATTCACAAGATATGTTTTGGTTATTAATTTTAACAAAGTCTTAAGAACGGACGGTTTCGAAAAAGGAACATCGAGAGTAGGCCCCCGAATAACCAATGATATGCAGTGTGGCTTATTATGTATTTAAACCTATTACACCTCTCTGCCCCCCACTATGAAGAACATTACTTGGATCCAATTTCCCAGTCGCAAGGATATGTCGGACTGTAAACCATTATAGTGACACTGTTGACATCCATCATGATTCAGTGAGCACGATGCGGAATAAAATACTCGATGTATTAACTGCTTGAGTTCATATTCATATTCATTTTTTATAATTTTTCACACACGCCCACAATATACTCATACATACCCTTTAATTTAGTTCTATTAGTTCCTTATGTAATTAGAATAGAGTTTATTTATCGAGCATGCTGTGTTCACCTATAAGTGGTAGTACATTAAGTTAAGTCTTTGATTAAGTATTTATTTCTGATGTATCATTGTATCAACTGTTGGTGATCCTAATACAGAGAGAAAAAAAAGTTGCAAGATATTTTAACCAGTGGCTGGAGTCGGTACCGGTCGGGAAACACCGATGGCTATCGTCACGTGGCTCCTATTTGGAGCCACCTGGCTTGGCACCTCCGATGCTCCGGAGCGCGTCAATGAACTTGCCTACTAAACAACTATGACGAATACACAAGCCTATTATTTACATTATCATGTTACTACACAAATTCAACTGTAATCATTGCAACGTGTACTAAAATGATTCGAGCATCTCATATTTCTTCAATCAGGTGTTGTCAATATTACGTAAGTATTGATTATGTAATGTGTCATGATTTTTATTTCCGTCTTCAATTTAATGATAGAGGTAAATAAATATGGAGCTTATCAGTCAAAATTTTTACAGAAAGTTACCGTCGACGATTTCTATAAATAAGCCGAAGCTTTCCAGTCGTATCTAATGAGAGTTTTTGTAAGTACTTATATGTTTTTATCTAGCTAAGTGACATTCTTTATGTGATGTATTGCACCAATTCTAAAGGAATTTTGATTTCTCGAAACGAAATCACATCAAGTATTAGGTTGCCTATGCTATCTCACTAATCTCCAATAATGGTTCTTTCTTCATAGTACCTACAATAATCTTTATATCTCTCTCCATATCTTAATTTCTTAAATTTATGATAAATTTTAAATAGAAAAATATTGGAAAAAATCAACTCGGCCACAAGTGAAATCTCAGATGGGACGAGGATTCTTAAATTTAGTTCAGCGGCTTAAGTTTAAACAAATCTTATATGATCAATACCAAAAGTATAACATCATGTCAGGCACACTAGTAAAACCGAGCAACAAATCATCAATCACAATTTCTATGAACACAATGGTCAAGTGTCTATTGCTACAATCAACAAATGTAAGAAGAGGTAAAGTAAACAGTCAGCTACTGGACTGTTATGTAATATGAGTACAGTAAGGTTATGCAATTCCACAGAAATCGCAATGCGAAGCTCAGGACTGCGCTGTTTACATTAAATGTAGTGCGCAGTTTTCTGAACAGCTATTAAAGTGAGGGAAACAACTGCATGTAGAGTACTTACATTATATGACTTAGATATCTCATCAACTTAAGCTAGTTTAATCTGGTAAATGATAACTGATTCTTGAATATAGTTGCCTGTTTGTTATGGAGTAGGTACCTAATTATAAAGCGCTAGATTTTTTGTAAACAATCACAGTTGCTTACGCTGTCTCATGTCAACTAAATTAACATACATTTACATACTATGTACAATAATGTCTATTCTCGACAAACTGACAGTAAAAAAACCCATTCCACGAAGGTCATATTACAAAATACGAATTTAAATTCATCGAATATTCGCAGACACTCGGGCTACGCTACGCTACACTAACTGGCGAGCTTATCGAGTCATGTAACCTGAACTTGGTATGCGTTGCTGACACACCTATAGGTTTTAATGGGCAGAAATAAGGCCCATTTTCGTCTGCACTAACAACTAGGTGATAACATACCACGCCACGCCTTTTCCCAGAACCGTTACATGTGGCATGGTGTTACGATAATATCATTGTTTATATTTCGGAACTTCAGTGGTGCAACCGACAAAACATGCGTTAATCGCGCATCGATTATTGCATTTCGGAATTGATGAATTGTAAAAAAAAACTAATAAATAAATATATATTTCTCAAACACAATATGTACAGTTCTACAGAATAAATAAATTTAACAAAAATGGTGACATGAAATTACTTGTAGGTATTGTATTTAACATAAAGTACAGTTTAAAATGTCCCCGTTCTTTTTCAATGAATACCAGACAAATTAATATGCATATCAAATTATGAATTGAAACTTTTACAATTTATTACACAGCTGCTCGAATAAACTTGTAACAAAACGTGAAAATTTACGTAATAACATAATTTATGTCAACGATACAAAAGCGTAGATAATTTTAGTAACAAAGAAGAAGGTAAGTATCAGAAGGCTCTTTTAATTTTAAAAATTCTGTTTGTAACTAGTGTTGATAGCACACTACTTTTCATATTGTATTTTTTGAATTTTGATAATAATTGTGACTTGCTTTGTACAACGTTGATCGTCAATGATTAGACAGTGTGATAGACGCAATTGACGTTCGAATGCCTGATCAAGTGCAGATGGAGGTGATAGTGCGTGCGTCAGCTGTCGTCACGGGCGAAGCTCACGACGAAGCCACGGCGGCTCCGCGTGCCTGATAAGCTATCACCGGCAGCTTGGAAATTTCCACTGCACTATCGTACGCTTTACAAATTCCTTTGGGCTCGTCTGCATAATCGATTCGTTGTTACTTTTATCTCGCCGATAACATTTCAACATGTATTCTGTGTTCTACCTCTATATCCAAGTCTTGTGATTCCATCAACAACATCACGAATGTTTTGTTTTCTAAGGGAGATAATGAATGATGGATTACATCAACCGTAATTCTCATTTTCAACGACGAGTCTGCGTCTCTCTTATCTGTCACGAAAATCCATTCTCACCATGGGGCCTACCTGTCTTTATCATTCATAGATCATTTCTGCTTAGTTGGCTCCGGGTTCGGGGAATTTGTAGGATTCTCCATACAAAAAATGGTAACCAGGGTTATCCAAACATTCTTTATCAAGTTCAGAATTGTTTTGTTTTTACAGTTATAGATAAGTCTGGTTCTGGTTTCGTAGTTGGAGTAAACAAAACGTATAATTACAATTAATGATTATGCGAATTCGTAGCCGGATGTTTATGAGCTCAATGGCGGATAAAATAGTATGAAATGTACAATACAGGCAAATCGTTCCTACATAACTCCTCACATATTTTGTAACACGACGTGGTATTTGCCATGACTAACCACGGTCACATACTTAATAGTAACCCCTCAACGTCAACCTGAGCTGCATTATTCATTGAGGAGGAAATTTTTGTCTTTTCATTTAACGACATAATGTTTATTTCGTCTTTATTTGTGCGGTAAGCAAATAGTATGAAAACGCTAAGTCTAATACGGCTGCGGATGGCGCTGCATCCGTCTGTCCCGAAACAAGCAATATGTCACTTAAGTGGTAATTTTTTGGATATTTGGTGAATTGTGGTATTTTTGCTTTTTAAGAATAAAATAATGTATATTGATTGAACTGTGAAATAGTTAAAAGAAGAGTTAAAGACCCCAGGAGCGACGTTAAAGGGTCGTAAAGTGGAGTAGTAGGGTAAAATAAGCTAGAAAACAAGTATAATCAAACAATCTCATGTTGTATTTGGTACATCGTAGTATATTCAAGAAAATTATATACAAATTAATACGTTTTGTTCAAGTTTTCAACATTGTATTCTGTATTTGAAACCATGTAAACATATCTGAAAATAATATTTTTATGTTACAGATTTGTCTTTTGACCACAATTTTAACTTTGGAATCCCTCAGGATCATAAAACTGAAGATATTAAAATTGAATTACTACAAACGGAGACATAATCGTGATGTAAATAGTAGCACCATAATGCCTTCTTTACCCATAGCTTTCTCACAGCCGTTTATTAAGGGGTGATTACCATTTATAATTACATCCAATTGCCACACAATATTTGTATGGATTCTGACAGATGCCGTGAGCCAAACGTTAGCGCCTCTGGCGGTGAATATTGTCAGTATTCATCCCCATTGTGATGATAACAGCAATGACAATTATCATGAAAATAAAATCTAAAAATATTGTTTTGTTGCAAGCAGTATATCAGGCAAGATAAATGGGACTGATACTGGTACTGTAGATAGGTGTGTACGTAAAGGTACCTAAGTCAGCGATACGCTATCAGTTGTTTGTCGAACAAACAACACCTCCGAGTAATCGTGGACACATATCTACCGTGCTGCGTACGACATCATCGGCCCGTTTTATCGTTATCTCTTATTTATTGAGACGTCCTTTACTTTACCTATATTGCACTTAAATATTATCGAAAATTTCAAGTCTTCTTTAGTTGTTTGTTGAGTAGTAAAATGAAGCATCAATGGTTATTATGTACCGTCTTATCAACAATGTCACGTTGGAAAAGTAATGTATGAAAATAAGCGTCATATAAATAATATTTAAACGCCGTTAAATCAGCAATAACATAAAATGAGCTCATGTTGCGAGTTATAAAACAAAAAAGAGCTTTGGTAGTAGAGTAGTACACTTAATATCTTATCGTTATACAACTGTCTTTCAGTAATTCAGTGTTCAGTCAACCTTAGGTCTTCGATAAAAGTCGGCAGAGGTAATAATGATACTTATAACACAAAATATACAATAAACATTGTATCTACAAATAGAGAAACCGATGACATAAAATGATCGATTGTACATGAAGATGCAGTCGGATCGGAATACAGTCAAACATCCAATTGGTAATCTCAGAATTTCATTGTGATTGACGTATCTTTCGACATATCACATCGCTGTCATTGCTCATCGTAGATTAGGTAGAGTAGCTGACGAGATAATACTAGTATAGATAGAAAAAACTGGACAAGTGCGAGTCGGATTCGCCCACCGAGGGTTCCGCATTCCGCACAAAATTGTAGATACCTAGGTACATATTATAATATAATATATAGTTCAGGAATCGAGTCTCGAAGATTTTCCCAAATTATTCCCGAAATTCAGTTTCCGAAACTAATAACTATATATTTTTTTAAAATTTAATTACGATATAGGTACGTATAGTTAGTTTTCAGTTCTTGTATGTAACATATTATTGTACTTGTATATAACATATTATATATATAACATATAGTTCTAGGTCCTATGAATATTGATTCCCTTAAGAGATTCGAACATACGTTTTTGTGGCATAAACGGCCCCACCTTTTTTTTACGTAAATTTACAAGTTTGATTTTTTCACAGCTTCATGAGACTGTTGACCTGAATAAATGGTTTTAATTTTAGCTCGTTCCCTCCACGCGTTCCCAAGGTATTTCCGAATTTCAGGTTCCAAAACTAAATACTATATTTATAGGAATTAATTCAAATGTTTAGTTATTAGATGTTTTCCTGTATTTGTAGTAAAGGCGATATTACTTGCCAAATTTCATAGTTCTAGGTCAACGGGAAGTAGCCTATGAATTTTGATTTCCTTGAGAGTGTAGTTTGCGACATAAACGGTCCTATCTTTGTTTAACGTTAATTTACAACTTTGATTTTTTTACACCTTGAACAGACTGTTGACCTGAATATATGGTTTTAATTTCAACTTAATACCTCCATGCGTTCTAGAGAGAGCGTTCATGCGAACAGACGAACAGCAAAGTTATACTATAAGGGTTCCGTTTTCTTATTTTGACGTACTGAACCCTAAAAAAGAAAAAAAAACTGGTGTTAGTCTGCGAACATAACCAACCAACCTATATTTTCAGACGTTTCATGTACATGTCATTGACAAAATCAATATCAAAACGAGTAAATATGATGAGCAGTTTTGCACTGCCTCACGTAATTGTGTTTGTTTGTTCATTGGATTTATCATACTAGTCCTTATCGTATTTCTAATTGATGTTTAGAATGGAATTATTTTGATTGTAGTACTTTTAAAGTACTTTTTATAGGGTCGTGCTCTACAAGGAGTCGTGCATCATGTAGAAGTCTAGTGTTTATCACGATTTTCCCGCGCCACTAATATATTAAATAGCCTATAACCTCTCTTAAGATATGGGCTATCAGACAGACAATCACTCTGTTAGTTCTTCCATTCTTTCTAGAAAAAAAGTCAAATAACAACTTGATATCTTTTAGGCAACAGATTACATAATTGTAATTAATGGAAAAGTAATTACTTCAACGTGACTACAGCCTAGCGTTGTTTACGAGTGCGGCGATAACGGTCCCTGACGACGACGTAGGTAACACAAGTACAACCGTCCATCATTCATCATCAGCATCACAGATAGTTTATTAACAGTAATGTATTTTTAAAGTTAAGTTCACGCGAGACATGAGGTCATCAGCGACTGCGTCGTACTTTACTACACGTTTAAATGTACCACGAACTAAATATACCTATACAATTTAATACGAAAGAAATAAAACCAGCTCTATTTGTTGATCGTTTTCATAGAGACGTCAGGTGTAGACTTTTACTGCGCCTTTTGATTTAGGTTGTCTTTATCGCCGGTGTTTGAAACGAGATAATAAAATGTGCCATAAATCGTTCGCGAATAGTTGTAATTATGCAACACGCATCGCGGATGGTCCAACACGGCGACGACGCGGACGGCGCGCGACACGTTCAAGAATCAAATTCAAATGTCAAGGTGAAGGCGACGCGAAAGGAAACGCACGCTGACGTCACCGCCGCCATCTTGCCGCCGCTCGTAACCACACTTCGATGTGTACCCCTCTCTAGTTTTATTTAGGACACTAGACAATCGCTCTGCAAAACTTCATTCATTGCTTTGTATTCTAAATATAAATCGTTACGATACGCCGGTTTGCGAGGCATCTGGATTAAACAAAGCCCTGTCGTACAGACACGGTCCAAGGTATTTTACGGACAATTAGTCACACTCAAGTTGCTAAGATGATTCTGAGGTCAAGAGTAAACGTCACTGCAGTCCATCGACAGACAATAATGATAACGCGAAGAAGCGAATCACATTAAATGTCCATAAAGGAAAGGAGATTGCATCAAGCTAGTCATAGGCGATTCTCACGCAGGCGTAGCGCGCGCGCAGCACGCTGCTATCTGAACGACGCCGTCGAGCGGTTCCCTCGGCTATTGTGGCGGGCCACCCGACTGGAAAATCTTACTCCAATTACCTTCGAAACGTTCTAAGTGAATTTTTTTACCACTCACAATAGCTGTTTAATTATTGCTATCTCGTTCACAGCAAAATTTACGTCATCCTTAAAACAATCGTGGCGAAATTAGGCTAATTAGTCGAGGTAGGGTTTCCAATTTTTTTTACTATAAGTTTAAAATTATACGATTCATTGTTTCTTAGCTGAATATTTGATAAGCGAAGATTTTAGATGAGCATCTTCATTTGTAACATGTTTTAATTTAAATAAGCTATTGTTATTCAAGGATATGCCTGAATTTAATGAACCTTCACGGTTGAATTCGTTCTAATGAAAAAAGTTGCATTACAAGCTCTAATAACTAGACATTAAGTCTAATAGTATGGGAATCTGAAAGTGATAATAAGCTTTAAGGAGGGGCGGCGGTTAGCACACTAGTGCTCCGGAGCACCGGCACCGTGCGAAGATTCCCACAATTATATTACTTACACTTGATAATTTCTTAGATCACTTCTTACAGCCACTAGTCTCCGAACAAGGAACCTTTTTCGCATAAAAGTATTTAAAACGTTGAACGCCTTGATGCCAGATTTAGATCCTAACCAGTTTCAAAATAGAAACAACAAATTATTTCTAACAGAACTGGTATAATAAATGTGGAGTCGAACACGTACCAGGTAGAATTTGAAATTCATAGCGCAAGATGTTACCGAAATCGTATATATTTTGCAATGGACGAACGTGTTTTTGCAACGGCCGAATTAAGTTAAAACGGGTAGATGTATTCAACACACGAGTCAAAATTGTGAGCGTGGAAGCGGACGACCTTCGAGGGACCAGTTTTGGACACCGCAAACATCTCTGTTTGGCGAAGCGAAAAGAAACGTGACTGGAGTTGGACGTGGACGTGACGCCGCGCCCGCTAGTGCCACGTAACAAATGGTGTTTTTATGTCAGCATTGTGAGCCTCCACGGCTTATGGTGAAGATTAACGAATATGATGCTATTAGTGACCAAATACAGATTCTATTGTTTCATTTGAATTCGAGTCAATTACAAAAAAGAGTCGCGTATATAGGAAGTAGGGAGCGTTGAGCATCTAGACTACCTAGCACACGCTCAAGGTTTTTAAACATAGAAATAATTTATAAACTAAAAAATCATATTTAAACCTACCCCGCATCTGCCGAGCCACGTAAACCAGAGCAAGAATAGAAATCTCGATCAGTACTGGATGTTAAAAATAAAACGGTACCGAGGGGAGTCGAGAAAGGGTGGATTGAAAATAAATAAAAAACGAACCAAGACCAGCTGAATACAAGCACTTGAACAAAGAACTTCCTCTGGGTTACCTGTAACAAAGAAGGTGTTATTTATTAATACACTATTCACGATGTTCTACTTTCAAAGGTTTGAGGAACGATAAGAGTTTTAAAGTATTTGGGATAGTAAAAATATGCTATTAACAGATGTTTTTCAAACATAAATGACTCTTTTATCTCGCAAAAAAAGGTTAAAAACAAGATAACAAAGCTAAGGTTTTAAATACAAGTCATGTCTATTGTGGTATCAATGGTATCAAAACTGTAAATAATGTTTTACTTAAGTTGATAACAAAGTGCAGCGTCTTAAAATACTTGGGTGGTCTTATAAATGTTGTTGCTATTGAACATTTACAGTTAATAGTTAGTGGTAATCCTACTGTAGACAGATACATAAAATTATAAATCGAAACGAATAAAATTATTTCAAATTTGTAATTTGCATAATGAGCAATACTTGTGAATGTGATTCACTTCCAAAGATACAATAGTTAGTCATAACAAAACCTAGAACAACTTAGATTGTAACCATACAAAGCTACAATGCAAATTTCTGGAGGGAGTCATAAAACTACTGTAATCACGCGAGTAGGTTAGGTAATAGGTACGTATGTTTATCAAAGTCATTATATTATATGGTAAGTTCATGTGCCATAAAATAAAGAAAATGCTGAGTCGTCATTAGCCTAAACTCATCACTTAGAAAATAGCATGCGGTCCGGGTTGCGTTGCGTGCCCGCGGTGCCGCGCCGGTGGCGTGCCAGCCAGCCGTCGTTGTCGCACGCGAGCTCGGTTTCCGAGACTAGCGTGCAACACGACACTGTCACATTTCTATCCTTCGCCACGCTAAATATAAAGAACTGCTCCCATTACTCCATAATGCAGATAAGCCAAGACGATTTCAGTATATGTGACGTTAGCGTAGCATGACCAGCATGTTAATCAAGTAATCACAGACATTCAATGCACGATAGCGTTGATTTTGTAATTGGTTCCGATAACTGTAATTATCGTAGTTTGAGGAGGTTACCACTTTGTTGAGTAGATAAAATACATTCAGACAAATTAAGGTCATATGTTATTAATATTATTTATGACACATTAACAAATGTTGTTGTTGTTCTGTGCAAAAGTACAATCAGTATGCATTTAATTGTGCGCATTATAAAGAACATTGAGAGGCGAAAGAATTATGACGAATTTTCTATAAACACTAAAACAATATAAGGTAGGTTTAAACGACAGAAAAGAACCCCAGAAAACCCAATTAAAAGAACAAAAGCTCCATCAGTGCACCATTAAACAGCCGTTCCTAATGCCATTGTTTGGACGGACACCGTTTCCGTTCGCCATCAAGCAGGCAGGCAGGGATAGGCCGATGCCGTGTTCAGCGGCATTAAGAACAGCAGCTCACACGCGAGGAGTTAAAACAAATTAAGCGATGGCATAGCGGCGAGCACGCGACCACGGGTAGAAAGCGTGGACCAAACACGCATAACACCCATAAGCCCAGATGCACATTAACTGCTTTGAGATAGCAGTCCTACGTGTCTGCGGTTATCCAGGCATTTATTATTATAGTCCATGATGGCCGACTTAAACGAGTAATATTCGTCTATTTAATGTTCTCAGAATATGTAATGCAAAACGTAGAGGTTTTAAAGAAGTAACGAGTATATAAACAAACATGAATGTCAATAATCATGTACAAAACTGATTATGAGCTATGATGTAATTTTCCGACTGACCAGCTTTGCTGATCAAAACTTCATCAGCAAATAGCTATTGAAATGGCTCGTGTAGCGACCTGATATTTCCAGCCCTGACATTTCGTGCCATTTCGAAGTTCTCGCCTCACGTGGATTTAGCTCCTAAAACATGTCTGTCAGTCACGGAGCTGAAACGACCTTAGGACCTTTCAACGCGAGACGGTTGGCCTCAATAAATGCCAACTAAATCTTAGTTACCGATTGATCTATTTTCAATTCTTTTGCAATACGTTGGTTTTGGATAGAAGTCTTAAATGAAGTCTGCTAAGTAAGGGAGCAAAACTATTTGAACCAACTGAAATTCTTCAGACACATTTACTTCACGTAAGAATGCTTTTTTTTACCGAGGCAGCCGGTGCTACAAAACAATTCTCCATTCTGCAGGTATACCGAGCTGCCACTAAAATGGAAAAACAAAGCTTGTTTTCAGCTTGATAAATAGTGAGTAATTGTTTATTTGGCTTCGCTGATTGCAACTCCCTCTCGTGAGATTCTGTGTCACCAGTGATGTATTGAGCGGGATAATTACAGCCTAAACGTACATCTTATGTTTTGGCGCGCACTGTTCATTGAAATAAAACAACTTTTACGGATATCAAACGCGCTATATAATTACAGCCTCCATATTACCTGTGACTGTGATATCTTTCGCTAACGCTGTCTTACTGATTTGTCTGTTAATCAGGGTCGAGGATGCAAAATCAAATATAAGATCTTAAAATATTTTTGATGATCGGGAAACTAGTTTAATGATGTACGCTCTAAGACTTTGACTTTATATGTAACAACGCTTAGTAAATATTTGACGAAAATGTTTCTAATGGATCTAAATTTAGCCAACAATGACTACAGAGTCATTAGTAAAGTCATTTTACCCTTTAAAGTTCGTTTTGATTTCGTTCTGACCTATGAGTGGTACTTCGACATTTCGTGTCTGTCGCCACCAATGCCGGTTTCCGTGATGAAAGCAGTTAGGCCATTGAAACTTTCATGAGAACTCGAATGGCTCAGCAATTTGGGGCGACATGCGATGTGCCATGCCTCCAACTGATCTTCGCTTAGATGATAGATTTTTAATGGTTCTATTTATCTTTTAATGTGGTCGTTTATATGCAGGTTTTTGTTGCGTTAAATGATGAGTCAAGTAATGACCGCAACTTTGGTTTGGTAAACCGGCAGCTGAGAACAAGTTGCGTGTAATCAATAGGCCATTAATTGGGTGCGTGAGCTCATGTGACAAATTAACTTGATTACGGCAGGTTTATTTATACAACGAGTGACGGGCGCGGGGCGAGTGGACGGGCGAGCGCGGTTAATCACGTGCGGTGTCACAGGCGGCGTTACGTGGCGATGACGACGCAGCGACACCAAACGACGCACTGTCAATATTGGTAGTGCAGTAACACCGATCATAAGAACGATTTTTTTAGTAAAACCAGTAAAACATAAAAAATTGGATATAAAAATAATATATTTCATTTCTGACACTATTATTGACTTAACGTTGCACTTTGTAAATTCATAGCATCATCACTTACGTCACCAGCATTTTAGACAACAGAAGATGAAGCCCCCGTTTTATTTTCAAGTTTCATATAATTTTGTTTGCTAATAAAACTTTTATATGTGATCAATAGTTTATCCAATTTAAAGAAGACGAAAATATTTTTGTTTCTTGATATTTTGTGTGAGATCTGGAAAGTCCACGCAGACCAATTTGCAGACTGGCACTAGTATTAAAAGAGAGGGTACTGTATTAGTGTGTCGACTGCTGGCCTGACCTGCCGCGATAGCGTCTGGTCCCGACCCGGGGGAATATTCCGCTGATGGTTACGACACTAACGACACTCACAATCGCGGTGGACTGCACTCACTATCATCTAATATTATATGACTAATAAGCAGCAGGGATTTGGCATTTTGGATGATGCAAGAGTCAATGCTGACATGGAAGTTTTGGATGAACACAAGTTTAACCCGTCAGGCACAGGAAAATGAGACACACACACAAGATAAATATTTCATTTTTGTGAGAAGCCGAAGAACGGTGTCCAGTAGGGCTTTTATGAATTAAGGAATTTACGTCATGTAATCTAAAACCGTTTATTTTAGGCGATAAAAAATATATATCACATCTCTATTTTAACATATTATAGTGACATTAAATTTTAATGATGATGATGACTAAAACTGTGACGAATTTCTACAAAACCGCGCCTATCAAGTTACCATTACATCATTATGTAAATCAGGTGGTAATTTAAATTTCAAAACAGAGTAAACAAAGTTACGCACAAACTAACGAGAAAACATGTTTAATTTACTGGTTTAGGCTTCACTCAAGTTACTACTCAATTAACAGTTTATAAGCTCATTCGAGAAAAATTATACAAAATATTTCTCAGATCAAATATGTGTTTTATCACAGAAGTGAGACATCTTCAATTTAGACCTTTTTTGAAGCGGTACGACGGAGCACTCTCCCATCTCTATCTTCTATGTCATAAGTACATCTCACTGGTGACGGTGGAGCTTTTTCAATTGTTCTCTTCTTCCACTCTATCTCAAACATCGTCACCAGTAGCGATACATAATCGTTATCATCCTTACGAAACCTATCGTTTGGACATTCGGTACTTTTTACATTAATATTGTTTTTATTATGATTACTTTTAACTAATTCATCATAATTCATAGTTTCAACATTTTAGTCAGTGAACGTATCACAAAATTCACAAACACAGAAGGCGAGCGAGCCAAGAGCATGACGGTGCATAGTGAGATTACCGAGTTGATAAAGAAACGTAATTAGCGGAAACATCTCATAGTGACCGTGACGTCTGTACATGAAAAATCATGTGATAATGTTTTTCTGTTGCCGTAAAACGTAATGCATAAGTAAGATAGTCAGCGACATATGGTTGAGTTTGTTATCTCCAAGAAAAAACATTTTTCAAGGAAAACAGAAAGAGTAGACACATCGTCTATGAACAATTTGTACAATCGACGACTTTCCCGGTAGATTAGTAGAATTAGTTTTTACGGAGCGTTATTTTTAAGATTTATAGAAATAATAATACCGAACAAACTACTTGTCAACCGGACAGTTCCTCGATATGCTAAGTTTGTAATCAACGGGAAAGCAAAGAAAAAGTTCCTGGTACGATACATATTATTACGCGTGTATCTTCCACTTTAATAGCTGATTCCACGACGCGGTGGCGTAGATAAAAATGGTATTATTGTGACACAGATGACGAAATAGAACGTTATCACGAGTAACGCCAGTGCCGTGCGACACAAACAGAATACTACGCGATAAATTGTCTGTCTGCAACATTTTTAATATTTATTAATACGTTAGCAACAGTACGGCGGTGTTTAAAGGGGTCAATAGCTTGCAACACGGTTTATCGAGCTCTCGTGTCAAAACATACATGCGTGTGAGTTGCTATGTGTTAGCTGTTATGTAAATTATCCGTTCGGCACAAATCTGTAGCTCGGGAAACATAAATGAAATTATTATACGTTTTAGGTTTACTGAAAACTACGAGCGTGCGTGTTTACGTTTAAAATTTTGTAGGCTGGTAGAAAAAGCAAAAAAGGAAATTTAAATCACTCAGACGGAACGTAGACAATTCAGTGATTAGAAGCTATAACCAAAGAATACTAACCGTACTATAACATAGAATTGAGAGCACCAATAATAAAAAACGAAAGACTTTAAAATAATAACACGTTAGCGATAAAAATCAAGAAAATAATAAAAATTAAATAAGAATAAAGCGTATCCAATTGAACTAAAATGAAATATTTGTTGTGCAAGTTCCAATGCGGATTTGAACAAGCCATAATTAGGCCAATGCGATATGCTATCACAATACGAGCAACCGCGTTCACAGTAATTTAATAATCCATTATACAAACCCGCTCGTTTCCTGTATTTACGTTATTTATTCACAGTTTAAACTAAAATATGTAAGTTCTATAGAATTTGTGTAAATTGAGATCTATTGTTACATTCTAAAATTAGAAATAAAACATTTATTAGCCTCACAGTCACACACAATACAATATAAATCATGAGCACTATGATAAACAAAACAAAAAATAGACATAATAGCTGCACCACCCATGTCTCTATCGAATCATGGCTTTCGATCCACGAACCACGAACGCCAAGCAAAGAAGCAGGGCCCGTAGACAAAGTAACATCGTTATTGTCGATATTCGCCAATTAACTTCGTTATCGTTTTTGGATTGTTACTTTGGCTAAGGGCCCAGGTCACACTTCTCGGTCTTCAGTATAACCTGCCGCGGGAATGGCGTATGTGGTCGGTGGATATGGTCCATAGTGCTAAAGCCTTTTCGGAACCCAGATTGTTCGGGAGGTTGGTAGTCGATGAACCTGCGAGTGAGACGATTTGAAATAGCTCTCCAAAACCAGTTATAAACTTCGAAGGCCTATACTTCTCCTAGCCTAGATTGATGGTTTAAATTAAACTGTTTAGAATAGTGTAAATGTTGTTTAAACTAAAAATAGATTGAAAACATGTTCACAAATTAAATAAACATGCAATATTGCACATGTTTTAATCATTTTCTTTAAAACCGGTTTAGAACGGTTTTGCCAGCAAACCCGAAAACAACCGTTTCATTTCACTTTGGTTTTCCCTACGAATAGTTTAGTGGCATAGCCATAACACCTTTGAAAGATGCCGAAACTCTGGAAACCAACACAGGCAATGCAAAAAAAATATGATAACCTTTTTTGTTGAAAATGATTGTTAAGGTATTCTAAACTGATATTATCATAACTGTTACGTTACGTGATATGTAAATCATTCTATTTTTTTTTATTTGATCGTAGCACTCACTTATCGCTTTACTTCAATTGTTCTTTTATTTTCCAAATTGTTTGAAAGTTGTTAAATATTTTTTTTATGTTTACTGTTGTTTTGAGTCAATGCTGTGTACATTTTTTTATTGGGATACAAATTTAAAAGGTGTTGGTTTGATGTAAATTGCAATGTAACAATTTGTTTTCTGTTATTGTACCTTTAACAACAAAAAAAAAACAATTACAGACTAATGTCAGGATGTGTTTTAATTAAATTAACGGTTATCACGGAATCTCAAGAGGTTATTTTGTCACTGATAGAAAACAAGGCAGTTCAATTAATAAAAGTGGTTTGTGACGTCCGAGACCGTTTTATTTAGTAAGTCGTAGTGAGGCCCAAAAGTGAGCCCGACCCAATTAGTAGGGGACCCATAAACAAGGCTGGCCAGGCACCCACGCAGCGGCCCGTGACGTCACGCCGCGTCACGCGCCGAATCCGCCAACGGTTCGGGCTCAACACTCGTTTTCGTTTGTAAGACAAATATTCAAAGGTCAGGGAGAAGTCGAAATAGACTCGAAATAGAACAAAGGATTCAACTGGTTAATTATTTATAGGATCTGTTGCTTTTTTAACAATGGAATGAATTGTTGTTCATAACTTTAGTGCTTCAGCGTCTGATTGTGAATATCCATATATTTTTTTTTATGACCGACGGGGAGACTCTTAGCCTTCATCATACCTGATGTTAAGTATCGATAAGGCTGAAGATGGAAGCGAGCCTCTCCCGGAATCCTCAATCACTGAGGAACTGGCTATCTTATCTCTAACTGCCGGAACACAACAATGCTGAAAACATAGTTGTTATGGCGTCAGACTTAGATAAGATGGTGGTAGCTAGCCAGGCGGACTTACAACAAGTCCTACCACCAACCAAACCGAATACAATATGTACCCCGCTGGGAATCGAACCCGGGACCCCTGGGTCTGATACCGGTGGTTGTACCACTAGACCACAGAGGCGGTTAAAGTCCTTATAATGAACTTAATTTGATGTTGGTTTGTTGTTAATACATAGTTACATTTATGTGGTGTGTTAGTTTTCGAAAGACATGCTCTTGTCGGTTTAAGTCAACGTTGTGTAATGCTTCATTAAACTTTAGTTTAATAGTTTTAGTTAATAACTGTTAAAAATAGAGAAGTCAAGTTTGAATTAAACAAAGGGTTCGATGTTGTTTGAACAAATATACATTTGATAAATATTAAACAAGAAAATATACTAGAAAAAAGCAACTAGTCTCATGTCTCGCCAGGGCGACGATATTTATCATATAAAAATAGCATTGTAAAATGCAAAATTAAAAAAAAGTTATAAATATACATTTGTTATATTTGTTCAAAAATGCAATGCAACGAGGGTTGCCAACTATAAACAAATATACATTTATTACATTTGTTCAAACATGCAATGCAACGAGGGTTGCCAGCGGTATTAAACTGTTTTGCACTTCATTATGCTTTTTACTGTTGAACTAAAAAAAAGTATAGAAAAATACCGATTTCAGAAGCACTCGTATCCAAAGACCTAAGCTGTGCGAGAAGTTTAAAAAATATGTACACTCACGGCCAAATGAAGCTGGCCATTGCGATATACAATAAATACAATGAAAGAGGTAAACATAATTCCGCAACAGCGGGTCTGATAGCCGACAAAAGCATTTGCGTAATTAAAGCCAGATAAGGCGGTGCTGACGTCAAGAAGGCATGAGGACATGAGCACATCCATAATGCGCTTATCGGCACCGCCGCCGCAGTACCCGGCACGCTACCTATCGCAGGTTCCACACGTTTCCATCAGGCTATGAGACGTGATATTTCCCTTTTCAATACAAGTGATGTTACTTTATGAGAGCTGACTGTAAGGTTAGAAGTTTCAACATTATGAATGGGTTGCTGCTGATACAGAATAGGCAGTTAGTTCACAGGTGTTTGATAAAAAACAGCCCTTGACGAGTTTCCTGCCGGTTCTTCTCGTTACAAGGTCTCCCGCCGTAGAGTTTGTGAACCGATGGCGTAGCTTCTATGACGTTCATAAGTGCTTGTAACAGCCAAGACTGAATAAATGATATTGAATTTGAATACTTTGTAAATGAAGAGGTCTTGAACTGTATTAAAATTTATGGAAAATTTTTTAAATAGAAAAATATTGGAAAAAATTAACTCGGCCACAAGTGAATTCTCAGGCTGGAATCGAACCAGCGACCTTTGGAAATCCGGTCCAATGCTCCAAAGGTCGCTGGTTCGATTCCAGCCTGAGAATTCACTTGTGGCCGAGTTAATTTTTTCCAATATTTTTCTATTTAAAAAATTTACCATAAGTATAAAAATAGCATTGAAAAATGCAAAAATTACAAAATCATGTATTAAAATTGTTAAATTCATGGTCAAGAAAGCTTAATAGAGCTGGGTGGGGCTCGCACAAAGCTTTATATTTATTAAAAGTATATATGCAATGCCTCTAATGTATGAAAAACGACAGACAGAAACCGCCAAGCCGGGCTTGGTGTGTTGGCGGTTAATGATTTGTCAATTTTTGTGGTTTACGATGACGAGGCGACCGGGCGGCGGGGCGCCCCACCGCCGATATGATTTGACATTTGAATAAGTCGATTATCTAGTTAGCGAGAGAATGTCTGATATTTTAGACCAGACAGTGGAATTTTAATGAATGGTCATAAACTACAGTTGCGTTACTTACTGATGTTAATACTTAAAATATGAATAAATACATCTTATTATTATTTTTTATGAACAAAGGTGATACTCTTAGCCTTCATCACACCGGGGCCCTTATTCACTATGACCACTTAGCGATTCCTTGCTCAAACCACGCCAATGTCGTACTTGGTTTTGACACTTTCAAAAGACGGTTTCTCCATGATACACTCAAATTATAGAGTTATTCTAAAAGTACATGAAAGTCACACATTGTATAATCATTAAACAAGTAAAAAAACTTTAAAATTTGTAAGTGCCACAGAGAAAACGAATTTTGAAAATGACGAAACCAAATACGATATTCGCGTGGTTTGAGCAAGGAATCGGTAAGTGGTCATAGTGAATACGGGCCCTGATGTTAAGTATTGAAGAGGCTGAAGATGGAAGCGAGCCTCTCCCGGATTGCTCATCACTGAGGAACTGACCATCTTATCTCTAACTGTCGGAACACAACAATGCTGTTTTTTTTTATTATGGCGTCAGACTTAGAAAAGATGGTGGTAGCTAGCCAGGCGGACTTACAAGTCCTACCACCAACCAAACCGAATACAATATGCAACCCCGCTGGGAATCGAACCCGGGGCCCCTGGGTCTGATACCGGTGGTTGTTACCACTAGTCACTAGACCACAGAGGCTGTTAAACGATTACAACACCATATTTTCAAACGATTTGTAGAGACAAGAATGTTCGAAGTTGCCGTTGTGCTGATACGGTTAACAATCTGCAACATTTCCTAAATGCATTACGAGCCGGGCCGACTGTAGAGCATTTCGGTGTAATTTGTATCATTCAAGCCTCCTAGCTGCGGGCACGGCGCCAACGGAGAAAATAAACGTTTTATCCGATGCCACACTACAACACTCTGCACAACGGTAAAATCACTCCGGACACCGAGAAACGTATGCGAAATATTTGATTCATTTATCATACAAGGCATCGGTTGGTTCGTTATTCGAAAAGCTTTTGGGCGTGCAGAGCTCTGTATTGCAAACATGAACGACGAAGTCTTCAGGGCAAGGTAAAAGTGGTCCGGCCATTCAGCAGAGGTTACACAAGCTTGACGTCACTTGGCAGCACCCGCCCGTACGTTATCGTTGTTGAGAAAAAACACCCATCTGTCACATCTTCATTAGCGGCACGTGACTGTTTTCACAATTCGTTTACTTTTTATTGGCTAAACATTTTCTTTTCATGTCGTGATTGATGCATTACATACTTGTTTAGAGACGTCAGTTAGAGATATGGTGTGATTACAAAATCTTTATCTATGACCACAATGTCATCAATATACACCGAACTAACCAAGCTCTTTAACTGGCACGTATTATTTCTGTTCACTAATTTACATTTACGCGTTCGCAGAACTAGTTCGAGGAAGTACCTACTGTAAATATAGTTACGGAAGGTTATAATTTTGTTAGTTCTGTGACCTACCTCTATAATCAAGTAAAAAATTACTCACGAAAAAGGAATTAGCAATAAAGATCAACATTTCGATAGCAAATTGTGCTAGCTTTTTGTTTTAGAATATTGTGCTATTGTAAATCATAGAGCGAGGCATCTAATTAACAGTGCTAAGGATAATAAACGGCAAATGCATTGGATTACGAAACGAGGTACGAGAGGACCGTTCCCTAGCGGGTGTCCATAATTGGTGGTCAATTATCTATAAATAACTTGAAATCTACGCGGCGCAAGAAATATTTACACGTGAATTGGAATGCTGCCGTGTCTGCATTGTGAAATAGTTTTTGCAGTGGAACTCGAATCGAAGCGGACATTAGTTGTCCTTGCTGGCGAGCCACCATTACGGAGACCTGTTCGCAGGAACAAGTTTCTGTTCGACAAAAACTACCTGTCGCTAGCGAATGTCCACGTTTGGAGCTAAGCCGCTGCAGCTTACAGCACGATTATCCATACTGGCTCGATGATTTTAATCTGAATGCCACAATAGCAGTTGCAGTATTTCAAGATCCATGCATTTCAAGCTTTGTATTGTTCGCAAGATTAGCCTGAGAAAATGACGTGTAGAAATGTTAATCTTTTTATAGATTCCAATATAACAAATTAAACATAAAGCAAATACTGAAAGGAAAATTAGAAGATATGCAAGAGAGACGAGTAAATGAAGAGATGACGGGTGGCCGATTGGAGTGGAGGAGATTAGAACTGGGATACGGGGCCATGGGGTCATGATGATGATGATGATGTAAGCAAATAAAAAATGTCAAAGAAAAAATATTGAGATATTTTAATACATCACACTGATAATTGCTTACTTTAATTTCTATTTAAATCTTTACTAATATTTTAAAGAGGTAAGATTTGATTGTTTGCATTGAATAGGCTCCGAAACTACTGAACGGATTTGGATGAAATTTGGTACACAGATATTAGATAGCCTGGTTATGAACATAGGATACTTGTTATCCCAAGATTCCCACGGGAACCACGCGGGTGAAACCGCGAGCAGCCGCTAGTATGATATAAACAAAGCTAAATGAACTGCGAAGATATTAATGTAATATGCTCGCCAGATATCAGTTGGCGGCTGTGGAGCGTCCAATAAAAATATAACATCTTAAAATATTGATACAGCGGAGTCCAAACACACAGTATGTAGGTACAAGGAAATACAAAATGTTGAACGGTGGCTACCGAAATAGCCTCGCTGACGTCACGCACTGTCAAGGACTGCCCAACCGTAACCCGAACTCGGCAAATATCAAGTAACGGCATCCAAGATAATTTGGTTGAATTAAACGATCAAAATAAGGTGAGAAATGACAAAAACTAAAATTCGATGCACCTGAAGAAGTGGTAGATACCCAAATAAAGGAATTTGTATTATTGGGCAAATATAAAATGGGTTACTTGATCGTTCAAGTTATTATTAGAAAGTTAATATTGATCGTGTAGCATTAATCGAAAAATATAGCAAGCTAATACATTCAGGGAACTGCTATATTTCTAATGTTAGAATATAAATAATAATAATAATAATAAAAGCATTTATTTCGAGCTTCTTGGGCTCAGATGGTTAGTAACAATGATACTTATAGACCTAATGTTAGTATGACAAATTACAATTAACAGGAATGAAGTTGAAACTGAGACTAATATTTTCGAAAAGAGAGAAATTAGCATAAGCCTTATTAACGACCAATATTCCCAATTTCCATAATAAGTAATTCAGAATACCCAGATCTATTTCATATAATAAAATTACTTTAGGTATTAAATGAAACTAGGGATTTGTGTCACTCAGCGGGGATATAAGATAACAACTCTTGTTATCTGGGGGCAGATAAATATATCTGTAATAATCTACAAATAGCCCAACATTGACGTCAAACATTATTTTATTAAAGATAGGCAGGTAGGTATATAAAAGGATTAAAGCAAATGTGTATACAATGTCTTAGATATAAATAATTCATAAACTACGGTAGGTACCATGCAGAATACGAAAATAGTTAAGTCGAATACTCATACCTGGAACCAATGTTCATCAGGAAACGCAAATGGATGAACTAGACAAAGCTATCATCTATATTATCAACTTATTACACAATCTACAAGACATGGTCGTAACTCGTAGATCAGAAAAAAACTAACAGAGCGTGAAACTCACGTCACGACACCACTACCAGTCTGATGATCCTAATATAAATTTAAGAAATGATGTAAGAACTGTAAGGTTCCTGCAAACCTTCATTCTGAACTCGAATAAACTGTCATTCGCGTTAAGAATGAAAGTGCGAGGTCGACCGCAGCTGCAGCAGACTAAATGGCAAGCGTGGTGTGGGTACAACAGTTTCTTGTGTAGTATAACTGGTGGTCGATACTCGTGCGAGCTTTGATGACGCACAATCGCACCGGCGGCGCGGCGTTACCGGGCCACTAATACTATGCGAGAGCGTGGACCGCCACATGATAGTATAATGTCTAACAGTAGTTAATATTTGGAAGTAGATAGAGAGGAAGTGGATCCAATACACTAGATTTCGTCACCGGATCGATGCTGTTCAAGACTACTCATATTTGGTACAATAAATACTAACAGTTTATACGCATCGTATTTAGGGCATGGAATTATCTGCTCATTTTACTATTCGGATAATTTGGATACTCGGATAATATTATCCGGATAAATCCGGAAATTCGGATAGGAATTTTAAAAACTAAAATATATCGTTAAATAATTAATTTTCGGTTATCAGTCTAATAAACAACAGAAAAAATCTTGTGGCAAATATCTCTTTCTCTTATAGTATGAGGATTAGTGGCCATTTCTGGTGTTAGAGATAATCAAGCAGCCTAAGGTTTCTGACTTGGCTTAACGACTGTTAACAGCCGGGACCGTACGCCGACGGTCAAACGTGCCCTCCGAAGCACGGAAGTGCTCAGTTGTAATGTTTACGGTCGCCCATCCGACACCTGGCCGGACCGAACGTTGCTTAACAAACGTGATCAAATACGATCTGTCTGTCTTTCAGGACTGTCTGTCAAGCGCCGAAATGAGCGCTTCAAATGCAATTAAATAGTACTTACCTTCAATGGTAGTAAGCAATTATTAGAAGTATCATTTTATAACCTTAAACATGCACTGAGATTTTTTGTAATATTCTCATGCTGTGTTAATGTTGTCATCAGTATCATCATCTTCCAATGTTGGACAAAGGCCTCTCCAAGTGCACGCCAGTCCGAGCAAATTCCACTTTGCGCATATCGTCGCTCCACCTAGTCTAAGGCTGTCCTACTCCTTTCTTCACTACGTTTGCCGATGTGCGGTCTCCACTCATGAAACTTCTTTACCCCAGCGGTTATCGGTTCTGTGGCTTATATGGCAGGCCCACCCATACCGCTTCAATTTGTTTATCCGGTGGGCTATGCTGATGAATTTGGTTCTCTGCCAACTGAACTGGTATCGTTTCAGATAATTTAGAACACTTCGAGCATAGCCCTT
The DNA here is from genome assembly GCA_910589605.1 of Chrysoteuchia culmella. NCBI lineage: Eukaryota > Metazoa > Arthropoda > Insecta > Lepidoptera > Crambidae > Chrysoteuchia > Chrysoteuchia culmella. The sequence continues at coordinate 735,621 of OU342657.1, forward strand.
TCTAAGGCTCGCTGAATAATTTAATCCTTGTGAACCAGTCCTGTCGTGAGTGTCAACGTTTGGGCTCCGTATGTATTCTGCGTTTATAATGCTACGTCCTTTCCAGTCCAGTGTTTTCTCATGCCTCCATACAAAAGGATATGTTTGTCTGCTGGTTCTGCACTTGAACTTGGTGGGGTATCATTAAGCGGCATGATTCTAGAACAGCCCATAACAGGTTTCGATAAAGTGAGATGGCTTATCTTAGATCACAAATGAACAGGGGCTGATTGTACTCTTCAGTTTTCAGTATCTGTGTGAAGATGTGTCTATGCTCCCGTATCCTCCATGAAATCCGGCCAGCTCCGGGGTTGGAAATCAGTGAGTCTTCGCGTAAGGCGGTTTGTGATACTCTGGAAAACCGCTTGTAGACGAGTCTTAGGAGCGAAATAGATCGTTTTGCACACAAAATATGTAAAATTAGTGGTCAAGTAAGTTAAAATATCAAACCAAAATTTATCCGTTTTATTCGAATTATCCTAATAGTAATGCAATTGGTATTCTGATATTTTATATGGCGGATATCCGGATATTTCCTTCAGCAAATATAAACTGCACTGCGCTGCGCGTCGACTCCGCACCTTGAGGAAGTAACTATTTATTAATCTGTGCCTTTACCATACATAAAACTCCATTTCCTAATGTTTTTTTGATATTATTTAGAAATCTTGAGGAGTTCTCCATATAGAAACATGTCTAAAGGATAAAAGATTTTTAAAGTGTACTCAATCTCTGGTCTAACTTGCCATTAGTTCCAATGAAGTAGCCTGGAGTGAGTCTCAAATTCTATCGAGCGAGCGTTTTTCATTGGAGTGTTTTTTCAATAAATCGTCAGTCGATGTGTATTAAACTCGGGTTGAAGGTTGGGCCAATAAAGCGTACCTACAGTGTTTAATGAAGCACATTGCTGTCGCGTGCACTGTGCTCGACAGTTTGACGTCACGCGCTGCTCAGTGCCAAGGCTCTGCAACGTAAACAGTCGATCGCTCCCGCATCATGGAAATCCGGTGATAGCTCGATCACTACAAGTAAAAACGATTGGGTAGTTTAGGAAAACAATGCAAGAAACATTATTCAGTTCGAATTCTTATGCGGGTACAGTGCAAACGTGGATAAGAACAAAGGAGGTGTTTTTCATTCATGTTGCAGGTGTTTTTAAGTATCTACTACTAACTTTCGCCCACAACCTCTGTGGACATTCGTAAAATCCCTAGGCAACATTTGAACGGAATAAAAGCTATCCTATTTGATGACCTGTGTGGCGCAGGGGTACTTAGCCCACCTTCTGCGCCAAAGGTCGCGGGTTCGATCCCCGGATAAGACAAATATTTGATTGCATGAACATGTCTATTTATCTTGGTCTGGGTGTTTAATATGTGTATGTATTTACAAAAAAAGTATAAAAGTATGTGTATCCGTTATCTATCCATAACACTAGTTCTTCATGAAACTTAACGTGGGCTAGATATTTGGAGTGTTTGTATGCAATTATTTATTTATTTATCTATGTTTCAATACAGGCTATTAGCATACGTCTAGTACTATTATATATTCTGTGCTATAGTACAAGGTTAAGCTATCAGCCGAAGTTCAGCCGTTTTTCGTTATTGAGCCTTTGAGAAACTAACATCTGAACATCGAAATTTTGACATTTCTAATATTTATAAGTGAGATGAACATGGACATAGTTATTCACATTCAGTCAAATGTGGCTTGTGAGAAAAAGGAAAATGACTGCTTCATATCATACCTAAGAGTTCCAGTCCAGCCGTCAGTCACATATAATTTCCATATATATATATATTTTATGAACTTCAGGGAGATTCTTAGCTTTCATCATAACAAGTTCTAAATACCTTCAACGAACAGTTCCTTTGACGCTATGTTGTCTGACGGCTCGGAAACCAGTAAAATTAGAACCATTACCATCTTTTCAAAACCATTTTATCTTTCACTACTTTTTAATGTTTTGGGCATGATTCTAAGTAACGCTGAATCTAAAGATTTGAAAACATAGCGCGTTTCTACAATTATAACCTTCTTGACAGGCAAAACAGGGGGAGCTAAGCAACATAGCGAAAGCATCCGTAAGTATTTTTAAATAAAATATTTACTCACTTTTACATTCTAAGTAGACAAAAACTGCAAAAGTCATATAAAACAATAGACGGAAAAAGCCAATGAAAATAAAACAACACAACAACAACCAAACAATATTCTTGATATTATTGTTCGTATTATTTACGTCGAAAATTTTGTTACAAACAAACAATAAGAACTTTCGTTTTTCCAGGACTTAAATGTGCCGTTAGTTACGAACGATTGCAGAGAAAGTGTCCAAATTGTAATGCGGCAATATTATTTGAAGGCTGTTTGAAGGACCCTGGAGTAAAGAAAGGGATGTTGTTTTTTATGATTTTTGAATTTTTGCATTTTTCAATGCTATTTTTATACTTATGATAAATTTTAAATAGAAAAATATTTGAAAAACTCAACTCGGCCACAAGCGAATTCTCAAAGTCTCGGTAGCTCAGTGGTTCCAGTCCCATCTGAGAATTCACTTGTGGCCGAGTTGATTTTTTCCAATATTTTTCTATTTAAAATGTATCATACCTAAGTATAAAAGGGCTGTTGGGTTGAAAACGCAACGGTCCCGAGTCCTGACGATAAAGTAGCGATCAGCAGTCGTTCTGTTTAATGTCTTTGGATTACCATGTAATTCAGAATGAAAGAATCATTTTATTACAGTCAATAGAATTAAGTGAGGAAAATTCTTTTTTGGATAAAAAATTTTGGATGTAATATTTTTTTCTAGCGTCTTTGCCACTATGTTATTGCAAAGACAAAGAAAAAATATTAAATGACACGAAGGTCATTGCTGAACAACACAATGTCTTGTTTGGTAAAGCAAAAAAAAGTTCAGCAAAGGTGAGCGCCAAAGTCGATCAAGTTACTAATGTTTCTGCCACAAGTGCCACATAACAACCCGCGGTGGTTGATGATAAAAAAACAGCCATTATTACAAACATTAGAATCAGTGTTAATTTTGAAATTAAATTTGGCACCGAACTTATTATATTTGTTTGGACTGACCGCCTAACGCTATAGCTTGTGCTATCGCTATAATTATCGATTTTTCAAATCCCCTAACGGCCATTCCCTATAACCTATCCTCAGTAAAAGATAGGCCTACTGTGATTCAGTTGCTAGGCAATCTTTGTTATTTCCCGACATTTAACAGAAATAACTAAGCAACAAAACTATATTAGCCTTATCTGATATTATGGATAGGTTATTGGGAACGGCTGTTAAAGGGCTCTCGCTTACGCTATCACTTTCATATTAAAACTGCAATAGTGAATCCAATAGATGAATAGAAATATGTAGAGTTAGACAAAAACCGTATCTTTCAAGGGTTTATGAGAGTTTGATAGCTATAGCGATAGTACGAGCCATACCGTTAGGCGGTAGGGGTGCAGAACAAGCTTATAACTACTTATTAATATTACTATAAGAACGACGGCTACTTATAATTTTGTTGTTAATCTGAGCACTACATGAATCTGCTCCTAAAGTATTTTGGCATTTATAGTACTTGTAAAGGGATTTTTGTTTCTTTGAAATACTTAGTTAACAGAAATATTATACAGAAAGTAAAGGTTTCACGGAAACATAGTCATAAATAGTATTTCTGTACAATAATTACCCTTTTAGTCGAGCCGTCCATGTCTAACAATGTTAACTTTCAAAGGATAACGGTGAAATCGTTAAAAGCAGTTTGAAAGGAAATTTTATGATCCACTTTTGCTTTTATGCTCATTTTGTGCGCGTCACAAGTGGGATGTTTATGGCTGTTCAGGGTCTTTGAAGGTTTCATCAACTAGCCCACAGTCCAATCATTAGCAGAATTCAGTGAAAGTCAAATTACATAATACACTCGCGAGCAATGAAAAAGTTCCAGTGACATAGCACCAAATTACTCCTAAACGGGAAAGGCTAGCTTAATGACGCCGTCTGCAATATTGAAGTACATTTAACAGCGCATCGGAATATTGATGTGTGATTTTTAATTAATTTTAATTTATGAAGCTAGGTTTTATGTCTTAGGAGATATTAAGGTGTTTGTCGGCGTTTTGTGGGTGGAACTTTTTCATTGCTCGTCAGTGTATAATATCTTTCATGTTGCTGATATTATGTATTTTAAGGTTTTTTAAAATCTTAATGAAGAGATTTTTCACAGATACCTAGATGATCACCACTATCATAATAAGCTTTTTGTAATATCACGTGAAATATGACAGAGTAAAATGTATTAGTGGTACATTTAGTACCTAATTAATATAAAAAATAGTTTTTGCAGTCATTATATTCTGTTGTCAATAAAACCCATAAACTGTAGTTTTCACCTGTTAGTCAGAAACGTTTGCAGCGTGACTCACATGGAGCGTAGCAAAACAAAATAGTTGTAATGCGGCGCTGGCATCGGTTACATAAAACGCACCTGAGCCAACATCCTTCGGTGCGTTTGCGCAACAAGTGGTTTGAGTCCGCGTGGCGTTTTACATACCTCCTTCTTATTTACATGGTTCTGTTTCTGTCTTACAATATTCCTCTTTTCTTATTTTCTGCTCTTCTTTAGAGCAAAGTCTTCATGTAAAACAACTTTTTACGGATCACTAGCCCACAGTTTATTTACACGAGTTTAGATATAATATTTCGGGTTTTGGTTTTCCCTACGTTTCGGCACCTTTTCAGCTGCACTGGTCTCGGGTTGGCTGGTTAGTTACTTGTGAGCTAGTGATCCGTAAAAGCTGTTTTATTTCAATGTACAGTGACAAAACTTAAGATGATGAAAAAAATAAATTAAATTGTTGTTATATAGGTTGGTGATGAACTTTATGATGAATCATTAATTGATCAAAAATGAAGCAAGCATTTACTAAGGTGCTAGAACATCTTAACAACAGTCGCAAAAATGCATGGAAGGTGTGAACTACCAACCTAAGTATTTAGATTTTGAATCATTGGATAATATACTTATGATAAATTTTAAATAGATAAATATTGGAAAAAATTAACTCGGCCACAAGTGAATTCTAAGATGGGAAACGAACCCACGACCTTTGGAAATCCGGTAAAATGCTCTCACTTGTGGAATTCACTTGTGGCCGAGTTAATTTTTTTCAATATTTTTCTATTTAAAATTTATCATAAGTATAAAAATAGCATTGAAAAATTCAAAAATCATATATTGGATAATATGTTTAATACCTGCAATCTTCAACATTTTAAATGCAATCCTGCTCGCTAAGATAATGAAAAGAGGTTTTATTTAATAAAAAAAAAACAATCATCCGTCTTTGTAACTTGAGTTCAAAAACACTTTATATTTTGTAGGTCACGCACGGGTAAAAATACATATTTATTAATAACCCAGTAAATATATTATCTCTTGACAAAAATGGCGAAAACGTTTCACAAGGCCTCAAAGGTCATCTTGTCATGTCACTCAAATCGAGTTATGACGTCACACGACAGGAAAAGATTATAAAGTCGTTTCTGTAAGCCAAGATCACTTCCTTTTCTTCAAGAATCTATTTTTGCTTGATATATTGATAATTTTTCAGTTCTACTACACCAGTTTATCTTACCTTGATTCTTGACAGCGCAAAAACAAACTGTAATTAAATATTATAAACTACATATATTAATAATATTAATGATTCCGGTGCTATTTCTAATTTCGACTTCACTTCCTTAAGTTTCTTATTAAGATTGTTTAATATTAATATGTATGTTCAAAACTAGTATATAATATAATTTTCTCTGTAAAAGCCTTTCACCTAATGAAGAACCCAAAACGACTCCTTAAAAGATTACTTGAATTTGTACGAGTACATTGCGTACACCAAATGTTCTTTGTGATGATAATGGTGGTGACGTCATTTGGCGAACATCTGCCGCCGCAGCTGGCTCTCAAGGTTGAGGACTAAGTGGAGTCGCTAAACCAAAACAACCCTAATGCAAACTTATTACAAATCACTTATTTTGAAGCACCACTTTGCTAAATCTACCAAAACTTCAAATTCTAGAGGTTTTCTCGTGGAAGAGATGGTTCACAGGTTGTTTCGGTGTAGAATCAAGAATATTCCATTCATTCACGTTCATCATAGTCATACTGGGCGATTCTGAGCGAAACTGGGATCCACAAGTAGATATTAACTATCAACGTTCGGATGCACTGTATATGTCGGTAAGGCAGTTAATGGATGCAATACAAAGAAAGAAAGACACAGCAATAATTCTTCTCGATAACGAATATAGTATGGTACAAACTCATACTTAAACCATAAATATTAAAGAAGAAAATATACTAGAAAAAAGCAACTAGTCTAATGTCGCCCTGATGGGATTTGAACCCGCATCCTTGGGAATCCGGCCCAATGCACTAACCAATTATGCTACAGAGATCTATAAGGACACGTCGAATTTTTCTAGTATATTTTCTTGTTTCTTATTTATCTCATAAAAATTGCTTGTAAAATGCAAAATTAAAAAGTTATAATCATACTTAAACCGTTAGAAAGGAGGTTAAGCAAGGATAAACAGTTAAAGGAAAGAGCATTGGACCGGATTTCCAAAGGTCATGGGTTCGATTCCCATCTGAGAATTCACTTGTGGCCGATAAATTTTTTCCAATATTTTTCTATTTAAAAAATTATCATAAGTTAAAGGAAAGTTACACAGAAGTAATAAAGGAATATCTACAATTAGGACACATGAGGGAAGTAAAGGAAGCAAAAAAGAAGCAGACATTGATAATTTGAAGGAGAAAGCGGTTTACCTTCCGCATCATGCAGTGTCGTCAGAAACGATTACTACATAAGATTTTCAAGTCACGCATATAGCTCCAATTTATGAAACACAGACAGATAACGTTAAAAAGAATAACAGTGAAAAAAATTAAGAAGTGCTTTTAATCCCTGTTAATTATCATCTATACTATATAATCTATACTAATATTATAAAGAGGAAAGATTTGTATTTTTGTATGTAACGAATAAACTCAAAAACTACTGGACTGATTTTGACGAAATTTGGTATAGAGAATCCTTAGACCCCAAGTAGTAACATAGGCTATAAATGATACCAAAATTCCCACGGGAACGGGAACCACGCGGGTGAAACCGCGCCCGGCCTCTAGTAGCTTATAATTTAGTTTTTTCATTAGCTTTTATAGTTATACTACGTACTCAATTAAATACTACTAATTAATTAAAATTAAAAGAGTATTAATAAACTCGTGGGCCGTGCGTGAGTGACTGAGAGCCCAATGTGTTACTGCTATAAAACTACGTACGAAAATCATTCCGTATCGATGTTTAACATGTTTTCTATATTTTGTTGCTTCTAGGTTTCCACTGCATATCCAGTATAATTTACCTAGATTGTGTAAGAGTTTACACAATTAATCTAGGTCCCTAACGAGCATGTGTGGATTAATTGTAAAGGCGGCTAATTGTCTAATTTTAAAATCTATCGCAATCCCTTTTAAATCGTCCTTTGAAAGATATTTACAGGATATTTACATAGTTCAAACCGTCACTATTTGACATTTGATAGGGCTTGTGATCGGGACGCGTTTTGAAAGGATTTGAATGAACGAAATTGAACTGTCTAAGCAAATGCCATTTAAAACATTATTTGTTTCGAAAGGGATTGCGACTATAAGTTACACAATTCCATAAATCACAATACCTTTGAAAGGAATTGTGATAGATTTTGAAATGAGACAATTAGGTTCGTATGAATAATGTGCGGAGTTCGCAATTGATTTTATAGCTGCTTAAAGTACATACGGAAGGGTAGTATTATAAAATCTCCTTATAATTTTTTGCAATGTACCGCATACCTATTATATTTAAGAACTGATCAAATTTTAGGGTTATGCACGAAGGGGTAAAGTATGTTCAGTACATTTGTATTAACGTCTTTTTTTGCTATTATGAATTCTGTAGAGTAGATAAATGTTCTGGTAAATCCATAATCATTGCTGAATAACAAGCTTTTGTCTGTTTGAGAAAAAAAAATAAACGCAGGACCACTTAATCTTAAGCTGAGTTGGGTGTATCTGCGGAAACAACATTTTTGTTCCCATCAATCAAACCAATGTGTCCACACGGACATCTTGTTAGTGATAAATCAATGCATACGAACGTGTCTCGGCGAGTGCGAGGCGCGAATGGCTAGCGGTGGGGGTTGGAGGTTGGAGGGTAGTTGGACAGACGCCGGCCGCCCGCATCAGTATGCGGCGCGGGCACGAGTCGGTATTCGCGCGACGTACCCGCACTACGTCATGCTTATGCGAGGTGTAGCGCACCAGGGACGGCTTCAGACTCTCACATGGTTTAAAATAATTGTTTAAGTAACTTAACTATTCAACTAATGTTTTAATAGCATCAAACCGATGGTTAAGAATGTCTTAAAACTCACTCAAGAATCTTCTTTTCGAGTCGATAGCAAACAAACTGTATCGGCTCAAAAATCAGCTACTAAGACTGCAGCATCAGTAGTCTCCATAAGTTCCTCCTGCATGCAGCTGTAGGTACGGACACGCTGGACACGACATCACCATCGTTTGGGGGACAGCACCGCACCTACACCCCAAGTTGGAGCCGTCCAAAAACCCCACCTGACCATGTTGTCTTTGCTTCGACCGACCATCGTCCAAGTCAATTCAAGTCCAGACGCAGGGACTCTCAGACGGTGGGACGAAAGGTTTTGGGAGGTCAGCCCTCTCCTGCCACAGGTTGCATCTCTCCTTCGACCGGTCTGCGTCTTGAAGAGGGGCCACGCAACGTGCAAAGTTTTCCAGCTCTTCAGCCGGCCAGTTGGGGCACAAGATGATCGTTGAGTGGGTGCCGGTCCCGGCACCGGTATGAAAATTTTGATTTGAGTTGAGTTTGAGACGTTCTCGTTCAACTTGAAACTTCTACTTCAACTAGAAATTCTCAATTCAGAAACCGGCCATATAAGTTGGCTTTTCTTAATGTCCGCAATTTTTTGATAAACGAGAGGCGAAGAGGCAATACGTTTCGAATAAATGTTCTCAATAAATAAATCGTAATACATAGTAATAAACAAAACTAGTACAAAGTAATAATATAATGTAACTAATGTTTGCAAGTTACTAGTTTACACATTAACTGAAAGGGAGTGTAATTAATAAATACTATATTGTTCAAGAACCACTAAAATGTTGTAGAATACAAAATTATGATATTCAGACGAGGTGAGGTACAATAATGAATGGCATTTCCTCATAATTTTAACTTAAGCAAGCAACTCCAAGCAAGCAACAAAGTAGACTTAGGTAGTCATCATTTTGTTTGTTTTTCTAAGCATGCTGTGCTTACTCCGAGTAGGGTAAATCCTAGTAAGTTAGTTTTTCATAAGTTATTATTTGCCTAGATTATTGTGGATTGTACCCAGTTTAGTAAGCCAAATAAAAAAAAAAAAAAAAAAAAAACTCGATTATAACTTTCCCGTCAGGGCGACATGAGACTAGTTGCTTTTTTCTAGTATATTTTCTTGTTTAATATTTATCACAACTCAATTATGTTAAGGATAAGATATAACGTAAGATAAGCTAAGATAAATAAAAATCATTCTTCAAATACCCATTTAGTATTAACAAAAACTAACGATATCCATTTTTTCAGGTTTGACCGGTCAGGTAAGTCATTCGAGGAAAATTAACGAAAACACCTGTCGGCGTTTCGCAATCGTACTTCCCCACGGCAAGATGCAGCGAATTGAAGATATCGTGATTAGATTAACCAGTTAATAATACCACGTGGCAACTCCCATCGTGTCCTGCACATTACAAGACTGACGCCAATCGCCAAGTTAGGTGTGTTCACATCTGGCAGCTAATAGGCGAGCACACAAATGATGACGCAAAATAGGCTTGTCCGTCACGTTACCTTAAAATCTTGTAAACAAACACTGCGGTAGCGGTCTTTTACCTTCGCCTCTTGTTTTCGCAAAAAAATATACTCGTTTCCACTTAGCAGCAATTGGCGCTGACGTCTTCTGAGTGGGCGAGTGAAGACTAAGTTTTGATAGTGAAATACTGTAATAATATTAAGTAAAACCATCTGCATTCTGAAAAACACACACTTATCTGAAAACCAATACAGCTGTATAGATTGCCGTAAAGCCGTTACAAAGTAGTATATGAGCGTCTAAGGAAAAATAGGAATACTTTGTAAGGCGAGTACATAAGACTCCGGTTTTTATATTTTTCAAACAAATTCAGTAAATATATTTAACGTCTTCGAATCAAAGGGTGGAAGCGTCAAATATAATAATGGTATAAACGACACGATAAGGAGAAGAAGAATAGAATATTATTACACACCATGAATGAAAATATAGAAAATGGAAAATCATGAAGAACATGTTTTTAAGGCATCATCTTATACCGGAAATAGATCAAGACGACGAAATGATTTTGGAAAGATCAACGGAATCAAAGAAAAACATTAGTAGCTATAAATTATCATTTGTACAGAAGAGAACGTAAGCGACACAATCAGACAATCAAACCATTTCAAAATTAGGTGGAATTACTACTAATGACAGTTCGTGCGTCACAAGACAACCCAACATAGTCGTCAAACATGCAATGTTACAAAATACATAGGTAGTACCACAAATTACAGAATTTAAAAGAACAAACAATGACTCTCAACTCGTAAACTGGAGTACAGCACGCACTTAGGGAGGCTTATAAAAAGCTCAGAGGCTTGAAGAGTTTATCTCCAATGTCGTTAGTAGACACCTGTGTTTAAACCAAGTGTTTTATGATGCTTATGCTACATTGTATGTTACTGTTGGTATATAAGTTCTGAACAAAACAGGTGATCATAAACATGGAAGATTATAGAAAAACTTGTGTGTCTTCGTACCAAACACGCAACAATGTCACGCAATTCTTTTAACAGCATCTGCTTAGATATAGTTAAAAAAATAAAAGACATGGTATAGCAAAATATGGTAACAGGGCTTTGATGTCGGTAGAATTTTATAAATTACTGAAAGAATACCATTGGTAGGTAGGTACTTGAATACATTTGCCATTATATAATCTACATGTTTCATTAAGTAAAGGTCATGTGACTTTCCTGATTTTGTTGAATACATCCAACTCTTTCCTTCTGGCAATCGAACCTGGATGAACCTCAGAGACAGAATCTTCAAGTGAGGACGAAGCAGATGATTCCTATTCCACTTTGTTTCGCCACACAAATTTGTGACACACGAAAAGTGAATAGAGAAGCGAAAAAGATAGCTCACAATCACAATCCATGTCTGTGCTTTCCTAGCACGATATTCCCGTCACGTCGCCCGAAGGACGTCGGAGCACGACCGGGCAGATGCGCTCGAGTAAATCGTGCTACAAACCGCTCCCTCCCTCCTCACCCCACCACTGTGTCAGCGTGATGGTAACACATGGTTCGGAGAAAAGCCTGCGGCCTGTTTTGAATAATAATGAGCCCTTTGTACGACCTCATAGATTTCGGTGCTGGGAATTCGTCATGGGCTCATAATGGATGCTGTCAATGAATATGGATGGCTTTTCACTAAGACGTATTGACAATGGAGACTTTGTTTTGATTACCGGTAAAGCATCCATATCTGCTTAAAAGCTTTACTATATTTATGAGCAAACAAAATATACTTCCAGCGCAATTTTAGGTAATAATTTGAAAAATTACAACTGAAATAGAAAAGGCTGCCTAACTTCTTTAACGCATGGAACCGTCACATTCCAAGAAGCTGGTTATAAAGGCGCATCCATATTAAGCGGTCACGGTCCGGCGAGTGTCGGTCAGTGGCGTGGTCCCACGTCCACGCTCGCTGCACGCTCTGCGGCCCAAGCGAGAATGATGCGCTTTCTAACGCTCTTGGATGTTGGCCTTACATACGCAACCAATTAGTATCCAACGTTTCGTAAAACAACTCGCCAAATTACTAAAGTATAGCCCATTTTGATAACATCGCAATGTAAATTCTTTACAGTTACGGTAGAGCTATTTATGTAATGACTGGCGTTAAATGGCAAAGATGTCATTAGCAGTGATGTTTCAAAAAGTGAAGCTCTAACATTACAAACAGATTCTCCACAGTATCTAAACAAAATCAGATACATATACATACAGACACCTAGATAACTGCACTCACAAATTCTGTACGCTAGGTAATTAAAAGTCTTTAACCAAGGTCGTGACAAATCATTGTTATAATTACATCAATTATCATATCTTGGTAATGAAATCATGTTAAAACAAAACAGCCCGAGCGTTCGAGTGAACCACAATTCCTGTGTTTACCGGTATTAAAAGCGAGTTTCCAACCGCTATACAAAAACGCCACCTAATAAATAATACGAATCGAATGCGAGTCATCAGGGCGGGCGAGCGGAACGGTCACGCGCGGCGGCCAAGCGTGCTGCGCCGTCACGGGACCGCGCTCGCCCCGCGGCCTGGCCAGACGCGCTCTGCTGAGCAGCGGTGTGAATGCGCCTTTAAATTTGCATGAGGTAACTAAGAATCTGTAAAGAATATTTACTTCTTAAATAAGTTGTGCACTAGTGAATACGATTATCATAAATTCCATATGCATGCATTTAATATTATGCTGTATTCACAATATTATGCCCGAGGACTTGTACTATTAAGTATTCTGTGCCCGAGGTAACAATCGGATATGTTTAATAACATTGTGTTGTTGATCAGCATTTTCGTGTCTATCTGTCTATCTATAAGTATTGGGATATGGGATTCCCATTCGACAGTCGATAGAAAAGCCAAACTCAACGATTGCCAATAACTACGAATGGATGCGATAATTGGTAACATCAGAATTCCTTGAATTGATCGAAATATAATAAGGGGCTATAACTGATGCTACGTACTTCAAATTGACAATAAAAAAGAGATAGACAAAGATAGCATCGCGTTTTGAACAAGTAAAGTAAAACACACACAGCAGCTTAAAATTTTAAGGAACAACAAAGGAGCAGCAACTCTCGTCGGGAAAGTCGGACTGGAGAAGATCCATTATCAGGCAGCTCGAATAGATAATGAAAATGAAGGGAACGTTGTTCGCATGGCGGTTTCCTTCGCAACATAAGTGCTCATTTAAAAATGGTTTTTCCTATATTCGAAGCCCACACATATTAGTAGATGGGTGTTCCGCTAGTATTAAACCACACATAAGTAATAAAATTCAGTACAATACAATAAGTAAAGAAACTGATTCACCGAATGCTATTCACGTTTCCCAGAAACTGTGCAAACAACTAATGATAAAAGGGTATAGAATGGAATATTGCAAACATCGTAAACATATATCCATTAAAAACAGGGGTTTTTAAAATCTTAATTTTTTTTCTTGAATATTATTGATTCGGTTTTATCCTCAGAGCATTTGAAGCACGAAGAGATAGTCGAGAGTATACTCTTCATCTTAAAACTTCTCTCTTTCGACTAGACATGGATGACCGTGACATCAGATGCCAGCGGAAACGGGTCTACTTCAGTCTGCTTATCTTAATGTTGTGCTTAAAGCTTAAATATTTTTATCGAAAATAAATGTATACCGACCTATATGTACCTCACAACTTGCAGTACAGTAATCTTGTTATGCGAGAAATGTTGTAATGTATGATAGATAAATCTTTCTTTGTCAGTTGAAAGTTGTTTAAGGTTACAATAACCATAAAATGTAATATTATAATTAGTATTTTCTTTTTGTGATGGAAATGACCTTACTGATCAATTTGACGACTCTGTATGAAATAAAACAGGGAGAAAAAAACAACCCTTGACGAGTTTCTTGCCGGTTCTTCTCGTTACAAGAACTCCCGCCGTAGGGTTTGTGAACCGATGGCGTAGCTTCTTTGACGTTTATAAGTGCTTGTAACAGTCTAGACTAAATAAATGATATTGAATTTTGATGATTGATTTAATGTACTATCTTCAACATTTTATTTTTATTGTGTTGAGATTTTTAGTAGAAATCACAGCACACAAACAAAGGCAGCACTTGCATGATTGCGATCTCTGTTTTGGTAATTATAAATAAAAAGTATTTTAATTCAATGATATCGATAAACAATTTAGGTAAATTTCAGATGCACTCGATTATTTACATCAAATAATACAGACAGATAAAGGATATTTCAAAGCAGGATAAGTAATGATATCATAAGTGCATCGCGATAGATAATATGTACTGAAGAAGAGCCACTGATAATTTCAAAATTGCCCATCCCAACACTGTATCTAGTCCAAAACGCGTTTACTAGTAATATATAGTAAACAGAATAGAAGTGAACGAAGAAGTCTCAAGACCGGTACCGCTACATTACACGACGCTATAAAAGAAACGATATGTTTGGACAGTAGACGCATAACTTCCAAAGGACACAATCTTATCGATACTATACGTGATAGATTAGCCCTTATTGATAGAGCTATCTCTATCTAACCTGATAGTGACCGATCGATGAAAAAGTTGTTTTTGTCGAGTGATAATTTGGATAACGGATCTGGCCTTCATATAAAATCGATTTTTAGTGTTTAGTCATCACATGTGTGAGGTGTAGCCTAGATAGAGTATTTTTCCATTCGGTTTCGAAGCTTACAAATTAATATTCTGGAGCACTTACATTTTCGAAATGAGAAAAACAAATAAGAAAATTTTGATATGCCGAAGAATTATTGAATCTCACAATGCATATTTCGGTAAATATGCATTGGTGAGATTTTGAGATTGAATAATCCGAGAATAATTAGAGGCCGGTGTCTCCAAGAGCAAAGACCTTTGTAGCCTTGTACTCAGTTCTAAAAAGTTCTGGCAACGTTGTCCCCAAATGAAACTATGAAAGGCACACATCAACTCCTGAACATTTATGACGGCTCGTGCGAGCGAGAAGCGGATGATATAAAAAAGAAAGTCTTGTACCGTTCGACGACCCAGTTGTCGCTCCGGCAGCGACGTGACCGGGGATAAAAACGAAATTAGCCTCACGTCTCTTGCTTCTGCTGAAGATAGGCAGACACGAAAGCGAAATTAACAAGCAATTAATACAGTTGACAACGGAAGTTTAACATTATGCGGCTCTGACTACTAAGTATTAGGCATTCTCGTTCAAATAGCCACGAAAGCAAAGTTGAGTTCATTGCACCAAAATGAGGTAAGACGTGATTAAATTTAATGCATCAAATTGGTTTTATGCAATATTCTCTTCTCTAATCTACCATAAATTAGCGTTAGGTAGTTTTTATAAGAAAACCAAACAATCAGTAGTTCATGGCGATCACGTCACATCTAGGCCTTCCAAGAATGAACCGAAATCGATATTGAATAAAACAAAAACAAACCCACTTTAATTGAGAACAAGCGTGGAGAAATTAGGATCCATTAAAGCACTTCCAATTATTTTTATTGCCCAGACTCATTAACCAATATTGTGGCCTGCAACTAATCGAAAACAGTAAATTCCAATCGGGATCGTTCCACTTCAACCTCATCTGTTCTTGTTCGAAAACGGATCAACCGAAATAGTTGCTCCTGGGCTTTTGTACGCCATTACTGATAGATAAGTTGATGATTCCTTTTGAGAGTTATTATTTTCGACTCCTTACGACCTGGCGTAGCGTAGATAAATAATACTCAAATTTGCGTGCAGAGATCATTGGCCAAGAGCAGAAGGCAGTGAGTAATTTATGATATAAGATGGCTTCTGGTGAAGGGAAGGTGCCGATGCCGGTGCGGCGACCGGCCTTAACCAGAATGCCGGTGAGCTGACGTCGCGCTGCGGTTAGAAAGTTGCTGTGCTTGCGTCACGGCGCATCGAGGTCGTCGACCTCGTGCACGCGCCACATTAGTCTCCAGGGTTGCTACACTGCTAGAAAGATGGAGGCAGACAGCTCAAAGAGAATACTAATGAGGGACTTAGTGCGTTGCTAAGTCTCTAAAGCGGATTAAGCAATTGGAAGGAAAGTTGCGCCATACGAGATTAAACAATTACGAGTAGGTAAGCGGATTCCGCGTGGGACCCTGACAATTTTAATTACATATTAGATAAAAGTTTAGAAAACTTTCCATCCATTATGGTAAATTTTAAATAGAAAATATTGGAAAAAATTAACTCGGCCACAAGTGAGTGTTTCCATCCATTATGGAGTGTTAATCAACAATTGAATCATCATTATAAATAGAACAAACTTCTACCATGATTTTTGCAATAACAAGTCTTTTGTTACCATGTTTAACAATGTTAGCAAAGTAGGTACGTAGACAATGTTTGTCTGCAACTTACACAAAGTATTCTCACAAAGCCTTATTCAAACAATCCAACCAAATAGCCAATTGTTGTACTTATCGTACGTTAATAAACAAATACGTAGTGAGACAAAGGGCATCCCTAGCGGCATCACGTAGCAAAAACGTAGCGACCTCGTTCGGTCGCGGACGCGCCCGCTGCGCGCCCGGCTGGCGGCGTAACCAGCTGATCCTCAATAACACTCCACGCGACGGCACCAACATGACCCTGCGACATACACACACACAAACAACACTACCCATCTGACAACCAAAAACCAGCACACCAATTTGCAATTCCAATAAGCATTCATTATTTTGCATCGTTTCCTTAGAACAGCACAGCGAGCGTTCTTCAACTTATGGTAATTTATTTAAAGTACTTCTTCGAATATCTCGGGATTCAGTTCTTAGTAAATAAGGATAAAATTACGACGTAACTCGCCTCGCCACTGTCGCCACATGCTCCAGATTTTTTTGTTTTTACTCACTAATCTACTCGTCCGTGGTTAGACATAGAACGAGATAAAATTCCTGTTGATAAAACTGAACTTTATGATAACGTTGCGTTATATTTGAAGATCACATTTTTTCTCTATCACGTAATAAAAAGGCTGTCATCACCATAAATGAAAAAATCCTTTTTAAGTATCACATCACAACAAGATAACGTAAACAGAATGGAGATGGGGTTACATAACGGTTTCAGAATATTTTCTGTTTGCTGCAAGGATGTAAAGTGGTGAATTAAGACCATTTTATTATCGAAAGGAGACGAAGTGGTAATATAAATAACGAGTTCGTCACGCCTGCGCAGATGCAAAACCAGTATGCAACTTGGAAACAGGATGGACGCGGGCGAGCTAGGCCTACAACCTTTCTCTTTTGCAAGCTCCGTAACTTCCTTTCACGAGAACGCACCACAACGCCACTAGTTTCCAACCAGCGGCAGCGGACCTCCGCCGTAGACACTTTTTAATGACATGAGGCAAGAACAGGAGGTCTTGTAAATTTGTTGAGTTATTACTGTCAGCCGGTTCGTTGGCCGGCCTTAGCCCACTTGGGTGACGCTGACGTGAAGGGGCCCAAACCACTCCCCACTCTATAACGCTGAGAATGTTCTCAGCGATCGAAACGTAGTTCAATGAAATAGGGTCAGCCGTGAACGCATGTTTGCTCGACAGTTCAATTACAAATGTGGGAGGGTTGGAGGTGGTTACAAAAACAATGCAACCATAGACAGCGCTCGCAGCAATTTACAGATTGAAAGTTACTCGTATCATAATGAATTCAATTAGAGACGTTACCAATAAATCATCAATAAAACTAGTTACACAAGTTCACAACCAGCAGGTAATTAATGTAAGATAAGTTTTCCTTGCATTCTCTCTAAGAAATAATTTATTCATAGCCAGATGGGCAGCAATGCAGGAAAAAGGCAAAAATCAACTAGCACATTAGGTTAGGTACAGTACAGGAATAATGAGTATACTGTACGTTGTTTTTAATTCATACATCGTGTCGTGATATCTTCGTGTGCGGGTATATACTTGATGTAATGTAACCTTGATGCCTCGATTTAGTTAATTTTCCTATTTTAGTCGGTGTATCGTATGAAACACCTTTTTGAAATGCTAATCACGAAAACCCAGTCAGGTTCGATTAAGGTACTTCTTGTTTATTTAGGATCAAACGAACAGGTCAAATGAAAAACTTCTTTTAAAAAAACCTCTGAAAAAATGGAAAATAAAATAATAATATTATTTATGCATGCAGTCATAGTTATTAATCACTTATTACTCGTACATAAAACAATACATACGATTACTTTAAGGCCAGTATTTGTACTAAAATACAATTTGCCCGAGGTTGAAATACGGTCAAATTGGACTTTGGGTTATTACACTGCGGGTGAACAAGTTTTCTGAAATGGGCAAATTAAAAGAAACGTAAAAATAGGTATGGTGTGTGAGTCAGTGACGACTGACCTTGGCCAAGACAAAGAACACGCTATTGTGAGGGACAACAAACAGTAATGTAACGACAGTAATGATGATAAAAGTGTACCTATACGGGCTCTAGAACGTGTCCTGAATCACAACGAATCGTTTGTAATGTCTGCGTTTGAGCCAGGAAGACGTTTTATTGTTTGAATACAGAACTTACAATTCCAAATACCTAAGTTAACCCGGAGGGAAGGAATACTTCCAAGATTTTAAAAATCCCTTCAAATGGTTTCACGTCTCTCACCCAATGAATAAAATGACTTTGTCGATTCCAGCAAGATTTTCTACACAAGTGCTTTAAAAGCATCTACACGTAATCGTAATGGTATGCCAAAATATTTAAACATTAATAATGTTTGAACATTGTGTCTAATAGCTTAATGCGACAATATTTAATCACAAGTCTGCTAATAGGTTAACGTGAATGGATTGTTATAAATAAACATGACTGAAGTAAGGATCAAGCAATATTTGCTCTTAATGAATAAGCAAATGAAAAATGTGTGCTTGCAGTCGTGACTAGCAATTATACCTGTCATACGTGGCTCGAACACCGACCAGTCCGATATACAAAAGGAAAATCACGCAACCAAACCATGACTTCACTGAACTTACATAACTTTAAGTTGTAAATAATGTCGAAGGTATTATTTACATTCTTCATAGAATAAAATGTTTCATAACCCCAATGAGGAACATATGTAACTTAGTCTAACTTTCGGTTGGCTGATAACGGAGTGAAAAATTAGGTAAATCTTTAACTAACAATGGCAATAAGTTGTAGAGTCAACACAAAGAGTATCTGTTACGATATCCATTAGATCCCGGTATTCCTGACTTACAGTAGATAATAAACGAAGTTATTTGGTTCTTGGAAAACCGCAAAAAAGTGACAAATTCTAAATTTTGATATTTAAATAGTAAGTTCGTATTATGTACCTGGTATACGGATAAAGGTCAATCAATCCTCGATTCGATGAGATAACCTACTCGTATATACCGCCTAGTGATGTGAATTGAGAACATTGTAAAAGGTTAGATAAATACAAGTAGACGGATATAAAACAGACTGCGAGATAAATTACTATACTACACGTGGCAAGTGTTCGTTATCGCTTCTAGAAATGTTACACGATGCAGCAAGGTGGTGGTGGGGCCTTCACCGCAAAGATACTTCTCAGGACAGAAGATAACAAGTTTTATTTACATGTCATTCGAAAATGGTTTTATTTTACGTTTGGTAGTTTTGTAAAAAGTAGCGACTGGCGAC
This sequence comes from Chrysoteuchia culmella, assembly GCA_910589605.1. Taxonomy (NCBI): domain Eukaryota; kingdom Metazoa; phylum Arthropoda; class Insecta; order Lepidoptera; family Crambidae; genus Chrysoteuchia; species Chrysoteuchia culmella. Next base: position 755,334 of record OU342657.1, read on the forward strand.
TCGTTGAAGCGCAAACATTCCAGATCGGTTCCGCCGATGTGCAGGCGGCGATCGCCAATCATCTGATTGTATTCGCCACAGTGAGAACAATCGCATGACCAACAGCGGTCAGTGAGTCGCCAGCAGCTATGCTCACGCGCAGTAAAACACATTTCGTCAAGATCACGTTGTTGCGCCGGCAGCGGTGATGCAACGAGCACCGACGGCGCGATATCGATAGAATGTAAGTAATTAAACGTGTCGCCGTGACGAATGCGTTATCACGGCTGACCTTGGCAGTGACACTGCACGCGCCAGCGCAGCCTTGACGCCCTCACCTTCAGGAAACAATGCCTCGCGGGCACGTAATAACACTTGATGAGACTGTAGTGATTACCTGAAATATACTCATGCATAGACTGAGCAAGTGGAGTCCTGGGGGCTAATTGTTTAATTTAAAATCTATCGCAATCCCTCTCAATTCGTAATTTGAAAGATATTCAGGCCGTCACTATTTGACATTTGAAAGGGATGTGATCGGGACGCGTTATAATTAAAAGGTATGGAATAAGCGAAATTGAACTGTCTAAGCAATATGACAGACGAAAATATCACAATCACAATACCTCTGAAAGGGATTATGATAGATTTTAAATTAGACAATTAGGGGGGCTGGTCACAATCGTCAACTATCCTCATTGTTACAGTGTCATATCCCCCCCCCCCCCCCCCTTTCCAATGTGTTTTAGTTAAATCTGGCAGTAAACATTAAATTAAAGAAAGTTATATTAAAGGTGTTACTACTGCGCAGAAAGCACAAGTTTTAAAGTTTTAAAGGCTGCAGGCAAGGCTGCAGAACAAAGAAAACAATAGCAACAGACGGCTTACGATCCAAGGGTCTAACAAAAGAAAACATACTGAACTGAAAATAAAATCTAACTTTCTAAGAAAAATATCATAAAAATATCAACACGTGTTTTGTTACTTGTTTTCAAAACTTTATCATGCTTCGCACCAACAATGGAAAAATCAAAAAAACTCAAGTACGAACATTCTATTTTCAGTCAATTTACAGTTTTTGCCGAAGGTTTGCGCAAATTAAATGTTTTTTCCAGCGTTCGGCGTCGGATTTTTTTTGTAAATTAAGTTCAGATTCCAGTTTTTTATCAACAAGTATTGTTGAGTCGTGTGGCACAATTTTTTACAATTTAAAATGGCAACTTATATTGGAAAGTATAATTAATTATTAACAGCAAAACGAGGGACTTTAAAAAATTTAATTTTAAAAATTAAATTAATATTTCAACACGGTGTCAGCAAAATTCAGAGCAATCTTTCTTTGCCATCAAGAATATCGTAAGCTTTTTGCAGAAACATCGTGTTAACATTCGATGACAACCTATAAATTAACAATGTCAAACTCATCACTTTTTCGGCGAGAATACAAATGGCTCATTACTACGGGTCACAATTGAAATTGAAATCAAAAGTCACGTGGGGATTGATAGCTGGCAGCGCGTGAGGTGGTTGCTGAAAGCCGATTTACGCATCATGTCGGAAGTAGGAGGGAAGTGGAAGTGCTTGGGGGGACAGACAATGGACGCGCTGTGACTGCTTAAGCTTTTTAGCGCGGCGTATGAATCGCTAATGTAATTAGACGATGCCTTCTACATTAGCATTTCGACCGAAGAGCAGGGACGAATGTTGGCTGAACATCGAAAACATTTTAAAGCTCCTATTCAAATTAGCACTACCAGAATACTTAATCTATGAGGATAGTCTAGCGTCAATTATAGTATTTCTATAAACGTTACTTAAATCAAACGAATGAGTTAAGTAGTATTTCATGGAAAGCGACGTTCTTGTACGGCGTAAACAATTCAAGTAACTAAGTGTTACTTGGATTTTCATCGAAGGAAATGAATAGTAGTCCATTCAATAGTGGTAACAATGGGGACATTCCAACCTAAAGTCATTTAAGTCCAAGATACAAGGGTGCCTATGTTTACAGAAATAAAAATAACAGGATAAATTAGTGTTAGTAGTAGAAACTTGAGTATACCTCGCTCGAGTCGATGGCCAATCTACAGTTACTTTTGCTATGGCACTTTGTAAAAACATTACTCTTTTTTTTCTTGACTTTTCAAGTCTCAGTGTTAATTTTTATGTTTGTTATAGAGAATATTTCTTATAAGAAATACTCAATAGTGCCAGATAGTAAATTTTTTTGTTTGCCTGCTTTGGGATATCGAAGTACCTATTACTTAAACGTTTTTGGTATCTAATAGACACTTATGGAAAATCCAACAACATATTTACTTTTATTTCCTGTTAACTATCTTACTTTCTTCGCTGGCTTAGCAACCCAAAGTGCGTTTTGGCCTCCCATACGAGAGAACTCCAGTTTCTCCCGGTCTTGTGCGGTTTCTTGCCTCTCCGTTGAAATATTCATTTAACTTCACTGGTCTGATTATTTAATTGTTGTATATTATATTATGGAAAATAAACACTACTCCGATTATTGGAAAATCAATGCGTTTTGTTTGCTGAATACGTGAACTTCGAACTAAAGCCGGAATATCCAGTGATTAATACAAATACATCGATAATTAATTTAAAATAATATCTGTTAATCCTGATAAAGCAATTAAATATATGATATGGTACCACCGCTCTTTGATAAACCCAATAAAACTTATCATGTCAATAATCCCAATAACGTATTTTACAAATTTGACGATAATAGCTTCACGTCGTTTTAGAAATGGATTTAGCCCGTAGCTTATCAGTATCTTTGCATGTATTATCCATAACGAGCAGCTAGTGCAGCAGTGAGGACTACTCGAGACGTTAAAATGGCTCTCTCTCTCTTCAGCCTGTCTCGACCCTTCGGGTGTAGGCCTCTTTCAACCTCCGCCACTCGTCACGGTCTTAAGCAAACTGAAGCCACTTCTTACCAGCTCTCCTTTTGACGTCGTCGTCCCAACGCATCTGAAGTCTTCCCGAAGGACGCTTAAGTTAATTTTAAAGTGGCTGATGACGACGAAGTATATTCATGACTAGTAAAACAGTGTTGCGGCGTGCATCACCAATGTGCCATCATTGGCAGTCCAGCTACATTCTATCGCCTATGCCACTACGTGCAGATGTTGCAAACTGTTTATTGATATTCGCGCCGCCAACGCAGGGACCTATTATCATTGTAAATTTTGTTGGGCGAACAGACGAGACGCTCTCAGGGCGGACGTAGGAAATCGATTGTTCAATATTTACAAACATACTTACAATTTTTAACTTGGAGCTTTACAGTACTATTAAGCTATCTCATTAAGCTAGGATTATTAGAGGTGGACTAAAATCTTCGTTTATAAATCTAATACTTCAATCTGCGGCTACGGCTACTTCAATCTACGGCTAACTCGCATGGTCGTGGGTCAACACTATTAGATTTAGGTATTAGCTCATTATTTGTTATTCTAAATTCAAGTGCAAACATCTTCATAATTTTATTTAAAAATGTTTAATTAGTAGTGAACAAATGAAATAAACGATAATTAGGGTTTATTTTTATAATTGTCTAAGCAGGAAGCATTGACAACAAGCGAAAACATCAAAAAGGTCATCATAAAGGTTGTAAAGGACTAACTTTATTGTTATCGAGGATATTGCGATTGCAGTGGCTCGTCTGGTGTGGCAGATACGAATGTTAATGCCGGTCTGTGTCCTCGGCTGCGCCGGTCTGGCGATGGAATAGTAATGGTACTGGAAACGTGCGGCGACTAACACGCGACTCTAGTCGAGGCGAAAGGTCCAGAACAGCTCAGTGCGAAACTGAATGCTAATAAATGGTTGAGAATAGCCGTATAGATAATATTATTGATATGGGTACACAAAGTAACAGTTCAAAAAGAATAGAGACAATGACGAATTTAGATATCGTCTCGCTACGATATGACGTTACTTTGGGTGGGTTGGGTTGGGTTGGGTACCCCTTCTTTCTTATTTTATCTTACCAAAATATTAAATCAACGTCAAACATCAAACATTGCTGGGTAGTGTCGGCTTTGAATAGCACTACCCCCTTTCATCCCGTGGGGGTCGTAAAAGACGACTAAGTGACTTAGCCTTCAGGAGAAGGGCAGCAGCGTCTCCTACAAACTTGGCCATACTGCGATCGCCAACCCGCCTGCCAAGCGTGGCAATTATAGCAAACCCCCTCCCCCCCCTTTTGGGGGAGCTATACACAGCAGTGGGTGTTATGTGGCTGAGACGACGACGACATCAAACAGTCGGAACAGCCAACACAATGAATAAAACTTAAAATGATATTTCCAAAACTTTTTGGATTTTCCTATTTCCCATTCCCACAAGAGTAAAGAAGACAATAGCTTTTTTTAACTTTAAATAAAGTTTAAAGTTAAGTTAGTTTAATAAGTTTTAAATAAACAAATGCATAAAACGATCGCAATACGTGATAGGTCAACAAATATTTATAGCTGTTGATGAAAGTAAATAAAAATATGATCACGAACTACGCAATGCACAGCAATATAATTATCTCTTAGGTTTATAAGTGAGAAATTTTATGGCTTGTAATTTTAAATCAAACCAATAAATAGTGTATTAAATTGAATACTCTCAAGACTAAACTACCAATTTTAATTTATATTTGTAGAAGTAATTAAACCTTGTCACGTTTTTACGCCATAGGTAGGATGCGCAAACGCGAAAATAAACCCAGGACGCACAATAATTTACCTATCAAATTCAGGGGCTGTACCGCGCAAGTGTCATCGGCATCGACATCGACTTCATTTGACAGATGGATGTGACATATTGCTCTTAGTCTTTGGAAAGTTTTCATTTGTGTCAAAAAGAAGCAGCAATATTTCTATCCATCTGTCAAATGAAGCCGACTGCGATGCCGACGCCACTTGCGCGGTACGCCCCCAGGAACCCATCAAGTTCGACGGTTGAGTGTCGATATACATACGCTGTACAGCTATCTTAGGAAACCATCCTTAATTTTTTGAGAAATATTGAAGTGCATTCACAAAGTCAGAAATCGCAAAAAGTATTTCCACATATTCGCTAAGAAAAAAAGTTTCGTCAACAAAGGTACTCGTCGGTGAAGCGGATACGGTGGCGTACGGCGCGAGCGCGAGAAGTATGTCTTTGCATTTTTCGCGATTTCTGACTTTTCTAGTAGGTACTCATGCCTCAGTTGGTGTCTTACCCCCATATTCTAAGTCGTTCCTCCAAAACTTTTTACACTCCACTCAACCTCGTCGTGGGTAAAAATGGTACTGTGCGCTAGGCCTAACACGGAGTGGCTACGTACTCTTTGGCTCCTCCAGGTCCATACGGAGTTATGACTTAGAATACCGATTTCGAGGAGTATTTCGAAGAGGTTTTCAATGAGGTTTCGTTATGTCGAGGACGAGTAAGTTTTGGAGGAACGACTTAGAATATGGGTGTTAGTGTTTTGATCCTCATGAGAAACGGGATTTTTTAAACTGACCATTTTCCTGCTGGCTGTACATTTTTATAAAAATCCGTGAATGCAGTTCAATATTTCTCAAAGAATTAAGGATAGTTGCCCAAGAACGTTTTCATGTAGCTACAACGGTTTAGGTACCTGCCCGGTACGTGCTCATTTTAAATTTCCACCCTGTATATTTATATCGTATTTCGGTGGTCATGCTACCCCTAGTACGACCAATCCTACGATGACCCAGGCCCCCGCCTGGGCAACCAAGCAGTCAAATTTCGCGACCATTTCACCGGCAACAACGCCGAATGCCGACGACGCAGGCGCGGGCGTAGCCAGTGAAGCGGCGCGCGTTATCGGAAGTTATGCAAGTATTCAAGGCCGCGCCGACCATGGCTAATGCCTCTTTGAAAATTTGTTTTTTAGCCAACAAACGTTTCGCTGCCTGGTGAAAACTGTAACGAAAGTTGGTGTAGTTCATGATACTCCTATTTCGTACAGCAGACCTAAGATGAGCAACGCCACAAAAGTTTCTCGGCGTTTATTCGCGTAAGCGCACTGTCTGTACACAGTACTGATCACAGAACGTGGTACTGATTTTCGACAAATAGACGCGGCGCTCTTCTTAGCCCAGCAAAGTTTAATTAATGTTTTCGACTCTTTTGTTATGAACAATGGGGAGACTCTTAGCCTTCATCATACCTGATGTTAAGTATTGATAAGGCTGAAGATGGTAGCGAGCCGCTCCCGGAATCCTCAATCACTGAGGAACTGGTTATCTTATCTCTAACTGCCGGAACACAACAATGCTGAAAACATTGTAGTTATGGCGTCAGCCTTAGATATGGTCCCACCATCTGGTGGGAGCTAGTCAGACGGACTTAGAACAAGTCCTACCACCAACCAAACCTAATACAATATGTACCCCCGGTGGGAATCAAACCCGGGACCCCTGGGTCTGATACCGGTGGTTGTACCACTAGACCACAGAGGCGGTTAAAACGGCGGTTAACTTGCAGCATCAGCAGCAAATGCCGGTTCATACTTGGTCGGTCGGAACTCATTCACACAAATGTGCCAAACGTTCTATTAAGTTTTAAGTCAACATCAGCATTTAATGTATTGTCAAAAGAAAATTTAAAATATACCATACCTACGTGATAAGTATGCTTATATTTTGCATATAAAGATACTTATGACGGGTCAGGGCACATTGTATTTATTTAAATTTCACTTTATTAGAAATAACTAAATAGCCTTTACAATGTCGTAACAGTAGGTAGGTATGTAAACATAACAACAACACAACATAGCAGGCTTGTGGTCATTATGACGTGTGTACGTACACGTTCAGAGCAAAGAGCGATAAATGAGATGATTTTTAATTACAAGGAACTAGCTGGTAACTGTTGTGGTGACGAAATGTGTCAGCAAGCCAACGGTATGGTATGATTAACGAGGTATACATACAACCAAGGGAGGCGTATAAAACCCGTATTGTGTGGCGGTGGCGTAGACTTTGCATTGGGCAGAACCAGGGGTCGTACCGCGCAAGTGGCGTCGGCATCGATATCGGCTTCATTTGACAGATGGATGTAACACATTGCTGTTTCTTTAAGACACAAATAAAAACTTACAAACAGCGGGAAGCCGCTGGATGCGGGCAGCGCAGGACCGATCGTCGTGGAGCCTATACCCAGCAGTGGGTGTCATATGGCTGAGACGACGAAAAACTTACCAAAGACTAAGAGCAATATGTCACATCCATCTTTCAAATGAAGTCGATGTCGATGCCGACGACACTTGCGCGGTAGAGGCGCTGTAACTAAAGCTGACTACGTCATACATAACTGAAGCTTTTCAAAAATAGATAAATCCTTAAACTAAAGAAAATTATGAAACTGGCAAATTGAGTAATTGAACCCAATATCCGTCCATATTTCATAAAACTCCGGCAACGTACGGACCACTTATGAGGGGCTCACCTCGTCACGTGATGGCGCTCTCAAACCTGCTCACGTTGATTGTTTCCAGTTTCTTTGCGGGCACAAAGTTTCCAGAGCACGTGAACAGTGGACGTGACTTGGAAAATTCGGCGCAGTTCCAAACTCTGGCCCCTGGAGACGCCGCGAGACCGCCCAAAAGAGTTAAACTTTTATTTGCCGGGACCTCGACGGGTTTCGTGCTCGTGCATAATCCATAAATAGTATTAAGCGAACGTGACCAAGTAAGGGAAATCCCATGAAAGCCTCGTCGCCTGTCGCTACGCGGTCTCGTACGTTTTTTATTCTCGGAAACTGAAAGCCTTTCGCTTTGTTGAAAATTATACTTCAACTTTTATAACCCATGAGGCGTGCTTCTTCATAAAGAATTTAGCTAGTCATTGTTTTCTCGTTGGCAAAATCTAGCTGCATCATCAACTGCGGGTGGTACTGTGTTTGTATAATGTAAAGCAAGTAATTGACGCTATTCTTGAATTGCGACTTACAGCGCAATTCTCAAAACAATGGGATGTAAACGAACTTCATAAGCCTGTTCGATCAATGTCGACGAGTACTTGCCAGTCGGCGTTCGGTTTCTAAATGGCGCTGACTCGACCGGTCGCGAAGACGGAAATGCAACGCAATTTCCTCAAGGCGAGGCGCGGCGCGCTCTAGGAACGGGAACGGCAGGCGCGGGTGCAGATGACCGGGATCGAGACGAGAAGGGGGCAGTGGAGGGGATCAGGGGACGGAGAAGCTGCGCCAGCGTCGGCCGTCGACCCGGTCGGTGACCGCAGGGCGTGCCCTTCGCGCCTATTGTGTACCTTGACTCGATTAGAAAGTTGATTCGAGAAAAGCTAAATCAGTATTCGGAGTAGGTCGGAATTTGTAATGTTGCCGAGGTCATGTAAACAATGATCGTTGATTTGTTGTTCGGTGCATGTAAGCGACTACTAACTGCAGTTAATATCGTTACAATACAATACAACCTCATCTTCAAATACATAAGAGTATTGAATATAACAACAACAAGACTTGAAAAAATCTTAGAGACAAATATAATAATATTTAGTAAAGCTTTCCATTGCTTAGTAAATTTGCAGTTTAAGCTGCAATCCCGTGGCCAAACAATCCCCCCACACCTGCTGCCACCTACGGTCAAGTTGGTGACTAGAAACTCGCCGATTAGTCCCTCATTAGACTACGTTACATCACTATAGTTGCTAGGATAGGAACAGAAATTACTTATATAATAATACTAGGAGTAACCTCAACAGTATGCTACTTGCAGCCTCCACTCGGAACCACAAACGAACAAATCTTCAAATGACGCAACAAGCATATAGTTAAGTACGCATTACAAATGTTTGGTGTGAGCTCCAAGTTATCACACATATATTACGAGAAAGTTACGGTTCTAATAACCTGTTTTGTTTTTGATAAATGCTCACATAACACAGAGTATCAGCATTATCAGCTGCACCATGAATAATTCCCCTGAAATAACTTTCGAATGCCGCGACCGTTACACGTGCCAAATTCAAAACAGACCATGAATCTTATTCAATTCGCGCGACAGAAGAGAGAGATGGAAAGAATCCCCGAGGAGGAGAAAAATAATGTATGTTTGTGTTCGTTATGCAAGATGCTAAAAGCGCATTCATAGTGACGTGTGTTCATTGATGGTCGCGTGGCGTCACATCTACGCCTGAAGCGGTCAGGGAGACCGGGAACCGATCACATCCAACCGTATTTGGGCACATTAGGAGCTCCGAGATGCGCTGCCAAATATTCTTACATCATTCAATATTATAGAGTTGGCGGCAAGATTAATAACGAAAGCGTGGAGGCTAAATATAAAGTTGTTTATTTAGAATTGACAGGTAGTCTTCAGAAATAGCAGTGGATAGTCGTCATCACTGCTTGTAATTGGTATGCATCAGTGAAACCAAATGCAATACAACATACTTAGACAAATTAGCGATTGATTATCCTGAAGTTATTTGCTAAACGCAGTAAGCGAAGAAACTGTACCTAATGCTAATGACAAGAATGATTACATTGACCATAACGGTACATTAAAAATTTATGAAACCTTTGTGTTTGTGAAATGTTAAAGTGCTGTTAAATTGAAACAGTGATGTTGAGGAAAGCATTCAGCGGGAACACGAGCTCGATCAGGTACACTGGCCGACAGCCAAATGCATTACCGCAACGGAAACAGGCGTATATCCAGTATATCAAAACGCAGCAAGGAAACAAAGAAAGACAGCCAAGCTAACGGCAACGCGTGGAAAAATATTAAACTCCCTTTATGTACCCATGAATAAATTATGTAAACACAATTTGCGGTGACACACTCAAAACAGATGGTTATATGCGCGGGTCGTGTTAGTCACACTCGCATCGTATTGTGTTTTGAACTGAGGGGAAAGGAGGGCACGGATTGTTAAGCAAAATAATATTTCTAAAGTGTTGACGAAATGGTTCCAGTTCCCGTGGACCATCCCGTTCCCGTTCCCCACTACCGGGATAAAGAGTATCCTATGTTCATAACCGGGCTATCTACTATCTCTGTACCAAATTTCATCCAAATCCGTGTAGTAGTTTTTGAGTTTATTCGTTGCAAATAAATAAAAAACTTCTTCAAACTTCTTCAAAATATCAAATCTTTCCTCTTTATAATATTAGTATAGATTCGTACTCGGGATTCCTTCAGTTTTGCAAGGAGTTTTGTTGATAGTCTTAAAACATGGGATACCCTAAAAAAACATTAAAGTGAATCCAGTAGTCCAGTACATAGCGTTAGAGAAATATTTAATACTTCTTGACCATTCCTGACCACGATTTTTCGATCCCTCTAGGTATGTCAAATTTGTAGAGTATGATAATGCAGCTTGCTTGACAATAAAACCTCAAACCCGGAGCAATCATTACATCAGTCAATAAATAATAACAAAGGAGCAGAGAATCCGCATATTCGTGCCAAGAGATTATCGGGATTAGATGAGTCAGCTTCTCCGACCGTTCAGTTTTCATCGGGTCCTGAAAATGCAACGGTAGCCGGTACTACAGAAATCGTCAGAAATAACCTGGCATGGCGCCTCGCCGGGCGGAAACGGAAATGACGCAGCGTATCAATACTGCGCCGGCGTCGATTGCGGCAGCACCGGCCGTGAATACCGGCCTTTCTGCATAGTTAACACAGAAGTTACGTCATCAAATGAGCTTACTTAAAGTGTCTATCATTGTAGCTACAACTACCACCATCTTATCCATCGGCAGTTAGAGATATGATAGCCAGTTCCTCAGTGGTTGAGGATTCCGGGAGAGGCGCACTTCCATTTCCAGTCCTATCAATACTTAACATCAGGTATGATGGAGGCTAAGAGTCTCCCCGTTGTTCATAAAAAAAGTAAAAAATAATAATATAAAATAAAATTCGTTTACTTTATGACAATTTAAATAAAAATATTTAGATTTTGATATGATTTATACTTTCTTCTTATACTTATACTGACTTCTATAATATATCTAATAGATCATTATTTAATATTATAAACATAACCCTTCTTTTGCAGTCGGGTAAAAATAATTAAGCACATCACTTTGAGTATTTATTTAAACACCCAAAGGCACAGTTATACGCCCACCTTTTAATTTTAATACAAATATCCTGCCACCGGAAGTTTCCAGTCTCACCGGAAAAAATATTGTACTCATTGTACTTATTTGTTGATGGATAATGCATAGGGCAATCGATCAAATGCTCATCAATCAAAAAGCCATTTCGAAAGACGGAAAAACTTTCTTATTTTCGCCAAAAAGTAAATAATATAATGTATGTTATGTTTATGTATGTAGCATGTTGAATGCTACACATTACACACAGCCCCCCTAGCATGAACACCGCTATATCACGCGATATGATATAGCGCATTCATGTTGTCTTGCTTACTCCGCTACGATGTGAGCGGGACAGTGACACGTTATCGAGCTATCGAGTCGATAAAACTCGCTCGTCCTAGGCCTACGTCGACCGACACTTCAAACAAAAATAAAAATATATGGAATTATGAACGAACTTTGTAAAACATTAAATTACGAAACAACCCCTCCAATGAAAAATGTAGTCTAATCTTTATTTTATTTTATATACCTAGGACAACCAACGAAACATATTAAGATTATTAACATGCGAATCGAAACTTCAACTAAGTTATGTTCCACTTATGTCTCCACGACATGCATAATGGACTGCTTCAAAAAAACAAATTACTTTCGTTAATTAAATTTTATTAGAAAAAATAAACTGAAATATTACACTGACATATTGAACTGAAACATACATTAAAACAAAAAAAAACACTAAATAATAACAGATGATTAAACAATATACAGAAAAAACTTAATAAAAACAATATACGGGTACAAGGTGAGAATTTATGCAGATTCGACCGTGAAAGATGACAAAATTCGTTCCTTAAATTGTGCTAGCTTATCTTTAAAAATGTCGACGTCACAAGCATTCTGTTTTTTGCAGAATATTATACTGTCTCTGCAATCTGTTCATAGGACATGGTGACCTAGGTTACTTATACTGCGCTTTATGGAGAAGGGAACGGCTAAGCCGGAGTAGATTATACGGGGCGTTAAAATTAATTAAACCATAAAGCTATGGACAATCAACTGCCCCATTTATTATCTTATCTTATGCCAAAGCGTGTGATCCAACAGCAACCTTCGCTGCTTTAAAGCAACTAGTTTAAATAAGACGATCCTCGTATGACGGCAACTGTTTTACTTTTCGCGTCTGATAGGACAATGTGAGATGCCACATGAAACGCTTCTGGATACGTTCAATACGCTTAACATGAACATCATATTGAGGAGTCCATACGCTCCTAAAACGCTCCAATGATGTGTATAACGAGAACTTGGTGGAGTGATTCTTAAAATCCTTTGCATTGCGTATTACAAAACCCAAAGTTGAAAGCATTTTGTTACAATGTGATCGATATGTTTGTGAAACAAATGGGGATATGTCGTTTGTGCTGTGCGCCTTGTGAATCGGATCGGATGTGTTTACATTTATCTATGTTTATCTTTTTGCATGATTGCATCAACTAGCTTCACACTAACACACACACCTTGACATACCCACTACACATCATACTATACAATACATCACTAATTAGTTTAAAATCTAATATAGTTTTGTATGTATCATAAGTAGCATGAAAAAGAAAAAGTTTTTGTCTTAAGTACTTGTTATTCTCTTAAGATTTAATTGTATTGAATACTGTAATCTTTGTTTTTGGCGATGTAATGTCATATTTCGTGAGGCAAGGGCCTGGTAATCTGTAAGACAGGGTACCCTAGTACAAATACCAGTCTCTCACGTTTATTTTGTAAGCACCTGGACCTCTATTTTTGAATCACTCGTCGCGCAAGTGGCGAGGCGAACGAGGAGGCGATCAGGCGATTAGCGACCTTGCACGTGTGGACATAGCACACTTTTCGCTTTGCCCCTCGCGCGCTCGCGTTGGGAGGCGGTACTACAGGCGAGAAGCGTAGCTATGAATATACGGGCAAAGTCGCTTTTACGGAATACGGAAACTCAAACGTCGCACGAAAATCAGTAGAATCCTCGAGACGAGTGAATCAAAAATAGAGCTCCTGGCTAAATTTAATTTAGCATCTAAGAAACTTTTCATGTAATATTTAGTGTGAGAGAAAATAAATACATTCTTATTGTTATTATTACCTAGAATACGGTAATTTAGCCGCATTATACGTCACGTTGTGTGACGCGCCGCCGAATTTTTTAACAGTCAGTGGGAATATTTGTTTTTTCTCAGAAGAATTATTATTTTATAGTATTTTTTTGTGTTATATGTTTACAATAAATAGCAATAATTATATTAGATGCACATAGAATTGACATATCCTATCACCAAATGAAATACAAAATAACAGAGCTGGCAAATTCAATTATGAACTGTTTATGGTAAATTTTAAATAGAAAAATATTGGAAAAAATTAACTCGGCCACAAGTGAATTCTCAGACGGGAATCGAACCCGCGACCACCGCGCTCTAACCACTGAGCTTAGGAAGTCTCGGTAGTTCAGTGGTTAGAGCATTGGACCGGATTTCCAAAGGTTATAATGAATTGTTTACTGAAGCAAAGGACTTTTACAGGACTAACACCAGAAACCCACATAGACTGATATTCGGGTCTACTCCTAGAACCTCACGCTACCTAAACAATTGTTACGCAATGTGCATTAAGGTTTATAACAAAATACCAGTACATATAAAGGAACTTCCATTTTCTAGATTTAAGTTGACTTTGCGTAAATGGTTAATACAAAATACATTTTATAATATTGATGAATTTATGAACAACGATGTAACTATTATTTAAGATATAAAATTAATGTAAATATTTGTATTTTTTTATTAGTGATTGATTAGTTAAATATTTGTATGCTGACATGTCCGCTAAATGTGTGTTTCTCAATTTTACTTTCCATCTTTGTTATGTACCACATTTATTACAAATAAATTACTATGTTATCTTATCTTCTTTTTTCAAAAAAGAAGGGTGTATATTTTGTCTGAAAAAAAAATCCGTACACAAAGTACCCAGTAATCAAGGCATCTTAAGTTCGGAAGCAGATTTTTTTTACTGACACCGTAAAAGTTTCAAACCAACCTGTTATTTGAAACTATCTTAAAAACCTATAAGGCAGACGTTTTATTAGTTTTTTACATTTTACGACGTCACCTGGTAGGTATGCCAGGAACTGCCGTTCGTGGGTCAGACACACCCCGTCTCGGTGGGTTAAGTTAACGGTTAAAACAGGTACCTACGCATAACGGGCTCTCCCTGTTAAACTGTAACAATGGAGTTAGTTTATTCTATAAAAAAAAATATGTAAAACTCAAGTATGCTTTATTTGTTATTATCGTAATAGGTTCATGTCAAGTCAAATCAAAATATTCTTTTCTTTACACGCATTTTTGAATCGTCAGTTTTGCCCCACATTTAAAACTCTTTTAGCTGGCAAGAAAAAAATATAAGAAGAAGAATATTTAGTTTTTAGTTTCTTAAATAATATTAAACCCATATTACACAGATTTTTTCCGATTGAGTAGGTTTTCCTGCCTTTTTTGCCTTACAAATATTTTTTATTATCATCAAACCGTGAAAATGTTGTAATGATATTAGTAAAATATTAAATAGAGGTCTGTGGATTAAATCATTATGAAATAATCAATTTAAATAGGCGCTTTTACCTACATGAGGTGAACTTTATTTTTAATTGTCAATGATAACATTTACAACCTTACAATATTACCACCACATCCAACCTTATAAAATAGAATGCCAAAAAAGATCAAAAGACCAAAAGAAGATCTATTACCAAATGAACGAAAGGTAAAAAAACAAAAATCGTTAAAAAATAACTGATGCCTCCTGTGAGGATTGAACTCACGACCCCTGGTTTACGAGACCAGTGCTCTACCACTGAGCTAAAGAGGCGATGTCTACACTCGCGAAATAGTGGTTCACCTTCTATGGGCCGTCACGAGCGATATCAGCTAATATTTCGAGATGATTTTGTTTGTAGAAGTACCCGAAAAGAATTAAGAACAAGGCGGGTATTATGATCACTTCTTTATATAATTAGTAAAAGAGAGGCATTGAGTCAGAAGACAGCCTAACATTAAGACGTCATGAAGAGTTTAATCTATATTAATTACTTTTTTAGAAATTGCGTTAATTGTGTAAATAACTTATTCTTCTTTTTCTTAGTATATTTTTGAATAATGTATTAATGGCACTTTTTGGTTTAAAGCACCCTCAGTGAAATGGATAAGCAGAATCCAGTTCATTGTTATCACTTCATTATAATTATTGTTATCATCATACAGGTTAATTTTTAACCAACTTCAAAAAAAGAGGGAGGTTATTTATTCGACGCGTTTTTTTTTAATGTATGTACGTACATCGGTTATCGTAGATAAGATACTTTTGGGGTCATGTTATCATGAATTTTGGCAACTTAAATATTCAAAAGCAACTAAATACTGTGCAGAATTACTCAAATAACTTTTATATCAAGCAACTAATTAGTTATTTTATTACCTTTTCTTTAGAAAACTAAACTTTATGTAACATGCTCTGAACCACAAAATTTGTATTTGGTTGAATAATTAATTGTACAAATTTTACAATAATTTACGTATTTTAACGATAAAAATTATAGTATACAACATACCTTGCACTGTTCTGATCGTTATCTGAAAAATAATAAAAAGGACTATAAAATTTATATAACACATGTTTATAACATAAACAAAAAGTATGCCGAAACCCGGGATCGAACCAGGGACCTTTAGATCTTCAGTCTAACGCTCTCCCAACTGAGCTATTTCGGCCGATGTGAGTTACGTCAAAAAAGACGTTCACATACTGTAACTCATGAAGCACTTCTTATTTTTAATGACTTACGTTATAGTTTTACAAGTAGGTAAAAGTATATCGCTCATTCGATGCAACAAGGGCAATAGTAAATCAAATAATGCAAATATGGTGCTAGAAACAATCCATGTAGTTTCTCTAACTACTAACGCCATCTAGGAAGCTTATGTAAAAACAAGTAGCACTGGTGAAATAGCATTATTATGCTCAGAAGACATAAAAAGTAGAATTTCATATCAAATCTTTGATTTATAATATTACCACAGAATGAAATGGTACCTATACAGAATTAAAAAAAAATACATCTATAAAACTTTCAAAACTTTAATGTTGTTCAACCATCAAAACAATACATTACCTAAGAAATAAATGCAATTGCATAATGTATCTTTACTCACACGGTGATTACTAAAAGCTATTCAATTATATTATTGAAGTCAAAAGGAAAAATAAGTTAAGAAAATAACTGCTAAATTACTAATATAACCAGATGGAATTTGATGTTTGCTTTCGATATTAAGATTCAACTGTGTAGATTAGAATAATGGACATTAAACGCCAAATTGAGAAGTTGGGCAGTAAGAAAAGTCTATATAAAAGATAACCTCCTTCTGTTTTTGAAGTTGGTTAATTAAAATCTATGTTTCTATGTGTATATGCATTCCAAAACCAAAGATCAGATGGTGATGAGACTTTGGTAGTGGTAGGGTATTTTAGGTAAACCTGCATGGATTCCTGAACCCAGTTTTTTTTTTTTTTACTTTACGAGGCATTACAACGCATGCCAGGTTATTTGTATATTTTTTATCCATACCTGCATCTGCCACCTCTGGGACCTGCACCTGCACAGCCTTGTCAGCAGCCACTCGTCCAACATCATCCAGTATCACACCACAGCTTTTATATAACTTACTTCGTAACTTAATTTGCTTATCTGTTTCACGGTATGCTTTAATTTCATCCTGTAACACATTATAATATATTTAATAAGTTTTTATCAAGTTTTATAATATCTAATAAATAAAACTTTTGCTTAAGTACCACAGACTGTCCGTAATTCAGTAAAACATTTTATTTTATTTGGCTAATCTTTAACAAATATGCAGCTACTACAAATTTTTGTCACTTTTAAATGGTTTAATTTGAAATAAAGTAGTACTTACTTTTAACTCCTTCAATCTACAATGTGATCTACTTGAGTAACACTGTCTTAGATGCGTATCTGACCAATTGTCAGTGCCACGGTTATTAACTGTGGCCGCAGATCCCCTGGTCCTTATTTTTGGCACAGGTTGACCGGTGGTTCGAGCAACTGGCGAATGTCGAAGGGGTGATGTAGCTGGGTTCAATGATCTAATAGTTTTTCTAGGTTTCACTACAAACTTTTTTTGCGGCGGCACTTCAGGAGAATAGTCATTTAAAGCTACCGGTAATTCACTAAATAGAGAGGAACTAACGTTCGAAACAGATGGTTTGGCGCCAACAGAAACAGATGACGGTATTTCATGTCGCGTTACGAGTGATGGAGATTTCAATGTAATTCGTGATCGACTTTGCACACGCGACATTACTCTATCGTACTTATTAACACGTTTATTTGGAGTTAAATCCATCGCTTTGGTAAATAACATAAAATTACATCGGAGCTGTTTTGTACACGGATTTAACGAAGGAAAGAAAACAAACAACAAGCTGTATTCTACTTCTATTGGAGCAATTAGTATCTATCACTTGAACATTGAAAATATTAAAACTGGGTATTAAGATGGAGTTATTCTTGGCCATTATACCGGTTTTGATAAAAATATTTTCTGTAAATGGAACACAAATAAACACAATAAAAAAAATCAATATGCCAAATTGTCCGACGTCAAAAATTGACATTGACATTTTATATTTTTATTTTTAAACTCCTCACACTGAACGATATGCAAAGGAATTTCCATTCCACATGGAACTCGCCCGATGAGCCAATCAGCTGTCTAAATAATAACAGTAAAATAAAATAAGTACCTACCTAGCTTGTCTGTTTAATTAAGAGTGATAAATGCAATCCGCACAAAAAAACTATTTTCTTTTAAAGATTTAAAGTAGCCTTCATTCAACAATCAACATTCAAAAATAAGCTAATAGTATATTGATATGAATGAAAAGAAGGAAACCGCATTTTAGTTCCACTAATATTCCGTGGGATGGGACTTCTATATTATGGCACTTTAGTAGAAATCATGAGGCAAGACGAGAAATAAACAATCTTTTTTAAAAGTCAACCGTTTGAAAAATATACTTTATGCTGTATGCTGAAATACAGGCTTAGCCTAGTTCGGCAGCAGAGGCTTATGTTATTCTTTGTAACAATATTTTTTTGTCAATAAACATTATCTTATCTTACTTCCAAAGTGGTAAAATGTGTGCCCCCCCCCCCCCCACCCCTGTAACTTTTAAAATAAGAAGTGAAAAATATATATATATATAAGTACTTACTTATATGCTGTAGATCTTTATAAAAACTTTCAACGAAAATGGTTTGAACGAAAATATTTAGCAGTTTCAACTTTGTCATTCATACAAACACTATGAAAAACAAAGTATTTTTTTTTATAGCGGCATTTTGGGTAGGTGTATATAATCGGTAGTCAAGTGGTTAATACGTCCAAAAGTCAAGTGAATACCTAATTTAATATAATAATAATAATAGAAATTTTATTGCACACGATACAAAAACAAACACATACCTACAGAGAAAATGACAAAAAGAGGAACACACAATAGGCGGCCTTATTGCAATAGATAGCAATGCAATCTATTCCAGGCAACCTTGGGTGAGAGACGGAACCCATTATGTGCGAGTTCGACTCGCACTTTGCCGATTTTTTTTTACGTGAAAATAATTTGTTGTTGTGTCGTTTCGTTGCTGTGTGACAAACAAACTAACATCTAACTACATTCATATATGTTAGGTAGGTACTGAGCTGAACTGTTTGTTTTAGCATCGAGTTTGTGGTTTGTTTGCAAATTGGTTATACGCTTGATTACCGATGATCTAATCTTATTAATTATTTAATTTTCGTTTTTAGTGCAACTACAAACGCCAATATTGACCGGTTTCACTTAATTTTTTTAAGGATGATAATGTCTACCTGCTTATACTAAAATAAATACCGTCAGATTCTTTTCTAAAATATAGAGCGATCTGCCTAGTACTGCAACGGTAGAAAGGCTTTTTTTTCTGATTATGAGGCCCTTGAAGGAACATGAACGTCAGTGCCTTTGAATCTGTGAACACTGGGAAGACGCTTATACGAGTAGTTAAGTGATAAGGCTGAAGCGCGCCTCTCCCGGTATCCTCAACCACTAGGAATTGAGTAATGCTGATAACTTTAATGTTATGGTGTCAGACTTAGATAGTGGTAGCTAGCCAGGCGGCCTTACAAGTCGAACTACCAACAAACCGCCTACAATAATATGTACCCCGACTGCAGTAGGTGAGAAGCTGGGTATGATACCGGTGGTGTTACCACTAGATCACAGAGGCGTAGACGGTTAAAAATCCTGGTATTTATTTTAAAATTTCGGTATTGAGTTCATAAGGACCCCGTGGGGCAGTGGTTCACGTGCTTGTGCTTGGCCTGCGACATAGTAAATTACACATCAATGGCCTGCGATTGTTGAGGTTGAGCAACTTTCGCAATAGTCGGTCACGGGATGGGTCACCAGAAAATCTCTATCTCGAGTTCCTCCGTGCTTCGGAAGGTACTTTAAGCCGTTGTTGATTCCGGCTGCATTTGCAGTCGTTAAAAACCCACGAATCCGCTTTGCGCCGGCGTGGTGAGTCATGCTCATGCATGTGTTAGAAATTAAGACCATAAGTACATGTATCAACATGTATGGATATGTAATTAAAATTCTACTGGAAATGTTAAAGAGCTTCAATTGTAGTTAAAATAAAGTATTGTTATACGAGGAATAAAGAAATAAAACCTTGGAAATCTTTCAACAATTACTGGAATTTATTAAATAAAAACGACAATTTAAAAATGTTCTTTCAATTATAATGATTATTTAAAACACAACTTTAAACACATAACACATTTATTTACATAATCTTTACCCTTAAGGAGAACATCAAGTATAACCTCAAATAAAATTAATCGAGAATAACAGTATTAGAAAAGAATAAAACAGTGACTATTACGGGAGAATAAAACAGTAATAATTAGAGTAGAATAAAACAGTATGGAAACACTTAGCTAGACCTCTTAATAAAAGTGAATCAAGTTCAAACAGTATTAAATTAAAATAAAACAATATTTAAGTAGAATTAGACAGTATTAAAGTACTTAGCTTTTAGACCGCTCTGCTCGACTCACCACACAAGACTGTCCACAAAATGTGTCCTCCATGCTCAGAGGGAGCCAAAAGAGGAGGGGGATTCTCCCGCCATTTTAACAACTCATCCGTGAAAATAATAAATTGGCTACAGTGGCGCCAACAAGTCAAATTAATTATTTTATGAAAATAACATACTTTAATTAAACTATTTTGTACTAACTATAATATAAATATTATTAACATTATTTATAACTTAATTTAACAAGATACAATACATGTTCAATATTTGTATTACAAAAATGATTAATGAAAATAACAGGAAGTAAACGGAAACCTGACTATTTGTCAATCGTCTGACCAAAACATCTTTTTAGTAATTTACTGTTATTAATTATCGATTTTAATATTTTGATAAACCAATATCGATAAGCTTCAATAATATAATGAATTTAATGTTAAATTTACATAATAATTATTAATTTATTATCTGCTAAACAGGAAATAACCAACTTAAGAATAGTCGTCTTTGTCAGATAATCAAATCACATTTTTTTAACAGAATTTGGTTAAATGAAGGATAAAGGTGAAGAAGAATGTTAATGAGTATGTATTCTAATATTAATTTAATGACTTTATAAGCAGTAATTGACAAATAAATTTAAATTCAAAATTGAATATTCTTACACGGCCATACTGACAAGTACTTCGTTCTCGAAGTACTTTATTAATATCCAAAGCTTATTACTACTAAAGTCCAACTGGGTCATATTCACGTGAGAGATTCTACCGTTTGCCTCGCCATGACCACTCCATCACCCACTGTCGGTGAAGACCAAGAGGACACCAATCTAACGGTAACAGTGGATTTTCCACTGTGTGCCTCGCCATGTACGGCTCCATCACCGCTGCCCGTGAAGACCAAGCCGACACCAAACACACTATCGACCAGCTATTTTCTATTCTAACACGGTTATCTATGACACAATCGCCCAATACAAATAGGAACCTTTTATAAACCTCCAAAACATTTACAAGATTTAAAGACGTCATTATCAACCAAAGCTTATTTCGTCGTAATCTGGAAGCTAAAAATTGTGTGTTCAAAATAAATATTATTTCAAGTACTTTTATAAATTTACATTTATTGAATAGACATGTTGCCGACACCAATCGAGAAATTAACTAATCTAATTACATATGGATTTTGCTATAATCATACAGACATTATATGATCACATTCACACACTGCTGAACTACTGCTGGCCTATCTGAATAACCTTTTGAACATCATGGAAAAAAAAGCACATTGTACAAAATACATACTTAATAAGTAAAAGTAAGCTAGTTTTATAAATTTTTAATAGCGTATTTAGCAGCAGTGTTTTATTCTTCCCATTCCCCAACTCAAACACGTAATTATTGTTTATCAATAACTATTTTTCTTAAATAACCTATACCTTTCAAGAGCAAAGCGGTTATTGTGGAGTTGTGGCAATGTTTTATAGGGGTTATAATTCTTTACTACTAAATTCGTCTCTTTATCAAATCTGTCTTTGCAACTTATGATATTCGCTAACGCTTAATCGTTAAAGCCAAATCTTTTTCTACCTTTAAAACGACATTTTGTACAGAATCTACTTAAAACAATCGTTTACCTACCTTATTCGTGTAGGTACATAATATATTTAGTTAATTCTAAGGACAAAAAAAAAATATAAATAGAGAAAAATCATTGTTCTTATTTATATATTTTTATTTTCTGTAAATGGCTCGGCCAGTCTGACATTGTGTCTGGCTTAACGGCCAACAATGTTACCCACAGACGTAATATTTCTAAATTTTATTAAATGACTAATTTTTACAATGTTATTAAATTACTAATTTACTTCTGGGGCGTTTTTAGTTTTGAAAATTAGAGAATAAGATGCTTGTTAGTGTAATAAACAAACTGAAATATCTGTATCTATCACGGCCAGACTGACCTGTACTTCGCTCTCGAAGGACAACAATAATCATATTTTTCTCACATCATAGTCATAGTCATAGTCATAATTCGTCATAAATGGTCTCTGGCCTTGACATACCAGTCCTATCACCTGCTGCACATGAATTTCAGAAAGGCATCAGGGCAGTGACCGACCAGCAGTACCTCATATCATAATAGCCTCCGGCCTTGACATACCAATCCTATCACCTGCTGCACATGAATTTCAGAAGGGTATCAGGGCGGTGACCGACCAGCAGTACTTAAGTAAAATTTGATTATTGTAAAATTTTCTTAATAAATAATTTCAATTTCTTTGTTTTTCATATTTATAATTATGTAATAATTTCAGTTTGCTTCTTTAAACACCAATGGTACATGGTAATGATTTATTATGTATTTATATCAATAAATGTTTCTCATTCTCTCTCTTTCATTCCTCAATACCCTTCTATTTAAATATGTACTGGCTATATCGTACTTAATAAGTAATTAAGAATGTAAGTATCTTACGGAAGTAGTTATACGAGAACCGAAATCGATACTGGACTTTTTTTTATATAATTTAGTAAGACGGAATCAAAACCGGAAACGGAACCTGTATCGGAATTGAAATTGGGACCGGACCGGAATCGAAATCGTAACCGGAATTTAAAGTGCAAAATCAATCGGAAGTCTGAGCTTTCGGAACTAAACTTCCGTTACATCTCTTATAACAATCGTCAAATAATAAAGTCTACCTTAACCTAATCTACAAACGCAATGAAAAGCGATAACCAACCAAGCTTCAGTATCAATAAGCGAATTTCTTTTTAGTTACATTGTGCAGAGACACTTTCGTTATTATGATTTGAATGTTTTTTTTTTCAAAAGAAAACATAAAATATTAATTGTAGAAATTTTTCAATAAATATGTATAATTATTAGTAAAAGATAACCAGGGTTCGAAAATATAGCTGATATTTATAGTAAATATCAAAATATCCGGATCCGGAATATATTTCAACAAAACTGATATGTATATCCAATACATATCACCAGTTGGACTAAATGCTTGTTAACACTTAGTGAATTTAATCTATACTTATTGTTGAAATACTCTTAAAATTTAGCTGTGTAAACTAAATTATTTAAAAGTAAATTACAATGGAAATTTAATCATTTGCAATCTTGTAATGTTAACTTTCACTAATGCAATATTATTGTTTATGTTCTTTATTATGCAATTTCACTCTGATGACTCGGCCAGGCTTTCTTTATGTAGGTATATAAAGTGAAAGCATTTTGAAAAATATCAGTAATAAAAACTGGTTAAAAGATTTTCAATATATATATACATTAACGACACACATCAAAGCATAAAATTCACATCCAAGGATATAATATCGTGTCATATGAATAACACATCAATGATGAGTATTATATCATTAAACCCGTATATAAAAACTTGTTTGTGTGTAAATAATTATTTTATAATTCGATAAGCCTAAAATGTACTTTTATTTAGTGGGGTGATTTGGTGGTTATTTTATATCAATTCAGGTGTTAAAAAATTGTTTCAAGAACTTACACCCATAAAACACTGTGCTTTGGTGGTAAGAGGAGAAAACGCAATTTAGCATCCTACCCACTTTGCTCTAAAGATCATATTTTTAGCTTTTGCACATGACTACACGGAAATAGTTTTTAACACTGCTATTAAGATGCCGTAAGAACATTTACATTAGTGATTCCACCACAAACCAACTCTATAAGCTGGTAAAAGTTTTATTCATATTCACAAAAAAAAAATCGTTAATGCTGTTCGTCAGTTTATCTAAGAACGACCTTTAGTTTGGTCCAATGATTCGTAGGAACTATACAAATGAAGCTAGAAGACCCCTTTAAGGGCCTTACCTTCCTTTTCAACCGTCGTAATGCTGGTCCAGCCGAATCCGTTTGAGAGAGCTTCTATCTTGCAGCACCAACATTCAGCATCACTGTAGCTTGTAGCAGGATCAAGCGTCGGCGTCGGCGATGTAGTCTTTTCCTCGGGCTCCGGAAACAGCATGGCGGCCGGCGCGGCGTGAAGATCTTGCAATGCAGTAACATCCCCCTGAAATTATTTAAATAACGTATTACGAAAGTGTTTGTGAATATCGATCCCACTTCTGATGTTAGAAATTAAGACCATAAGTACATGTATCAACATGTATGGATATGTAATTAAAATTCTACTGGAAATGTTAAAGAGCTTCAATTGTAGTTAAAATAAAGTATTGTTATACGAGGAATAAAGAAATAAAACCTTGGAAATCTTTCAACAATTACTGGAATTTATTAAATAAAAACGACAATTTAAAAATGTTCTTTCAATTATAATGATTATTTAAAACAACTTTAAACACATAACACATTTATTTACATAATCTTTACCCTTAAGGAGAACATCAAGTATAACCTCAAATAAAATTAATCGAGAATAACAGTATTAGAAAAGAATAAAACAGTGACTATTACGGGAGAATAAAACAGTAATAATTAGGGTAGAATAAAACAGTATGGAAACACTTAGCTAGACCTCTTAATAAAAGTGAATCAAGTTCAAACAGTATTAAATTAAAATAAAACAATATTTAAGTAGAATTAGACAGTATTAAAGTACTTAGCTTTTAGACCGCTCTGCTCGACTCACCACACAAGACTGTCCACAAAATGTGTCCTCCATGCTCAGAGGGAGCCAAAAGAGGAGGGGGATTCTCCCGCCATTTTAACAACTCATCCGTGAAAATAATAAATTGGCTACAGTGGCGCCAACAAGTCAAATTAATTATTTTATGAAAATAACATACTTTAATTAAACTATTTTGTACTAACTATAATATAAATATTATTAACATTATTTATAACTTAATTTAACAAGATACAATACATGTTCAATATTTGTATTACAAAAATGATTAAGGAAAATAACAGGAAGTAAACGGAAACCTGACTATTTGTCAATCGTCTGACCAAAACATCTTTTTAGTAATTTACTGTTATTAATTATCGATTTTAATATTTTGATAAACCAATATCGATAAGCTTCAATAATATAATGAATTTAATGTTAAATTTACATAATAATTATTAATTTATTATCTGCTAAACAGGAAATAACCAACTTAAGAATAGTCGTCTTTGTCAGATAATCAAATCACATTTTTTTAACAGAATTTGGTTAAATGAAGGTTAAAGGTGAAGAAGAATGTTAATGAGTATGTATTCTAATATTAATTTAATGACTTTATAAGCAGTAATTGACAAATAAATTTAAATTCAAAATTGAATATTCTTACACATGCATGGCCCATTCTCCTTCTCCATCCATAAGGAGGCCAGTGCCCCAGCAGTGGGCACCTAATAGTGGGGGCATGTCATTATAAACTCTTTTAAATAATTCGAATTTTTCGATTATACCTATAGAGTCGATAAAAGTATTTTATTTTAGAAAAGTATTTTCAAATACAAAATGAAAAACTATTTTGTATTTTGTATTTTAAATAGAAAAATCAAAGAGCATTTACATTTTCTATTCAAATTCATTTTGGAAACTATTTTGCACATCTCTGGTGATAAGTATTTTCAATTGACGTGGGGTGCACGAAAGGAGCCTCCCCGCAGATGTACCTATCGCCTCTGTACATCGGGCGCACCCTGGTAACAGTTTAGCTAATCCCCAAAGCTAACTGGCAAATCCTTTCCCCACGATGGCAAACATATACCCACTAGTCCAACATTAGAGCCGGCCTTGCGAGTGGTTTCGATCAACATCGAGGGTTTCTCTCAGGTCAAGTCCGAGATCCTCTCTGAACTCAGTCAGCCGTGAAATCCTCTGTGTCCAGGAAACTCAATCAATCAATCAATCAATCATTTATTAGTTCATAAGCATGGGTATTACAAGATTTCACATATAAAAAAAGGTACAGCCATGATTCACCTTATGGTATATGAACATTACAATTTTAATTATTATTATAAATTAGTCATTATCATCATTTATCATTAACTCATCGAGACCAAACTCAAAGCAGCGGCCGGTGGAGGCGTGGTATAACCCAGACCTAATATATTCGGCAGTGACTCAATCAGCTCCCAGTGCACGAAAACCGTAAGTATGTGCCCCAATATTTATTTTTTGGAAGTAATAAAATAATATATGTTCCAAAAAGTATGTTTATAATTAAAAATAAGTATATTATGATAGACTAAACCCGACTATAAATACTTCGCACCCAACATAGACCTATCATGCGCACCATTGAGCCTGTAGTCTGCCTCCTCAATGTTTCGTTTAGGCGCCGTTTCAACTACTCTAAGGCGGATTGGGAACAGTTCTCGCAGAAAATAGACAAAGCCCTGCCGAATGTCCCGCCAGACCCCCAAAATTACAATCAGTTCGTTGGCATTGTATCTACGATATCACTTAAAATATCCCTAGGGGCTGCCGGACTTCCTGCATCCCTGGGCTGTCACGACATTCTGCAGAGCTGCTAAAGGAGTATGAATCCTTTTACAGCCGGGACTCTTTTTGCAAATTATATTGAGGAAGTATTTCAACCAAATGACTCCAACTCGATGCAAACAGAGGATGACATTGATGCTGCTGGTAAAACCTAGAGAAGTGTGGAAACAAATTGCACAGTTAAAATCTAAAAAGGCTCCCGGATTCGATCTCATAACCGCAGAAGTTCTAAAGCAATAAAATAAAGTTATATATACTTTTAAACATTTATTTACTTAACATACAATTAACTAAAAATAATTGAACGCAACAATGGAAGTCTTTACAGTTTCTTCTTATTTACCAACCAATTCATTATGCTTAGTTTCATAAATAGCTTTAGCTTCATTCTGAAATTCATCACAACAAGCTGAAATTTGCTTTGTTACGCTGAACACTAAATCTTCCGAGACTCCTGTCTGTTTTTTTGCTTTTTTTATAAAGTCATTTTGTACATCTTTGAGCGCATCTCTGCATTTGATGTACAGAGCTTTTGCATTTTTTGCTAAGGCTTCTCTGTGTTCTTTGGTAACTTTAGGGACAGGGACATATAAAGTAGTTCCGTCCTGCTGCGGATTTAAATTAAGGCCAGAGCTGTTAATTGACTTCAAAGCATCTGGTATTGCTTGTGGGAATGATGCAAAGTTGATAACAATAGTTTTAGGGTTTTTACGAACTATCTGTGCTAGTTCTTGTAGTTCATAGTCTTTACCTTCAAATTTGACTACTAGTGTTTCTATAGAACCTGTGGTGGAGCGCAGGGAAAGGTTCTTTGCAAAATCCTCTTTCATTTTATCAATAGTTGCCATGCACCTCTCTTTCATCTTATCTACGGAAATAAGTTCCGACATTAACGTGGGATTCACTTCCACTTTCGTCCCTTTTCCTTTTTTGTCCTTTCCTTTATCTTTGCTCTTTGCATAATTCCTTATAATAATAGTACTGTTTACTGGATTTAGGCAAACCACTCTGTCATTTACAATTTTAGCACTTTGCTGAATGGGTTTAAGTAAATTAAATGCTGGTACAATTACCCTTTGCAATAATCGTGTTCCCATGATTAATAATTCTTAAAATACTAATTTATTTTTGGATTTTCCAGCAGATTCTAATAATTTACTAACCTCAATTTCTCAAAATAAATTCAACTGTATCTGTTCTGTCACTGTCAATCCATGTCAATGTCACAAAAGAAGTTCCATCCCCAAGTATTTGGCGGTGAGGAACAGAAGAAAGCCATTATATAAAAAAATAAAAAAAAAATAAAAGTATTTGGCGGAATTTCTGTGAAGAACAGAAGAAAGCCATTATAAAAAAAAACCTATTTACGGAGGAGTTTCATTTCACCCGAGTTCTTTTCGTAATAGCACGTGTTGTGAGGCTCCATTTTTAACTCAATCTACCGTACATTATTTCTATATATTACAAAATATATTTACTTGACATCACAAATTATATAGTAGTACTTGACATTGGCAAAATTAAGGAAGAAGAGGAATTGTATCACGGATTCAAAAATTTCATTTGACAGTTAAATGACCGTAATTTTATGAGCTTCAACTGTCAAATGAAGCCCATATCCATATCCATATTTTTTACGCTGATCCAATCCAAAACTGTACACCCAGTACCAATATATTAAAAAACCCGTGTACCTCTCGTTACGGTTACGGGACATTGGCGAAATTTCTGCAAAAACGGAAGAAAGCCAGAACAAAAAAAAAGTAACACGAAATATTTTTCATCAGGAACTAAATGTGTGATTTTCTCTTTAGAGATTTTTTTTTATGTTGATGCCCGATTCTCGCGGATTCGACATTTTTTGGAGCCAAAAACCTGTATGTACTATACTGAAATCAATCTTCGTCTTCGACTTCATTGGATTGCCAAAGAGCATTGAAACTAACTAAAAGATTATGAAAATGTCGAATTCGACATAATATTTCAGCCTGGGCAGATTCTCGCGACTTCGACATCCCGAATTCGACATTTTTAAATTCGAAAATCTGTATTATAAGCTCACCGAAAGCAATCTTCGACATTGATCTGACAATCCTATAATGTTGAAATTGTTTCGATCGAGAATTGCCCCCCTGGTAGCGCCACTCGTCTATAACATTTTTTTGATTGATTTATTAGACCATCGAATATTTACTTTGCCACGCTTTGCAGTTGCAGGAAAAGAACTTTACAACTTAAAAGGAAGTAGTAAAGAAAGAATGTAGGTACTTAACTCCTCTTAGATACCATCTTCTAAATACTTTTTAAGTTTTAGATTTTGTGTCTAAGAAAAGAAATAGAGATGAGAAACGAAACAAAATGGTTTTTCTAAAGGTCCCACTACTAGTCCACTTTGCCTCTTTTTAAAACTTAGCCAAAGAGTACTATGTATATGTAGTACTTAGCTATTTTAGGACAAGGAAGACCGATCGTGACCTAGGTGGCATTCTTTAAAAATGTAAACTGACAGTTCTTTCTTAATTAATGGCCTGCTCGCGGTATAATTCACGAAATTTGCCAAAAAAATTTTGTAAATATATTGTGTAGACATTGTACGGTAAAATCTGACCTCTCGCGTGCCGCAGTCTTTGTAGTTGTACTGACTATGATGACTACCGACTCTGACAGTGACAGCACTAGCCGACATGATTTATCTCATGCATGTTGCATGTCAGTGTCAAGCAAGTTGACCTGTCATACTTTCACTGTCAAGTGTCAGATAATTTTTGCAGGGAAATCTTGAAAATGTCTGTATTATTTCAAACAGTAATAAATACTGGAAAACTGTACTCATTCAATAAATCATTACGTGCATCACTTTCTAAATGCAAATGTTTAGCCGTACGAAAGTATTCAGGTACCAGAATAAAGGTTTCTTAATTAATAATTTAATAATAAATATATTTTGAGGTTATGTATTTTCTTTTAGATCTACCAAGAAAATTCGTAACCTTTGACGAAGTTGTAACTCAAAGACAATTAGAGGCGAGACGTAGTATTATAGTTCAAGTGAACTCAGAATCTTCATTCAATGAGTTATATTGTTATTGCTCAAAATATGCAGATATAAATGGCATTCATCATTACAAAAACTCGTCAGGAGAGGTAAAGAATATATTATTTTTAAAGTTCCAAAGAACATAGGCTACAGATTGAATGTTTGATGTAAAAAAAAATACTACTTCAAGTTGGGGACAATGTATTCAAATATAAAATAAAAAGGCAATTAATTATTCAATATTTAAGTACAGTCAACATCACGTCAGGGTTGGATTTAGAATGGTGCGGAACGATTTAACGGTTGAAAGTGGATGGGTTGATAAAGGGTAACACTACTCTTATTACAAGGTAATGCATAGATTTTGAGAAAATAAAAAAACAATTATTTACCTCAAAACAGTTAAAACCTGAAACTAAACGTTAATTCACCTTTGCATTATCATTGTTTGACTTATCGTAAAGATAAAAAATAACTTGTCTTCGGCGAAGCGCCAGAAATGTCTTTTTTTATAAACTAATAACCACCTCTGTGGTCTAGTGGTACAACCACCGGTATCAGACCCAGGGGTCCCGGGTTCGATTCCCAGCGGGGGTACATATTGTATTCGGTTTGGTTGGTGGTAGGACTTGTAATAAGTCCGCCTGGCTAGCTACCACCATCTTATCTAAGTCTGCTGCCATAACAACAATGTTTTCAGCAGGGGCGTGCATTCCATATAGGCAATTAGGCAGTGCCTACCTCATTCAAAACCTAAATATACAATAAGTGTTAATGTTATTTTATTTTATTTTAAACTTCTATTCAACACTCACCCACTAAGATTTTCCTTGCGCTTAATACTGAATACCTACCGGTAGGCAGTCTCCAAATTGCCTACTCGACACAAGCAGCGTTTCATACAAGAATACAACTTATTTACAAAAAGTATTGCGCAATTATGAACCGCCCACTGCAAGAAGGACGCTATTTGTACGTGTAACGTTCTAGCTTAAACGTCTCGGAATAATCAGTATAAAGTAAGCATGCCTACCTGACGAATGAATTTGGTCGCGAATTATTTTGTTGAGGAGTTATTTTAAAACTATCATATTTCCTAAGATATTCATTAAAATTAAATGATGTAAAGGACAATTTTGTACAAAATTAAATACTTGTGATGATTAACGTATTTATTTAGATAAGGATTAATATCATGTTTATGAAAACACCTTCTCTAATAATATATTAGTTTAGAACAAATTTTATTATCTTTAAAATGGTTATAGTGAGTTAACCATAAAACATAGACATATACTGTCGCGGACTTTTTTTTAGAACTTTTGATGAGGAACAATTTCGTCATACATGATTTTTACGTAACTTTAACCGTTTACACACCGTCCGCAACGGAAGCTCCCAAAAGTAATATTTTTTCCCCGTTTTTGCAACGTTTTACATTAATGCTTTGCTCCTATTAATCATAGCGTGATATTAAATATCTTATAACCTTCCGAGATAAATGGACTATCCAGCACAAAAATATTTTTTCAATTCGAACTAGTAGTTCCGGAGATTAGCGTGCTCAAACAATCAAACTCTTCAGCATTTTAATATTCCTACTAAATATTACGAACCTTATCATTTATGACTAGCGGCCGCTCTCGGTTTCACTCGCCGCGTGGTGGCCGTCACCGTGGGAATATCAGGATAATTTGCAGCCTATGTGGTTTTCTGATGTATAAGCTACATTGCTGTAAAGTTTCATCGTAATCAGTTCAGTAGTTTTTGCGTGAAAGAGTAACAAACATTCATCCATCCCAATATCCTCACAAACTTTCAAACTTATAATATTCGGTAGCAGGATAGGATAATTGCAAAGTTACTAGTTAGATCTACAGTGCCTACCACGCTGGAAAACCAATGCACGCCCCTGGTTTTCAGCATTGTTGTGTTCCGGCAGTTAGAGATAAGATAGCCAGTTGCTCAGTGATTGAGGATTCCGGGAGAGGCACGCTTCCATCTTCAGCCTTATCAATACTTAACAGCAGGTATGATGAAGGCTAAGAGTCTCACCGTCATTCATAAAAAAAAAAAAAAAAAAAACTAATAAAAATATATAATGTGAGAGCTGAGTGAGCGTGCCGCGGCAGTGGCCGGCGACGCCCATAAAATGATGTCTTTCTATAAAAACTAGTATAATACACATATGTGAGGAGGCATTGGCCCTCCCCCTCTGCCCCTTAAATCATGCTGCACAATTCTAAATTTTAACCCAGACTACACCACCACTCCGGAATCCACAATTATTACTTCTGGGCACTCTCAAGGTGAAGTTAAGCCAGTTAAGCCCACTTTTGACTCTCTCTGGTTTTAAGATTTAACTATTCCTATGTTTCAGCATTTCATGCTTGTTGAATTCAAAACTGAAGACTGCCTGAAAGATGTACTACACAACTGTAGTTCTCATCAGAAAGACATTGATGTTATGGCTTCACAGTCTCCGTTCCTATGGTTTAGAGCAGTGAGTGGTAAAAAGGAGAAACTGGTTCCACCTCCATCTCAGTCTCTTGCCATAAAAGATGGTAATACTCCAATAGATGATGAGATTCTCTATGAAGAACTTGTAAAATGTTCCACTGTATCTGACCAGATACAACTGTTGTTTGATAGATCAAAATTAAATGACTTGGGTGTAAGACTTCGGTATATGGTTGCAAGACATGTAAGTAAGCATTCAATCTTTATTATTTTGAGCAATCTTGTTCTTTTCTTTGATGAAATTTAACATATTTCAGCTAGAAGTCATATTTGATAGTTTGTATGCGAATGTGGTAGTCAGACCGTTTGGTTCAACAGTGAATGGATTTGGCAAAATGGGCTGTGACCTTGATTTAGTCCTCACTAGTTCAGTTGCTGATGCAATGGTGAGTATTGATATTTTCTATCATTCACTCGCACAATATACAAGTTAGGACTCAAAGACATTTTGTAGTAGTGTCAAAACAAATAAATATATCAAAACAGAAATAGTAGTGCTTCCAGGTTGTACACAACAGAGCTTTTCATATCATTCCTTATGTTTAAGTCTGCCATAATTAAATTAATAAAGCACAACTCTAGTATAACATAGATTTCATTGCTAAATAAAAAGTTTCATTGACATGCCCCCTTACTATTGACACAAACACATTGAGATCGAGTTTGAATTAACATCTAAAGTCAGTAATTATAATTCATATTAAGTTTTTAAACTAAAAGTTAATAGCTGAAATTAGTAAATAAAGTCATCTTGTATTCTAGAAATCGATTGTATCACTAATCAAAATCGAATCAATGTTGAAAATCCGTAATTTTATTGACATTCCATCTCGATTTCAATGCGATCCTGTCAAGAGTAACCCTCCAGATCAGACCTTCCTACCAAACATACATGGGATGCTTCATGTGCACTTATTGTCTCCTAAAAATCGTTTGTAAACCTGGCTCTATACCTATGTCGCCCATTTTTACTGGGAACAAAAAAACAGAATGTGCCATCTGCTAGTGCAGATAGTAAATATATTATAATATAACCCTATGTTTTAATCCAGGCTAGCCAAGTCCAAATCTGTTCAGTAGATTTTGAGTTTATTTGTACAAAAATACGAATATTTCTTCTTTATAATATTAGTAATTTATAACGCTATTGCATCTTTAATGACACAGTCACGATGGAAACGCGATGTTGATCGCTGGTGGCGCAATGCAGTCGCACTGCTAGTTAAAGCACACTTGTATCAATCCAAAAGTCGCAACATGTAAGGGTTCTAAGACCCATCTTCTTATCCCTATGGTGTACTCCGCAGTGCGACCCTCGCAAACGCCTAGTATACCACGAGAAGCCCTGCTTCGGCGGCGCGTGGCGTTGTCTAAATGTTTTGCATGCCAGATCTTGGTGAATGTGATGTGCCTTCCAAAATTTAAGATTATACGTAAACTCTTGATTCAGCTGGAGCTGGTGGCGGAGGCGCGTGTGGCCGCATTTATTAACGCCCTATGGGCCCGAGCTTAACAACTCATTACCTTGATTGATTAACCCTAAGGCTGCGTCCTGCACCCCGACCGCCTAACGGTATAGCTTGTGCTATTGCTATAGCTATTGATTTTTCAAACCCCCTACAAGGGCTCTCGCTCACGCTATCACTTTCATACAAAAAATGCAATAGTGAATACAATAAATGAATAGAAATATGTTGGAATTAAACAAAAACCCTTTCATTGAAGGGTTTTATGAGAGTTTGAAGTTTGATAGCTATAGCGATACCAAAAGCTATACCGTTAGGCGGTCGGGGTGCTGGACGCCAGCGGCCGGAGCGGGCGGTGCGCGCGGTGGCATGCGCGTCTTGATAGATTTGTATAAGTTCTCGACGGGCGTGTTCCGTCGCCCGCACCGCTGACGTCGAGAACAGCTTCATACAAATCTATGGACTTTGATCAAGACGCGCGTGCCGCCGCCCGCACCACCCGCCCGCTTTGGCCGCTGGCGTCCATGCATTTGAATGCCATTACATTTCAGTTGTTTCATTGTAGTCTGAAGTTACTGTGCGATGTTTAAACCACATCGAATGGACTAAATGATTGCTTTCCTCGTTTGTACCAAGAGAAGCGAAGCTTTTAGACCCATCACCTCATCACTATGGCATTTCCCTGCAGTGCGACCCTCGTCAAGCGTCTGGTATACTAAGAGAAGCGCTACTCCAGACACGTAGTCTCTTACTAACATCTTTGACCCGACTTTCGGTTTGGTAACCGCTGTTTGAAACATCGCCCTGTCCCTTTAAACTTCAAACAAACTAACGTTTTATGTTTTCTCCAGTGCGACCCTCGCAAACGCCTAGTGTACCAAGAGAAGCGCTGCTCCGGCGGCCGCGGCGCCTGGCGTCGGCAGCTGGAGCTGGCGGCGGAGGTGGTGGAGGCCCGAGCCGCGGGCGCCGCCAGGGTCACGCGGGTGCTGCACGCGAGGGTGCCTATAGTGAAGTTCGCTCATGATCTCGCTGCCGTGGAGTGCGATCTTTGTTTCAATAATATGTAAGTCCAATAAGTTTTGTTAAATTCTCATTTAGGTCTCATAAGGTTCAGCCTGCGTGACAGAATCAAAAATGAGGAGGATAGGAGAACTTAAGTTACCGAAGTGGCAGTGGGAGAGACGCCTAGCGAGAAGAATCGATGGCTGTTGGGGAAGAAAGGTTCTAGAAAAACAACCGTGCACCTGACGACGCTCCGTGGGGACCCTCCAAACGACATGATGGACCGACGATCTGGCGAAGGTCGCTGGATAAGCTGCTGGATACGGGCATCGCAGGACCAATCGTCGTGGAGATCTTTGGGGGAGGCATATCCCCAGCAGTGAGTGTCGTACGGCTGATATGATGATGATGATTAGTTCCCATTGATGGCGTCGTCAGCTGGAGCTGGAGGCGGTGGTGAAGGAGACGATTACCACGGTGCTGCACGCAAGGGTAACAGTGGAATCGCGCACGATCTCTCTGCTGTGGAGTGCGACATTTGCTTCAATAATGACTAAGTCCACCTAAGTTTTGCTTAGTTCCTATTGGTCTCATAAGAAGGCTAAAGGTCACCCTGCATGCAATGGAGGGAGCCATGCTCGGCAACTCCCTGTCTGATAAAATAAAAAAGGAGGAGATCAGTAGTGCAAGCACGAATAACTATCGAAATAGTATCGAGTAAGTATCGAGCACGTAATGTCAAAAAAAATATAGGAAAATGTAGTTTCGTTTACGTCCGCCAGGAACTCTGCTCAATAAGTCATACATTTTTTTACTTTACTTCCTCGATACTTGAAAGTTATTGGTGCTAACCCCACTGTAACCTAAAGTTACCGACGTCACCGACGTGTGCAGTTAAAAAATCAATAAAACCAAAATAGGTAAATAATGAGAATTATGTATTTGCTGAAAAGCAATCGGCCTCTTTCATCTCACGACTACAACTAATATTTATTGTTAAACTTTCATTATTTACTTTATTTCCAAGATTTCGAGTCAATAAGTATAGTTGCTTTTACGCCTCTTCGCACAACATTGACGACTTTCTGTCAGAATGGTTACTTAAGGGATCAAGTTCGAGAATTTCTCTACAACTCTTGAGTTGTTTATTATTCGTCAACGGCGGGTGGCGATGCAGACGAACGACTAGACTGGTGTTGCAAACTTTCTGCTTTTGCTTCCATTACAGTGTCGAAGATTTGGCGTTGCACATTAATTTGTAGGTGTTCTGGCAGTTCGTTAGTTGTCAACAACATACTCATGAAAAACTTTCCCAAAGCACTATCATGAAGGGAATTTTTGGTAGTGTTTGCTGCAATTAATATTCGTCTTTCCCGTGGATTTCTTCGGGCTAATCTCATTTGTCTTAATTTACGCTTTTTCTCTAAAAGAGACGACACAGTTTCTATTTTGGGGCATATAGGCTCATTTCCACTATGTTCAATTACATATGAACATTCTAGCGGATCATATTTTTGGTCGTTGGTTTCTTCTCGTGCTACAACGTCACTTGTCTTTGGTCGGATCTTCATAATAGGCAATAAAAATGCCATTTGATTTTCGTACTTCCATGATTTTGATATTGATGGGTGACCAATTGCTTTCTTCCTCCCGACGGCTTGTCGATGACTGTCTCTTAATTTTCGCCACAGTGATTTGACTTCTGGTACTGATAAAAGAAAAATGCAAGGCTTAAAACATCTGTAGGTAAATATACTGCTAAGGTAACCATTACTTAAAATTAATTAACAAAAATATTAATAACTAGCAGATCCTCGCGGTTTTACCCGTGTGGTTCCCGTTCCCGTGGGAATATCGGGATAAAATATAGCCTATGTCACTCGGGAGAAATGTAGCTTTCTAATGGTCTAAGAATTTTCTAAATCGGTCCAGTAGTTCCTGAGATTAGCGCGTTCAAACAAACAAACTCTCCAGCTTTATAATATTAGTATAGATAAGGACATAAAAAAAAAAATCCTTTTTCCTATATTGTATTGCATGCATTGCATCACAATAAATGTAAATTTAAATGACAGAATTAAATGTTAATAAAATTCTATTTGAAATAAAACAACTTTTACGGATATCAAACGCGCTATATTTCACGAACTAAGTTGTAATTGTCCGTATTTTTCGCCGTGACCACGGCAGCCGAAAAGGTGTCGAAATGTCGGGAAAATCAAAAACCCCCTAAAGAACCTAAACATACGGACAATTACAATTTAGTTCGTAAAATATAGCGCGCTTGATATCCGTAAAAGTTGTTTTATTTCAATGAACAGTGCGCGCCAAAACATAAGATGTACGTAAAATTCTATTTATTACCATCAGTTCCACATTCCTTCGCCACCTTTTCCCATGCAACTTTTTTGTTTTCATATAATTTATATTCATGTGATTCCGTTTTCCACAAGCACGGGAATTTGCGCACACTTTCTATCAACCGCTCCATACGCACGGGAAGCATCACACTGTTCTCAAACCGAACTGAAGAATAACAGCGAATTGAGCAGATATCGTAATTGTAATAATATATTATATTCACGCTGGTATACGCCGCGTCTGTGGACTAAAGTTACTGTGTAGCGAGCGATATCGTAAGATAAGCCTTCAGATAAACGCTCACACACGGCGGCGGCGCAGATAATATACACACATCAACACTGTCTAGCTAGGGATATTATATTACATTCTTCTTAACTCAAAAACTATCTGCAGTACAGAAAAAGTTTGTATGGGGAAAAAAACCTCTTGGGTTCCATCTTTAGAAAAAAAAAAAATAAGAAAATTGTTAAACAAAAAAAAAAGCATGGTAATTTGGATATAACTTTCGCAAAAGTAAGTTTTTCTCATAAAGAAACCGGCGCTATTTTTGAAAATTAAAGGCGTTTCAATTTTTATTTTATTTTAATTGAAAGTTTGTTTTGTTTTTTTAAGGCTACGTCGACATTTAACCAGTCAAGAACAAATAAGAGCTGCAGGCATGTTGAAAGCTGGTGCTATTCAACGCATGGTTGTTGAATGACTTGAGTTTTTGAGTTATGAAGAATTAAATATAATATCCCAAGCCAGTGTAGATGTTTGTATTTGTGCTCGTAATATGTAGTTGTTATCATAATTATAGGGTACAGGCACAGCTATCGCAGGAGTATACCAATTGTGTTTAAAACTTGTTTACTGCTTGATTTTGAATGTTCATGTGCCCGATGGCTACAGTTCTAGCTCGAGCGTCCAAACTGCCGACAGTCTATAGCATCGTCGGTCGACATTTGTCCGAGCGTCAACGTTAGTCTTATCTTACGACTGTCTATTGACTCGACGTGCCGATACGATTACAATTACCTACTCAATGTTACTAGGATTTATTTTTGCACTAGCTTTCGTATGAGGTTCCACCCGCGTGGTTCTAGTTGCCCAGAGGCCTCGGTAGCGATAAACGACAGAGACTACTACTGCTAATATTAAATGACCGTGAATTAATAAATTGATTGCAAATTAATTGATTATAATAATAGTATGTGTGTAAATTAAATAAGTATTCAGTTCCTCAGTGACTGAGGATTCCGGGAGATGCTTCCATCTTTAGCCTTATCAATACTTAACATCAAGTATGATGAAGGCTAAGAGTCTCACCATGTAAAATAAAATTTTGTATAACAACAAATATCTACACTATAAGATTCGAATTGAAATTTAATTAAATTGAAAATAATAATATAGGATTATTCAATTCATGATAAATTGAAAATGATGATGTATTATATATAATTAGACTAATTAAACCAATAAAAATTAATATAAAATATGTTAATTCATTCTTCTTCACAGAAACCGTTATCAAGGGACCGCTGCTGGTTCATATTCCCAACCTCTGCATTTCTAAAAGTGCTATTTTGACATTTTTTAAATGAGTTGGGATGTAATAAGCCTTACTGGAGGTGGTATATTATTCCAGCACTTAGTCACCTGATAACGGAAGTTGCCAGTAAAGGCCACTGTTTTGTGGGTTTGTGTTTCCAGTGGATTCACAATGGACATCTCACTTTAATATTTTTGTGCCCTAATGACTTTAATTGAGTATAGTAGTTGAAAGACTCTCCAATTACAATTAATGTTTTCTATGGCACGTTTTTAGGTTCTGTTTCTTGAAATTGCTTTGTATTTGTCTTTTAATCTGCTTTAAGTTAATTGTAAGGTACACACTAATTTTCGAGTCCACTTTTCTCTGACAAAACACAATTAACCAAGGAAATTGCATACAAAACCGATGAACTTAAATTCGACACTAGAATAGTAAATAACACGACATGAACATCAGTTGACTTCTACTAACCACAAATTAAATAGTGTACAGATAGGAATCAAGCCTGCTATTGGCCGTTTCTTAGTCTAATGTCAGCTTCACATTGATAGTGCGGCAAAGTCTATCGAACGACATATCGATATACTAAAAATTATCGATATCGATACAAGCAGCACTACAGCCCTAGTGTACTTTTTAAATCCTATACTTTTAAATGTTCAAATGAATAAAACAACAAAATAAGATTAAATTTTTATTTAATTCAAATCACAATAATACAACAATATGACTAACCTAGTAAAAATAATTAGTTATTTATAAACTGTAAAATTGCATTTTTAATGAAGTAATAAGTCATTACTTATAATCATTACCTATAAGCTAAAAAATAATGTATAAATACTACTTTTCAATACCTAAGAAGTGTGAATGACTAAAATATAACATTTCTTTTATCAGTACATAATGATTGAAGAAGTTAAACAATTATAAACAGTGATTTCAACAACTTGTGATACAACCATGTGTTTAATGAAAAAGAAGAAACATTTATTTAAATTTTTTAGAAGCGTTATGACTTGACAAGTAATACACTAACTATTACTAAGCGATGACATGTAGGAACCAGGTACCGATTTCATTTAATAGCAAATTTAGTGTTATTACATACTTAATGTTAGAATTAAAATAAGATTGCAAAAAAAAGAACGCAATTGGAATCTAGTTCTGGCTTTTTTCTTATTATGCACGAGAAAAATGCATTTACGCATTAGCGCATTACACTAAGTCGGTCACTTAATGTAATGTGGGACTCGCCGAGCACAATGCCCGTCCTACCCATGCTGCCACTGGTCTCTTCTCCGGGATTCTGAGAACAAAGATAGGTACATTGTATATAATAGCTGTATTGCAGCTACAAGTAACATATTTAAATGAAACAAAACCTGTAAAAAATCATTGCCTGCCAATCATCATCACATATAAAAAAATACAATTATTTTATTGATTGTAATTTTCTTTCAGTAGGTATACCTTTTGCGCTTTTCAAGTGCCAATTGATGCATAACAAAATTAATATTAATACTAGATTCTGAAAAAGACCCTTTTATATTTTTATTTATTATTGTACAAAACTTATGAATTTGGACTCTACAAACAATAACAATGAAAAAATTTAAAGCATCAGCATGATGCTGAAGACCTCCAAACCAATCAATGTGAACTGATTTAAAAAACTTGTTTCTGATGTTGATCAGTATGTTTGGTTGGTGTGGATATTTGTTCATGACTTATTAATTATTTCAATCAGGGTTCTTAAAATCATGACAAAAGAGGCATTGGGTCAAGGGCAAAGTCAAAGAGTTTTATTCAAATAGACCATTTTTTTCCCTACCAAACATTCGGGACATCTTTGAACTGATAAGACGAACGGCCGCAACAAACTTATCAGCTTTAACAGAAACAAGAACATTTACAATGGAATGTTGTTGCCAAACACAAATCTACAATCTTGAAATATATTTAAATAAGAGGAAATTTTTCTTATACTCAGTTTTTCATACAAAAGTATCACATCCATGCATTTTCTTTTAAATAATCATCTACCTTTGCTTAAGTGTCTTTATAACATTTAAATTTATGGAAAAACATGTCAACTAAAAATGTAAGGTAACAAACAGTTAGGTACTTTCACATTTATGACATCAGTGAGGATATAAATTTACCTTCATTTGTTGTGATGATGTCGGTTGAATGTGGTCATCTGTAGTTTTATGCAGCATTCGTATATCAGTTTTGGCACATAATGACAGGTCTTTGCTTAGTATGTATGCCCTTTAAAAGGATGGATCATAAATAATACAGAATTTGTGTCCATTAATGGCGATTTAAATTTTAATGACCTGAAAAAATATAGCAGCTTGGTATTACAAAATGTGTGAATTAACTCAATGTTCACAAGACATAGGTTTATGTGAAAAAATATAATATAAATATAAATAAATTTTAAAGTTAATGATTTCCATTTCTTCAGAAGTTCTAAGTACTAACCTTCAGGCATCTCATTAATCAAGTTTTCTTGCTTGGTGTCTGTTTGAAATCTTTTCAGGCATGTTCAGAATGTAGATCCTTGGTCACAAATTATCGCCATAGGAGGGAACTGTTTGTTTTAAAGCCTTCACAACTTCCTGAAAACACAGATACAAGTTTTTTTATTTAAGTTATTGAACATAAACTCTCACTCCGTAAATCCTTTGCAGAGTTGGCAGATCATCAAGCTACTAATTTAAACTTACTGTTATAATGTTTTTCAATGTAGCAGCAGGGGTAGTTCCTTCACAAACATAAAATGCTACCAATTGTTGTGGATAATTATTTACTCTCGTGAAAGTCGTTAAGTTAACGTTCACAGAATAATGAGAAAATATGATAATTTTAAGCATAGAGATACAACAGAACTATGGAGGCGCCCTATAGATCTATATAAAATTTGCTTATACAAATATATATTAAATCGATACATTCTTATCAAATCGATGTTTGTCTCTTTCTAACTCACCTATGTTTGCGTATGGGTAAAGAGACGGATAGTGTTTGCACAGTACACATTTTGGCAACATTTTCATGTGACGTCATGAGCGTTTTGACGCGTGCCGGCATCGCCATCTTTAGTTCCAAGTTCTGTGGTAGATCTGCTGTCAAATTTTTATTAACTCTCAACAGTTTTGTTTATTTTTTGATAAATACGCACAAAAACCTGGTTCTGTTCCATTCAGAGCCTTGCTAGAGTTGGGAACATCATGCCTTCGTGTTGTGTTAAGCAGTACGGTGCAAGGAAAAACATTAATCAACCTTCATTGACTCTCCATAGGTTAGTATTAAATTTTCACAATTACTGTTGAATCTAAAACGATATTGTGTAATGAAATATAAGAAAAAGTTGTTTTGAAAGATTATAAGGACATATATTGTTTTAAGTTGTGGTATTTCGAAGTTTTTTTCATATTAAAGTTCGAGTTGTATTGCATTTGTAAAATTAGTGATGTCATGGGTTGTGTTGAAATATCGATACATTTGTCATTTTATTCATCAATGGTGTTTTGTCAAATAGATTTCCTTCGAACAAAATTTCGAAGCAGAAATGGATAGAGGCTATTGGTCAAGAAAATATAAACACACGACATAAAATTTGGTATGTTTGCACTGATGCATTTTGATGAAAACTTTCGATGTAACAAGATTGCGTGACTCTTTTGGTAAGTGATTTTTACATTGTAAATAATTTTATAAAGCAGAATAGTGTATTATTCTATCTTATTCTGAATCCTATTATAGTTTGTAGAAGTTGTATCAAAGCTATTTATATATTTTCAGCCTAATCAAATCTGTTTGAAGAATCAAAAGAGTCGAGAAATGACTAGTTCACTAGAAGGTGCGTCAACATCTACTACGGTGAGGATATGTTTTATAATTGTCTTAGTAAAAGTAAGAGAATTAAATTGATTGTTTTTTACTGTTTGACTTACTGTACATAAGCTATGTGTGATATTACTTTACGTAGCTATAAAATTGCTATTAAACATAGCTTTAGTACAGTATAATAGTGATAAAAAAATTTACACACATGACCTTATCATTAACTAAATTAAATTGAAAGTAATTAATGATTCTTTTGTTCATTTTCAGCCTATCAAATATTTTTCAACCAACCAGGCAAAAACAAATACTAACAAGTCAATCTCACAATAATTAATGCGATGGTCAGTATAAATAAACTGTATAATATTTGACTTAATGTAATATAGGCTAGGTTAATTATTATTAGTTTTATAAGTAGTCTTTTAAACCTGATCATTCCTTTTATTTTCAGATTAAAAAAAAATATATTTAAGTCTTGCAGAAAAGTGTTCTTTTAAAGAAGAAAGTAAAAAATTTAAACGAAAGGGTATGAAGACGTGATAAAAAGATTGCTATATTCGTTAATGTAATAGAAGATCTTCAAAGAAGAAAATCAATTAATATTGATGAAACTGTTATTTTGGAAGAATGTACAGGATCAAAAGATTTTTTGAAGAGGCAAATTGCCAAAGCCAAATCTCTATACCTTTGAAAAGTATGGCGAAGAAAACAGGAAATTCGCCCTTGCTCTCCATTTATAATTATCAAAAACTTAAAATTTTATGAGGAAAACCTAAAACACTTGTTTATCACACCCTCGGACACTAAGTAAATGGTACCAACTTGTAAATGTTGAAACTGGCTTTACGAAAGAATCTTTGGATCTTTGGAGATGGATGGATGGACTGCTTATTAAATCGATTATCAAGGTTATCTCGATCTTAGGTTCCGATACCATGCTAAAAAAATTGTGATACAGTATTGTTTAGAAATTATTTTATTAAATTGGTATTATTTGGAAATGAATAAAAAAGTAATACTATATTTTAAACAATCAAACGTAACTTATTTTTCCTCCTCTCACTCCTGTATACCATACGTGTTTATAGTCAAGTGTAATGTAAGTAATACGTCAATAAAGGTAATTATTTAAGTAACTATTTTGTATGAAAAAAATGCATAAGTATAATTTACTTTTAATTAACTAGGTAGGTAGTTACTTACACTTGACTATAATAAATAGAAGTGTGAACTCTCGTATTTATAATAGAAGGCAACTAACTTCTTGAGTAAAAGTAATTCAAACTTATACAATTACTTTCATACAAAATAATTGCTTAAGTAATAATTACTTTTAATGTAGCTTAAAATAGGCATACATAGACAATGAGCTGTTTTCTTTAAAAAAAAATGCTTTTACCTTTCAAACGGATTCCATAAGAATGAGTTTGATTATTAAATTTAGCCCCTTTTTATGCTATGGCCGTACCTACGTGTATCGCCCCGAAGCTTCGGACAATGCCACGATACACGCAAGTGCGGCCACATGCTTTAGCGCGCTAACACTTTTGGTGCTTACTTCGGAACGATACTCGCAAGTGGGAAAATTTTTAACGTCTATCGTACGAACTGTCGGCCCGAAAGATCTGAAATACTATAATAATTATTTATCTATATATTAAACTTAATTAAACGCGCTAAACCCAATTACATAATCACGTAAGACTATTGGAGATGGACTTCGCACTACATTATGTAACCTCCCACCCCAATTGCCAAATAAATGCTTAAAAAGCAAGTGAAGTAGTTGGTTTTAAATCCATTTCTGGGCCTAAGCCGGCCTTTTTTTGTTCTGAGGAGTATAAATTAATATTTAAAACGTATATTTATTATAAGTTTTAATTGTAACTATTTCGATATCAGCTATTCAATATGGTACAACACTAGGGTGAGCGGCCATATTAT
Source organism: Chrysoteuchia culmella (assembly GCA_910589605.1). Lineage (NCBI taxonomy): Eukaryota > Metazoa > Arthropoda > Insecta > Lepidoptera > Crambidae > Chrysoteuchia > Chrysoteuchia culmella. Next base: position 799,809 of record OU342657.1, read on the forward strand.
GCGCCAAACATAATATAGGTATGCACGCTAATTTTGTAGGTATGGCTGGTCCATATATTTACAAGTCAATGATTTTAAGAGTATTAGTAAGAGCTGTCAAATTGCGCGGCCCGGTAGTCTGTGGTTCGAAAATGGCTACCTCAACATGGAGTTTTGACTTGTGAAGCATTTTTTTTTTAAAAAACTACGAACCACCTTTTTGTAGGGGTGATTCCTACGGCTGCTACTAACTAACATGGAAGTATTACCTAAACAGGAATGCGCTGTTGTGAAAAAACTGTGCCGAGCGAGAGATTACTCAGTGTTCATTTTGTCTCTTTCAACGACGAGTGACCATACTGTCGCCTATTTACGGATATTCCCTCAGACCTGAGAACATTACTTGAATTGAGACTATCGGTTACTAAAAAAGTGGTCAGAAGCTTATCAATGCTACAGATGTGATATAGTGTTGTTTGATAAACAGAAGAGGTACCTAAATAGAGTAGGTATAATAAGTTTATGAGGTAAATTAAGCACACCAGCGCCACAAAATATACTTGTTTATTTTGTGCCAGCGCCTTCCATTCCCACAACGGTTTTCTTTTCCCACTGATATGTAAGTAGGTACACAAAACAATAAAACGATAATAACTTACAAAACATTGTTTTATTTTATTATACGTCAATCACAGATTTCAAATCAAAGGTCAATTCAGAAAAAGCTTCCTTTCTGTCTCGCTGGTCGGCCGAAGGAATTGGCCAGGCGGATTCCGTCCAGCTGAGCTATTATTATTATTCTCATTTTTATTCATTAGGAGGCGTCCATAAATAACGTGAGTCGATATTTGCGATTTTTCGTCCCCCCCTCCCCATGTTACGTACGTGACATTTTTTTATAGCATATTTTTGTGTAGAATTTAGCTATATTTTAGTAAAGAAACATTGTATTACTTAATTTAACTAAGCTTTATCGCAATTTTACACTGTTTCTGGTGGTAATATTTGCAAAAACATCATCTCTCCCACACATCACACAGATTGTATGAGATTTATGGAAGCCCCCTTATAGCTATCAAACAGATAGTAGCATAAAACAAACTTAAACATTATTAAATAAGACAGTCTTATGAAGTTTTTGTCGTAAACCCACCGCACCCTTGGAAAGACTCAGTGACTTTAACTTCGTAAAATGATGAAAGCGTAAATTCAAGTAAGAATTGGCTAAAGATTTTACTAATTGGATTTCATGTGGAACTTCAGACATAATAGAAAGCTGAGGGTGTGGAGGACTCATCATTTTGTTAAATTTGGTATAGAATTCTTGAACAACGTACATTATAATTTTATTTTTGCGAATATTTTTTAAAGATTCTATTGACATTGTAACAAACAATTTCTCGCAGTACTTCAAAATTTCAAACACAAAATGAGATACGTATTTAAGACGTCCTCGATCAACAAAAGTGGTAAATGCAGAAAATTGAGATATATCTACGCAGTAATTGTGATCTGTAATATTGTTGACTAACAAAATTGAACAACAGTCTTTACAAGATATTTTACCAATCATTTTGTTTACAATGCAGCCACCTATATAATAAATAATGTTTAATTTATAATTAGATAAATTCGAATTATCTATGAGATTTAGTAAAACTTCTACGGATTTCTCTGTATTATCTTCATTATTTGATTCCACAATAGTCCTTTTCTCACTTCTGAACTCAAGCACTGGAGTCGATTCATAATCGTCAACAGTGCAATTTGCATTAATGCTTGGTGTTATACTGTTTTTGAACAATAATCTACGTAATGTGTAACGAAATTGTAATGCATTAGGATTATCGTTTCCTCCACCACGAGCTCTGACGCAAGAAAAAAGCATTTCCAGGTGGTCTTGGCAACATTTATAAGTAAGGAAATATTTGCACTCATTTGATTGCAATAAATCCAAAGCCAAATTTTGAAAACTAATTGTATTAACAATTAATCCAAGTACTCCTGTTTTACGTCTATGCCCTAAAACATTTTTTTCATCAATTTTTAAAGTTAAGAGGTAATCTTTAGTTTCATTAAATACATTTATCCAAAACTCCTTGTTCTCAAGTCGCATGGGTGATTTGAATCCAGATCCCATAGGATTTTTACAATTCATTAAATCAAATAATCTGTCAAGCATTCTAATATACTGCACAGTGGCTTCACTACCTATAAATTTAGGATTACCACTCTGTCTTAAAAAGTCAATCGCATCTGCTACTGAACTACTGATCAATTGAGTGGCTAACCTAACGTTCATTTTTTTATTAAAAAAGTTTACATGCGCATTACACAGTTTATTCGCGAAACGCAAACCTTCTTCTTCTTGAATTTGATGTAAATCTTGCACATATCGAAATTTTATTTCTCCTTTATCAGAGCTCAAATTAGTTTCTGCCAAAATATTTCTACACAGCTTTAACATATGAGGAGGATCGAATATGCAATATATTTTCAAACCACGAGTAGGATGCTTGAAATGCGTTCGCATCTCAGACAAACTGAAGTCACAACCCAAAGATTGGTATGTAGAAATATTTGAAGTTGTTCCATCACACGTCAGTGATCTTACAATTATATTTATGTCACTTAATAAACGAATTGCTGTTAAAACTAACTGTGCTTGCACATTAGCACTTATCTTATTTATAAAAAAATATCCTATGGGACATTTAAATCTACTTTTCAAAGACACTATTTCAACAACCAAGACTTCTGTAGCCCATTCTTCCGCGGTTACTGGCACAATTCCTCCATAATCTGTGTAACCCCAATATTTGCCAGTTTTTTTATCTTCTTTTACTTCGGACCGAATGTGCATGGCATCAAACATAAGAGCAACATTTTTAATAGAATCATCATTCTGAACATAACTTTTAAGGAACTCGAGCACTTCTTGCATGAAACCAACATTACAATCATTGGTAGCTAATATTTTTCTCAAAGTAGCTGGATGTGGTAATGCAATATATGACCTTAAAAACATATATGCTCTTGGTGAGTAGTAATATAAAGAGAGGGCAAACTTCTTTATTTCTTCACTGTATCTGTTTCCTTTATTACTTTTGTCCTTATATAAATATTTATGAATATCTATAAAATTATTTTTTATCATACCTTCCACTTCATTAAAATTTTTACATCTCTTTTTTAAGATGTTTAAGAGAGATTTTAAATCATGTATTCTATTAGCGCGTCTACGTAATTTCTGAGTTAGAACTTTAACTTTTTGCTGCAAGTTTTCTTTACTTACACCTCTCTGTTCTGTTTGGACACTGACATCATTACACAAGTTTTCAGTACGAGGCTTCTTTGCAAGTGGCTCATCAGATAACTTTGAGGGCGGTTCGGATACGCTTTTACAAGGAATATTTATTTGAATATTACTTAATACTGTTATTTTTTTTGTATCAGCCTGCAAATAAAACATATAATTATGTTGATTGTTATAATTTTCCTAATATTACCTACTTATTAATATAGATTGCATTACTCATGGTATAATAACATACTGCGCCTGCTAAAGCACTCCCGTGACAACAGGTCACGTGGGTGACACAACACAAGCCTACGTCATCGCCGTATTATTGCCAGTAGTGAGTAATAAAACTTCCCGACTCCCATATATTACCTGTATGAATCCGCTAAAACCGTGAGTGCTTAATTAACTAATTACGTTCATTCAGGTATAACCAAGACCATCATGTTTGTTAAAACAAACAAATAACAATTGTAATGTATAAATAATATTTTTTGCATGAGTGACGACAGAAAATCTTTCCTTCATTATTGTTTTGTTACTTTATAGTGGCAACTCGACAGTGACGTAGGCATGTGTCACACCCGGAGTGCCAGACCTTGTTTTCTTGGATCATGGCATTACTAATGGTAAAGTAAGTACCTTTTACTAACAAAATATGAATAAGTAAATTTTTTTAAATATGATTTTAGAAGACATTTTTCCAATTAAACGACACTTGTCAGTTTCTACGGAAAATTACATTTTAACGGGGTCCGATAGATGGCGGCATTGTGCACATTTCTGTTTATTCAGGTTTTACAAAAATAGCACTAGTTACTCGCAACGTAAAGAAAACTATTGTATGGATTAAGCAAATACAGCACTTGTCTATGGCATTTTTAGAAGAACAACACATGTCACATGACAAGTGCGGTTTTTGCTTTAACCATACAATAGTTTTCTTTACGTTGTAAGTGACTAGTGCTATATTTGTAAAATCCAAATAGAAATTTGCACTTTGTATGACAATGCCGCCCCTATCGGTAGTAATGGTCATCAAAGATGGTCATCAAAGCCTATCACGGCCTAGCTTGTATGAAGACAACGGCATCATCCTTTAAGGCTTACTCAAAACTGAGCGGTATCCGCTACCGGTGCCGGTAACGATATCCCAATGGGTATGCGGATAACGCTCTGTTCGAACATAGCGGCATTTTACCGCTACCACTTTCGCGGGGGGAGTAAAAGATTCGCCAAACACACGGTACGTATTGCGTACCCATCTGGTATGCGGTTCCGGTTTCGCGACAGCTAAGAAAATGCCATACCAAATACCCAGTGGGATATCGCTCGGGTATTACCGCTACCCAAGGCGGTAGCGGATACCGCTCAAGTTTGAGTAGGCCTTTATGAGTTGTAAGGTGGGTACCATACCATCCGATACATGTGAATATCTTACTACTTATTTAGATAGGTAGGTACTCTTTATGTAGGTACTTAACCTATCCAAATCCGGACGACAGCCCGGGCTGCCATCGCGTGCTCCGAAGACGTCCGAACGACAGCCCGGGCTGTCGTCGGACCGCACTCGATTATATTCGCTATTATTTTAAAAATAAGACTACCTTCGGCCTGAAACAAAAACAATCCCGCAAGGCAGATCTCAGCGATAAAAAATCACGAGCGGTGTCAAGTGGCCGGCGCTTACGTAATTCGACGCGGGTGGTCCGGTTTCGGAAGGGTTAATAGGTACATAATCTTCCACTTTGAAATGTCTACTGCATATCACTGAATTATCAGTAATTTTTCTTGATGTAGGTGGTATGACACTTATCCATTTTTCCCTCATCTTGTCATTTTTAGGAAAACTAAAAAAAAACAAATTGTAAGAAATCTAATTAAAATTTTGTAAAACCAGGTAGAGTCTGTGTCAAAAGATAACCGTTGTAGACGAAAACGGAACTAACGATTTCAGATGTATCTAGACACTTTATTATTAAAACTATAAAATATTTTGTTATTGTTGAATCATAAATTAAAATTTATATTAATTACGTATTTGTTGTAAGCTTTATTTTTGTCAGCTATCTATTCGCGCATACTACTTTGCAAAACGGCAACATGACTGTGTTGTCTATGGCCGTGCATCTAGTTCTCGCGGCCAGATATTACCTATGTGTGTGTGTAGGTACGACATTCCTGCACCTGTTGGACTTGGACCTTAGGGCCAGAGCCTCTGGCACCTCTGATATCGATAGTGATAGCAATGGCCTGTCCGTCCTTGTCATAACACAATGACGGACGAATAGTGCATTAACGTCATAAAACTATAGCAATTTGAAAGCAATTTGAGTTAGGCGGTAGGCCGGAGGGCCACTTTGATTGTACCTATGCTATATAATATCTGGAACAGACAAACCCATGTTTATGGTCACCCTATTACCTACAATATTCTAGGCATTCGAATTCTCGACGTAACACTTACCTATGAAAAGACAATCCACAATCCGGGTAATATTCACGTTTGCAAATATCAATAATGCAAGTTCTTACCATTTTTAAGCAATAAAATAATAAGTACGAACGATAAACACAGTCAATATTATCAACACGTAACAACACGGACGAGGATGAGTGTTACCAGCATAAGTATTTTAATTACTACTATAGGTATTACGTGACGCGTGGTCGTGTCGTGGTGTCGTGAGTTAGGGCTACGTGAATGGTTGATCTCAAAAAATGCGTATCGACGAGGGTTACAACATGGTTTAAAAAATCGAAAAATTACAAAAAAATGTAAATCGCCTATATCTCGGACCGTATCGAAAAACCGTCGGCGCCAGATTTGATTTCAATTTAGGCGGATCCCACACTGCACCGCACACCGCTCCGGTTGTTGGTAGTGTGCTTGTTAACTACGGCTGTAGAATCTTGATGTGTATACAAAACCCGCAGTGTATAACAATCTCACGCTGCAAATCCGTCCACCGGAGCGGAAACCGTCTCAGTATGTTATGCGCCTTAGTATCGGGAACAGGGTTTTTGAAATGGTGGCCCTCATTAGGAACCGGCCCTGATTAGGCGAACATACCTTACGCCGTGTAAACTCCAACACAACTGTTTTATTTTGACGTTGAACGCTTAAGTTATGAATAAAAATATAGGCTATGCTAAGTATGTTTACATGTGTGAATTGTATTTTAGCATTGAATTTAGTAAATAAATAAATCCTTATTATATAATAATAAATTTAAAATTTTAGAAACGTGACCCACCCTCGTTTCGCGTCGGTTTCTTCCCTTCTTTTGCCAATTGCAACCTTCCAGCAACACCCAAGAAGAAAACTAATAAGTACCTTCCAGTCTTTAAGAGTACCTACGCGTGGATTATCGCTCGGCTTATGTTAAAACAGTACGAGGCAAACATCTTAAAATGGGGTGCGGATTGCGCAGAACGCGTATTTTGGGTATGCGTAGCGGTGAGGTAAAAGATTTATGCAGCGTTTTCCATGCAAGCTACCAGTCGGCTTAATTTTTGCCGACATCTTCAACAATTATTATCGTCATATTTCTAACAATTTACATTAAACCTCAACTTATTATACAGCTTCTCTTTCTTCTCAGGAATCACTCTATCAATCGATGAAAACCGCGTGCAAATCCGTTCAGTAGTTTTGAGGTTATCGCGAACAGACAGACAGACTGACTGACGCGGCGAGAAACTTTATTTTATAATATGTAGTGATAATTGTGGGTTTGCAATTGCATTTGTTGGAGGTTAATACGAATAAACGAACCTTGAGCGAAAGTTGAAAAAGAGAGAGAGCCTCAAATTTTAGAAGTTTTATTTTAGGTTATAATACTACCTTTCAATATAATTGTAAAATGTTTACATAAAATCTAAGGTTTATAACAATGAAATATTTTCTTTATTGTGCCACGGGTAAGAAAGGGAAATTCATACATATCTACACACGAATAGATACGGAAATGTAGATCCAAAATAATTATGTTCATGGGTTAGCTGTGACTTCAAAGTATTGTACTAGTTCAATATAGGTAGTATTAATATTTATAACAATGGAATTTTTATTTAAAAAAAAAACATTTTCAGTGTACCAGAAGATCGTGAAACGCACGCAATCTGTGAATATTATTTTCTTCTAAATTCGAAAATTAATTGGAGGTGGCAATATAAAATCATCGTTAGACAAGGATAAACTGTACAGTTACAGCCCTCTCGCTCGGCTCGTTTCGGGTTTTGCGTATAGGATAATTCTTATGTCATTGTAATAAAGACTAGTTTTGATAAATCTAACAGTAAATACTTTGAAGAGAACTCATTCCTGTTTAGGTAATACTTCCATGCTAACTAAATGCAGCACAACCTCAATGTCAACTTCAAATTGACAAAAGTCAATTCGATTTCGGTTTCTGTCATTAGGACTGATGTTGCCACTACATTCGTATCGATTATTTCATCGGACCTTTGCATTTTTTTTTTTACTACAAACGATATAACGAGAATGCGCTTCTACATGAATATCAGACAAACATCTGATCAAGATATTTTTATCATTTACACTTTCATATATGTCGATTTGATGGCCATCATAAATTATCGTTTTGAATCAATTAAGCGGGTTATTGAAGTTTCTTCTCTATATAAGTACCTAAACACAACGAGACAACGCGAGCGCGCGAGTGACAAAGCGAATAGCGACCTTCCAAACGTAGACATAAGCTCGCTATTGTTCTGAAATAGCGCTCTCCCAACGCGAGCACACTAGTGGTAAGTCCACTAGCTAGCTTATGTCTACACACGGAAGGTCGCTATTAACCTTGGATTAAACCGGTTTACTTAGATATTTGCAGCGCTCTCATTCCAATAACGTTGGAAGCGGCAACATTTTAAAGAACATCATGATGGACTCTGTCCATTGACTTGTAAATATATGGACCAGCCATACCTACAAAATTAGCGTGCATACCTATATTATGTTTGGCGCATAATATGGCCGCTCACCCTAGTGTTGTACCATATTGAATAGCTGATATCGAAATAGTTACAATTAAAACTTATAATAAATATACGTTTTAAATATTAATTTATACTCCTCAGAACAAAAAAAGGCCGGCTTAGGCCCAGAAATGGATTTAAAACCAACTACTTCACTTGCTTTTTTAAGCATTTATTTGGCAATTGGGGTGGGAGGTTACATAATGTAGTGCGAAGTCCATCTCCAATAGTCTTACGTGATTATGTAATTGGGTTTAGCGCGTTTAATTAAGTTTAATATATAGATAAATAATTATTATAGTATTTCAGATCTTTCGGGCCGACAGTTCGTACGATAGACGTTAAAAATTTTCCCACTTGCGAGTATCGTTAGCACTTGCGTTAGCGTTGCGAGTAGCACCAAAAGTGTTAGCGCGCTAAAGCATGTGGCCGCACTTGCGTGTATCGTGGCATTGTCCGAAGCTTCGGGGCGATACACGTAGGTACGGCCATAGCATAAAAAGGGGCTAAATTTAATAATCAAACTCATTCTTATGGAATCCATTTGAAAGGTAAAAGCATTTTTTTTTAAAGAAAACAGCTCATTGTCTATGTATGCCTATTTTAAGCTACATTAAAAGTAATTATTACTTATGCAATTATTTTGTATGAAAGTAATTGTATAAGTTTGAATTACTTTTACTCAAGAAGTTAGTTGCCTTCTATTATAAATACGAGAGTTCACACTTCTATTTATTATAGTCAAGTGTAAGTAACTACCTACCTAGTTAATTAAAAGTAAATTATACTTATGCATTTTTTTCATACAAAATAGTTACTTAAATAATTACCTTTATTGACGTATTACTTACATTACACTTGACTATAAACACGTATGGTATACAGGAGTGAGAGGAGGAAAAATAAGTTACGTTTGATTGTTTAAAATATAGTATTACTTTTTTATTCATTTCTAAATAATACCAATTTAATAAAATAATTTCTAAACAATACTGTATCACAAATTTTTTAGCATGGTATCGGAACCTAAGATCGAGATAACCTTGATAATCGATTTAATAAGCAGTCCATCCATCCATCTCCAAAGATCCAAAGATTCTTTAGTAAAGCCAGTTTCAACATTTACATGTTGGTACCATTTACTTAGTGTCCGAGGGTGTGATAAACAAGTGTTTTAGGTTTTCCTCATAAAATTTTAAGTTTTTGATAATTATAAATGGAGAGCAAGGGCGAATTTCCTGTTTTCTTCGCCATACTTTTCAAAGGTATAGAGATTTGGCTTTGGCAATTTGCCTCTTCAAAAAATCTTTTGATCCTGTACATTCTTCCAAAATAACAGTTTCATCAATATTAATTGATTTTCTTCTTTGAAGATCTTCTATTACATTAACGAATATAGCAATCTTTTTATCACGTCTTCATACCCTTTCGTTTAAATTTTTTACTTTCTTCTTTAAAAGAACACTTTTCTGCAAGACTTAAATATATTTTTTTTTAATCTGAAAATAAAAGGAATGATCAGGTTTAAAAGACTACTTATAAAACTAATAATAATTAACCTAGCCTATATTACATTAAGTCAAATATTATACAGTTTATTTATACTGACCATCGCATTGATTATTGTGAGATTGACTTGTTAGTATTTGTTTTTGCCTGGTTGGTTGAAAAATATTTGATAGGCTGAAAATGAACAAAAGAATCATTAATTACTTTCAATTTAATTTAGTTAATGATAAGGTCATGTGTGTAAAATTTTTTATCACTATTATACTGTACTAAAGCTATGTTTAATAGCAATTTTATAGCTACGTAAAGTAATATCACACATAGCTTATGTACAGTAAGTCAAACAGTAAAAAACAATCAATTTAATTCTCTTACTTTTACTAAGACAATTATAAAACATATCCTCACCGTAGTAGATGTTGACGCACCTTCTAGTGAACTAGTCATTTCTCGACTCTTTTGATTCTTCAAACAGATTTGATTAGGCTGAAAATATATAAATAGCTTTGATACAACTTCTACAAACTATAATAGGATTCAGAATAAGATAGAAGAATACACTATTCTGCTTTATAAAATTATTTACAATGTAAAAATCACTTACCAAAAGAGTCACGCAATCTTGTTACATCGAAAGTTTTCATCAAAATGCATCAGTGCAAACATACCAAATTTTATGTCGTGTGTTTATATTTTCTTGACCAATAGCCTCTATCCATTTCTGCTTCGAAATTTTGTTCGAAGGAAATCTATTTGACAAAACACCATTGATGAATAAAATGACAAATGTATCGATATTTCAACACAACCCATGACATCACTAATTTTACAAATGCAATACAACTCGAACTTTAATATGAAAAAAACTTCGAAATACCACAACTTAAAACAATATATGTCCTTATAATCTTTCAAAACAACTTTTTCTTATATTTCATTACACAATATCGTTTTAGATTCAACAGTAATTGTGAAAATTTAATACTAACCTATGGAGAGTCAATGAAGGTTGATTAATGTTTTTCCTTGCACCGTACTGCTTAACACAACACGAAGGCATGATGTTCCCAACTCTAGCAAGGCTCTGAATGGAACAGAACCAGGTTTTTGTGCGTATTTATCAAAAAATAAACAAAACTGTTGAGAGTTAATAAAAATTTGACAGCAGATCTACCACAGAACTTGGAACTAAAGATGGCGATGCCGGCACGCGTCAAAACGCTCATGACGTCACATGAAAATGTTGCCAAAATGTATACTGTGCAAACACTATCCGTCTCTTTACCCATACGCAAACATAGGTGAGTTAGAAAGAGACAAACATCGATTTGATAAGAATGTATCGATTTAATATATATTTGTATAAGCAAATTTTATATAGATCTATAGGGCGCCTCCATAGTTCTGTTGTATCTCTATGACTCTGTCTCATGTACACAGATCACCTCCACCTCCTCCTGGAGGTGATCTGTGCTCATGTACAACAGCAGACAGAGTCCATCATGATGTTCTTAAAATGTTGCCAGTGAATAGTAAATTGTTTAACTACTCAATACATTGACTTATATATTATAAAACTGTCTTCAATCTCAGGTTTTGTATCACAGTATTTTCTAGATTAATACGATAAAAAAAACTATATTTATAGTTTTTATTTCGTTAAGTCACAAGTCACTCAAAGGCGAGATAATTTTTGGGCATTCTCCTTTTAAATAGAAAAAAATTGGAAAACAACAACTCGGCCACAAGTGAATTCTCAGATGGGACTTGATCCTTGACCTTTGGAAATCCGGTCCAATGCTCTAACCACTGAGCTACCGAGACTTGCGGACCACCGTCGAAATTCTCCATTACTTTTATATTATTAAATCTGTAGGCCAGCGTTGTCACATCAATGCTAGGATTATCCTTGCATTCGAAAGAAATATATTTTCAGATGTTTAAGCGCTTTTCAGACTACGCTATAATATACTCAATACTCAATTATTTATTGCATTCCATAATGTACACGAAAGATGGTGAACATAAATAAAAGATCATCATGGACCCTGACGGGCACGCAATAGGGTTTAGAAGAGAGGAGGCGCTAATTAACATTAGATAGCAAAGTTTTACATCCAAAAAATAAAAAAATATAATAATTAGAAAAAAAAAACAATTATGACACAAAGTAATTTTAGATGACAGATTTTTAAATACCTTTTTTTATTTAATAGTGTCGTTGAAGTATTCATGTAAACTGTAATAGCATTTATTTATAAGATATTTTTTTAATTGGTTTATAAACAAAGAATGTTTACTTTCATTAATTATTAAAGATGGTAATTGATTATATATTTTAATGGACGCATGCAATGTACTATTAGATGTTAATTTTAGTCTGGAACCGGGTAGCATTAATTTATTTTTGTTTCGCGACGGATATTTAGACGGATTATCTTGTCGTTTTTTATAAAATTCGCTATGCTTACGTACATATTTGCAAACCTCTAAGATATATAGACAAGGTATAGGCAGTATTGAATATTTTTTAAAGTATGGTTTGCAGCTCTCCGTTTGTTCTATGTTGGCTATGATGCGGATTAATTTCTTTTGCATGGTGAGTAGCACAGCCGCGTCCGTGCTGTTGCCCCAAAGCACCACTCCGTAACTTAGCCAAGCATGCGCGTAGGTAGGTATGATAGCATATAGCTTATAGCTCATAGCACAACGATATCGCTCACCATACATTTGCTTATATAGCGTATAGTAAGTCAATAATATATATTATAGCTAAGTGTGAACGTATTATATATCGTATATGTTGTGCTTTGAGCTTTAAGCTATATGCTTTATAATATAGCGTAGTCTGAAAAGCGCGTTCAACGAGCGATTAAGATGCAACATCTAATAATTTATGATTTTTTAATTTTGAGTCTTATGATTTTTGGTCGTGGGTTCCGAGTTCATAAACAAATATACTTTCGCATTTATAATATTTTAGTTAGGATATTTTTTGAGTGATATAAGACAAGTCGAATCTTTTAGTACAGTCGGGGAACTCCCGGTCGACCAGGAGAGTTTTTTTAGGGCCCGTATTTTCAAAGTGAAAGATTTACAGAAAACGTTTCGAACATTACATTATTTCTTTAACCATTACCTATCTAATATTAAGAAAAAAACCTTGTTACTTGCAAATAAACGTTTTTTTTTCTTTTATTTAACTACGGCGAGACTCTTAGCCTTCATCATACCTGCACCCCGACCGCCTGCCGGTATAGCTTGTCCTATCGCTATAGCTATCAATTTTTCAAACCCCCTACAAAGGCTCTCGCTGATGCTATCGCTTTCATACTAAAAATGCAATAGTGAATCTAATAGATGAATAGAAATATGTAGGAATTAGACAAAAAACCCCATCGTTGTAGGCTTTATGAGAGTTTGATAGCCATAGCGATAGCATAAGCTATACCGTTAGGCGGTCGGGGTGCTGATGTTAAGTATCGATAAGGCTGAAGATGGAAGCGAGCCTCGCCAAAAAAACTACTGATCGACCGGGAAGTTCCATTATATCTATATATTCTTGTTTAAAAATGTCTCAATGCTAATTATTAATTCTGCGACATAATCGTCCAGATCAGGCGTGCACATGTCCTCGCTGCTGTGGGCGCTGGGCGGCGTGGACGCGCGCGTGCGGCCGCTGACGCTGGCGGTGCGCCGCTGGGCCGCCGCCGCCGCGCTCACCTCGCCGCACCCCGGCCGGTGGATCACCAACTTCCCCCTGACGCTTATGGTGCTGTTCTTCCTGCAGCAAACAACGGGAGGCGGCGCAATGCTGCCTTCGCTCAACTATCTCGTCAAGAAAGCAGGTGTGTACGAATCTATCACAGACCTATATCGAGATAGACGGAAATGGACAACATTTCATTTTCTATAAAGCACTAAAATAAAAAAACCATTTCGAGGTTTTCGTGTCATAAGCTCACAGTTTTTATTTTAGAATTTTCTGATCGGTAATTTGTGAGATATTTAATAAAAACTAAAATGTAGTCCAAATCGAGAAAGTCGGGCATTTGATCCCGTCATTCCTTTTCATTTCTGTCTAATATAAAAAAATGGTTGTCTCTGGCTGAGTTGACAATGACAGTCAATTCAAGTAGTGAAAGAGCGATCAAAATCTAAGATATCGATATTCGATATTTTCTAATTTACATAATGCCAATAAAACCTCATGGAAAAACAGTTTGTGATTGTTTTGAGTTTTTTGGAATACATTGTTTTTATGATTATTGCTGAATAGATTTACTTTTTATGTTTGCTAGGTAAACCACCACGCGACACCAGGCAGGTGGACCACGGGTCAGAAATTTGTGTGTGTTTAACGAAGTGGTTATTTTTTGTTCCACTAATGAAATACCAGACCTTAAATTTCAATATGGTTTGATATACATTTCAATTCTAAATACCCAAAATTTATATATTGTTCATGAACGCGAATTTGTGCGTATAATTTTTTTTATTAAGTTTTTTTTTATCCTAACCAAAGTGTTAATCTTTAAAACATGTTTTGGTTAAATAACGAAAATTACAAGTTTTATGTAGTAATCGATATTTGAGTTCTGCCACTGTCACATCACTACTAGAAACCATTACGTCAGTTTTTTTTAAATCCGAAATAAGCAACAGCCTTACCAATTTAACTTCCTGAGAACGCACTTACGCTCTTTTAGAATGAGCAAGTTTTGAAATACGGATTTAATACACAAATATAATGCTAATAATAAAAATAAAAAATACGTGTCTCGTATTTTAACATCTAGTTTTATTATGCATAGGAAAATTTGCATTATATATTTTTGAAATGTTGTCCATTGTACCTGCTTGCGTGTAAAAGTTTGATCCAGTCTGCTTGAGACCATTGCTATGAAAGCACGCGTCACTTTGAAACGAAAATGGTTAAATGTGCAATGCTTTCTTGCAAGTTGCTTGTCAATAACATTTCACTAAATCTCGCTAGTGACGTCATCGTAGGTACGAAAAAATCGACACGCTAGGTTCTCATACAATTTGAAGCGCTCTTTTCGTCTATCTCGATATAGGACTGTGGAATGTATCGCTCTGATTATCGTTTGTTAAGAGCTTTCATCTCGCTCCACTTGGAGGGTGGGTCACCAACTTCCCCTGACTCTTTCGGTACTGTTCTTCCTGCAGCAAATAACAGGAGGAGGCACACTGCTGCCTTTGCTCAACTACCTGGTTAAAAAAGCGGGTGTGTACAACTAATCTATCGCTGTCTATTGCGTTGAGAGCTTTCAATTCGTTCCACTTGGACGGTGGATCACCTAGTTCTCCTTGACACTAATGGTGCTGTTCTTCCTGCAACATCGAGCGAGTGTTGGAACTTTGCTACCCTCGCTCAACTACCTCGTCAAAAAAAGCAGGTGTGTATAGCGAATACGCGGCCATTGTCTATTAAGAAACTCTCATCCTCGATGGTGGATCACCAATTTCTCGGTCAGTCTTATGGTGCTGTTCTTGCTGCAGCAAAGAGCGAGCGGCTGACCTTTGCTACCCTCACTCGACTACTTGGCCCTGAAAGCAGGTATATGTTTATCTCGCTCCAACCCGGACGATGGATCACCAACTTTCCCCTGACACTTATGGTGCTGTTCTTCCCGCAGCAAAAAGCTAGTGGTGGACTAGAATACCCTTACTTAACTACCTAGTCTAGAAAACAAGTGTAGAAAGAACTGTTAGCTAGATTAGCGCTACCACCTTTCTTCAGATAGATATTGACAGAAAAAGTCGAGTAAGCTATGTAAACGTTTTTTACATAATTTTTTTTTCCTCAGGTAAAGAGGACGTTCGGATAGCAGAAGAAAACGTAAACTGTACGTTCTTGCGCGACATGAACAAGCTCCCGCCCGACTCCTACGGTCAGAGATCCGACAACCTGGAGACTTTGCTGCTGCAGTTCTTCGAGTTCTACGCGCAGTTCGACTTCCACGACAAAGCTATCTCGATCAACGAAGGAACCGCTGTCAGGAAACCAAATTCCCAACCTCTATACATAATCAACCCATTGGACCAATCATTAAATGTGAGTAGAAATGTCAGCTACGAGGAGTGCCAGCGGCTTCAGGCCGAAGTCAGAAACGCTGCGTGGCAGCTGGAGGCCGAACTAGAAGGCCAGAAGTCGGACGACTGGGGCCTCCTAGGCCTCATAGAGAGGAAAGCATCAAAAGGACTCAAAAAATTACTAAGAGTAGGAAACTCTCATAGACTAGTTTCCGTTAAAGACCTATTTGTTGACAAAGATGAAACCGCCCCAGAAGACGGTATTAGGAGTAAACTACAAAGACTGACAGAGAAGAGCGAGAAAGACATAGAGAACAATGTGAAGGAAATGAAAGAGCAGATGAGCAGCTTACCAGAAAAGGAGGCAAAGGAGCCAGTGAAATTTAAAAATAGACAAGTTGCGAATGAAGTTTACAGAATACGAAGAGACAAGATTTTATAGTTTTGTGACAGATTTATCATTGTGATCAAAAATATTAGAATGACAAATTGATAGACATAGTTTACTTTTTGATATAAAAAGCAATCAGATAATTCCATTGTACCAAAGTTGTGGTGACACCAATCTCAACCTGTGGGCTAATTGTCTAATTTTAAAATCTATCGCAATCCCTTTCAATTCGTCATTTGAAAGATATTTACAAACTTCAGGCTGTCACTATTTGTCATTCGATAGGGATTATGATCGGGACACGTTTTAAAAGGTATTGACTGAAGGAAATTCAACTGTCCAAGCAAAATGACAGACGAAAATATCTTTCAAATGTATGGAGAATTTTCAAATGAAGTGTCATTTAAAACATCATTCGTTCCGAAAGGGATTGCGACTGTAAATTAGACAATTCCATAAATCACTATCACAGTCACAATACTTTTGAAAGGGATTGTGATAGATTTTGAAATTAGACAATTAGGGGGCTGTGCTTGGTGAAGAATGTTTGTATGCGTAGTTATTTGTAAATAGCAAACTGTAGAAAAATATTATTGTTGGTTTGTGCTGTGTGATTCAGAGGATGGATGTAACGCCTTGTAAATAAAAATAAATAAATCTTTCAATAGTTTTTTTCTTTGCAAAAATTATTTACAGAATTATTTACAGACAATTAATAAAATCTAATGTTTAACAACATTCCATAGACCATAAAATCGCTTAGATATAATATATTATAAAAATAAATACATGATCGAAAATTTCAATATAAAAAAAAAACTTTTTTTTCTCTTACATCATATATACAGATACACTTATAAAAACTTAACGAACTATTTACCTAGCAATTTACTAACAAACACTTCTATTTTAGGGTTCACAACATCATACTTGTACGTCAAATTGTTGTCCTCAACCATTTGCTTGAACAACACCAAATTATCACCGCAAAGTTTCCAAAACGTGTCGCGATACGTCGTTAGTTCTAACGCTTCGCATACGCACTGTAAGGCGTTGCGTTTGCGTTTGTCTTCACTATGCTTTGTCATTTCTATGATCTTATCAGCACATTCACTGGTCCACACTGTCTCTTCTAAGAATATATTGTACCGCTCGTTTTGGTCGAATACGCGACACTGCAAATACGAAGGGAATAAGATATTAGTTTGTGCCGGGTTTAGTACCACTTAGAGCACATTGAGCCCCTAGTCGAGGCCACTAAACGCAACCACAAGCTCGGACAAGTTTTTTAATACATTTTGTGGCGCACACTCGGACACACGAGACGGTTTCTTTCTGACGACTGGTCGCCGCCACTTAGCCACTAGCGTCTGTGATTGGTGGCTGTGTCTAGTGACTTGACCAAGCCACTAGTGGTCGTGTTTAGTGGCCGCGTCTAGTGGCTCAATGTGCGGTTGCCATTAAGCCTGACCAGAAAAATAAAAACTATTAATTTTACTAACAATGGACCTATGTCATCTGGGGCCGGCAAGTGGCTTCGGCATCGAAATCGGCTTCATTTGACAGATGGATGTGATGCATTGCTGCTTCTGACACAAATGAAAACTTACCAAAGACTAAGAGCAATATGTCACGCCCATCTGTCAAATGAAGTCGATGTCGATGCCGACGACACTTGCGCCCCGTACGGCCCCTTATCAATAATAGGCGCCACTTTCGCATTTCCATTGTTAATTACGTCAAATTCCGTAGAAGAAAGTAGCAATAAGTCGAAGTTTTTTTGCTTAATTGATCAGGCTTTACACTATTTTTAACCAACTTCCAAAAAGGAGGAGGTTCTCAATTCAGCCGGTGTTTTTTTTATATATGCACACCGATTTCGCCGATATTTCGGGACCGATTTACGCGATTCTTTTTTGATCGATGAGGAATATTTGTTATTTGGGCCCATAAAAAATTGTTTTAGTTTGGTCCAGTAGTTTTTATTTTATGAATCAGAATCAGAAGCGTATTTGTTGACCTGGGGGCATACCATCAACTGTAATGCGATTCATTTTAGGTTACTTACAGGTAGTAAGAGCGGGACGCCGCTAGACGCGCCATATGGCAGCATCTCACTCTCACAACCTACAATGAATTGCATTACAGTTGATTGTAAGGCCCCTGGACGATGTAATATCACGTTACTTTGTTTATAACGTGCATTAAACCTAATCTAATTTAGATAAATCCTACACTATAGTTTACAAAACAAGATAATCACAGACACTAAAAAGTAAAAAAAAAACTGCGTTAAAGAAACCGACTTCAAAAACTAAAAAACCTTAAAAAAAAGCCTTTCGGAGTCGGTGCCAGCCAAGGCATTCTACCTTGAACTATTCTACTTTTATTTTAAGGTCGCAGGAAGCCGCTGGATGTGGGCAGCGCAGGACCGATCGTCGTGGAGATCCTTGGGGGAGGCCTATACCCAGCAGTGGGTGTCATGTGGCTGAGACGACGACGACTTTTATTTTTCTTGCCTTGGCTGGCACCAACTCCAAAAGGCTTATTTTTAGCTTTTTTAGTTTTTAAAATCTATTTTTTTTTTCAAATGTGTTATACGCACCTCATCGCTAATCTCATCGGCCATGCAGACCTCTGACTTGAAGTCTAGCAAGGCTATTAACACTAACAGAGGCACTGCCACATCGGTTTTGGCCAAATAGTCACGAAGCCAAGTAGCAGCGCGCGCTGCTATCACACTGCCACTCTTTGCCACCATTTTGCCATTCGTTGCCATCACGCTGCCACAGTTTGCCACCAAGTTGTCTCGGGCCTGCCACAGTGCGTCCGCCATCCCCTGGCGGATAGCGGCGTCATCATCCTCTAAGCAAGTGACCACTGCTGCGTACAGCGTCGCTTGCAATTCAACTGATAAGATAAAGGTAGAATGTTAGTTACAAATATTTATTATCAATTTACAGGGGGCCTACCATCAACTGTAATGCGATTCATTTTAGGTTACTTTTAGGTAGTCAGTGCGGGACGCCGCTAGACGCGCCATATGACAGCATCCCACTCTCACAACCTACAATGAATTGCATTACAGTTGATGGTAAGGCCCCAGGAAAGGAGAAGAATATTAAAAAAAAATCGTAGTTGGAAATAACAAGAGATTTGCGTTTTTAATATATAATTACTTTATGAGTATAAGACCAACTCAATCAGAGAAGCGTAGTTTAAATAATCGGTCTGTCCCTTAATTTAATATTTCAAGCAAACGACTGAAATGCAATAATATTTAAATGATGCATAGCGTAAACGATTAATCGCTCGGTTAATCAATTAGTGAACTCGGTCTAAGTACCTACCCAATGATTGGACAAGATTTTAATTAAAAAGTACTAAAACACTTACATTTCTCTTCTGCAGTGAGACTGTTGAAGCCTAAACTGAGTATCATCCAGAAATCTTTCTGCAGGAATTCAGCGACGACCTTCCTCGTGTTGTCATTGTTCTCCGACGTGCAACAATCGAATATCAACCTTGTCACATCGAGAGTAAGGTCGTCACTCAAACAATCGCCATTTTCTTGCTGTAATAAACTCGATACGAAACGCAATAAGCTTTCTAAGTAAATATGTGTGACATTCTCGTGCTCTTGCTCTATGCAATGGATTAACGTTCTCACAATTTCCTCATTATTTAAAGGTTTACGCCCCAACTTCAATTCCACTATATATTTCTGCGTGTTGTCTTTCAAAGACAGTATTTTCAATGTTTTCTGTACGCATTCCAAGTATTTACTGCGTTTCAATAGATCACATAGTTTCTCTGCAAACGGTGCCTGTCCCAACAAGAGTCTCACTTTTTCATTCAGAACTAATGATGACAAGTGCTTCTGGAAGTGACAATCGATTTCCAAGTTTTTGGATAAAATTAGTAGGTAATTCAATGCGCTTAGGACAACATCGTAAGATCTGTGAGCTAAGCATTTGTGTACGAATGAAATTATATCTTCTGGATGTGTATTAGAGGTATGTTTAGATTCTTCGTCGGTAAGATTCTGGCTAAATTCATAGTTCTTGTTTAAAATGATGATGTAAAGATACGCGATGTTGGCTAGGCATACCTCCCGCCCTGCTGTTATAGGCGGTACAACTTCGGCGAATAATATTCTATGCAATTGTTTTTTTATTGTTTCGAGCATTTCCTGTTCTTTTTCGATGTAGGTTGAAAATCTGAAAAAAAAAAACAGTGAAGAAAGATAACTTGGATGAAACCTGTATAGGAAAGAATATGTTGTGTACCTTTTTGCCTAGATTGCGGGCCCGTAACCCACACGTCATAAGCAATCGAAAATCAACGATTATAAGTTACAAAATCAAGGATCAAATAGGGGATTTTGAACGTGCTTTTAATCGGGTAATGTACTAAAATAAAAACTAAAAAAGTCAATTTCATAACTTCCTTACCTCCAAATGAAAAGGTTGATGAATTTCACCAGCTCCTCAACGATTGGGTAGCAGGGCATTCTCCCAGCCGCCTGTTCCAATATCCAGCAGCATTTCCTGATTCCTTGGGCGAGGCGACCCTTGGTTTCATCCTCTACCACCAGGTCTACAGGGATCGCTTCCAGTAGCTTCACCAGCTGGAGTAGCAGGCCGTGACAGTAGTTCCTTTTGATCGATGGCGAGCTGATTTCGGCGAGAGTTGATTCCATGTGTGGGATGTATCTGGTGGTTAAGAAAGTTGTATGTAAAATACACTATCTATTCGATTCCAGGATACCATTATGTTAAACTTGTCATTAGTCATCAGTCCAACGAAGTTAACGAAGATCAGGACCTCTATTTTCGAATCGCTCTACGCGCGAGTGGCGAGGCGAACGAGGAGGCGATCGGGCGATTAGCGACCTTGCATGCGTGGACATTGCACGCTTTTCGCTTTACCCTCGCGCGCTCGCGTTAGGGACGTGGTACTACAGGCGAAAAGCGAAGCTATGTATATAAGTGCAAGGTCGCTTTTACTGAATACGGAAACTCAAACGTCGCACGAAAATCAGTAGAATCCTCGAGACGAGTGAATCAAAAATAGAGCTCCCTCCAGTGAAGGTGAATGATTTTTTTTAGACATGTGTTCGGTTCATGGAGTTGAAAAACTTTCTCCAAGAAATAAAGATCGAAGTTAACTTTTTCTTTTTTAGCGGCATGAAGTGGTTAATGTTTCCTAATCCTAACTAATATCATAAATGTAAAAGTGTGTTTGTTTGTCCTTTTTTTGACGCCCGAACTAAGTAAGCAATCGACTTGATTTTTGGCATAGAGTTAGTTGTAAAAGCGGAGAGTAACATAGAGTACTTTTTGTCCCGATATTCCCACGGGAAAGAGAACCACGCGGGTGAAATTTATTTTATTTTACTTGTTAATTAACTATACGATTTGTGATTGTCATGTACTCGTACAATAACTCTATAATTTGTGAGTATCACGGAAAAAACAAATTTTGAAACCGTCAAAACCAAATACGGCATTAGTTATTAACGAGCAACCCGTGTGCGCATAATGCGCAAAAAACACATAATAACATTCAAAAAAGTTTTTTTTTGTGTTTTTTTTTTATTTTTTTTATTTGAGTTTTTGCTAAATTTCTCGACTTATCCGACCACTTCAGACAAATACCTTTCTAACGGTGTATTGCACTTGATTGTGCGACTTTTAGTTTAGGAGGAGAAGCGGCTTCACTGCCGTATTATATATATAGATTAGTGTTCGAGACTACGTGGAAGCGTCCAGAAATTAAAGAAGATAAATGGATATAATAGTAGATTGTATTTTTAGGTTTTACAAATGAAATGTGTGGCAAAGGGAGCGCGTGCGTCTGTCTCCGCTTCTGAGCGTGTGTAGGGCGCCCGCTGGTGGAGTGGTGCGGAGATGTGGCCACGCGGCTGCGCCCGCCGGTCGTCGGCTCCTTCGTCCCGCCGCGCGCGTGGGGCGTAGACAGTGTGGTTTGAGCGAGGAATCGTAAGTGGTCATAATTCTTTTTTGCCAGTTAAAAATTGTTTACGGTTACAATAACCATAAAATGTAATATTATAATTAGTATTTTCTTTTTGTGATGGAAAATTACCTTACTGATATGTTAAGGTCACTTTTCAATTTGACGACTCTGTATGAAATAAAACAGGGAGAAAAAAAACAGTCCTTGACGAGTTTCTTGCCGGTTCTTCTCGTCCGCCGTAGGGTTTGTGAACCGATGGCGTAGCTTCTTTAACGTTCATAAGTGCTTGTAACAGCCGCAGCCTAGACTGAATAGTTAACATTAATTAATTAACAATAACGTCCTTGAATCTTCTCCTGCTAACATCTGGAAACTTCTTCGCACGCTTGGAGTTGGTAAACCTCGTGATCCACATAAACCTTCTTTCACCACTAATGAACTCAGCAAGCATTTTTCTTCCGTCACCCCGCTTGTAAGCAGCGTTAGACTTGCAACTGTCTCCAACATCTCTTCAGCTCCTTCTTGTTCAGCACCTGCATTCTCATTTACCCCTCTATCGGAAGATGAAGTCCGTAAGACTGTTCTTTCGATCAAGTCTAATGCCATTGGCTGTGATGATGTCAGTCGATTCATGATCGACCTATTGCTTGACTGTTTGTTTCCCATATTGACACATATAATTAACTTCTCTCTACTGACCGGCACTTTTCCTACATTATGGCGTAAAGCCTTTGCTATTCCTTTGCCTAAGACCCAAAACCCAAGTTTCCTTAACCATTACAGACCTATTTCCATCCTTCCTCTCCTCTCCAAGATCCTTGAAGCTGATGTCCACAAACAGTTCTCATCCTTTATCCTATCCAATGACCTGCTTAGCCCTTTCCAGTCCGGATTTAGACCCGGGCATAGTACTACCACAGCACTCATCAAAGTGTTGGAAGACATGCGAGTAGGTTTTGAGGCTTGACTGTGTTAGTTTTAATAGATTTCTCCAACGCTTTTAACGCAGTCAACCATGATATACTTCTTACGATGCTCTCCCGTTTATCTATTTCCACTACTACCCTATCTTGGTTTTCTTCTTATCTTCGCGGTCGCCAGCAAGCCGTTCGTGTTGATCGGACTTTGTCCGACTGGTGCGACTTGAAGGCTGGTGTTCCGCAAGGCGGTATTCTCTCTCCCCTTCTCTTTCATTGTTTATCAATTGTCTCACAGCCCATTTTGCCTCTTCTTTCCATCTTTATGCCGATGATCTGCAACTATATGCGCAGCATGACATTCACAATTTGAATGTTGCAGTTGCGTCACTCAACCGTGATCTTGAATGGATTTCTGAATGGTCGTCCAACTATGGTATTTCCGTAAACGCTGGCAAATGCCAAGCTATTGTCGTTGGTAGCTCGAGACAAATAGTACGTCTTAACTTACACGACTTAACCACATTAAAATACAATGACATTGATATACCCTACACTGAGCAAGTCAAAGACCTTGGTTTGACAATTGACTCGTGCCTCTCCTGGACATATTATATTGACGTTGTTTCCATGAAGGTAACCAATGCCCTAGAGCTTTATACAGGTTTAAGTTCTTTCTCCCATCTAGCACTAAGATTGCGCTTATACAGGCTCTTGTCCTCCCAATTATTGATGACGCTGATGTTTGCAGCACTGATCTAAATGAAAATCTTCTCAGTAAGTTGGATCGTCTTCTCAACAACTGCATCCGGTTCATATATGGGTTGCGCAAATACGACCATATTTCTCACTACCGTCAGTAACTCAAATGGCTTCCAATCCGTGAGCGTAGGAACCTTAGAGTGTTGTGTACTCTTTTCAACCTCCTCTTCGATCTACTTACCCCAGAATACCTGAAATCTCGGTTTCAATTTCTGGGTGACTCCCATCAACGTGATATTCGCTCCAGCAGCAATCTTCTTTAAAAATTCCGCCCCATACTTCTGGCTTCGTCTCCCACTCGTTCTCCGTTACAGCAGTACAACTCTGGAACGCTTTACCCCTGAACATTCGTAGTGCCTCCAGTAAGTTTGTCATTAAGAAACTGGCCCGAGAGCATTACTTGAGTTCTTTACCCTAACCTTGTCGTTTCTGACTAATGTACGTTATGTATCGTATTTTTATGAGTTATATGTATGTATAGTTAGTATATATATTATTTTATATATATATATATATTATTTATGTATTATTCGTTTATGTAGGTATGTATGCATTCATGTACGTATGTGTATATTTATCTATAATGTTGTTAGCTTTGTTAATCACTGTCTTTTTATTGATATTTTTACATTGCCGCAATGATCTCTCCTTTAACATCCTTTCCGGTTGACTGGTAGAAAATGCCTAAGGGCATTAAGTCCGCCATTTGCTATATATGTGCAATAAAGAGTTAATAAATAAATAAATAATTGATATTGACTTTGACTTAGTGAACAATGGCCCAGGTGTCATGTGTCTAAAATGGCGATGATGGGTCCTCACCCGTTGGGCGGCAGCAGCGCGGGCGGCAGGCGGGCGGCGGCGGCGCGGGCGGCGCGCGCGGGGGCGGAGGCGTGGACTCCGCGGGGCGCCAGCGCCTGCAGCCGCAGCGCCGACTCCACGCCCTCCAGCGCGGACGGGTACAGCCGCCCCAGCAGACTCAGCACGGGGAACAACCCCGGGCTGAGGTCGTGCTCGACGTTGCGCTCCGCCTCTTGCAGTTTTCTCTGAATGGAGAATAATAGAACATTACTGCGGCGGCCAGCAAAAGAGGCATTGACGGACGAACGTGTAAATGTGGGCCAAGGCTTGTATAGTACTTTTCTCAAATAATACGCGGAAATTAAAACTGCCTTTCGAAATCAAACGAACAACGAATCAAAAATATTTTCCCCGCGTTAGTGTTTATTTGTTGTTTTTTTAACAGCTTTCTATTTGCAACCATTTCGAAATAGAAATAAAACCTTTGATAAGTACCTCCTTGGTTGTCATATTTCGAAGTAAAAGGTCGTTCCATTTTTTAAATTACACGACAGATATGGATTTTTATACGACCAGTACAGCAATATCGATTTATCTCGAAGAAGGTTATCAAAATAATGCTCACATTTCCAAGAATATAATAAATATATGTAACTTAGGACATAAACATACGCTACATTATGATTGGGACTTCCCTTGGGTATATACATATTTTTATACATTTATGGTCTTAATTGTCTAAAGTATTTTTTTTTCTCCACTTGTTTTTGTTACTTGGGTTTTAAATTTTATATATATATTTTTTTTATACTACTTCTCTTTATAAGAGTTTAATATTATTATTTATATTTTTTTCTTTAAATAACATCCGGCATCCGTATCTCGAGCAAGCTGAATTGTAAACCGCAGGATAGTCGTAATTGGCCTACAATCTTTTTTAAGTCAAAAATTGTTGATTTGAATGTTTCTAATGCTGTGTACTATCCCTATAATAAATAAATAAAAAAAATAAATAAAATAAGAATGTTTGAGAAAAAAAAGTTTTGCAATGTTTATAAATGTGATCGGCCTGCGATTGTGGCGAATAAATAACTTTTGTTTTTATTTTATTTTATTTAATGAAACTTACGGCTCTTATAATACAGATAGAATTATTATACCTATGAGTAATTCGATAGCAAAAATACTTTCTGACGATAATAATTACATAGCGACGATGAAAATTACATAACTATAGTGGCTCAAATTTTTAAAAAGATTACAATAAAAGAAAAGTAAAAGAAAACCTAAATAATGGATGCCAATTCAACAATTAAAATTAATGAATTATGTTAGTAAAGCGATACAATAGTATATAAAATTTGGCTGAAACAAATAACACATATATGATAAATTTATTACACACTTTTAACTTTTCTCACGGCTGATATAAAAAAAATAAAATAAAATAAAATTCAGACAAGGTCCATATCAGAATTTAAATAAAATATGACATAAAAGAAATAAAATCATTATTAAAATTAACAATATAAAATTAAAATTAGAATAAGATAAAAAATCAAATAAAAATAAAAAATTAAAATCACAAAATGTAAAAATTAGGTACATTATTAAATTTATAAAAATAAAATAAAAAAAATAAGATTACCAAAAAGTCAAACATGCTAAACTACATATTAATCAATTTAAATACCTGTGCCCCAACGGAGCACTAGGCACATGCGTGTGTACTCGCAGCCAATGCCTCAGAATGGGGCAGTCGGGCTTGTCACTGATGACCCCCAGGATGGTGTTGGCGCTGCCCCGCACCCTGCGCATCAGCGAAGCGATTCGCTTGCGCACCACAGTATCAAAACCGTCGGTATGCGCGTGCGCAAACATCGCCGATGGACTACAGTAGCGGGGCAACCCCATCAACACCCTGAAGGCATTATTGTCCTGTACTCGGAGGACGTTGACGGCTCCCTGCGTATAGTTAACCCACCGATTACACGTGTATAACGTTTGGCAGAAGGCCTTAAAAGGTGTGAGCTTCACATCCACACTACAGCGCCCAAATCTGCGGGCCAACATATTACAGCGGACCGCCATCGGCCCTCCTTTCCCTCTCAATATCACAATCATCTTTTAAATATTCAGTGACGACATGCCCAAGATATTTTAAACTCTTTCACCCTACTAAGAGCTACGCCGTTAAGTAGTATAGGTGCCACACCTGTCAGCTGACGACCCCTAGCTTGAAAGATCAGGAGTTCACTCTTCTTAACATTGTACTAAAGTCCGTGCAATTTCGCATACTCCTCACACACACCCAGTAACCTTCTGCTCGCCGCTACCGATGGGCCGAGCAACACCATATCATCCGCGTAACTGATACTATTGATGCAGTGACCATCAATTGAGCATCCGACGTTAGTGTTGCTCAGCTCAACGATCAGCTGATTGACGTACAGGTTGAAGAGCACAGGCAATTAGCCCCCCCTGTCTCACTCCGCCACTCCAACCCTCGTCAGATAGTTCACCACGCCATTTGGCCTGGTTAGTTTAATGGTAGTACCAGTATCTGAGGATACTAATGAGCTCACCGGGAACCCCCGCGTTTTTTTAGTTTTGCCCAAAGAATGTCGTATCTAACCAGATCAAATGCCCTAGAGAGATCTAAAAAGGCAGCGTATACAGGCGTATTCCTATCAGTATAGTACTTCACGGTATGCTTGAGGGACAGAATAGGGCATTCAGTTGAAAGCCCGGGTCTAAAACCGAACTAAGCGTCGTGTAACTGCAAATATTTATTAAACTGTCTCTCAAGCAGGCCGTCAAGTAGCTTAGATGTGACTGTAGCCAATGAGATCGGTCGATAGTTGCCCTTGTCGAAAGCATCTCCCGTTTTATTTTTAATAATGGGCACAACAATCGCCCTTATCAACTCCTTGGATAGATAAGAATGCCTAATGCAGAGTGTAAAGAGCAGCCCCAACAATCTAGGCAGGTGTGGTCCAGCATATCGAAAATGTTCGATGCTGAGGCCGTCATGTCCGGGTGACTTACCTCTTGTCATACCTTTGATAATTGAGGCAACTTGTTTTGCAGAGATACGCTCCGGCACCCCCAACATAATGGTCTCAACATCATTTTCGTGTGAACCTCTCAGAGGAGATTCCACCTGAAAATGAGCGCTAAACATATTGGCTATGTCCTTGGCATCAGTGACGTCCCCAACACTTATTAGGATCATAGGTTTCGGACTTAACTTTTTTGTTTGTTGCCAAAATCCTTTGAAGTCCTTATTTTGCTTTATAGTCAAAATATTCATTTTAATTTGGTCATGGTTATTTTGACAAAACTTTAATTTTTCTTTGAATGTTTTTCTACTTTCCCACATATCATTATATACCAGACCACATCTGGGCCTGCCGTACCACACCCAAGTCAAAAACTTCTGCCTAGCATCCAGATGAGCGTCACGAACGTACCTATTCCACCCCGCTATCGGACGAACGCCTTTAGGACGACCTATACTATCTACATAACTAATTATCGCGGCCTCCCGCAAAGTCGTTACAATGACATTGTATAAATTGTCTATTTCGGCAGTATGTACAGAGCTGTTATTATTACATACACAGTCGGCACATGTCTTAAATTCTAGTGGAAAGTCAACATTTTTTAATTTATCATTACAGTACTTAGCATACAATTCCATTTGTCTTAAATCCCGTTCCCCCCAATGAACCTTATTGATACGTACGATAAATAAGCACTCAGTTTACATGATAATTTTTAATCAAGTAAATATACTAGAAAAAAGCAACTTGTCTCATGTCGCCCTGACGAGACTCGAACCCGCATCCTTGGGAATCCGGCCCAATGCACTGACCAATTATGCTACAGAGACCTACGAGAACACGTTGAAATTCTCTAGTATATTCACCTTTCTACGGTGTTGGCCACCGTCGTTTCATCAATGAGAGAAATATCCTCGCATTCGAAAGAAACATCTTTACAGATGTTTGACTATCGATTAAGATGAAACTGCCATCTACTTATAACTTTTTAATTTTGCATTTTACAATGTTATTTTTATTTTGGTCAGTGCGTTGGGCCGGATTCCCAAGGATGCGGGTTCGAGTCCCGTCAGGGCGACATGATACAAGTTGCTTTTTTCTAGTATATTTACTTGATTAAAAATTATCACATAAAAATAGCATTGTAAAATGCAAAATTAAAAAGTTATAAACTCAGTTTACAGTAAATTAAATCAATATAACAGTATCTTTTATTATATATATTGCAAGCTCGGATCAAAAATCGATTTTTAGAATAATTAGTTTTGCATGAGAGAACTGATAAAACAGCATTAGAGCGGGCACTCAACCTTGGGCACCTAAATGAGATACGGCTCAAAAGGAAGGGTGAATCAATATAATTATTTAAAACTTTATATAAGAACGACAAGAATTAATACAAACTGACAGATAATAAAAAAAAAAACCAATGGTTCGAAATGTTAACTGATTTTTTGTTATAGCAGAAAGACTTACCTTCTGGTACTCACCAATATGCAGTCGTACAACGCGGGGTAGCACAGGAAGCATATCCGTCCGGTCATGTCGTGTCGAGCCTGAACACTTGCGCACCAACGCGCTGAACAGCAGCGACGCCGCGTTGTAACCTAAATATACGCTAATATAACAGTGTGATTACTAGTTTCCTCACCAATATGCAGTCGTACAGCGCGGGGTAGCGCAGGAAGAATATCCGACCGGTCATGTCGTGTCGAGCCTGAACACTTGCGCTACCAACGCGCTGAACAGCAGCGACGCCGCGTTGTAACCTAAATATACGCTAATATAACAGTGTGATTACTAGTTTCCTCACCAATATGCAGTCGTACAGCGCGGGGTAGCGCAGGAAGAATATCCGACCGGTCATGTCGTGTCGAGCCTGAACACTTGTGCTACCAACGCGCTGAATAGCAGCGACGCCGCGTTGTAACCTAAATATACGCTAATATAACAGTGTGATTACTAGTTTCCTCACCAATATGCAGTCGTACAGCGCGGGGTAGCGCAGGAAGAATATCCGACCGGTCATGTCGTGTCGAGCCTGAACACTTGCGCTACCAACGCGCTGAATAGCAGCGACGCCGCGTTGTAACCTAAATATACGCTAATTTAACAGTGTGATTACTAGTTTCCTCACCAATATGCAGTCGTACAGCGCGGGGTAGCGCAGGAAGAATATCCGACCGGTCATGTCGTGTCGAGCCTGAACACTTGCGCTACCAACGCGCTGAACAGCAGCGACGCCGCGTTGTAACCTAAATATACATTAATATAATAGTGTGATAACTAGTTTCCTCACCAATATGCAGTCGTACAGCGCGGGGTAGCGCAGGAAGAATATCCGACCGGTCATGTTGTGTCGCGCGCCGGCCGGCCCGAACACGCGCGCCACCAGCGCACTGAACAGCAATGTGGCCGCGTTGCGCTCCTGCACAGTAGCATCATACACTATAGCGTGATGCGCAACAGCGACGCACTGCGGGAGCAGGGTGACCGACCTTGCGTCCTGGACCTCTATTTTTAACCGACTTCAAAAAAAGGAGGAGGTTCTCAAGTCGAAGGTATTTTTTATTTTTTATGTATGTTTTACCATAACTTCACCAGTTGTTAACAGATTTTTATAATTCTTTTTTTATCTGAAAGAAAATGGTTTACGTGGGGTCCCATATAATTTTTACGAAGATCTGGCTAGTAGTTTTTTCATAATCCTGAATCACCTTTTGGCAAGTAGTCGTTTACCTAGATGACATCATTGTTGTGTATGGGCTGATTTTTAGTGTAAGTAACGGCACATGATGTAACTAAAAAATCTGAAATAAAAACATTTTATAAAAAAAAATCAAACCGACTTCAAAAAGTAAAAAATAAAACTTTTGGAGTCGGTGCTAGCTAGCTAAGGCCAAAAAAATATATAGTAAATCAAAGTGCAATGTAGAATGCCTTGGCTGGCACCGACTCCAAAAGTTTTATTTTTTACTTTTTGAAGTCGGTTTGATTTTTTTTATAAAATGTTTTTTTAATCACTCGTCGCGCGAGTGGCGAGGCGAACGAGGCGATTAGCCACCTTGCATGCGTGGACATAGCACGCTTTTCGCTTTGCCCCTCACGCGCTTGCATTGGAAGGCGGCCCTACAGGCGAAAAGCGAAGCTATGTATATACGGGCAAGGTCGCTTTTACGGAATACGGAAACTCAAACGTCGCACGAAAATGAGCAGAATCCTCGAGACGAGTGAATCAAAAATAGATTTGAAAAATCGATAGCGATAGATCGATATCGAATCGATGGCGGTCGGGGTGCAGGTCACCTACTTGTATCGCGACAAAAGCTGGAGCAGGACAGCAAGTTGGAGACAAGATTTTTTGTTGTATCAAAATGTAACAAACCGCCCGTACTTAACCTCAAAATGCTTTTTATTACACATTTTAGAAATATGTGCACTTCATTAATAACTTTCGTATATTGTGTTTGATTATGGCTTTAGTTAACTGAAATGTAAAGTATTTACGAAATAAAAAAGACGGGTTGCACTCCGGGAGTGCCGGCAGAAGTGAAAACTTGATTATTAACGTTGAGCATGTTGATATTTTGGAATGGTTAGGGAATAATTTTGCACCAATTGCTTTATCAGTATAAAAGTACTATCATTTATGTGGTAGAATACAATATTCATTTATTGCGCTATCGTACACAAACATGACAAACCATATTAAAGTGAACGTTAAGTTAGGTAATAAGATATAAGAAAACATTAGTTATTATAGAGAATCGAAAAATATATATTGACAATAAAACAAGAGACAAGTAAAAGACATTATCAACAGTCTGTCGCTAAGCAACCGAGACCATAGTCAACCTGTCACCTCAACATTCTCCATCCGTCCTACGCTTTTTCGATCAGGTCACGTGTCCTGACGCGAGTTTAAGATTTTATACCCATTACAGAAAAAGTGCTCAACGCCGCTAAAGAAGTTTTCACTTCAATAACAAAAAATGCTCAAATGTCTGTTTCCAAACATTCTTTCTGCAAGATGGCTGGAGTATAATAAGCCTATCCTATCTGAGACTGGGTAATGAAACCAAGATGATTCTATCTTTTACTACAGATCATCATCATCATCATCATTAGCCTGTGGGTGTCCACTGCTGGACATAGGCCTCTCCTAGCTCACGCCTATTGTGGCGTTCATAGGAGGCTATCAGCCTACTGCTCCCGCGCTGGCCAGACGGGTTGGTAGAGGGTTTGTTTCAAGTTTTCCTTCTCTCGCACAGGTGTTCAATGCGTCGAGCCTCTTAGTCGACTCTGACGACATCCCAGGCATGTAAGGGAGTGGTGACACTTGTATTCTTAGGCCGTCACCACACGGCAAACTAGTTACTAGAGATAGATTATTGCAAATGGCCGTATAGTTACAGTCAACAATACAAACAGTTACAATTTGCGCTACGAAAACCGCCGCTATTACGAGCGACGTAAGGGCGCACTCAAGGTCAAAGTGTACATTGTGTTCTGTTGTCTGTACATTGTTTCTAATAGAAATTCTTATTAATAAATTCCAGACTCACCATCCAGGTATCCCGGTCAAATCCTTCCAGTGCAACCATGATCCCCTCCCCCGCGTACCCCGCCACACTTTCCTCCAACGCCGAATTGCGGAATAACGCCCTCAGAATATTCATATAATGCGTGCGACTTTCGACCATACTGTCATTACACGGAAGGTCCATATTCGTTTGTGCGTCGGTATCTGAAGAGTCTTGTTCACATTCGTCAGTTGTATTTGAGATTGATTGGTCATTCGTCTTTGTATGGTTTTCAGAGTCACTAGTGTCGGCAGTAGTGGTGCGAGCGAGTTTCAGAAGCGTGTCCATACACTCGTGGAGGCACGTGGGATTGCCTTTCACTTGGAGTTCCGTGATTACTAGAGCCTGTAAAAAGTTGTCGTATGAGTTTTGTATTAGAGAGCGAGAGAGAGAATTTAATTAACACAAAAGGCCACATTACACAAATTACAAACATGACAACGATAAAAAGAAAAAAATATATAAAAGAAACATTACAAATAAAATAAAAATAAAGTATAACCTTCGGGTAAATAGGGTCCCTGCCCAGGGGCGTGCATTGGTTTTCCAGCGTGGTAGGCACTGTAGGAGCTAGCGCTGACGACGGATAACGGAGGACTTTTACGGAGGACTTTTTGTCCGCGACACGTCTTTATTGTTAACCAAATAAGATTCAACTTAGATCGCGTATATCCATGAAAAGTACGCGATAGTCCTCGTTATTTATTCACCTTTATGTTCTTAGTAATAAGGTCGTGTCGCGGACAAAAAGTCCTTCAATGTCCGTCGTCTGCGCAGGCCTTAGATCTAACTCATAACTTTGCACTTATCCTATCCTGAAAGATCCTTTCCTTTAAAAGTTTGTTTTGAGGATATTTGGATGGCTGAATGTTTGTTACTCTTTTACGCAAAATCTACTGAACTGATTAAGATTAAACTTTATAGCAATGTAGCTTATACATCAGAAAAAAACATAGGTTGCAAATTATCCTGATATTCCCACGGTAACGGCAACCACGCGGCGAGTGAAACCGAGAGCGGCCGCTAGTCATAAATGATATAATGATAAATGATATTTCATAAACATGATATTAATCCTTATCTAAATAAATACGTTAATCATTTAATTTTGAACAAAATTGTCCTTTACATCATTTAATTTTAATGAATATCTTAGGAAATATGATAGTTTTAAAATAACTCCTCAACAAAACAATTCGCGACCAAATTCATTCGTCAGGTAGGCTTGCTTACTTTATACTGATATATTCCGGACGTTTAAGTTAGAACGTTACACGTACAAATAGCGCCCTTCTTGTCGTGGGCGTATTATACTTAAGCAATACTTTTTCTAAATAAGTTGTATTCTTGTATGAAACGCTGCTTGTCGCGAGTAGGCAATTTGGAGACTGCCTACCGGTAGGTAATCAGTATTTAGCGTAAGGAAAATCTTAGTGGATGAGTGTTGAATAGAAGTTTAAACTAAAATAAAATAACTTTAACACTTAATGTATATTTAGTTAGGTTTTGAATGAGGTAGGCACTGCCTAATTGCCTATATGGAATGCACGCCCCTGTCCCTGCCCGAGCAAGTGCAGCCCCCGCAGCAGCGCCCGCAGCCCGCGCCGCGCCCAGCCGTGCAGGGCCGCCCGTCGGCACTGCCATAGCCTGCCGAACGATATCTAACCACCTGTATCATGAAGGGCAGGCCGGCGCTGCGGCGGTCGGGGTCGAGGCGGGGGCGGGCCAGCCCCCGCAGCAGCGCCCGCAGCCCGCGCCGCGCCCAGCCGTGCAGGGCCGCCCGTCGGCACTGCCATAGCCTGCCGAACGATATCTAACCACCTGTATCATGAAGGGCAGGCCGGCGCTGCGGCGCGAGGGGTCGGGGCGGGGGCGGGCCAGCCCCCGCAGCAGCGCCCGCAGCCCGCGCCGCGCCCAGCCGTGCAGGGCCGCCCGTCGGCACTGCCATAGCCTGCCGAACGATATCTAACCACCTGTATCATGAAGGGCAGGCCGGCGCTGCGGCGGTCGGGGTCGGGGCGGGGGCGGGCCAGCCCCCGCAGCAGCGCCCGCAGCCCGCGCCGCGCCCAGCCGTGCAGGGCCGCCCGTCGGCACTGCCATAGCCTGCCGAACGATATCTAACCACCTGTATCATGAAGGGCTGGCCGGCGCTGCGGCGGTCGGGGTCGGGGCGGGGGCGGGCCAGCCCCCGCAGCAGCGCCCGCAGCCCGCGCCGCGCCCAGCCGTGCAGGGCCGCCCGTCGGCACTGCCATAGCCTGCCGAACGATATCTAACCACCTGTATCATGAAGGGCAGGCCGGCGCTGCGGCGCGAGGGGTCGGGGCGGGGGCGGGCCAGCCCCCGCAGCAGCGCCCGCAGCCCGCGCCGCGCCCAGCCGTGCAGGGCCGCCCGTCGGCACTGCCATAGCCTGCCGAACGATATCTAACCACCTGTATCATGAAGGGCAGGCCGGCGCTGCGGCGGTCGGGGTCGGGGCGGGGGCGGGCCAGCCCCCGCAGCAGCGCCCGCAGCCCGCGCCGCGCCCAGCCGTGCAGGGCCGCCCGTCGGCACTGCCATAGCCTGCCGAACGATATCTAACCACCTGTATCATGAAGGGCAGGCCGGCGCTGCGGCGCGAGGGGTCGGGGCGGGGGCGGGCCAGCCCCCGCAGCAGCGCCCGCAGCCCGCGCCGCGCCCAGCCGTGCAGGGCCGCCCGTCGGCACTGCCATAGCCTGCCGAACGATATCTAACCACCTGTATCATGAAGGGCAGGCCGGCGCTGCGGCGCGAGGGGTCGGGGCGGGGGCGGGCCAGCCCCCGCAGCAGCGCCCGCAGCCCGCGCCGCGCCCAGCCGTGCAGGGCCGCCCGTCGGCACTGCCATAGCCTGCCGAACGATATCTAACCACCTGTATCATGAAGGGCAGGCCGGCGCTGCGGCGGTCGGGGTCGGGGCGGGGGCGGGCCAGCCCCCGCAGCAGCGCCCGCAGCCCGCGCCGCGCCCAGCCGTGCAGGGCCGCCCGACGGCACTGCCATAGCCTGCCGAACGATATCTAACCACCTGTATCATGAAGGGCAGGCCGGCGCTGCGGGGGGGGGGGTCGGGGCGGGGGCGGGCCAGCCCCCGCAGCAGCGCCCGCAGCCCGCGCCGCGCCCAGCCGTGCAGGGCCGCCCGTCGGCACTGCCATAGCCTGCCGAACGATATCTAACCACCTGTATCATGAAGGGCAGGCCGGCGCTGCGGCGCGAGGGGTCGGGGCGGGGGCGGGCCAGCCCCCGCAGCAGCGCCCGCAGCCCGCGCCGCGCCCAGCCGTGCAGGGCCGCCCGTCGGCACTGCCATAGCCTGCCGAACGATATCTAACCACCTGTATCATGAAGGGCAGGCCGGCGCTGCGGCGCGAGGGGTCGGGGCGGGGGCGGGCCAGCCCCCGCAGCAGCGCCCGCAGCCCGCGCCGCGCCCAGCCGTGCAGGGTCGCTGTCCGGCACTGCCATAGCCTACCGAACGAAATCTAAAGCTAGTTATCCAACTAATATAAGGTCTTTACATACAAAATAGGCTATTTGACAGGTTTTGAAAATCCATTTTATATTATGTAGTGGAGTTTAAGGAACCTAGTAAAAGTTGTTTTTTTTTAATTCTGGTACATATTTGCTGAAAAATTTTAAATAAAAAATTCAATATTTAAATAGCGCGCCAAAACGCTTCTTTGACAGTATGGCGCTGCAATGCACGGTAACGTCACTTGCCTGTATTCTGCATATCATCCACATACGTAGGCAAACGAGGTTTACAAGCAGGTGACGTCATTATAAACTCGACGAATCAGGAGCGTTTTGTGGCACGTGACAAAACGTTAAAAAAATGCATTTTTATTTACGGATTTTTAAATAAATTTATAATTATTTTCAACTTACGTTAATAAAAAACCATTTTTTTACTCATAATTTATACTGATAACAGTAATTGACACTTTATTTTTCGCATTGTCAAATAGCCTATTACCGATAATAAAAAATTAAAAAAAAAATAATAATTACTGTTTATTTCTTCTCTACACAATCTCATCGTTTAAAAAATAAGTTTACAAAAATAACATGAAAATTAAGTAACATAAATAAGATTGTGGAGAGACTGGTACCTGAACTAAGCCGTGGCCTGTATCTCAATTGATTTGAGATCTTCTTCTTATCGAGTGAGGATTAGTGGCCACCTCTGGTGTCAGAATTTATCAAGCCGCCTACGAGGCCTCTGACTAGGCTTAACGACTGTAATCAAATGACAACAGCCGGGACCGACGTTTTAACGTGCCCTCCGAAGCACAGAAGCGCTCAGTTATAATGCCACTTTACGGTCACCTATCCGACACCAGACCGGGCCGAACTTTGCTGAACAAACGTGATCAAATACGATCAGTCTGTCAAGCGCGGCCATGATTTGAGATATAATGATTTGTATGAAGAATTTCAAACAAAGTTTATTTTCTATACTTATTTTATTTTTTTATGAACGACGGGTAGACTCGTAGCCTTCATCATACCTGATGTTAAGTATTGATAAGGCTGACGATGGAAGCGAGCCTCTCCCGAATCCTCAATCACTGAGGAACTGGTTATCTTATCTCTAACTGCCGGAACACAACAATGCTCAAAACATTGTTGTTATGGCGTCAGACTTAACTTAGATAAGATGGTGGTAGCTAGCCAGACAGACTTAGAACAAGTCCTACCAACAACCGAACCGAATACAATATGTACCCCCGCTGGGAATCGAACCCGGGACCCCTGGGTCTGATACCGGTATATACCACTAGACCACAGAAGCGGTTAAACTAACAATTTTTATTATAGTTACTATCGCAAATGCTAATGTCACAATTTTTTTATGTACAAGCATTGTATAAAGACTAAGCAATCTAATGCTATATTTTTAACTTTTTAAATTATATTAAACAAAGTAGCCAGTACCTTTCGAAGTATTTTTTATCGTATAAGAAAAGAAAATAATAATCATAAGATAACTGATTTTCCACCTTTATGATCCGAATTTAATATAAAATCAAGCAATTATATAACTTTTGTATAGAAGTAGTGAGGTTCTCTAGAAGTGTAAGAAAAAAATCGGCAATCGAAAATATAAATGCGAAAGTTTGTAAGAATGTTTGTTACTCTTTCACGCAAAAACTACTGAACGGATTTGGATGAAATTTAGCACACAGATAGAAGATAGCTTGGATTAAAATATAGGCTACTTTTTATCCCGATATTCCCCACGGTAACAGGAACCACGCGGGTAAAACCGCGGCCGGACGCTAGTATTAAAAATGCTAAAGTTTGTGAGGATATTTGGATGTTTGTTACTCTTTCACGCAAAAACTACTGAACAGATTTGGATGAAATTTGGCACACAGAAGATAGCCTGAATAAAACATAGGCTACTTTTATCTCGATAGTCACTAGTTTTATACTAATCATGGATGGATGAAGTGATTAGATATAGCAATGGGAGCGTTCCTCCCATGCTTGACTAGAAGTGATAAAAAAAATTGAGGGCTTCCCCCAGTGTGCCCACAAAATAACCCACTAACTATTTGTTTTAGTCAAATACGATGAGAAGGATTTACAAGTGTAAAAACTTCAAGATTCGCGCGCTCTTTTTGCGCGACGTCATTGTATACCGTTTCATACAAAGAAGCGACTCTCTGACTGAGTTGCATACTAAGTGTTATACAGGGGTTCCCTCTATCTAACAGAAACTCGATGCGCATAAACTTATTTGGCATAACACACTTGGCAGAATCTTTTTTAAACGAATATTTTGTAGGCATAAAATTTATTTAACATTATTGTTGATGGGCAGAATGTTTACATGTCCGAATTAACAATGGCATACTGTTAAGATGGCAGAATTTCATTTGGCACAATTACCTTTGGCATAATTTTGTTTCGCATACCTTTTATTAAGTACCACGATTATTTAGTATAACTTCACTTGCCATACTAGGAAGAATTCCATTTTAAATAATTTCGCTATATAAATGAATAATGCCGACCCAAAATATCACCTTTGTATCTTCAAGTCCAATCAACTCAGTAACCTGAAATTTTAGGGCATTTGAAGCATAACATTTTTTGTTCATCTTTACGTTCCCTATCCATTTATATAAGTACTAGCGGCTCGCAGTTTCACCCGCGTGGTTCCCGTTCCCGTGGGAATATCGGGATAAAAGTATTCTATGGTCATAACTAGGCAATCTACTGTGTAACCAGTTTCCTCCAAATCCATTAAGTAGTTTTTGAGTTTATTCGTTGCAATCAAACAAACAATCAAATCTTTCATCTTTATAATATTAATCATAAATAATATAGAAGTAGCTTGCGACAAATGAAAAAAAAAAAAAACAATATCTTGAACGAGGTACGAGAAGCCTTCCGCGGCTGGAAGACGGCCGAGTGAATATGATCATCATCCCAGACGGCCGACACCGTGCAAGGTTGAGTCATCAACCGGTAGACCTTCATGGTTTCACTACTGAAGATTGAGGGTGCCGTACGTACTGCCGTGCCTACGCCAGCCCCCATACTCTTGATACGATCGCATTGAGATCCAGATTAAATTAACGTCAAAAGTCAGTAATTAGGACATAAAATAATTAAACAAAACTTGAACTTAGTAAATAAAGTAATAACGTAAGAGTAACTTTGTATTCTAGGAATCGGTTGTAGCGTCAATCAAAATCGAATCAACGTCGAAATCAGTAAGTTATAATTATTGACATTCAATTTCGATCTCAACGCGATCCCGTCAAGAGCAGACCAGCGGCCCGACCGCCTAACGGTATAGCTTGTGCTATCGCTATAGCTATCAAACTTCAAAGTCTCATAATTCCTCCATATTTCCTTTCATCTATTGGATTCACTATTGCATTTTTAGTATGAAAATGATAGCGTCAGCGAGAGCCCTTGTAGGGGGTTGCGGGCAGCGCAGGACCGATCGTCATGGAGATCCTTGGGGGAGACCTATACCCAGCAGTGGGTGTCGTGTGGCTGAGACGACGAATGTATGATTGCTTTTTATAGAAAACCTACCTTCTGCAATGGTGACAAAGGTCAAAATAGCGTAGATCAGTGACAAAAAAAAGTATGTACGAGCATAGTTGACAAATTGTCGACTTGTCAAGCTTTATGAAACAGAGCCCTGGTGTCGAGTATCCATAAGCTGACTTACCTCGATAACAAATGTGTGAATCCAACGTAGGCCTGTTCAAAAGCCCCTCTGTGCTTAGTCTCCGCTAGCAACTCGGTGAAGTGGTCCCCTATAGCGATGACTTGGGACTGGCTCAGAGTGCCGTAGGCTCGGCCTTCGCCCTGGATGGTGAGGCGGGACACGGCGCTGCCCAGGAGGAGGGATACCTGGGACAATCATAATAATATTTATTACGTAAAAGACTAGCTTTTGTCCGCGTGGTCATTCAGAAGATCCCTAGCTATAATAGGATTTTTAACCGGAATTAAAACTGTTTGACTTTTTTTTACCCTGGCTTTAAACTATTTATGTGCAAAATTTTATCGAAATCAATTAATGCGCTTTTATGCGTGATCGAGAAACAAACATCCAAACTTTCGCAATGATGCAATAAAACCGGTCAAGAGCGAGTCTGGTTCGCGCACCGAGGGTTCCGTACCATCGTTATATATTGTCCCCATACATCGACATACCAAACGAAAAGCAAGTAAGTAAAAAAACACTTTTTTAAGATTTCTAAAAAAGTATGTTATTTAGAGTGATATTGTTTTATTTTTCCTGAAATCTTTACATAAACTTCTATCACATTGAATAATTTTTCTGTATGTAAACTTCGGAGATAAGGGGAGGGGGAGGGACAGTATTTTTTTTACAATTTTATCAAACGTCGAAAACTATGCGGCCTTAAAACAAAATTTTTTTTTTTTGAGAATGTGCAAGCAGTGCTCTTTCATATGATATCCCACCATGCCCTAGTAGCCACAATTTGAATTTTTAAGACCACCTGTTGTCAAAAAAAAAAAGATCTTTCTTAATTGCAATGTAGTTAGGAAAATGTCATCTAAAACTATTCCAAATTTCAAGTTTATAGCTTAAGTAAATATTGAGATATCCAGCTGTGACAAACAGACAGACGGACTAATTCGCAACACAAGGGTTCCTTTTTACCATATTGGTACGGAACCCTAAAAATGGGTACAGACCTCTTTGACGGTCCTCCACGCGCACAGCAGCAGCATCTGCGCCGTCACGGGGCCGCTGCGGGGAAACACAACGTTATATTAAGCCAACTTGACCGTTCTTCCAAGCCTAATTAAAACACGAGAGTAGCGAACTTGATTCCTCTACCTGTTTCCGTCCTTTCAAGGCCGTCTGACGTCACATGCGGCCCCCTACCACCGATACGTGACGTCACATCCCCTTCCACCGCCAGTCGCCGCGGTTGGCGCGGGTTCGAACATTGGCGTTCTAGATTCCGAACAAGTGAAGTCGTACATTACTGCGTAACGTCGTGTTAACGACCTTTATCTAAAACTATTATTACGTACAACAAAGTAAAAATTATTTTCCATTCTTAAAGAAAAAATTCTACCCACATTATTCGTAGAAAAATTAACAAGTAAAGTAAAATTTTCCGTAACGATTTTAAGCAGTTTTAATGTTACTTTTAGCATAACGATTTAGAAAATAGTTTTTTCCGTTCATTATTGTAACGATCTTAAGTGTTTTGGAAAACATTATAACGGTTTTACCGTTCGTAATTTTTCTTTATTTCAATAAATAATCTTTTTTCACGACTTTCGCAGCCGTGTGTTTCGAAAATAGATTATAATGGACACAGGGCCGTCCACCAGCAAGACGGGATTGGAGAAGCAGGTACACGACCGGCAGAAAAGGAAAAGAAAGTTAAGTTCGTCACCAAGTGAATCGTCAAGTGAATCGTCATCTTCATCATCGAGTGACAATCAAAAGAGGAAATCTCGCAAAAGGCGCCGTAACCAGTACGACCGTAAGTTTGACAAAATTTTTGACGAGCTTAGTAATCTTAAAAATTATTTTGCCTGCCCAAGTGATAATATCGAAAACGAACCCGTCGATCATGTTGACCTTAATATCAGTGGCGAGTTATACCATGATAATGATGCAGCATCTACCCTCAATACGAAAGATCAAAGCGTTGATTTTAATTTGTCCTTGTCAACGAAAATTAAGGAACCTAGCATTCCGATTGCATGCCCTGAGTATTTAAAGATTTTAGAAGAGGTTCAAAGACTCGGCCATGTCGACTGGAATAACGTTAGATATTCGGACGTTCAAAAACAATATCAACGTTCACCCGGGTTTACGGCACTCGAAGCGAACGACGAGGTTAAACGTTTTGAACCGTCCCGAACGAATAAGAACCTGGATAAAACTTTCTCGAGTATAACCTTCGCCCTACTCAAACAACGCGAAGTGTTGGAACGCGAGTTCCGAAACTTTTTTACAGAGGCTCGGGAAAACGATGGCTTCGGTTATGATCTCCTCCACGAGAAGATCTCTAATATATTCGCCAACGGCGAATACATTAAGACATACAACGACACGCTGCAACTCGTCTGCGGTCACCGCGCCGAGATCATACAGCATAGAAGAGAGACCATACTTTCGGCAGTGAAGGATCCGTACAACAAGGGCATCCTACGTAAGATCCCACCTACCACGAGTAATCTCTTCGACGCTGACAAGCTCGGAGCCGCACTCGACAAGGCCGGAGGAGTGTATTTAACATTTTGGGTACGAGACCGCAACTCATCTGCACCGCAGACCGGTCGGGCCGCCTCGCCCCGGCCGCCTCGCCCCGGGGCCGGCCCCCCCCGAGCGTCCGTGCAGCGCCCGCTTAGTGCCCGACCTCCCCCCGGAAGAGGTTCCTTTCGTGGAGGCAGAGGTCACGCTCCCAAAAAGTACACCGAGCGGCCTCCCCGCCCGCGCTCTCCCGCATCCCACCGGGATCGGAGAGGTCCGGCGCCCCGCCGCCGAAACTGACTATGCCGACACTTTCCGTGCGGGCCGGCTCCACTTATACCGATCGCAATGGCGACGCCTGGGAGCACCGCAATATATCCTAAAGGTGATAAAGGGATTTCGCATATCGTTCGAATCCATGCCGCCGCTGAACCCACCGGGTGCCGGCAACATTCCGACACCTCCTTCTCCAGAAATGACGGAAATCATAAGCGAAATGACGGAACGAGGCATTCTCGTTTCGGCGACACCTGGCCCCAGCTTTATATCGTCAATGTTCCTGCGGCCGAAGAGCGACGGCATCCTTCGACCCATTTTCAATTTGAAAAACTTGAACCGATACGTCCACGTGGACAAGTTCAGGCTCATAAACGTACACCGCGTTCCGGATTTCTTGCAAAGTCAGGACTGGATGGTGAAGCTGGACCTCCATCAAGCATACTTCCACGTACCGATTTGGCCAGCACACAGGAAGTACCTAAGGCTTCTTTACAATGGCAAGCTGATGGAGATGACCTGCCTTCCTTTCGGCCTGAGTTCTGCGCCGAAAACCTTTGCCTGTCTGACCAACTGGATCGGCGAGTACCTAAGAAGTCGAGGTATAAGGATGCTAATTTACCTCGACGATTTTTTCTTGGTAAACCAAGACAAGGAGCATCTAAAGGAACATGCTGCCCTAACGACCAACACTCTAGAATCATTAGGCTGGCAGATCAACTGGGGCAAAACTGTCCTCACTCCGAGAAAAGCTGTAGAGTTCCTGGGTGTAATTTGGGACACCGATCGAAACGAAAAACGCCTCCCAGACAGACTCGTGCAGAAGATTACTTCTCTGACGACGAAAGCCCTCCAGCCTCAACGAGTGAACCTACTGGAACTCCAGAAAATAATTGGCACACTGAACTTTGCCAGTTTCGTAGTTTCGAGGGGACGGTTACACTATCGCAATTTACAACAACAATGCAACGCATTACTGAAAAGGAACACAGGCACAGTACGGCTCTGTCAAGGCGCTATGAACGAGTTACAGTGGTGGAAAGACAACTGCAAAAACCCGTCACCGATCCATACGCCGCTGACCTCCCACTATCTGACCACAGATGCGAGCGATACTGGATGGGGAGCCATGCTAGACAACGAGAGCCTATCAGGATCGTGGAAACCAGAACAAAAGAATTTGCACTGCAACAAGAAAGAAATGATTGCAATCCGGAACGTCCTAGAACAAAAATGTCACCTACTGAGCTCATCAGCAGTGCTCATTCAGTGCGACAACAAGACCGTCGTCTCGTACTTGCGCAACGAAGGAGGAACACAGTCGACAGCACTAACGGAGCTGGCACGACAAGTCTTTCTCATTCTGGACGAATACCAAATACACATGCCGATTTATCATTTGCCAGGTCAGTACAATTGCCACGCAGACAGGCTATCTCGGAACGGGGCTCCTCCGGAGTGGTACCTATTGCCATGTATGACACAAATAGTCTTCGCCAAATGGGGAACGCCGGAAATCGACCTCTTCGCGTCGAAACAAGCCCACGTAGTAAAAAACTAATGTACACTGGACAGGAACGACAAAGAAGCGAAGTTTCACGATGGCTTGGGACGAA
Source organism: Chrysoteuchia culmella (assembly GCA_910589605.1). Classification (NCBI taxonomy): domain Eukaryota; kingdom Metazoa; phylum Arthropoda; class Insecta; order Lepidoptera; family Crambidae; genus Chrysoteuchia; species Chrysoteuchia culmella. The sequence goes on from OU342657.1 coordinate 843,770, forward strand.
AATGGAATTACTCCCTTGCATGGGTATTCCCCCCTCCTTACTTGATCCCGAAAGTACTGGCTCACCTCAACACAGCTCGAGGAACCTATCTCGTCGTAGTTCCACGATGGGAAAAGGTTTACTGGAGGCCAGATCTGAAGAACAGAGCCTTGGCAGCCCCATTCACCATGACAAACCCATACCATGCGTTGATAGACACCTCGACAAATCTTCCACCCTGCAACGCGAAGAACATGATACTGGAAGTATGGAAATGTGGGGGTGGGGTGAGGCACTGACAAATTGGTCCAGTGAACAAAGATCCTTGCTAATGTCCAGTTGGCGCTCGTCAACGCTTAATACGTACCGCCCCGCATGGGCGCGATGGCTTAAGTGGTCGCAGCAAAACCAGATCCAAGCAAACAACCCAAACGGATCCGATTTAGCAAGATTTTTAGCGGATTTGCACCAGAAAGAAGGTCTTGCCTTAAGTACAATCCAAGTACATAAATCCGTAATCTCAACGTTTTGTGACCCAAACAATAGGTATAAACTGAGCTCCCACTCGCTGGTTAAACAAGTACTAAAAGCTATTGCTTTAGCAAGACCAAAGCCACCTAAACCACCGATATGGGATATTGACGTGTTAGCTGAGCACCTATCTAAGAAAAATCCTAAAACAACTAGCCTATTCGAAGCAGCTAGTCAGCTTGCAGCCCTTCTATTGCTGTGTTCCGGTAGAAGAATCCACGACCTAACCTTACTTAAGATATCTCCACAACACTGCAAGATATCAGATAATAGCATAATACTATGGCCTGATCACGGCTCAAAAACTGATACCGCAGAGCATCGACAATCTGCCTGGAAGCTGTCAACGAATGAAAAGAACAAGGCGATTGACCCTGTCCACTGGATTAAACTACACATACGATTGTTTCAAGACCGCAGAAATAAAACCGGAACAGAATGTCTATTCGTCAACATTCATGGAAAGCCCAAGCCAGCATCTAGGGCAGTAATAGCTGGATGGATAAAGCGTCTCCTCCAAGAAGCCAGAATAGAAGCAACTCCAGGAAGCTGTAGGGCTGCGGTAGCATCCAAAAATTGGACCGAGAACTTCTCCCTAGAGGACATTCTAGCTAGAGGTAACTGGAAATCAGCCAATACATTCAGGAAATTCTACCAACGCGAAGTGATCCCCTACTTTAAAGCTAGCGACAATAATTATACATTAGTCACAACTTTATTTAGTCCAGTTCCTGACTAACGTTCAGACAACAACTGTTAATTTTCTTTCTAGAACTTGTGAATCTATCAATCAGATGATTTCAGAGAATGTACTTATATTTCTAATTAATCACATGTGTAACTTATCCGAATTATAAAACAAATAAAGTTTGATTTTCATACTGGATTATACATTTTATTAAGCCATACGCTAGCAACTAAGATAGTTATCAACATTCAAAATGCTATAATCTTTCTAGCACCTATATTATCGAAGCTAATTATTATAATACTACCTATCAGTTTCTGATATACTTAGATTTATTTATCACATTGGCGTACTTCCACCACCAGGCTTCAACAAACACAACTCTCATGTTTTAATTAGGCTTGGAAGAACGGTCAAGTTGGCTTAATAGCAACGTTTTACCTACCAATAAAACGTTTATTAAGCATACTTACCTTCTTCCAAGCCTAATATTTTTAATTCTCGCCTGGTGAAAACATTCGAGCCAATGATCGAACCCGCGCCAACCGCGGCGACTGGCGGTGGAAGGGGATGTGACGTCACGTATCGGTGGTAGGGGGCCGCATGTGACGTCAGACGGCCTTGAAAGGACGGAAACAGGTAGAGGAATCAAGTTCGCTACTCTCGTGTTTTAATTAGGCTTGGAAGAAGGTAAGTATGCTTAATAAACGTTTTATTGGTAGGTAAAACGTTGCTATTAAGGTGGAACGATTAAGTTACAAAAAGCTGAACGGTCGTTAGATGGCGCTACTGTCGCTATTTAGTAGTTTTTATTTATTTGTTAATTGTTCTTTGTATCTTTTTAACTCAAAATACTATTAGCGCATTCTATAAATAAATATTGAATTTTCGAAACCAACATTTATCTTTTTGTAGTACATAAATCATCCAAATATCTCGAGAGAGTGTTTCTGTCTCCCAATTTTTACTAATCACTCACACATGCATACCTTATTTCTGAGTTTCTTGTAGTAGAATATTTCGAACCAGCTGAAAATGATAAAGTAGCCCAGCGGTCTACGTACTCGGCTTAGATATCAAAGAGTTAGGGTTCGAGACTTCTGATGGTAGATTTTTTTTTTATTATTTATTTTATATTATTGTTTATTTAAATAACATCACAATATTAATTTTGATGTATAAATTGCAACAAATGCAATTGCAACTTTTTTAAATTGCACAAGTGACAAGAATGTAATTGATACTCTAAATTTTAAGATTTCTTAGTGTGTTTGCCCATTATAATATCTTTTTTTTAAACCACTGCTGAACAGATTTTGATTTAAATTGCAGTGTTTCCTCAATCAAAAAAAAGTGGTGGTGGTTGTTGGATCATCATGTTACCGTTTTCTATACTTCTATACTATATAATATTACTAGCTTCCCGCCCGCGGCTTCGCCCGCGTGGACTACACGACTTATGCTATTGTGGGTTATCCATAAGAGATAAACATAAACCACCGCGGAGTTTTCTGTAGACATTTTCAAGGTGTACAAATACTTATTACCTTATATTGATAAATCTCGTAGGGTTCAGCCTGCGTTTGCAATGTAAGCGGAAAAAATGTAATTATTTACGACATCACATTAGAAACCTTAAAAATTACAGTATTTCTCTACTATATATTGAAGGTTATTTTACCTTCCTCTTGAATCACTCTATCTATTTAAAAAAACCGCATCAAAATCCGTTGCGTAGTTTTAAAGATCTAAGCATACATAGGGACAGACAGCGGAAAGCGACTTTGCTTTATACTATGTAGTGATAAAGAGGAAAGATGTGTATGTATGTATGTAATGAATAAACTCAAAAACTACTGGACTGATTTCAAAAATTCGTTTAGGATGCTACACTATCCCTGATTAACATAGGCTATATTTTATCCCGATATTCCCACGGGAACAGGTACCACGCGTGTAAAACCGCGAGGATCCGCTAGTACAATACTACAATACTATTATATTAGTTTTATTTAAAATCAATACATTTAGCTCCTTTCGGTATATTGGCGCGTATATAAATTTGCGCAAATGATCATATTTTGTCTACTTGTTTGTTAGTTACAATCTCCATTTTATATTATAATAGTTTTGGAATCAAGCTCGAGACGCCATTTTTATACTTACTCTTTTTGTTTACTTATGTGGTGAAATTTTACATCTTGTAAATCTTGTTAAATTCTACCTTTAAAGCTTTAATTTACTGCGATAATTTATTATGGTGATGTAAAAACTTAGAAGCTTGATTTTTACAGTTCGGGGGAACCATAGACTTAATGAAATTGTATTATTCAACAAATACTTAATTCGTAAAGCAGCGCAGCGAACACCGGGGTTGCAAATAATAAAATATCTATTGTGTTTCGTTTTCCGATGCCTGAGAGGTTATAAAATAAAAAATGCTAACCTCTTGTGTATCTTAAATATGTACTATGTAATGTTAAGTACAATCTAGATAAAAAGTGCTGAGATAGCGCTCACATTCATTCATGCGCTGTACGGTGAAAATGGTTTTTGAAGGCTAACTGACCAATAATTGAGGCAAATTTAATTACATTTGTTCATTCGAGCAAACGGCTTTTCGTGTAAGAGTCTTTCACGTTATTAGCTTTTCGCGCAAATGTCCTGATTCATAGTCGAAACATCAATAGTCAAGTGATATGTGACGTCCACAGATATCAGAATTAAGGTCAAATTCATGTTTTGTATTTGGTTTAGTCTATGTTTATCTCTATCCTATCATCATACTTATGATGTTTTGAAAAGCTAAGTAAAAACATCATAAGAATTAGTACTTGAATACTTAGATTGTTTTCTTAACTTTCTTAACGGTAAAATCAAAATTAAGTCTGTTATTGTCATTTAATACGTTTAAATTGTAATATTAATAATAAAATAAATCATTAAGATCGTTAAATCATTAGGATGTACGTAAAATAAATCATTTCTAGTCAGAAAATAAATTTCACTCAAAACTGAAATATTTCAACCCGTTTTGAAAGATTTCATAAGTTTCGTTTATATTTCATTTTCATTTCACTGAAATTTTAGTCAGTAGCATTGACCATCCCTAGTCACAACAACACAACGAAAAAACACTATAAACAAATGACAAATACGGATCGGTCGGTGTTGTCAGTACGTAGAATGTGATTCCGGACAATTTAATACCTATTTGAAAAAAAAAATATTTAAATATTAAGTACGTTACATAATACAAGTAAATTTTATTTGCACAAAGCAGATAAAATTTTCTTTTCTTTTTTTTTCTTTATAAAATCTTATTTTCCATTTTTTGACAGTGATGGGAGAAAAAAAGTTTTACGCATAAAAAACAAAATGTAAAGTCGTGTTTAGCATTTTTTCAAAATCGGAGTCAGGATAAATCCTACAAATCACAACTTTATATCATAATCCCAAAGTAAATTATTACTGACGAAACTCATCTCTTTTGGGACGCAACGGCAACACAGCTGAAAAATCTAGTAAAGAGAAATTTAAACAATTATTAAATCGAGACAAACGTAAGAGCGGCAACTTCGCGCGTTACGCGTCTTAGCCGCATGGAATGGCAACGTCGCGATTTTTGTATACGTACACGACATTTGTCACATACACACACGTAATATTTGCAAAAATTTTGTGTTCATTTATAGGTGATTTCTGAATGAAACAATGTTTGTTTATTAATTAAGCGCAAATGAATACCCGAAAAGAAATAGTTGCACATATATTTAAGTATTAATTCTGTTAATCTACAAAGATTATCTCGACTGTTTTTTGTATGAAAATCGTTCCACCTTAATAATCACTACGAAATACGACTTATTGGATATTTTTTTATGAACTACGGGGAGACTCTTAGCCTTCATCACACCTGATGTTAAGTATTGATAAGGCTGAAGATGGAAGCGTGCCTCTCCCGGAATCCCCGATCACTGAGGAACTGGCTATCTTATCTTTAAGGCGATACTCGAAAAAAATATGCTAAAGCAATGAGAAAACGACGCCCACGGGAGCGAGACCGATTTTGCAGATTAGACAAAAAAAATCGCAAAAATCACTTTATATTAAAAAACTACAGCCATTTATAAATAATGCTTCTATACGATCCTAAATATTATTGTTGTCCAATTTATCAAACCAATTTCCAATAGTGTAAGTAACCCCATTAGGAATAATCTTAAATTTTCGTATTTTTTATAGGTATTTTCAAAAAGAAAAAGTGTCGAGGCAAAATTATAAAATCGTGTTTTAACTATACGAATCTAGATAAAGGTATGAAGAAATATATATGTTATTACCAGATTTGTAACAACTGTAACCGTGCTATGGATTTATATTAAAAAGTCCATACTTTTTCCGAGTAGCGCCTTAACTGCCGGATCACAACAATGGTGAAAACATTGTTGTTATGGCGGGCCTGCATGCGGGTAACTGCTCCCATGGATGCAAGGGCAGGTGTCCGTCGGGCGCGGGTGGTGGAGCACTCGCCCTGGAGTAGCGGCCCGCATGCAGCGAGATATTGTGGCGGATATAATCGAGCTCTACTGCTCGTCTGGTGATATCGCCCTGTTTTATTTTATTTTTTCTTTCATGCTGTTCTGAGACCGGGGGTGAAATAGAATGTGCCAGTCGTTAGCATTTCAGTACAGATTGAAAAATCGGCCAAGTGCAAGTCGAACTCGCACATGAAGGGTTTCGTCTCTCACCCAAGGTTGCCTGGAAGAGATTGCTATGTAGCAATAAGACCGCCTATTGTGTGTGTATTCTCTGTATGTGTTTGTTTTTGTATCGTGTGCAATAAAGTTTATATTATTATATTAAATACACCTACCTACCCAAAATGCCACTATAATTTTTCGTATGCAAAAATAACTTTGTTTTTCATAGTGTCTGTATGAATGACAAAGTTATATTTGCGGTTTTGGCAAATGTGCTATAGCTCTGAAACTGCATAATATTTTCGTTCAAACTAATTTTCGTTAAAAGTTTTTATAAAGGTCTACAGCATATTTTTTATTTCAAAAGTTAGAGGGGGGGGGGGGGGAGAGGGGGAGGGGGACACATTATTTCACTTTGAAAGTGAAAAAATGTGTCATTCAAACGGTTGGCTTTGAGAAAAAACTGTTTTAGGAACCTCAATATATTTTTTTAAGATCTATCTATAGATATACACGATATACATGATACACGTATACACGATAGATAGGTATACCCGTATACACGATACACGTATAGGTTTGGAATAAAGTGGCTGTGACATACATCGATTTGGCCGAATCTATAAGGGTTTCGTTTTTTGCCTTTAGGCTACGAAGCCCTAAAAAGCCTATCGATGGACAAGCTATATTCCGAAACTCGTTTAAGCGATAAGCTATCCCCGTCACTATTGATTCCGGACAAAATTTTAGACACAACAGATGCCGAGTAAAGCGTCGCGTCGAGGTGTACCTATGAAATTAATATTTATACATTTACCTCTCAAGCTGCACTCTGCCGATGTCGCAAATGATTTATAGTGTGAGTGTATGTATGTATGTATGTATAAAACATAACGGCCGTACCTGCAGTGCCCCGCAGGGCCCGTGTCCATGGGCAGGTGCCCCTCGGGCGACGCGTTGTTGACCACCCGCCCCGCCAGCGCCGCCGCCCGCGCGCAGCTCGATATAATGTCCGACACCAACGAGCTCCACTGCTCGTCTGATGATATCGCCCTGGTAACGACGTTGCAATCTTAGTGGTGGTTCGCAAGCCTCGGTAGCTCAGCGGTTAGAGCATTGGACCGGATTTCCAAAGGTCGCGGGTTCGATTCCCGTCTGAGAATTCACTTGTGGCCGAGTTAATTTTTTCCAATATTTTTCTATTGTGTCCTATCGCCGTTATTCGAAGCCTAGATAAACATATTTTGAGATAGTCCTTCCGTTTCCGTTCAGCTTCAATTTTCTTATTGGCTAGTCTTACCACGTGACGTCACATCCGAGCGACGTCATACCTCACCCCACCAAGTTTACCAAGCCGCCATTGCTGCTTTCCCGCGCTCATTGGCGTCCTTTATTCGGAACCGTTCACTTCGCAGTTTAAACGCTGTTAGCGTTCGAAATTTAAAAGTAGATAAATTCATATTTTATTATTTAGTTGTTCCTTTTTCAAAAAATGAGTTCAAAACCGAATAGTAATGTTCGTAAAGATAGTGTTAGCGCTGATTCGGATTCGAGTTCTACGACGAGTTCACGCGGGTCATCGCCTTCAAGGCCAGTGAAGCGGAGATCGAAGAAATCACGTAGGAGCAAATATGGAAAAAGGCGCAAGATGAATACTGAGGTAATAGAGCACCTCAGTCAACAGGTCAGTGACTTAAAAAAAAAATTTTTGTATGGTAACGCGTATTACCCGCAACCTGTAGAAAATTTTCAATCGGTTGAAAATGAACCGGTTTATAAATGTGAAAATGTTGAATTTTTGCCTGATCCGCTACATATTGATTTTGAATTTGGCACGGTTCTTAAAGAACCTAGCGTTCCGGCTGCCACGGCGGAACATTTAGAGATTTTACAATCATTGCAACATTTTGAGTCGGAAAATTGGAATAGCTTTCGATATTTCGACATTCAGAAAAATTACAATGCTAAACCGGGGTTTGTCAATCTTGAGATTAATGACAAATTAAAAGGTTTCGTTGATAAACCAAATTATTTAGTTTCGGAGGAAAAGTTTTTAGCGGCCATGACGCACGCTTTAATAATGCAAAGTGCAGCTTTTCAAAATGGCTTTACAAAATTATTTGATTGGGTGAATTCGTGTGAAAGTTTAGTAATGACTGATTTTAAAGAAAATTGTACTAATATTTTCAAGGAAAATTTCCTAAAAATTTCCAATGATTGCTTACAATTAGTTTGCGGTCGAAGGGCTGATATTATAAAACAGAGGCGAGAATATGTAGTTAGTAATTTCGTAAAAGAGAAATATTTACGGGAGAGTTTTAACAATATTCCACCTACTTATAAGTTTTTATTTGATAAATCTTCTTTTTCTGAAATAATAAAAAATAATGGTGGTGTTAGTAAAGTTTTGAAATATAATACTTTAGTTTCTGGTGAAAAGAAAAATTTTTTTGGGTCTCAGACTTCACGGACTGGGCTTGTTGCAAAAAGCGGTCGATCCATGGCATCGCCCACTTTGTTTAAATATAGACCACCTTATGGTGTTACAAATTTCCCTGCTTACGCAAGTAACGGGGATCAATTTTTTCGACAAATCAGACCTCGCATGCCGGGCCCTCGATTCCAAAGACCACAAGGCTACCCAATGCAATATGCGGCGGGGCCGTCCGCCGCCGCCGCCGGTCCCAGACCGCACGCGCCCGCCGGTCCCAGACAACACGCGCCCGTCACATTTTCTGGAAGATCAAATAGAAAATATTGAGGTAGGGCAGGAGTTTCGAGGGGGACGGCTGGAGAATTATGTCGAGAAGTGGTCGTCACTGGGGGCGCCCGGTGTTCTTCTCGAAATTATATCAGGATATCGAATGCCATTCGGAGGCAAACCACCGCTTGTGTTACCGAAAGATTGCATACATCGGTATCGAACTCCAACATCACCGGAGATGGATCAGATAATTTTAAAATTAATGAATCAGAATATTCTGGAAGTGGCCCCCGAGACTCCAAGTTTTATATCAAAGTTTTTCCTTATTCCAAAAAGCGACGGGTCATGTCGCCCGATTTTCAATTTGAAGCGTTTAAATCATTATCTGAAAATAGGAAAATTTCGGTTGATTTCGGTGAATCGCATCCCAGATTTTTTACAAGCTTGCGATTGGATGGTCAAAATAGATTTGACTCAAGCATACAATCACGTGCCGGTAGCGGCAACCCATCGCTGTTTCCTTCGCTTAATATACCGAGGAAAACTTCTTCAAATGACTTGTTTACCATTTGGGTTGGCAACTGCGCCGAAAATGTTTGCTACGCTGACGAATTGGACTGCGCAAATCTTGCGCGAACGAGGTCTCAGAGTCGTAGTGTTCTTAGACGATTTTTTGATAGTAAATCAAAACAGAACGATTTTGATAGAACAGGTGGGAACCGCCTTTCAAATTTTTCAACAACTCGGATGGGAAGTCAACAGCTAGAAGTCAGTAGTAGTACCTCAGAAAGCAATAGAGTATTTGGGCTTAATGTGGGATCCGTGGCAAAATCGCAAATTTCTCCCAGTACAAAAAATTCGGAAGCTGCTTCATATCACGTCTCGATTAGTACAGTTCAAGAAAGCGACCCTGCGGGAGGTTCAGTCAGTAGTAGGTCTGCTAAATTTTGCTCGACTAGTAATCCCTCGGGGACGTCTCAACTTCAGACACCTGCTAAACCATTGCAATTCGATTTTAAAGCAACCGCTAAATACTCTTCTCGTTTAGCCGGAGAAAGTGATCTACGAACTTCAGTGGTGGCATCAAAATTGTCAAAAGGTGAGCAATCTGCACCCGCCGAGTATCACTCATTTTTTTTTTTTAACGACAGATGCTTCCGATCTAGGTTGGGGCGCAGAGTTAGAGGGCTGTCACATGAGTGGAAGTTGGGCACCCGAAGAAGAGCACTTTCACTGCAACCAGAAAGAAATGTTGACGATTCTCAAATGCTTAACAGAGTACGCTCCGTTTCTATGTCATTCGACCCTGATTCTACAATGCGACAACAAATCGGTGTTAGCTTACCTTCGAAACGAGGGGGGTACGAAATCGAAAACGTTAATGACCCTTACATATCAAATAATGGCGATAATTCAGTTTCGACATTCATATTTCGGCTCATCACATCCCGGGAAGATACAATGTAACAGCGGATCGTCTGTCTCGATTAAGTGTGTTGCCGGAATGGAATCTAAGTCCTTCGGTGACAGAGATAGTGTTCAAGAAGTGGGGTGTCCCGGAGGTAGATTTGTTTGCATCCCGCACGGCACACGTAGTCGACAGATATGTGACACTGGATCACCGAGACCAGGAAGCCTGGAAACACAACGCGTTCGCAGTGGAATGGGATTTCAAACTAGCGTGGGTTTTCCCTCCCCCAAACCTCGTTCCCAGAGTACTCATGCGGTTGAATCAAGCGAAAGGGATGTATCTAATTGTAGCCCCTCGGTGGCCACAGGCGTTTTGGAGAGTGGACTTGAAGGCAAGGGCGATTGCCCCACCCTTCACAGTTCGCAACCTAGACAAGGTGTTAGTAGACACGTCGACGGGCCGACCGCCACACAAGGTTCAGGAACTGACGCTCGAAGTTTGGAAATGTGGGGGTGGACAAGTTCATTAACAACGTGGTCAGAAGAACAGAAGAAATTACTTAATGCAAGTTGGAGAACTTCCACAATAGGGGTTTATAAACCAATCTGGAATCGATGGGTCGCGTGGTGCGCAGAAATAAATGTAGATTTTTGTAATCCTTCTCCAAGCGACTTGGCTAAATATCTAGCAGATTTACATTTAAAACATAAGTTAGCATATAAAACTATTCTTACACACAAATCCGTAATATCTACGCTTAGTAATGTTTATAGGAACGACCGCTTAAGTTCACATTTACTTGTCAAGAAAATCCTTAAATCTATAGCACTGCAAACGTCTACTCGTCGTCGGTCGGCTATTATATGGGATTGTCAAGTATTAGAGACATGGCTGTCGAAATTTAAGACGAAAATTTTAAATTTGTATGAAATATCTCGTCTCTGTGCGGTTATATTATTGTTATGTTCAGGTAGGAGAGTTCACGATTTAACTTTGCTAAGTGTTTCTTCAGAAAATTGTATAGTGAGTGATAATGATATAATATTTTGGCCGAATTTCGGTTCCAAGACAGATTCGGCTACACATATGCAATCGGGTTGGTGTTTATTACAGAACCAACAGAGTTCTTTTTTAGACCCTGTATATATGATAAAAAAAATTAATAGAAGCTGGTACAGATAGGAGGCGATTAGCGCCGACACACAGTTTATTTGTCACTGCATGTGGAGTGCCGAAACCAGCAACAAAAACTATAATTGCTAATTGGCTTAAGTCGGTTTTAAAAGATGCGGGAATAAATGCTTCCCCAGGTAGCATACGGTCGGAGGTCGCTTCTCGCAGCTGGTTAGATAATGAACCGTTGGATACAATAATGGCGAGAGCAAACTGGAAATCTAGTAACACCTTCTTAAAGTTCTATAGAAAAGAAGTAAGGTCAAGTAACGTAAAGTATGCATCAAAGGATAGTTTAAGAAATCAGTTTCAACCAGTGTAACGTAATTTCAGATGGTTATCAAGAATTGATGTTTTATTTTTGTTTATTTGAGCTTCGTTATATTTCATGTTTCTTGGCTATATTGCATAAGCATAATAATAGTAAATATAAAATAATAATGATTGGGAAATAAATAATTTTAAAGATACATACATACTTTCAGTAAATAAACCTTTTTTAATCACATTGGCGTCCTGTTCACCAGGCGATAACAAACAAGGTCTCAAAATATGTTTATCTAGGCTTCGAATAACGGCGATAGGACACAATAGGAGCGTTTTACCTACCATTAAAACGCATATTGTGTCCGGAGCCTTATTCGAAGCCTAGCTTTAAGGTCTGCCTGGTGCAGATTTTAACCGTAAGGGTTTTTGAGTATGTTCCAGATTTTGAGACTACAATGAGCGCGGGAAAGCAGCAATGGCGGCCTGGTAAACTCGGTGGGGTGAGGTATGACGTCGCTCGGATGTGACGTCACGTGGTAAGACTAGCCAATAAGAAAATTGAAGCTGAACGGAAACGGAAGGACTATCTCAAAATATGTTTATCTAGGCTTCGAATAAGGCTCCGGACACAATATGCGTTTTAATGGTAGGTAAAACGCTCCTATTTAAAATTTACCATAAGTATAAAAATAGCATTGAAAAATGCAAAAATTGCATTGCCCTCACTTAAAGAAAAAAAGGACTGGTTTCACTATCGATAGACGAGTCTTGGATAGCTATTTGGCAGATAATTTGGCGGTTGTAACATAAAAATATAACAAACTTTTCCATGTTTTTATTTCGTATTTTCTGTTAACTAAATGAAAAATAGTTCCCCGTGCTGCAACAATCCAATCCCCAAACTACGTGGGGCAAATCTTTAGACCAAAGATAAAAATAAAACAAAAAGCCAAGATGGCGTCTCTCTCTTGATTCCAACAAAATTCAATATTAATTATAATGTGCATCTAACTCAACAAAAGTAAGTGAAATTATTAACAATTTCTTCTATGCAAACCTTGTCCTACCAATAACGAATAACTAACCAACAACAAAAAACAGACTATCCAATTTAGTGAAGTCGTTTTGAAGTTATGCGGTTTCAGTAATTCATTTTTATTTATATAGTATAGATTATCTGCCAAAGCTGTTCGGAACTTATCTGTCGATAGTTAAACCAATCCTTATTTATGTAAAACTATAGTCTATTTCAGCTAGAATAATTCCTGTGACACTTCCAAATTTCACTGAATCGCGTATACTATGTCAGCAATTGTTTTTAATTTTATACTGTTGACCCAGCAGCACCAGTGGTTGCCACAGACAGTTAATTCTCACGCATTTCAGCCTGCATTCGCTGCAGTAGTATACCGGATAACTTGTCCAATTTAACAGATCACAATCCCTTTCAATTTTTCATTGAAAGATATACACGAGCATCACGCTACAACTATAAAGAAGTGTCATCTTAACATCGTTTAATTCATTCAAAAAGCAATTACGACTAAGTTACACAATGAGCGTTCCGCATGATTTTAACTAAGTAAGTATGTAGAACTATAGAACTGATAAATATATTACCTACAGTGAAAAAAAATTTCTCGATCCGACAAAATATGACACTGCTACAGCGATTTTAGTAATGCAGTTTTAAAAAACGCGTCGTAAATAGCGTAACATTCACGTGACGTCATTCGTCATAACGCTCGCCTTCTTTCAATAATATTTCATGTTTGATCGCGAATAAGTTCGTCATTTGTCGACCGTTTTCATAATGTGTAAAACGTTTCGACTGACTGTGGGTCCAGCAGCAGCAGCGGTTGCCGCAGGCAGTGCAGCAGCCCGTACAGGGGCGCGGCGCGTGCGCAGGAGACGCTTATTTCGTTCTCCCGAACTTCAGCCTGCACTCGTTGCAGTAGTACACTGGTCAAGGCGAACCAGACTGGCTCGGATTGTGCCCTGTAAACACGCAGGACTTCTAATAAGCACTTTTTAAATAAAACAATAATAGGCTATTTGACATTTTATGAAAATCCATTTTATATTATGTAGTGGAGTTTAAGGAACCCAGTAAAAGTTGTTTTTTTTTTATTCTGGTACATATTTGAGGAAAAATATCAAATAAAAAATTCAATATTTAAATAGCGCGCCAAAACGCTACTTTGACAATATGGCGCTGCAATGGGTTCGGTGACGTCACTTGCCTGTATTCTGCATATCATCCACATACGTAGGCAAACGAGGTTTACAAGCAGGTGACGTCATTATAAACTCGACGAATCAGGAACATTTTGTGTCACGTGACAAAACGTTTAAAAAATGCATTTTTATTTACGGATTTTTAAATAAATTTATAATTATTTTCAACTTACGTTAGTAAAAAACCATTTTTAAACTCATAATTTATACTGATAACAGTAATTGACACTTTATTAGCATTGTCAAATAGCATATTGAAATAAAACACCTTTTGCAAGTTTCAAGTGCACTATACAGGGTGTTAAAAGACCCATACCGAAGCTGTGATATATGGGTAGTGTACATCAAACTAAATAGATTATGTGAAAATAATTGCTGCGAAACGACTATAACTTTACGTAAAAAATGGTGTTATTTTTTCCACGCAATGGAACGCGTGCAACAACCGTTGCTTGTGTCTATAGAGCACGAGTAGGCGACCGGGGCCCTGTATCATTGAGTGGTTTTGATATTCATTGCCGTTTTATTATTTACAATAAAATAATGACTTTAATCCTCAATAGCTCCTTAACTATCAGTTTCCAAAGTTGGCTCCATACAAGAAAATGATAGTAACGATGGAGGAAAATATGTGGTATTCTTTTAGTTATGGGTGTTTTAACACCCTGTATGTACCCGAAACATATAAGTATTTGGTACGATACTTTTGGGTTGTTAGGATTTTTTTGGTTTCTCGGCGTTTCGTAACCTTTTCAGTTACCGTGGTCACGGGTTGACTAACTACTTATAAGTCATCGAAAGTGATAGACATGCTTGCAAGAATTGACCAATTCAAAAAATATATAATAAATAACATAGACGTAAAAAAATATGGAAAAACAAACAGCAATTTAATCACCGAACTATATCGAGATAGACGGTAAAAGTTTACCTACCTTGCGTGTCAAAGTTTGATCCACGGTCAAAGCTTTCAGACCTAAGTCAGTCCGCTTAAGGTTATTAATTTCGTGTGGTTTCTTGCCGTGAAAACACGAAATTAATAACCTATCTGTATTATGGATTCGGCTTATCTGAGATGTTGCTTAGGATATTTGTTAATATGACAGAAAAACGACGGTTGCTAGGCAACGAAGCCAGTATCCTAAGCAACTATCTCAGATAGCCCTATCCATATCTACAGATAGGTTATTAATTTCAGCCGTAAATCTCGCACGTGACGTAATCGTAGGTAAGCAAAATTCGACACGCTAGGTTCTCATACAGTTTGAAACGCTCTTTTCGTCAATCTCGATATAAGTCTGTGAATATTTGATAATACGTGTTTATTCCATGATAAAATTGGCGATTTGCCAAACAAAATCCATAATGGTATCTAAAGTTGAATACAGGGTAACAATTAATTTTAGCGAAAACAAAAAAACCATAGTGGAACAGAGGGCGGCGCCAACTAAGAAAACCAAAGGACGAAATAAAGTTGAAACTAAAAAGGTACCGAATAGAAGCCCAAATTAACCATTTAAAATATATTTTATAATACGTGAAGACTTATTGGCTGACTGTTGTTTATGGCTGTGACATACATCGGACATGAAGAAACTATAAGGGTTCTGTTTTTTGCCATTAGGCTACGGAACCCTAAAAATCAACTTTGTCTATGCGCTATTGGTCTTCCAAACATCAAATAAATGTACTTATTAAATAGAAAAATATTGGAAAAAAACAACTCTGCCACAAGTGAATTCTCAGATGGAACGTTTTTTCCAATATTTAATTAAATTTTAATTAAAATTTATCATAATTATAAAAGTCGGATTGAAAAATGCAAAAAAAAAAATTTTTTTGGAAGGCCATAGCAAATTACAACGCTCTATGATGAAATTCAAAGAAAAGTTTACTAACAAGGACATAGACAATCAAATGATAAAAAACTTTTTTTTAGTTTTCTAACTGCATTTTTTTTAAAAAACTAAGAGTATAAAACAAATCCAAGCTTATTATTTGATGATTTTTGAATTTTTATATTTTTCAATGATATTTTTATACTTATGATAAATTTTAAGTCTCGGTAGCTCAGTGGTTAGAGTATTGAACCGGATTTCCAAAGGTCGTGGGTTCGAGTCCCATCTGAGACTTCACTTGTGACCTAATTGATTTTATACAATATTTTTCTATTTAAAATTTACCAACCTTATTAGCTAACGAATTAAAAATATAATAATATTATACTAACTTGGCACCAGGATTCGCTTCGAGTATCCTCTCGGGAAGTTTCTCCTTCAGCAGCATCAGCTTGTGCGCGGCGGACACGCAGTCGGTGGGCTTCAGCGACGACGCTTGGCGTAAAATCGACTCTAGCTCGATGCACACACGGTAGCTTTTACTCTGAAAGATTGATTTTATTTTTCTGAACGACGGGGTAACTCTTAGCCATCATCAAATCTAAGGCTGAAGATGGAAGCGAGATAACAAGAATCCTCAACGAGATGGAGAGAATCCTAAATCACATACATACGTAAGTCCATCAATCTAGTTGTAGCCAAGGCTTGTATAGTACTTTTCTTAAATAATGCGCGGAAATTAAAACTTAGTAGTACCTAGGCAGAACTTTTTATTTTCTAGCGCTTAAGTGTTCTTTTTTTTTTTTAAGAAACAGATCTCTGTTTGCAAGCCAGTTCGAAATTAAAACCTTTGAAAGTTAACTCCTTGGTTGCCACCGCCTCCGTGGTCTAGTGGTACAACCACCAGTATAAGACCCAGGGGTCCCGGGTTCGATTCCCAGCGGGGGTACATATTGTATTCGGTTTGGTTAGTGGTAGGACTTGTTGTAAGTCCGCCTAGCTAGCTACCACCATCTTACCTAAGTCTGACGCCATAACAACAATGTTTTCAGCATTGTTGTGTTCCGGCAGTTAAAGATAAAATAGCCAGTTCCTCAGTGATCGGGGATTCCGGGAGAGGCTTGCTTCCATCTTCAGCCTTATCAATACTTAACATCAGGTATGATGAAGTCTCCCCGTACTTCATAAAAAAAGCCATGTTTCGGAGTAAAAGTTCAATCCAATTTTAAATTACTAATAAGTAATTTGGCCGCTAAACACGACAGATATGGATTTTCATACAACTTTTGCAGGGCGCTGCTCGCATGTATGTGGCCAGTACAGCAATATCGATTTATCTCGAGATATAAGAAGGTTATCAAAATAATAATGCTCACATTTCCAAGCATGTTTGAGAAAAACAATTAAAAGGGTTTTATTTATTTATATATTAAACATAATTGAGCAGGATTAACTCAATTACATAACCACGTTCATCATGTTTTGCATAGTTACTTAAAATACATAAGTAATACCCAGACCAACAAAAACAATCAATAAATATTTGCATACAAACACACCAATTATCTAGCCCACGTTAAATTTCATGAAGAACTGTGTTATGGATACTAGATAACGGATAAACATACTTATATACTTTTTGTTTGTAAATACTCACATATAATATACATATTAAACACCCAGACCAAGGCAAATACAGATGTTCATGCACACAAATATTTGTCTTGTCCGGGAATCGAACCCGGGACCTCTGGCGCAGAAGGCGGGCTAAGTACCCCTGCGCCAAACAGGGGGCTAATTGTCTAATTTTAAAATCTGTCCCAATCCCTTTCAATTCGTCATTTGAAAGATATTCACATACTTCAAACCGTCACTATCTGTCATTTGATAGGAATTGCGATCGGGACGCGTTTTGAAAGGTATTGAATGAACGAAATTGAACTGTCTTAGCCAAGTGGCAGATAAAAAATATCTTTCAAATGTATGGAGAGATGTAAAATGAAGTCTCATTTAAAACATCATTCGTTCCGAAAGGAATTGCGACTATAAGTTACACAATTCCATAAATCACTATCACAATCACAATACCCTTGACAGGGATTGTGATAGATTTTGAAATAAGACAATTAGAGGGCAGGTCGTCAAATATGTACCAGTACGCACGACGACATTTCAACCCTTGAACGGTGGTGTGTGCCCCAGCATGGATGTTATAATGGATGGTGATGATGTGCCTAACCTGCAGCAGTGGACGGGGACAGCTCTGCAATATCCTCAGTGCCAGCGCGCGGTTGCCATCGTAAGTGTCCTCTAAGCAGTGCAACAATCATAGATGATGATGACTAACCTGCAGCAGTGGACGGGGACAGCTCTGCAATATCCTCAGTGCCAGCGCGCGGTTGCCATCGTAAGTGTCCTCTAAGCAGTGCAACAATCATAGATGATGATGACTAACCTGCAGCAGTGGACGGGGACAGCTCTGCAATATCCTCAGTGCCAGCGCGCGGTTGCCATCGTAAGTGTCCTCTAAGCAGTGCAACAATCATAGATGATGATGACTAACCTGCAGCAGTGGACGGGGACAGCTCTGCAATATCCTCAGTGCCAGCGCGCGGTTGCCATCGTAAGTGTCCTCTAAGCAGTGCAACAATCATAGATGATGATGACTAACCTGCAGCAGTGGACGGGGACAGCTCTGCAATATCCTCAGTGCCAGCGCGCGGTTGCCGTCGTAAGTGTCCTCTAAGCAGTGCAACAATCATAGATGATGATGACTAACCTGCAGCAGTGGACGGGGACAGCTCTGCAATATCCTCAGTGCCAGCGCGCGGTTGCCGTCGTAAGTGTCCTCTAAGCAGTGCAACAATCATAGATGATGATGACTAACCTGCAGCAGTGGACGGGGACAGCTCTGCAATATCCTCAGTGCCAGCGCGCGGTTGCCATCGTAAGTGTCCTCTAAGCAGTGCAACAATCATAGATGATGATGACTAACCTGCAGCAGTGGACGGGGACAGCTCTGCAATATCCTCAGTGCCAGCGCGCGTTTGCCATCGTAAGTGTCCTCTAGGCGGTGCAACAATCAGTCCACATAGATGATGATGACTAACCTGCAGCAGTGGACGGGGACAGCTCTGCAATATCCTCAGTGCCAGCGCGCGTTTGCCATCGTAAGTGTCCTCTAGGCGGTGCAACAATCAGTCCACATAGATGATGATGACTAACCTGCAGCAGTGGACGGGGACAGCTCTGCAATATCCTCAGTGCCAGCGCGCGTTTGCCATCGTAAGTGTCCTCTAGGCGGTGCAACAATCAGTCCACATAGATGATGATGACTAACCTGCAGCAGTGGACGGGGACAGCTCTGCAATATCCTCAGTGCCAGCGCGCGGTTGCCGTCGTAAGTGTCCTCTAGGCGGTGCAACAATCTGTCCACATAGATGATGATGACTAACCTGCAGCAGTGGACGGGGACAGCTCTGCAATATCCTCAGTGCCAGCGCGCGGTTGCCGTCGTAAGTGTCCTCTAGGCGGTGCAACAATCTGTCCACATAGATGATGATGACTAACCTGCAGCAGTGGACGGGGACAGCTCTGCAATATCCTCAGTGCCAGCGCGCGGTTGTAGTGTGTGTGCTATACCTACTTTCACACACACACTTCTAACCTATATATAAGCCTTTAGCACATAATTATAGAGAGCATTTAACCACTGATCCTGTGTGTATTATTTTAATATTCCGTTGCGCCTCCATCCAACATCGCATGGCGACCCTGCCAGTGCTGCCTGCCGGCAGCGCTGAGCCGATGGTTTTTATAAATTAAATTCGTAAAAAACAAAGCTAATCTTTAGCAAAGGAACTGATATATAAAAAAAAACTACAATGTGCGTGAAAGTGTCGTTTTAACATTGAACAATACTTTTTAAATGTAACTTTAGACAGAGATGGCGCTGCTGTCATCCGTATAACATCAGCTCCGTATTAATTCAATTTGAAAAATATTAAAAGTTGTTTAAACCTAAAACTTACATATGAAACGTGAAGTGTAGTACGTAATTGTTAATATTTAACGTTTTTATTAAAAGAACTGCAGCGGATAACTAGAAAAGTGGTATCGAATAGTGCATAAAAATTGCGACCATGGTTTGTTATCTTCAAAAGTTACGAAAGTGATAAATAAATAGAAAAGTGACTACTAAATGTAAAAATACCAACTGTTCAGTGTAGTTGATAGAATAAATAATTCTGGAAGTAAAACTGTGATGTGAATTTTTTTTGTGTGCGGGCAAGATTTTAAGTAACATTCTAACTATACCCGTTCGTATGAGAGAAAAAAGATACAGTGACTCGCATGTATACCGATATTTCGCCAAGTCAACCTATGCAATATTGGTAGATTGGCGACTACTACAAATCTGGCTTGAGTTGTACGCCGCGGAGTCGGGTTCAAACCTCAGCCAGACATATCGATTCTAAAGTTGTTTTTTTATTTTTAAATATTTTATATTTTCGAGAACTGTTTTTCTTTTTTATTTTCTTTTTTTTTCTCAATATGGAAGATACGGTTACCTTTCGTAGAAAAATTATCCGCTCAAATTCAGAGAGAAATATATCAGAAATGGAAATAAATGATCTGAATTCAACTTTGATGGACACCACAATGAGAAGTATTCAGAGTGATACAATTCAAAGCTTTTTGCAGAATGACTCATACACAGAGCTTAAGGAAGAACTTCAGACTGTTAAAGACAAACTTAAGATTGCAGACATTGAAGTAGAAAATCTAAATTTGGAATTAAATGAATTGAAGGATCGATTGAAGGAGAAAGAAAAGCAGATTGAGACGCTTAAAAAATTGGCGACTGAATATCCTACCGCAATAAAGAACAAAAATTCTCCTTTAAAAAAGAAAATATTAAACATAGGAATGCGAATACCAAGAGAATCTCCAATTCATCACCATAGAAATATTCATCTTAATCTGAATTTAACACCAATCCGATACAATAAGAAATTAGCATCACACCAGGACTTCTATACAGAACTACCCATACTCAGAAAGGAAATTTCAGGTAGTTTGCTTGATAACCCAGGGCATTCGCAAACTAAATCAAGCGGCACGTATAATGTTCTACTAGACATAAGCGGCGAAAATAAAAAAAACAATAAAACCTATCACATTAATCAGGGAGATAAAAAAAAAATTGTCATTCTAGGCGATGAGCAAGCAAGAGGTCTTAGAGAACGGCTTCAAAAGTTAACTGGAGAAGATTTTATTGTATACTGTTATATGAAACCAGGTGCAACACTAGGCGAAGTTTTGAACACTGTGAAACTGGATTCATTACACTTAACAGAAAAGGACACTATTATAATTCTTGGAGGTTCAAACGACAGAAACCCGGAACTGCTTCAAGTAAGACTAAATATGTGGTTAAGTTGTGTACATCACACACAAGTAATTATTGGGGAAGTTCATCACAACTCTTTTTTAAATGTAGAAAAGCTCAATTATTTGTTTCGATTCATATCCTATAGGCATGATAATGTTCTATACTTAGGATTAGATTATAACGGTTGCTTTTCAAAAATATACCTTGCGCGATCTTTGTTGAAAGAAATATTGCACTTGGATTATGTTTATAAATTTAATCAGTATTCTTCAATAAAGAAAGCGACAGACTTCAAAATATTGGAAAGTAAGAGCACACAGACTGATATGTCCTACATTGTAAATAATGAACAGAAAACGGACGATATTCTCTCAAACTGTCTTCCGGAAATTTGTAATAATAGAAATGATTTATTTCGTGTATAATAATATTTTTGTATTGCACCAAAATATGAATGGTCTTATTAACAAATCAGATATGTTGACAGTATGCTTAGATGAACTGGAAAGTAAAAGTAAACCTATTGACGTTTTATGTATTACAGAGCACAATATGATTGATGATGATACATCAAATTTATTTATACCAAACTTCAAAATGGCGTCCTGTTACTGCAGGAGCAAACGATACGGGGGTTCCTGTATATTAATTGGAAATAAATTACATTTTAATAGCATTAACCATATAAACGACCTATCAATTCCTGGTGTTATAGAAATATCTGCGACTGAAATTCCATTACATGAACTATATATTGTCTGCATTTACCGGCCACCAAAATATGATACTCAAAGTTATTCTATTTTCTTTGATAAACTTCATACTGTACTATCCAAACTAACTTCAACGTCAAAGAAAATTATTCTTTGTGGTGATCTAAATATAGATGTTTTGGTAACATCTAAATACACTAAAGAATTAATTAATGTACTAAACTGTTATGGTCTTAGATTGCAATTTAAAGAGCCAACCAGAATGGCTAGTAAAACTTGTCTCGATAATATTGCGCATAACTTTAGGGGTTGCTTAGGAGAAGTATTAGAGTTAGGATTGTCTGATCATTCTGCTCAACTAGCTCGCTATCATGTAAAAAAGACTAGTTTACTAAAATATTGGTACATTATGAGGCGTGATTATTCATTGGAAAATCGGAAAAAATTTGTAGATAGTTTAAGTAAAGTAGGTTTTGATGAAGTATTTAATTTAAATGATCCAAATGACGCATATAATAAATTTGATGAAATTTTTAAATGTTTCTATGACTTATGTTTTCCTATTAAACGTATAAAATGTAAATCCACTGTCAAGCCCAAATGGATATCTCGGGGGATTAGAGTATGTAGTAAGCGTAAACGAGAACTGTTGTGGACATATAGAAAAAATCGCAACTTAAAAACAAAAAATGATTATAAAATGTACGCAAACCGCTATAAATCTATTTTAAAGTTGACACAAAAGGCACGTAATGATTATTTTATAAAAAACTCGTCGAACAAATGCAAAGCCACATGGAAAATCATAAATAAGTATAAGAATAATTTTCCGAAGGATAGTATTAAGAAAATAATTGTTAACGATGTAACAATTACAGACCCGATACATATTGCTAATGCATTTAACGACCATTATATCGATGAAGTAAAAGAAACAATTTCTAAGAATGACAAAATTAAAACTACCGTTCATATTCCGAAATCAGTTTTTATAGGTCCCACGACAGCTATTGACATAATTAAAGTAATTAACTCTTTGAAAAACACAAATAGTTCTGGATTTGATGGATTTGTAACGTCAGTCATTAAAGACGTAGCACATATTATTGCGCCAGCACTTAGCCATATAGTAAACTTGTGTATTGTAGAAGGTATCTTCCCGGAAAAACTAAAAATATCTGTAATTAAACCTTCATATAAAAAAGGAGATCACTACAATGTAAATTCGTATAGGCCTGTAGCACTACTATCAGTACTATCAAAAATATTGGAAAAGGTTTTCTATAAATATATCTATTCTTTTCTCGAAAGTAATAAAGTATTTGTACCGGAGCAATATGGGTTTAGGAATAATAAGTCCATCAACATGGCAGTTTACAACTTTTTGCTACAAGTATCAAAAAATGTTGATAAAAGAATTCCAACTGTTGCGCTTTATATGGATATGACAAAGGCGTTCGATTATGTAGATTTTAATATTCTATTGCAAAAGTTATACAACTATGGCATCAGAGGGAATGTATATAACCTGATCCAATCTTATTTAACAAATAGGTCACAAATGACAGTTATAGAGAAAATAGACAGATTAACAAAAACTGAAGTAGCTTATCGCTCCAAAATGAGAATGGTGAAGTTTGGAGTGCCTCAAGGTAGTATATTGGGACCTCTACTTTTCTTAGTTTATATTAATGACCTGCCAGCAGTTACTGACAATCATGTTACTCTCTTTGCAGACGATAGCACGGTTTTGTGTAGCGGTGGCACAATTCAATCATTAGAAAAAAATGTTAATGCTACTTTACTTTCTATCATGAAGTGGCTCGAGTCTAATAACCTTAAAGCTAACTTGGAAAAAACTAAAATAATGATTTTTAAACAGCGTAATGTCAATGGTACGAATGAGACGCAGTTAAAAATAACATACTCAGATAAAATAGTAACTGACACAAAAACAACCAAATTTTTAGGTTTACTTATTGATAATGATCTGAAATGGAATTCGCACATAGATCACGTTTGTAATAAGTTAAGTCAGTACTCCTATGCTCTTTATCATTTGCGTAAAATTGTCAATGAGAACGCTCTACTGACTGCGTATCATGGTTATGTTTCCTCTACACTTAGATATGCTATTATGTTTTGGGGAAATGCAACAAACAAAGAAAGGGTATTCAAATCACAAAAACGCTGCATTAGAGCAATGTACCATTTGAAACAAAGGGACTCTTGTATGCCTTATTTTAAAAAACACGAACTTCTGACTTTTCCATGTCTATACATATTTGAATGTGCAGTCTTTACTAAAGCAAATATAGAAATGTTTGAATTCTTCTCCGGGGCGCGACATAAAGATAAACTTCGCATGATTCCAAATAAATCAAAATTGCTGAGTGATAGCGTGTTCTGTAATGCATCGCGTATATATAACAAAATACCGGTATCAATACGAAATTGTAATGATGACATAAATTTATTTAAGCATAAACTGAAGGCATTTCTGATTGACAAGTGTTATTACTCCCTTAATGAATTTTTGACTGACTGTAATATATGATTTTAATTAATTGATTTATATTTTAGGCTATTGTTATGTAGTAAATTTAATTTAATTTAATGATAATGACGTTTAGTATAAAATTAATTTAATTGATATTTTTAATGAATACTGTTTCATCTATAAATAATGGGCTTTTTAAAGCTTTGACATTGTATTTGAATTTAAATTTTATTGTATGTCACATCGGCAGAAACCAGCTGAACCATTTTATATATTTTTTTTACAACCACCTAATGTACCTACCTGTGTTTCACAATAAATAATATTGACTTTGACTTTGAACTTTAAGGTGATTTTAATATAATTATTAAAGTGAAAATTGTAAAAAAAAATGCAGTTTTGAAAAAATAACTTATAAACTACGGAACTGAGAAAAGCTGTTAATAGAAGAAACAAAAATGTGTGTGAATTGAACAGTTTTATTTTTCATAATGTGACTTTAAAGTGTTTTTTATAAAATATTTAAATCGATGTGATTTTAAAATAATAAAAACGATTCTATGCACTCTGAACAAAAATATAGTAATACTAAATAACCAAATGGTGAATAAAAATTCCAATGACAATACAAAGTGATCGTAAATAATCGGTTAAAAAAAAGTTGCTGAAGAAATATCGAGGTCGAGGTGATGACCGTGCCGTCGTAAGTGTCCTCTAGGCGGTGAAACAATCAGTCCACATAGATGATGATGACTAACCTGCAGCAGTGGACGGGGACAGCTCTGCAATATCCTCAGTGCCAGCGCGCGTTTGCCATCGTAAGTGTCCTCTAGGCGGTGCAACAATCTGTCCACATAGATGATGATGACTAACCTGCAGCAGTGGACGGGGACAGCTCTGCAATATCCTCAGTGCCAGCGCGCGGTTGCCGTCGTAAGTGTCCTCTAGGCGGTGCAACAATCTGTCCACATAGATGATGATGACTAACCTGCAGCAGTGGACGGGGACAGCTCTGCAATATCCTCAGTGCCAGCGCGCGTTTGCCATCGTAAGTGTCCTCTAGGCGGTGCAACAATCTGTCCACATAGATGATGATGACTAACCTGCAGCAGTGGACGGGGACAGCTCTGCAATATCCTCAGTGCCAGCGCGCGGTTGCCGTCGTAAGTGTCCTCTAGGCGGTGCAACAATCTGTCCACATAGATGATGATGACTAACCTGCAGCAGTGGACGGGGACAGCTCTGCAATATCCTCAGTGCCAGCGCGCGTTTGCCATCGTAAGTGTCCTCTAGGCGGTGCAACAATCTGTCCACATAGATGATGATGACTAACCTGCAGCAGTGGACGGGGACAGCTCTGCAATATCCTCAGTGCCAGCGCGCGTTTGCCGTCGTAAGTGTCCTCTAGGCGGTGAAACAATCAGTCCACATAGATGATGATGACTAACCTGCAGCAGTGGACGGGGACAGCTCTGCAATATCCTCAGTGCCAGCGCGCGGTTGCCGTCGTAAGTGTCCTCTAGGCGGTGCAACAATCTGTCCACATAGATGATGATGACTAACCTGCAGCAGTGGACGGGGACAGCTCTGCAATATCCTCAGTGCCAGCGCGCGGTTGCCGTCGTAAGTGTCCTCTAGGCGGTGCAACAATCTGTCCACGTATTCTTCTCGCCACGTACTGAAACAAAAGAACACATTGTTGTAACATTTTTTTAAGGAAAACCGGGTTCGAAAATTTTCCATTCGAATGGCCAAATTACTAGTTAAGAATTATTCGAAAACGAAAATCATTCGCAGTCGCGCATCGCTAGTTAGAGATAAGATAGCCAGTTCCTCAGTGGTTGAGGATTCCGGGAGAGGCTCGCTTCCATCTTCAGCCTCATCAATACTTAACATCAGGTATTATGAAGGCTAAGAGTTTCCCCGTCGTTCATAAAAAAACATCCTTTAGTTAACTCATTTTACTGTTTCCTTTTAGTAAAATGAGCTAACTAATGGATTTAAGGTAGTTCGCCTCCAGGGCCCATAGATATTTTCCACCCTGTATATAACCTCGCACTAGGGACACAGTAACAATACCTGCTATATGATTCAAAAGCTAATTCCTGACAGCTAGCCAGCATCTGCAGCGCCCCCACAGGCGGCTGTAGTAAGCTCCACTCATCAAACTATGGATCAATTGTTTCACGACCGTTTTTTATCTATCGACTGTTTTGCCAACATGAGCAGTTCAAGGTTGAGCTACATATGTCAGTATATCAGCTATTTTCTTTTCTGACGCTCAAAACCAGCATTTGTTAAAGCGAGAAAGACTACCGATTCCTTCGCGTGCGGTTGCATTCCTGCTCTCTTTTGTCGCTCTAGCAAATGAAGATTTTGATGAAAAAAAAGGATAGCACCATAGGAAAGTGCGGCTTCCACCCTTATAATTTTGTTTTCCATAACTCTGATAGTTTTTATTTTTATTTATTGTTACTCGTACTAATTACCTGCAATACCCTTCCAAGGCCAACTCCTGGCAGTTGGCCAGTATCTGCAGCGCCGCCACGCGGCGGCTGTAGTTGGCTCCACCCATCAAACTCTCGAAGCATTGCTCTCGCAGCTGACCCACGAACGACAGGTAATAATCGACCTTATCGCCTTCGCATGTAGTGACATTTTGCCTTTTCAAGAGTTTATAGCTGTCGCCTAAACGTTTCATGAACTGTAAAGTGTTATAAATAGATAAATTATTATTTAAATAATAATATAGTAATAAACAAGAGTAACGGCACTCTACGCGACATTTATTATGTATAGTACATACAGTGGTGGTAAAATATTAGCAACACTAGACGATTTTCATACAATCGAGGTAATTTTGGAGTCTTGGTTCTCTGCCAAGGATTGACCGAGCTGTGATTTGGTAGGTTATTCTAGCAAACATTTTTAATTATCGACGGTTGAAACAGCGGAGATTTCCCAATTTTCAATACTATTACAGCGTCGATATTTGCTTAGAGAATAACCCCCCTGGATAATGGCCACCCAAGGAGTGAATGGAGGAGATCCAGATTACTATACACACCCAACTGATCTGATCAACATTCGTAAAGATGTAGGGATCAGAGTTTTCAGTATCAGAAATTCCATAATTTTTTATGCTATTTACGTTTTTTTAAACAAATCCATACTTCTCTCAGAATGTTGTTCAGATCAGTTGGTCAGATCATAATACCTATATAAATGAACAGGGGACACACAGGAACAAAAAATGTTATTATAATGTCCTTTAGTGTCACGTGAGCCAGATAATTAGAGTTAAAAATTAATAATGCCCACCCAATGTATCACATTTGTATCTATAACTCACTAACCTGATACTTTAGGGCATTATGTTGTTTTTTTTTGTAGATCTTTACGTTCCTTATCAATTTGTATAGGTATTATCATGCGACGCGAAAAAAATCAAAATGGCGGACCGGCGACATGTTACAGATAATACTTTTAAAAATAATGCTTTTTGACAGATGTATAAGCGATTCATGATTTAAAAGTAGCAATTATAAATATCTGTTACTTTTAGTTTCGAATTCGATTAGAGATTAGTTGATAATTTCTTGATTTCATATTAATAAATTACATACACATACCACCATAAAAACCTATTAATATTGATTACCTTGTTGAACAGTGCGAGCATGTGTTGCCTGAAATTAGGCGCTTGTGCATTGATATTGTACCGCAGGAAGTACAGGATCAAGTCCAACTCTTCTTTGTAATAGCACTCCGTGGACTTGGTGGACTCCGCCACCAGTGCCAGGCAGAGGATGCGAATCTGCAAATGGACAATAACAATAACTATTGAATAACTATTTGACGACCTCCGTGGTAGTGGTACGTACACCGGTTTCAAGGTGTCGCCTACTCCGAGGTCCTGGGTTCGAATCCCGGTAGGGGCAAATGTTTGTATGATGAATACGAGCATTTGTACCTGAGTCATGGATGTTTATTATATATTCTTATAAATACTTATATATGTATAATTATATGTATTTATATCCGTTATCCTAGTATCCCATTACACAAGCCTTACAGTGCTTACTTTGGGGTTAGGTTAATTGGTGAGAGTGTAAAAAAATATTTATATTTTATTTGCATTTATATTGAATCCCAACAAATATTATAAATGCGAAAGTGTGTTTGTTTGTCCTTACTTCACGTCCTAACTAAGTAACCAATCGATTTGTTTTTCGGAATAGAGTAAGTTGAAAAGACGGAGAGTAACATAGGCTACTTTTTATCCCGATATTCCCACGGGAACGGGAACCACTGTGGCTAGTTACCCATAAAATGCTTAGACAATAAGATTATTTTTATCGTCGTCGTCGTCTCAGCCACATGACATCCACTGCTGTGTATAGGCCTCCCCCAAGGATCTCCACGACGATCCGTCCTGTGCTGCCCGCATCCAGCGGCTTCCCGCGACCTTCACCAGATCGTCGGTCCACCTTGTGGGGGCCCCCACGGGGCGTCGTCCGGTGCGCGGTCGCCATTCCAGAACCTTTTCGCCCCAACGGGCATCGATTCTTCTCGCTATGTGTCCCGCCCACTGCCACTTCAGCTGAGCAATCCTTCGAGCGACGTCAGAAACTTTAGTTCTCCTGCGGATCTCCTCATTTCTGATTCGATCACGCAGGGAAACGACGAGCATAGCTCGTACAGCATCAGCATAGCATTATCTTTATATCTTTATTCAAATAGACTGAGGAAAATATTGACTCGTCAACCTTTTCCTATCACTTAGGGCTCCTGCGACTACGGGCGTAATCCCCTCCACCCACGGTCGCCCCAAGGAGGCGGTGACTATTTTTCCGTTTCAAACCACTAGTACTAGTACTAATACTTCCAGTAGTTCTAATTGTATTGTACTAGAACTGGAATTGCTAGCAAGTGGCTCTGCATTTCAAAAATGTGAATAATAGGTTACGTATGAAATTGCCGATTTTGTTTTTCCATTTCTAGGGATTGTCACCACTTCTATGATAAAAAAATACACTAATTGCATTATTTTATATTAAATTAAGATCATTACTTTCAAGGATCAGTCATCATAAGTGTATTATTTTCGTTTCTTATACGAATAAAAATACATCGAAGGGTACTCATTTTTTAGTTAGCAAAAATGACCACTTTATTAATTACTAGCGGATCCTCGAGGTTTTACCCGCGTGGTGCCCGTTCCCGTGGGAATATCGGGATAAAATATAGCCTATGTCACTCGGGAGAAATGTAGCTTTCTAATGGTTTAAGAATTTTCTAAATCGGTCCAGTAGTTCCTGAGTTCAAACAAACAAACTCTTCAGCTTTATAATATTAGTATAGATAACTTCTAAGATACTCGTTATTTTTTAAATAAAAATATAGATTTTTCAGTTGTCATACAATGTTTGTCCATAAAAATAAAATCGTCACGTTAGACTTTGCGGTAGTAACTATAGCAAAAAATTTTAGTAATGGAAAACGAACTTTCTTTGAACTTATTCACACCAACCTTATATTTCTAAAGAATATACATTTGGTATTGGTATTGGTGATGGGCTCTTTTCTCCGCATTAAGACTCTCATTTGGTCCGTTATGCGTGAACATAGCATCGGTATGGCTAGTTAAGCCATCCCAGCTCCTTCCAGAAGCGCAGAAGCCTCCTGGGGCGTTCACAGGCTTCTAGGAGCGACCTCACGTCTTTGAGGGTTTCTGCCCGTTTTGCGGCCAAACCCACGCACTCCAGGATTACGTGGGCGGCTGTTTCCTCTGCGTCCAGGCATCCCCTACATAGGGGGCTGTCTGTCGCATTCATGATGAATAGTTGTCGGTTTAAAGGTAGGTGACCTGTAAGTGTGCCTACAACTATTCGGAGGTCCGGACGATTAAGGCTTAGCAGTCTACAGGTCAAACGCGGCGAGACTGCAGTCATCGCCAGCTTGGACTGTCTACAGCTTGTTTGATCTACCCAACGCTTATTATGTGCAGCACGAGTACGCTGTCTTACCCATGAGCGCAATTGGCTGAATGGGAGTGGCAGAATGGGTATGGGTCCAGCCACTGTTGTGGAAGATCCCCTTCTTGCCAGCTCATCGGCGGCATCGTTCCCGTGTGATCCGCTATGCCCTTTAATCCATTGTAGGATTACACTGTTGTTGTTGGATGCTAAACGATCCAAGACTCGGTGGCATTCGTAGACAATGCTGGAGTTGATCGTGTTGGCCTCCAGTGCTGTTAGGACGGCCATACTGTCGGTCAGTATGCGGATGTTCAGTTCCTTCATACCTCTAGACTGGGCCGTGGTAGCTGCGTTTATTATTGCAACACATTCGCATTGAAATATCGAACTGTGTTGGCCTAGTGCTAGTGAAGTTTTGATATTTAGGTCTTGTGAGAATACTCCGGCTCCAGTGCCAATCCCCATCTTGGAACCGTCCGTATAAATTCGGACTTCATGTATGCCAGAGTAGTCTTGGTCACTTTCAAATAACTGTATTTGGTAATTTTTTTCGAAAATGTATTGTTTAGGGATCCTGTCGCATGGGGCAGCGATTAGTGACTCATGTTTCACTAAATTATTCCACAATTTGGAGTGAGGACCCTCTTGGTTGTACCACAGACCCAGGTGTTTAAGCCTTATAGCAGCCATGGAGGCTTCCTGTTGTATAAACAGGTCCAGGGGTGTTAGATCCAGAGCTACTTCAAGGGCGACTGTGGGGGTTGTTCGCATGCAGCCGGTTATCGCAGAGCATGCCAATCTTTGGAATTTCTGCAGCTTGTTGATTACGGTTCTTTGCTCTGTTTTGGACCACCAGGCAACGGCTCCGTATGTGATTATGGGACGTATAACAGTCTTATACAGCCACATCGTTATTTTCGGTGATAGCCCCCAGCTTTTGCCAAGAATATACAGTACTCACGTCACCATCCGCAGCGTACAGAGTATCGTACGGCAGTCACCCCCTACACGCCCACTTTTAGTACTTACGTCATCATCAGCGTGTATAGCAGCAGCATATAAAGCCTCATACGGTAGTAGCCCCCTCCACTGGCGCCCCTCCTCTCCCCCGGTGGGGATGGCCACGCCCACTTTGCGTACCACCTGTACTAGCACCAGGATGAAACGTAAGTATTTTTCTAAAGATGAGAGTAGGCGGTCGATTTCGGGAACGCTGTGAATGGTGAAATATATTCGTATTATTATAGTGTATTTTGTGCGTGTTTTTGAGATTACTTTCTGATTAAAGCATTTTTCTGAACTACCACAAAGTTTAAAATAATTCTTAATATTATATTATAAATCAAATATTTAATACAATCCTGTTTTGTCGACGTAGCAGTCGGACTACAACGCCAGTACTAACTACGAGTATGATTATATAAATTGTGAAGCCTCACGTCAGTCACGGCCATTGAGATGGTGGATTATGGTACATGGAGAGTCGCTTTTATATCGCATCTGTGGCCTAGTGGTAACAACCGCCGACATATAATGTATGACTCCCACGTCCCGCCGCAGCACCGTCACCATACGGGCGGCTCGGCCAGCAGCGCAGGCAGCGTACTATGTATGTATAGTGTAGTATGTATGTAATGTCTCACATGTAGTCTACAACCCCCACGTCCCGCCGCAGCACAGTCACCATAAGGGCTCGCGCGGGCGGCTCGGCCAGCAGCGCGGGCAGCGTACTATGTATGTATAGTGTAGTATGTATGTAATGTCTCACATGTAGTCTACAACCCCCACGTCCCGCCGCAGCACAGTCACCATAAGGGCCCGCGCGGGCGGCTCGGCCAGCAGCGCGGGCAGCGTACTATGTATGTATAGTGTAGTATGTATGTAATGTCTCACATGTAGTCTACAACCCCCACGTCCCGCCGCAGCACAGTCACCATAAGGGCTCGCGCGGGCGGCTCGGCCAGCAGCGCGGGCAGCGTACTATGTATGTATAGTGTAGTATGTATGTAATGTCTCACATGTAGTCTACAACCCCCACGTCCCGCCGCAGCACAGTCACCATAAGGGCCCGCGCGGGCGGCTCGGCCAGCAGCGCGGGCAGCGTACTATGTATGTATAGTGTAGTATGTATGTAATGTCTCACATGTAGTCTACAACCCCCACGTCCCGCCGCAGCACAGTCACCATAAGGGCCCGCGCGGGCGGCTCGGCCAGCAGCGCGGGCAGCGTACTATGTATGTATAGTGTAGTATGTATGTAATGTCTCACATGTAGTCTACAACCCCCACGTCCCGCCGCAGCACAGTCACCATAAGGGCTCGCGCGGGCGGCTCGGCCAGCAGCGCGGGCAGCGTACTATGTATGTATAGTGTAGTATGTATGTAATGTCTCACATGTAGTCTACAACCCCCACGTCCCGCCGCAGCACAGTCACCATAAGGGCCCGCGCGGGCGGCTCGGCCAGCAGCGCGGGCAGCGTACTATGTATGTATAGTGTAGTATGTATGTAATGTCTCACATGTAGTCTACAACCCCCACGTCCCGCCGCAGCACAGTCACCATAAGGGCCCGCGCGGGCGGCTCGGCCAGCAGCGCGGGCAGCGTACTATGTATGTATAGTGTAGTATGTATGTAATGTCTCACATGTAGTCTACAACCCCCACGTCCCGCCGCAGCACAGTCACCATAAGGGCCCGCGCGGGCGGCTCGGCCAGCAGCGCGGGCAGCGTACTATGTATGTATAGTGTAGTATGTATGTAATGTCTCACATGTAGTCTACAACCCCCACGTCCCGCCGCAGCACAGTCACCATAAGGGCCCGCGCGGGCGGCTCGGCCAGCAGCGCGGGCAGCGTACTATGTATGTATAGTGTAGTATGTATGTAATGTCTCACATGTAGTCTACAACCCCCACGTCCCGCCGCAGCACAGTCACCATAAGGGCCCGCGCGGGCGGCTCGGCCAGCAGCGCGGGCAGCGTACTATGTATGTATAGTGTAGTATGTATGTAATGTCTCACATGTAGTCTACAACCCCCACGTCCCGCCGCAGCACAGTCACCATAAGGGCCCGCGCGGGCGGCTCGGCCAGCAGCGCGGGCAGCGTACTATGTATGTATAGTGTAGTATGTATGTAATGTCTCACATGTAGTCTACAACCCCCACGTCCCGCCGCAGCACAGTCACCATAAGGGCCCGCGCGGGCGGCTCGGCCAGCAGCGCGGGCAGCGTACTATGTATGTATAGTGTAGTATGTATGTAATGTCTCACATGTAGTCTACAACCCCCACGTCCCGCCGCAGCACAGTCACCATAAGGGCCCGCGCGGGCGGCTCGGCCAGCAGCGCGGGCAGCGTACTATGTATGTATAGTGTAGTATGTATGTAATGTCTCACATGTAGTCTACAACCCCCACGTCCCGCCGCAGCACAGTCACCATAAGGGCCCGCGCGGGCGGCTCGGCCAGCAGCGCGGGCAGCGTACTATGTATGTATAGTGTAGTATGTATGTAATGTCTCACATGTAGTCTACAACCCCCACGTCCCGCCGCAGCACAGTCACCATAAGGGCCCGCGCGGGCGGCTCGGCCAGCAGCGCGGGCAGCGTACTATGTATGTATAGTGTAGTATGTATGTAATGTCTCACATGTAGTCTACAACCCCCACGTCCCGCCGCAGCACAGTCACCATAAGGGCCCGCGCGGGCGGCTCGGCCAGCAGCGCGTGCAGCGTACTATGTATGTATAGTGTAGTATGTATGTAATGTCTCACATGTAGTCTACAACCCCCACGTCCCGCCGCAGCACAGTCACCATAAGGGCCCGCGCGGGCGGCTCGGCCAGCAGCGCGGGCAGCGTACTATGTATGTATAGTGTAGTATGTATGTAATGTCTCACATGTAGTCTACAACCCCCACGTCCCGCCGCAGCACAGTCACCATAAGGGCCCGCGCGGGCGGCTCGGCCAGCAGCGCGGGCAGCGTACTATGTATGTATAGTGTAGTATGTATGTAATGTCTCACATGTAGTCTACAACCCCCACGTCCCGCCGCAGCACAGTCACCATAAGGGCCCGCGCGGGCGGCTCGGCCAGCAACGCGGGCAGCGTACTATGTATGTATAGTGTAGTATGTATGTAATGTCTCACATGTAGTCTACAACCCCCACGTCCCGCCGCAGCACAGTCACCATAAGGGCCCGCGCGGGCGGCTCGGCCAGCAGCGCGGGCAGCGTACTATGTATGTATAGTGTAGTATGTATGTAATGTCTCACATGTAGTCTACAACCCCCACGTCCCGCCGCAGCACAGTCACCATAAGGGCCCGCGCGGGCGGCTCGGCCAGCAGCGCGGGCAGCGTGCTATGTATGTATAGTGTAGTATGTATGTAATGTCTCACATGTAGTCTACAACCCCCACGTCCCGCCGCAGCACAGTCACCATAAGGGCCCGCGCGGGCGGCTCGGCCAGCAGCGCGGGCAGCGTACTATGTATGTATAGTGTAGTATGTATGTAATGTCTCACATGTAGTCTACAACCCCCACGTCCCGCCGCAGCACAGTCACCATAAGGGCCCGCGCGGGCGGCTCGGCCAGCAGCGCGGGCAGCGTACTATGTATGTATAGTGTAGTATGTATGTAATGTCTCACATGTAGTCTACAACCCCCACGTCCCGCCGCAGCACAGTCACCATAAGGGCCCGCGCGGGCGGCTCGGCCAGCAGCGCGGGCAGCGTACTATGTATGTATAGTGTAGTATGTATGTAATGTCTCACATGTAGTCTACAACCCCCACGTCCCGCCGCAGCACAGTCACCATAAGGGCCCGCGCGGGCGGCTCGGCCAGCAGCGCGGGCAGCGTACTATGTATGTATAGTGTAGTATGTATGTAATGTCTCACATGTAGTCTACAACCCCCACGTCCCGCCGCAGCACAGTCACCATAAGGGCCCGCGCGGGCGGCTCGGCCAGCAGCGCGGGCAGCGTGCTATGTATGTATAGTGTAGTATGTATGTAATGTCTCACATGTAGTCTACAACCCCCACGTCCCGCCGCAGCACAGTCAGCATAAGGGCCCGCGCGGGCGGCTCGGCCAGCAGCGCGGGCAGCGTACTATGTATGTATAGTGTAGTATGTATGTAATGTCTCACATGTAGTCTACAACCCCCACGTCCCGCCGCAGCACAGTCACCATAAGGGCCCGCGCGGGCGGCTCGGCCAGCAGCGCGGGCAGCGTAC
This sequence comes from Chrysoteuchia culmella, assembly GCA_910589605.1. Lineage (NCBI taxonomy): Eukaryota > Metazoa > Arthropoda > Insecta > Lepidoptera > Crambidae > Chrysoteuchia > Chrysoteuchia culmella. Next base: position 879,122 of record OU342657.1, read on the forward strand.
TATGTATGTATAGTGTAGTATGTATGTAATGTCTCACATGTAGTCTACAACCCCCACGTCCCGCCGCAGCACAGTCACCATAAGGGCCCGCGCGGGCGGCTCGGCCAGCAGCGCGGGCAGCGTACTATGTATGTATAGTGTAGTATGTATGTAATGTCTCACATGTAGTCTACAACCCCCACGTCCCGCCGCAGCACAGTCACCATAAGGGCCCGCGCGGGCGGCTCGGCCAGCAGCGCGGGCAGCGTACTATGTATGTATAGTGTAGTATGTATGTAATGTCTCACATGTAGTCTACAACCCCCACGTCCCGCCGCAGCACAGTCACCATAAGGGCCCGCGCGGGCGGCTCGGCCAGCAGCGCGGGCAGCGTACTATGTATGTATAGTGTAGTATGTATGTAATGTCTCACATGTAGTCTACAACCCCCACGTCCCGCCGCAGCACAGTCACCATAAGGGCCCGCGCGGGCGGCTCGGCCAGCAGCGCGGGCAGCGTACTATGTATGTATAGTGTAGTATGTATGTAATGTCTCACATGTAGTCTACAACCCCCACGTCCCGCCGCAGCACAGTCACCATAAGGGCCCGCGCGGGCGGCTCGGCCAGCAGCGCGGGCAGCGTACTATGTATGTATAGTGTAGTATGTATGTAATGTCTCACATGTAGTCTACAACCCCCACGTCCCGCCGCAGCACAGTCACCATAAGGGCCCGCGCGGGCGGCTCGGCCAGCAGCGCGGGCAGCGTACTATGTATGTATAGTGTAGTATGTATGTAATGTCTCACATGTAGTCTACAACCCCCACGTCCCGCCGCAGCACAGTCACCATAAGGGCCCGCGCGGGCGGCTCGGCCAGCAGCGCGGGCAGCGTACTATGTATGTATAGTGTAGTATGTATGTAATGTCTCACATGTAGTCTACAACCCCCACGTCCCGCCGCAGCACAGTCACCATAAGGGCCCGCGCGGGCGGCTCGGCCAGCAGCGCGGGCAGCGTACTATGTATGTATAGTGTAGTATGTATGTAATGTCTCACATGTAGTCTACAACCCCCACGTCCCGCCGCAGCACAGTCACCATAAGGGCCCGCGCGGGCGGCTCGGCCAGCAGCGCGGGCAGCGTACTATGTATGTATAGTGTAGTATGTATGTAATGTCTCACATGTAGTCTACAACCCCCACGTCCCGCCGCAGCACAGTCACCATAAGGGCCCGCGCGGGCGGCTCGGCCAGCAGCGCGGGCAGCGTACTATGTATGTATAGTGTAGTATGTATGTAATGTCTCACATGTAGTCTACAACCCCCACGTCCCGCCGCAGCACAGTCACCATAAGGGCCCGCGCGGGCGGCTCGGCCAGCAGCGCGGGCAGCGTACTATGTATGTATAGTGTAGTATGTATGTAATGTCTCACATGTAGTCTACAACCCCCACGTCCCGCCGCAGCACAGTCACCATAAGGGCCCGCGCGGGCGGCTCGGCCAGCAGCGCGGGCAGCGTGCTATGTATGTATAGTGTAGTATGTATGTAATGTCTCACATGTAGTCTACAACCCCCACGTCCCGCCGCAGCACAGTCACCATAAGGGCCCGCGCGGGCGGCTCGGCCAGCAGCGCGGGCAGCGTACTACGTATGTATAGTGTAGTATGTATGTAATGTCTCACATGTAGTCTACAACCCCCACGTCCCGCCGCAGCACAGTCACCATAAGGGCCCGCGCGGGCGGCTCGGCCAGCAGCGCGGGCAGCGTACTATGTATGTATAGTGTAGTATGTATGTAATGTCTCACATGTAGTCTACAACCCCCACGTCCCGCCGCAGCACAGTCACCATAAGGGCCCGCGCGGGCGGCTCGGCCAGCAGCGCGGGCAGCGTACTATGTATGTATAGTGTAGTATGTATGTAATGTCTCACATGTAGTCTACAACCCCCCCGTCCCGCCGCAGCACAGTCACCATAAGGGCCCGCGCGGGCGGCTCGGCCAGCAGCGCGGGCAGCGTACTATGTATGTATAGTGTAGTATGTATGTAATGTCTCACATGTAGTCTACAACCCCCACGTCCCGCCGCAGCACAGTCACCATAAGGGCTCGCGCGGGCGGCTCGGCCAGCAGCGCGGGCAGCGTACTATGTATGTATAGTGTAGTATGTATGTAATGTCTCACATGTAGTCTACAACCCCCACGTCCCGCCGCAGCACAGTCACCATAAGGGCCCGCGCGGGCGGCGCGGCCAGCAGCGCGGGCCGCACCCACGCGTCGTATAGCGCAGCGCTGTTTGCTTCGCGGGCGTGCTTTTCTAGCAGAATGTCTAGCGCTGCACTCGCCTGCAGACATGTTAATTTTGTCTTAATCGCATGTAATCATGGACTGTAAGACAAATATATACTGCAAGATAAATGTTATATTTTCTCTTTCTCTCTCACAGATTTAATTGTTACTTATGACATGTAACGTTAAGAGTCCAGTCTAGTACTTAACCTTTTTTAATAATTGAACTTTTTGCTTCCATGACTGTATTCTGTTGTGTGTCAAATAAAGTGAAACAAATCGAACCTTGAAGAACTATGATTTGGCCTCATATTCATAAAAATCATTAATATCTTTTAAACAATCACAACTGAAAAGTAATCGGTAATCGATATCGAGATGTATAATAAATATATTAATAGTAAATATATTAATTAGCTATTGCAGTTGACTTGGTTATTAAACACTCTGGTCCTCACTTTCTTGTCCTAAGTCAACTTTATACAAAAATTGCTGAAACCTGGAGTTCTATTATTGAATCGCTCGTATGATTTAAGTCACGCGTTGCTAGCTTTATGTCGCTCGACTGCAACGAGTAGGTGGGGGTAAACGTCGCGCTCGAGCGATTCAAAATATGCAAATTCAAATGTCGAACGAATATCAGTAGAAACAAAGCGCCGCACGCGCGACGAGTGAATCAAAAATAGACCTTATCATTTACTGAAACTCATTGTTAGTAGCAAATAGTACCATACTCACACTAGCCTGCACATGTTGCACTTGCAGCGCGGCGATGACGTCACCGACTACATTTGGCAACAGCGCGTGAACACGGCGCGCTGGCAATTGCACCGCTAACGCGCCCACCGCCACGTAGTACGACTTGCTGCTACGCGACACGCTGCGGAGCGCGGATACTAGGTCTTGGAGGGCGGACGGATCACCTAGAATACCACGACACTCATGACCAATGACGTCATCGACCACAATCGTAGTACGACTTGCTGCTACGCGACACGCTGCGGAGCGCGGATACTAGGTCTTGGAGGGCGGACGGATCACCTAGAATACCACGACACTCATGACCAATGACGTCATCGACCACAATCGTAGTACGACTTGCTGCTACGCGACACGCTGCGGAGCGCGGATACTAGGTCTTGGAGGGCGGACGGATCACCTAGAATACCACGACACTCATGACCAATGACGTCATCGACCACAATCGTAGTACGACTTGCTGCTACGCGACACGCTGCGGAGCGCGGATACTAGGTCTTGGAGGGCGGACGGATCACCTAGAATACCACGACACTCATGACCAATGACGTCATCGACCACAATCGTAGTACGACTTGCTGCTACGCGACACGCTTCGGAGGGCGGATACTAGCTCTTGGAGGGCGGACGGATCACCTAGAATACCACGACACTCATGACCAATGACGTCATCGACCACAATCGTAGTACGACTTGCTGCTACGCGACACGCTGCGGAGGGCGGATACTAGCTCTTGGAGGGCGGACGGATCACCTAGAATACCACGACACTCATGACCAATGACGTCATCGACCACAATCGTAGTACGACTTGCTGCTACCCGACACGCTGCGGAGGGCGGACGGATCACCTAGAATACCACGACACTCATGACCAATGACGTCATCGACCACAATCGTAGTACGACTTGCTGCTACGCGACACGCTGCGGAGGGCGGATACTAGCTCTTGGAGGGCGGACGGATCACCTAGAATACCACGACACTCATGACCAATGACGTCATCGACCACAATCGTAGTACGACTTGCTGCTACGCGACACGCTGCGGAGGGCGGATACTAGCTCTTGGAGGGCGGACGGATCACCTAGAATACCACGACACTCATGACCAATGACGTCATCGACCACAATCGTAGTACGACTTGCTGCTACGCGACACGCTGCGGAGGGCGGATACTAGCTCTTGGAGGGCGGACGGATCACCTAGAATACCACGACACTCATGACCAATGACGTCATCGACCACAATCGTAGTACGACTTGCTGCTACGCGACACGCTGCGGAGGGCGGATACTAGCTCTTGGAGGGCGGACGGATCACCTAGAATACCACGACACTCATGACCAATGACGTCATCGACCACAATCGTAGTACGACTTGCTGCTACCCGACACGCTGCGGAGGGCGGACGGATCACCTAGAATACCACGACACTCATGACCAATGACGTCATCGACCACAATCGTAGTACGACTTGCTGCTACGCGACACGCTGCGGAGGGCGGATACTAGCTCTTGGAGGGCGGACGGATCACCTAGAATACCACGACACTCATGACCAATGACGTCATCGACCACAATCGTAGTACGACTTGCTGCTACGCGACACGCTGCGGAGGGCGGATACTAGCTCTTGGAGGGCGGACGGATCACCTAGAATACACGACACTCATGACCAATGACGTCATCGACCACAATCGTAGTACGACTTGCTGCTACGCGACACGCTGCGGAGACCGGACACTAGGTCTTGGAGGGCGGACGGATCACCTAGAATACCACGACACTCATGACCAATGACGTCATCGACCACAATCGTAGTACGACTTGCTGCTACGCGACACGCTGCGGAGGGCGGATACTAGCTCTTGGAGGGCGGACGGATCACCTAGAATACCACGACACTCATGACCAATGACGTCATCGACCACAATCGTAGTACGACTTGCTGCTACGCGACACGCTGCGGAGACCGGATACTAGGTCTTGGAGGGCGGACGGATCACCTAGAATACACGACACTCATGACCAATGACGTCATCGACCACAATCGTAGTACGACTTGCTACTACGCGACACGCTGCGGAGGGCGGATACTAGCTCTTGGAGGGCGGACGGATCACCTAGAATACCACGACACTCATGACCAATGACGTCATCGACCACAATCGTAGTACGACTTGCTGCTACGCGACACGCTGCGGAGACCGGATACTAGGTCTTGGAGGGCGGACGGATCACCTAGAATACACGACACTCATGACCAATGACGTCATCGACCACAATCGTAGTACGACTTGCTGCTACGCGACACGCTGCGGAGACCGGACACTAGGTCTTGGAGGGCGGACGGATCACCTAGAATACACGACACTCATGACCAATGACGTCATCGACCACAATCGTAGTACGACTTGCTGCTACGCGACACGCTGCGGAGGGCGGATACTAGCTCTTGGAGGGCGGACGGATCACCTAGAATACCACGACACTCATGACCAATGACGTCATCGACCACAATCGTAGTACGACTTGCTGCTACGCGACACGCTGCGGAGGGCGGATACTAGCTCTTGGAGGGCGGACGGATCACCTAGAATACCACGACACTCATGACCAATGACGTCATCGACCACAATCGTAGTACGACTTGCTGCTACGCGACACGCTGCGGAGACCGGATACTAGGTCTTGGAGGGCGGACGGATCACCTAGAATACACGACACTCATGACCAATGACGTCATCGACCACAATCGTAGTACGACTTGCTACTACGCGACACGCTGCGGAGGGCGGATACTAGCTCTTGGAGGGCGGACGGATCACCTAGAATACCACGACACTCATGACCAATGACGTCATCGACCACAATCGTAGTACGACTTGCTGCTACGCGACACGCTGCGGAGACCGGATACTAGGTCTTGGAGGGCGGACGGATCACCTAGAATACACGACACTCATGACCAATGACGTCATCGACCACAATCGTAGTACGACTTGCTGCTACGCGACACGCTGCGGAGACCGGACACTAGGTCTTGGAGGGCGGACGGATCACCTAGAATACACGACACTCATGACCAATGACGTCATCGACCACAATCGTAGTACGACTTGCTGCTACGCGACACGCTGCGGAGCGCGGATACTAGGTCTTGGAGGGCGGACGGATCACCTAGAATACACGACACTCATGACCAATGACGTCATCGACCACAATCGTAGTACGACTTGCTGCTACGCGACACGCTGCGGAGACCGGATACTAGCTCTTAGAGGGCGGACGGATCACCTAGAATACCACGACACTCATGACCAATGACGTCATCGACCACAATCGTAGTACGACTTGCTACTACGCGACACGCTGCGGAGAGCGGATACTAGCTCTTGGAGGGCGGACGGATCACCTAGAATACCACGACACTCATGACCAATGACGTCATCGACCACAATCGTAGTACGACTTGCTACTACGCGACACGCTGCGGAGAGCGGATACTAGCTCTTGGAGGGCGGACGGATCACCTAGAATACCACGACACTCATGACCAATGACGCCATCGACCACAATCGTAGTACGACTTGCTACTACGCGACACGCTGCGGACAGCGGATACTAGCTCTTGGAGGGCGGACGGATCACCTAGAATACCACGACACTCATGACCAATGACGTCATCGACCACAATCGTAGTACGACTTGCTACTACGCGACACGCTGCGGAGGGCGGATACTAGCTCTTGGAGGGCGGACGGATCACCTAGAATACCACGACACTCATGACCAATGACGTCATCGACCACAATCGTAGTACGACTTGCTACTACGCGACACGCTGCGGAGGGCGGATACTAGCTCATGGAGGGCGGACGGATCACCTAGAATACCACGACACTCATGACCAATGACGTCATCGACCACAATCGTAGTACGACTTGCTACTACGCGACACGCTGCGGACAGCGGATACTAGCTCTTGGAGGGCGGACGGATCACCTAGAATACCACGACACTCATGACCAATGACGTCATCGACCACAATCGTAGTACGACTTGCTACTACGCGACACGCTGCGGAGGGCGGATACCAGCTCTTGGAGGGCGGACGGATCACCTAGAATACCACGACACTCATGACCAATGACGTCATCGACCACAATCGTAGTACGACTTGCTACTACGCGACACGCTGCGGACAGCGGATACTAGCTCTTGGAGGGCGGACGGATCACCTAGAATACCACGACACTCATGACCAATGACGTCATCGACCACAATCGTAGTACGACTTGCTACTACGCGACACGCTGCGGAGGGCGGATACTAGCTCTTGGAGGGCGGACGGATCACCTAGAATACCACGACACTCATGACCAATGACGTCATCGACCACAATCGTAGTACGACTTGCTACTACGCGACACGCTGCGGAGGGCGGATACTAGCTCATGGAGGGCGGACGGATCACCTAGAATACCACGACACTCATGACCAATGACGTCATCGACCACAATCGTAGTACGACTTGCTACTACGCGACACGCTGCGGAGGGCGGATACTAGCTCTTGGAGGGCGGACGGATCAGCTAGAATACCACGACACTCATGACCAATGACGTCATCGACCACAATCGTAGTACGACTTGCTACTACGCGACACGCTGCGGACAGCGGATACTAGCTCTTGGAGGGCGGACGGATCACCTAGAATACCACGACACTCATGACCAATGACGTCATCGACCACAATGTAGTACGACTTGCTACTACGCGACACGCTGCGGACAGCGGATACTAGCTCTTGGAGGGCGGACGGATCACCTAGAATACCACGACACTCATGACCAATGACGTCATCGACCACAATCGTAGTACGACTTGCTACTACGCGACACGCTGCGGACAGCGGATACTAGCTCTTGGAGGGCGGACGGATCACCTAGAATACCACGACACTCATGACCAATGACGTCATCGACCACAATCGTAGTACGACTTGCTGCTACGCGACACGCTGCGGAGACCGGATACTAGGTCTTGGAGGGCGGACGGATCACCTAGAATACACGACACTCATGACCAATGACGTCATCGACCACAATCGTAGTACGACTTGCTGCTACGCGACACGCTGCGGAGACCGGATACTAGGTCTTGGAGGGCGGACGGGTCACCTAGAATACACGACACTCATGACCAATGACGTCATCGACCACAATCGTAGTACGACTTGCTGCTACGCGACACGCTGCGGAGCGCGGATACTAGGTCTTGGAGGGCGGACGGATCACCTAGAATACACGACACTCATGACCAATGACGTCATCGACCACAATCGTAGTACGACTTGCTGCTACGCGACACGCTGCGGAGACCGGATACTAGGTCTTGGAGGGCGGACGGATCACCTAGAATACACGACACTCATGACCAATGACGTCATCGACCACAATCGTAGTACGACTTGCTGCTACGCGACACGCTGCGGAGACCGGATACTAGCTCTTAGAGGGCGGACGGATCACCTAGAATACCACGACACTCATGACCAATGACGTCATCGACCACAATCGTAGTACGACTTGCTACTACGCGACACGCTGCGGAGAGCGGATACTAGCTCTTGGAGGGCGGACGGATCACCTAGAATACCACGACACTCATGACCAATGACGTCATCGACCACAATCGTAGTACGACTTGCTACTACGCGACACGCTGCGGAGAGCGGATACTAGCTCTTGGAGGGCGGACGGATCACCTAGAATACCACGACACTCATGACCAATGACGTCATCGACCACAATCGTAGTACGACTTGCTACTACGCGACACGCTGCGGAGAGCGGATACTAGCTCTTGGAGGGCGGACGGATCACCTAGAATACCACGACACTCATGACCAATGACGTCATCGACCACAATCGTAGTACGACTTGCTACTACGCGACACGCTGCGGAGGGCGGATACTAGCTCTTGGAGGGCGGACGGATCACCTAGAATACCACGACACTCATGACCAATGACGTCATCGACCGCAATCGTAGTACGACTTGCTACTACGCGACACGCTGCGGAGGGCGGATACTAGCTCATGGAGGGCGGACGGATCACCTAGAATACCACGACACTCATGACCAATGACGTCATCGACCACAATCGTAGTACGACTTGCTACTACGCGACACGCTGCGGAGGGCGGATACTAGCTCTTGGAGGGCGGACGGATCACCTAGAATACCACGACACTCATGACCAATGACGTCATCGACCACAATCGTAGTACGACTTGCTACTACGCGACACGCTGCGGAGAGCGGATACTAGCTCTTGGAGGGCGGACGGATCACCTAGAATACCACGACACTCATGACCAATGACGTCATCGACCACAATCGTAGTACGACTTGCTACTACGCGACACGCTGCGGAGGGCGGATACTAGCTCTTGGAGGGCGGACGGATCACCTAGAATACCACGACACTCATGACCAATGACGTCATCGACCACAATCGTAGTACGACTTGCTACTACGCGACACGCTGCGGAGGGCGGATACTAGCTCATGGAGGGCGGACGGATCACCTAGAATACCACGACACTCATGACCAATGACGTCATCGACCACAATCGTAGTACGACTTGCTACTACGCGACACGCTGCGGAGGGCGGATACTAGCTCTTGGAGGGCGGACGGATCACCTAGAATACCACGACACTCATGACCAATGACGTCATCGACCACAATCGTAGTACGACTTGCTACTACGCGACACGCTGCGGACGGCGGATACTAGCTCTTGGAGGGCGGACGGATCACCTAGAATACCACGACACTCATGACCAATGACGTCATCGACCACAATCGTAGTACGACTTGCTACTACGCGACACGCTGCGGACAGCGGATACTAGCTCATGGAGGGCGGACGGATCACCTAGAATACCACGACACTCATGACCAATGACGTCATCGACCACAATCGTAGTACGACTTGCTACTACGCGACACGCTGCGGACAGCGGATACTAGCTCTTGGAGGGCGGACGGATCACCTAGAATACCACGACACTCATGACCAATGACGTCATCGACCACAATCGTAGTACGACTTGCTACTACGCGACACGCTGCGGACAGCGGATACTAGCTCTTGGAGGGCGGACGGATCACCTAGAATACCACGACACTCATGACCAATGACGTCATCGACCACAATCGTAGTACGACTTGCTACTACGCGACACGCTGCGGACAGCGGATACTAGCTCTTGGAGGGCGGACGGATCACCTAGAATACCACGACACTCATGACCAATGACGTCATCGACCACAATCGTAGTACGACTTGCTACTACGCGACACGCTGCGGAGGGCGGATACTAGCTCATGGAGGGCGGACGGATCACCTAGAATACCACGACACTCATGACCAATGACGTCATCGACCACAATCGTAGTACGACTTGCTACTACGCGACACGCTGCGGAGGGCGGATACTAGCTCTTGGAGGGCGGACGGATCACCTAGAATACCACGACACTCATGACCAATGACGTCATCGACCACAATCGTAGTACGACTTGCTACTACGCGACACGCTGCGGAGGGCGGATACTAGCTCATGGAGGGCGGACGGATCACCTAGAATACCACGACACTCATGACCAATGACGTCATCGACCACAATCGTAGTACGACTTGCTACTACGCGACACGCTGCGGAGGGCGGATACTAGCTCTTGGAGGGCGGACGGATCACCTAGAATACCACGACACTCATGACCAATGACGTCATCGACCACAATCGTAGTACGACTTGCTACTACGCGACACGCTGCGGACAGCGGATACTAGCTCTTGGAGGGCGGACGGATCACCTAGAATACCACGACACTCATGACCAATGACGTCATCGACCACAATCGTAGTACGACTTGCTACTACGCGACACGCTGCGGACAGCGGATACTAGCTCTTGGAGGGCGGACGGATCACCTAGAATACCACGACACTCATGACCAATGACGTCATCGACCACAATCGTAGTACGACTTGCTACTACGCGACACGCTGCGGACAGCGGATACTAGCTCTTGGAGGGCGGACGGATCACCTAGAATACCACGACACTCATGACCAATGACGTCATCGACCACAATCGTAGTACGACTTGCTACTACGCGACACGCTGCGGACAGCGGATACTAGCTCTTGGAGGGCGGACGGATCACCTAGAATACCACGACACTCATGACCAATGACGTCATCGACCACAATCGTAGTACGACTTGCTACTACGCGACACGCTGCGGACAGCGGATACTAGCTCTTGGAGGGCGGACGGGTCACCTAGAATACCACGACTCGAGAGTCATAAACAATGACGTCACCAACCATATTCGGCAGTGATTAAGATGAAACTTTACAGCAATGTAGCTTATATATCAGAAAACCACATTGTATGCAAATATTTATAATTATCCTGATATTCCCACGGTAACGGCAACCACGCGGCGAGTGAAACCGAGAGGCCGCTAGTCATAAATGATAAGGTTCGTAATATTTAGTAGGAATATTAAAATGCTGACTGATTGCTGAAAGATTGTTTGAGCACGCTTATCTTCGGAACTACTAGTTCGAATTGAAAAATTATTTTTGTGCTGTTAAAGTTATGTAAAAATCATGTATGGCGAAATTATTCCCCATCAAAAGTTCTAAAAAAAAGTCCGCGACAGCATATGTTAATGTTTTATGGTTAACTCACTATAACTATTTTTCAGATAATACAATTTGTTCTAAGCTAATGTATTATTTGAGAAGCTGTTTTCATAAACATGATATTTATCCTTATGTAAATAAATACGTTAATCATAACAAGTATTTAATTTTGAACAAAATTGTCATTTACATCATAAAATTTTAATGAATATCTTAGGAAATATGATAGTTTTAAAATAACTCCTCAACAAAATAATTCGCGACCAAATTCATTCGTCAGGTAGGCTTACTTTATACTGATATATTCCGGAAGTTTAAGCTAGAACGTTACACGTACAAACAGCGCCCTTCTTGCCATGGGCGGTTTATACTTGAGCAATACTTTTTCTAAATATGTTGTATTCTTTTATGAAACGCTGCTTGTTTCGAGTGGGCAATTTCGAGACTGCCTATCGGTAGCTATTCAGTATTTAGCGTAAGGAATATCTTAGTGGGTGAGTGTTGAACAGAATTTATAATTTTTGAATTTTTGCATTTTTCAATGCTATTTTTATTAATAATTTACTTGTGGCCGAGTTAATTTTTTCCAATATTTTTCTATTTAAAATTTATCATATTTTGAATAGAAGTTTAAACTAAAATAAAATAACTTTAACACTTATTGTATATTTATTTAGGTTTTAAATGAGGTAGGCACTACCTAATTGCCTATATGGAATGCACGCCCCTGTCATGTACTAACCAAATTTTCCGTGTTCGTCATGTTTTGTTCGTTCGTGCGTACACGGATCAGCATCATTACGATTAAGAGGTTATCTTTGCCACACTATCTACTATCCCTATTAAATTAATATTTCCTCCTTTAATGACGTACCTTCAGCATCGAGTGCCGCTGCACACTTGGTGACATTAGCTAGACCCTGAGCGGAAAGATGTCGCACGCTGTCCATATAGTGGTCCGCGTGGGACCAACAGAAGCCCGCCACGCGCGACAGTAGCGCCCCTACCAGACTCACTGTCGGATCCCCTGCCTGATTCACTGTCTGATCCACCTTTGGATCCCTTGTCGGAATTACTGTAGGATCTACTGTAGGGATCACTGTCGGATCCAATGTCGGATTCCCTGTCGGATCCACTGTCAGATCCTCTGTCGGATCCCTTGTCGGGCACCTGCTTCCCACTCGCGGCAACCACTTGCTGATTTGAACAATTGTTCGCGCCACACTCAAAGTGAATACCGACTCGGAAGACGTTCTGAAACCAATAGGAATGAGGATTTTTAAAAAGGTAAAGAAGATAACAAATTAAATTATTAAATTCTTGAAAAATGTCAGGTCACTTTAAAAATATACAACTCTGCTATTTATAAAAAACCCTCTGGTATAGTCAGTAAAAGACTATGGAACTAAGTTATCTACATCTCTTTCAGCAAAAATAATTACCTCCCAAATTTTCAAAATTATATGATAAACACATCAGCACTACCCAATCGACTTTAAACCTTATCATGTTACTCATAAAGTTCAAAAGGAATAGCTCAATGTTCTGGGTACACTTTCAAAGAAACTTACCGTTCTCCAATAGCTATTATATGATCAGTGAGACATATGAGAGCTGGAGTGTCCCCTATTTGCTGGGCTTGCAACCTGTCCAAGGGAACCACGGTGACTATGGCGGAGTGCAGAGACAGGTCAGCAGCTTCGTTCTGGAGAAGACTCCTTGTGTACCTGTCTGCTTGACTGGTATCTAATATCTACAAAAAAGGTGGCAGATAAAATAATCACATTTTCTTGATTTTCTTTGGCTTTGATATCTGAATTAGCAAGTAATATACATAATATTTATATTTATTTAAATGAAACATAGGCAGTGGCGCCATCTACATGAGAAATAAGTAACGGGTGCCGAGCACCCCTAAGAATAGACAAAAGAAACAGATCAGTAATCGCCTTTTAGGGATGGACGTTTTTTCATTACCGACCATTTAGCGCGGTGGTTTAGAGCGCCGGTTGAAACGCAAGGGTCGCGGGTTCGATTCCCGCGCCAATACAAATGTTTGTTGATGAAACAGATATTCGATCAGTGTGCATTTCTTTTCTCACACTTCACCACTTTTTCGAGTCATCAAATGAGCATGAGCACTCATGAGGTTTTCTAAAAGACGGCGCCGCTGAACATAGGGATGCAAGTACAATAAATATTTAAAAAGTTTAACTAAATCATTCGTGAGTTGTTTAATTATAACTATTTTAATTCACCTTTGTCCAAGAATCTAGTCCATTTTCTAAGTGATCTATGTTCAATAATAAAATACCACTAAGTGTCTTGGTATCCATTGGTGAATCTTCATCAAATAAGAGTTCCTTCAAATACAACCTTAGCTCAGTAAACATAGAGACCAATTTAGAGCTATTGTTTTTATTAACCTTTTGTATAATGCATAACATCAACCTCAATGATAAATGAGCTAGGCTGAATATTTCATTTTTTTCAGTTGGTGCTAGGGATTTTACATTTCTGAAAATAAATGTTCACCAAATATAAGTATTCTGTTTCAATAAAATACATAAGCGTAACATTTCATAAATTATAATTTGAAAAAAAAATAATAACTTTACCTGATTGTAGAAACACAACATTCAAGACATTTGTTTAAGTAAAAGGCAAGTTCAATCTCAACTAGTTTAATCGCTGCTACCCCAGCTGGGAAGCTCTCTATACATGTAGCTATCTTAGACACTTCACGCATATAAGACTGATAGTCTGTGTGGGTCCTGGTTGCGTACAACTTAATGTGTTGCGCTAGTTGCTCCGAAAATGCTGGCTGCAGGGAGTCACTGCGTGTAATGTGTCTGTAATGAATGTGCATTAAGAAAAATAAGTCCCATATTTGATTGTATAATTATTTTCTGCTTTAGTTTAAAGTGATTACAAAGTCCCTTTCTGTAGTAGTATTGCTGTAATCACCTTAACATTCGAAAATATATCTATTGCTATCGAGGTAAGCAAACATTTTCTTTCCAATACTATATCATGGGACATATGACATGAGACGGGCTCACGGAAGTAACTTTTGGACATGTTCTAATTTAGTGAAAAGTTTTAGTAAATACCTGACTAAGAAACATTTGACGGGATGCTTCACTTCTGCTTCAAGAAATACTAGAGCTAAAAAATTCATAATTATTATATTGTTTTTGCTTCCCTCAAAGATCTTTTTTATGTAGACCAGCTGCTCATCTGCTGTAGACGCATTAAGAAACTCTTCGATTAATTTTTTTTCGTGTCCTGTAAATTTAAACGGATGGAACATCGTAAGGAAATCGTGAAGAATTAATATTATGATAAAATTGGTGTATTTCTAAAAACTTAGTAAGGTGTTGAAATCATATTGAAAATTGGTCAATTTATATAATATGTTAAAAAAAACTTGTAAGTATCTAGGAATAAGTGAATATAGTAAATAAGTACATCTAAAAGTTTTTAATTGGATTTGTCTGTTTATTATAATGTTGGACTAACCTATAATTTTGGCCGGTATTTGGAAGGCAACAGGGGCAAAACCTATGTTTTTCATTTTAGCTTTACTGCTGGGATTTATCCTTAGTGTAAGTCCATTCATTGTTCTGTTGTTTTTTATAGAATTTTTGTTTAGGTTTAATAAAATAAAATAAAAACAAATTCAGCATGAGTGAGAAACACAAAACCAACACCGCAGGACTGACTGACATTGACAATGACATATTTGACTTGACAGTTTAAGTGACAAAGAGTACTAGTTCAGAACGGAAGTCTGTAGAAAAAAAAACTGGATACTGGCGAAATCCAAAAGGGCACCGCCATTATATAAAAAGAAGAAGAAGAAGAAGAACGGAAGTTTCGATTTTGCAATGGTGGCGGTGTAATTTGAATTTAGTTTGAGTAAAACTTCGGAACAGACTTTTAAATACTATTTTGGAATAACAATAGTTATTTGTTAGGCAAGGCTGGAAAGTTGGTTATTTAGCGGCGAGTTACCTCTATTGAAATCTGAGCAAGTGAAGGATTCTAGGATTCAATCATGAGCGTAGCGAGTGGTTCAAAGATTGAATCCTTAGCGAAGAGAGAATTTCAAAGGTACAAGACGCTAAAAACTTTTCTGCCGAGCGCAACACACAATTTTTCACCTCACAAGAGCGAGGAACATTTTATGGTTGTTTCCACGGTCAACTTCCGGTAAAAAATTCTTTAAACATAAAGTTTAATCTAAATATACTGTTCACGTGCCGTAAACATGCATCTACAGCATTAACCTTAACTGCAGGATATAGGGGCTATGCAGTTCCAGTTGGAACTGTAGTCACTGCGACCTATAAGATCTATTGTAACTCGCCACCTTGTTATAGTATCTCTTTTAGCCTGGCGGCCTCCAGGAAGTATAAAATCTTCCTAGCTTTGAGAGATTTTAGTTCCTCTGGCCGAATTATATGCCGGCCCAGGTGGATACTGCGTTTGTGAATTAGGGGTCCGCAGTCACATAGGAGATGTTTGGGTGTTTCTCTCTCTAATCCGCAGTAACGGCAAACGTCAGTGTCACTTAATTTCATGTGAAATTGGTGTCTTTTTAGTTTGCAGTGTCCAGTTAAGGCTCTTGCTATCGCACTTATGTTTGCTCTGCTGAGTTCTAGGAGTTCAGCAGTTTGCTTTTGCGAATAGCCTTCGATAAGGGATTTGGCGTGTACTAATCCTGGTTGATTTAACCAGTATTTTTTTGACTCGCCAAGTAGGTTGCCCTTGAGAAGTTGCATGGCCTGTTTCTTTGAGATACCACAGAAAGGCTCTGGACCTAGCTGGTGGCCCTGAGCTCCAGACCTTGCAAGTTCATCAGCTTTTTCACTGCCAATGATTCCTGAATGACCTGGTACCCATTTCAGAATAATTTTATTCCGGCGTTGTCCCAGCTCATTCAGCTTATCGACGCAGTCCTTCACCAATCTCGAATGTATGACATTTGAATTGATAGCGTTAAGGGCTGCCTGACTATCTGAGAAGTCCTCACAAGAGCGAGGAACATTTTAAGGTTGTTAACTTCCGGTAAAAAATTCTTTAAACATAAAGTTTAATCTAAATATACTGTTCACGTGCCGTAAACATGCAGCTACAGCATTTACCTGACATTAAATAATATTGCTAGGTGGTAAAAATAATCACGTCGCATCTCATCTTAAGTACACACTCATGTAACTAAACTAATGCCCACATATGTAAATAAATTTGTATAAAATAGATTGTAAGTTAAGAATAAACAGACATTAAGTACCTGGACTACAGACGTTGTTACTCTGTCAGTTGACAGATCGACTATCGACAAATCCTCTCACTGCGGCCAAGACTCCTTTAGCCGTCAGATATCTGATCAGTCTTGTGAGCCTGCTTGACTGGCAGTGAGAAAATAAAAATCCTTATACCTGATTCCTTCCAACTTCCACTTGTTACCTTAGGTCGACTGGTACAAGTAGCCTTTACTATTTATATGTGTATATATAAAACTTATGGTTAGGGCTAGGGCTGTTAGAGCACTAGGGTTGTCAAATAGGTATTAGCTCTACCCCCTTCCTAATTTATGTGTAGTGTGTCAGGCATATACTGACTCACTCTACATTTTGGTCCTTCGAGAAATTGAACCACGCGTTTCCTTTTTTTTCCCCCCCTGTTAGGTGTTAGGTTAGGATTGACATCGGACTGACTGACACTCTAGAGAATTGCGTGCTGGTGTACTAAACAAGCATCAGTTGCGTAGTGATCTGGGGTACTTTAAGTGCTTAACAGCCGTTCCCAATAACCTATCATTAGTAACAGATAGGGTTACTATAGTTTGGTTGCTTAGTTATTTCTGTTAAATTACAGGAAATAACAAAGATTGCCTAGCAACTGAACCACAGTTGGCCTCCCAGGTAGCACAAATAGTTGATATAAAAGCCATGAAAACGTAATTGTTACAGCCTTTGCCTCTAGTGGTCATCAGATAAAAGTGTATGTAAATGTCTATACAGCTTCTATACAGCTGGTTTGGGCGCACTTTATATAGCATTTGGCTGCTGCATAAAAGCTGTGAAATAGCTATTTAAGACGCTTTTCAATAGTCAAATATTTGCTTGATAAGCAACTTTTATTTGAGTCCAAATTATATAAATGTGGGTTTTTGCAACTTGAAGCAACAAAGAGAATTAAATTTTTTATTACTTCTTCACAATTTACAGAATTTGTAATCTTGTCAACTTTAATGGCGAACTTATTAAAATTATGATATTTTTGAAGGTGGTGACACGTAAAGAAACGTTATTTCATATGCAAATTAAATTTTACTGATAATTTATACTCATGTTATTATGTAAATTTTTGATGCGCCCTTAATATTTTTCCATTTAAAGAAATAAATACATAAAAATAAAAAATGCTAAAAGCAGTAATTATAACATTTTTCATTAATGGTGTAAACAAACGTTTTGTAACAGCTAAACAAAGCTTTTGGTTAACAAAACATAACTCTTTTAGTAGTTATTACCAAGGAATATACATTTTATATTAGTTAAAGGATTTATTCTGCGAAAAAAAACTAAAAAAAAATGGCGTTGCTGTTTATGTTACAAAAAAGTATTTAATATTGTTTATTGTAATGAAGGGTGCTAAATTTGAGCACTTACGTTGCTCTTCGCTACGATATTAGCATTTTTGATGCCGTTAGCCAGAAAAGAAGCTACTAAATTGCTATGAGCTCTAACAGAAGCAAAGAGACAGCAAAATGAAAATCGTGCATTTTTATCTGAGTGAGTGCGTTGCGTCGGTAGTACTGAATTTTATTTGTGAAATAGATAAGCACTTGAAGCTTTATAGATTTATCTAGGTAAAGCATTTTAACAGTGTTTTATTGCTCTATAAGTAACAAATTTGTCACATAAATAGCGGCTGGCAAATTAGTAACAATAATGACAACTTTTAATCAGCACTTTATTGAGAATAGCTATTTAAATGTAACTTACAGTGCTTTTTCATAATAATAGTATGAAGTTGAGTATTCGTGATTTTTAACACTAGTATATATACTTAAAGCACTATAAAAGTAAATTACTCCACGTTTATACAGAAAATAACAACTTAATGCCTGCGTAGGAAACTCTTATACGATTGCTTTTAAAAATTGTCATGATAACGTTTACATAGCTTATTTCAAGCTCTGTTAAATGACAGCAAGCTAAAAACGCTGTTTAAATGTTTACACCGCTATTTTATAAAGCTTATGATAAAAACAAGACGTTAACCATATAGTATGCCTCTATCCGACTGCATTTTTTATAAATAGCGGCTACACAACCTTTAAATGATTCTATGCTATGTAACAAAAATTTTACACAGCGTTTGTGCTACCTGGGCCTATCTCTTACTGAGGGTAGATTATTGGGAATGGCCGTAAGTGTTTTTGTTGGAAAGTTACTCATACGGTAGCGGATCGGTTGCTGGCCTCCCACAAGCGGGTCTCACCAGTTAATTTAGAAGTCGCACAATACCGTAATAGAGGACGCAAGGACACTTGGTACTGACTTATTCGCATTTAAAGAGGGTAATAGGAGATAGTACTTTGACATATGAAGAACTTTCGACATTTTTACATCAAATAGAAGCATGCTTGAATTATGTATGCAGGCCATTATGTATGCAGACAGAGGACATTAATGACAATGTAGCATTGACTCCCAGTCACATTCTGATTGGACGCGAGGCAGTTGGTTGTCCCGATCCAATTTCTAACATTAATACAGATTTGATAAATTGTTGGAAACATATTCAAAAACTGAAAAAAGATTTTTGGGTATGCTGGACAAAAGAATATTTACATCAATTGCAACAGCGATATAAATGGAAATAGAATGAAGAAAACTCAAAGATCGGTACAGTTGTACTTATTAAAGATGAAAACATGAGTACCTAACTAACCTACCTAATAAATGGCTGTTAGCGAAGGTTAAGGAAATCCACCCTGGGAGCGACGGTGCTCTGGGGTTGTCACTCTTCAAAGAGCACACGGGTCAGATCAAAAAAGGGCTATACACTCGCTCATACCATTACCTGTAAATCAAAGTATAGAGACAAGTGAAGTTAAAGCGCCTGTACAAAGTAACATAGCAATTGTGGAAAAACATACTACACTACACTCAGTTATAGGGATAGACTACAATAATGAGAGGTATTTTGAACTAGACCACGAAGAATATAAAGATTGCTTGCATAAGCTTGATAATTATATTTTCACCTCACAACGACGACGGCCAACACCGTAGAAAAAGGTGAATATACTAGAGAATTTCATTTCAACGTGTTCTCGTAGGTCTCTGTAGCATAATTGGTCAGTGCATTAGGCCGGATTCCCAAGGATGCGGGTTCAAGTCCCGTCAGGGCGAGATGAGACAAGTTGCTTTTTTCTAGTATATTTACTTGATTAAAAATTATCGTATAAAAATAGCATTGTAAAATGCAAAATTAAAAAGTTATAAGTAGATGGCAGTTTCATCTTAATCGATAGTCAAACATCTGTAAAGATGTTTCTTTCGAATGCGAGGATATTTCTCTCATTTGATGAAACGACGGTGGCCAACACTGTAGAAAAAGGTGAATATACTAGAGAATTTCAACGTGTTCTCGTAGGTCTCTGTAGCATAATTGGTCAGTGCATTGGGCCGGATTCCCAAGGATGCGGGTTCAAGTCCCGTCAGGGCGACATGAGACAAGTTGCTTTTTTCTAGTATATTTACTTGATTAAAAATTATCAAATACTTTCTCGTTTCTATTCCATTATCTGTCCCTCTCACACCAATATTAGATATATTTTCGAAAGGGCAGTTATACAATGTGTCTTCAAAACAAATACCGTCTCATTTTCTTTCAAAATTGTGAAGAATGCATCCTGCTTTTATTATTTTTACCCAAAATTCTCTATTTCTTCCTCTTTTTCTGTAATCGCGAAGTATTATTTTGTACTTGAAGTACAAAATAATACTTCGCGATCTCTGCACGATTTCCATAGCGTCTACGTCCCTACAGTTCATCCGACAGAATGATCGAAGATGTGCGTGAATGTGTGCGATCGAAAAATCCGCGATCGACTTTTTGCGCGCCATGCAGACTTTTTGTGCTCCGCAGACTCGATCACACAAAAAGTGTGCCGTCTGCGCTGCACCTTATGAAACAGCGCCCCTACCGCGCAAGTGTCGTCGGCATCAACATCGACTTCATTTGACAGATGGATGTAACATATTGCTCTAGCCGGTTGGTTAGTTTTCATTTGTGTCAAAAAGAAGCAGCAATGTGTCACATCCATCTGTCAAATGAAGCCAGTTTCGATTCCGACGCCACTTGCGCGGTACGGCCCCTGGGGTATTTTTCAACTAAGATGATTCATGTGACGTTTTAAGTTTGACAATTCTAGAGATGTCTCATATTGAAATCCTATCGACATACCTATAGATTTTTTCTTAAAGTCAATTGACTTACTTTTGGAAAATCTGAATATATTTTACTACTTTTCGGACCACGTGAAATCCGGTTACATAGCGTAACCTATATCATCCCACGTAAACATAATATAGAATAAAAGTATTGTATGTGCTTATTTATGTGGTAAAATAAAACATTAAGCTGTCAATGTTTATGACAGCAGAGCAGAAACATTGAATTTGTAACATCAATAATTACTACAGTAAAGAACTGTGTTTTCAAAAACCTTTTTCTGACATAGTAAACGCAATTCGGAAAATGTTGAAGTGTCACAGAAATCATTCCTATAGAAAAAGCAAAATATTTTTTTTTAATCCTACGACGACGGTAAAAACGTAATTAAAAAAGGATAAAATAATTTAAAAACCCCCGAATTAATTAATATATAAATGAATTAATTATAGGTATGTACATTGTAATACATAAAACCAATTACTGTAAGCTGCATCGAAATTCAGACAAGTAGGTAGTTTTGGTTTTGCTCAAACAAATGTGTACTGCAGCGCCCCTTGATGAGTTGGCACCGTAACACTTATCTAAGAACATTTACCATTCAAACCCAAACCCATTACTGAAAACTGCATCAAAATCGAAGTAGTAGTTTTGTAGATAAATGGTAACATTGGTTTGCAAAACAAATGTTTACTGCAGCGCCCCGTGGTGATTTGTCACCGTAACATCTAACAATATGCACCGATCAAACTCGAACCCATCATTGAAACCTGCATCAAATCGAACTAGTAGTTTTGAAGATAAATGGTAACATTGGTTTGCACAAAGAAACAAACAACCTATCTCACCCCAAACGCATATACCGTCGGTCGGTACGTCGCGGGTAAAAAGACTATAAGTAGTTGAAATAGATTGTATAGTGTTTAAAGTTGGTTATGAATTTTACGATATCACATGTTACAGTGTTACTTACCTTACAGCTTTTCCTCAACATTGTACTGAAAAACACTGTTTTATTCATTTATCTCATTTATTTACATTCTCCTTACAATAAATAATAATTAAATTACCTATATTATATCACACTATAATTATGACGCCTCAGTCTTTTCAGTTTCTTTTTTATCTTTCTTTTCCTCAAGGATTTCTTTCTTGGGTTCCTCAGGGATGGCTTCTTGGACCTGAACTGTTTTCTCTGGTTCTGCTGCAGTAGCTACCCCGCTGCTGTCGCTAGAATCTGCTGCAAACAAAACGAATAACTTATAAAACATTCCCCTTTTTTAATTCAATGTGATACACTGTACTTGTAAGCTCCTACGAAAATATTTTCTTCTAAATTTAAAACTAGTGTCAAGGATTCTACCTACTTGTTATTTCTTATTATCTATTTAAATAGAATTAAATACTTAAGTAATAGTAGTATTAAAGACGATAGTTAATTAAATAATTGTTAATAATGGCAGTGTTAGATAAAATTGATTAGTTATACATATAAATAACTGCAGTCATATTTGTAAAATTTTATATATTAGTCATAATTATTTTATTATTGCGGTTTTTTTATAGTTTCTAGAGCTCGTCAAAAGCTGTCAGTGTAATTAATAGTCAAGTTAGTATTACCTATAACATATAGTGTTAAGTTTGGTAATAACAAGGTAGTTACGTTCCATTCAGTAGATAAAAATCGCGTGATTGTTGCCTGTGTGGTTTACTGACATGATTTTATTGGTTGTTAGGTTAGTGAAGTTAATTAAAACGTTGAGTTACACAAAGTAACACTTAACGGTCAGTCAGTAAACAGTTATTCAGAACATAAAAATTGGGATAATTATAAATGACTTTTTATAGGGATAGACTCAAATTTCATTCATATTGCTACAGAGTCGATTAATATTAATGAATGCAAGTTTGTTATTGTTAAGAAGATACGAGTATCTTATTGTGGAATCTAATTTACATCATATTTTGTAGCACGAATACGAATAATTATAAAACTTAAATGCAGACATGCGATGTTTTTCTATGAAAAGTTGTTCTATGTTTATAGGTAACTACATAGAAGTTACATAATAAATACAACATTATGAATCCCTTAAGACTGACTACTGTGTATTTCTCAAAAGTTTCCAACTCCAAAAATGATAAACTCTCTTTTAAAACCCGATCATTTTCTATAATGAGATAGGGTATTGTGAAGAAGACTTAAAAAACAAGGTTTAGACGACACCAAAAACAATCCCACAAAAAAACATAAATACATATTGAAATAATACAACTTTTACGGATATCAAACGCGCAATATTTCACGAACTAAGTTGTAATTGTCCGTATTTTTTGGTGTTTTAGGGGTTTTTTGATTTTCCCGACGTTTCGACATCATCCCGTGACCACGGTAGCTGAAAAAACCCCTAAAAACTTAAAAATACGGACAATTACAACTTAGTTCGTGAAATATAGCGCGTTTGATATCCGTAAAAGTTGTTTTATTTCAATGAACAGTGCCAAAACATAAGATGTACTTATAAATACATATTTCTTTAATTCAATCGTTTTGGAGTGCTTTTTTACCCTGTGGAAACAAGAACTGTGAAAAAGTGCGCTACGATTGAAATAAAATTATGACTAGGTAGTTAGCAATAAGGGTTCGTCAAGTTCAACAAAAATTGGGTCCCAGACAAGCGATCACCATCGAACACACAAAGCACAGTCATGGGTATTCCTGGATACCTGTATGTTGGTGCCTATCGTGTCGATGGCCCCATTGACCGTCGTGCCCACGGTCGCCGCGGTCCCGTTGATGGCCGCCGCGATCGTACCTATCAGACTGTTCACGAAATTGCTCCAAGCCGTCACTGTTGCTAAGGATACACAATACACATACATAATAATAACAATATATTAGATAGATAATTATACAATATGACTACTTATAGTAAATTAAATGGTATAATATTGAGTAAGAATAGTATAATAGTAAAAGAATAAAGAAGTTAGAGGATAATGAAGGTAAATAGCGCTTACCAGCTCCACCATTGTGCCCCTTCGTTTCACTCTGGACAGTCGGCTGCTCCTCCTTGACAGTGTCCCTGGGCTTTTCAGTGTTTCCATTGATAGAAGTCTGCAGTCTCTGGACGGCACCCGAGATACCCTTGACGATCGGGTTGTTCTGGATGATGTTTTTGATCGGACCGTTAGGGGGAACAGCAGCCGGCTGATCGGTCACCTTGGCCGGCTGCGGAGCGTCCGACTCGGGTTTCGGGTCTGCTGATGCCACAGGGACAGCGTTGCTTCCTTCCGGAGCAGCAGGTTGTTCGGCGGGCTTCTCCGGCTTTTGGGCAGGCTTGGGTGGCTGGATCAGATTAACGACGCCTTGTACGAAGGGATTGTTTTGAATCGCTTGTGCAAACGGCCCATTTGGAGGTGCTGGTTGGTCGTTCTGGCCTGTTGAGGTGCTCTGAGACTGTGATGGGTTGAGTATATTTTGAATTGAGGACTGGATGCCTTGCCATATGGTCGGTTTTGGAGTAGCCGCCTCATCAGA
This sequence comes from Chrysoteuchia culmella, assembly GCA_910589605.1. Classification (NCBI taxonomy): domain Eukaryota; kingdom Metazoa; phylum Arthropoda; class Insecta; order Lepidoptera; family Crambidae; genus Chrysoteuchia; species Chrysoteuchia culmella. The sequence continues at coordinate 903,907 of OU342657.1, forward strand.
TTGAGCATCACCGGGGGTGGCACTTCCCCCTCCTTGGCTAAAAATGTTCTGGATACCAGTATTCAATCCTTGGAAGATGCCTCCGTTGGTAGCGGTGTTGCCTGTGTTGTTTTGTTGAACGTAGTTTTGAATAGCCTGTGTGACGTTGTTAAATCCTTGCGAAACTGTTTGCTGGAAGAGCTGCAAGTACTGTACGAACAGGTTGTTGGGAGGAGTGGTTGGCTTCTCGTTGTCGTCTCTCAAAGTTGCAAAAACTTGTACTCCTTCAGAAAGAGCTTTCACACCTATTTGGAAATTGTTTTCTAAAGTCTTGAGGTTATTTTCAACGGAGTCAAACTGGGGCTTTTGTTTTTGTTCTTTCTGAACAGTATTCACTGAACCCTGATGATTATTCCAGTAAGACTGAATAGTGTCGTTCAGTTTTGTAATTTGGCTGGTGAAGCTTTGTTGGAGTCCTTGAATGCTTTCCTGGATGGTACCGAGCTGCTCATTGTTGGCGATCCAGTCCTGCAGTCCTTGCGATACTCCCTGGAATCCTTGCTTCAAAGCGGATTGTGTGTCACTGACAGTCTGTTTCACAGTGGCAACAATTTGCTGCTCGTGGCTGACGCTCACGGGGCTCTGCGTGTCGTGTTCCTGCCGCTGTGGTTCGCCGGGGTTTTTCAAGTCCACTTCTACTCTCTTGAAGTCGGTAGCGTCATCGTCAACCGGGTCAACGATAACTTTGACGGGGATGCTGTCGACAGCTTTCACGCGAAGATTGTTTTCGACATCCTTGATGGTGTTAGCGGAATCTAGAAGCTCCTGTTCGCTAGAGACGTTGTCTAGAGGGATGATCTCATTGGCGGGTTCAACGGGGATGGCTGGGAGTTTTTTCTCGATAGCCGAGGATGGTATGGTGGCGGCGCTGGCGTACGCCGCGAGCAGGAGGACGATACACGCGTGCGGCCTCATGTCGAACGGGCGCGGAGTGCTGGCTCACGGGAGGGGTTTCACTTTTATACGAACCGACTAACGGTCCGGCCGGCGTGTACGTGTTTACGCTTACCGGCCGGTCGCCCGACAAACGTCTTGTCATTATTTGTATTTATTATCTGACCGTCTTATGTGTTCGTTCGGCGTCTCATGTGGGGCTATAATTTACAATTAGGGAAGTCTAAAGCCATTGGGACTTGTTACGTTAAGTCAGTCCGTGTTCTTAGCGTAATGTTATTCATTAAATGTCATCTAATACCTAAGATTTATTTAAATTACCGAAACAGCTTTATAAGAAAGAGTTATGGCAGATGTTCATATTAATAAATCATCTGGACTAAAAGCATACTGGGTAGAAGTACTTCCGCCAGAGGTCGTGGGTTCGATTCGCAAACAAAAATGAATCTGGGCTAGGTACAGTCGGGGATCTTCCCGGTTGATCAGTAGAGTTTTTCTCGTATTAGAGAATAGGTATATTTATTTTTTCAATAAGCTTATATAGTTATTTCGGAAGCCAGGAGAAATTTACTTACTGTAATGTTGAAATAAAAAATCCTCAACGTTTTTTTCTTCTCCTTTACTTTCTTCAAATTATTTGTTTTGGGACCTGCAATTCCTTTCAAGTGACATAACTATTTAGAGGTTACTTTCATTTTCCTTGAAGGCGGATTATCTCGCCTATGCTAATTTCTCAGTCAGGTCAGACTCAGGAGTCGAGAAGAAAGCCTATTGTTCGAAACGAAAGTACGCTCATTGACAACTGAAATTAAAGGTCCATAAACCTATACATACTCGTCTCACTTTGTATTGTAATGCTAAAAGTGAACTACTTGGTACAATTGATATGCTAAAACATAGTTTCGTCAAGGTTTTTTTTATGAAACGGTTTGGAAAAGTATTATTGTCTGAAAAAATAATTGATTCCCAAATTGTTCTGTCTGTAATTGTACCTTTTTAACTACGACGGCTGAAAAGATGAACCCTCAAAATATCAGGAAATAATAATATAAAATTAACATAATACTTTAAAAAACATCACAACAGTCAGTTCCGCAGTGATTGAGGATTCCATCCATGAGAGGTGCGAACCACATTTAGACTTTTGCAATGCCTTTACCAAATTGTATTATTAGATAATCTTAACCAATTCGTCAACAGGCAAAATCAAATTTCAAATATTCAAAAGCATTATTTAGAATCAATTTAATGTTTTTTAATGTTATGAATCAAACCTCTTGTATTAGACTTCAACGCGTTCTGATAATGGCCTGCGCAGACGACGGACATTGAAGGACTTTTTGTCCGCGACACGACCTTATTACTAACAACATAAAGTTGCATAAATAACGAGAACTATCGCGTACTTTTCATGGATATACGCGATCTAAGTTGAATCTTATTTGGTTAACAATAAAGACGTGTCGCGGACAAAAAGTCCTCCGTTATCCGTCGTCTGCGCTAGCTCTAGATGAAATAGAAAATATCGAGTAAGGTAAGCAACATTTCAAATTGGCGGTAAAAAAGACGCATAAGTAAATGTGCCAAGTCCATAAAAATATTTTTTCTATCTATTAATACTAAAATTTGCCTCATATACTCATCTTTTAAACTGATAAATATTTTTTAAAATCAGAAAGTCGTCTGCTGGTAATACCGATGGTCCCCACATGCCGATCAACTAATACCGAGGGACTTACCGAGGGTAGGCACTCGCATATACTCGGTGATAGCTTCCCATAGGAAGCTAATTCCTAGTGACGAAGAAATTATATTCACTTGGTGATAAAGCAATGAATTAACTATGAGCATGTTTTACCGACCCATATCACAAGGTAGGAGGGTTGTTAATTTTTTCGGTCGGTAATAGCTTCGGTAACAGGATTTGCTCTCATCTTAAACCGACCCACAAATTAATGTCAGTTATCGTGTTATATAAAATCTAAAAATGGAAACAGAAATGTCTATTCTACAATCTATATACTTAATTCAGGTTCGCAAAATTTGTGACGACTCGATAGGGACTTTGGCGCGTAGTACGCGGCCGAGTAAGGTATCAAATTAAAGGTACTCGAGTCTATTTGTTCCGAAAACTATAAAATATACAAAATGGTAAACGTGATGATCACAAACTGCAATTAAAAAGTGTCATTATTTTCGCATAATTTGGTATTTTTCGTCGATCGACGAACCCGAGTATCGGGTTGTATCTGAGATTAATTAAACAAATTAAACAAACAAACTGTTTTTTGTGGGGTTGTCAGAGTCGAACAAATTTTTGGTATAGACCATACAATTAAGGGACAAATAATCATTATTACTTATATTCATTTGTATAAAAATACACTTTGATTATAGTTAAATTCAAGAAAATAAATTATACCTCGGTAATACCTTCAGATTTTGGGGGGGTCGTTAATACCTGCATTTACCTTAATACGAACGTTCCTTTGAGAAGGGTCATGAAACAAATTCTACTCAGACGAATCACGACGATCAGTAGGCTAAGCACGTAAAACTATCGAGTAAGTATCGAGCACGTAATGTCAAAAATATAGTTCCGTTTACGTCCGATACGAACTTTGCTCAATATGTCATACATTTTTTTACTTTACTTCCTCGATACTTACTCGAAAGTTATTCGTGCTAGGCCTACAGAAGAGGGCACAGTGTGAGTTTGCAAATGTCCAAGCGTTACCATCGTGTAAGAGTAAAAGTTTGACACAGCCTTAATGCAATGGGAATAAGGTTGAGTATTGAAGTCTAAATTCGCAAACTTCGGCGTAAACCAGTAAGGTGAGAAAGATCACTCTAAGCACTGTGAGTAACAGCACGTTACTATTTACATTTGCACTAGAAAACCGTTACTATTACGAGCGACATTTAGGCCACTCTCAAAATCTTAATGTAACGCTTGACATTCTGTCGACTGTACCTTATAATAGAGTGATGCATCATTTCCCTCGTTACGACCGACAAGAAAGAAATTTTAATATCATCCAAATAAAAACTAAAGAAATGGTCTGTAATCTAATTATCGATCGGGTTAATGAGTGTATATTTTTACCTCAAACTTTAGAGGTTCGTTGACTCTGCCTAAACCAGATTTTCGTGCGGACCTTAAAATTAATTAACAGATATTTAAATTCAAATGTATGCGGTATGCTGTTATCTCGGCTATTTATTAGATGCAAACATTTGATAACGGGTAATGGGCTCCTCAAACATTTGGAAACCGTTAAATATTCGGTGTGGGGTGACAAAAGCTCTGGGGGTCAATTCTGCAAAATTTTTGTCATAATCGTCTCTCAGTGGTGTTTCAATAGTAGTGTTTATTTACACTGTTGTAACAAGAACTGTGTAAAACAGCACTACCATTGAAACACCACTGGAATACGATTGTGATTAAGCATTAGCAGAATTGGGCCCCAGCAGCCTGCCATCTCAGTTATAAAGCAAATAGAGTATGATTGGTACTGCATGTTTTTGATTAGCTTTTGCTCGCTACTTCGACCTAGTTTACTTGCTGGATGTGCCAAATTTTAAACGATTGCAGTTTGAGTCTTATTCATTTTTCACCATTAGTGTGCTCTTGGTACCTAATTGGGATCGTTTTGTGTATGTTTATGGGTTAATAAACGTTTATAAATAGAAAATTATTGAAAAAAATCAACTCGGCCACAAGTTAATTCTCAGATGGGACTGGAACCCACGACATAGGAAATCCGGTCCAATGCTCTAACCACTGAGCAGACTTAGTTGTTCATTGAATTTTTGCATCGTTTCAATGCTATTTTTATACCTACTTACTTATGGTAAATTGTATGGATGTTTTTGTTTTTTAAGAGTTGTCTTTAATTTCAAATACTATTTTATTCACACTAAATTGATCTTTATGATTAACACTATCGATTGGTATCATAATGTTACACGATGTTTTTTTTCTCATTTAAGCGGGTTCTATTTCCGGTGCAAATAATGTTCGAAAATTCTTTGAATGCAGTTTAATTTATTTTTGAAAATGAAAGAATGTTTCATCAGCCTAAAATTTGCTTTAGTACATCAATATTTAGGATACTTTCCCTCTAATGACCTTTTTTCCACCCTGTATTTAGATTACACTTTTGTAAAAAGATTTTTTTACTAGAAGTTGACCGCGGAAAACAATTCCTAGCTGTTGAGTGTTGAAAAATTGTGTGTTGCGCTCGGCAGAAAAGTTTTTAGCTTTAAAGTTTTAGTGAAACCCTCGCTACTAGAGAGCCTAGCAACTAGCATACTTTTTTTTAATGAACGACGGGGATACTCTTAGCCTTCGTCATACCTGATATTAAGTATTGATAAGGCTGAAGATGGATGCGAACCTCTCTCGGAATTCTCAATCACTGGGGAACTATCTCTAACTGCCGGAACACAACAATGCTGTTATGGCGTCAGACTTAGATTATGGTAGCTAGTCAGATGGAATTACAACGAGTCGTACCACCAACCAAACCGAATACAATATGCACCCCCGCTGGGAATCGAACCCGGGACCCCTGGGTCTGATACCGGTGGTTGTACCACTAGACCACAGAGGCGGTTAAAACTTTATCGTAAAAAAGTCAGCAGCACGTTTCTATTACAGCTGTTGGTGTTGAGATGGATCTTTAAAATGTCTCGTAAACGATCTGTGTACGTTCTTTCAACGCGATTTGGGCGCACTTCTCTCTACTTTGAATGAAGCAATGTGTCACACTTCTGCTGAGACAAATTCATTAGGAATTTTAAAAGAATTGTGTAGTGAGTGCCGATACGCGAGTCCTAGAGGCGATTGCCTACTTTTTCCTTTTAAAATATTGTATCAGGCGATAACGTTTCGACCCCCGTAAACCCTTACGAAATGAGGCAATTGTGGTGTCATGCGATTCAGTACACCTTAAACTAGGGCTGTACGGTTTTCTTTTTTAGTAATTCGATTTAGTTTAACTTAAATAAATTATTTTATTTTATTTTACAGGCGAATCAACAGTTAACAAAATATGGATAACATTTAAACTAGCAACATTAAACCAATTACAGATTCACACAACTTTAGTTATGATCAATATTTCTTTAAAATAAAAACGTACGGCCATACTTATTAAATATATCAACAACATGTAAAACAATAATATCAAAATTGGATTATGTTTAAAGGCTTATAGCTTTTTGTATGTTTATAGCTACACAATCCTCTTTACAAGAAAGTAATCCGAAACCGACACAACAAATATACAAATACAAAAAATCAGTTGCCTTTAGACATTAAACGAGTCTGGTAATAGGAGTTAGCGAAATTTTACAGTTTTGTAAAGTCTGGTGTGCTATTTGACTTTACAGTACGATATGAATAATAAAAAAATCTGTGACAATTAGCAACTTTATTTACTTAATTTAACTACTAAGTTATCTAAGGCCCACTTGCGCCAAGCTAGGTTAACACATTTAACCCACAGTTAGTGCTACTTTTGTACGGATTAACTCTGGATTAAATTTTATCCTAGCTTGGCGCAAGTGGGTCTAAGATAACTTGAGTTAAATTAATCAAGTAGCAAAGTGCAGTATTAGTGCATTTATTAATCATATGCTTAGGACTAGGGCTGTTAACATTGATACAGTTAGCTACTTAACGTCAGTTTTACGCGCTAGTAACTAATAGCGCGAAAATTTCTGCACTGGATTAGCAATAAACCAAAGAACCTGGACTGACGTAAAACCGTCTACAAGGTGCCAGTGCTGGCATGAAACACTGGCGCCAGCTACTCGATCAATTTAAATTCGGCTCTGTTAGGCAACCGGGTTGTCAAATAAGAATAGTACTTCCCTTTTGAAATATATTATTGCGTGGTGTGTGTGTGTTAGACAAAAATCTTGGATTTTGTGCACTTTTTTCTCAATATTATTACTCTGTTAAGAAGCAATGGCAATTTACACGACGATCAACGAAAGTTTCCCGTTAAAACCTAGCTGGTACAACAAATGGTTTAGCAATTGAAATGTTTTATCTACGGTAGCGTTCTGGTGGCCATAATATTATGCTCAACAAAGCAAATCTAACGATATCTTTAATACGAATTCGTTCAGCCGCTTGAAATAGAGTGCCGTGTGGTGACGGCCTAAGAATACAAGTGTCACCACTCCCTTACATGCCTGGGATGTCGTCAGAGTCGACTAAGAGGCTCGACGCATTGAACACCTGTGCGAGAGAAGGAAAACTTGAAACAAACCCTCTACCAACCCGTCTGGCCAGTGAACCGTGAGTGAGAGAGTGAGTGAGTTTAAAAGATAAGAGGTACTAATAAAGAATATTACATATAAACAAACATACGTACATACAAGATACGCGCGAAAAACATAACCCTCCCTTTACAGTCGTGTAAAAATTGAAGATCACGAAACCGTCTATAATTTTCATGAAGATTTCAGATTCATGAAGTACCTAGTCAAGTACCTACATTTCAATTAGTTCTCAAGGAAATTGCAATTGAACATGTGCAAATTTCAATGAATCATACAAAATGCTACATAAAGTGCATGTTGTTCGCAGTACCGTTACTCTGATTGGTTATATTTTGGACGAGTTTTTTGGGCGCGATTGGTTTTTATACTGCGCGAGCGCCGGCGCCTGCCGCCGACTGCACAATCCAGCGAAGTGAGCGCTTTAATTTAACCAATATAAAAAACTGATATTGCTAGATTTAAGAATATGCAATTTTTTCTAGGAAAATATTTATGTACTCCTATTATTAAAACAAAATATAGTTACAAGACAAGAAAAAAATCTTTATTATTGGTAATCTAATGATTGACACGGTTCATATAAACTTTTGGAATTATTAATGTTGAATTTTACATATCCCGTAATGTCTTATGTATTCTAAAATAGGGAAAATTCTACATTTACTTTCTAGTGAACAAAAAAGCTGTGTATTGTCGGCTTAGAATAGCACTACTCCCTCGCATCCCGTGGGTGTTGTAAAAGGCGACTAAGGGACTCAGCCTCCAGGAGACGGGCAGCAGCGTCTCCTTCAAACTTGGCCATACTGCGATCGCCAACCCGCCTGCCAATCGTGGCGATTATGGCCTTCCTTAGGGAGGCCTTTTGGGGGAGGCCTATACCCAGCAGTGGGTGTTAAGTGGCTGAGACGACGAATAAAAAAGTGATCTTGAACTGCTACTTTTAAAGTTAATAAAGGTTAAAGAACCAGTAACTAAGGTTACCGGTACCTTAAAACCGGTAAATAAAGTAGTAAGGTAGGTAACTGTAAACAAAATCTTGATAACACAGTTAACAAATAATACTTTTGTAGATGGTTTCTATATCTTGTAATTAGTTTACTTCTTGCTTTTTTAATAAAAAGGATGAGCTCAATACAAAGTTTTCCGCATTGTTGCGGATAAGTTTATAAGTTGTTTTTCATCAGTCTTAGCAAATTTTTCTCAAGCTGACTCTGGTAATACTTATAGATTTTTTAGTTTCAACATTCGGAAAAAGAAATCTATTTGGTGGAATTAGAAAGATGGATTTTATTCAAAAAATATACGGTAGCATAGAAAGTATGCAATTTTTCTTGAATTCTGAAATTAGGTTATACTAATATTTTTGATTCTATTCATTTGTACAGTCGGGAAACCAGGAAAGTTTTTTTAGGGAGCTTTATTAAAAAAAACCGTACGAATGCGAGTCGGACTCGCCCACACAGGGTTCCGCACATATTTAGTAGGTACCTATGTACATATAATATAAATAGTTCAGGAATTGAGCCTCGCAGTTTTTCCGAAGTTTTCCCAAAATACTGTTTCCAAAACATAAGTCAAATTTTTCATGATTTTATTACAAATGTCCAGTTTTCAGATTTTTTTCCTGTACTTGTAGTAAAAGACGATATTACTTGGCAAATTTCATAGTTCTAGGTCAACGGAAAGTACCCTATGAATTTTGATTCCCTTGAGAGTGTCGGAGTATACGTTTTTGCGGCATAAATGGCCTTACCTTTTTTAACGTTAATTGTCCTAAAATATTCATGGTAAGTAGTTCTTCGCAAGGATTTTGACAACGATTTGTTATTTTTTACTATTAAAAAATTGTATTTTTACTATTAAAAAAATCCGAATTTTTATCCTGCTAAATAGCTACTAAATTTTAAATAGTAAGCGCTGTATCCGCTGGGCGGTGTGCGCAGGCGCTGGACCGGTCAGTATGCCGTTAGTCGGCACCTGTCTCCGACGCACGTCACGACACACGCGGTGACCGCGCTTTAGCACAACACAGGACATAGGTAGGTAGACGACCCGGTTGATGCCACTCTTATGTAATTTGTGGCCACTTTAAAGTGTACCGAGGTCAAGTGTTAGAGCGCTAAAACACTGCGTAAGGATCCGTGAAAAAACGGACCCGTGAAAAAACGGATCCAGAAAACTCGGACAGAATTCGGATGTCGCGGATACGTAACTTCAAATTTTAACACTATTAGGAAAAGGATGAGTCATAACTTTTAATTTTGCATTTTACAATGCTATTTTGGTCAGAGTTTTATGTGATAAATGTTAAACAAGAAAATATACTACAAAAAAAATCGGCTAAGTGAAACTCGCACAATGGTTTCGTCTCTCACCCAAGGTTGCCTGGTGGAGATTGCTATGTAGCAATAAGACCGCCTATTGTGTGTTCCTCTTTTTTGTCATTTTCTCTGTATGTGTTTGTTTTGTATCTCACTAACATCTCTCTAACTTTGTTTTTCATAGTGTCCGTATGAATGACAAAGTTATATTTGCTGTTTTGGCAAATGTGCCATAGCTCTGAAACTGCATAATATATTTCGTTCAAACTAATTTTTGTTGAAAGTTTTTATAAAGGTCGACAGCATATATATTTTTAGATTTTTCACTTTCTTTTTTTAAAAGTTAGGGGGGGGGGGGACACATTTTTTCTTTCAAAGTGTATATCATTATCATTCAAATAATGATATAAACTATCATTCAAACGGTTGACTTTGAGAAAAACTGTTTTAGAAACCTCAATGTAATTTTGAAAGACCTATCTATAGATACCCCACACGTATAGGTTTGATGTAAAAAATATATTTACAGTTTCAGTTCCATGTATAAGGCGCCCCCTTAAATATATTTTTTTTTATTTTTGTCTAAAAATCGTAAAGCGGTTTACAGAATACATCTACCTACCAAGTTTCAACTGTGTAATCCTTATAGTTTTGAAATAAAGTGGCTGAGACATTTACCACTTTGGAAGGGTATATCTTTAAAACGGTTGACTTTAAAAAAAAAACTGTTTTAAAAACCTCAATGTAATTTTTAAAGACCTATCTATTGATAACCCGCACGTATGGGTTTGATGAAAAAAAAAAATTTTCAGCTTCAGTTCCATGTATGGGGAGCCCCCCTTAATATATATATTTTTTTATTTTTGTGTAAAAACCGTAAAGCGGTTTACAGAATACATCTACCTACCAAGTCTCAACTGTGAAATCCTCATAGTTTTGGAATAAAGTGGCTGTGACATACATCGGATTGGGCAAATCTATAAGGGTTTCGTTTTTTGCCTTTAGGCTACGAAACCCTAAAAAGTCACTTGTTGCAAGAAACAAGTTGCTTTTTTCTAGTATATTTTCTTGTTTTATATTATCACATAAATTATAAGTTATTAGGATCTTTGCCTCCACTTACTTCCACCACCTCGTGGAACTAATTTATCACAAATTTCCTAAAAACTCAAACATAATTGGGAGTCGAGACACTGAATTTATGACAGCCATGTTTACTCGACTCGCGATTTTGATTCTGTTTTTTTTAATGTGTTGTGCAATCAATAAAAATGATGCATAAATTATGTTCTTCGTGGTGGTGGAAGTAGTATGAATAGCAGAATACAAAAACTAATATTTTTATTCAAAAAACTACGCACTGTTGCAGATTACGCACTAATACGGCAGGTTTATCTCGCTCTTTGTCAGTCATTAAACTACTGCATTTATAAAACGTCATTGCTATTAATTCCTGGGCAAGCATGCAACACCTTAGACCACATCCTGTTTGTTAAGCACGATGGTGGTCAAAATGCGTGACCAGTAATTACAAAAAAAAAAAAAAATTAAAGAGCCCAGAGGGAATATTTTGCAAGAAGCGCTTCAAAACATGTCCTACGAAGACACAGAGAAATTACTTATTGTTACCAAATAAACGTTAAGTAGTATTAACTTTGTTTTTTCTTTTCTTATTTAAATGTATTTTGTTCCTGTTAAAGTTTGGTTGTAAATGTATAGTACAGTACTTATTATGATTGTTTAATGTAAGAATTTATGTAAGTCCTTTATCGCCTGGAACACAGTAGGGTATCCTAGTTCAGGTCATAATCTATACTAATATTATAAAGCTGAAGAGTTTGTTCGTTTGAACGCGCTAATCTCAGGAACTACTGAACCGATTTAGAAAATTCTTAGACCATTAGAAAGCTACATTTCTCCCGAGTGGCATAGTGTATATTATATCCCGATATTCCCAGGAGAACGGGCACCACGCGGGTAAAACCGCGAAGATCCGCTAGTATTATTATACTCGTAATTTACACCCTTTTCTTCTATGCTATAGTTTTAACATTGTACTTTTTTGATATATAATAAATTATTTAATTTAATGAAAAAAAAAAGAAATGAGCTGCCGAGAGATGCGTAATTAGTGATGCGTAGTTAATGATAAGTACCTAATTACTAACACATTCTGTCCTTTTTTTATGATTTTGTAATTTTGCATTTTTCAATGCTCTTTTTATACTTATGGTAAATTTTAAATAGAAAAATATTGGAAAAAATCAACTCGGCCACAAGTGAATTCTCAGACGGGAATCGAACCCGCGACCTTTGGAAATCCGGTCCAATGCTCTTTCTGTCCCGCTCGATGTTCTTTATTTTGATGGGAGAAAAAGCCTCGCGTTTGAGAACAGCATTTTTGCAAATGTTAAAACAATCCATTTCAAACGAAGTACCTACACACATCAAAACTGTCTAGGGATCAAGTACGTTCTAGAGCAGGGGTGTCCAACATAATTTTGTAGAGGGCCAGGTTTAGTATTTTTGTATCCGTAGCGGGCCAAAAGGAATGCCCAATAGCGAAGGTTTAAGTAAGCACTCTCTTAGCTATTGATGTCGTCACGGGCCGGATAAAGGACTTATACGGGCCACATTGTGATGATTGTGATACTAATATTACAAAGCTGAAGAGTTTGTTTGTTTGAACGCGCTAATCTCAGGAACTACTGGACCGATTTAGAAAATTCTTTAAAGAAATTATGTAAGTCCTTTTTCGCCTGGAACACAGGGTATCCTAGTTCAGGCTCATTATCTATACTAATATTATAAAGCTGAAGAGTTTGTTTGTTTGAACGTGCTAATCTCAGGAACTACTGGACCGATTTAGAAAATTCTTAGACCATTAGAAAGCTACATTTCTCCCGAGTGACATAGGCTATATTTTATCCCGATATTCTCACGGGAACGGGCACCACGCGGGTAAAACCGCGAGGGTCCGCTAGTTTGAAATAAAAAGCCGTTCTGAAAAACTACATTTAAGAACATTTGGTAATATAAATTGGATATTTGTTTTATTTTTTTTGATTTATCTCTATAAAAATAAATATACTTACTAAAATATAAAACTCATGGTACCTCTACATTTTAATTCATTACATTAGCTTGTAGCTACATGCACGCTAAGTAGCCATCAAGATGCTGATAATGTCTGTACTTAGGCACATCGGCGTTGACTTTGATTGATCTCGACTGGTGCATGGTAAAATGTAATGGCGCTTGAAATAAATTAAGTTTTATATTTTGTTTATTTTAACTTTAATACATAACCCAAATCCTGTAGACATAGTGCTCATATTATTATCTAGCAGTCAAACAGAAAAATGTCAAAGAGAAATAGTTATCAAGACCAAATTTGAATATAATCTATTTGGTATCTTCTGACTTGCCTTTCAAGACAGCAAAGATTACTACCATAATATAGTACAGAATCTGGAACAAACGGAAATATTTGTCAAAAGCCATTCACCTATAAAATTAATTTATATTTTCCAACTGACCTGAAAAATAACAACTCCAGTTCTAATTTTCAAAACTGGCGAACTTTTGCTGATAGTTAAAATCGGTCTGCTTGAGTTACCCAGCTGTAAAAAGAAAATAATTATCATCATAAGTTCAAGTTGAAGTACCTATTTGGTTTAACTTATGTCACCGAAAGGAGCTAAGGTATGGGAGGGTTCTAGACTACTTGTTAAAGATCTTGTTAGTCATCCACAGTTAAAGATAGTCCCATTCCCATGTAAGTAGCTTTGCCATAAATGCCGCGTCTGTGGCATAGTGGTAACAACCACTGGTATCAGGTCCTGGGTATTATATTCGGTTTGGTTGGTGGTAGGACTTGTTTTAAGTCCGCATAGTCCATCCGTCCACCATCTTATCTAAGTCTGACGCCATAACAACAATGTTTTTAGCAGTAAGAGATAAGATAGCCAATTCCTCAGTGATTGGGGATTCCGGGAGAGGTTCGCTTCGTACTTCAGACGATTTTCCCTTAGTTGGTTCTTGCGACAGCTCAACAAAAGGCTTTGTGATACGTTTAAAAAAAGGAGTTTACTTACTATTGGTTTCAGTAGATCAATATATTTATTTTGGTCTCGCCAAGCATTCTCCGCAAATTTTCGTGAGTTAGATAGTGCCAGTTTCATATTATATGTATTTGTAGCTCGCCTCATTTGCGTGACCATATCCTCATATTCTCTACGAGCTTTAGATGCTGCCCTTGTAAGATTGAAAAATCGAGTCTCCAAGCTTTTGTTCCTAATAAGTTGTAAATTAGATTTGGTGAAACCGATGAAGTCCTTAACATTTTCATGTTGTTTGTTGATCGGGCTTAAAGTTTCTGTTTCAGTATTATTGGCAGGGTCAAGTACCTTTGTCTCATTGTTTTTATCACCTTTGATTCGTTCATAAGCTTGGTCAAACAATGACAACTGCCTTTTCACCCTCTCTTTGTGAGTTCCCTTCGGTGTGGTAAAGATGGTTATTATATTGGAATCTGGGAGTTTAGATGGTGCTACAGTGTCCCGGAATCGCCCCACGGTTTCTCTCAGCTTCGAAGCGGATTCGGCGTAACTGGTGACGTCATCGGCCATAGCGTTTTTGTTCATAAACAGAACTACAAGAATGTATATTTGTATTCCGGTGATTACTGAGAGTGCAATTATGTACTGAAAATATAAAAATAATATCTGTGTTAGCTATGTACTTACTACATTATTCGATTATTGATTGCTAGGTAGGTATTTGTGTTAAGGCGATAGGTAGGGCCATACTGCAAAATAGACCTCTCTTTGAAGGCCTTCTTCTCCTAAACGGATGATCCAAATATTATAAAAAAATATATATCATAAATATAATATATTGAACAATAAAATGCAAGTTAATTTTTTTTATAATTACTGTTAGTTTTAACAAAAAAAAATCTTAACTTTTCTATAATTTTACCCATAAAATTTCTTACTGCTTCTAAACGCCTAAAGCGATTTTAATGATTATTTCACCAAATGATAGAACATTTAATGATTTATAAAATGCAAGTTTGTTTTTTTCAAAATGATGATTGACGTTTTATTAAATCAGTCATATCCTGTAATTTCCACGCGCGGGCCGCGTGGAGACGGGTGGTCAGTCTCTCCCTAGCGTTCGCACGGGGAGGCTGTGTCGCATTTCGGCCCGCTCCGTTCCTTTCCTTTGACTTTGGTTTTCGTCAAAAAAAATATAGCGCAGATCGTACACTCGGTACAGTACGTATAGTTCGCAGTTCGGCTGTTGAAAGTTTGCGCTTGGACGTTGATATTAGTGATAGATAAGTGTTGTAAATATTTTGTACATCTACCTACATACAAGTTGGTCTTTGTAAATATTTAGTGATAGTAGATAGTTTTCACAAAATTTGCAAACCTAATGTAACGCATTTTGATTGATTGTTTTTTGCAACTTTATTGTTTTTTTTTATAACCCGAAACCTGTAATAAATATGTTTTATTCATATTTTTTTTAATTGTCTCGAGGAACAACATAAGAAAAGTGTCTTCATTTCGATTCTGAAAAAAAAGTGACTTTCTAAACTTCCTTATTCTTAACAAAGCAAGTTAACAAGAATAAAATAATAATTAAGGAAATTAAACCAACGTTTAAATTGACTTAAAAGTATGAAATCATTAATTTTCAACTACACGAACTTGTTACTATTAAACTTAAATTAAAATCTACCTACATACCTACACATTTACCAGAGGCTCTGATACCAATATCCAAACTCTGGAGTCTGGACTATCATTGAGAAATTCTAAGAGAAAAACTCAGGATACATTTTTTGATCTGACCCTGGATTTGAACCCAGAACTTCCGCGTTGCCGTCGAAGTGCGACCCGCTTTATACCAACTGCACCACGTAGGCAGTTTCTAAGAAATAAGTGCACAGACATACATTTATATCTTGGACGAATTAACCACTGGACGCGTAACGAGGACCGCGTTCGCCTTTACCCCTCTGTCACTTACTGAGCCTTTTAGACACAGTAAGCAATATGGCGTTGTCAGTATGACGCGAGATCTCGAAGTGGAACATTATCTCAAAAATGGGTAAATGCGCTGTGTTAATTTGTAAAAATCATACCGGACAATCAAAAAATTTTTCTTTTCACGCGTAAGTACAATTTCAATCTATTAGAGTAGCAATTTTTCGTAAAATAAATAAAATTTGGTATGTAAACAAAATGTAATACGTCATTTCAAAAAGTAATCATTGTACATGTAAATTCTTCAAAGATATTGCATAAGTAATTTGGTTGGGTTATATGTATCATTCATTCAATCAATTGTTATTTTTATGTCGTATAGGGCTTGAACATATCGATAATCATAGCGATGTATGTAAATGAACGAACGAATCCAATTTTAATGTAGGAACTATTCAAATTAATTTTAGATTTACAGTTGAACCCCTAACAAGAAGAAATTGGGTGGAAGCGGTACGCAGGGAGGTAACATGGACGAGGACTCAGGTCTTAGATAACATCTAAGACCTGATGATGGAGCCAGAAGATAACTATAGGAACTCTGTAATTAAACAACGAAACCCTATGAACTTTGAGCTCGTTATATTTTAAATATAGCTTCAAACTTAAAAAAAAAAGTTGTTTATTTCACTCGCATGGTTCCCGTTCCCGTGGTAATATCAAAAATCCTTCCTTAGTGCTCGCCAATATCGTTAAAAGAACCTGTATGCAAAATTTCAGTTTAATTGGTTTAGCCGTTTGGGCTGTGCGTTGCCTATCAATCAGTCACGGTATTGTTTTTTAGTATTAGACTTATGTTGTACATTATCATAGTGTGTTGTACATTAACATTTAAAATTTATCATAAGTATAAAAATTGCATTGACAACGCAAAAATCAAAAATCATAAATTATTAGCTGTTGCATCATAATTGATCGTTAAACATTTGTTTTTTTTCTCTTTCGAATGCAAGGAAGGATATTCTTACAGCGTATTAAAAATATAAAAGTATCGGAGAATTTCGACAGTGGTCCGCAAGTCTCGGTATGTACGTAAGCTATATTATACTATTCAAGTAAAATAATCTTAAAACTACAATAAACTATTGGTTGAAATATCTTGCAATTAGTATTTCACCTAGTAGTTGCTAGAAAGATACTGCCTTGGCTTTTTCTAAAATAGGTATAGGTAATTTATATGCGATGTTTTGTTGATAACTTCTGGGAGTTTGTTGTTTAAAACTGTCATAGCGTATGCTAGACCATACTTTATCCAAACGCTAGTCTACTATTTCTAATTTAGGTTTAGGTTGTGCTAATTTTGTACGGTGGCGTAAAATTTTGAGATCCTTAATAAAGTGAAAACAAGTTTATATTTTTTCTTACAAATATGCATATTTCTTAAATGTAAATGGATACTAGAGTTGAAATTAAAATGTTTTAGTCTCAACGATCTTTGACAATCCTATAATGTCGATGGTTATTTTCAGTAAGTTTTAGTATATTTAGATTGTTGGCTTACGAGATATCACAGCTCGAGATTCCCCATATTTTGTTTTATATAAAAAAGCTCGAGTGATTGCAGAAGAAGTTAATGTAAATAATGAATTATATTATTATATAAACCAAATATTAATGTTTTTTACTCACTTAAAAAGTGTTAGTAAGTAATTTGTAAACCTGGCTAGCGACACCATCTTATCTAAGTCCGTTCCGGCAGTTAGAGGTAAGATAGCCAGTTCCGAAATTCCGGGAGAGTTGCACTTCCATCTTAAGCCTTATCAGTACTTAGTGTCAGTTTGTATGTATCTACCCATTTTTCACAAAAAAAAACCCAAACACAAACGTTTTGGAAACCATTTTTTATAGTTTTTATGAATTTGAGGGATTTTTTTAAATGAGATTTTAAATTATTAGGTGCTTTTTGTTTTTCTACGAAATAAACAATTAACTTACTAATTTCTCTAAAACACACATGATTTATTAAACTCAATAGGTTCATTCATTCACTCTTTACTTATCGTGCTTTTTATTTTTCCACGAAATAAACAATTAACTTACTAATTTCTTTAAAACACACATGATTTATTAGACTCAATAGGTTCATTCATTCACTCCTTACTTATCGATAAAAAAATTATCGATTACTTCAAGCACTACTGCCATTATTTGACATTAGTAATCGCCCCTCACCCCCGCAAGAATTGGTTGATCGTGATTTCATACATTCTTCTCGGGTTTCGTGTCCAGTGGTTTATTAGTCCAAGATTTATATACTAGTACATACACTTATAAAACTGTTTAGAAGCCCACTAATACTAACAGGATTATTGTGCAATTCCAACAATATTGCATACAAACGGATCGAATTCATAAAGACAACCAATTTTTTTGAAGTCGGTTGCCACTTACAAAACAAGCATCGTATTTTTTATCGATTTGCGTTAATTCAGTCAAGTATGTCGGTCGAGGCAAAGTTCGTGTAGGCAGATGAGACAAAATGCGCAGCGCGCCGTATCTGTATTCAAAGCGCTCTTTGGTATCGGATAGATGCCAGGGCGTGCGGCGTTAGGCGCGTGGCCCCGTCCGATTGCTCAAGGTCGTTCGGCCAAATAATCGCCTTAAGGCCACAACAAAAGTATAAACCAAATGGTATCCAGCCATAGGGCGAACCGGTAGAGTAGCTCTTCTTTCGCAAGTGCTTAAAATAAAATAAAATAAATACTACCTACACTCACACCAATTAACCTAGCCTCAAAGTAAGTACTTAAGCCTTGTGTTATGGGATAGTAGAGTAACAGATATAAATATGGATATAATTATACGAGTACCTATATAAGTATTTATGAAATATATATAAACGTCCATGAATGCTCGTATTTATAATACAAATAACTCAGGACCTCAGAGTAGGCGACACCTAACCGATGTACGTACCACTCTACCACGGAGGTCGTCAGTCAAGTCCTTGGCTTGACCTAACAATCTCGACTATAATATGTTTTTTTTAACAAGCGGGCGCCCGTGTGTTGCACCGCGTGGTTCCCGTTCCCATGGGAATATCAAAAAATCCTTTCTCAGTGCTCGCCTACATCGTCAAGTCAAGTTCAGCTTAATCGGTTCAGTCGTTCGGGCTGTGCGTTGTCTGTCAGTCAGTCACGGTATTGTTTTATTAGTATAGATAGATATATAAATATGTCTGATTGTGATGATGACGCTGAAGATGATAAAATAATTCCTTACCGGTATCAGCAGCCATTTCCCCGCGCAGTCCGCCTTCAAGAGGGCGCAGTAGCCAACGAGGCTGATGACGAGCAACAGAGCGCCGTCCACCAGAAGGAAGTGCTGGAGCTGGTCCACGGCGCTGAAGCTGAAGGGCACACCCAGGGCCCGACGGACGGTCACAAGAACCAGGTAACACAGGAGCACACATGTTCCTACGACCTTAGAAGTTGGGAAATATTTATTGCGCTGATTTTTAAGTGCATTACGAGCGACATCAGGCCCACTCAAGGTCAAACTTTAAAGCCCGACTTGTTGTTTAATTAACACTTTAAATATTTAATATAGTTCTTAGGAATGGATGTAATTTACGTAAATAAATGAAATTCTTCTTACTGTAGTTTTCTAACTACAACGTACATTATGGCTTAGAAAGAAAGAAAGAAAGAAGAAAGAAAAGTTTTTTGGGAAACGTTTTCTGGGAAAGTAAGAACAAAGATTATAGAAATAGTTTAATATTTGACGACCTGTTTGGCGCAGGGGTACTAAACCAGCCTTCTGCGCACGAGGTCCCGGGTTCGATCCCCGGACAAGACAAATATTTGTGTGCATGAACATGTCTATTTGTCTTGGTCTGGGTGTTTAATATGTATATTATGTATGTATTTCCAAAAAAAAAGTATATAAGTATGTTTATCCGTTACCTAGTATCCATAACACAAGTTCTTCAGGAAACTTAACGTGGGCTAGATAACTGGTGTGATTGTATGCAATTATTTATTTAATATTCTAATGAAATGCCTATTAATGTTCTATTATTTTTGATATAATTGTTTTCTATATATCTATTACTTTTTTAATAATGCTCAACTCTACTGGTCAACCGGGAAGTTCACTGACTGTACCTATTTTTGTAAGGGTCAGCAGACCAAAGTCAAGTAAATAATTAAGTTAAAATTACTTACCACTCCAACCACGTTGGCCAGCAATAAAAATTTTTTTAATACGGCTTTCGTGACCATTTTTGTTTACAATTCTGAAAACATTTGAGCACTTTGATACTTTTTTCACTAATTAGATAAGTAACCAACAAATTCTATTTAAATAGCTGAGAGATTTTACAACTATACTATGAAATAAAATGGTTATTTTATTAATTTACTTTCAAAGTGAGAAATATAAAAAGTAATGTGTAAAAATTTTTGCAACTTGATATTGCCTTTGTTATAATTTTCATATGTCACGCTCTTCTCGCCCACAAAGAAATAATATCAATAGAATAAATAACCATAACAACCGCTATAATAGCAATGTAATACCTTAATTTATATGGATATTAGTAGTCAATTAAAATAAACTATAGGAATAGCGATGAGGTTCTGAACTGAAATGAATGGCGTCGCTACAATCAGCCAATGAGAAACAAGATACGAAAGCTGTTCTACGGAATATAGCCGGAACTAATTAATGCGGGTGGTTTATTCTCATATAAATAGAGCTTATTTTCGCATATTGTAGGCGACTGCAGCGCCACTCTCAAGGGACTTGTTTCGAGAGACAGATTATGCAATCCGCTCAATTAGGGACTTCCCCGGCAACTTTAAAAAAAACAAATACATGGCGCTGTGCAAAGCAAAGTAACAATAGTAAAAGCACAGTCTATAAATCTCCTCTTCTCAAAAGTAAAGGCGATATAGAGTAAATGTGATGCAGTCTCTTTCAAACAATATTGTCAAAAAAGTGACAGCATCACATTTAAACACTGTCTAACATAGACACACGATAAACACTGTTTTGTGGTAAGACCGTTATAGTTTATTCAGCAACCGTGGAAGTGGGTATACATTACATTATTTTGGTGTGTAAATAACTTGCAGCAAGGCCGCAAGTCGCAACACTTGCAGAAGCTAGCGCCTTGCGGAAGTCAAATTCTGCAGGACTGCAGGTATTTATTTTTGTAATACTTTATGCACATTGTACAAAGGCGGACTTAATGCCTTAGGTATTATTGCTAGTAAGAAAAGGTTGTCTGCCAGTGTTGCACAGCGCCATCAACTCATGCCATTTCTGTGAAACGCGGCCGTGGCCGGGAAAGTCCCTCACTAATTATCATGAAAGAACCACAGTGATTTTTTTGCAGACATTCAAATTCAATCAATAAGGTCGTCGTAACATTTAACCTTGGCTGGAAAGATCTGTTATTTTATAGAACATTGATTTGCTGACGACGTGAAATAGTTATTGCACTCGCTTTTGTCGCTTTTGAGCACCTACGCCGCTCAAACCAAATTGCCACCAGAGTGGTGGCGATGGAGGTGGTGGCAACCAGGAATAGTATTAAATTGTAGGAACTGATAAAAAAAGTAGTATTCCAAGTCAAAGTAAAACGGTAATTACTACTCCGTTCTTTCAGGAGATCTTATCTGACAAGAAGAACGAGTGTAAGAAACTAGATTAGCTTATAAACTTAGTCAGAAGGTATTATTTTTATCCGAACGGACAAAATCTAAGAGACAAAAAGAAAACAACAATTAAAAATAAATACATTATTTTAATGATACAGGCTAACTTCTTAATATACATACATACATATTACAATTACATAAAATTACGAAAGAAACATCTTTTCAGGTGTTTAACGATCGATTAAGATGCAACTGCCAATAATTTATGATTTTGTAATTTCCAAAGGTCGCGGGTTCGATTCCCGTCTGAGAATTCACTTGTGGCCGAGTTAATTTTTCCAATATTTTTCTATTTAAAATTTACCATAAGTATAAAAATAGCATTGATAAATGCAAAAACTACAAAATCATACATTATTGGCAGTTGCATCTTAATCGATCGTTAAACACCTGAAAAGATGTTTCTTTCGAATGCAAGGATATTCCTAGCATTGATATGACAACGCTGGCCTACAGCGTATTAAAAATATAAAAGTATTGGAGAATTTCGACGGTCGTTCGTAAATCTCGGTAGCTCAGCGGTTAGAGCATTGGACCGAATTTCTAAAGGTCGCGGGTTCGATTCCCGTCTGAGAATTCACTTGTAGACGAGTTAATTTTTTCCAATATTTTTCTATTTAAAATTTACCATAAGTACGTATTGAATGTTAACTAGTTGCTGTTGTCTGTTATAGTTTTCTTACCTTTTATTGTCGCCGACTTTATTTTGGTAATTATCTGCTATAAGTGTGTATATTATCTCTATAAAAATAAATATACTCACTAAAATATAAAACTCATGGTACCTCTAAATTTTAATTTTAGATTAGCTTGTAGTAGCATGCACGCTAAGTAGCCATCAAGATGCTGATAATGTCTGTACTTAGGTACATCGACGTTGACTTAGATTGATCTCGACTGGTGCATGGTAAAATGTAATGGCGCTTGTAATAAATTAAGTTTTATATTTTGTTTATTTTAACTTTAATACATAACCAAAATCCTGTAGACATAGTGCTCATATTATCTAGCAGTCAAACTGAAAAATGTCACAGAGAAATAGTTATCAAGACCAAATTTGAATATAATCTATTTGGTATCTTCTGACTTGCCTTTCAAGACAGCAAAGATTACGACCATAACATAGTACAGAATCTGGAACAAACGGAAATATTTGTCAAAAGCAATTCACCTATAAAATTAATTTATATTTTCCAACTGACCTGAAAAATAACAACTCCAGTTCCACTTTTCAAAACTGGCGAACTTTTGCTGATGGTTAAAATCGGTCTGCTTGAGTTACCCAGCTGTAAAAAGAAAATAATTATCATCATAAGTTCAAGTTGAAGTACCTATTTGGTTTAACTTATGTCACCGAAAGGAGCTAAGGTATGGGAGGGTTCTAGACTACTTGTCAAAGATCTTGTTAGTCATCTACAGTTACAGATAGTCCCATTCCCATGTAAGTAGCTTTGCCATAAATGCCGCCTCTGTGGCATAGTGGTAACAACCACTGGTATCAGGTCCTGGGTATTATATTCGGTTTGGTTGGTGGTAGGACTTGTTTTAAGTCCGCATGGTCCATCCGTCCACCATCTTATTTAAGTCTGACGCCATAACAACAATGTTTTCAGCAGTAAGAGATAAGATAGCCAGTTCCTCAGTGGTTGAGGATTCCGGGAGAGGTTCGCTTCCATTTTCAGCCTTATCAATAATTAGCATCAGGTATGATGAAGGCTAAGAGTCTCCCCGTCGTCGTGAATAAAACAAAGAAAAATGTCATTGCTTGGCAGCTCGGCTTGAGCTATCACAGTCGTTTTCAGTGAAAGGTTTGTAAAATAGTATTCAATTCCTACTAGTTATCATCAATCTTTGGTTAGTGGTAGGACTTGTTCTAAGTCCGCCTGGCTATCTACCACCATCTTATCTAAGTCTGACGCCATAACAACAATGTTTTCAGCATTGTTTGTTCCGGCAGTTAGAGATAAGATAGCCAGTTCCTCAGTGACTGAGGATTCCGGGAGAGGCTCGCTTCCATCTTCAGCCTTATCAATACTTAACATCAGGTATGATGAAAGCTAAGAGTCTCCCAGTCGATCATTAAAAAAAATCTGTATCATCGATCCCGCAAAGGGTGCTGAATACCCACAAAACATTTCTAAACGTGCGTGACTATACGATACTTTTTCGCAAGGTTTTCATGTAAGCCGTACTTAGCCGTATACTTCAGACGATTTTCCCTTAGTTGGTTCTTGCGACAGCTCAACAAAAGGCTTTGTGATACGTTTAAAAAAAGGAGTTTACTTACTATTGGTTTCAGTAGATCAATATATTTATTTTGGTCTCGCCAAGCATTCTCCGCAAATTTTCGTGAGTTAGATCGTGCCAGTGTCATATTATAGGTATTTGTAGCTCGCCTCATTTGCGTGACCATATCTTCAAATTCTTTAGCTTTAGATGCTGCCCTTGTCACATTGAAAAATCGTGTCTTCAAGCTATTGTTCCTAATAAGTTGTAAATTAGATTTGGTGAAACCGATGAAGTTCTTAACATTTTCATGTTGTTTGTTGATCGGTCTTAAAGTTTCTGTTTCAGTATTATTGACAGGGTCAAGTACCTTTGTCTCATTGTTACCCAGCTGTAAAAAGAAAATAATTATCATCATAAGTTCAAGTTGAAGTACCTATTTGGTTTAACTTATGTCACCGAAAGGAGCTAAGGTATGGGAGGGTTCTAGACTACTTGTTAAAGATCTTGTTAGTCATTGTCGCGGCGTCCAGCCTCCTTTGACTGACTGACTGGCTGACGAGTGACAGACTTAAATATTACGAATGACAGACACCTATGACAGACGACAGGGGGGACAGAGGACGATGGACAACCTGACGAGAACCGTGTTTTACCAAGCTGCTGCTTCGACCTGACTCAAGACAACCAGACAAACGACCAGACAAAGTGGTCCTTCGAGTAAACTGACCCAGCCCATGGTAAGTACAAGAAGCCAGACCAGGGCAATGACATCGACGATGACGGCGGCCGCTCCTGCCCCTGACCAGGATGGACAAGACGACAGACAGCCTATCAGGCTCACTCTACCACGAGCACAATGTCAACAGTCAAAAGACAAAGACTCCTGCAACTACAACTAGAAGCCGCCGAAGAGCGTGCGGCAATCGAGAAGCGCCTGTTGGAAGAAAAGCTAGCCATCCAAATGCAAGCGTTTCAAGACGAAGACGACAGGTACGGATCTCGCACCTCTCTCAGATACGACAAGAGACCGACAGGTATTAATCATCATGCGTCTAAGAATATCACGGTCACGACAGATCCTCACACTCGACAACATGTGAATGAACAAGTCCCATCAACAAGCACTGAAGCATATAACCTGCAGAAAGACCTTAGTAAGCTCTTAGCCCGACAGACTAGCACTAAAGAGCTACCAGTGTTCTCAGGAGAGCCTGAAGAGTGGCCTCTATTCTATAGCCAATTCGTGTCGACTACTCGTCTGTGTGGATACAGTGACGACGAGAATATCGCCAGACTCTCAAGGGCCTTGAAGGGGCGCGCCCGCGATTCAGTCTTTGCTCTCTTGGTCTCCTCTACAAACCTAGACAAGATAATATCCATCCTGAAAATCAGATTCGGCCGACCAGAATACATCATTGACATCATGCTTCAGAAAATTCGCAATGCAAAATTCATTCGTCACGATGACATCAATCATGTCATAGAGTTACCACCAGTTCGCTACCACAGTACAAAATATTATTGCTACGATGAACGCTACCAAGGAAACGGGACATCTTTCAAATCCGACGTTGATCAAAGAGATTATCAACAAACTCCCTAGCAACCTAAAGTATCTATGGGCATTTCATGTCAACAAAATTGACAAATTTACATCCGTCACACTAAATGATGTGTCAGAATGGCTCATGAAGATAGCCGAAGCCTCAACATATATTGCGCCGACACCAACGACCGAATGTAAACAAACAACAAGACCAAATTTTCACGACAAGAAAGTGATATATGCAACGACTTCGACCTCAGCTAGAAAGTGCGTCCGCTGCGAGGAAGAGCACGCGCTTAAGGAATGCGCAGTTTTCAAAAGACTTTCCGTAGACGAACGTTGGAATTTCGTGACAGGAAGAAAGCTGTGTTTCTCCTGCTTATCTGAAAAGCACCAGCTGAAAGAGTGTAAATATAAAAAAAGATGCACCGAAGTGGACTGTGAGAGGGTGCACCACCCGCTACTCCATGCGGCACCACTCAGACCGACGCGTGACGCTCCGACTAGCCAAACCGTGAGTACCACTGTTGCCCCAGGGACGAAACACCACGAACCACGGCGTGTGATATTAAAAGTCATCCCAGTGGTGATCGCCGGTCCCAAAGGTGACATCGAGACCCTAGCCCTGCTAGACGAGGGTGCAGCAGTATCTCTAGTAGACCTTTCTCTGTTAGAACAGGCCGGCGTTACATGAATGATATCACCGCTACAAATAAGAGGAGCCTCAGGGATGACGACAAAAGAGATTGACTCCCAAATAGTGTCGCTAAATATTCGCGGACGAAATGCTACTAATAACTTTATTGTAAACAATGTTCGTTCTGTTCGTAATTTAAACCCTAAGTGTAAATAATCTTAGTTATAATGATATTGTAAATAGATACTCTTATATAAATACTTATATAAATGACCGTGACTTTAGAGGTAAAAAAGTCGAGCTACTCATTGGACAAGACAACATTGAACTAATAGTGACAAGACAAATTATATACGGTGACAAAAATGGACCAATGATATCTCTGACTAAATTAGGACATGTGGTTCATGGAAATGTAGGACTCGGTAGTTTACCGAATGACGTGACAATCCTACATGTTTGCGACTGCCATGAACTTAATGACTTAATAAAAAAATCTTTCTCTACAGAGGCCTTTGGTACAAAATATACGAACGAGACTCCTCGCTCTCGGGAGGATCAACTCGCGCTTCAAATTATGGAGAGCACGACTAGACTCCTTCCCGAAGACCGTTACGAGACGGGTCTTCTATGGAGATCGGAGACGGCAGAGCTTCCTGATAGCCTGCCGCAAGCGAGGAAGAGATTTCGCAGTATCGAAGCGAGAATGCGTAAGTGTCCCGACTTTGCCTTAAAATATAGAGAGAGATTCCAGGATAATATTTCGAAGGGTTATGTATCCAAATTAGAATCCGAAGAAGCCGCTATACGGACTACGCAAACCTGGTGGTTGCCGCACTTCGCAGTATATAACCCGAACAAGCCCAAGCTTCGCCTCGTGGACTGCGCAGCAAAATCGGAAGGCAAGTCTTTGAACGATTTCCTTCTGACAGGACCGGATCTTTTGACATCGCTTCCAAGCGTACTCTTAGGATTTCGCAGTGGCAAGGTAGCTGTCACTGGCGACATCCAGGAGATGTTTCACCGGGTCATGATAAGGCCTGAAGACAGACAGGCCCAGCGTCTGCTGTGGGAGGACGGTCAGTACGTGATGAACGTTATGACCTTTGGTGCCGTATGCTCTCCGTCCTCATCACAGTCTGTGAAGAATATTAACGCGCGGAGATATGAAGCATCTCATCCCCTCGCCTGTCACGTTATCACTGAACATCATTACGTTGACGACTGCATTTATTCTATGGACAACGAGGACGACCTAATCCAGCTGGTGAACGACGTAATAGAGATACACTCATCAGGTGGGTTCTTCATAAGGAACTTTGTCTCTAATTCTAAGAAGCTTTTAAACAACATTCCTCAGGATAGACTTTCCGCATCAGCAGTTAAAGTGATTAGTGATAGCAAAGATGAGGTTGTGGAGAGGGTATTAGGGGTCAGATGGACCCCCGACGACGACAGTTTTCTTTTCATATTGAACTTTTCAAATATACCGGATGATCTAGTACGCGGCGTGAAGAGACCGACGAAGCGTGAGGTCCTTAAGATCTTTATTTGATAGAATCAGGCGTTACTTGGCGGAAATCCATATCTTAGTAGAAAACGAAAAATATGTCGCGTAATTCCGCAAGAAAAAATGCAGATGCAGCCCAGTGACACACCTTGCACCTTCACCGACTACTCTACACGTGTTTCGCCCACACACGGAGCATCCTCAGGAGTTGTTAGACCGTGCCAATCTCAGCACCGAGTGAGTAAAATGGCCCCAAACAGCCGTATTTAATGCTTCCCACTCCCCGCCCCCAGTGTGGAAGGAATGGTGTCGATGGAAGTTTTTTTTTTTTTTTTTTTTTTTTTTTCAACAACTCCTGAGGATGCTCCGTGTGTGGGCGAAACACGTGTAGAGTAGTCGGTGAAGGTGCAAGGTGTGTCACTGGGCTGCATCTGCATTTTTTCTTGCGGAATTACGCGACATATTTTTCGTTTTCTACTAAGTCCTTAAGATCATTATGTCAGTTTTTGACCCTCTCGGATTTCTTCTTCATGTCACCGTTAAAGCCCGCATCCTTTTCCAAAACATCTGGCGCAGTAAAATAGGATGGGACGACGAAATTGAAAGCTGCCATTTTGCTATGTGGCAAATATGGCTAACTGAATTAAAGTCTGTAAATGACATTAAAATTCCACGTTGGATATTGACAGATAACTACGATGGTGTGGCTGAGCTACACATTTTCTGTGACGCCAGTTCCAGAGCATTCGCCAGCGTCGCTTACCTCAGATCGCGCAAGACCGACGGGACCTGGCAAGTCGCCTTTCTAATGGCGAAAGCAAGAGTAGCGCCTCTGAAGGTAATGAGCATTCCACGTCTTGAGCTCCAGGGGGCTCTGTTAGGGGCACGACTATTCATGAGCCTACAGCACTGCGAGAGCGTAGCCCTCTCTAAAACAACACTGTGGACTGACCCCAAAACGGTATTGAGCTGGCTGCGGTCGGACTCAGGCAGATTTAAGCCGTTTGTCGCACATCGTGTCTGCGAAATAACAGAGCTGACAGACTATAAGCAATGGAGGTGGATCCCTACCCATTTTAATTCTGCCGATGACTCCACGAGAGACACAGCGATGGCTAATAATGGTGAGAGGTGGCTTAAGGGGCCAGCCTTTTTGTTTAAGCCCGACAGCGGATGGCCTGCAGAGATCGGCGACGTTGACGCTATCGACACTTACATCGGTGACGAGGAAATCAAGGCCGTTTGCCTTACTACCGACGACCCGGCACTAGAGTTACCTGACACCAAACGTTTTTCTCAGTACTGGCGACTGGTACAGCTTGGTTCTTCCGTGGGGTTCGCAACTTTAAAAGCAAATAGCCCGACTGGTTTCGAAGCGAACTGACTGCGCTAGAGGTAGCAAACGCGGAAGAGGCCCTTATAAAAAAAAGCCAGAGACAAAGGTTTTCTACCGACATCAGCAGCATAAAAGGACACGGACATATAGACAAATCAAGCTCACTTCGTCAACTCAATCCTTTCCTGGACGCGCACGACGTACTCCGAGTTGGGGGGAGGATTGAGGCGGCAAATCTTGATTACGATGCTAAGCACCCAGTAGTTTTACATCCATCGGAAACATTCGTCATGCTGCTAATGCTTCGCTACCACATCGAATCCGCACACTCCGGTAGAGAAAGAGTTCTCAACGAACTGAGAAAGCATTACTGGATCCTTAACGGACGCAATGCAGTTAAGAAGATTTGGAACGACTGCGTCCTATGCAAGACCAGACGCGCGAGAGCCGCGCCGCCGCTCATGGGACAACTACCCGGCTTTCGGCTCCAAGAAGGACATCGGCCCTTTACCCACACAGGCTTGGACTATTTTGGACCTATGTTGGTAAAAATAGGCCGCAGACAAGAGAAAAGGTGGGGAGCCCTTTACACCTGCCTTACCGTACGCGCGGTGCACGTAGATTTGGTCAACGACTTGACTACCAACTCTGCGATTCTGAGTTTACGCCGTTTTATAGCTCATCGCGGCTGTCCGGCGGTTATACACAGTGACAACGCGACGACGTTCCGTGGGGCCGACCGCGAGCTGAAACAGGCGGTACTAGCAATGGACCAGAGCGAACTACTGCGTTTCGGCAGTATCCGCAACATCGAATGGAGATTTATACCCCCGAACTCTCCTCACATGGGAGGCTGCTGGGAGAGACTGGTGCGTAGCATTAAGACGGCGCTCCGCGTGACGCTAAAGGAGCGAGTCCCAAGCGAGCAGACCCTCCAAACGCTGCTGGCGGAGGCCCAACAATTTGTAAACAGCCGCCCATTGACTTACGTGCCAATTGACTCCGAAGACGATTTACCGCTGAGGCCTAATGATTTTCTCCTTACAGATACTTCGACGATTGACAGACCCTTTGGTACCTTCTCTGACGGTGACTTACTGCGTCGTTCCTGGCGGGAGTCCCAGAGGCTGGCGGACCTGACGTGGAAGCGGTGGGTCCGCGAATACCTGCCCTCCCTGACAAGGCGAGGCAAGTGGCTGCAGGTAGCTGATAGGCCGCTCACCGTAGGTGACATAGTGATAATCGCGGATGACCAGCTTCCGAGGGGACAATGGCCTCGGGGTCGGATCGCGAAAGTGTACCCTGGGAAGGACGGCCAGGTACGCGTTGCAGACGTGACGACGAGACAGGGACTCTACACACGACCGGCGACGAAACTGTGTAGACTAGACGTCGGCTCCCAACCTTGAGTATCAGCATTCTGATACTGGGGGTGGGAATGTCGCGGCGTCCAGCCTCCTTTGACTGACTGACTGGCTGACGAGTGACAGACTTAAATATTACGAATGACAGACACCTATGACAGACGACAGGGGGGACAGAGGACGATGGACAACCTGACGAGAACCGTGTTTTACCAAGCTGCTGCTTCGACCTGACTCAAGACAACCAGACAAACGACCAGACAGTCATCCACAGTTAAAGATAGTTTCATTCCCATGTAAGTAGCTTTGCCATAAATGCCGCCTCTGTGGCATAGTGGTAACAACCACTGGTATCAGGTCCTGGGTATTATATTCGGTTTGGTTGGTGGTAGGACTTGTTTTAAGTCCGCATGGTCCATCCGTCCACCATCTTATTTAAGTCTGACGCCATAACAACAATGTTTTCAGCAGTAAGAGATAAGATAGCCAGTTCCTCAGTGGTTGAAGATTCCGGGAGAGGTTCGCTTCCACCTTCAGCCTTATCAATAATAAGCATCAGGTATGATGAAGGCTAAGAGTCTCTCCGTCGTCGTGAATAAAACAAAGAAAAATGCCATTGCTTGGCAGCTCGGCTTGAGTTATCACAGTCGTTTTCAGTGAAAGGTTTGTAAAATAGTATTCAATTCCTACTAGTTATCATAATCTTTGGTTAGTGGTAGGACTTGTTCTAAGTCCGCCTGGCTATCTACCACCATCTTATCTAAGTCTGACGCCATAACAACAATGTTTTCAGCATTGTTTGTTCCGGCAGTTAGAGATAAGATAGCCAGTTCCTCAGTGACTGAGGATTCCGGGAGAGGCTCGCTTCCATCTTCAGCCTTATCAATACTTAACATCAGATATGATGAAAGCTAAGAGTCTCCCCGTCGATCATTAAAAAAAATCTGTATCATCGATCCCGCAAAGGGTGCTGAATACCCACAAAACATTTCTAAACGTGCGTGACTATACGATACTTTTTCGCAAGGTTTTCATGTAAGCCGTACTTAGCCGTATACTTCAGACGATTTTCCCTAAGTTGGTTCTTGCGACAGCTCAACAAAAGGCTTTGTGATACGTTTAAAAAAAGGAGTTTACTTACTATTGGTTTCAGTAGATCAATATATTTATTTTGGTCTCGCCAAGCATTCTCCGCAAATTTTCGTGAGTTAGATCGTGCCAGTGTCATATTATAGATATTTGTAGCTCGCCTCATTTGCGTGACCATATCTTCAAATTCTCTACGAGCTTTAGATGCTGCCCTTGTCACATTGAAAAATCGTGTCTCCAAGCTATTGTTCCTAATAAGTTGTAAATTAGATTTGGTGAAACCGATGAAGTTCTTAACATTTTCATGTTGTTTGTTGATCGGTCTTAAAGTTTCTGTTTCAGTATTATTGACAGAGTCAAGTACCTTTGTCTCATTGTTTTTATCACCTTTGATTCGTTCATAAGCTTGGTCAAACAATGACAACTGCCTTTTCACCCTCTCTTTGTGAGTTCCCTTCGGTGTGGTAAAGATGGTTATTATATTGGAATCTGGGAGTTTAGATGGTGCTACAGTGTCCCGGAATCGCCCCACGGTTTCTCTCAGCTTCGGCGATTCTTCGACGTCATCGGCGATAGCGTTTTTGTTCATAAACAGAACTACAAGAATGTAGATTTGTATTCCGGTGATTACTGAGAGTGCAATTATGTACTGAAAATATAAAAATAAAATCTGTGTTAGCTACTACATTTTATATTTATTACTACATTACTACATTATTCGATTATTGGTTGCTAGGTAGGTATTTGTATTAAAACCACAACAAAAGTATAAACTAAATGGTCTCCAGCCATAGGGCGAACCGGTGGAGAAGCTCTTTTTTCGCAAGTGCTTTTAAAAAAAACTTCTTACACTCACACCAATTAACCTAGCCTAGTGCCTATATAAGTATTTATGTGTAGAAATATATATATATATAAACGTCCATGAATGCTCGTATTTATCTCACAAATAACCCAGGACCACAGAATAATTCGAACTCAGGACCTCAGAGTAAGCGACACCTTGACACCGGTGTATGTACCGCTCTACCACTACCACTGAGGTCGTCCTAACAACCTTGGCTAAATATGCTTTGTTTTTACTAGCGGGCGCCGGTGGTTCTACCCTCGTGGTTCCCGTTCCCATGGGAATATCAAAAAATACTTTCTTAGTGCTCCCTTAAACATATCATCAAAAGGTCCTGTATGCAAAATTTGAGCTTAATGGGTTCTGTCGCTTGGGCTGTGCGTAGTCTGCCAGTCAGTTACGGTATTGTTTTATTAGTATATATAGTAAAGATAGATGGATAGATTAAATACAGCGTTGGTCATATAATTAAAGACATCCATGATTTTGACCACATACAACATGCCGTTACTTACACTAAAAAAAGTTTCATCAAAATCCGCTCAGTAGTTATTGCGTGAAACTTCAGCTCGAACAAGAATCTAACAATTACCTGGATGATATAATTGTTTCATGACTTCCATGACATTAGGCCCCATATCTCCGAAGATTATCATCGGATCTCAATGAGACTTATATGGGACCAAATTGACAGTGTAGGTACCCGATCGCACAAAAAAAACAACTATTAAAATCGGATCACCAACACCGGAGTAATCGGTATACATACATCAGACAAAAAAATAAAAAATAAAAAATACGCGTTTAATTGAGTACCTCCCTCCTTTTTTGTTGAAGTCGGTAAAAATAATAGTTATTTGTTATGCAAGGCTGGAAAGTTGGTTATTTAGCGGCGAGTTACCTCTATAGAAAGCTGAGCAAGCGAAGGATTCTAGGATTGAACCACGAGCATAGCGAGTGGTTCAAAGATTGAATCCTGAGCGAAGCGAGGATTTCAAAGGTACAAGGCGCTAAAACTTTTCTGCCGAGCGTAACACACATTTTTTCACCTCACAACAGCGAGGAACATTTTATGGTTGTTTCCGCAGTCAACTTCCGGTAAAAAATTCTTTAAACATAAAGTTTAATCTAAATATACCAAATTCTCGTTGTTGTAATGATATAAAAAGCTAAAATAATAAAAAAGGGAGTTTATAAGTAGTTAATTCAAAGTTTTTTGAAGTAGGAATATATTGTTCCTTAATAACAATAAAAACGATTCCGTAAATGTTGACACTGACATGAGGTACAAGACAAAGACAATTTAAAATTAAAGATTTATGTCACGTTCTAAAAAAAAATTAGGCTGGGTGAGATTTCACAACGATTTCACATCATAGGTTGTGAAATCTCACCCAGCCTAGTATAATTTTTTATAACAAATAGTTTAATTTTATTGTTATTGTTTTTATGATTCAATGAACTAAAATAATATAATTAAACCGAAACGGAGTATTATAATTAATTTAAAGCTATTTAAAATAAGAATAAAATGTAACAAAAAAGTCAATAGTGCGATTCGGAACGCATTATGACATATTTTAAGGTATTAAATTAAAAAAGTACTTTGCCGCACTAGGCCGCAAAAAGCGATTTTCTACGCCTTAACTGATTGACAAAACCTCCTTTTCAGAGCGTGTGAGGTGAAAATGATATTTAGAGATACTCAAGAAAGGTATCAATTCCTTTTTAATTGTCATTTTACGACCGTATACTGACGTCATATTTTTTAAATTAAAACAGCAAAATTGTTATATAAGCAAATAGTTGTCTTAATTCTTTTTCGAAATGTAACACAAACTTTTTCAATACATTTGCCACTGGTCAGCTAATTAAAGACAATGCGTATTTCATGTTCTAAATTTTAAATTAAATAATATGATAATTTTTCTTTTTTCCATTATGGCGCGAATTTTCGTGACACGCAAAAATTTGCTCTGCTTTAAGTTTTTTGAAATTTAAGTTGAACTAGTTACCTAGTATGGGAAAAAGACCTTCTACACGGAAGATAATTCTGAATTTTTATGAACAAGGTTGGTCGTACAGAAAAATTGCAGTTCACTTGCGATGCTTTAAAGATATGTTTATGATTGCTATCCGGTATTTGCAAATTGTATTTTGTTAATTGTTATGATTAAGGTGAGGATTAAATGATTTATTATTATTATTATTATTACTTTAAGAAGCTTGACGACCTGTTTGGCGCAGGGGTACTAACCCCACCTTCTGCGCCAGAGGTCCCGGGTTCGATCCCCGGACAAGACAAATATTTGTGTGAATGAACATGTCTATTTGTCTTGGTCTGGATGTTTAATATGTATATTATGTATGTATTTACAAAAAAAAAAAAGTATATAAGTATGTTTATCCGTTATCTAGTATCCATAACACAAGTTCTTCATGATACTTAACGTGGACTAGATAATTGGTGTGATTGTATGGTTTTTTTTTTTTTTTTAATACTACGGAAAATATGCTTACGAAACCTAGACCGAGAATAACGACCTCGCGTGAAGACTCATGAATAGCGTCGTTGGCTTAAAAATACCCTTTCAAAGGATCAGAAGTTATTCGTTTAAAAGTATTTGGTGCAGAGCAGAGGGTTCTAGAAAAGTGTCTGCAAGAACGGTTAGAATGTAGAAATGTGAGGCTGATTTGTTAGGAAGAATTTCCCGTAAGGTCCTAGTTTTGAAGAAAGAAAATAGCAGAGCAAGATTAGAATTCACCAAATATACTTATACGCACATTGGACAGAACGATAGTAGAAAATTGTGCTTTTTTCCGACGAAACTAAAATTAATATGGTTGATGGAAAAGTTCACGTGAGGCGTCCTCCAAACAAAAAAATCGATCCAAAGTACACAAAGAAAACAGTCAAACATGGAGGGGGTAATATCAAAGTTTGCGGATGTTTTTCTGGTCACGGCGTGGAACCTATAAAAAGAATAGAAGGTAACATGGCTAAATTCCAATAAGTAAGAAAACATGTTACCTAATGCCGCTCATAATTTCCCGGTTATATGAACTTTTCAACACGATAACGATCCCAAGCACACTTCAGCAGTGGTCAAAGAATTTCTTAGCAGCCAGTCAGTAACAGTTTTAAATTGGCAACCGTATAGTCCCGACATTAAACTGATCAAAAACTTGTGGTCCCGTGTGAAGAACATAGTGGCAAAAACGTGCATTAACTTAACACGGCATTAAAAGAGGCATGGGAGCAGATTACGATTGAAATCTGCAATAATTTGATAGCTTCAATGCTTATGTCGTTGTTGCTAAAGGACATGCAACACAATATTAATAGCATGTTTTTTTTGTTTTTATTTATTAAAGTCAAGTTCGTTTCAATATTTACATTTTTTTTCTATCGTTGCTTAATTTGTGAGTCTTTAATTAGTTAGCCAAGTCTTTAAATTAGTTCACACTGCTTGCAATAAAGTTAAATTTAATAAAAAAAAAAAATACGACATCTTTCTCTTTATATGAAATAAAGAGAAAGATGTATTTTAAATTCAAACCTTTCATGATTATCGTAAGAATGATTTAAATAGTATTAAAAGCTCCTATTGCATTATAATAAAAAAATGTAGGGTAGGTATACTCTGAAAATTAAATATCCTCATAAGTGTCTTTAATTATGTGTCCACCATTGTAAACCTGGGGGTCTAAAAAGGGCAATAACGCAATATTGCTAAGTGAATAGGAATGATGATAGTGAATAGGAAATAAACAAATAAATTATTTGTCAGGGAATTCACTTAGTTTCACTCTGATTTGTGATGACGCTGAAGATGATAAAACAATTCCTTACCGGTATCAGCAGCCAGTTCCCCGCGCAGTCCGCCTTCAAAAGGGCGCAGTAGCCGACGAGGCCGATGCACAACATCAGAGCGCCGCCCACCAGAAGGAAGTGCTCCAGCTGGTCCACAGCGCTGAACCTGAAGGGCACACCCAGGGCTCGACGGACGGTCACCAGGACCAGGTAACACAAGAGCACACACGCTCCTACGACCTAAGAAGTTGGGATATATTTATTGCGCTGATTTTTTTAGTGCATTACGAGCGAGATCAGGCCGCCCTTAAGGTCAAACTTAAAGGCGCTATACGACTAAAGCGAAATAGCAATATGAGAAAACGATGCGCGCGAGATCGAGACTGATTTTGCATATATGGCGAAAAAACACGAAATCCCTTTTTTTTATGAAGTACGGGGAGACTCTTAGCCGTTATCATACCTGATGTTAAGTATTGATAAGGCTGAAGATGGAAGCGAGCCTCTCCCGGAATCCCCAATCACTGAGGACTGGCTCACTAAGGAGGATCTTATCTTTAACTGCCGTAACACAACAATGCTGAAAACATTGTTGTTATGGCGTCAGATTTTGATAAGAT
The DNA here is from genome assembly GCA_910589605.1 of Chrysoteuchia culmella. NCBI lineage: Eukaryota > Metazoa > Arthropoda > Insecta > Lepidoptera > Crambidae > Chrysoteuchia > Chrysoteuchia culmella. Next base: position 940,175 of record OU342657.1, read on the forward strand.
GGTGGTAGCTAGCCAGGCGGACTTACAACAAGTCCTACCATCAACCAAACCAAATTCAATATGTACCCCCGCTGGGAATCAAACCCGGGACCCCGGGTCTGATACCGGTGGTTGTACCACTAGACCACGGAGGCGGTTAACTTCGTATTAAAAAACTATAGTTACTAAGCGATTAAAGAGAAATGAAATTACACGGTGATAAACACTATACGTGTACTAATTAAAACAACTTCCAATAGTTTATGTAACCCCATTTCAGAATAATCTTCAAATTTAGTATTTTTAAGTGGTCTTTTCAAAAAGAAAAAGAAAAAATCATAAATATGTTTTTCTGAAACTTAACAAATCTAGATATTCGTACCTTATGTTGGTTATTTTCTAAATTTCGAGTGAACTGTGTCGGGCGGTTTCTATTCGTGAAACAAAGTATAATTGCATGTACTTGTAAACATGTTGAAATAAGATAGGGCGCGAATACTGAGCTGCAAGAGGACGAGAAACAAAGGACATGAATCATTAAAATGAAACATGTTTTATTCATAAACAAAGTACCTTGCTCTTACATAAGTGGCTGGAACCAACTTCAAAAAAGGAGGAGGTTCTCAATTCGACGGTTTTTTTTTATTTTTTTTTTTTATTATGTATGTTTTACCATAACTTCGCCAGTTGTTAACAGATTTTTATAATTCTTTTTTATCTGAAAGAAAATGGTTTATGTGTGGTCCCATATAATTTTTACGAAGATCTGGCTAGTATATGATTTTGTCATTTTTCAATCTGGCTAGTAGTTTTTTCATAATCTTGAAAAATATCAATCACCTTTTGGCAAGTAGTCGTTTACCTAGATGACATTGTTGTGTATGGGCTGATTTTTAGTGTAAGTAACGGCACATGATGTAACAAAGAAATCTGAAATAAAAACATTTTATAAAAAAAATTCAAACCGACTTCAAAATAAAAAATAAAACTTTTGGAGTCGGTATCCTATAGCCCAGGTAATGTTTATTAATCATCTCAATAATCGGTATCAGTTGGAGTAAGAAGACACCGTTTACATGTAATGCAACTGTTGGTGTAAGTAGTCGTTTATAATTTGAGCTGATAAAAACTATAACTATAATATAAACTTTAATTAAACACAAGGAAATAAAACAATGAGGATTTTTTTTCATATTAAATTTTATTGTTACTTAAAAATATTTACTTACAGAAGTAGAATTATTATTTGTTATACGAGGCTGGAAAGTTGGTTATTAGCGGCGAGTTACCTCTATTAAATCCTGAGCGAAGCGAGGATTTCAAAGGTACAAGACGCTAAAAACTTTTCCGCCGAGCGCAACAAACAATTTTTCACCTCTCAACAGCGAGGAACATTTATAGTTGTTTCCGCGGTCAACTGCCGGTAAAAAATTATTTTAGCAAAAAGTTTAATCTAAATATACCTTATTCTCGTTGTTTTAATGATATAAGAAACTAAAATAATAAAAAGGGAGTATTATAGTTAATTCAAAGTTATTTAAAGTAGGAATTTAATGTTACTTATAATAACAATAAAAACGATTCGGTAAATGTTGACATTGACATCTGTGGAAATCGGAAGAAGCCAAAACATAAAAAAAAACAAAGACAATTTAAAAATAAAGGTTTATGTCATGTTCCGAAATCCGATCGTAGGTTGTGAAATCTCACCTAGCCTTATATAAAATTCTTATAACAAATAGTTTAATCTTATTGTTATTGATTTTATGATTCAATGAACTAAAATAATATAATAAAACCAAAACCGAGTATTATAATTAATTCAAAGCTATTGAAAATAAGAATAAAATGTAACAAAAAAGTAAATGACATATTTTTAGGTTTAAATTAAAAAGTACTTTACCGCGCTAGGACGCAAAAAGCTATTTTCTACGCTGAAACTGAAAGACAAAAACTCCTTTTCAGAGCGTGTGAGGTGAAAACAAAATATTTTCTCTGCACCGCTTATCCAAACAGAAAAATCATCAATTTTATGTAAATCTCGGTACAGTTTAAAGTAAATTTTTTGGTTATTGATTAAATGAAAAGCTAACATTGTAAATTTTGATGAATGATGAACAGGCTGGAACCAACCTATTAAGTGTCCAGAGACATTTGGGTCAGGGGGCCCCGCTCTTCCATAGCTTAATGACATTAAAATAATACGTACGCAATTTATTTATTTATTTTATCATCAAACACTATGCATTTTTCATAATACGAGTATGTGTTGTGTAAGTAAATATTTAGGTGGGTGTGTGAGAGTGTTTTTCACTGCAATAGCTGTTCTATGTCATCATAGGACTTAGATAAAAGCCAGTTGAATATATCTTCTTTACATTTCCGTAAGTTGTTTTCATGAATTTTAAGGATACTATTTAATTTTTTGTACATAGTCGCTGATAGTCTTACATATTGGTGTTAGGCAAATTCTGTTCGTAATTCCGTTTAGTAACAAAAATTTTATTAAATGGGAGGTCGGTTGGAGTAAATACAGCTTTCTGACTGATAGGAGTTCACTTAAATGGAAGAGTTGATTAGTGGAGAACCTGAATGGCTTAAAATAAATTGAGTTGACAACGCTGACGTCTTTCTAATTCTATTAGCTTTGTTTTGTGAGTAAACCCCCCCCCCCCACGCTCCCCCCCAAATCATGATACAATATCCGATCAGAGACTGAGCTAAAGCAAAATATATCTTGTAGCCATTGTGATACTTTCTGAAGGCCAACTTCAGCACTTTCAAAAACCGACTTCCAATCAGAACCCTTAAATATTAATGCAGTATCATCAGCATATAATAGTACTTGACCATTATTTAAATTTATATTAGTTAAGTCATTTATATATATATTAAAAATAAGGTGGGGCCCAGGAAGCTACCTTGAGGAACACGAAAGAAAACAACTTTGTCTTCACTAAAGCATCTACCTATTTTGCTTTTCTTACGTTCCTGCAGATAGTCTTTAAAGAGTGCCAGTGGCATACCTCTTATGCCAATTGACTCTAATTTATTCAAGAGTATGGGTAAGCAAAACCGTATCAAATCCTTTTTAAGGTCAAGAAATACCGACAGACGTTTTATTGTCGATGACAATGATAGAACTGCATCTTCTGTGGATATTTATAAAGCCGTTAATAGATTTTAAATGTTTATAGTTATAGTTATATGTTAATAGAGTTAATAGATTAGTCAGTTTGGGTATTCTGGTTCCAACAGAACATTCAGAATATGCATCGCCCATTGTGCCAGTATTAAACTCACTCTCTCTCGTGGGTGCGAGCGGGATAGCAATATTTAGTGTTCATATCAAGAAATGGGACATAATTAAAGGATGGGAAATTACGTACATACACACATCAACACTGTCTAGGGATATTATATTACATTCTTCATAACCCAAAAACTATCTACAGTACAGATAAAGTATGTATGAAGAAAAAAATCTCTTGGGTTCCGTCTTTAGAAAAAAAAAAAGTAATACAAAAAAAATGCATGATAAATAGGTATAACTTTCGCAAAAGTTAGTTTACCGGCGCTATTTTTGAAAATTAAAGGCGTTTCATAAGTATTTTTTTTTATTTTAATTGAATTTTTTTTTTTCAGTTTCTTTTGTTTTTATCATGCCACGTCGACATTAAGAACAAATTAGAGCTGCAGGCATTTTGAAAGCTGGCGCTATCCAACGCATGGTTGTTGACTGACTTGAGATGACCCTTCAAACCCACCAAAACGTGATCTCCTGATTATGGTCACGTTATCGTGTCGCGAGAGATTCTGACAGAATACGAGTTACCACTCTTGGACATGACCGTTTTCTATGAAATATCGCGAGGAGACAACGCAATATAATGGCTATGGAAATGGTTCAAATACTCATCTGACCACCAATTATTGTTAGTGAGTGACCAAACTGGGAGGAGAAGTTAATATGAAGTAGGTCTTCAATCTCGCACACCACTTTGAGTTCCAGCTTTGCAGCGTGGCAATCGTGGACGAAGACTTTTATGTATTCGAGATCTTTTATCATGGAGTGACGAGCAGTTGTCAACCTCCTTATGAAGACATATACTAGGGCGGTTACAACCCGATACTCGGGTTCGTCGATCGACGAAAAATTCCAAATTATGCGAAAATGATGACACTTTTTAATTGCAGTTTGTGATCATCACGTTTAACATTTTGTATATTTTATAGTTTTCGGAACAAATAGACTCGAGTACCTTTAATTTGATACCTTACTCGGCCGCGTACTACGCGCCAAAGTCCCTATCGAGTCGTCACAAATTTTGCGAACCTGAATTAAGTATATAGATTATATCTTATTACCAGATTTTTAACATCTCTACCTGCTCTATATTTCTGTAACAAAAGTAGGTACTTACGTATTTTTCTGTATAGCGTCTTAAAGCCCAACATGCTAATAACTGTATTTTTCTATAATTAGACGTACACGGTACATCGGCTTACGGCGCCGGTTTCAATAATAAGTATATCCCTAACAAGAGATAGGTAGGCCCCTCTTGGTAACGTTACTTAGCAACCACTGTGATTTTAGATTATTTTGGGCTGACTAACAAAAATATCTAGGCAACAAAGCTCTAGTAAGCCTATCTCTTACTGAGGATAGGTTATTGAAAGCGATCGTTAGACGGGCTGGACTAGTTTTTCTTTTCTGGTCCATAAATTACTCTACTAGAATAGAATAACATTTAACCGCCTTTGTGGTCTAGTGGTACAACCACCGGTATCCAAGGGTCCCGGGTTCGATTCCCAGCGGGGGTACATATTGTATTCGGTTTGGTTGGTGGTAGGACTTGTGTTAAGTCCGCCTGGCTAGCTACCACCATCTTATCTAAGCCTGACGCCATAACAACAATGTTTTCAGCATAGATCAAGATAGCTAGTTCCTCAGTGATTGGGGATTCCGGGAGAGGCTCGTTTCCATTATCAGCATTATCAATACTTAACATCAGATTAGCCTTCAGCTAAAAGTATCCCCGTCGTTCGTAAAAAAAAATGCACGCAATATCAGCAGAAAGAAGATCATGAATCCAAGAAAAAATCAAGGGAATAATTAAATTAAAATTACTTACCACTCCAACCACGTTGGACAACAATAAAACATTTTTTAAAACGGCTTTCTTGAACATTTTTGTTCACGATTCTGGAAACATTTGAGCACTTAGGTATTTTTTTTTTCACCAATTATGTTAGGTTATTAAGTTTTTCCACTGTACTATTGAATAAAATGGCTATTTTAATTTACTTTCAATGTGTGAGATTTAAACAGTAATGTGTAAAATGTTAGCAACTTGATATTGGCTTTGTTATAATTTTCATATGTCACGCTCTTCTCGCCCACAAAGAAATAATATCAATAGAATAAATAACCTTAACAACAACTATAATAGCAATGTAATACTTAAATATTTATATTAGTCGTTAGGTTAAGACATTTATTCTCATTAAGAATAACACATTAATTCACTTAATAAGAACAAAACAATTAACAAACAAAAATAAAAAAATATTTTAGAGATACGAACTTATGGACTTATGGACGGTTTTAAAACATTGTCACAACAAATACACGAGCCTCGGGCATCGGGCACAATGATAACAAAAACATTGATATACAGACTAGTCTCAGCACCACGCTAGATGTGGCTTGCTGACAATAATTTATTATGACTTGAAGAATCTTAAAATTTTCTTATTGTATTGTTTTAAATTAGATAATAAAGCTTTATTTTAAAGGGTTTTTTAATTATCTTTCACCTCTCACGCTCGGAAAAGGAAGATTTGTCATTCAGTTTCCGCGTAGAAAATGGCTTTTTGCGGCCTAGCGCGGTAAGTAGGACATCACTTAATTGGTATAACATCTCCGTGGAAAAATGCCTTTTCTTAAAATACATGACTTTGAACAGTGCTATAAGGGCTTATATGCGCCACCCCATATGGATATACATTATACTATCTGACCAAGACAATTAGGCGCATGACAGCTGAGAAAAGCTTAAAAAATCTACGTAAAAAACCAAAATTTCAAGAAGCGGTTATCAATCAGTTAATCACTGTAGCGCTAATTAATCACATAATAACAGAAGTGCGGTGATAGAGTGGACTGCAGGTGCCAAAAGTGCAAAACCGCATTCCTGTCATGCGTCTAATTGTCTTGGTCGTGTAGTGTACAATATGTTATAACGGTTTGTACTAATGCAAAGTATATCACGTTCAAAAGTTTTTTTGGTGATTTAGTGTTATACTTAATTCATGTTCGCAATATTTGTGACGACTCGATAGGGACTTTGGCGCGTAGTACGCGGCCGAGTAAGGTATCAAATTAAAGGTACTCGAGTCTATTTGTTCCGAAAACTATAAAATATACAAAATGTTAAACGTGATGATCACAAACTGCAATTAAAAAGTGTCATCATTTTCGCATAATTTGGAATTTTTCGTCGATCGACGAACCCGAGTATCGGGTTGTAACCGCCCTAGTTTAGTGTTATTTGGAATATTTTTTGGTACTACATATCTTAAAGTTTTAACATCCAGATACATTTTCTAATTCTTGAAGTTATTTTTTTCAATTTGGGGGTACTAAGATAACCTCTGGTCTATAATTACTGCTAAGTATACTGATTAATCTACTTTATCAATTAAGGGCAGACACACGTTTTATTTTGTAGGTCTCCACATACCTACGTCTATTTTTATGTGAAATTTCATACTTACCTAAATTTACAAAAAAATAACAAATAAATTGGGTACCTACGACGGAGGACGGTGATGTATATTATTTCAATTTAAGTAAAAAAAATACTTTCTATGGGGCGTGCATGGCAGTGGAGGCACTATTTCGCGTGATTCTTTAGCCGGGCTAACAGTTGCTCTAGCTAATTTTGTTGGAAATAACATTTTCGGGAAGTAAATTCAAATAACAGATAAAGAGAATCACGTAAATGTGATGACGTTACAAGGTATATCTATGTAAGTATTCCCATAATAAGTAAGGTACGTTTCGTTTTTGTAGCATTAGAAATCTAACCCCCGAAGAAGAGAAAAAGCGTGTTGATCGCGAAATGAATCGAAATTATACTCGGTACACTACACTAGACTTACTAAAAAAATATTTTATTTATTTCAACCAAACTGATCGAACTCTTTTGGAAGTTCCCTGGCAAAATAAGAAGTAAACAAAAAGGTAACAAAGTTAAATACTTAATTACCTAATTAATAAAGTTTCGACCAAAATTACATATCAAATAACAAACTTACATATTTAATTACTTAGGTACTTACATTATTAAATCTATTGTTTATAGAGGTCTACTGTATTGCATTTATAAAGAAGCCTGGGGGAAGCCTTGGGGCCTATCGCTATCCCTTAGCGCAGTATTGTTTCAATCTTACCATGCTTTTTCGTACTATGAATCTCATAAAGTAAGCTTGTGTTTGACGGAAGTTTAGTGACGTCTTCGCTCAATCATCGCCATCAACGCTCTTATACTTATTTAAATCACTGATACGTTGTCAATTAGAGTATGCTGTATCAATTTGGAATCCATTATACGAAAAATATAATTACATGCTTGAAAGAGTTCAAAAAAAATTTCTTCGATACATACATTTCAAATGCAACCACAAACGCTTATCCTATAAACTGTTACTTAGAAAATACAAGTTAATTGATCTTAAATCTAGACGTACACAATTAGAGGCAATGCTATTATATGACCTAACTCATAATAAATATGACTGCATAGACATAACAAACAAACTTTGCTATAGCGTACCTCCTCGATCATCAATGAGGTCTACTCGTCCGCATCGACTATTTGCAACTTCATCATCTCGAACTAATGCGGGGATTCGTTCTCCAATTAATCGAATTGTTAAGTCATATAATCATACTTTTAATGATATTGATATCATCGCATTGCAACCAACTACTTTCAAGAGATCCGTCATCGATAAGCTCACTGCAGCACTCGATGATGGTGATCAGGGAATCGGTTGATAATACACATACAAATATCGTGTTTTTTTTTTAAATTTTTATCTACTTTTTTTTTAGGCATTGAGTGAACATTTTTTTTTTAACTTCCAAACACTATGCTAACGCGCACCATCGCATACATATAGGAACACAAATACAAAAATACGCACATACCTATGCACACATACACGCACATACACACATATATACAAAATCTAGGTTAATGTTTGTCTTTGTTAATAAATATTGCTAAATATGTTAAGCACTAGTTAATCTTAATACCTCCTAGCTGTAGTCATAATATGTAAGATTTGCTCCACCTTAATGTTAGCTAATTATGTAAAATGTGACCAGCACTGTTGGATTCATAATGACTGTATCTGAATACTACTTAGTTTTATAATTGAAATATTATGAATCTGTTTGTGGTCCTTTAAATAAATTAAAAAAAAAAAAAAAAAAAAAAAACAAAAAACAAGCCAGCTGAAAAGATGGAAACAAGATCAAATTTAAAAATATTTTGTGTAACTTAATACTGCAGTCGGAGGCATAGAATTTAATAAGAGTCGAATCATTTATATTGCATGCCTCCGACGACGACCGTCATGATGTTGAACCAAATATTTTTATATTTGATCTTGTTTCCATCTTTTCAATTGGCTTGTTATTTAAAGCAGGCGGGCTTTTCAGTTTGTTAAATTTATATATTTTTTATTTACATCTTTTTAGTTATTTTTTGGTCATGATATACCTTTTGAAATCCTAAAGATCAGCCCTTTAATTTTTTACCCATAGAGCCGTTCAGGCTGCAGAGCGTGCTAAACATTTGAATTTTGTCCCAAAACTCCGCCATTTTGTTTTTTTTTATATTTTGATATACCCAGTGTCACTCTCACAGTAAATACGAATCTAACGACACCTCTCAAGCTAAAATCCATTGAGCCGTTCAGGCCGCAGAGCGTGCCAATCAATTATACATACATACATACATCAATCAGCATACCATTACATACTCTCGAAAAACATAACCCTCCTTCTGGCGCAGTCGGCTAAAAACGGGATTTTAACCATGTTTATATTTGAAATAAAATAAAACAACTTTTACGGATATCAAACGCGCTATATTTCCACGAACTAAGTTGTAATTGTCCGTATTTTTAGGATTTTTAGGGGTTTTTTGATTTTCCCACGGCAGCTGTAAAGGTGCCGACCTTTACAGCTGCCGTGGTCACGGGATGACACACCCGCACCTCCTCCCACAACTTAGTTCGTGAAATATAGCGCGTTTGATATCCGTAAAAGTTGTTTTATTTCAGTGAACAGTGCGCGCCAAAACATAAGATGTACGTATGTGAACATGTTAATATTTGTTGTCGAGTCCCCGATATTACGGCGCAGCCGCATGCGCCATGATCACGGTGAAACGTTTTTTATGAACGGCGGGGAGTCTTAGCCTTCATCATACCTGATGTTAAATATTGATAAGGCTGAAGATGGAAGTGAGCTTCTCCCGGAACCCTCAATCACTGAGGAACTGGCTATCTTATCTCTAACTGCTGGAACACAACAATGCTGAAAACATTGTTGTAATGGCGTCTGACTTAGATAAGATGGTAGTAGCTAGCCAGGCGGACTTACAACAAGTCCTACATCCAACCAAACCGAATACAATACCTATGTACCCCCGCTGGGAATCGAACCCGGGACCTCTGATACCGGTGGTTGTACCACTAGACCACAGAGGCGGTTATAACTGAAGTAAATGCGGGTGGATGCATGTTAGGAGCAGAAGAATCGATCTACCCGCTCTATAGTTCGTTTACTGCGCACGACCGACGCCCGCCGAACCACTGTTTTCGATCGCAGACTCAACTCGTTTTTTTTATTTATTTATTTATTATTTTGGCAACAAACAGTATTATTTTACAAAAGTACCTACTTAATAACTATCTTACGAACTAAAATAGACTTATAGTGCCTATATGGATATATTTGGACAAGTTATAACTAACAAAAGATGAAATATTGTTGGAACATCATAAACCAACTTTACGCTACTATGTAATAGTAAACTATAATAAATGATTAATTGTTACAAAGAACACAAGAAAAAAAATCTCTTATTAAAATTGATCTTATAAGAATGAATAAGAATCAACCGCCTCTGTGGTCTAGTGGTACAACCACCGGTATCAGACAGCGGGGGTACATATTGTATTCGGTTTGGTTGGTGGTAGGACTTGTTGTTAGTCCGCCTGGCTAGCTACCACCATCTTATCTAAGTCTGACGCCATAACAGCATTGTTGTGTTCCGGTAGTAAAAGATAAGATAGCCAGCTCCTCAATGATTGAGGATTCCGGGAGAGGCTCGCTTCCATCTTCAGCCTTATCAATACTGAACAGCAGGTATAATGAAGGCTAAGAGTCTCCCCGTCGTTCATTAAAAAAAAATGCACACCTAAACACTAATAAAATTTTAAACTAATAAATTATATTTCTATGACATTAATCTACTTGTTTTGTGTATTATTGTTTGCACATATTATACCTACGATTTTTTTTTTTTTTTTTTTTTTAAATACATTGATTGGCAAGTAACAATAAGACAACTGTAAACATAACTTAGTTCTTACATGTAATAAACCATTGATTGAAACAAGCCAATGGTAAACATCTGCACCCGAACTAGGAAACCTGTATCTCAGGTGGGAATATTAAATTTAGGAAAAGGAATTATTGAAAATATCAACTGCTGAATTAACCATGTCAAAATTACAATAAGTATCATTATTAGAACTTTTTAATTTTGCATATTACAATGCTATTTTTATGTGATAAATATTAAACAAGAAAATATACTAGAAAAAAGCCACTAGTCTCATGTCCCGTCCCGTCACTAGTCTCATCCCGTCAGGGCGACATGTCGAGACTAGTTGCTTTTTTCTAGTATATTTTCTTGTTTAATATTTATCAAGTATCATTATATTTATTCAAACTTCTTATTATGAAACGATTACTTGTATATTTTTTAATTGCGGAGAGGGATCGAAAACATTTAAATACTTGTCATTTAATGATTTGACTCGTGAGGGGCGCGTTAGATATTTGCTTTTAGCAATGAAGCTCACCTTTTGCAATAAATCAGGGAAAACATTTGGTTTTTTAAGATTTTAAATAAGTTACAAAAGACATATAACGATTTTTAAGAGATAAGATACCATAATAATGAGCAATTGATTCGGCGTAAGAAGAATTTGGGCGTGATAAATTTTAAATAGAAAAATATTGGAAAATAACAACTCGACCACAAGTGAATTCTCAGATGGGAGTTTTCTATTTAAAATTTATCACAAACATAAAAATAGCATTGAAAAATGCTATTGATCGTATCGGCTCCAAATTGTGCAACCAAAGTCAAGTATGGACCGAACCATAGAGAAATATAGCATTTTTAATGTGGTTGCCTTTTTAAATACTTTTCCAAATACTTTAATGTATCTTAGTAATTTCAATGACCTTTCAACTACCTTATCGATGTGATTATTAAATGAGAGTTTGTCATCCATAATAATACCAAGGTCTCAGATAGTGTTGACTCGACATAGATTTTTATTATTGTTTTTTTTTATTTATTTAATTTTCCCAAAAATATACATAAATATACTTAGTCTAAAACCTTGCCAACTTGTAAGCATCAGGTTGTTGGCAAGACGGCGCAAGTTAACATTTTTCTATTTGTTATGTCAAGTATATTCTATGATTTACCCACACCACTATAATAACACTATGTAGTGTCTTAGAATATCACTACCCCCTCTCATCCCGTGGGTGTCGTAAAAGGCGACAAGGGACTCAGTCTTCAGGAGATGGGCAGCAGCGTCTCCTACATACTTGGCCATACTGCGATTGACAACCCGCCTACCAAGCGTGGCGATTATGGGCACAAGGGCAAACCCCCCTTTTTGGGGGAGGCCTATACCCAGCAGTGGGTGTTATATGGCTGAGACGACTATAATAACACTATTCGCTTTAACTAGACGGCTAACATGCATGAAGAAGAAACTTATTGATTATAATTACAAACTACTTATGTGTAAAAAAAAATATTTAGCAATACACACATTAACTTTTTTTACATTTCTCTACTGATTTTGCAGTATATTCTGAGCACATCCAATTTATTATTTTTTGGTATGATGTATTTTTATTTGGGATGAAATTTAATAATCACCAATAAAACAATCGTTACCCTAAACAGCCTCATCCAAAAAAATATAATACGTACAAATAAATGAAACCTGTACCAAAATCTTTCGAGCTATTTAAGTCGTGCCTGCACTACAAAAACTTTTCATAACAAAAAAAGGCCACGCGTGCACCAAATTTTAACTAGCAAATTTTCGTGTCATTACTACCCAAATATATCACTACACCCATTCGCTTTAGCTGTTACTACAAAAGAACGAACGGAAGACTTCACATTTTTGTTTTCCGCATTGAAAAACGCTGCGTTACCCCTCTACGCACATGAATTAACATGTAAAGTTTAACACCCATATTCCAAGTCGTTCCTCCAAAACATACTCGTCCTCTTCGAAATACTCCTCGAAATCGCTATTCTAAGTCATAACTCCGTAAGGACCTGAAGGAGCCAAAGAATACGTAGCCACTCCGTGTTAGGCCAAGCGCACACTACCATTTTTACCCACGACGAGGTTGAGTGGAGTGTAAAAAGTTTTGGAGGAAAGACTTAGAATATGGGGGTTCGTTTGTGATGCAGCCAAGAGCATACAAAACTTTTTGGAACTGATGCAGTTATAAGAATGGAAGAAGAAGATGCAAACAAAAGTAGAGCAAATCGTGCAAAAAAAAATCACAAAAAGAAGTTCTACAAGATATTGATGCCTTACAGGGGTAAACAATGATTTTTGTATATTAATTTACTTTATTAGGATAAAATTGTGTAACATATTTAGGTGAAATATTTAAATAAAGTGCGAGTACATATTTGGTGCATGCGTGGCCTTTTTGGGTAGCTCAGCGATTATTCTGAAGATACTTGCCTTTTTTAGGTTAGCAGACTTTACGTTTATTGGTGATAATTTCATATTAAAATGGGGATCAAATTCTGGTAAGTACTTACGATTTTTTGGGCGTTATGTTTCATTATATCTGGCGATTGCTTAAACCTAAGCCTTTTTATTTGTTCTTCGTCCGCAATTGTTTCTAGCTCTAGATACAATTAATTTCCTTTCTCTTAACCCTTCTGGTATTATACTTATTTTCAATTAAGGATCTGTAGGCTTATTACGAGTTTGGCAAACTTGACGTTTAACGTAAAATGTAGCTCTGTCTCTTTCATATTTGGCGACTGTTTTACCGACATGAGCAGTGTATCCGATAGTCTACGCTCACGAGTCCTGTAAATGTCATGTTAAGCAAACTCGTAATAAGCCTACTGTTCTCCTGTTTATCATAATTTTCTATACCTATCAAACACTGCACTTTTTGTTTACTGGTGATATGTTACAAATACTAAATAACTGATTGTGAATGAGTAAAGAAACAATAACTTATTTGGAGAATTTTGAATTGTAGGACCTGATAAATAAGTAGTAGGTATTCTTGGGTGGTTAATTCGCCCAAGGTAGTATTCTAAGTTAAAGTACTCTGTCCTTTCAGGGCATCTTAACTGACAAGAAGAACGGGTGTAAGAAAGAAAGAAAGTTTTAATTGTTTTTTATCCAAAAGGACAACATCTATGAGACAAAAAGAAAACAACAATTAAAAGTAAATGCATTATTTTCTTTATGATAGAAGCCAACTTCTCAATATACTTACATTGATATATAAATAACCTTAAATGTACAATAAAATACTGGCACTAATACTATAGGCTTAGCTTAATGCATTATCTTCTTAATGATACAAGCTAAATTTTTAATATACTTACATTTATATTACAATAACATTAAATGTACAATAAAATACTGGGACTAATACTATAAGCGTAGCTTATTATATTAAATTTGAGACTGTTTTAGCTTCGAACTCCTCGTCTGTATTCTATCGTCTCTTGGATGATACAGACCAGCACATGAACATGCCGAAGAGCATAGCCACCAACTGGAAAAGGCAAATAATCTATATATATAAAAATGAACCACTATATCCACGCTTGAACAGATGGAACAATTTTGCTTATTCTTTATTTGTCATGTTTATTATTGTCAGGACGTCAGGAGAAGGTACTTATGAAAGAAAAAAATTGAAGATATACCTGATGTGGAACCATAGCAGTTCAGCCAAACTACGAGAGATATGAAAATAGCAACGCGTATTGAGCATTTTCTATTGACGTAAAGATATCGACGGTCTGGTACACCTGATGTGGAACCCTAGCATCCGAGCTAAACTATAAAAAATACGAATAAAGGACCTTGGGATATCTTTTTTAGCGTGATAAGTATCTTCAATTGACGTATAAATATCCAGAATCTAGTACACCCAGATGTATAAGAGATACGAATATAGCGCCTTGGGTAGGGTTCTTCAGCGAATGAGCACTTTCTCTTAAGGTATAAGAATCCATGGCGGTTGGGGCGGAATGGTTCCGGAATGGCGAACGTGCACCAGGCGATGCTCTGTGGGTAGACACCCGTCATGGTGGACCGACAATCTGAATCTTTAAGAGAGACGAATATAGACAACATTTAATAATTCTGAGGCGGTACGAAGTTCGCCAGGTCCGCTAGTTAAAAAAAAAATCGGCCAAGTACGTTTACTTTATTTTATTAAGGTGTATTTAATACACAAAGTTAAAGTTGATTCATGAAAAACTGAAGATAAAACCAATCTTTATGCCTCTCTAGATGCTTTGTTTCTCGTCTGACCCTAAGGTCATCATTTTGATTTAAAAAAACAACTAATAAAGATCATGGCAGCAGTAAAAATGTAAACGAAACAAAATCATTTGTTTTTTTGCAGAGACTTGTTTATATATACCGACTGGGTTTAAAAATCTTAGGCCCGTATTACAGAACATGTATACTTAAGTACCTACAGTTAGCAAGGGACGCGCAAGTTAAGTTCTCATGTGAGTGACTATGTATGTCTTTATGAGAATAAATTCTTAAACCTTAAGGCGCTACTCGGAAAAAGTATGGACTTTTTGATATAAAACTATAGCATGGTTACAGTTGTTGCAAATCTGGTAATAACATATATATTTCTTCATACCTTTATCTAGATTCGTATAGTTTCAAAAACACGATTTTATGATTTTGCCTCGACACTTTTTCTTTTCGAAAAGACCTCTAAAAAATACGAATATTCAAGATTATTCTTAAATGGGGTTACTTACACTATTGGAAATTGATTTAATAAGTGGACACCAATAATATTTAGGATCGTATAGAAGCATTTTTTTTAAATTGCTGTAGTTTTTAATACGAAGTGATTTTGTGTTTTTTGCCTAATCTGCAAAATCGGTCTCGCTCCCGTGCGCGTCGTTTTCTCATTGCTATCTCGCTTCAGCATATTTTTTTCGAGTATCGCCTTAACCTTATACATCTCACGTAGCGGCGTCCCTTTCTAACTGCTCTCAAGTACAGTAGGGCAAGCACGAAAAACTGTCAAAATAGTATCAAATAAGTATCGAGCACGTAATGTCAAAAAATGTATAGGAATATGTAGTTCCATTTACGTCCGGTAGGAACGCTGCTCAATATGTCATACATTTTTATACTTTACTTCCTCGATACTTACTCGAAAGTTATTCGTGCTAGGCCTACAGAACACTGCTAGAGTAACGTTCTGTAATACTGGTCTTAGAGACCAATTTTGAAATCGGTTCAGCAATTTTCAGGAAACCTTGAAAAAACTCACGTTTTTTTCAGTCAAGCGGTTTGACACAAACCTGTCCATTTCGGTTTCAATCGAACTAGTTCTTGTAATACTGATACAACACCCAACGAACCCACCTAAACAATATCGAACAGCACTAGCTCGTGCCCACAGCTGGTCTGGAAGGTGTCAACCAGCGCACTTGGTAAGTCAGGTGTATTCCAAAAATACCGCTAACCCACCCGCTAATTTGTGCCCGGACTGGTGTTAGAGTCACATGCGGCGCACGAGAGAGCGGAACGTAAAACTAACAGCTATTGAAGGTGGAACTTGATACAGTCGGCCATGTCGAAATTGGATAAGAATCGAAGTTAGCTGCTAAGTGCGCTGGAGCAGCCGGTCTGGAAGGCGTCGTCAAGCAAGCAGATATCTTGTAGTATTAACAACACCGCGTAAAACCTACCTCAACAATAATAACCGCGATCAGAACTCCGAATACTTCGAAGTAGCTGCTGAGTGCATCACCACAGCAGGTCTGGAAGGTATCGTCCAGCGCGCAAGCGGTAACCCAAGGGTCAACAATGCTACAAACACACCTCACCCATAATGACCGCGATGAGCACCCCCCAATGGCCTCCCCGATGGTCTCGAAGATGTGGCATACGATGCTGTCTTGCTTACCCCTTAGTATGTGAGCGAGACAGTGACACGTTTTCGAACTATGAGTGTCGATGAGTACCCCCCCCCCCCCCATAGCCTTTCCGAAAGTTTCGAAGTAGCTGGTGAGAGCGCTGGTACAGCTGGTCTGGAAGTCATCGTCCAGCGAGCAGAAATCGAGGTGTATTAACAACACCGCTTAAAACTTACCTCAACAATGATGATCGCGATCAGAACCCTTCAAATGACCTCCCGGAAGGCTTCAAAGTAGCTAGGTGAGTGCGCTGGCACAGCCGGTCTTGAAGGCGTCGCTAGCACGCAGGCGGTAACCCTAGGGTCAAAAATGCGGCTACAAACCCACCTCAACAATGATTACCGCGAAGAGCACCCCCCCAATTTCCTCCCCGAAGGCCTCGAAGTAGCTGGTGAGTGCGCTGGTACAGCCTGTCTGGAAGGCGTCGTCGAGCCCGCAGGTGGCCATCGGCGACTCCGGCTTGGCGCAGTAGCTGGCTGGCAGCGGTTTGAGAATGTACAACGCCGTGATTATCAACAATACTGCTAGAAACCCACCTCAACGATAATGACCGCGACGAGCACCCCCCCAATGGCCTCCCCGAATGCCTCGAAGTAACTGGTGAGTGCGCTGGCACAGCCGGTCTGGAAGGCGTCGTCGAGCGCGCAGACGGCCGTCGGCGACTCCGGCTCGGCGCAGCAGCTGGCCGGCAGCGGGTTGACCCCGTATGACGCCGGCCCGGTGGTGCCGCAGCACCGGAACTGAATACGCAGAATATGGTTACAATCTGGAGCATAGGTACTCTTGACAGAATCGAATTCAAATCAACGTCATATTACTTTTGACGTTGTATCGATTTTGATTGGCGAATTAATTTGGCGATACATTAGATTTCTATAGTAAAAAAATTAGGTAAGTACTTAATTACCTTTTATAGGTACCCACACATAAGATCACAAAGCTCCATTCTGTCAAGAGTATAGCCCACTTTTCATTTGATAAATCCGATGTAACTGCTTAGGTTATCTATTCTAATATACCTAACATTATTTACGATTATTAACTAACTAAGTCACAGGTTAATAAATAGATAAAGTTTATATACTTATGGTAAATTTCCGGTCCAATGCTCTCAAACGCGGTCATTATGGGTGAGATTTCCAAAGGTCGCGGGTTCGATTCCCGTCTGAGAATTCACTTGTGGCCAAGTTAATTTTTTCCAATATTTTTCTATTTAAAATTTACCATAAGTATAAAAATAGCATTGAAAAATGCAAAAAAATACAAAATCATAAAATAGTTTATATAGTTTATTGTTTCTATTTTTAAATGTTATTTCATAAAAACTTACCGCGACTTCAAGAACGGGGAAGCCGGTCCCGGCCTCGAAGGCCTTGTCCACCCACTCCACCACTGTGGCCTGGATGGTCGCGAGTCCGCTGAAGATCACCGTCGCCAGGTAGATCTTGCCGGCTGCCAAGATCGCCATGCACACGAAGTACTGGAATAAAAAGACATCCGAGTTTTTACAAATTGGGCATTAAATTTCTCAAGCTGGACTGGGAGCAAAAAAAACAATTCAAAGAACTCGTCAGCTCACAGCTGCTGTCTTTCCAATAATAACGAAAGCTGTTGTAGGCAATGGGCTGGCCTGGCAACCTGTCACTATTGTTTTGACTATCGACAAGCAGACATATGGACTCCCTGATGGCGCCGCAGCAGTCGAAGAACGCATGGCAAATACGGTGTCACACAGGACTATGACGATGATGGAGATGGCGTTGAAAGCATCACATTATTTTGAATTCTATCTCGTCGTCATAGACTTACCATGACAAGCAGACATCTGGACTCCCTGATGGCGCCACAGCAGCCGAAGAACGCTATAGCGAAGACGATGGCACCCAGGACTATGACGGCGATGGGGATGCCATTGAGCTCGTTCGGCACCACGTCCGTGATCTCCGAGAACTGCACCAGCACTGCGATGCCGAGACCGATGAGCGCCAGGCCCACCAGCTAGAAACATGCTTAAAGGTAATGAATTTACACTAAGGGAAGTAACAAATTTTTTGCAGTTTGCAGTAAATGTTAACAAGCCTTGATGACCCTCACAGGGAACCTCCTAATAAATGCCTTCAACTACGCTTAGCGGAATGTCCAAAAACCGACATACTCGTACGGTACCTAATGGAAGACGCTCATTCCTTCTCGTGAAATTAAATAGCTCATGTACATGTTTAAAAAAATGTCGTAAGAAATATATTTGTAGTATTGTAGTATGCCCTCTACTAATCCTCAGTTGGTTGTGGTTTGTCTTTCTTATTAGCAGTGAACGTTCGCACTACTAGTCAAAATCACGTTTTAATTTTCGCTTTCCCTTTTTATCGCCAAAGCAGATTTATGTATCACTTCATTCAAAATAGTTACAGATTGCATTGCAGTTCAATCAACTAAGTACCTACGACTCGACATTGCCATAGACAACAAACTTCATCGGGCCTAGTTTTGACTAATTGAAAAAAAGAAACGTAATTTTTTTTAAGTCTTCTAGCCAGAAAGAACTTTATACTAAACCTAATTCGCGGTTATTTATAAAAATATTTTGATTAGCAATCGGCGTCAACCTCCAATATGTGTAATTTTGATAAACAATAATGTTATCATTTCATTATGGAAGAATGTTGTGTTTTACAAAGGAAGTATGAAGATTATAACCATTTAGATTACCACCTATTTATTGGGAAATGAATCATTTAGATGAGTCACGGCTGAAATTAAAACTATGAGTTATTCTGACGTCACAGTTGTTAGAGCCTTGTCACTTCAACCTAATTATTTGTTTTGAATGATATTAACTTACACGAGAAGTAAGATACTGTTTATCTTGTTGTCTAAGTTGTGAACATTCTTAGAATACCTTACTTTACAAACGCTACTTGAGGTTTCCTAGTTGAATACTAAAGCTGCAGTAGGTAGGTAGGTTGGTACGTCTGGCAGAGAGCTTAGCCAAACTAACGGGTATCACCTTTTTAAAAGACGAGATGTCTATCGTTCGACTAGCTTGTAATCTAATATCCAATCTTTAAGTACTTACTCTAAGTTCTCTGACTAAGATACGAACTATTTGTAGAGCGTGGTACTTATAAGTCGTCCTAAGATAACTACGGTGTTAACAAACAACGCTAATAAAGTTGTTATCGTGACCGTGGTCCACGCTGACTACCATTTTGACGTACTCGTACATATTTGATTAATTCTTACCACAAAACTTCTAGTATCTACCGTTTTTTAAGTTAAGTTACACATACGTGTAAGTACCTACATATTCTGTCACATTCCACTGATGAATCAATTAATTAAAAACTTATTACTTGGTAAAACTTTAATAAAAATATTATAAATGCGACGGAAACTCTGTCTGGACTGGACTGCCTGTCTGTTAGCTGTTAATATCTAACTATTGTGCCGCCACAATAGGCGTGAGCTAGGAGAGGCTTATGTCCAGCAGTGGACGTCCACAGGCTGATGATGGATGGATGATCTAACTATTGAAACCATGTGTCTTGACTCTAGAGTTAATATGTGTTAGTTAGTTTTCTAGTGTGCTAATGGTGTTAAATTGTCCTCTTAAGTCGGTTACGAGTTTATTTATTAATAAAATCTTAACAACGTTGAGAGCATTTCAAATGTACATATTTTTTTTACCATCTTAAAAGATGGTATATATACCGTGCAATTTTTTTATTGACCCAAGCTTAAGGGGAAGGTCATGTTAAGTGTTTAGAATAAAATGAATAAAGATTTTTTTTTTTAAATACTTTTATTTTTTAATAATAAAAGTATATTGATGATGTAGACATGAGATTTCATTGTTTTACATTACTTGTGAGAAGGCACTACATTATCAATTTAAATGATATTACTTTAGTGTCTTTTTTACTTACTTTATATTTTTTCTAATATTAAAAGCTCCATCTAATTACTGAAAGTCATGAAAACTCTAAAATTGGAATGGAAATTGGAATGGAAAAAAGTACCTATATTCATAGTAAAAAGTATTAAAAAATAGATGAATTTAGATATAGAGACAGATAAGACTGTCGTAGAAATGGCGGGTTATCCATCTTATATCGATGTGATAAATAATAATAAACCTGAAAGCCATTTAAGCCAAAAAAATTCATGGAAGGAAAAGAAGTATCCAATTTTAAAAAAGGTGACTGAAAGAGTGACAAACATACATATATCCAAACACCCGCACAAACTTTCGCATTTATGAAACCTAAATTGTAGGAAGTAGGTAGGAAACAATTTGATTAATTATATATATAAAAATTCTTTAAAATATATGATCATTGGTCACTCGATCATTTGACCATGGCCGCAATCAGCACGTCACAATTAACTGGCCAAACCTCTATTTATTGTTGAAAAAAAAACTCACCGAGAACACGAAATTCGCGATGAACAAGACATATTTGACAATAAACTCTGCACAACACATTTTGAATTTTATATATAAATAATCCTCCAATTATTTATACAAAATTATGAGTCAGCACCTCACAATGTACAAATTGTACTACGGCGCAGTAGAACTGAGTTTTTTACTTATATTACAGGCTTCAGGACGGGCGCAGTTATCTGATAACGGCTATCAGACAAATCAATAGAAAACATATATTACCATGATAATAATCTGTTATCATCGCCAATTTTTGGCTTTTCTTATTAATATTGATACCTCCTGTGGTTGGAAATTTTCACGTGTTTGTTTAACACATACATACAAAGTTAAGTATCAAGTTGTAGATATTTCGTTCATTTGCACAACCAACCGCTGCGTAACAGCTATGTTAATGTCGATTCACTCAAAGCTAGTGATTGCATGCATTTTTTTACATTTTACAATATCGATACTAACATTATTTTATATCATTGATATGTTAAAGTTGAATTGGAAGTGATCATGAAAGATGTTGTTAGGTACACAATTAGACTCCAGAGTGCACTGTATTCTGAATTTCGATAGTAAATTATTTCGACAGGTTCTCAATTTCGAAAAACAATAGTTCGACTACTCTCTACTTTGACAGGACATATTTCGACAAGCATTATTCCGACAGAACATATTTCGACACACACAACTTCGAATAACACTACTTCGACAGAACCCATCTTCGAAATGAACTTGTTCAAGGGATTTCTATTTCGAAGGAACATTACCTTCGACATAATACTGCTCCTAAATTGGATTCAATTTAATCTGCAACCGATCACATTTCTAGTGTTGTTGATAGTATGGGAGCCTGCTATAATCTAACGCCTGACAAACTAATAAGTAAATGAAAATTACATAAATAATAAGTGAATTTGCCCAAAAGTTTCAGCTTTGCCAATATACCAGCGTCTGAAATCCCCGCAGTTTTTGATTAAGACAAAGAAAAAGTTTTACCAATTGACGCAAAACCAATAAACGAACGCAAGACCAATGTCAATGGAACATACAAAAAAAAGAAATAAAGAAAAGTCCACTTAAAGTTACATATAATATTCAAAAGTTTACCATCCTATCCACCAGTAATGTGGTCGGTTGCAGATTCCATTGAATGTGGTTTTCCTTCAACTCAAAATTCAATCGAAAGCTGTCGTACGAGGTGGAATACTCTGCTCAGTAGAAAAAAATAACATTTTTAAAACTTTGTAGGTACGAAGTGAAAAAGAAGTGAAAAGACATTGACAATGAAACGACACAGAATTTAATACAGAGAATTTTAGCTTGAATTGAGAAACCAAAAAGAAAAAAACAATTATAGCAGAACGAACTGCAAAAACAATTGCTACTGAAAAATGTCATGGATACAATTTTGTTCATAAGTGGAATAGCATACGCTACTCATACATAAATAATTAAGAAGACTTATTATACCAACATGCCTAATAAAAAAAATCAAGAACTCTTATTATTATATAGTAATAATAATAATATTTTTTTATTTTACGCCACAATCAATCTTAAATAAAGTACAGTACAATGATTTCACTTATTTCTAAAGTAGACTGTGGCGGGCTGATGCCTGAACTAGGAAGACTCCTGTATCTCAGGTTTTCAACCAACCCTCCACCCCGAGAAATATAAAATTACAAAGGTACCAACATGGTTCATATAAAAAACCTTACGGAGAGTAACTAAATTATATGTCAGTTTAATTGTTATAATTATTAAAAACATAGTTGATTATTATTTATGTTATTATTTTGTAAGTAAGTACCTTAAACCATATAGTGGAATTCAATTATTATTGTCATATTTCAGAGCAATATTTTGTCGAAGGTATGTTCCATCGAAATAGAGATCCGTCGAACAAGTGCATTTCGAATAAGGGTTCTGTCGAAGTAGTGTTATTCGAAGTTGTGTGTGTCGAAATATGTTCTGTCGGAATAATGCATAAGCAATGAGTAGTCGAACTATTGCTTTTCGAAATTGAGACCCACCCTGTCGAAATTCAGAATGACAGTCCTTCTAAAATGTTGTTGATTACTATTGAAACTTTTAAAATATTCAATGGCCTCCACCTGCGTATTCCGGTGTATATCGTGATTGTTGTCATAGTATGAAATTAAGTACTATAAGTTATAATAAGTATAAGTTTTAGTATTAAGCTTTCATTTAGCACACATTTTGATTTTGTTGGACTTACGCCCATTTTAACAGGACCCTTATCTTTTGAATGCTCCAAAAGTTTTTAAACAATTAGGACTATTTCGCAATAAGTTGTTATACAGTTTAGTTCTGTTACTTGTGACATAGTCCTATTAACGATTTAATAAATTGATAATAATTTTCATCTTATCTTTGGGGATTTCCAAATACTTACGTACACTATATAATAATACTTATCAGGAACATTTCTAATAGGTTTTGTTAATGAGAATAAAGATAACATTATATCACAATTATAAAAACAAAATGACATTACTATGAGCGACGTTGGACGCGTAAATCATTATTTAAACGCTACGCGAACATACCGCGGAAAAAAAGTTACAAAAAAAGAAATACTCAAATCGGTCCAGCCGTCTTTGAGTAATCGAGTAACATGTATCAAAAAAAGATTCCGTCAAATTGAGAACCTCCTCCTTTTTTGAAGTCGGTTAAAAAGAGTCGCACTGCATTAAATTAGGACGAAATTGTCTCCCGCGGAAGCTAGGCGGAGATGATAATGAAGACACGTCGAATTTTCTAGTTTAAATAAATAAAATTTTATTGAGTGAAAACACTTTGCCATTAATTAAATGGTGACTGGAGCCTCCATTTAAGCGAATATAGCCTGTGTTTAGGGGCTCCGCTCTTCCTTTACTAATTATTTTATATTAACAAAGAGGCGATATGGTTCGTTCTTATACAAGTTTATAACACCAAAATTACCCACGATTGCCCTACAATAAGGTACTTGCTAGCAAATCTTGGGGTCAGAACATAATTAAAAAAGACATATAATAGTCTTCTGCGTGAACGCAACATGACAGAAAACATTCTTAATTAATGTAGTTCTAGTTTTACAATTAGAGTCACTTGTCAACAATTAGGTTAGAGACAAATAAAGAGGAAAAGTTAGGCAACGTGTATTTCCTTGTGTGCTTGTGCATGTGTGTGTGTGTGTGTGGGCGTGATCATTTTTGTGTGTGTGTGTGTGTGTGTGTGTGTGTGTGTAGGTGGGTGTTAGGCAACGTGTATTTCCTTGTGTGCGTGTGCATGTGTGTGTATGTGTGGGCGTGATCATTTGTGTGTGTGTGGGTGGGTGGGTGTTAGGCAACGTGTATTTCCTTGTGTGCGTGTGCATGTGTGTGTATGTGTGGGCGTGTTCATTGTGTGTGTGTGTGTGGGGGGGGTGTTCCTTTGTGTGTGTGTGTGTTTGTTAATTAATATACCTATTCTACAGCAGTCATGAAATGTAATACAGTAATGATTCAGTTTATATCTCAGCATATAGCATAGTGTTTTGAAAAATACGAAGCGCCCAAGGAGTGAAGTGTTTTATGTGCCAAGAACTGTCAAGCGTGAACTGTTTTTAACGAATAATATTTATTATAATTTAAAGTGCAAATTAATATTGTAGTCGCGGACTCAGATTGTTAAAAATTTTATCAACTTTGTTTTAGTGCCTTTCTTTAAAGTGTTTTGTTTAACGTGTTTTTTGTTAAAGTGCTATACTTACTTACCTACATTTTTTTTTACATATTTTTACAGGTATGACTTTTACTATTTATCTGGTCTTTTCAAGTCAAAGTTTTATTTCCTAGGGATAGATTGGACCTTGGAGGAAAAGAGATTTTTTCAATATTAAAGATCGAATCTGCAATATCTAGTTTAGTAAAAACTGCAAATTTAATTAAGACATTGCATGCAGTTGAAACAGTCATGATCATCGCTCTCCTCAAATATTTGCTTCTTAGTAGTATAGGCCAGTCTTATCGTACAAAAAAAAACCGGCCAAGTGCGAGTCGGACTTGCGTACCGAGGGTTCCGTAAAATATTTTTCATTATACTTATGATGTAACTAAAAATTTACGGTTTCCGCAATTTTCCCTTTATCTGTAGGTACTATAAGACGTTACTTCTTACCAAATTTCAAGATTCTAAGTTCACGAGAAGTACCCTGTAGGTTTTGATTCTCGTGCGAGTTTCGAAAATTTGCGGCATAAACGGCTGTATCTTTTGATTGCTTTGGCTTAGAAGTTTGATTTTTTCACAGCTCCAAGGGACAGGGAAGGGGCTCCTAAACTTTGTTTCGAAAGCCCATTTTCAAATGATGTTTTAAATGACACTTCATTTGACACTTCTCCATACATTTGAAATATATTTTTGTCTATCACTGCTAAGACAGTTCAATTTCGTTCATTCATAACCTTTCAAAACACGTCCCGATCACAATCCCTATCAAATGTCAAATAGTGAAGGCCCTGAAGAATGTAAATATCTTTCAAATGACGAATTGAAAGGGATTGCGATAGATTAAAAAATTAGACAATTAGCACCCTGCTATCTTGGGAGCTGAGACTAGACTAATCTAGTAAAATAGTTATGAATTTATCTAGGAATTGAATAAAACAAAATATTTGTTTCTAATTTAATCACAAAATCATGTTATTCATGAATCTTTCATACAAATGTAATTAACAACAATGCGTATTGTAATATGATTGTAAATTTGTTGATTTTATTAGAATTTGTTGATACTAATAAAATCGTGATCGTGATTCTTATTTTAACCATAACAATTGCGAAAAGTTATTTATCTTCTAATTCTTCATCATTGCACAGCCTCAACTATTTGGACAGAAGGTTCTCTTATGATGCAAGCATCTACCTAGGTTGTTCCGAAAACTGATAGCCACAGAAAAGACAACCTCTTCTTTCATGAAACTATTTTGACTTGACGGCTGATTTCAACACAAACCTCTTTTGTGAAAATCACTGGCCACCTATGTATAGTTTTTTTTATTATTTATGGTTATCTGTCACTCTTCTTTTGTTTGCAACAATGGACGTCTAGCGGGAAGCTTTTCGCGCTATGATTTTCTATGATTATAAACGAGGGTTGACCTTCAAGGAATCTCAAGAAAATTTACAAACTGCTTTTGGGGAGTCTGCTCCTGCGTTAGCAACAATTACTCTTTGGTTTCGTGAATTTAAACGTTGTCGAGAGAACTTAAACGAAGACCCCAGACCCGACCGACCACCAACTGCAGTAACTCAGGAAAACGTCATCAGGGTAGAGTGACAATTGCGAGAGAATAGACATATTGCACATCGAGAGATACAGGCTGAACTAAACATTGGATTACAGGAAGTTTCCACCATCCTGCATTAACACCTTTTCCGAGTCCCTGTTGTAAAAAAAATACATTTATTTTTTTCTTAATTGCAAAATAGTTGGGCAAACGCCATCTAAAACTATTCCGAATTTCAAGTTCATGGCATAGTTCTTGAGATATCCAGCTGTGACAGACAGACTTACCCCCATATTCTAAGTCGTTCCTCCAAAAATTTTTACACTCCACTGAACCTCGTCGTGGGTAAAAATGGTAGTGTGCGCTAGGCCTAACACGGAGTGGCTACGTACTCTTTGGCTCCTCTAGGTCCTTACGGAGTTATGACTTAGAATACCGATTTCGAAGAGTATTTTGAAGAGGTTTTCAATGAGGTTTCGTTAAGTCGAGGACAAGTAAGTTTTGGAGGAACGACTTAGAATATGGGTGTTAGTCGCACCGTAAGGGTACCATTTTGGTAAGGAACCCTAAAAGAGGGTAGAATAGTAAACGTTGTATGTCAAGCCATGCCTAGCCAGCCAGTCCATAGATTTCTTCCTGGATGATTTTAAACTTTACCATGGCAACTTGTGACTCGTTTTATAACACTTCTGTTAAAAAGAAGGTCCTAGTATTTCTTTCTCGGTCAAAATTTAAGTGCCCGTTATCCTCTCGTAATTACACTTTTTGCAGAAAGATGTACTTACTTACAATCAATAACGAACATAGACGAGTATATAAAATTTACAACAACCGAAGCAACGACGACGACGCTTTGGTGCTTCGGAGCTTCGAAGCTTGCTCTCCTGCGTCCATTCTCCTTGTCAGTATCTACGTGGTGATAGGAAATTTTCGCGATTCAAAACCGCTTCATTATTACAGCTTTTTTATATTAACTACTTATTGAAGAGAAATGAAAATTCTTTTCAATCAGTAAATATTTATTGTACAAAAAAATAACTACAAAATTTAATCTGTTCTAACTTAGTTACTAAGTAAATGCTAAGAAATACGACTCGGTTTGTTATATTGTACTAAATGTTAATTTACATATTGGACATACGAATAAAGTATGTCAAGAATAGAACCTTAACGATAACAATCACAGAGCAGAAAACCATCTCATTAATATATGATTTAAATAACAACTTTTTGGGTGAACTTTCCACTTAAACGATAAGATCATAAAAAGCAACCGCTGTATACCTACTTCTTCAAGAAATGGACCTAAAATCGCAAAAAACAATTACGGGACCGCTTATGGCGAATCTGCGCTTGAAATCTTTAAACAAGTACAGTTTTGATTATGGTTCTTTGAAAAGTTTATTCCGAATCAAATGCATTGATTTTCGCGGTCACGTTTAGCCTCAGAGGATCCGGACCTCTATTTTCGAATCACTCGTCGCGCAAATGTCGAGGCGAACGGGGAAGCGATTAGCGACGTTGCATGTGTAGACATAGCTCGCTTTTCGCTTTACCTCTCGTGCGCTAGCGTTGGGAGGCGGTATTTCAGACGCAAACCGAAGCTATGCGTGCAAGGTCGCTATTACGGCAATTCGGAAAATACGGAAACTCAAATGTCGCACAAAAATCAGTAGAAATCTCGAGACGAGTGAATCAAAAATAGAGCTCCAGAGGCAATATACACATCTGGCGAATGCACAAAAAATGCGCGAATTTGCGAAAAAGGCAAACACAATGTACGACGTTATTGTACGTGCTCGCCGTCCAGTTTATACGCAACATGCACATAACCTTATTTAATTATATGGTTGCATGTGTGTTTGTTATTTTAGTGTCCAAAGTTGTCGAAAAGAACATCGCCAATAAATTGCGCGCGTGCACAGCGCATTTGCCAGATGCGTACGAACCCTTAGGGTCCGTCTCTCAAGGTGAAGAGTAGCTGCTTGAACAAGTTTGCGACAAGTAGACATGGCATATGCAATATGCACGGCGGTGTATAAGTTGAGATGGGGAAGATCACTCCCTGCCCACTTACGCCATCTTAGTCATAGTGAAACGAACCGAAGATTAAGTCGAATGAAAGATCGAAGTCGACGGGTACTAGCCCTTCAATCTCGTTAACGTTGATTGCTTATAGTACAGTATACAATCTCTGACTGTCGCGAACAGTAGGTACTTTTGCTACGACATGTGGAGTAAGCTATTTTGGGAACACCACTCTGCTGCTCCGGCTCTGTTCCTCTCCTTATATCCTCACCTAACTATCTTAAAGTCTACCGAAGTGGCTGTGTGGGTTGTGTAGCGGGCGGCGCGGGCGCGGGCGCGGGGCGGCGCAGCACGTAGTAGGAGACGCGCGTTCAGTAGCGCGTGCGCCGGTACTTGTTGCGCGCGTGGTTGGCCAGGCACAGCCCGAACACCGCCGCCACCAGCTGCAACACAGGTAACCATGTTAGTGAAGAGCGAAAGAAAAACATAGAATCCGCCAGCTGCTAGCTTACCAGGGGGCCTACCGCCATCTCTTAACGCAATATTGTTTAATGTCAGTTTGTATCGGCGCAATGTTGTTATATGTCATATCGTACCGCGAACCTCTTGAAACAAGCTTGTCTTTTGACGGAAGTTTTGTGGCGTCATCGCTCAATCATTCACTCAAACAATTTTTATCAATCAAACCTACTACGACGTCTTGTGTCAAATAAAGTCAAGCTTGTAATTTAAACAGTATTGAAACAAAAAGAAAACAAAACGTTCTTACGACATGACGGTTTCTAAAAGATGGCAGTAGGCCTGCAGGTAGTATAGCCTAAGTATCAACGGACATGACAACAGACTCAACCAAAGTCGAATGTGGCGTCGTTGAGATTTGGCTATGATTCACTTTTAACGCTTAATTAAAAAAAAACACATTTTGGCAATAAGTGATATCGTAGCCTTTGGGCGTAGCATAAAAAAATTCAAATGGCATCACCCTAGCAGTGCTGATTGATTCGGTCAGATAAATCTTCTATCTGCTAGGCAAGACAGGAGGTTTATGTGACCGAAAACAATAAAGGAGCAACAAAAAATCGCTACCGCTAAAGCTGAGACGGGGCAATAAAATTTAAGCATTAAGATAAGTAACACATACCTCAATAGCACCAACGCTGATGGCCATAATCCCGATAATAAGGCCGAAGGTGTTCAGGAAGTCCTTGACGACTTCGCTGCAGCCCTGGAAGGAGTTGAGCGGCGTACAGGTCTGCGCCTGCGCCTGGTCGCAGCAAGTCGGCGGCAGGGTCAGGCTCAAGTACGACAGCGGCCCGGTCGGTCCGCAGCAGCGGAACTGAAAGCCAAGAAGTTAACATTGAAGCCTCTGTGGTCTATTGGTAACACCACCGGCATCAGTCAGACCCAGAGGTCTGGGGTTAGATTCCCAATAGGGTATTTATTTTAGTTGGTGGTAGGACTTGTTGTAAGTCTGCCTGCTTATCTAGGTCGTCTGAACAACAATATGTTTCCAAACGGTTGTGTTAAGGCAATTAAAGATAAAATTGCCAGTTCCATTAAAGTTGAGGATTCCGCTAGAGGTGAAAGGATATCATATCATCAGCATCCTTCCACCTTATAATAATATAATTAATAATTAATAATATTTATTTTAATCCTTATTGACATTTAATAGAATATTTTAGAATTTGTAAATTGACATGACTGTAATTTTATTTTTGACATAAATACTTTTTTGACATTAATATTAAATGTTTTGTTTTGACTATTATTAATTTGTTCAAAACCATAATACAATTATATAATATTGTATCATGGTTTTGAACAAATTAATAATAATCAAAACAAAACAAAGACGTTTTAAAACGTCCGCCAACTCCGCGCGCCAACGACCAACCGCGTGATAAAACGCGTTGACCTTTATTGCTATTGAGTCATGTCTTTTTTTCGTATGCGGTTTTCGGCGTTCTAAAGAGAAATAAATTCCCCGTTAAGGCGGTACCCTGACCGAAAGTGGCGCCGCGTTGAATTTTATTTAATATCGTAATTCTAATTCACAACTTTAATAAAACTTTACGTGGAATTTTTAGAGCCCATAGTCTAGTATTTTTAGACGGTATCATTACATTCCCTCGTAGTCACTGCTAGAAGTAGATTGCAAAACTGCTAAAAGTGGCCGTTTTTGACACATTTGCTATCTAGACTATTTGCTATAAATGACTATTTATTTATTTATTTATTTGGATCACCAACAAGATTACACCAAACAAAAAGAAAAAAGAAGACTCACACATATTAACATTGAGAACAAAGTGAAACCTTAATTATAGGTGACAACGGCATGCATTAAATACAACAAACCAACAGCTTTACAAAAAAAAATTATAAGAAAATTATGTTAAAATTAAAACTATGCAAGTTAAAATGTCACAATGGCTAAGTTATACTTTGCCCAGACAAATAGATTTTAATTTGCTTAAAGGATCAGCATATATGTCGAAGTTGGTAGACTTTGACAGTGACTATGACGAGATGTAGCGATACCTTCTAAAAATACAAGACAATGGGCTCTAAAAATTCCACGTAAAGTTTTATTAAAATTGTGAATTAGAATTACGATATTAAAGAAAATTCAATGCGGCGCCACTTTCGGTCAGGGTACCGCCTTAATTCAATATAAACACAGACTACAGTTTTAAAACGTTTCTGGCCCTCCATATGGTATAGCCATCACATGCATAGTTAGACATTTAATATTTTATTATAAATTAGCAAGTAGATTAATTTTTTTTCCTTGTTTTGTTTTTATAACTTACTAGAGGCCGGGCGCGGTTTCACCCGCGTGGTTCTTGTTCCCGTGGGAATTTTGGGATCATTTATAGCCTATGTTACTACTTGGGGTCTAAGGATTCTCTATACCAAATTTCGTCAAAATCGGTCCAGTAGCTTTTGAGTTTATTCGTTACATACAAAAATACAAATCTTTCCTCTTTATAATATTAATTAATAATAATATACGAGGGTGGATTGAAAAGTAGTCGGCCTAACACAGATCCATTCAATTCTAAAAATCAACTCTACCCACATTATTTAGTTCAGTTCAGACTAGTTAATTGTGTGAAGTTTGAAAGGTGTGCTATACTTAGTTGTGATTTTATAAATTATAGTAGTATAGATAAGTTGTATGCAATATTTGCATGCCCGTGTTATGGGTCAAATATGTGAAACTATAATGAACTAGGACATCAATTGTACCATGTTTGTGGCAAATAAATGATTTCTATTTACATTTCCTTATTTGATCGGTTTATGAGTTAGGAATTTCAACGCAACTCTTTTAACAAAAAATACCATAATAATTTACCGTGGATTCAATTGCATGGAAGGACTGCTGGTCTCTGTTGAAGGTTTCGGTGAGCCAAGTTGGCACCTGTTCCAGGACCTTGTCCATGCTCACGAAAATGACCACGGCCAGAGCTATCTTGGCCAGCATCAGCACCAACATGAAGATGGAGTACTGAAAACAAGTGAAATATATCATCAGTAGTGATTATGTAGGTAAAGTGACACTCAGGGCATTTTTACAAGAAATAAACAAAGAATTAAGGCCGAACCGCGGCCCGACCGCCTAACGGTACAGCGTGTGGTATTGCTATAGCCATCAAACTTCAAACTCTCATAAAACCCTTCAATGATAGGGTTTTTGGCTAATTGCTACATATTTTTAATCATCTATTAGATTCACTACTGCATTTTTAATATGAAAGTGATAGCGTTAGCGAGAGCCTTTGTAGGGGGTGTGAAAAATCGATAGCTATAGCAATAGCACAAGCTTTACTGTTAGGCGGTCGGGGTGCTGGCATATTGGAAACAAGGCTTTTCTTTCTAAATATAGTTAGTTTGTTTTGTTTTTTAAAACATTGCATTGTCAATGCGAAAATTTAAAAATCATAATAGATTACTTTAGTCCACTGATTTGACTATTAACAGATTCCATTAATAGAAAAGTGCACCTTTGCCAAAAAAACACTCGGCTGTTGGCATTACAGGGTACTTTTTATTATTACAACGTCGACTACGTTGTTTTGTTATAAAAAACAAAACGTGCCGTGTGGTGACGGCCTAAGAATACAAGTGTCACCACTCCCTTACATGCCTGGGATGTCGTAAGAGTCGACTAACAGGATCGACGCATTAAACACCTGTGCGAGAGAAGGAAAACTTGAAATAAACCCTCTACCAACCCGTCTGGCCAGCGTGGTAGTAGTAGGCTAACAACCTCCTATGAACGCCACAATAGGCGTGAGCTAGGAGAGGCCTATGCCCAGCAGTGGACGTCCACAGGCTGATGATGATGATGATGATGATACTACGTTGTTTTGTTATTAATAACATGTACAATGTAATATTGATTGTAACGGCGAAAAGCATCTTTCTCCTTTAATCTATAATCACTTTCGATGAAGATAAGAAAGAGGGTCTAATTCACGTCTGTGTGATTTTTTAGATCAGTTCCTAGACAATTTCTAAAGTTAAAGAAAAGTTATTGTTTTAAGAAGGATATGAATTTAAATAAGAGTTTCTACACAAGCTAAATGTTAACATAAGAGTTCCGTCTCCATAAAATAACTAGTTTCCACTCACCGTGACTAGCATGCAGTTGCTCTCCCTGATGGCTCCGCAGCACCCGAAGAAGGCGATGAGGAACACGATCCCGCCCATCACCATGGCGGTGATGGGCGCCACCTGCACCTGCCCCTGCCCCAGCTCCGACAGGTCAGTCAACCTCAGCTGCACCACCACGCCCAGCGCCAGCAGGGTAAGCCCTGCCAACTGGATAAACTCTGGTTAGTGATATGCTCAAGAGCGTCGCCAGCCCATGGCCCAGGGGCAAGTTGATACTATGGAGGATGAGAAAATTATGAATGTAGGTAGGTCAAGAGCATGAAGCTTTTTGGCTACATTTTGAAATCTCTAGGGCCTCCCTGGCGATTCCCTTATATATGCTATGAAAAAGTTAACGTTGGGGACAAAATCCGAA
Organism: Chrysoteuchia culmella; assembly: GCA_910589605.1. NCBI lineage: Eukaryota > Metazoa > Arthropoda > Insecta > Lepidoptera > Crambidae > Chrysoteuchia > Chrysoteuchia culmella. The sequence continues at coordinate 973,520 of OU342657.1, forward strand.
ATGAGGTCCAAGGGAAGACCAAAGTAACAAACATACTGCTTCCTCATTTTAAAGACTCAAGCTATCCATCTTTTTGGTCTGCCCTATTCCTCTATTGAATAACGATCGTGTTATGCATTATATAGGATTGTTAACCGCCTTCCAAAAAGGAGGAGGTTTTCAATTCAGCCGGTATGTTTTTTTTTTAGTTACATTTTTATATATGTACACCGATCACTCCCAGATTGCTGGTCCTATTTACGTGATTCTTTTTTTGTTCGATGCGGAATAGCTATTTGATCCCATAAAAATTTGGATCAGTTTGGCTCAGTAGTTTTTATTTGATGACCTAATAACATAATTAATTTGTTTATTTCATGCTAAGAATATACAAAGTTTTCACATAAACCTTTATGAGTAGTTAAACTTATGAGTAGTAGGTGTAATATTTTTAGATTATGTCTAAAAATGGGTAAGTTACAGTTTTGATGTGACCTAATAACATAATTGATTTGTTAACATAATTAAGAGATTAAGATTACAGGCCATGCCAGAATACCAGCGCCGGCCGTTGCGGTGTGACGATTACTGCGCCGCAATGGCATAATGCTGAGGCAGGGCCTGTCACACCACAAATTTTATTTGTATTTAGGTTAAGTATATAATTAAGTACATATTTGTTGTATTATGTAGTTCGGTTTAAATTTTTGTTTTTATTTTTTGCTTTATTTTTAAATTCTGTTTTCAATATGTCATGTGTGTGTGTGTGTGTGTGTGTTAGGCCAATAAAAGTTTTTCTATTCTATTCTATTCTATTCTATTATAACTTTTTAATTTTTTGCATTTTGCAATGCCATTTTTATGTGATAAATATTAAACAAGAAAATATACTAGAAAAAAGCAACCAAATCGATAGTCAAACATTTGTAAAGATGTTTCTTTCGAATGCGAGGATATTTCTCTCATTGATGAAACGACGGTGGCTAACACCGTAGAAAGGTATACTATATACCAGAAAAATTCGACGAGTCCTCGTAGGTACCTGTAGCATAATTGGTTAGTGCATTGGGCCGGCTTCCCAAGGATGCGGGTTCGAATCCCGTCAGGGCGACACAAGACTGGTTGTTTTCTTCTAGTATATTTTCTTGTTTAATATTTATCACAAGAGATTAAGATGTTAGTGGTATTGAAACAAATGAAATTAAACAAATGCCTATGTTCAATGCAAGATATATCTTGGATAGGTATCCAAGATATACCTAGCACGCTCATTTCGAATACGTCCAGATTATTGTATTGTTTTAAGCGGTCTTATCTATCGACTGGTCGAAGGGCATGATTAGTTTCTATTATAGACTAATTAAATTTTCTGTACGGTTAACTATTTCGTCTACCCTAAAAAAAACATAGCGGCTACATTTTGGTATCAAGCGTTTCCAATAATCATTAAACTGGCTGTACGTAGGTACAACGGGTGATAAAAATAGCCGATAACACAATGACTATAGTCGCCATTAATTAATGGTGATATTATCTGGATACAAGAACTAATTGTGTTTAGGGGCTGAGCTGACTGTTAATCAACGTCCATACATGGTTGGAAGACAAGTTTTTTTGTCGCAGTAAGATAGATTTAGCTGTAATATAATTATATCCCTAGGCATATGTTTCATACCGGAACATAGTTCTACCAAAGCGATTCATTGATAACACGATTGCGATCTAGTACCTTTAATTTATTACCTTTAAATAGGTAACTTAACTAATCTAGTGAAATAGTTATTAATACTTATATCAAGGAATCAAATGAAACAAAATATTGGGTTCTATTTAAAAAAAAATAGTTATTGTAATATTCATTAAGTTTACTCTTTACCAACAATGCGTTATGTAATAATCGACATATTAATAAAAATAAAACTGGACAAGTGCGAGTCGGACTCGCCCACCGAGGGTTCCGCACAAATTTGTAGGTACCTAGCAGTGACGAAATGTCTATACATACCGATTCCCATCGGCTTACCCTTTAGAAATCCTATCCCACTGATCCGACATACGGTTGAGAGAATTTTTGGAGAAATTTTGGGTCTGGCCTGCTGCTGCCATATTTTGACCCCATTGCCACTGCTACTTAGATACATAATATTTTATATAGTTCAGTTCCTTTTTAGACTTCTAAACTATGCTATGCATACGATAGTAGGAGTCTTATGTGCTGACCCTGTCCGTGTGTGCGCATAATTCAATCTCGAGAACTACTATAGCTAGAAAGCTGAAATTTTCTGAGGTGATACATAGCCATGTCAAACCTCTAAATACGATAGTTTAGAAGTCGTCTGATGCCTTCGCTACGATAGTGAAGGGCGCCGATCTTGTTTTCTGAAGTTTCCCGAAATTCAGTTTTCAAAACTTAAGACTACATTTTTCATGATTTAGTTACAAATATCTAGTTTTCAAATTGTTTCCTGTACTTGTAGTAAAAGACAACACTACTTGCTACATTTCATAGTTCTAGGTCAATGAAAATTATACTTACTATGAATTTTGATTCCCTTGAGTGTCGAAGTATTACGTTTTTTGCAACATAAACGGTCCTATCTTTTTTTTCGTTAATTTACAAGTTACATTTTTAACCCATTCAACATAATATATATATGGTTTTAATTTCAAATCGATACCTCAACGCATTCTCGAGATAAACGAGGACGGACGGACAGACGGACAACAAAGTGATCCTATAATGGTTCCTTTTTTTTTCTTTAGAGGTTCGGAACCCGTTTTTTAGGGTTTCGTAGCCTAAAGGCAAAAAACGAAACCCTTATAGATTCGGCCAAACCGATGTATGTCACACCCTTATTATATCAAAACTATGAGGATTACACAGTTGAAACTTGGTAGGTAGATATATTCTGTAAACCGCTTTACGGTTTTTACACAAAAATAAAAAAATATATGAATTAAGGGGCTCCTCATACATGGAACTGTTACTGATTTTTTTTTTATCAAATCTTAAGTGTGGGATATCATTAAATAGATCTTTAAAAGTTACATTGAGGCTTCTAAAACAGTTTTTTCTCAAAGTCAACCGTTTGAAAGTTATACACTTCCAAAATGGAAAAATGTGTGTAACTAACTTTTAAAATAAGAAAGTGAAAATCAAAAAATATATATATGATGTAGATCTTTATAAGAACTTTTAAAGAAATTTGGTTTGAACGAAATTTATTTAGTAGTTTCAGAGCTATAGCACATTTTCCAAAACCGCAAATATAACTTTGTCAATCATACAAACACTTGCAGACGAAAAATTATAATGGCATTTTGGCAATAATAATAATAGAAACTTTATTGCACACGATACAAAAACAAACACATATAGGGAAAATGTCAAAACAGAGGAACATACAATAGGCGGCCTGATAGCTACGTACCAGTCTCTTCCAGGCAACCTTGGGTGAGAGGCGAAACCCTTCATGTGCGAGTTCGACTCGCACTTGGCCGATTTTATTTAATAATAATAACAATTGCGAATTTTTTTAATTACGTTACGAATAAACTAACTCTATCTAACTTTGGTATGGAAATTTATTTTATGAGTATTTTTTAATTTTTATGTTGTATGTTTTAGTTTTAGTTTTTTCAGCAGCGTTTTTTAAGTTATCTACAGCTTCGCCTGCAAAAGACGCTGCTAAAACGCTGTGTCTGGATAAAGGACGCTTTGCTCAATGACACTCGTTAGTGCTCATTGTACTAAACTTAGCACATTCCTAAAACATAAGTTACATTTTTTTTTGTTATTTATTCTTTATAATTGAAAAAAAAAACGGTGAATTTAAAACAAATATTTAAACTGATTTAGTAAAATGTATTAGTTATTGTTTTTGGGCGTTAACGGGGCTTGGTCTTGGACTGTCTAGAACACAATTTGACTACATTTGATTTTTGCCTAGAGCTTAAAGTGACTACTACATAATGGCTCGAACACTCAAATCTCCTAACCGAACCGTACCGAAAAAACGTAGAACACATTTCGCCTACTTTGTTTTTGAATGTACAAAAAATGTGAAAAATAAAAGTACAGATATATGCCACAAGCTTAAAGATATCAATTTGGACGTGTGACACTGACACTCGTGTTCCGATATAGAGGAAATAGAAGAATCACGTGCTGCGAGGAGTGTTCCAACAGTGTAAAGTAAACCCTTGTTACATATATAAGGTTAGCGGTTCTCATAATAATGATTTATTATCCGATAACTCTCATGTGTAACTGAGTGAGACTTTGAGGAGTGAGATATAGCTCGTGGGCATCAATAGATGCCAATTAACCAAATCTTCAATTAAATGAAGTCAGGAACTGTACTCCCGGGCATCTCAATAGATGTACGGTCAAACTATTTCAATAGAGTCAATTCAAAGGCTATTTATAAATAAATAAATAAAATGGAAATCATTTATTTCAGACCATGGGAGTCCATCATGTGTTAGTAACAATTTAACATATACCCTCCTCTTACCCCCATATTCTAAGTCGTTCCTCCAAAAATTTGTACACTCCACTCAAACTCATTCGACAAATTTGGTATTCATAGTTGCATAAAATCTCCTCCACACAAATTATTCCTCACTTGAGTGTAATAATTACAGAGTTACGACTTAGAATACCGATTTCGTGGAGTAGGTATTTCGAAGAGGTTTTCAGTGAGGTTTCGTTAAGTCGAGGACGAGTAAGTTTTGGAGGAACGACTTAGAATATGGGTGTTAGTATCATTACATTTATAGATTTATTGTGATACTTAGGTAATTAAGATAAATTTTAATAGAAAAATATTGGAAAAAATTAACTCGTGGGTTCTATTCTCAGATGGGAATAGAACCCACGATCTTTGGAAATCCGGTCCAATGCTCTGAGAATTCACTTGTAGCCGAGTTAATTTTTTTCCAATATTTTTCTATTTAAAATTTATCATAGTATAAAAATAGCATTGAAAAATGCAAAAAAAAAAATCATAAAATAGGTAATTGAATTCATTTTAAAATTGTCCACTGATAGATTCACTGATGCTAACGTTTGATTGACGTTTTATTAGTTAACCTACCGAGCACAGCAGAGTCTGACCTCTCTGTATCATCTTTAAGACCCTGTTGACGCTACCCCGCTGTCGCAGCATCACCGAGGGAGTCTTTTTGGGCACAATGGTGTAAAAATCATCTACACTAGCATCTGCAAACATGCCCGATGCACTGCAGCAGCGCGGCAGCCCCACCAGCGCCCTAAATATATTATTGTACTGAACTCTAAGCATATTATATGACCTCTGTGTAAAATTGACCCATAGACCACCCGTGTAGAAGTTTTGGCAATATGCCCTGAAAAGTGTGATCTTTACAAACATTTTTGTATTAGCATATTCCCTCGAACAGCCAGCGTCCTGCGTTCACGCTCAATATCCAAGTCATATTTAAGATTTTCATTCACTATATGACCCAGATATTTAAATTGTGTTACCCACACGTTTTAATGGTTATCTGTTCTGGAGTTTTGTTTGCACTTTTAAAAATCATAAATTAAAATTTATTTTCTTTATATACAAGACCATGATTCACAGCGTAATTTTCACGAACTTTTATCATCTTTCTTAGCCCACTGATCGTTGGGCTCAGCAGAACCATATCATCAACGTAGCTAATATTATTGAGATTACCATTATCCACACGACACCCTACATGCATGCCGCTGAGCTCATCGATCAGCTGATTCACATACAGATTAAATAACCTTGGAGAGGTCAAACCACCCTGTCTCACACCGCATTTTAAAATATATTCATCGGAACAAGCATTCATTCATTTTACGACATTATTTTGTAAGTACGCAAGTATAAGAACAACCATTCGATAATCAAACCCGGAGGTAAGGGAGGGTCTAAAGGGGACGGTTTGGAGGACCCTGGGGAACCCCAATTGGTTCCCCACCCATCACAAGCGTGGCCTGTGAATCCTGTGATGGTGTTATCGCTGAGTCAAAACTCGCGAGAATGTCAGCAATCACACAACGACTACACAAAACAACATTACAAAATTACAATTAGGTACTATAACTCAAACCATCGTCGCGTGATGCCAAAACTGTGTCCAGCTCAGTGTAAGCAGCAAGCAGAGCTTGCTGCACTGGTATTCTGCTGGACACATGGGTGACATCAAGAACGAGACTAACAGATACAAATTAAGAACATTGCAGACAGAACACAAATATGAGCTCATATCTTGTCACTTAGCGTCTCATCAAATCCCTAGCATATATAATTTCTTCTAACGCCTATGATCTGGTGCAGATCTGAACCCAGGTCATGGTCTATCTGTACTCGTGGCGACAAACATTGGTAAATCAAACAAAAAGTTATTATAAACCTACGCGAATTTCATTTAAGGTGTTGTTGTTTAATGATGAATGAATTTTAATCACATCCTAATTATGTTACCTATTAAGTATATAGTTATTGTTTCAACTTTTAAACATTGTTGATTAAAAGTTTTATAGACCATTCATAACAAATGAAGGATGTTGATTCATCAGGATTCATCATTTAGCTGAATTTGTTTTGCCACAATATCGATTTGTATGTAAGTACTTGGAAAAAGATACGCTTCATTGTAAGTAGTTTTATCTGCTGACAAAGGTAATATTCCAATTTGGACTTAAAGGCAATGTGTTTATGGTCGAAACGGATATTATGTTTGCGTAGGTCTAGTGTGTAATCTAATCTGCCTGATAAAGTGCAATGAGACTACGAGACTGGCAGTGAGGGCGCGTCTGTTTGCGCGGCGAAAATATACGTTCGTGAAACGGATGAGTTTATGCTAAGTATGTCTGACCTCCTTGAGTTTCATGCATTTTTTATGAACTAGCTATGCTATGGGGTTTTATCCGCCAGTGATTCTCAGTCGGAATAACTAGTTAGTTAATTTGTCAAAGAATAAATTATGCTGAACTATTCAAATAACACTTTATTACATAGAATGTGCCAGCTGCTAATTTCCAGTGCAGAGAGTCTAAAAAGGGCGTTAAAGCAATAACTTCAGAGCCTCAGTCATCGTCGCAAAGTTGCATGTCTATCGCTCTTTTTTAGGATACACTTTGAAGAGTGTGCGAGAGAACTGCACGGCCTTGTTCCTCCAGCCCCTTTCCACCATGGCATGGCGGAGCCAGACGCAGGTTAGCTTACCACCCGTACGTCGTTGAAATACCAACGGTCCGTACCAAGCGCTTTGCTGACACATTTCTTATGCGAACTGCTAAACAATGGAATGCGCTGCCTGCTCAAGTGTTCCCCAATTCCTACAACCTTGGCCTCTTCAAGGCGAGAGAGAATAGGCATTTCCTGGGCAAGCATGCAACACCTTAGACCACATCCTGTTTGTTAAGCACGATGGTGGTCAAATGCCTGCCCAGTTATTATAAAAAAATAAATTGCTAAGTGAATTCCCTGACAACTGTTTATAAATGTTTATTTCCTATGGAATTTGCTTTTAGTAAGTTTTCTTCGGTCATGCCCAGTTGCCACCACCAGTTTTGCCACCACTGGTGACTGGGCATTTTTTTTTTAAATCCCAATTGTCCCTACTGATTTCTTTAGTAAAATTTCTATTTCTATTTTGGATTTAGGTAATGGATTTGTATGTATGTGCATATATGTATAATGATGATAAATAGGTAGATAAAATCATTTATGGTGACTGTGAATTGTGAATGAATAAAAATAAATTTTGGCAACTCACGTAAATTAAAATAACTATTGGTAAAAAAATTAAACAACTATGTATATACATAGTATAATATAATTAATAGTATAGTATAATTAATAGTATATTAAACAACTATTAAATAAATATTTTGGACTCCCTTTAGCATCTATGAACCAATGTCCCAGTCGCCACCACTTTGCCACCACTGGTGTCGAATGGGTCGCAGTGGTGGCGACTGGGCATTGCCTTCAAAAAATTAAAAGCAAATTCTGCTTCACTGTCACTTTCACAAAATAATAATAACTGACACTAACACAGTTCGAAACTCCATAGAAAATAAACCATTAACCATCTTAAATGATTTTGCAGGGAATTCACTTAGCAACATTGCGTTAGCGCCGTTTTTATACCCTCAGATAACAAACGCCTAGATCAACGGACTAGAGGTGATGGGATGGCATCCTGGAAAGCGGTCATTAATGTTTCCGGACGTCTTAGACCGACCTAATGCCAAATGTGTGCCAAACGTCAAGGTCTGGCTACGAGAGTGACATATATTTCACTTTTAAACTGCACTTTGGATGCTCTGCCAACTTCGCAATTATAGCTTGAATGTACATACGTGGTGGTCACATAATTGACAACCGATTTTCATACAATCGAGGTAATTTTAGAGCTTTGGTTCTCTTCCAAGGATTGACTGAGCTGTGATCTGATAATGGCCATCCATGGAGTGAATGGAGGAGATCCAGATTGCTATACATATTTAACTGATTTGATCAACATTCTAAAAGATGTATGGGTCAGAGTTTTCAGTTTCAGAAATTCGATAATTTTTTATGCTATTTTCGCGTTTTTTTAAACATATCGATACATCACTTAGAATGTTGATCAGATCAGTTGGGTGTGTACAGCTAGCCAGTTCTCCTCCATTTACTCTCTGGATAGCCATTATCAGATCACAGGTCGGTCAATCCTTACCAGACAATCAAAGCTCCAAAGTTACCTCGATTGTATAAAAATTAGTGGCGTGAATTATGTGAGCACCACTGTATGTGATGTAATCCCTGTCTATCTTTTCAGGCTAACATTTTTTTCAGTAGCTATATAAAAAAACATGTTAGCAGTTTATATTTATAAATTACAGTTATCCCAAGTAGGTACAATATACATCTGTGTAAACAGCACTCTTCTCCACATACAGAATTTTGTATTGTTTAGTACTGCACCGGTAAGTATATCAACAAGTACGAATATAGTTTTACATAACTATAACTACATAAGGAATTACCACTTCAGCCTTCATTAAGATGTGATGAAGATTGCGCAACACACGACGGCTAAATTCGCATGTCAACTTGACTGAACTTGACAGTAGGTACACTGAAGACAAGGCTGAACCTAGGTCTCGCTGTAACCAAGACTTTACACAACAAAGAATAACAACTACCTACTTACATAATTTGTTTGATTCAAAACGAAATAAAATCTACCGAACTGACGTATTACCTATTTCGAATTTCGGTTGATTTTGCACAAAAATCACAAAATCTTGGTAAAATTCATTCTGATGCAAATTGTCTATGTCAATTATAATGTTCTATTTACATATGCACGCCTGAACCATTAGACCAGTTACCAGGGATGACAAGACAAGGAAGATCAGTGTTTTACAAGATTGTCTCATTAAGGCGCTACTCGGAAAAAGTATGGATTTTTGATATAAAACTATAGCACAGTTACAGTTGTTACAAATCTGGTAATAACATATATATTTCTTCATACCTTTATCTAGATTCGTATAGTTTCAAAAACACGATTTTATGATTTTGCCTCGACACTTTTTCTTTTTGAAAAGACCTCTAAAAAATACGAAAATTCAAGATTGTTCTTAAATAGGGTTACTTACACTATTGGAAATTGGTTTAATAAGTGGACACCAATATTATTTAGGATCGTATAGAAGCATTTTTTTAAAATCGCTGTAGTTTTTTAATGCGAAGTGATTTTGTGTTTTTTTTGCCTAATCTGCAAAATCGGTCTCGCTCCCGTGCGCGTCGTTTTCTCATTGCTATCTCGCTTCAGCATATTTTTGTCGAGTATCGCCTTAATATCGCGAAATAATGATGGGAGAAGTACCTATTTGTTTCTAATTTGCTATTGTTTAAGCCTTTTACTTTTGTCACATGCTTGTTGTAAGTAGGCTAGTATTATACATAATGAGTTAAATATTTTTCAGTTCATTTCATTCATATTTCCAGGGTTACAGTATAATTCTGTCCTTTATTATAAACGGCTTCGTTGTATATTCGAAGTTATCGATTTCAAGGTAATCCACTCAAGGGTGCGACAAAATCATAGGTTTGTACCCTCTTTCAATTATTGATTGATTTGTTGCTTTGTGAGACATTTTTGTTTTTGCTTTGTCTTAAATGGAGTAGGTACTTAAAGTCGGTTTTTTCTTACTTGTCTCAAAAAGTAAATAATCTTGACAAGACTTATTATTGAATTGTAACGAAAAAAATTACATGTTAATGTCAATCTACATATACCTTTCATTACAAAGGTACAAAGATAATTTTGTTTTTTCTTTCTTTGTTTTATGTTCTAAGGAAACCATCATGTTTAAAGACAAGTAAGAAAAAACAGACTTTACTTAGATATTGACAGTTGATACTTAAGTAATACTTATTTCTGTGTGAGTATTTTGTTCCTCCCGTAGTGTGGAAAAATAGGCTGATTTTGAAAAAAAGACGACTATTTTGAGCACAGAACATTAAAACCTCTTTTAATGTTCTGTGATTTTGAGGGTAATCCATAATCAGATAATGAAGTTATTTTACGAAAACTAAATAATCGAGGTCTTAGCATATTACTTATCGTTGTATGGCAACTGTTAATACATTACGCGATAAAAAAGATTGTAAATTAGGGCGTAAAGTAGAATAATAACGTAATTTCACTTACGGCAAAGAATAAATTGGCGAAGAACAGAATGTACTTGACTAAGAATTCACCACACCCCATCTTGGCTTGGTTGGTTGGGCTGGCCTGATAACAACTAAATTATTTGATTCACGAGTACGTTCGCTGCGCGCGGTCGATACGAAAGGACTGGCGTATGGGCAGGTACATACGACAGATAACGTGTGTCATACATTTTAGGTGAATTTCGTATATGCATATAGGAATAAATATTTTGATCAGCAAAATATCTATTTGGTCAACAACTCTCTCTTGTTATAACTTTTTAATTTTGCATTTTACTATGCTATTTTTATGTGATAATTTTTAATCAAGTAAATATACTAGAAAAAAGCATTACTAGCCATGGCCATCCCACCCAATGATCACTGATGACGCCTCAGATTCATCTTGATATGATGATGAAGGATTCTATCATTCATGCAGCACAAACTACGAGCTTAATAGGCATCGCTTGATTAATAACTATATTTGGTAGATTACAATAAGTGCTATGAGATTCCCAAGGATGCGGGTTCGAGTCCCGTCAGGGCGACATGAGACAAGTTGCTTTTTTCTAGTATATTTACTTGATTAAAAATTACAACTCTCTCTTGCTTTCCTAGTACTTTCTGACCAAATACGTTTTTTGCTGACCGATCTAATCAGTTAGGTTAGAGGTTTTTTGCTGATCCATTAAATGACACCCTATGTTTATAACAGAGAAATCGAGAAAAGTTATGTCTGCCTGCATCAAAACTGACGATATTCGAGGTAGCCAAATGGTCTATGTAAGAAGTCCTTTTATGTGGTAAATTTAATAAATGATTTAATAAAAATGTGATAAAACAAGGAAATATACAAAAAAATAACTTGTCTCAAATCGCTCAGTCGGGAACTCGGGATTCGAACCCGCGACATCCTGTTTACTTTGTGTATCCGGCCCCCTACTCTAACCATTAAGCTAACGAGACTTGGTTGATTAGAGCAGTGAGCCGGATAAAAGTTATTCAAAGTTGGTTGCTAGAACCACAGAATCAAAACTACTTACTTAGTTCATCGTGCATTGCAATTTGAATGTCGTTTTCTACAACTATTATTTTCATCTCCAAATATTAACCGAAATATTGAAAGTTACTGAAAAAATACATTAGGTATGCATGAACGCATATTTTTCATAGTTCCAAAAGTGTTCAATAGGAAAATGAGTTATTAAAAATTTAACACCCAATTTGTTATGTGAAATCGTTTCGAAACCTACTTTTCCGATAAGATAATTTATATTTTACTGCACAACTTGTATTTCAGTACATTAGTCATACAATAGTGCACGCAGTCTAAACTTGTTGTTGTTGCAAATTTTTCTGTAAATACGCAATTACCATTATGTTTTTTGTCCTTATTTTCCCGATTTACCCAGAATTATATCAAAATAATCAGCCAGCACCTTGGACGAATTTTGTCCTTATTTTCCCGATTTACCCAGAATTATATCAAAATAATCAGCCAGCACCTTGGACGAATTAACATTCGTCCAAGGCCAGCACCCACTCAAATGGTTAAAAAATTATGGTTATAAACGCAAACTTATCAACTTTTTTTTTTTTTTTCTTTCTTTTAGTTTAATTGATAGTATAAATGCTGCTAGATGTTACTGCACTTAGGCCCGTATTACAGAAGGTGACTCAAGCAGTGATCTATACTTGAGAACAGTTAGAAAGGGACGTGCTTATTCACCGCATGTAGCGTCGTCACTTTCTAACTGTGCTCAAGTACAGATCACTGCTTGAGTCACGTTCTGTAATACCAGCCTTAGTGCAGTAACGGGCCCTTTTCTAGTGTTGAAATAAGCAATTAAATATATAATTATATAAACTAAGTGAGCTTAGCAATTCCTTATGAAAATTCAATATATGATGTGATTTATGTTAGCGTTATTAATTCATGCTTACTAATTAATTTGTTACTTTTATTCGAGAACGAACGGAAAATTCGCTACTTGGGTTGGAGCCGTTCACAACACTAAAGATACTCTTCTTCTTCTTATGAAGTGAGGATTAGTGGCCACCTCTGGTGTCAGAGTTAATCAAGCCGCCTATAAGGCCTCTGACTTGAGTTACGTAGTAACTATTTAGTAATCTGTGACTTGAGCAGTAGGCCGGATTCCCAAAGGTCGCAGGTTCGAGTCCCGTCTGAGAATTCACTTGTAGGCGAGTTGATTTTTTCTAATATTTTTCTTTTTATTTATCACTAGCGGCCGCTCGCGGTTTCACCCGCGTGGTTACCGTTCCCGTGGGAATTTTGGGATCATTTATAGCCTATGTTACTACTTGGGGTCTAAGGATTCTCTATACCAAATTTCGTCAAAATCGGTCCAGTAGTTTTTGAGTTTATTCGTTACATACAAAAATACAAATCTTTCCTCTTTATAATATTAGTATAGATAATTAAACACTTATTTGTTATAAGATTTTTATATTTAAGCTGAGAGAGATTTCACAACCTTCATTGGAACGTGACTTAACTTTATTTCTAAATTGTCTTTGTCTTGTACCTCATGTCAATGTCAACATTTATCGAATCGTTTTAATTGTTATTATGGGTAATTAATAATACCTATTTTAAATAACTTTGAATTAACTATAATTCCCTTTTTTATTATTCTAGTTTTTTATATCGATAAAACAACACGAATAAGGCATATTTAGATTAAACTTTTTAACCGACTTCAAAAAAAGGAGGAGGTTCTCAAGTCGACGGTTTTTTTTTTATTTAATGATTTTTCAATGCTATTTTTATACTTATGATACATTTTTAATAGAAAAATGTTGGAAAAAATTAACTCGGCCACAAGTGAATTTTCAGATGGGAATCGAACCCATGACCTTTGGAAATCCGGACAGAGCATTGCACCGGATTTCCAAAGGTCATGGGTTCTTTTTTTATCTGCAAGAAAATGGTTTATGTGTGGACCACACATAAACCATTTTCTTGCAGATAAAAATATACATATAATTTTTACGAAAATATCAATCACGTTTTGGCAAGTAGTCTTTTTCCTAGATGACATCATTGTTGTTTATGGGCTGATTTTTAGTGTAAGTAACGGCACATGATGTAACTAAAAAATCTGAAATAAAAACATTTTATAAAAAAAAATTAAACCGACTTCAAAAAGTAAAAAATAAAACTTTTGGAGTCGGTGCTAGCTAGCTAAGGCAAAAAAAATATATAGTTAATAGAAGTGCAATGTAAAATGCCTTGGCTGGCACCTTGGATGGTTAATTCGTCCAAAGCTGGCACCGACTCCAAAAGTTTTATTTTTACTTTTTGAAGTCGGTTTGAATTTTTTTATAAAATGTTTTTTGTTAAAAAAAAATTTTACTGGAAGTTGACCGCAGGAACAACTTAAAAATATTCCTCGCTGTTGTGACGAGGTGAAAAATTATTTATTGCGCTCGGTAAAAAAGTTTTTAGCGTCTCGTACTTTTGAATCCTGCAATCCTTTACACTTGCTCAGGTTTCAATAGAGGTAACTCGTCGCTAAATCCAACTTTCCAGCCTTACATAACATATAAATATTGATAGATAAGTCATTTACCAGGCGGAAGGCATCTACCTATTGATGAATTAGGACTTAGACAAAGACCTATCACACAGAACTCATTAGGATAAAAATTCCCAACTAGTCAGAAAGGTACAAAGGTAATGTCCAAAAATTTATGAAGTCTGGGCCACGTCTGTGTATAGTATACCAAAAGATTGTTAAACATACAATAAACAGTTTCTTATTACTCAATTTCTTTAAAATCGCTTTGTTTTCTAGAAGGAACAATAAATATACTTAATGCAAACACAGATCAAAAATATATCATGACGAAAGATGTCATTTTGTCACTGTAACTGTCAGTCAATAGTCAAATTACAGTTGGACACAGAGTATAACTCAATAACAGTTGTTTTTAACGTCGAGTTGTCATATTTTACTCCTTATTTCGAGAAAAAAAAATTGATTTGTTTTTTAATAACCACTCAATCATGCATTATATAAAATTAGTTACTTTTTTGTCAGAATCAGTAAATTTTTATCCATCTTTGAAAGTGGTGTACATAGACGTGGCCCAAATTGGGACATGTCTTTTTAAAATTTGAAGTGAACATTTTAGTTTAGTCCATCCGTACGTTTTCATTTAATTTTGTAAAATACTGCACTCATGAAAAAAAATTACATTCTCAATAGTATTAAAATGTATTAAATTATTATGGTAGTATTTTCTATTTATTAACCACAAACTCGTAATAACTGCAATTATTATGCCTGCAAGCGTGCGGATAATTCGCAAACTATTAAAATTTTTTGAAATATAGCTTCTGAAATATGAAAAACTAGTTACGAAGTTTCAGTTTTTCGTGATAAAAAGTAGGCACCTAAGTAGTTGGTAAGTCGGTTAGTAATGTTAGTATAAGTACATCATTAATGAACTTATGAGTAGGTACTTTATGAGTTTTCTATTACAATTACCACTCCAATTTTCCATTATCTACCTACTTAATTACTGTTTTTTCTCAAACGTGCTTGGAAATATGAGCATTATTTTGACAACCTTCTTTGAGATAAATCGATATTGCTGTACTGGCATACATGCGAGCAGCGGCCGGCATCAGTTGTATGAAAATCCATCTCTGTCGTGTTATTTAAAAATAGAACGATCTTTTACTTGACAACCAAGGAGGTAACTTATCAAAGGTTTTATTTAAATTTCGAACTGGCTTGCAAATTAAAAGCTGTTTTAGAAAAAAACAAATGATGACTTTAACGCGGAAAAAATATTGATGTTCGTTGTAGTTGTTGTATGATTTCGAAAAGTACCTAGTTTTAATTTCCGCGCATTATTTAAGAAAACCTTGGCCACAACTAGGCATTGATGGACTTACTTATGTATTGTCTATTAATTACTTTACACGTTCGTCCATCTAGTTGTTTTGTCGTTAGACCGCGTGCAACAATGTTTGCTTGTGTCTATAGAGTAGGTACGAGTAGGTAACTATCCCCCTTATTATTGTGTGGTTTTAATATTCATTGCGGTTTCGTTACTTTAAACGATAACCTTCAGAAAAAAATAATGACTTTAATTGAAATTAAACAATTGAGTAAAAACAAAAGAATAACATTTTACAGATATCAAACGCGCTATATTTCACGATCTATGTTGTAATTGTCCGTATTTTTTGGTTTTTTAGGGGTTTTTTATTTTCCCGACGTTTCCCGACGTGGTCATGGGATGACTGGCTACTTACAAGTCTACCCTCGAAAAGTTAATTTATTTTTCGTTCGGATACGTTTAGACATTTACTATGGCAAAAATTATTTTGATTTGATGGATTTGATATTTTGATTTAATTATTATTTTAAATATTTATTATTATGAAGAGAAAACTAACTACTGGCAGTTTACAAATTGGGAGGACCTTCGAAGATAAAAGCTGCCAAGAAAACTTCGAAAGCGGGCCGACCTCCATCTTTATAAAGAAAATTAAGATGGTTAGATATATGGAAAATATCAAATCAAATTAATTTTTGCCATAGTAAATGTCTAACCGTATCCGAACGAAAAAATAAATATCCCAGGTATACTCTGGATCCTCGGTTCATACCCAATGCCAGAGTCTGTGTGTACGTCCGCGATGACTTTTTTTTTATGAATGACGGGGAGACTCTTAGCCTTCATCATACATGATGTTAAGTATTGATAAGGCTGAAGATGGATGGACATTTGTTTCAAGCGTCTCAAGACCTATTAGGGGTCCAAATGTTCAGTACTGTGGGCTCTGATGGACACCAGAGTGGAGCTTACTCTCTACGCCGCTGTCACAGCGGTGACCATGAGACAACCAAGTTCATTGACCATCTTAGTCAGTCGGCTGATCTAGCTCTGGCTCTATCCCTGGGCCCAGTTGGTCATTCTGGGAAACTTTAATGGCCATCACAAGGAATGGCTGTTCCCATACCAGGTGACCGACCATGCTGGGAGAGAGGCGCGAAGACTAGCTTTTTGTGCCAGATATAGACTCACATACCGCGAACTGCCTAGACCTTATGCTGACGACTGATCCAGACAGACGTTCTATATCAGCCCCTTTGGGGTCATCCGATCACTGTGTGGTGAAGTCTGTATCCGTCTACTTCCCACCCGACCAGGCACCCTAGTGGTATGAGATGGGTGTGGCGATACAAGTCGGCAGATTGGGATGAGATGCGTCACTTCTTTGCATCTTTCCCGTGGCGGCAATGCTGCTTTTCTTCAGAGGATCCGTTGAAGTGCGCTGACGTTGTTGCCGAGACCTTACTTAATACTGCTAAGTATCAGCTAGAGCTTCTGGAATCGATTGAAAACCGTGCCTGGAAACTCATTGAAAACTCAGTATTAGCCACGGCGGAACTTCAGAGCCTCAGTCACCGCAAAGTCGCATGTTAATAATTTAGTTAAAGTAAATAAGGCTATGATGGGGCTGACATAACCTTAATATGTTAAACGCCCCTTAAAAATAAAAGAATAATATAAAGTCGCATGTTTATCGTTCTTATATAGGATACACTTTGGAGAGTGTGCGAGAGAACTGCACTACCTTGTTCCTCCAGCTGCTTTCCACCATCGGGGTACCAGTTGCAGGTTAGCTTCTCACCCGTACGTCGTTGACATTTCAGCGATCCGTACCAAGCGCTTTGCTGACACATTTCTAATGCGAACCGCTAAAAAATGGAATGCGTTGCCTGCTCATGTGTTCCCCGATTCCTTCAACCTTGGCCTCTTCAAGGCGAGAGTGAATAGGCACTTCTTGGGCAAGCATGTTACACCTTAGACCACATTCTGTACGATAGTGGTCAAATGCCTGCCCAGAAACTGTAAAAGAAATAAAAATCATCATCAAAAACAATCATCCCGTGACAACGGCAGCTGAAAAGGTACGGAAACGTCGGATAAATCAAAAAACCCCTAAAATCCAAAAAAAATACGGACAATTACAACTTAGTTCGTGAAATATAGCGCGTTTGATATCCGTAAAAGTTAAGATGTACATAAATGACTTTAATGCTTAATAACTCTTTAATGAACAGTTTCCCAGGTTTGACTCCATACAAGAAAATGATAGTAACGACACCCTGTATATCCCACAATCTCCTCGTACTTGTGACATTGTACAACGTTTTTAGTCGATTAAATTTAGCTTAGGTCTTTTTTAACTAACCAACAAGAACTGGAAGTGCCCTGATGGTCAGACTAGGTACAAAGCTGGAAGGAATGACGATTTTGATGTCTGAAACCAAAATCCTCTTCTGGTCGCTGACCTAGCAAAGTACGAAAGTAAATTTTACTTACCTACTAGCAGCTGCCCGCGTGGTTCCCGTTCCCGTGGGAATATCGGGATTAAAAGTTAGCCTATGTGTTAGTGTTAGTAAGTCGAATTTTTTAAGTGTTTATTGTATTAATATTAGATTTTACTTATAAATTATTGTTATTTATGCTAAAATTAAGTAATTATTGTTTATATTCCTATTAAGGCCCAAGCAACTAGTTCGTTGGGCCTTCCTAACCGTTGTGGGCTTTACAACACAAATTGAATATTTACAAAATAAATAGCTATAAAATCGCACATGTTTGTGTAAATATCAAAAGAGTAATGATCAAATAAACACAATAAATAAAAATCTACTAACAAATCATAGTATAAACAAGTAAAAACTGACGTTTTTTAGGAGCCAAAATTAGTAATATGAGAGGCCGCGACCGATGTCGGCGAACTACCGGGTGTCAGTGACAAGATGGTGGCCGCTCGCTGTCCGCTGCTGCGTTTCGGCGTTCATATTGATATGTTTCATGCATGCTACGAAGTTGCCACGGATCAAATGTAATAAAAATAGTTTTCTGCGCTCGGGTCTTTGAAAACTGTGGGCCTTGTCAACCGGTAGTACCTTACATAGTGTTTAAAGCAATATTAAATTTTATGAAAAAACGGTTATTAGCCCCCGACGGATAATTGAGTCGGGGATTGTTTAATTATTTTATCCTTTTTCAATTACCTACGTTTTAACCGTCGTGAGTTTTTTTCAAATATTTAAATTTTGGTTTTTTTATTTCAAACTTTTTAGAGAGCATAGATAGTATGTAAATTCATACTACAGAACCCATTACTGAAAACAGCATCAAAATCAGACTAGTAATTTTGGTGTTGCTCAAACAAATGTTTACTGCAGCGCCCCCTGGTGAGTTGTCACCGTAACACTTATCTAAGTACATTCACCAATGAAACCCAAACCCTTTACTGAAAACCGCATCAATATCGGACCAGTAGTTTTGGAGATAAATGGTAAATTTGGTTTGCAAAACAAATGCTTACTGCAGCGCCCCCTGGTGAGTTGTCACCATAACACCTATCTAAGAACAAGCACAAATCAAACCAGAACCCATCACTGCAAACCGCATCAAAATTGGACTAGTAGTTTTGGAGATAAATCGTAACGTTGGTTTGCACAAACAAACAACCTCTCACTCCAAACGGATATACCGTCTCTGTACCGTCGACGTTGGTAAAAAATAAAAAATCTTTTGATATATGTTTCATATTATTATAGTAAGTACCTTCAGAGAAACATAGAATATTGTTATGACCAACCCGTTCCTCAGACTGGCGGTGTCCTCCTTCTTCAGCATTATGAAGAACGTAGAACTCTAAAACTTTGTTGTCCATACCAAGATTTGCTTCATTAGAAAATACTTTGTGTAGGATTTGCAATCCTACCGAACCGTTTCCCTGGCTCACCGTCACACCAAGACAAGCACACATAATACGTATCATCACATCGGGGATCCTGGAGCCGAAATCCTATCCGCACTCCACCAGAACTCCCGCCTAGCTATATGTCATCTGTCAATCTATCGTTGACAATGACAGCTACTAGTGTTGCCCTCCTGTGTGTGTGAGACAGGGTGGATTGTACCCTTTTCCATAGATACAAACACTACACTTTGTTTGTGTCGTACTATACACACGAAAGCATAAAATATTGAGTTTAAAAGATATGTAGGTACAAAGAAAGCGCCTAATAAAATGGAAAGGCAAGCATGTTTATGAGCAGTTTATAACGGCCATTTGTATCTAAGTATATAATTATGTACTTAGATGAGATTTTGATTCATAACAAACCCGGGGTCTCTCTACGCAGAAAGCAGGTACCCTTTACGAAAAATAATAAATAAAATAAATATTTGCGTACAATCACACCAATTATCTAGCCCACGTTAAGTTTCATGAAGATCTTGAGTTATGGATAGGTACTAGATAACGGATAAACATACTTATATACATTTTTTTTGTAAATACATTCTTAATATACATATTAAACACCCAGACCAAGACAAATGGACATGTTCATGCACACAAATATTTGTCTTGTCCGGGGATCGAACCCGGGACTTCTGGTGCAGAAGGTCCCCTGTGTCAAACAGGTCGTCAAAATGGTTTACTTTCATGTGGAAGACAAGAAGAATCGTTTGACAAGAACTTAATAAAAATGGAATTATGCAATTCAGGTTCAGAGAGAAGTAAGAAAAAGTATTCAGAAAAAGTTTAATTTCTTCCAGTATGTAATTTTGTAAATTTTTTCTTGAGTTTTTGTAAGTATTCAATTAGGTACTTACTTACCAAATCTTTTAAATCTTCACATACTTATATACATATGCAACTGCACGTAATAAAGAATTAAGGGAATCAAAACATGCACGTTACTTTATTTTCATCATTAGCATTTTTACAGTTTTCAACCCGTCTTTAGAACTTTTTAATTTTATATTTTACAGTGCTATTTTTATGTATCTAATGTAAATAGGAAAATATACCAGAAAAAACCAATGGAATCATGTCGCTCAGACGGGACATGAGCCCAGTGGTTTTTTTTTGGTATATTTTTTAAGCTCTTTTTGTGTTATTTTTTTAATCCATGCTGTTATCACCTTCACTCTTTTCTTCGTTCAATTCAGTTTCAGATGTCATCCTTTTACCGTAGTCTGTTTCGATTGCAGTTGTCTCTTTTTTTGATCTCTTCACATGTAATGTGCTTTCATAAGATCTGAAACGGAGAAATATATCGTATACTAGCGGCCGCCTGCGGTTTCACGGGAATATTGGGATAAAAAGTAGCCTATGTGTAAGTCCACTAGTTGAAGTCCCTACATACCAAATTTCATCCAGATCCATTCTGTTGTTTTTCCGTGAAAGAGTAACAAACAAACAAACTGACATATTTTTGTCGTCGTCGTCATCAGTCATTTTTAATGTCCCCACTGCTGGGGCACTGGCCTTCCTTATGGATGGATAAGGAGAACGGGTCATGACCCACCACGCGGGCCCAAAGCGGATTGGTGGGCTTTAACAACTGCAAATTCAGCCGGGACCAACGGCTTAACGTGCCTTCTGAAGCAGGAGGAGCTCGAGATAGTAAATTTTTGGTCACCCATTTCGTGACCGACCATTGAGAAAGTTGCTTAACCTTAACAATCGCAGGCCGAGCTCGCGAACTACTGCGCCACGGGCTCCTCATGACATTTATAACATTAGTGGGATTGTTAGAAATAAAATACTTACAAGTTTTGTCTTTTCAAACGCTGACCACTGTGTTTGATCGCACTATTCTGAATGAATGAATCAGAGTCACCAAAGGAACATGACTTATCAGCAAGATTTGCAACCTTATAAAATAGCTCTCTTATGTTCACATATTTAATAAACGCCATTTTCGTGCTGCCCTTTATGCCTTTCCATGTGAACTGATTAAGTAGTTCATCTTTAATAAAACGTTTCATCAAAGGTAATCCAACTTTGGAAATTCTTGCAATCCCACTGGTACCACAAGTTTCAGAAAACTTTCTTATCTAAAAAAACATATATAATAAGTACAATAAATAAAAATAAATAATGAAAGAAAATTGAATTTATTTGAAACAAATCACACTTAAAAACAACGAAACAATGAAAACCACAAAATAACTTACTGAAAACCAAAATTTCAAGAAGCGCTAATTAACCAGTTAATCCCTGTAGTGCTAATAAATCAGTTAGTTGTAAATGCAATGAAAAAGGCGGGATACGGGCTTTGAAAATACGAAATCGCATTCCTGTCACGTGCCTAATTGTTTTGGTCGTGTAGTACCTACTACACGACCAAGACAATTTGGCGCATGGCAGGAATGCGGTTTTGCACTTTTGGCACCTGCAGCCCACTTCCATCACCGTACTTCTCTTATTATCTGATTTATTAGCGCTACAGTGATTGACTGATTGAGTAGCGTTTCTAGAAATGTTGGTTTTTATTTAATTTTTTAAGTTTTTCTCAGCTGTCATGCGCCTAATTGTCTTGACCAGATAGTATATAACAATATTAATAATAATTATACATCAAAATCCTAAAATATGTAATTACAGTGACGAAAATGTAACGAACCAAGTAATTCATGACATCTATCTCGCGGAGTTTGTATTCTAGTCCATCTAATTGTTCCTTGGTCTCAATGGGGAACTTTATATTGCCCAATAACATTAGATCAATGCCCTCTTCGCTGGTACTGTGATCATCCTTTGAAATAATAGATCTAATAATAGATCTACTGGCTTGATTTTTATTTTGAAGTAGTTCCGTTAATTTATTCAACTGAGTTTGCATTGTAGCAACATTTTTCCTTGTTTCATTTTGAACTGTAATTAAAATTGTGTGAGTGATAACAAGATATGGTGTTCAGATAAAAAAAAACTACTGAAACAACATGTAAGATGTAGAAATGGACACAAGGATTTGAACACTTAAAAATAATCCCGAACCGCCTTACTTAGAAACTTGATTTAAGCTTGGAAAAGTTAGTCCGCGTTTTTCTTTGTAATTAAAATGATATTATAAACTCTAGCAAATAAGACAAAACATTGAATAACTAAATAGATAAGTAATAAATAAATATTTTTTACACCTTGGACGATCGTCCAAGACTCACACCAATAAACCTAGCCCCAAAGTAAGCACTCTAAGGTTTGTGCTATGGGATACTAGGGTAACGGATATAAATACATAATATAAGTATACGTACAATATATAAGTATTTATGTGTAGAAATTATATATATATATATATATATAAACGTCCATGACTCAGGTGCAAATGCTCGTATTTATCATACAAACATTTGCCGCTACCGGGGATTCGAACCCAGGACGTCATAATTATTCCAAGCTTACACCTGGGGGCTAATTGTCTAATTTTAAAATCTATCGCAATCCCTTTCAATTCGTCATTTGATATTACATACTTCATTGATTTGATTGAGATATTTACACACTTCAGGCCGTCAATATATGACATTTGATAGGGATTGTGATCGGGACGCGTCTTGAAAGGTATTGAATGAACGAAATTGAACTGTCTAAGCAAAGTGACACACGAAAATATCTTTCAAATGTATGGAGAATTGTCAAATGAATTGTCATTTAAAACATCATTCGTTCCGTTACACAATTCCATAAGTCACTATCACAATCACAATACCTTTGTAAGATTTTGAAATTAGACAAAAAGGGGGGTTTATAAGTAAGGGGGTTAACTTACATTCAGCTGAGCGTTGAAGTTCTTTTTTCAGTGCTTTGTTTTCAACTTGAAGTAAATTGTTATTTTGGACGATTTTAAGCAGATCACTTATTGTTAACGTTAATATGTCATCAATCCTGAAGCTAGTCCCCTCATCGTCGTTCAAAGTAACGTACATCATCCTGGTCATCCTGGTCATCCTGGTTAGCCTGGTTAGTAGGCTCTATCTTGACTTCTTTTTCATCCATTTCTAATTTATAATTGATACGTAGTTAGACAAAGCTCATTCGACAATATTCGGTATTTTAACAGCTTAATTTTGTTTGTGTAGTTATTCATTAATGTACCTGCACAATATGAAAAGTAAAATTGTAAAATTCTATACTTACCACAAAGTCACATAATTATACTCTCTTGGTTACAAACCCATCAAATCGTTGTTTTGATGCACTGCAGTACAATTTTAATTGATATGCAATCAGTATTTTTGTGGGTTAGATTGGTAAACAGTTAAATAACATTCAATTTCGCAGTAGGTACTTATATATTTGATCGATTATGAAGCAAGTATTACAAAGATTATACTTACATACTTTTCTGATAGCAGCGAAGATTTTATGACACACCAAGTAACACGAAAGGAATGAACTAGAATAAAACCTACAAGTAGAGTGAACGAAATGTACAAATGAATGATTGAATTACCGATAGTGAGCAAAAAAGTCGTAATGTGTCGACACGGCGACGACGCAATGCGACTGAACTCTCTCCCCCACTCTCCGAAACAGACGCACCGGGCGCGGCTTGGGGCGTTGAACCTGGCGACAACGCGGAATAGTTATTTTTACACATAAATTCAACGTCGACTTTATTTCGTAACCGTTACTTCATATGGTGAATATGGTGATATATCGTCTAAGGACCTAGAAACATCAAGAAAAGAAGACAGATATATTGATTAAATATTACTATTTTTTTTATGAAGTACGGGGAGACTCTTAGCCTTCATCATACTGATCTGAAGATGGAAGCGAGCCTCTCCCGGAATCCTCAATCACTGAGGAACTGGCTATATTATCTTTAACTGCCGGAACACAACAATCCTGAAAACATTGTTGTTATGGCGTCAGACTTAGATAATATGGTGATTGCTAGCCAGTCGGACTTGCAACAAGTCCTATCCTAATACAATATGCACCCCCGCTGGGACTCGAACCCGGGACCTCTGGTTCTGATACCGGTGGTTGTACCACTAGACCACAGAGGTGGTTGGGTTTTACTAAAATACCTCTTTGTAATAGGTAATTTCAGCCCCTAGTATAACAATTTACTGTTTAGCACCCCGTGTGTAACTCACATTACACTGTACTTTCCACTAGAAAATAATCCAATAAGTGGTAAAATTCAATTACAGGAAAAAAATCGAAAGATTTCTGGCTTAAATTTTGATTAATTTCTCTTATTATAAGTTAACGTAACTAAGTTATATACTAACTACTATAAATACTATAACTATATTCAGGCGCAATAACTATTGCGCCTGAATTATAAAGCACAGCATATTCTTAGAACGGGTGAAAGAATAGAATAATACGAGCCAGATAACGAACCTCGGAACAGAGACCTCATATTTGATAGAATCAGGTGTTACTACTTATTAGAAAACGAAAAATATGTAGCATAATTCCGCAAGAAAAACTTACATGTAAGATGCACCGCCCGCCCGCCCGCAAATAAATGCAGATGCAACACAGTGACATACCTTGCACCTTCACCGACTACTCGTACTCGAGTTATGTTACATATACAACCCGATACTCGGGTTCGTCGATCGACGAAAAATTTCCAAAAATGCGAAAATCTTTAATTGCAGTTTGTGATCATCACGTTTAACATTTTGTATATTTTATAGTTTTCGGAACAAATAGACTCGAGTACCTTTAATTTGATACCTTACTCGGCCGCGTACTACGCGCCAAAGTCCCTATCGAGTCGTCACAAATTTTGCGAACCTGAATTAAGTATATAGATCCCTATAAGATTTCTTAAAAAGTATGCTATTTAGAGACATCGTTTTATTTTTCCTGTAATCTTTACATGCACTTCTATCACATAGAATAAGTCCAAATTTTTCTCTAGACAACCTTCGGAGATAAGAGGGAGGTACGGTATTTTTTTTCATTATTCATCAATAGTCGGAAAAACAAAAAAAAAATGTACAAGCAGCGCTCTTTCATATTATGACACCCCACATGCCCCACTTCGAATTTTTAAGACCCCTTTCAGTCCCTGTTGCAAAAAATATGTATGTAAGTACTTATACAGGGTGGAAAAAATGTATGGGGCTCGGAAGTACCTTAAATCCTTTAGTTAACTCATTTTACTGAAAGGAAACTTTCCTTTATTTTTGAAAACGAGCAAAATTGCATTATTTTTGTAAATACGCTTCCCACACCCAGGAATCGAACCAGCTAAAATCTGTAAAAAATAACACCTGTACTTTTATATCATCAAAGTCAAAGTCAAAGATTTTTATTCAAATAGACTTATAAGTGCTTTCGAATCGTCCAATATTTTTTTCCTACTAACCATTCAGGACATTTTTTAACTGATAAGAAGAACGGCCGCACGAAACTTATCAGCTTTAACAGAAGCAACAACATTTACAAAGGAACATGTCGTTGCCAAACACAAAACATCATCAATCTATAGGGTCAATCACAAACTTGGACGAAGTGGTTAATTCGTCCAAGATCAAAAAGGACCAACTCTAACAAACTTAGTAAATTAAATAAAAGGAAACACATGAAACTCAACTTATAAACTCAATTATACGGATAAAAAACTTTTATTCAAGGCTCTTTTGAAAAAATTAGAAAAATCTATGAATGCAGTTTTGTTTCTTTAAGAAAATAAAGAAATGTTTCCTTTCAATAAAATGAGCTAACTAATGTTCGCCTCCAGGGCCCATAGAATTTTTCCACCCTGTATATTTTTATTTCTCTCTTATTTGCAAAATAGTTGGGCAAACGTCATCTAAAACTATTACTTTCATTGATATCATTAGTAGTTCTTGAGATATCCAGCTGTGACAGACAGACAGACTGACTAAGTCGCACCATAAAGGTTCCTTGTTACCATTTTGGTAAGGAATAAAAAAAAGTCAAATTAAGTTCTTCCATGTAACTGAAAAAGCCAGTTGGTGCCTGATGGTGGTCTGAATCTTGATGAGTAGGCAGTAGTCAACATTTGTTAAAATACCTAATTTATGAAAGTCAAAAGTGCAAGTGTTAGGATAAAATTACCTACGAATAATGTACCTACGTTACCGTATGTTTTAAACATAATTTACGTCTACATAACTAACGACATACAATTTCAACATAATACCAATGATATAATGAGAATGACGCGTATGATTAAACGTAAATATTGGTGACGTATCTCACCAAAGGTTCTGCTACCATACTAGTATAATTTATTTATTGGAGGGAATACCTCTAATCTCTGTCCGTATTTGGCACCATAATCTAGAGGGTTTTCCTCGGAAGTCAAAAACTTGTCGACGTTTTATGATTAGGTAAGAGAAACCGGTCGCTCGCGGTTTTTTTATGAATTTTAACACATCTCATTAACAGTATGTTTGTAATGCGACTAAATTGAAACGCCTTGTTGTCTCAGTTTGTTAATAATCTTCATGAACCAAAAATTTCAGAAATTTTTGAAATATTAGGCAATAAGTAGGTATAAATGCTAATCCTTACAATCGGTAAATAGTAAACAACTAGGATAATAAAAAGGCAGTCATTTAATCATAGCTCAATTGAGTCTCTGGTTATTAAGCCATATCTGTGTCTGTAAGTGTTCTTTGTCTGAGGCTATGTCTAGCCTTCGCGTGTCTGACGACGTTTGTCATCCCATCTTCCTGTTTAGTAGCAAAACATAGTCATAACACATGTGTTGTTCACAGATATTGCGAAGCCTTAACATGTTATACAATATTTTCTTTTCCGTAAACTTTGTAACATACTCAAATAAAGCTCAAATTGTCGCTCGAACTGATAAAATATTCTCTTTGCTCATGGCACAAGGGAGACAAATGTATCCTGTGTTTAAAATCAGGCTATAGGCATCTGTCTGCCAAACATCCGAATCAGAAATCCGTTCAGCCGAATTCGTGATTGAGTCAAATACTTTTCCTAGCTTTCACATTGTAATATAATGTTAGTAGGATTTAGGTCCCCACGAATGCGACAACTGATCCTGTTACTAAATGATAAGAAACAATTAAATTATAGGAACGGAAGGGGAACAAAAATCCCCTCCGGGAGAATCCAAAATTTCAGGGGGTTAGCGAACTTTGAAGCTGTGACCTAACTTAAAAGGTCCATCCAGTTGATAGGGAACACTTTCATGACTAACCCATTTTAGTGAGTTACCACAAAACGGGGCTTCAGAAGCCAACCACTAATGTCAAAAAGTCCCATCAAAAGTTTGCGAAATCATACGTCACTGTATGACGTGAGCCCGTCAGGCGCTCACGCATTAAATTTCGTCGTATAATCGTCGGCATTTCAAGATCATACGCTTACTTTGTTTTGTGAACGCCGCTAGCCAACCAGTTTCCAAACAGACGCGATCGTGTGAACACGTTGTTCCAAACTGAACGAAAAGCTCAATAAAAAAACTAGCTTTTTAAATTAAAAGTGTACCTGTTTCAATTATTGGAACTTCAAAGTTAAGTGAAAATGTCTAAAGATACAGTGCTCGAGATGACTTTGCCCAAACTGAGGGGTCCAGGCGAGAAGGAGGCACTGGACACACCGAAATCACCTGTGATGAACCCAGTACCCACCGCCCCTGTGGACCGGACTAACCACTCTGGCCCAGTGAGTATTTAACGACAAGCAATTTTAATGATAGAAAGCTTTTTTGTTGAAGGCGATCGAGCATGTTAAGATAATGTAAGGATATACATTCGCTTCCTTAGTCCTTACTAATGACTTAATAATTTATAGTTTGTTAAAATAAAACAACTTTTACGGATATCAAACGCGCTATATTTCAGGAACTAAGTTGTAATTGTCCGTATTTTTTGTTTTTTTGTGGGTTTTTTGATTTTCCCGACGTTTCGGCACCTTTTCATCTACCGTGACCACTATCCGTAAAAGTTGTTTTATTTCAATGAACAATGCCAAAACATAAGATGTATGTATAGTTTATAGTTGTTTTTTTTGTATCTTTCAAAGTAGTGATTCGTTTCTCCTAAACTTACAAATAATCTTCACAAATAGTGCATGTGATTTATTTCTGTACTTACAACTAAATTCTCTGATAATTTACATTTATGATCGTGATGTAAATGGATAAACTGGCATTTACGATTCCTAAAGTTCAGTTACAGCTGTGTTGTGCAGCTAGTTACACTAAATCTCTTTCTACTATTGAAAATTAACGATGAACGCGAATTTTGTCCTTTGCGGGAGTCGAAACTGACGAATAAAACACTAACTGACCTATTTATGTGTATATGTCATACCTTCCAATATCTGCCACAATGGCTAACTTTTAATAAGTCTCTTACATATAGGGTAGAAGCCCGGGTTTGGACACTAACTCAGTTGTGGCCACTTTAAACGGTACGCTATGGAAATAAGTAGGTACTAAAAGAAAGTGGCCACGACCGGGACCGAAAGTATCCACAATACTAAGCGTAACAGGGGCTTTCGAACATTTTTCTCTTTATTTAGAAACCAATTAGCTCAAAGGAATCAATTAACTCACGGTTAAGTATAACAGGTCTAGTAACATAAATAACTGATTGATATTTTCACTACATTACTGTGCTTTGCCAAAAACTTAAAAACTATAAAACACTTTTTTTTATTTCACTAACTTTTACAAATTCTACATAACTAGGTCAGTCACATCACACCACACATTGAAGCGATCAGTAAATGATGCTTATTAATGTGTAAGAATGCGATCTAGTCTGCTCTCCAAAGAAAGTTAAATTAAAATTCGACGTTAGAAGACTGAAAAATGTTTCAATATGATTGTGAGCCGTATTGTATTACGAATACGGCATATTGTATAATAAGACATATTATAAAAGATCATGAGGCTATTGACTGTAGATTCCTTAGCCTTATTTACTGTTCATATGTACATAGACTTCGTAAAAAACGGAGTTGTCTTCAAGTTTTTGGTTAATTTCTACACGTGCGTCGGTAAAAAATTGAATAAATAGAAACACAAGGAAATCATCTTAAATACGTATTACACGTTCTTGTTGTATAATATTTAACAATTATATTTATTTAAAGCTATTAAATTTGAATACTTGTCGATGAACCAGTCTTGTTAAATAATTTCATAGCTATTTCAATAATTGCGTTTTAGTGCTCATAGAAGTGTTGTAGGCATCTAAGTGATGATTCATTTATGAATATTTGGGGATAAAAAATTATAAATAACTAGTTATCATGACATAAATGTGTTGGTTTGGTACATACAGTTCGTTCGTTCGTTGTTAATTTTATACAAACTATAACATTTAGCTACAAAAATTATTCATATGTCAATGAGAGTGTTGGTTAAAATGTCGTAGGTTAACGAATCCAAAATCGTTATTTACTTTCAAGAGATTTTTCTAATGAATTATTACCATTAGTATCCAAACTCAGTACAAAGATACTATTTGCTTATAAAAAATATCCTGACTTTATAACTTTTGACTAAGAAAAGCGTGATTAAAGTAAAAAATTCTAAAACTCAATAATTTTTTTGTATGTTTTCCCATTTGTGTAGAGATAGGAACATCAAAATTTATACAAAAAAATTGTTAAAAACAACTTAAAACAAAAACAAATATTGTTTACTACAAAAAAAAATATGCCAAAGTTGGCAGCTTTGGTCACTAACAAGTGTTGGAAACTTTCCCCAACATTCGGTGGATATGCGGATTTAGATTACAATACAAGAAAAAGTATCGAATTTTTTAATAGTTAGGTACTTATGATAAATTTTAAATAGAAAAATATTGAAAAAAATCAGCTCGTTCCATCTGAGAATTCACTTGTGGCCGAGTTGATTTTATTCCAATATTTTTCTATTTAAAAATTATCATAAGTATAAAAATAGCATTGAAATATGCAAAATTTCAAAAATCATAAGTTAGGTATTTTTCAATAGTTTTCGATCAATAGGCCGTTCCTGGAGGCCTACTCTCTAAGCCCGTCAACTCCGTCCGTAAGTTTCCCCAAACTACGGATGGAGCCTACTCTCTATTGATTTCGGATGTACTAGTTTTGGACAAACGGCTCAAACACATTGGGAGTAGGGACAATGTCAAAACGTATTCTCATTCATTCTTAGTTCGGGCTCTGGTTCGGGTCTCCGAACTAATAAGCTGTCCGTAGATGATACGGAGTAGGAAATGTCCGTAACTTGGGCCGAAACTACGGGTTTCGTGCTTAGAGAGGAGACCTTCTGGTTGTGAGTGATTTTGACTATTTCTTTAATTTAATTGGAGCAACCATGCTATTCTGATAAGTTTTCGTACTAGCATTCGAATTTTGAATTGTGTATGACTTTTAATGTGATTTTGCAATAGTACTGAAGATAATACTGCTGCTGGTTAGAAGCAAGTCACAATGTCTTATGACAAGTTAAATAAAAGTTTATTTAAATAAAAAAGCGGCCGAGACAATTTCATTGTAATGCTTTGTTTGATTAAACTGAGACTTTTTCATTTTTCGGTGCACTACCTACGTTCATGTCTTTGTTGCTTACAGGGAATTACATAAAAGTTGTGTTTAAAATGTACAGCAATAGAGACATTAAAGAATCCTAAAAATTGGCCAAGAAGTTTTTATATTTTAATTCAGAAATTCAAAGAAAAAGTTTGTTAAAAGTTTTTACTTTAAGAAATTATAAGCGAATTAGCGCATAATTAACAGAGTTAAAAAATACATATACTTATGTAAAGTTTGATTCATGCTTCTTACCTTACACAAATTATCAAAATTTTTCTTTTCTGAAAATAATAAAACAATTTAAATTCTCCGAAATTTTCAATTATGAACGGGAGCGGAAACGCTGTTCTCTAAAGAGCGCAATTTTATTAACGGCCTCTAATAATTTCACATTTTTTCTTGTACAACGGCCTCCAACTAAAAACTAGTTATATGCAAAATACTGCCACTTAAACAAAATGTTTAAAGAAAGAAAAAACAATATCTCAAAGCTTATTAGGCTATAGTATACCTTTCAGTAAAAATATTATTGTTTAGACATTGGCATTGAATAATTGAAGGCAGGTCGTCGCCCCCGCCTACACTGGTTGACTCAACAACTTAACATAATGTATCGTAACAGAAGAGGTTCATACAAAAACCATACAATCATTCCGTAAACATTGCAGTAAAAATAGATTTGATCTCACACGCAATAGTCAAGGTAAAACGGCTCTGGAAAACTGAAACCGTATTACGAAATCATCATATCATTGAAAAATTAAACAGTTCTTTAAACTTAATAAAAAAATTAAAAAAAATGAAAAATATAGAGTAGGTACTTAACTTACTAAAAAACCAAGAAAGTTGTTTTACTTTATAGTTATCAATTTCTTTCAATATTCAAGGAAGATAAAGTTTGGAGTTTGAGTGTAAACTTGAACTCGTATTCGAATCCTAAGATAGAATTCTTGCCTGACAAAAAAAGTCATTTGCATCAAGTTAAAAAGGTTATAACCTTTTTAACTTGATGCTAATGACTTTTCAAGTCAATATGTATGTCAAATGTTCGATTTACGACCGAAAATAAAAAAGCCACAACAAATACCTAGGTACATAAAAATTTCAACTCTACATCTTTAATTTTAAGCTGAAAATTGATTGAGGATAATTACATGTTTATGTTGAGATGTACTTGGCAAGATGATGAGGAACATTCGACTGAAAAATTATTCAAGCAGCAACAAGAGACGCTGCCAAACTGAAATGTTTACACACTTTTAACTTTTTCTATATTGGATTTTCAGGAAAAATTCGTATAAATATTACGTGTTATTTTTCAAAAGAAAATATATTTAAGGAAACAATGACTCAAAAACACACGTTATGACCTTGACGCTTCTTATAACGACTAATGTTTATAGTCAACTTCCCGGTCGAGTTTATTTGGGAAACGTTTTTTCGGAAAGTTGTTAAAAAACTTAACTTTTCTTATAAATCTATTTCTTTTTGAAATAACGCTCCCTATAAAACTCTTCTTTGTACATCAGAAAGTTTCCTGACTGTATACCTAAATGCATAAAAAGTTAGTAAACTATAAAGTAAATGAAAGCATTTAAGGCTTTCATTATGCTTTCGTTAATATTCTAGTCGTAACTTCTATACTTACTTATTGTAATGATCGATGATTTTTCACATTTATTTTTAAAGCTCCAAATTAAGAACTCTTCCAGCTAACTTTCTTTCCTCTCACGGGCCTGCTAGAAGAAATTTTTATTTGAAATAAGCTACAAAATAAATAAATAACTATGAGTAGCAGAAATATAGTCAATTTTTTTTACATTTTGACATGTCACTTTCGTCATTGCATCTCTGGATTAAGTTTTCTAACCTTTTAAAGAACGGGGAGAGAAACATAATAAACAATTTAAGAATATTCAACATCTGCCGTGATTTCGTGGTATCCTTAGGAATTTCGTGAAATCCCTGATATCCTCATTATCATAGACATCAACGTAATTAGCTCAGGGGTCCCAAAAGTGTCTGAGCTACGACCCAAATAATACAAGTTTCTAAACACGGGACCCACTCCTAGGTTGCCAGCGAAAAGGTTCTATAAAATTGGTAAGTCATAGATCTCCTAGTCTAGGGCCTCGTCACAAGAGCCTAGAGACTATTTTATGATTTTGTAATTTTTGCATTTTTCAATGCTATTTTTATACTTATGGTAAATTTTAAATAGAAAAATATTGGAAAAAATTAACTCGGCCACAAGTGAATTCTCAGACGGAAATCGAACCCGCGGCCCCGACCCGCGGCAATAGCATAAAAAAATGCAAAAATTACAAAATCATAAATTATTGGCAGTTGCATCTTAATCGATCGTTAAACACCTGAAAAGATGTTTCTTTCGAATGCAAGGATATTTCTAGCATTGATGTGACAACGCTGGCCTACAGCCTTGGACGAATTAACCATCGTCCAAGCCTACAGCGTATTAAAAATATAAAAGTATTGGAGAATTTCGACGGTGGTTCGCCTAGAGACTACTTAATGCAGTCTTGTTTTTACTGGAATGTAATAATAACGGAAATTTAACCGTTACCAATATGAATAAAGGACTTAGACAGGGCCCACTCGTTATTCGCTTGCGACCCACCAGTGCCGACGACCCATAGTTTTAATCCCTGAACCAGCTAAAACTCTGGATTTGTAAAGAACCAGAAACTCGATTTTATTATTTTGCCTCGACACGTTTTCTTTCCGAAAAGACCCCTAAAAATACGAAATTTCATTATTATTCTCAAATAAATGTAAATACTATTGGAAATTGGTTAAGTTATTGAACACCAAAAATTTTTAGCATCGTGTAAGTAGTTTTTCATATTCTCATCGCTATAGTTATTTACTACGAAGTGATTTCGTGGGTTTTTCGCCTAGTCTGCAACATCGGTTTCGCTCCCGCGCGTGTACTGTTCTCATTTTTGTCTTGATTCAGTCGTATAACGCCTTAATAGCTAAAAGGCCAATGTTTTACAAAATTATATCTGCAATAATCAATAACTGCTTAATCGTCTTGCAAATTAATGGGGTTGCATCAATTTTATGATTTATGAGTTACAGTCAGGGTTTTTCCACTATTTTATACCAAATCAAGGTTTGGAAAGACTGAACAATGTAGTTCCAATAATTTATATTAACTAATTATTTAATTACCCAAGTGAGGGTGACGCAACGGGAAAACAAGCAACCTCTAATAGCCACCAGATTGAGTACATTGAAGTGATTCATCTAGGCTCCTAGAGCCTCGAATTACAGGAATTAAATGTTCAAACAATCGATCGCTGCGTAATTCTTTGTATTTTAGCCGAGGTTATGTAAAACAAATAGGTAAAAAAACGTTTTTCGTGGTTTTGCTCCATTAGCCGAATTGGCAACGAAAATCAAGAATATCTGGATAGAAACGCAATGCTGTTGTGTCGATGAGATGCAATCACATTTTTAATGGTCTTTACGTATGAAATTTCCGATTTTTTTCTTGCACTGCTAGAGAACCTCATTACTTCTATAAGGAAAAAATACATCAATTGCTTAATTTTATATTTAATTAAGATCATAACGGTCAAGAATCGGTAATCATAAGTTTATTATTTTGTTTCCTTTACGATAAAAAGTACCACGAATAGTACTCATTATTTTGTAAGCAAAAATGACCACTTTATTTAGTATAATTTCTAAGATTCACATTATTTTTCTTTTTCAAAATTAAAATATAGCATTGAATTGCTCAGTCTTCATAGAATGCTTGTATAAGTACAAAAAAAAACGTGGCATTAGCATTTGCGGTAGTAACTATAGCAAATATTGTTAGTATGGAAAACGAACATTCTTTGAGAGTATGCATACAAATCGGCAATTTCATATAAAAGACCTAATATCATTGATGTGATGTCATATCGTACAAAAATAAACTGCATTTTTGATAATGTTGTTTCGGTGTACCTAGATAGTATTTATCCAGATTTGCAGCTTTCTAGAAGTTAGCGCGCTGAGTTATGACAAAATTCTCGACCAAATATATCTTTTTTTTTTTTTTTAGTTTTGGCTTCTTCCGTTTTCCACAGAAATTCCGCCAACGTCCCGCACCAAATATATCTGTAGGCTTATTACGAGTTTGGCAAACTCGACGTTACAGTAAACGTTAATGTAAAATGTAGCTCTGTCTCTTTGATATTTAGCGACTGTTTTACCGACATGAGCAGTGTATCTGATAGTCTACGCTCACGAGTCCTGTAAATGCAAACTCGTAATAGGGGTACAGGTATAAAGTGATATCTACGGGGAAATTAATAAAAAATGAAGTTGTAGCAATTTTAATTACCTACATTTTCGAGTGTTAAGGGGAAGTTACATTTCTTTCTCTATTATTCACACGATGTGTTCATTATCAAGTTACATATAATATGCTAGTACTTATCTAAATTTAATTTAAGTCAGAAAAATGCAAAAACATAGACATAAAACTATTATTTAAAAAACCTTATTATCTTGGGAGCTATTCCTTCCTATGTGTTCTTTTTTATGCTCAAAACTAATAAAAATAAGCGTTTTCTCTCAATAACTTACGCATATATATTTAGAATATAGATAATTACTATCTAGGTGGTCCCAAACAACATACCAGAAATGCAGGTTTACCGCAATTATTGCAATTCCGAATGAAAATGAAAAAAAAAATTTCTTTATTCAACTGAGCATATTACACGTATTTTTGAAATGTCAGTTTTGCTGAATTTATTGAATGATATTATGATGATATGACTTTATTTTTTTTGTTGTTGACAATTAAAAAGAATACATGTACTTACTGTCATAAAAAAACATAGTTTGGTACCTTTCTATATTAACGTTCTTAGGTAAAAAGTTTATTAGAAATATGAAAATTGTAGCGTTTTTGCTGAAGAGTTTTTAACAATATTATATTTTTTTTACTTCGAATGGGTTCGGCTTCGCTCTTGATCCTAATTAAGCTCAGAGGCTGAGACAGGATCTACGGTGGAGGAAGCTAGCCCAGAAGGTGCCTATTCACGGCAAGGGTCCATCTTCAAAGCAAGGGTGAACTTAGGGGCTTTGAAGATGGACGGGTATAAGTATTCGGAAATTAATTGATAATTCAACCCGATTACTTATAAATTATTATTACCGATTTATATCGTTTACTGAAATTTATAATAGTGATGGCAGCCCCCGACGGATAATTAAGTCAGGGGTTTTTAAATTATTTTATCCGTTTTCAATAAGGTTTTAACCGTCGTGGGTTTTTACAAAATTAGCATCTCGCTTGACTTAATAACTCTTCTTCTTTCTGTTTTTAACTGCTCTATTCATTTATTGTTAAAAAGTAGATAGGTATATCGTAGATTCGACGACGTAGATTCACTGCCGAGCACTCAAAAATTATAGGATACTATAAATATTATAGGAGAGGATACTTGTAATAATAGCCCTCAATAGTGAACGATAGTGAAGGCCTTTCATTTCAATATTCGTTGGTACTCATTTAAATAAAGTACAGTCAACAACACTCATTTTTACAATTTGACCTTGAGAGCACCCTTCCATCATCAGCCTGTGGACGTCCACCGCTGGACATAAGCCTCTCCTAGGTCACGCCTATTGTGGCGTTCATAGGAGTCTATTAGCCTACTGCTCAGGTGTTCAATGCGTCGAGCCTCTTAGTCGACCCTTACGACATCCCAGGCATGTAAGGGAGTGGTGACACTTGTATTCTTAGGCCGTCACCACACGGCAAACTTTACGTAAAGCCTTTCGTGCTGTTGACTGTACATATAGTACACAAACAAAAAGATCTCGTTGCAATTAACGTGCGTGCTAATGAACAGTCCGATGCCAAGGACGAACGATAAATAATGTAGCTGTTATTGGTGTCAACCAAACACATAATTAGAGCTGCCCCAAATTGTGAGTGAGTACATATTATGTATGTACGAATCCGAAGTTATTTTGCACCGATACGATGCTTCCTTTGGCCGTTATCACCCGTTTTTAACATATTAACTGTAGGTACTTAGGTAGAATAATACATTTATTGTTTTTGATATAAATCAAAGCGTTAATAATAGCACTCATTATAGCTTACCTAATTACTTATGCGTATTATAAGGTCAAACTCTCTAAGAAAGATTTGTCCCAATGGTTTGAGTTAGGAAAATTATATGTCTCTGTTATGGTAAATGTTAATAATATTCAATTATTAATAATTACCAACAATTTTTAATAATTAGCATGATAAAGTAAAAGTGATTAATGATTAATTAATTAATTACATAATATTTATAATTGAACCTTACTTTTGATAAATGTTATTAATGTTCAATGAAGTCGGTCTAAACAATCGATATTTACAGCCTTTTAACCTAACAAAACGTCAATAGAAGCAAGAGGTCCTTAGTATCATATCATAATATCTTGGACGAATTAATTCGTCCAAGCATAATATCATGCCGCGGGACGCTCGCTTGGCTCCCTCGGCTCGCGCGTGTTTTGGTCACAGTCCTAACCTAACCTAACCTAACCTAGAGGTACCTTTAGTATAGTGATAATTGTATATTTTCAATGACATTGACCAAATCACGAGGCCAATATTAATAATTACCGGTTATTATTAATAATATTCACACTACTAACATTTACCGTGACATATCTGCTAGTTATTGGTATTTAACACATTCATTGAAGTCAGCAAACGACCGAAATGTGCCATATTGTAACAAATATCCTCTTCGTTATAATTTTTTTAACCAAGGTTGCCTGGAAGAGATTGCTATTTAGCAATAAGGCCGCCTTTTGTATGTTTTCTGTCTGTTTTTGTTATTTCTTTATTCTTTGTCTTTGCGTGCAATCAATTGTTTTTATTTTTATTATAAATAGGTTATTCTAATAAAGAAATGCATTATCATTGTACGAAAAAATATCAGAATTTTTCAGAATTCATTTATCGTTGTTATAAGTATGGCAACATTGTAAATATCAAATTCGGCGAAAGTATGTCGCAGTTTATTTACTTTTATTTAAATCTTACAGTAGACATTGATATCAGTTACCGGAATAATTATAATGCAGGCACCTTAGTAGTGAACTTGTTTTATCACTGTAACAAGTTTTTAATCAAATTCTACATACTTACAATAAATTTTATGGTTGGTAAGCAATTACATAGAACATCAGTATTTTATTATTATGCTAATTCGTAGATACTGCTTTAAATGTTTAATAGGTTTGAAAACATCGACAAAAAATAATTCTTTCAACGCACTATAAGTAAATAATTAATAAATAAATAATTGCATACAATCACACCAATTATCTAGCCCACCTTAAGTTTCATGAAGAACTTGTGTTATGGGTACTAGATAACGGATAAACATACTTATATACTTTTTTTTGTAAATACACACCCAGACCAAGACAAATAGACATGTTCATGCACACAAATATTTGTCTTGTCCGGCGATCGAACCTGGGACCTCTAGCGCAGAAGGCGGGTTTAGTACCCCTGCGCCAAACAGGTCGTCAATATAGTTCCACACTACGCTAATTGCTATTTGGCGATCAAGACGATAACTCTACACATTGCACTATGCAGTCACATAATAATCAAGTTTTAATCTTGGCTATAGAGCTCCCAAGTAAGTAGTCAGGCGCATTAATAAACATTATCTGTAATTATCTAAACATTTTATTCAAAGATAACCGGAAGTCGCAGCAGAAGAACACGTTAGAGCAAACACACCTGACTTAATATAGGACGATTGTAACTACTCGTATTTATGAATCCATCCATCCATCATCAGCCCGTGGACGTCCACTGCTGGCTAGGAGAGCTAGCTCACGCCTATTGTGGCGTTCATAGGAGGCTATTCGTCTATTGCTACCACGCTGGCCAGACGGGTTGGTAGTTGGTAGAGGGTTTGTTTCAAGTTATCCTTCTCTGGCACTTCTTTCTCTGGCAGGTGTTAAATGCGTCGAGTCTCTTAGTCGGCTCTTACGACATCCCAGGCATGTAAGGGAGTGGTGACACTTGTATTCGTAGGCCGACGTCACCACACGGCATGTGATTTATGAATAATCAAGTTAAACAAATAACTAAGTATTTGAAAAGTATTGAAAAAATACTTAGTTGAAAATAAATATCACATTCAAATGAATTCAATTCAATGAATGTTCATAGTCATAATCATAATATATTTATTGCAAATCACATTACATTATAGAGATGATACAGAAATATTTTAGTAAATATGTGACGCCCTGCAAGGGCCTAGCAATACGACTAGACTAGAGTGCTTAAAACTATTATAATACTACTTAATGATATAAATATGCAATTTTATGAGGTTTTATGACTACCTATGTACTTATCTTAGGTTAAAAGAACAATATGAAAATTAATATCGCATAGATGATTCATTTTTTCAATGGATATTGTAGTTTATCAAAAATATAAAACAATCGAACAGTTAAAAACCATATTTAGGTACTTACCAACTTATTTATGTTGACTGTTGCAACGTTGGAATTGCAACCACAGCGTGTGAAAATGCATTAAAATTTCCAGCCTCGTAAATCTGGAATTTGGTATTATTCACGTAATTAACGTTCTCATGCGATCGCAAAAAATATCCAGTTTCGCATTTTCTGACATGACTAATTTAATTTCCTAAACGAATGCACCTTTGCGTTGCCGGGCCGGGTTTATCCTATCACATTATGATTCAAAAGTTAAGTTACCACCGGATTCAGATCTAGATGTCCCTGTGGGACGGCGAGGACCTAGAATGAAGGGTTTTGTGCTCTTACCACAGAACATTAAAAGAGGCTCTTACTGAAGAGTACCAGTAGGAGAGCGTAGTAGGAGCAGGAGGCCACGCTCCCGAGTTCAATTCCCAGTTAGGCAATTGGCAGGACTTGTTCTTAGTCCGCCTGGTTATCCTACCACCATCTTATCCACAAAACACAAGAGGTATCTTGTGTCCTGTGATCTTATCGAAGTCTGACAAACAACACAGCGTTGATATTCCGACAGTTAGGAAATACCTAAGCCAGTTCCACGGTAGTTGATATCCAGGGAGATGCGCAATGCCACCTTCATCCTTACAAATTACTTAACATTCGTGTCTAATGGAGGCTTATTTGATAAGAGGTTCTCCGTGTAGAATTAAAAAATCTTCAAGTAGAATATTCTTGTTCGAGATCTTGAAAGAGAACATTCAGTTTTTTCAAGAACAGAATTCATTGACTTGGTTGCTGTCATCAACAAGCAAGGAAGTAGTCCAATATGAAGGGAATTATAAAACGTGTACTAAACGTACCTTTGAAGACACGTTGTTCGTGCTACATTACCTGAAGAGCCACTGTAGTTTCTTTGTTTCAAAGGGTTTAGAAGCTTTTTGATCTACTTCTCAATATCAACCTAATAATTATGTTATTTGCATGAATATATAGTAAAAAGTTTGAAATGGTTTTCCACTTAACTGATTGTTATAATAAACTGTTATTTTTTTTAATAATAAATAATTAGAGAGTTAGAATGCATATTAGCAACACTTACTGAAAAAAGAAAATAGTTTTCTCCACCCTTAGGTCTTGTTTTGTAAAACAGGAAGAAAAAATCTTCACATTCTGAAGTTTTTATAGTGTTTCCAAAAAAACTAAAACCGTAATTGTAATCTAGAGTCTGAATTAACGTGTATTTTAAAATAACTAGGTAATAGATAGTTGAAGATAATTAAATAAGGTGTGACAGAAATGCCCAAGAAATACCTAGTAATTTTTATGATTCTTTTTATTTCTTTAATTTTAAAATGTGGTTATCTAGAGTGATTCATGCTTTGGGGAAAACCAATCCCTGCCTCGTCACCCTGTATCCCGGTGCCTAACGGCCTTGTATAAGGATTTCTTAAAAGGAAATGAGGCGACTAATAACTAATTGAGTTAAGTTTCCATTTAGGTACCTATCTTGCAAACATTCGGTGCAGCAGCAGCTTACTGACTAAATTGGCACACCGTCAACTCGTACCTAATAATAAATTACATAAGTATGTATCTTGTTACAAACTTCGTCTGGTTGTTGTTCTTTTTAAACAACCAAGTACTACTACTTGTAATAACAAAGACCAGCAAAAATAATTAGCCACTTAAAACTATGGACGATTATATTTTTCATAAACAAGTTGTAAACCAAAAAGGTACTTTTAAAAAAGATGTAAGTTTTTTCACCACAGATTCACTTCATTCAGATTCACCACAGAATAATAGTACAGAATTCATCTATTTGGCAATGTTTCATGTCAAAGTCAAAGATTTTTATTCAAATATACTTATAGATAAGTACTTTGGAATAGTCCAAAATTTTTTTTCCCTACCAGCCATTCAGGACATCTTTTAACTGATAAGAAGAACAGCCAAGAAACTTATCAGCTTTAACAGAAACAACAACATTTACAATGGAACATGTTGTTGCCAAGCACAAATTTACAATTTTGAAATATATTTAATATAAGATTAGAATATTTTCCTTTTATCCAATTTATAATAGTTATGTTTTATGTTAGTATCACATCCATG
Organism: Chrysoteuchia culmella; assembly: GCA_910589605.1. Taxonomy (NCBI): domain Eukaryota; kingdom Metazoa; phylum Arthropoda; class Insecta; order Lepidoptera; family Crambidae; genus Chrysoteuchia; species Chrysoteuchia culmella. The sequence goes on from OU342657.1 coordinate 1,015,217, forward strand.
CATTTTCTACCTTGTAATAACCTTTGCTTAAGAGTGACTTTTTAACATATATTTTAAATTTATGCAAAGGCAGCTCTATCAATTGTTGTGGAACTTTATTAAAAAAAGCTATACCTTTCCCCAAAAACGAGCGTCTACATTTTTCAAGTCGAAATTTTGGAACGGCAAGCTTATTCTTATTTCTAGTATTAAAATGATGGACATCGCTATGATTAATAAATAAATCAAGATGTTTCCTTACATATACTATATTATCATAGATGTATTGTCCCGCCAAAGTTAAAGTTAGTGTTTAAAGTTAGTGTTAATGTTACGTAACTACAGCTTATTTGACCTTTTTAGGCTGAAAAATTACCGCGTAAAAATTATGGGTTTGGATTGAAGCTCATACAATTACTATAAATATGGTAATTCAACTGTCAAATGAAGCCCATATCTACCACCATCTACCCATATTTTTACGCGGTAGACCTCCAGAAGGTTTTTTCGTCAAGTAGGCAAGTGAATAGGTATGTAAATTATTTGTGGTTGGGAATTGAGTTAATAAAATTTTAATAATTAACTACCGACCGCTCGCGGTTTCACTCGCGTGGTTCCCGAGGGAATATCGGGATAAAGTATCATATGTTCATAACCAGGTTATCTACCATCTGTGTACCGAATTTCATCCAAACCCATCCACACAAACAATCAAATCTTTCCTCTTTATTATATTAGTATAGATATAAACCGAGAAAATAGTTTGGTATTAATAAAAGTACCTAACTAACTGCATGAGTCCTCAAACACATTTCACGAAAAACATCGAACCATATTTTTAGTTTTTTTTACTTTTGCATTCTTGTAAAAAAGCACTAATTAGTTAAGTATATATGTTCCATTTCGTTTCAGGATATCAATGGCTTTGGCAACAACATGAAAGAACAGCTCCTCCCCAAGACTCCTGCTGCAGTGCCTGACATTGACAAAAATGGGCTTTCACCAGAAGGTTAGTATGGAATCCGTTACGTAATAATTATCAGCCAATATAATATCCTTACTTCTGGGGCAAGGACTTTCCTTATGCATGGATAAGGAGAATGGGCCATGGCCAAGCAAGACCAGACCAGGCGGGTTCAATGCGGGTTTGTGGGTTTTAACGACTGCAAAAACAGCCGAGATCTGTGCCTTATCTAGGACGGAGGAATTCGTAGAAAAAAATGTTTGGTCACCCATCTCGTAACAGACCATTGTAGGCCGAGCGCGCGAACACTGCGAGCTCCTAATTGCTACGTTTTACGCAAAATAATACTTTAATTTATAGACTTTTTTGCATAGCGTAAAATTTTATATCTGTAAAATTTTCATCCGTAAAAACTTTTTTTTTATGATCTACGGGGAGACTCTCATCACACCTGCCCCCCTAGCATGAACACCGCTATATCATGCGATATGATATAGCGCATCATGCTGTCTTGCTTACTCCACTACAATGTGGGCGGGACAGTGACATGTTATCGAGTTATCGAGTCGATAAAAGCCGGTCATGCTAGGCCTACTGATGTTGTGTGTAGAATAGCACTTGGGACCATCGACGTGATTGTTTTTTATATTTATTGTTCGTCGTTTTCTGTATCAGATACGGAGCGATTAGAGATGTTATCACTCACCCGAGACAAGAAGCCTGAGCATGAAGACGAAGGTAAATAATATAATGGCAACACATTGAGGTATAATGTACGTACGTAGTACATTATACCTCAATGTGACAACACTGTAATATAAGTACCTACCTAATTAACTTTAAATGCCCATACACTACGATAACCTTACGAAACGGGGCATGCTATCAGAGGCCAGAGGATGCGGTCTGGCGATATGGCATATTGGGTAGCCACGTTATGTGACCATTATGACATATTATGATATTAATAAACAGCAGATAGGTAGGTACAATGTACCTAGACAATTTGTCTCAAAAAAGATGAGAATTGGCCATAACCCAACCAGCGGAAACACGATTATTTCCAGTCGGTTTTTATTATCTGTACTGAAAAACTAGGTACGGTGCAGATAATAAAGTCTATGTTTTTCTTTTGCTCCTATCTCCTAGCCCAGCATTGGAGTAATAGCTATGATAGCTGATAAGTTTTATATTTTATTTGCAGACGGTGTAGGGCTCCGGATGGGCGACGGGTCGGTCGAGGGCGAGGGCGTGGGCGGCATCGACGGTAAATGGGCCTCCTGGCACGCTGTCGACGAGCCGGACTACGCATACGGTGATTGGGCATGCCACCACCATCACTCGTTTTCTTTACAATTCCGTCAGTTATTGAAAAGGAGATCATTCAGGCTCCATACATTTTTGGGCCGTTTTCTGAAAGTACCGGCCAACAAAAAAAAAATGACAGGCACAATCGGGGAACTTAAATTAAAAAGGTATTAGTTATTATTTATTATTCAAATGAAATATCTATTAGAGATCTGTTATTTGTGATATACACATCTCTATATATAAGGCCCGTGTTATCCATTCTTATGTCGTCTTATGTCGTGTATCCAGCGCCATGAGAATAACACCTACAGCCTTCACTAATAGCTTCAAAAATCACAAAAAAAAATGTAGACGGCCGGAAAAATATAATTATTTTTTAAATTGACCTTATCAAGGTCAAAGTTCAAACATAATAACTTATCGACGGATTGCACACGTGTGTAGCACGCGCTTAAGTCTAGTTTTCTCTAAATCTATAACTTTTTGAAATAAAGCTTCCTAAAAAGACTATCTGCGTAGTGTCTTAGAATAGCACTACCCCCTCTCATCCCGTGGGTGTCGTAAAAGGCGACTAAGGGACTCGGCCTTCGAAAGACGGGCAGCAGCGTCTCCTACAAACTTGGCCATACTGCGATCGCCAACCCGCCTGCCAAGCGTGGCGATTATGACAAACCCACGGACGGCACTTTCAGAAAACGGCCCAAAAATAATGATCTCCTTTAACTGATTAAATTTAACACTTCAAAAGTTCAAACTTTTATAATCACTATCACTGAATTTATTAGGAAAAGCGGGATTTTTTTCACTGTTAGTATTTTTTGTCGTTACAAAACGTGGTCATGCGGTACACGTAGAATAAACAATAAAATTATTAAATTACCTTGAAATTTCAACAAAAGCATCAATCTATCTCCTCTACCATACCAATATTCAAAAGTGTACTTGGCGTATAGAAAGATGTTGTTATTTCCGCATTTATAAAATTTGGATTGCAAATAAATGAAATAAATATAGACGTAGGTAAACTGTAAATTCAGAATTATCAAACATTCCCATATTTTCTAATCTACTCAATTTTTTTTGGTAAAGAAAACGATGTGATTCAACATACATAACATACCTACCCGAAACCCATTCTCATGAAAACCGAGCTGAATATTTTTATATGAATGTCAAGAGTCCATCAACCTTTGAAGATCACATGGTATCCCATGGCTACTGTTTTATTTACAGAATACAGATGTATTTACGAACATAAAATAAATCATGATGTCACTGCCCAGCTCTTTTGCTTCCTTCCCAAGGTTGTTGCTCGAAATTCAATTGGTACCTATCACAATTTAAAAGGCAATTTCATGAGAATGTATAATATAATTAATACTTGAACCAAAATTAGCATGAATTTTTCCTTTCAGCTCATAATGTCAACCGGACAAAAAATGCACATTTATAATACATATTTATAATACCCAAATAATACTATGATATCCCCCGACTTTAACACGATTTTTTAGAAAATCTATTAGCAAAATAAGTAAAAAAGTAATGTAAAACCATGGTTTTCTTTTTTATTAGCCATTTAAAGTACAAATTACGAAGAGTTGTCATTTTGCGAATATATCATTTAAGAGTCGACTTTATGAGAAGTTGACCAAATGCGAAGTTGTCATTGTGAGAAGTGGACATTTCGAGAAGTTGTCTTTTTGCGAAGTTGACATTCTAAGAAGTTGACGTTATAAGAAATGTGCATTTTTTGTCCGGTTGACATTATGAGCTGAAAGGGATTTTTTTATATATATGCTGTAGAGTTAGCACGAACAACTATCGAAATAGTATCGAGTAGGTATCGAGCATGTAATGTCAAAAAATGTATATAGGAATACGTAGTTCCATTTACTTCGATAGGGACGCTGCTTAATATCTCATACTTTACTTCCTCGATACTTACTCGAAAGTTATTCCTGCTAAGCCTAACTGATCCGAAACCCCCCTTCCTCTTGACATGCCCATACCTACATTAGGATAAGGTTAGCATGTTGGAAAAGTTGCATGATATTTTAGCATGTTCAATTTATTAATCGCAAACGGGACTTGCATGAATTATTATTATTACTGCACGTGGAAATAAAATACGTAAATAAACTAAATTATTTAAAGAAGCCGCTAGAAGATAAATTTGAAAAAAAGTTTTCAATTTATAGATATTCTTCCCCGATATGTAATATAAAAAAATAAGACTTGACGAAATAAGAATTTGACTCGACGAACCCGGAAATCTAGACTAGAAGTACGAGGGGAGGTCCAAAAGTCGGCGAAATGGATGGGATGGATGGAGAAGGTCGGTTCATTTGTCCAGTTAGATATTGATTGAGCACCTCATCATGAGTATATATTACGAATTTGAACGTAATCGGGTAAGAATGAAGTTACAGTCCGAATTAATACTGAAGATGAAAGGAATGGAGTCGATACAGTGACAATCCGCCGGCCAAGAGGGCCGAGTTGGATAATAAGACGGAAAAATGTTTGCGACTGTTTTTTTTTTGAGTATTTTACTCATCTACAACAATTTAAATTATACTGTAATGAATAAAGGTGCATGGGTAAAAATAAATCGACTTAGAGGTGAAGTCAGTGATTAATTTTTTTATGATTTCTGAATTTTTAATTTTTCAATGCTATTTTTATACTTATGATGAATATTAAATAGAAAAATATTGGAAAAAATCAACTCGTGATTCTATAATTTCTACTCAAATTACATTTTTTCTCGAATCAGTAATCAATTTCAGAAATGTATTTGAGGTAATAAAGATATGTACTTGCAGGAAAAAATATTTGGTGTTTAACTTCAACCGATTTGGCCCCATTCCGCGGACTTTTAGACCTCCCCTTGTACCTACGAGTAAGTAGGTATTTGGTATGCAATGCAAATACTTATGATCTAAATATTTGTAGGTCACAAATATCTGCAAACGTAGGTACTTACATACATTTAAAACATGCCGATAAGATGTAACAACATCCTCTAATATCTTGCCAAACAAACCTTTTTTATCATAGCATAACCACAGATTTTTGAATAGTTAAGGACTTCGTAGCTTAACAGTATTTTTTTTTCCTTCAGGTGACGACAAAAGAACAGTAATCACCGAGGAAAGTGTAAGTTGACAAATACTTTATAGTTTTAGTTGTTTTATATGTTCGCAGGTTTTAGTTTTTTATCAATCACGTAATCTAAATACTTACTTACTTAATCCAACCTCCGTTAAAAAGGCAGTCCAAAATGTTTGCTTATAGGTACCTTTTTATACTAGGAGAAATGCTTTTACGCATCCCTCGCCCCCAAGTGCAGGGGCGATTCGTATGTTGGACTCTTGGGTACTACCAACTAAACCTCCTAGTACTTCCATTGGTCACGGGGGGTAGGTTCGCAAGCAGCCCTAAGACCAGGCGGTTGTTTATAGGTTCCTAGGGTTAGGGTAGGTATTGGGTGTGAGCAAAAAAATTTTCGTTGTTTCTGACTCACTGGAATTGGTGCTAGTTTTTCTTTTGTAGTATAACATTTTAAGTACCTAAGTACATACTATTGTGGACAAAAATTAAATGTTAATTATTTCACGTTCATTTTCATCTTATCATTTTTCAGTTTGATGACACTGTGTGAATGAAATAAAACAGGGTGAAAAACAGTCCATAACGAGTTTCTTGCCGGTTCTTCTCGCTGGATAGGATATTTCCTTACTTCCTGTGGTCAAAGTTACCTAGTAGTCAAACAGATTTGACCACGCAGAATTTTAACATTCTTCGTGGACAAACTATCTAATTCTAAATCAGAAAAGTAATTAAATTCTCAATTATAATCATTCCGGACTCATGGCATCCCCGGAAAACTCCCTACCAGTCGCATAGCTAACCAAACCAGGAGTGAGCCATTGTGTCCTGTCCTGAATGAATGATTATTATTTAGAATTTTATTACTTTTCCGTTTATTCTTCAAATTATTAACAATAAAAGCTTGTTGACTTGATATACATATTTTTTTTATAAATTAAATAAGTAGTTTGACCACGAGGAAGTAAAGGGATTTTTGGCGTAGCTTCTTTGACATTCATAAGTGCTTGAAACAGCCTAAAATAAAACATTTTCTTTTTCATTTTCAATATTGCCATTTAACTCCTGACCTTTCCTTGCAGCCCAACGTGAACACGTACCAGCAGAAAAAGAACTTAGCACAAGGCATGATGGACCTGGCGCTGCTGTCGGCCAACGCCAACCAGCTGCGTTACGTGCTGGAGTCCTCATCGGGCGGCCACCCCTACTACTACTCTAGCATCGTCTTCATCTCATTCAGTATTATACTGCAGGTAAGACCTAGCACAAGGCATGATGGGCCTGGTGCTGCTGTCGGCCAACGCCAACCAGCTGCGTTACGTGCTGGAGTCCTCCTCGGACGGCCACTTCTACTACTACTCCAGCATCACCTTCATCTCGTTCAGTATTATACTGCAGGTAAGACCTAGCACAAGGCATGATGGCCCTGGCGCTGCTGTCGGCCATTGCCAACCAGCTGCGTTACGTGCTGGAGTCCTCCACGGGCGGCCACCTCTGCTACTACTCCAGCATCACCCTCATCTCGTTCAGTGTTATACTGCAGGTAAGACATGGCACAAGGCATGAAGGACCTGGCACTACTGTCGGCCAACGCCAACCAGCTGCGTTACGTGCTGGAGTTCTCCTTGGGCGGCCACCTCTACTACTACTTCAATATCACCCTCATCTCGTTCAGTATTATACTGCAGGTAAGACATGGCACACGGCATGATGGATCTGGCACTGCTGTCGGCCAACGCCAACCAGCTGCGTTACGTGCTGGAGTTCACCTCGGGCGGCCACTCCAGTATAGTATAGTCCGAAACTTTATTGCGAGTCCGAAGTTAGCTGCGAGTGCTTACTTGCGCAGCATTACGTTCCGCTGCTTCCCGCTGACACCCAAAATTCGCTACTGCGACGCGTCTTGCGACCAACTTCGGACTCGCAATAAAGTTTGGCGCGGCCTGTATTATATTATAATCTATGGCATTATACTACAGGTGGATGACTTATCAAGGGATTTAAATAATCCCAAAATTAGAACTAATGGCACCCCACCCAATGTTGATTGGTAATTTACTTGTCAAATGAGAAGTACCTATGTCATTTTTTTACTTGATTGACTCAAAACAATCAACAGATTTTGGGTGCAGTCATCAGCTTTTGACAAATACTATAGAAACAGCGCACCAAGCGGCAGGAATTGAACCAAGTTCGCAACTTTAAAGCTATACAACACCAACAAACAAAAATCAAGCCTCTAGCAGCGTAAGCCTAAATGGCGCAAATTTACGAAAAACTTCAAACTGTTCCTAATATCTCATTTCGATAGTATTTACTCAAATCATGAGAAAGCATGACGTATTGATTCAGAAAATATTCTTACACAAACATATTCTTACCGAAACTCTCCATCCAGATCGCAGTGGGCATCGGTCTGATCCTCAACAGCCAGTACGACGTGAACCACCACGTGGACATCTGCAAGGCCGACAAGATCAACAACATGACCGTGCTGGGCGTCTTCCTGGTGACCATCGTCAACGTCTTCATCACCTCCTTCAGCGTGGCGCCGTCAAACACTGCCACTTAAGTTGGCTTAACCTTTGTGAGAACACTTTCATCTGTGCCTCTACCATGAGTTTTCTTTTATACAAGTATCTGTAAGTAGTCTGCTACTCGTACTTCCCCAATTTAGGTTATGTACAGATTCTCATACTTGTTTTCCGTTTACTGTACAGTAAAACTAGCCCCCGAGTGCTTAATGCGATTTTTTTCTACTCACGGTTGATATTGAACGCATCGATTTTTGTATGAAGCGGCCTCAGTGGTATCAGCGGCCCGCCATCTAGCGGATTATGCCATGGACTACACCAACGCCATAAAAAACCTAACGCGCTCACAATCGACCGTGAGAAGAAAAAACTTGCACTAAGTACACTGAGGACCTAGTGTAAGTTTGCAAATGTTCAAAATTTACCATCGCGTGGGAGTATAATTTTGAAAGTTTTTTTTCTACGAACTGGGCAGGCATTTGACCACCATTGTGCTTAAACAGGTTGTGGTCAAAGGTGTTGCATGCTTGCCCAGGAAATACCTATTCACTCTCGCCTTGAAGAGGCCAAGGTTAGGTTAGGTTAGATTAGGTTAGGAATCGGGGAACACTACACATACACACAGATAGCCTTAATGCAATGGAAATAAGGTTGAGAGTTAAACTCTATTCTCAACCTGCGGCGTAAGCGGCTAAGGTGAGAAAACTGACACTAAGCACTCTGTACACCTAACAGCCCATTCGCACCACGTTTTGTGATAAGGATTGACTGATGATTGGCGTTCTCTTAGTTTATTTTATGTTAGTAATGGTGCTAAATAACTTTATTGTAAATAGCTAAGTTGTATAGATATAACGAGTATGTGTATATTGTTAGTAATATAAGCAATTCGGTCAAGCTATTTGATGATGCTAATCAAATTAATATATTGAATAAGTTACTTTTTGTTGCATTTATCGGCGCCCACACTTCTTTCTTTTTAAAGAAAGATAAATTAGTGTGTGGGTATAGAATGTGTAGGTAATCTTACACCATGTCACTTATTCACAAGAAAAAACTATTTTGTGTTTTATCTTGCGAACTATTTGATAAAAACAGATTAGACTTTTAAAAGTCCGTCACTTTTTAGTGAATACCTAGGTAATATGCTTAGAGATAGATATCGCCTCAAGAATCTCCATAATGCAGTGAAAATCAACAAAATAAGTCTCATTCTAGTCTCATGACATCAATACTATAGTGTAAAATAAGTAAGACTCTCATTATATTCTCAATTATTCAATTAATTCAATAAATCAGTGCCTTATTATTATTGTAATAAGTGTATATAGGTTTAATTCACGAGTCAAAAGAATCCATCTCCACTACAGTGTACATGGGACCTTAGTCACAGAATAGACAAACTAATTTTATTCTGTGCCTTAGTTTAGCTTCTAATAATTATATCAAAGATATCACAATGTTACGAATCGATCACTCAATGTAAGGGTCAAATTCATACTAGCGCAGAGTCGAAAAGCGCATTGATTCGTCAATCTGAAACTTCACTAATCAATTTTACTCTTTGCCTCCACAAGATACTTTACATATTGTTTCTAAGGGTGTATTTGCTATGTGTTGTGTCAGATTGACGCTTCGAGAATCTATTACTAAAATCTAAGAATTATTACTCGGCATTTGATTTATTTACATCTTCATAATTCATAATGCTCAGTTTAGTTTTAAGTCTCGCAGAGTTTTAAACTAAATAAAATTTAGTTCATGTTGTAAATATATTTCATTCTTACAAATGTAGTTTGTTTTATTTCTGCCAAATATGCATTACCTACGGACCTTTTATGGATAAAAATTATTATTATAAAATGTTATCATATTTGTTACCACTGCAATAAGGGACCATTATTATCTGTAATTTAAGTAATTGATAAAAGTATTTTTTTCGCCAAAACTACGCATATTTGAGGTTTTTAATTACGAACTAATTACGAACAATTTATGGCCGATATTTAAAAATGATTTGCACATTTGTACGCCGTGAGGTTGCTAGGAAGTATACTTCCTGGCAGCGCCACACAAAAGTATTTTTATCTCTGAAACTATCATTAGAACAATTTTTTGCGACAGCGGACCATTTAGAACAATTTATGCTTGTTCATTTGAGACTAATTTGAAACTTGTACAATTTAGTGGCGCTGCTGGGAAGTATAACACAGTTCAATCGATCAGTGCAGAAAAAAATGCAAATGAATCAATGCATTATTTTTTTTAATTGCAATTATATTGTTAGTAATTTTTCAGCATGTTTTTTAGAAGGGACAAAGTAATAAAACCAAACTTCAGAATCCAAATGTATTGAATACAAAACAAATCTAATAAATTGTCAGGTGGCAATTTCAAAATATTCTATTTTATAATAGTTAATAGTAAGAGGATGCGGAGGGAGGGCGCACCCAACTAGCCTAATTACATATACATATACATACCGCGGCGTCGCTCGCAACCACCTCTAACCCGTGCCGGCCCACGGGACATTCCCAACGTGGACCGTCCGTGAAACCTTCCGGTGCCTGGTGAAACCGGAAGGTCCTCAATCGCGATAATTTTGAACGACACAGAACGAGATCGAATTTGTTACAAATTCTTTTGTATACAGAGAAACACTAGCTCTGGAAATATCATCGAATTAATTAATAGCTAACTATATTTCGTTAAGTTGTATCGTTCGTAATTACCGCGATAGAAACGGGAAGAGGCCGCACGCCTCTCAATCCACCCTTACACTATACGCCGCTCGAGAATCAGATTTACAATTTTAAATACTAAATCAATTTCTATTTCATATAAATATTGCCCAGCTCTCTAAGCCCCTTCGTACACTATGATACCCAGTCTCCGATACCCGTCGGTTTCGGTATCCAACGACGCGTGCCTGTATACGAACCTCTATGGATTTGTATTGCGGTAGTCGCTTGGATACCGAAACAGCCGGGTATCGGACACTTGAGAATGTACGAAGGGGCTTACATTTGTGACTAACATCGATCATGCACGGAACGGAAAGTGCGAGATCCGAGTGCCGGTGCGTATAAATCGTCCCAAAATAAATATTGGAGAAAAATTGATTCAAAATAACATTTAAAAATCTCTATATATATATAGGAACAAAAAATGATGGCGATAGAAAAATTATATAACCACCTAGCGTGCTACGTAGTGTCGAAAATGCAATTTCATGATGACCGTCCAGAGACAGCCGCCAAAGACAACCTTATCATTTGGTCACACGTTACATTCAGATTAGAGCCGGGAGGGGCTTACAACAATGCACAATATCAAATAAAGTAGACATATAGTGAGGGAGTACAGTCAGCATCATATATATAGACACAGCTCACGTGCTCATATAATTAGGTAAGTGATCAAATATATCGGTACAAGCAGTGTTCTTAAAAATTAAAACTCTATAGAGCGTTCTATGACGTTGTCATCAATTCGAATACTTGAGTTGTAACGAATTATTGATCACTTTGGATGTTACTTATTATTTAAGCACGTTGACTGAGTCTATATATATGACGCTGACTGTACCGTGAAATCAGCAAAGGGTCATACGCCAGTAACTATCTGAGCAAATACTCACATTGGAGGAATAAATATAATCGAAATGATGCTAATTCATTCACAAAAAATGTTATTTTCCTCGTACGTATTTGCTATTCAACTACTCATTACAGTTTTAATCAAAGTAATAGCTATAGTAACAACTACACTCAAAAACATTTTCCAATTATTCTTGAACCACTGTTGCTGCAGATGTCTATTACATTATTTTTCCACAGATTTATTCGAAAATGCCTGACATATTTCAACTTACATATTTTCAGGTGTTTTTGTGGTAAGTAATCTACTATCAAAATCTTTAAATGTAGAATAGAATTTCGAGAACATTGTAGAGAGAAATTTGAATATAATAATGAGATAATTTCTAGCAAGAAGCATAGTAAAGGTAATGGCTAAGCCAACTCGTATATTAATCTGGCGTTGGGACTTTGCATTATTAAGTATTGTAACAGATATCTACCGAATTTATATTTACTGTCAACTGTTGGGGAACATTATAACCGATGGAACTCACTCTAAGCCACTTTAAATATTAATGAAATGTATTAAAATTTTACTAAAGTTTATAATTATCGCCCGGTTTCAACTTTTACTTTTAACTTACTAATGTACTGTTGCAAATAGATATTTAAGCAACTGGGACACACTGTACATACAACTGTAAGAGCTAACGCAAACGACGGATAACGGAGGACTTTTTGTCCGCGACACGTCTTTATTGTTAACCAAATAAGATTCAACTTAGACCGCGTATATCCATGAAAAGTACGCGATAGTCCTCGTTATTTATTCAACTTTATGTTGTTAGTAATAAGGTCGTGTCGCGGACAAAAAGTCCTTCAATGTCCGTCGTCTGCGCAGGCCATAAGTCAGTGAAAAACTCGAAGTCGACTATAAACTGTAGAGTAGATGATAGAGTGAGTTCCGTGGTGTGTTGTGTATGTATGGGAGTATGTATGGTTGCGTGTATGGTTGTGTGTATGGCCTATATGGCGTCGATGTCGAGGTCGTCGTCGGGGTCGCGCGCGGCGGGCGCAGGCGCGGAAACGGCCTTGATAGGGGTCGCTTTGGCGCGATCGTCGTACTCGATCTGAAACCGAAATAATAGTAATAATAAATTACATACAATCACACCAATTATCTAGCCCACGTTAAGTTTCATGAAGAACTTGCGTTATGGATACTAGATAACGGATAAACATACTTAAAGTCGGTTTTTTCTTACTTGTCTTAAAATGGAAACAATCTTGACAAGACTTATTATTGAATTGTAACAAAAAAAAATACATGGTAATGTCATTCTATACCTTTCATGACAAAACAACTATTGAGTACAAAGATAATTTTGTAATATCTTTCTTTGTTTTATGTTCTAAGGAAACCTGTAAAAAGACCATGTAAAGATTGTTTACATTTTAAGTCAAGTAAGAAAAACAGACTTTATATACTTTATTTTAATAAATACATCATCATCATCATCATCATCAGCCTGTGGACGTCCACTGCTGGACATAGGCCTCTCCTAGCTCACGCCTATTGTGGCGTTCATAGGAGGCTATTAGCCTACTGCTACCACGCTGGCCAGACGGGTTGGTAGAGGGTTTGTTTCAAGTTTTCCTTCTCTCGCACAGGTGTCCAATGCGTCGAGCCTCTTAGTCGACTCTTACGACATCCCAGGCGTGTAAGGGAGTGGTGACACTTATATTCTTAGGCCGTCACCACACGACACAATAAATACATAATATATATATATATATATATATATATATATATATATATATATATATATATATATATATATATATATATCAAACACCTAGACCAAGACAAATAGACATGTTCATGAACACAAATATTTGACTTGTCCGTGGATCGAACCCGGGACCTCTGGCGCAGAAGGCGGGTTTAGTACCCCTGCGCCGAACGGGGCGTCAAATACCAACTAATGCAGTGAAATTGTATACCTTGCAGTGGCGAGGGGTTAAAACAAGCCGGATTAAGAAATAACTCACAATTCAGACAATAATAGACGTGGAGAATAAAACTTTTAGTTAACTTTGTAACTACCTGGCATCCACGTATATTTAACTAATTGGTAACAATAGCTAATGACATATTTATTATGATCTGCATGGTGGATTGCTGGGGTGAAACTTTCAAAAGGGTAGCCGATGTCCTCAACGTCCTGTTGATCGCTGGAATCCTCTTCATCAGCCTCCTTCTTCCAATCGACGAAGGGCAGAATCAGTACCTAGGGGCCTATTCTCAATCTGCGACATCTCAAAATTGACATTTTTGTCGCCATATTTCTTTAATAGAAATGTAAGTGGAATCTCTCATACTGTTAAAATATTTTAGTCTCAACCATCTTCGACAATCCTGTAATGTCTAAAATTGTTTATAGTGAATTTTTCAATTTGAAAATCGTCGAATTCGCGATGTCATATCATAGCGCAAAAATTGTCCCCATGGTAGTGGTGGTATACCTCAATATGTTCCTAATCACTAGACTCCTCTTCATCAGCCTTCTTTAGAGAATCCACGAAGGGCTGGGCGTGACGCAGCTCGTCGGCGGTGATATCTGATGGTGGTACTCACCTCAATGTCCTCCTAACCACTAGAGTCCTCTTCAACAGACTCTTTCAAGTAAGTCGACGAAGAACTGGCGTAAACAGTGCATATACTCACCTTAAATACTAAAAATATATAATACGTACGCAGAGCTCATGCTGTTTCCAATATATTTACTTGGCAACCCCTTAAACAGCGCCATCTATTAGCAGCCATGGCGATATCAGTTGACCATTTTGTTTGCTGATTATGTATAACTAACTTCCAACACGTAACGAAATCTGTTCACTTCATGCCATTAGTTTTGTTACCTGATTTTTCCTTAGTATTAACCTAAGAATAGCAACAGTTTTTGCTGACCTCAATATCTTCCTGATCGCTGGAGTCCTCCTCATCAGCCTCCTTGAGCCAGTCCACGAAGGGCTGTGCCCGGCGCAGCACGTCAGCGGTGGTGTCGCGCGAAGCGTACTTGCGCGAAGGCTTTGCGGACCATTCCAGGATCGCCTTCTCTTCCACGATGTCCAGATCGTAAAGCAGCTGGAGACAAGTTATAAGGTCACTGTTAACCCGGAAGTTACGGACTTAAATGTTGCATTTGAATTTAATGATTTTCTTATGAGGCTTAATAAATATTAAATGAAGTAAGAAAATAAATATGAAAATATATTTCCCTAGTGTAAACGGAAAATTTGTATTGTTTATAAGCAATGCCAGTAAAATCTAAAATACCCTTTTTTTCCAATATTTCATAAATTGTGTGTTGTATTTAAGCGTTGTTTTAAAACGAGACGGTATCAACAAGTTAAAACTTTGATAAATCTCACAATAATATGGGTAAAATATTGCCCGTTACATCGATTCATAACAGCAATTTCAATACTTTCTTTAACTGTTCAATGAGTTATTTCAATGTCATTAAATCATGTCGCATTGCACTATGAAGAAAGTTGGTCTTTTTTATTATTTTTGAATTTTTGCATTTTTCAATGCTATTTTTATACTTATGATAAACAACGCTGGCCTACAGCGTATTAAAAATATAAAAGTATTGGAGAATTTCGACGGTGGTCCGCAAGTCTCGGTAGCTCAGTGGTTAATGCAGCCACGCGTTCCGCTTTCTTCTACCTTTCTGAGCAAGATGGACATTTCTAGATTTTTTAGGTTCTTCGCACCACACCTTTTTTTTGACCGCCATTGTAATCTAGTGGTAACAATCACCGGTATCAGACCCAGGGGACCTGGGTTCGATTCCTAGCGGGGGTACAAATTGTTTGGTTGGTGGTAGGACTGGTTGTGAGTCCGCCGGCTAGCTACCACCACCTTATCTAAGTCTGACGCCATAACAACAATGTTTTAGGCATTGTTATGTTCCGGCAGTTAGAGATAAGATAGCCAGGTCCTCAATTATTGAGGATTCAGGGAGAGGCTCGCTGCCATCTTCAGCCTTATCAATATTTAACGTCAGATATGATGAAGGCTAAGTCTCCACGTTGTTTTGGAGTATCAAAAACTTAGTGGTAACTATATCTAGACGGCGTTCTAATGAAAGAAAACAATATTTCTCCATTGAAATTAAAACTGACATGGCATCAATATGAAAGTTGGTATCTTTCAAGTGTGAGACTATGTAATTTGAAACAGGTCAACGGTAAATGGTCTTACGAATTTTCGATCAGGGTCACGTGTCCTGACGCGAATTCAACATTTTTAACCCATCCCAAAAATTTAAACTTTGATGTGCATAACACCGCTAAAGTTTTCACTTCAAAAAAAATGGTAGGCTGCATGGCCTTAATTGCATCGTCGTCTCAGCCACATGATACCTACTGCTGGGTATAGGCCTCCCCCAAGGATCTCCACAACGATCGGTCCTGCAGTCCGCACCCAGCGGTTCCCCGCGACCTTCACCAGATCGTCAGTTCACCTTGTCGGGGGCCTACCCACGGAGCGTCGTCCTGTGCGCGATCGCAAAACCAGAACCGCCCCGTCCCAAAGGGGCTTAATTGCATAATGAAACCCAGACCTTGAGCACAGCGGGCACCTTCGGCAGCACGGTGGCGTCGTGCTCGCACATGGCCGCCAGCGCGTTGATGCGGAGGGTTACACACACACACACACACACACACACACCTTGAGCACAGCGGGCACCTTCGGCAGCACGGTGGCGTCGTGCTCGCACATGGCCGCCAGCGCGTTGATGCGGAGGGTTACACACACACACACACACACACACACACACACCTTGAGCACAGCGGGCACCTTCGGCAGCACGGTGGCGTCGTGCTCGCACATGGCCGCCAGCGCGTTGATGCGGAGGGTTACACACACACACACACACACACACACCTTGAGCACAGCGGGCACCTTCGGCAGCACGGTGGCGTCGTGCTCGCACATGGCCGCCAGCGCGTTGATGCGGAGGGTTACACACACACACACACACACACACACACACACACACACACACCTTGAGCACAGCGGGCACCTTCGGCAGCACGGTGGCGTCGTGCTCGCACATGGCCGCCAGCGCGTTGATGCGGAGGGTTACACACACACACACACACACACACACACACACACACACACCTTGAGCACAGCGGGCACCTTCGGCAGCACGGTGGCGTCGTGCTCGCACATGGCCGCCAGCGCGTTGATGCGGAGGGTTACACACACACACACACACACACACACCTTGAGCACAGCGGGCACCTTCGGCAGCACGGTGGCGTCGTGCTCGCACATGGCCGCCAGCGCGTTGATGCGGAGGGTTACACACACACACACACACACACACACACACCTTGAGCACAGCGGGCACCTTCGGCAGCACGGTGGCGTCGTGCTCGCACATGGCCGCCAGCGCGTTGATGCGGAGGGTTACACACACACACACACACACACACACACACACACACACACACACAGACACACCTTGAGCACAGCGGGCACCTTCGGCAGCACGGTGGCGTCGTGCTCGCACATGGCCGCCAGCGCGTTGATGCGGAGGGTTACACACACACACACACACACACACCTTGAGCACAGCGGGCACCTTCGGCAGCACGGTGGCGTCGTGCTCGCACATGGCCGCCAGCGCGTTGATGCGGAGGGTTACACACACACACACACACACACACACACACACACACACACACACACACACCTTGAGCACAGCGGGCACCTTCGGCAGCACGGTGGCGTCGTGCTCGCACATGGCCGCCAGCGCGTTGATGCGGAGGGTTACACACACACACACACACACACACACACACACACACACACACACACACACACCTTGAGCACAGCGGGCACCTTCGGCAGCACGGTGGCGTCGTGCTCGCACATGGCCGCCAGCGCGTTGATGCGGAGGGTTACACACACACACACACACACACACACACACACACACACACCTTGAGCACAGCGGGCACCTTCGGCAGCACGGTGGCGTCGTGCTCGCACATGGCCGCCAGCGCGTTGATGCGGAGGGTTACACACACACACACACACACACACACACACACACACACACACACACACACACCTTGAGCACAGCGGGCACCTTCGGCAGCACGGTGGCGTCGTGCTCGCACATGGCCGCCAGCGCGTTGATGCGGAGGGTTACACACACACACACACACACACACACCTTGAGCACAGCGGGCACCTTCGGCAGCACGGTGGCGTCGTGCTCGCACATGGCCGCCAGCGCGTTGATGCGGAGGGTTACACACACACACACACACACACACACACACACACACACACCTTGAGCACAGCGGGCACCTTCGGCAGCACGGTGGCGTCGTGCTCGCACATGGCCGCCAGCGCGTTGATGCGGAGGGTTACACACACACACACACACACACACACACACACCTTGAGCACAGCGGGCACCTTCGGCAGCACGGTGGCGTCGTGCTCGCACATGGCCGCCAGCGCGTTGATGCGGAGGGTTACACACACACACACACACACACACACCTTGAGCACAGCGGGCACCTTCGGCAGCACGGTGGCGTCGTGCTCGCACATGGCCGCCAGCGCGTTGATGCGGAGGGTTACACACACACACACACACACACACACACACACACACACACACACACACACCTTGAGCACAGCGGGCACCTTCGGCAGCACGGTGGCGTCGTGCTCGCACATGGCCGCCAGCGCGTTGATGCGGAGGGTTACACACACACACACACACACACACACCTTGAGCACAGCGGGCACCTTCGGCAGCACGGTGGCGTCGTGCTCGCACATGGCCGCCAGCGCGTTGATGCGGAGGGTTACACACACACACACACACACACACACACACCTTGAGCACAGCGGGCACCTTCGGCAGCACGGTGGCGTCGTGCTCGCACATGGCCGCCAGCGCGTTGATGCGGAGGGTTACACACACACACACACACACACACCTTGAGCACAGCGGGCACCTTCGGCAGCACGGTGGCGTCGTGCTCGCACATGGCCGCCAGCGCGTTGATGCGGAGGGTTACACACACACACACACACACACACACACACACACACACACACACACACCTTGAGCACAGCGGGCACCTTCGGCAGCACGGTGGCGTCGTGCTCGCACATGGCCGCCAGCGCGTTGATGCGGAGGGTTATACACACACACACACACACACACACACACACACACCTTGAGCACAGCGGGCACCTTCGGCCGCACGGTGGCGTCGTGCTCGCACATGGCCGCCAGCGCGTTGATGCGGAGGGTTACACACACACACACACACACACACACCTTGAGCACAGCGGGCACCTTCGGCAGCACGGTGGCGTCGTGCTCGCACATGGCCGCCAGCGCGTTGATGCGGAGGGTTACACACACACACACACACACACACACACCTTGAGCACAGCGGGCACCTTCGGCAGCACGGTGGCGTCGTGCTCGCACATGGCCGCCAGCGCGTTGATGCGGAGGGTTACACACACACACACACACACACACACACACACCTTGAGCACAGCGGGCACCTTCGGCAGCACGGTGGCGTCGTGCTCGCACATGGCCGCCAGCGCGTTGATGCGGAGGGTTACACACACACACACACACACACACACCTTGAGCACAGCGGGCACCTTCGGCAGCACGGTGGCGTCGTGCTCGCACATGGCCGCCAGCGCGTTGATGCGGAGGGTTACACACACACACACACACACACACCTTGAGCACAGCGGGCACCTTCGGCAGCACGGTGGCGTCGTGCTCGCACATGGCCGCCAGCGCGTTGATGCGGAGGGTTACACACACACACACACACACACACACACACACCTTGAGCACAGCGGGCACCTTCGGCAGCACGGTGGCGTCGTGCTCGCACATGGCCGCCAGCGCGTTGATGCGGAGGGTTACACACACACACACACACACACACCTTGAGCACAGCGGGCACCTTCGGCAGCACGGTGGCGTCGTGCTCGCACATGGCCGCCAGCGCGTTGATGCGGAGGGTTACACACACACACACACACACACACACCTTGAGCACAGCGGGCACCTTCGGCAGCACGGTGGCGTCGTGCTCGCACATGGCCGCCAGCGCGTTGATGCGGAGGGTTACACACACACACACACACACACACCTTGAGCACAGCGGGCACCTTCGGCAGCACGGTGGCGTCGTGCTCGCACATGGCCGCCAGCGCGTTGATGCGGAGGGTTACACACACACACACACACACACACACACACACCTTGAGCACAGCGGGCACCTTCGGCAGCACGGTGGCGTCGTGCTCGCACATGGCCGCCAGCGCGTTGATGCGGAGGGTTACACACACACACACACACACACACCTTGAGCACAGCGGGCACCTTCGGCAGCACGGTGGCGTCGTGCTCGCACATGGCCGCCAGCGCGTTGATGCGGAGGGTTACACACACACACACACACACACCTTGAGCACAGCGGGCACCTTCGGCAGCACGGTGGCGTCGTGCTCGCACATGGCCGCCAGTGCGTTGATGCGGAGGGTTACACACACACACACACACACACACACCTTGAGCACAGCGGGCACCTTCGGCAGCACGGTGGCGTCGTGCTCGCACATGGCCGCCAGCGCGTTGATGCGGAGGGTTACACACACACACACACACACACACACCTTGAGCACAGCGGGCACCTTCGGCAGCACGGTGGCGTCGTGCTCGCACATGGCCGCCAGCGCGTTGATGCGGAGGGTTACACACACACACACACACACACACCTTGAGCACAGCGGGCACCTTCGGCAGCACGGTGGCGTCGTGCTCGCACATGGCCGCCAGCGCGTTGATGCGGAGGGTTACACACACACACACACACACACACACACCTTGAGCACAGCGGGCACCTTCGGCAGCACGGTGGCGTCGTGCTCGCACATGGCCGCCAGCGCGTTGATGCGGAGGGTTACACACACACACACACACACACACCTTGAGCACAGCGGGCACCTTCGGCAGCACGGTGGCGTCGTGCTCGCACATGGCCGCCAGCGCGTTGATGCGGAGGGTTACACACACACACACACACACACACACACCTTGAGCACAGCGGGCACCTTCGGCAGCACAGTGGCGTCGTGCTCGCACATGGCCGCCAGCGCGTTGATGCGGAGGGTTACACACACACACACACACACACCTTGAGCACAGCGGGCACCTTCGGCAGCACGGTGGCGTCGTGCTCGCACATGGCCGCCAGCGCGTTGATGCGGAGGGTTACACACACACACACACACACACACACACCTTGAGCACAGCGGGCACCGTCGGCAGCACGGTGGCGTCGTGCTCGCACATGGCCGCCAGCGCGTTGATGCGGAGGGTTACACACACACACACACACACACACACCTTGAGCACAGCGGGCACCTTCGGCAGCACGGTGGCGTCGTGCTCGCACATGGCCGCCAGCGCGTTGATGCGGAGGGTTACACACACACACACACACACACACACCTTGAGCACAGCGGGCACCTTCGGCAGCACGGTGGCGTCGTGCTCGCACATGGCCGCCAGCGCGTTGATGCGGAGGGTTACACACACACACACACACACACACACCTTGAGCACAGCGGGCACCTTCGGCAGCACGGTGGCGTCGTGCTCGCACATGGCCGCCAGCGCGTTGATGCGGAGGGTTACACACACACACACACACACACACACACACACCTTGAGCACAGCGGGCACCTTCGGCAGCACGGTGGCGTCGGGCTCGCACATGGCCGCCAGCGCGTTGATGCGGAGGGTTACACACACACACACACACACACACCTTGAGCACAGCGGGCACCTTCGGCAGCACGGTGGCGTCGTGCTCGCACATGGCCGCCAGCGCGTTGATGCGGAGGGTTACACACACACACACACACACACACCTTGAGCACAGCGGGCACCTTCGGCAGCACGGTGGCGTCGTGCTCGCACATGGCCGCCAGCGCGTTGATGCGGAGGGTTACACACACACACACACACACACACCTTGAGCACAGCGGGCACCTTCGGCAGCACGGTGGCGTCGTGCTCGCACATGGCCGCCAGCGCGTTGATGCGGAGGGTTACACACACACACACACACACACACCTTGAGCACAGCGGGCACCTTCGGCAGCACGGTGGCGTCGTGCTCGCACATGGCCGCCAGCGCGTTGATGCGGAGGGTTACACACACACACACACACACACACACACCTTGAGCACAGCGGGCACCTTCGGCAGCACGGTGGCGTCGTGCTCGCACATGGCCGCCAGCGCGTTGATGCGGAGGGTTACACACACACACACCTTGAGCACAGCGGGCACCTTCGGCAGCACGGTGGCGTCGTGCTCGCACATGGCCGCCAGCGCGTTGATGCGGAGGGTTACACACACACACACACACACACACACACACCTTGAGCACAGCGGGCACCTTCGGCAGCACGGTGGCGTCGTGCTCGCACATGGCCGCCAGCGCGTTGATGCGGAGGGTTACACACACACACACACACACACACCTAGAGCACAGCGGGCACCTTCGGCAGCACGGTGGCGTCGTGCTCGCACATGGCCGCCAGCGCGTTGATGCGGAGGGTTACACACACACACACACACACACACACCATGAGCACAGCGGGCACCTTCGGCAGCACGGTGGCGTCGTGCTCGCACATGGCCGCCAGCGCGTTGATGCGGAGGGTTACACACACACACACACACACACACCTTGAGCACAGCGGGCACCTTCGGCAGCACGGTGGCGTCGTGCTCGCACATGGCTGCCAGCGCGTTGATGCGGAGGGTTACACACACACACACACACACACACCTTGAGCACAGCGGGCACCTTCGGCAGCACGGTGGCGTCGTGCTCGCACATGGCCGCCAGCGCGTTGATGCGGAGGGTTACACACACACACACACACACCTTGAGCACAGCGGGCACCTTCGGCAGCACGGTGGCGTCGTGCTCGCACATGGCCGCCAGCGCGTTGATGCGGAGGGTTACACACACACACACACACACACACACCTTGAGCACAGCGGGCACCTTCGGCAGCACGGTGGCGTCGTGCTCGCACATGGCCGCCAGCGCGTTGATGCGGAGGGTTACACACACACACACACACACACACACCTTGAGCACAGCGGGCACCTTCGGCAGCACGGTGGCGTCGTGCTCGCACATGGCCGCCAGCGCGTTGATGCGGAGGGTTACACACACACACACACACACACACCTTGAGCACAGCGGGCACCTTCGGCAGCACGGTGGCGTCGTGCTCGCACATGGCCGCCAGCGCGTTGATGCGGAGGGTTACACACACACACACACACACACACCTTGAGCACAGCGGGCACCTTCGGCAGCACGGTGGCGTCGTGCTCGCACATGGCCGCCAGCGCGTTGATGCGGAGGGTTACACACACACACACACACACACACACCTAGAGCACAGCGGGCACCTTCGGCAGCACGGTGGCGTCGTGCTCGCACATGGCCGCCAGCGCGTTGATGCGGAGGGTTACACACACACACACACACACACACCTTGAGCACAGCGGGCACCTTCGGCAGCACGGTGGCGTCGTGCTCGCACATGGCCGCCAGCGCGTTGATGCGGAGGGTTACACACACACACACACACACACACACCTTGAGCACAGCGGGCACCTTCGGCAGCACGGTGGCGTCGTGCTCGCACATGGCCGCCAGCGCGTTGATGCGGAGGGTTACACACACACACACACACACACACCTTGAGCACAGCGGGCACCTTCGGCAGCACGGTGGCGTCGTGCTCGCACATGGCCGCCAGCGCGTTGATGCGGAGGGTTACACACACACACACACACACACACACACACCTTGAGCACAGCGGGCACCTTCGGCAGCACGGTGGCGTCGTGCTCGCACATGGCCGCCAGCGCGTTGATGCGGAGGGTTACACACACACACACACACACACACCTTGAGCACAGCGGGCACCTTCGGCAGCACGGTGGCGTCGTGCTCGCACATGGCCGCCAGCGCGTTGATGCGGAGGGTTACACACACACACACACACACACACACACCTTGAGCACAGCGGGCACCTTCGGCAGCACGGTGGCGTCGTGCTCGCACATGGCCGCCAGCGCGTTGATGCGGAGGGTTACACACACACACACACACACACACACACACCTTGAGCACAGCGGGCACCTTCGGCAGCACGGTGGCGTCGTGCTCGCACATGGCCGCCAGCGCGTTGATGCGGAGGGTTACACACACACACACACACACACACCTTGAGCACAGCGGGCACCTTCGGCAGCACGGTGGCCTCGTGCTCGCACATGGCCGCCAGCGCGTTGATGCGGAGGGTTACACACACACACACACACACACCTTGAGCACAGCGGGCACCTTCGGCAGCACGGTGGCGTCGTGCTCGCACATGGCCGCCAGCGCGTTGATGCGGAGGGTTACACACACACACACACACACACACCTTGAGCACAGCGGGCACCTTCGGCAGCACGGTGGCGTCGTGCTCGCACATGGCCGCCAGCGCGTTGATGCGGAGGGTTACACACACACACACACACACACACACCTTGAGCACAGCGGGCACCTTCGGCAGCACGGTGGCGTCGTGCTCGCACATGGCCGCCAGCGCGTTGATGCGGAGGGTTACACACACACACACACACACACACACCTTGAGCACAGCGGGCACCTTCGGCAGCACGGTGGCGTCGTGCTCGCACATGGCCGCCAGCGCGTTGATGCGGAGGGTTACACACACACACACACACACACACCTTGAGCACAGCGGGCACCTTCGGCAGCACGGTGGCGTCGTGCTCGCACATGGCCGCCAGCGCGTTGATGCGGAGGGTTACACACACACACACACACACACACACCTTGAGCACAGCGGGCACCTTCGGCAGCACGGTGGCGTCGTGCTCGCACATGGCCGCCAGCGCGTTGATGCGGAGGGTTACACACACACACACACACACACACACCTTGAGCACAGCGGGCACCTTCGGCAGCACGGTGGCGTCGTGCTCGCACATGGCCGCCAGCGCGTTGATGCGGAGGGTTACACACACACACACACACACACACACCTTGAGCACAGCGGGCACCTTCGGCAGCACGGTGGCGTCGTGCTCGCACATGGCCGCCAGCGCGTTGATGCGGAGGGTTACACACACACACACACACACACACACACACCTTGAGCACAGCGGGCACCTTCGGCAGCACGGTGGCGTCGTGCTCGCACATGGCCGCCAGCGCGTTGATGCGGAGGGTTACACACACACACACACACACACACCTTGAGCACAGCGGGCACCTTCGGCAGCACGGTGGCGTCGTGCTCGCACATGGCCGCCAGCGCGTTGATGCGGAGGGTTACACACACACACACACACACACACACACCTTGAGCACAGCGGGCACCTTCGGCAGCACGGTGGCGTCGTGCTCGCACATGGCCGCCAGCGCGTTGATGCGGAGGGTTACACACACACACACACCTTGAGCACAGCGGGCACCTTCGGCAGCACGGTGGCGTCGTGCTCGCACATGGCCGCCAGCGCGTTGATGCGGAGGGTTACACACACACACACACACACACACACCTTGAGCACAGCGGGCACCTTCGGCAGCACGGTGGCGTCGTGCTCGCACATGGCCGCCAGCGCGTTGATGCGGAGGGTTACACACACACACACACACACACACACACCTTGAGCACAGCGGGCACCTTCGGCAGCACGGTGGCGTCGTGCTCGCACATGGCCGCCAGCGCGTTGATGCGGAGGGTTACACACACACACACACACACACACCTTGAGCACAGCGGGCACCTTCGGCAGCACGGTGGCGTCGTGCTCGCACATGGCCGCCAGCGCGTTGATGCGGAGGGTTACACACACACACACACACACACACACCTTGAGCACAGCGGGCACCTTCGGCAGCACGGTGGCGTCGTGCTCGCACATGGCCGCCAGCGCGTTGATGCGGAGGGTTACACACACACACACACACACACACACCTTGAGCACAGCGGGCACCTTCGGCAGCACGGTGGCGTCGTGCTCGCACATGGCCGCCAGCGCGTTGATGCGGAGGGTTACACACACACACACACACACACACCTTGAGCACAGCGGGCACCTTCGGCAGCACGGTGGCGTCGTGCTCGCACATGGCCGCCAGCGCGTTGATGCGGAGGGTTACACACACACACACACACACACACACCTTGAGCACAGCGGGCACCTTCGGCAGCACGGTGGCGTCGTGCTCGCACATGGCCGCCAGCGCGTTGATGCGGAGGGTTACACACACACACACACACACACACACACACCTTGAGCACAGCGGGCACCTTCGGCAGCACGGTGGCGTCGTGCTCGCACATGGCCGCCAGCGCGTTGATGCGGAGGGTTACACACACACACACACACACACACCTTGAGCACAGCGGGCACCTTCGGCAGCACGGTGGCGTCGTGCTCGCACATGGCCGCCAGCGCGTTGAGCGCCGCCCGCTGCGCCCGCGAGTCCCCGCGCGTGAAGCGCAGCAGCAGCCCGCGGTGCTTCTTCACGTCCGCCGCGATCGAGTTGGCGCGGACCAACACTTCGAACATCACCAGCGGCGCTTTCGATTTCACTTCCAACCTGGGACAAGGACAAGCCAGATCACGTTATCAGCCAAACAAGCATAAAGGCCTGCGCAGACGAGGGACTTTTGTCCGCCGACATAACCTAAAAGTCGCTGCGAATTCAACGAAAACTAAGGTTATTCTGCCCATGAAGCTATCTAGCGATTCATTACTCGCGAGACCTTCACGAATGGAATGACCGTCGATATACGTTGTATTCGCGGCGAAACTTACCACATTTAGGTTATGTCGGCGGACAAAAGTCCCTCGTCTGCGCAGGCCTTAAGTAGGGACGGTTACGAGTTAAAATTTAAGATATAAAAATTACTGGAAATTGACAAAAATCCCTTACAGCCTTTTTCAACTAGGATGATTCATGTGACGTTTCAAGTTTAACAGTTTTAGAGATGTACATTCTATCGATTTTTCTGAAAATCAATGTACCTACTTTTGGAGAAAATGCAATATATTTCACTACTTTTCCGGCCTCATGGAATCCGGTTGTTTAGGGAAACTTATAACATCCCACGTAAACATAAGGGGGGTAAGGGGTAATCGGAACAACATCTATCCGGCCCTATTGTCAACCTCACCTGCACGCGCCATATGGCGGCGGTTCTTAACCTTTTGGGCGCCACGCCATAAACGCATTCCTGTGTCCTGCACGCCAGAGCATAAAATTAAATAAAATACCTACGAAAAATATAGTGCTGCCAAGAGTCGATATATTGGTAACACACGGCGACCAGTTTTTGTTGTTTTTATATGCAATAAATACTTCTTATAATCTGGGATGTTTAATTTAATCTTGTCCCATCTTCCACTCTTTGTATATATGTACTTAGTACTTATATAAAAGCATGGCATTGAAAATAAAATGGTGGTAAGCAACAGCACTATTCTCTATAGTGATGTCTTCATTGTCACGACTGGACGACAACGGCACAGCAGCTGGCCATCCTTTATTGCCTCTTCTATAGAGATGTACCCGAGTCACACGCAATGTATCAATTTCGAAATCGATACCTAGAAAGACATCGATTAACCTTTTTAACCGACTTCAAAAAAGGAGGAGGTTCTCAATTCGGTTGGTATATTTTTATGTGTGTGTCTACAGCTTCCTCATACGACATAGAGAAATTCTAAGCATGCCATATTTTAGTGCATATTAGGAGCAATAAAAACGTGTCAGTGATATTTTAGGTGCAACCATAACTTCGTTACTAGGAGTTTTTTTTTGTGTGTTAGCTGGAGAAACGTGTCCCCAGCTGACACATGCCGTTTTAGGGCAAACCAGTGAGGTTAGGGCTTAAGACTATAGTCAGGAATTTAGTGCACAATAGGAGCAATGAGAACCAAAAAACTAACCGTCACACTCAAATACTGTTGAAACTACGATCATTAAAGTGTGTGTTAGCTGGAGACCCGTGTCTCTGGCTTACACACACCTGTATCTTCGTAATTATTTGAGGTAGGATTATGTTTTATACCTCAAATTTTTGAGTCGAA
The DNA here is from genome assembly GCA_910589605.1 of Chrysoteuchia culmella. NCBI lineage: Eukaryota > Metazoa > Arthropoda > Insecta > Lepidoptera > Crambidae > Chrysoteuchia > Chrysoteuchia culmella. The sequence goes on from OU342657.1 coordinate 1,043,004, forward strand.
TTGGAGCAGTAAGCTCCAAATTTTTCTAATCTCTAGCTCGAATAGTTTTTAAGCTACGAACCGATAAGCATGTGTAAGCTGGAGACACGCTACACGTTTTGAATCACTGTAACCGTATAAGTTAGAGTCTCGTATTAAGAATCAAATGATACCTTATAATAGGTGCACACGGCATGCAAAATTTCAAATCACTGGGCTTCTTAGTTTCAAAATTATAGGCAAAAAACTGGTTTCCTGCCAAAAAATTCAAAATAAATGGCTCAGACGCAGCTAAAGCGCGGTTGCCGTTCCGTGCGCTACACTGTTGCAATCGACTTTGAACCTAACGGCTGGTATTAATTCGAGTCACTTTAGTTTGCGCTTTCGATCGTTTTAATTTCTGTTTTGAGAATTACAGACCAGGAGCCGTCCGATATATCACGCTGATTACAAACCATTTATGGTAGTTACATAAAATTGAACTATCTGATTCTCTTATGAAGTAGTTTTTAAATGTTAGTGTTAGAAAATTCACAACATTTGTTGATATAGGGCATGGAAGATGGGCAATTTTCTATGGAACCTGGGCGTTAAACCAACAGAAATGGAACTACTATTTAGTACTTAGTACTAGAAAATATTTTCTTGTTTATTAACTATCATAAGCCCCCAGGTTTGCTAGAAAATAACCAGAGCGAAATACACTATCTGTACCTAACTATACTTTTTTCTCTCTTATTAATTCAGTGATCGGAATAGGCTGAGTATTTACCTATAGTTCATAAAACAAAGACAAAAGTCGGAGACTTCCTTAATACTATTTTTTTCCGGTAAAACTGGGAATTTAATTAGGCGAACTTTAACACCTTATTATTAATATTCAAATTATAAATGCTTTTCGTTTTGACACAACTGCTCAAAAATAATTAGAATGTTTTCATGGTTCACGTGATTTTAATTTCCTAAAATTTCATTAATATTCACCATAACCAGTGATCGAATAAAGTTAATTTTTGGCTGAAAAATTGTGGAAGCAGCATCTTAAAACATTTTGTTTTTTTTATATTAATCCCAGGATTCCAAAAAATTCGGGAATGCAAAAGTAGTCGGTAACATAGTGTGGAAACAACTACTTTAGCATTATGGTACTTATTATAAAATAATCCGGGACTCGCGATCCAGGTGTTGCAAAAGGGGTTACATATTCGTATTTTAGTACTTTTATAAAAAAAACTGTCGTCTCTGGAATTTCGCCGGCCACTGCCGCGGCACACTCGCTTTTCTAGCTCGATTCGCGCGTCTTTTTGTCACAGTTCTAACCTAATCTAATCTAGAGGTACCTTAAGTACTGTGGAGATCATACATGTCTCTGAACTACAAGGTATCCGCAACACCGCCGTTGCTGGCTGGTTTTGTTTTTAATAAAATTAAGCAAGAGAGGCCCGTCGTGCGTAGATATGAACAATTGCCATGTCAAATAAATATTTTAAAATATTGTAAAATAATAATATAATTGCTGAATATAGAAACAGTATTGAAGTCCTCCGCTGCTCTTCTATATTTTTTTATATATCTCGGAAACGGTGCATCGTAGCACAAAAATAAGGTATTTTTCGACCCCCTACGTAACCCATAAAACCCCCTTCCAGCATCAAATATCAATAATAATAATATCAATAATATCGATCGATTTTGTATGGCAAGCGACTTATCCAAATTTTAGAGTGAAATTACTATGGAAACTGCCCCCTAATTGTCTAATTTCAAAATCTATCACAATCCCTTTCAGAGTTATTGTGATTGTGTTATTTTCGTCTGCCACGTTTGCTTAGACAGTTCAATTTCGTTTATTCCATACCTTTCAAAACGCGTCCCGATCACAATCCCTTTCAATTGTCAAATAGTGATGGCCTGAAGTATGTAAATATCTTTGAAATGACGACGGCTACGAATCGTAAATCATGTACGATTCGTAGCACAAAAATAAGGAATTTTTTGACCCCCTACGTAACCCATAAAACCCCCTTTCAGTTTCAATTGACATGATAAAAAGTCCAAAAGAACAAGCTCAAAATTTCTTCAAGTCCAGGGGGCTAATTGTCTAATTTTAAAATCTATCGCAATCCCTTTCAATTCGTCATTTCAAAGATATTTAAATACTTCAGGCTATCACTATTTGACATTTGAAAGGGATTGTGATCGGGACGCGTTTTGAAAGGTATGGAATAAACAAAATTGAACTGTCAAAGCAAATGTGGCAGAGAAAATAACACAATCAAAATAACTCTGAAAGGGATTGTGATAGATTTTGAAATTAGACAATTAGGGGGCAGTTTCCATAGTAATTTCACTCTAATATTTGGATAAGTCGCTTGCCATACAAAATCGATCGATATTAATGATATTATTATTATTATTATAATTGATATTTGATGCTGGAAGGGGGTTTTATGGGTTACGTAGGGGGTCGAAAAATACCTTATTTTTGTGCTACGATGCACCGTTTCCGAGATATATAAAAAATATAGAAGAGCAGCGGAGGACTTCGATACTGTTTTTATATTCAGCAATTATATTATTATTTTACAATATTTTAAAATATTTATTTGACATGGCAATTGTTCATATGTACGCACGACGGGCTCTCTTGCTTAATTTTATTAAAAACAAAACCAGCCAGCAACGGCGGTGTTGCGGCCTCCTTGTAGTGCGGAGACATGTATGATCTCCACAGTACTTAAGGTACCTCTAGATTAGATTAGGTTAGAACTGTGACAAAAAGACGCGCGAATCGAGCTAGAAAAGCGAGTGTGCCGCGGCAGTGGCCGGCGAAATTCCAGAGACGACAGTTTTTTTTATAAAAGTACTAAAATACGAATATGTAACCCCTTTTGCAACACCTGGATCGCGAGTCCCGGATTATTTTATAATAAGTACCATAATGCTAAAGTCGTTGTTTCCACACTATGTTATCGACTACTTTTGCATTCCCGAAATTTTTGGAATCCTGGGATTAATATTAAAAAAACAAAATGTTTTAAGATGCTGCTTCCACAATTTTTCAGCCAAAAATTAACTTTATCTGATCACTGGTTATGGTGAATATTAATAAAATTTTAGGAAATTAAAATCACGTGAACCATGAAAACATTCTAATTATTTTTAAATATTTGTGTCAAAACGAAAAGCATTTATAATTTAAATATTAATAATAAGGGGTTAAAGTTCGCCTAATTATCGATTTTTGTCTTTGTTCTATGAACTATAGGTAAATATACTCAGCCTATTCCGATCACTGAATTAATAAGAGAGAAAAAAGTATAGTTAGGTACAGAATTTATAATAGTGTATTTCGCTCTGGTTATTTTCAAGCAAACCTGGGGGCTTATGACAGTTAATAAACAAGAAAATATTTTCTAGTACTAAGTACTAAATAGTAGTTCCATTTCTGTTGGTTTAACGCCCAGGTTCCATAGAAAATTGCCCATCTTCCATGCTATATCAACAAATGTTGTGAATTTTCTAACACTAACATTTAAAAACTACTTCATAAGAGAATCAGATAGTTCAATTATAAGTAACTACCATAGATGGTTTGTAATCAGCGTAGATATATCGGACGGCTCCTGGTCTGAAATTCTCAAAACAGAAATTAAAACGATCGAAAGCGCAAACTAAAGTGACTCGAATTAATACCAGCCGTTAGGTTCAAAGTCGATTGCAGCAGTGTAGCGCACGGAAAGGCAACCGCGCTATAGCTGCGTCCGAGCCATTTATTTTGAATTTTTTGGCGGGAAACCAGTTTTTTGCCTATAATTTTGAAACTAAGAAGTCCAGTGATTTGAAATTTTGCATGCCGTGTGCACCTATTATAAGGTATCATTTGATTCTTAATACGAGACTCTATCTTATACGGTTACAGTGATTCAAAACGTGTAGCGTGTCTCCAGCTTACACATGCTTATCGGTTCGTAGCTTAAAAACTATTCGAGCTAGAGTTTAGAAAAATTTGGAGCTTACTGCTCCAATTCGACTCAAAAATTTGAGGTATAAAACATAATCCTACCTCAAATAATTACGAAGATACAGGTGTGTGTAAGCCAGAGACACGGGTCTCCAGCTAACACACACTTTAATGATCGTAGTTTCAACAGTATTTGAGTGTGACGGTTAGTTTTTTTGGTTCTCATTGCTCCTATTGTGCACTAAATTTCTGACTATAGTCTAAAGCCCTAACCTCACTGGTTTGCCTTAAAACGGCATGTGTCAGCTGGGGACACGTTTCTCCAGCTAACACACAAAAAAAAACTCCTAGTAACGAAGTTATGGTTGCACCTAAAATATCACTGACACGCTTTGATTGCTCCTAATATGCACAAAAAAATGGCATGCTTAGAATTTCTCTGTCTTATGAGGAAGCTGTAGACACACACATTATATTTTTTTAGTATAAATAAACTAACCTAACCTGAAACGTCTGTTAGTTTGTTGCTTCCTCTCTTCTGTTTTTTTTCTAAAACTTTTGAGAGAAAAAAAATTACAAGTACAAAGTCAAACTCGGACTTGACCATTTTCGATAAGTACATCGGATAGTTCCTAAATACCTCCGGGGTTTTATAAAGGGGATAAAAAATTTCATTATATTTTACCTACGACGCACGGTTTTCGAGATATTTTCATTTTTATATAATTTTATATTTGAAAATTTACAAGTCTTTGCTGCATACTAAATCAGTAAAAAAAAAAACTGTCCTGCGCCCCCTTTGCGACACAAGGTGGAGAAAAAACGAAAAATATTTTAAGTCCAAAATCCATACAAAATTGTTTCGAAATTTTTCTATGGCCTGGCTCCATACTAAAAATGTAAAAAAAAAATTAAGTCCCATCTTCATATAAAAACTGATAGATTTTTTTTTAAGTCCAAGTCCAAAATCCATACAAAATTGTTTCGAAATTTTTCTATGGCCTGGCTCAATACTAAAAATGTTAAAAAAAAATTAAGTCCCATCTTCATATAAAAACTGATTGAAATTTTTTTAAGTCCTGCACCCCCTTTGCGACACCCTAATCAAATCTTCTTCAATAATGGAATCAGATTCCGAAAATTCGTCGTCATCATCGACGCCTTCCAAAATGCGAAGAAGTTCAATTGAATCGCTCATGTTGCACTGCACTACTTTCCTCACTATGCGCTTATGACGTCATCAGGCTATCGTCTATCCGTGACCACGGCGCTCAGAGAACTGATTATTGATGGCGCGCTAGGGGTGCGCCAGAGTTGGCATATTGGATTTATTAGGTGAAGTTGATTTGACGATTATTTATTCATGTAGCTGAGCTACGGTACGCTATGGTAGTGTTATTTTTCTTACATTTCATTTTATTAAAATAGCAATTATAATAAAATAAAATAACACATTTTAGTTGAATTTTGAATAGGTAATTTACAATAAAACTACCTTCCGCAGTACAGCACTAGCGGTCAAGAGTAGACGACTTTGGCGTGTTGGACATAGTATTTGTTTAGATAAAAAAACCATGTTTTATAGTTCAATATTTCTCAGTTCTTATGGCTCTAAGAGACTTGTTTTTATACTCATATGTTGCAGGGATATTCTTTATTGCCGAATAAAGAAAAAAAAATACCAGTTATAGTTTTTCAACACATTTATTTAATATTTTTGTAAGCCGGGTTTTTTGTCAACTATAGATGTCGTTGGCGCACCGGGCCCGCAGGTGCTGGTCTAGTATAGACGACTTTGGCGCTCAAAAGGTTAAACCGTGGTACCCCCTGCTAGAGAACCAACGAGGCACTGGCGACCGAGTCAATGGTGGTATAACCATTCCCTGCTGGACAACCAGTAGAAGAGGCTACAGAGGCCTTGAGATTTAAATACTCTCAAAAACTACTGACAGTGGAAAGCAAAGGGAAACTACCACTGATTATTTTCCCTAGTTTGGTCAGCTCTGACCGTACCTACCATGACAGAAAGTTCAAAGAAAAAGGCCCCGAGTTCCCAGCGTCCCTTAAATGGGACAGGGGTGCTAAGAATCCCTGGGAGGAAAGTAAATGAGGATGGAATTAAAGTAGCTACAAGTAAGTGAAAACCAATTTGGATTTAGAGCGGGAATGGGAACCAGAGAGGCGCAATTTGCACTAAACGTTTTAGTACAGAAGTGCAGAGATATGCAAAGTGACGTCTATATGTGCTTTATAGACTACGAAAAAGCGTTTGACCGTGTTCAGCACGAGGTACTCTTAAAAGAATTACAACGTATACGTCTAGACGGCAAGGATATCCGCATCATAAGAAATCTGTACTGGAACCAAACGGCAACTTTGAGAGTAGATGGAGAGGAAACCAATCCCGTTGACATACAAAGAGGCGTCAGACAAGGCTGCATTGTTCAACGTTTATTCTGAAGCCATAATGAAGGAAGCACTCCGTGAATCATCTGCCGGGATAATCATTAACGGCCAAATAGTCAACAACTTGCGCTATGCTGATGACACAGTCCTCATTGCTGACAGTGAAGAAGATTTGCAGGAAATCGTGAGCAGGGTTGCATTGTGCAGTAGAAATGCGGGACTAAATATGAATGTCAAGAAGACCAAGACAATGGCAGTATTAAAGGAGCCCAAACACCTTTCAATCCTTGTTGATAATCAACCTCTCGAGAGAGTCGACAAGTATAAATACCTTGGTTCGTGGCTGACTGAGTCGTGGGAAAGTGAGACGGAGATCCGAACACGTATTGAAATAGCCCGAGCAGCTTTCGAAAGGATGAAGAAAGTATTGTTGTTGACGTAATTAAGTTAGATCAGTATAAATGTCAAACATATTGTAGCATGCAGTTAGTAGCAAAAATAAATTCATTGAAGACAGACGTTTTTTACTTGTGCGAAATCCACGCAATCTAAAATAGACCTTATACCAATTAACATATGGTCGACATCGAGCCGGATCATAAAGTTGTTTACGTAAATGCATCGAGCGCCGGGCCGTCCTGGAGAACAATAGGACCCCGCATTCCACAGCGATAAGAAGCGACTCGATCATTTTTTTGTGCAGTTATAAACTATTCAATACACAAATAAGTAAAAATTATCAAGCTATCGAAGAGAACATTGTTTATTTGTGTAAAATAACATTGCGTGATTAACATTAACGTTATTAGTGGTATATAAAGTGACGAACAATAGCTACTATGGAACAAATACAAAGTGTTTTAGAAAGTACGACGGAATTACTTAAGAAAACCCAAATAAACTTAAAAAAGTGTCCGAAATCAAGACTTACAACGGGTTACATACAAACACGTATTCAATGCATCGAAGAATACTGGGCTAACTACAAACAAGCTCACACGGAATTAGTGAAAATGACTACGCGGGAACAACGCGGTGCTATGCCTTATTTTTTAAAAGAAGAATACTATGCTCAAGAAGACTTGTACTTAACAATGCTTGCCGACCTGAGAGATTTACTGGTAGTAAACGCGCAATCCGTTTCATCACCAAAGTCTACCACCTCATTGGAAGTACAAGGACACGCACAAGTGAAGTTACCGCGCATACAACTCCCTGCTTTTTCTGGAAATTATGAAGAGTGGCCCACGTATAATGACTTATTCCTCTCCTTAGTACATAACAACTCGTCACTTACCAACGTTCAGAAGCTCCATTATCTCAAGACAAGTATTACTGGCGAAGCAGCAGCATTACTTAAGCACATTCAAGTAACAGATTCGAATTATTGTCAAGCATGGGACATACTGAAAAAACGTTTTGGAAATAAACGTTTAATTGTGAATTCCTTATTAAAACGATTGTTTGCTCAAAGAAAATGTACGTCACAGACATCAGCTCAGATAAAGTGTTTATTGGACACCACCAACGAAATCATGAATAGTCTGCAAAACCTTGGCGTATCAACGGGCTCTTGGGATCCAATAATAGTATTTCTGATCGTGCAGAAGCTGGACTCAGAGTCACATAAGGAGTGGGAACAAAATGCTTACACTGAAAATAAGGAAGAACTGTCTAAGTGGGAAGACTTGAAGAAGTTTCTAGAATCGAAGTTTCAAACCTTAGAACTTATCACACCGCCTTCAGCACCTAGAGAGAGGACAACAGCACGAGAACGAGTATTCCATGTTTCTACGTCCGAAAAATGCTGTACTATGTGTAAAGACAATCACACTCTAAGCCGCTGTAAAGTTTTTTCGAAAATGCAACCTTCTGAACGAAATCTATACGTACAAAGTAATAAACTCTGTTTCAATTGCTTGGCCCCAGGGCATTCGGCGTTCAGATGTCGTGTGCCAATGTCCTGTCGTGTGTGTAGAAAACGCCATCACTCCCTTCTTCACCAAGCGAGTAATACAGATGCATCGGCGTCGTCACCTCCACCAGAACCTATGCAAGCGACGTCATCATCCCAAGCTCAAGCAACTGTGGAAGAAAAGTCTGTTCATACTACAATGGCGAAATCTAACAAAGAAGATGAGCGTACAGTCTGTTTACTGGCAACAGCAGTAGTGATATTACGAGGAGAGCATGGACACACTACTGTACTCAAGGCGCTCATCGATTCAGGGTCGCAAGCATGTTTTATCAGCGAGAAAGCTGTTCAAGCACTTAAACTAGAACGAAAGCAAGTAAATCTTATCGTTACGGGTATGGAATCCATGAAGGTACCTGTAAAGCAAGAGGTCAAATTTCAAGTTATGTCACGATGGGAACCTAATTTCGAGTTACCTATACAAGCCTACGTGATGTCCAAGCATTTGACTACCAACTTACCTTCAAATACGAAGCTCCTGAATGACTGGCCGCATCTGAAAGGTCTCAATTTAGCAGATCCAAATTTTTGTGTATCTGGAACCATGGACTTGCTATTGGGCGTAGATGAATATGCGAAAATAATACAACCAGGACTAATCAAAGGTCCCCCAGGTACTCCTTGTGCTCAGAAAACCAACCTGGGATGGATCGTGATGGGAGGCATGAATATAAAAGTTAACACACGTGAGAAGTCCTTGATGGCCATGACAGAAGACACGAACATAGAAGATTTACTAAAAGCAATGTGGGAAATAGATACTGATACGAAAAGAAAACTTACCAAAGAAGAGCAGCTATGTGAAGATATATATGAAAAGACACATATTAGAAATGAGAACGGAAGATATGCAGTGAAGTTACCCTTTAAAACAGAAACGCCAATCGCACCTGATGGAAATACAAGAGAGGTAGCTTTAAGGAGATTCATGCAGCTAGAAAGAAGATTTGATAGAAATTCAGAACTGAAAGAAAAATATACAAAGGTGATAGAAGAATACAAAGAATTGGGTCATATAGAAGAAGTACCTGTGGAAGAAATAGAAAATAGATCAGTGTACTTACCTCATCACGCCGTCATCCGCCAGGACAAGGAGTCAACCCAAACACGCGTAGTATTCGACGCTTCCTGCAAAGGTTCCAACGGAGTCTCCTTAAACGACGAACTCTTACCTGGGCCGGTGTTACAAGATGACCTGAGAAACATAATTATGAGGTGGCGTTGTCACGCTGTAGCTTTTGTGTCAGACATAACAAAAATGTATCGAATGATATTGATGCAAAAAGAAGATACTGATTACCAAAGAATCCTATGGAGAAGTGATCCTACAGATGATATTAAAGATTATAGACTTCTGACTGTAACATTCGGAACAGCTTCAGCCCCGTATCTTGCCATCAAAACACTCCAACAGCTGGTCGCAGACGAAGGTGTTCACTATCCTGCAGCTTCTGAAATATTAAAAGAACAATTTTATATTGATGATTGCATGTCTAGTTGTGATAGCGTCTCAGAGGCAGTTCTAGTCAGCCAAGAACTCAGAGAACTTTTGCATCGTGGTGGTTTTGAACTTAAGAAATGGGCTTCCAACAGTGCCGAATTTATGCGAAGTATAAAACCAAATGAGAGGTCGTCAAAAGCACATATAGATTTGGAAATGAATGGGGTCATCAAAGCACTTGGTATTCAGTGGAATTTAAGTGAAGATCAATTTGAATACAACTTAAACTTACCTCCAATGAATAATAAAGTTACCAAACGAAGCATCCTCTCAGATATACAGAAGTTATTTGACCCATTAGCTTGGATAGCTCCATGTACCGTGTTAGCAAAAATTCTAATTCAAAAACTGTGGCTAGAAAAGGTGAATTGGGATGAGCACCTCAACGATCCATTAGTAAAAGAATGGGTAGAAATTCGCTCAGACCTTGAAAATGTAAATGAGATCCACATTGACAGATGGATAGGAATAACAAATGCAAACAAAGGCACTGTAGAACTTCATGGTTTCAGTGACGCCTCAGAGCAGGCCTACGCTTCAGTGGTATATTGTCGTATTAAAAGCCAAGATGGTTCATACAAGACGTCCCTCATCGCTGCGAGAACCAGAGTAGCTCCACTTAAAACTCTGTCGTTACCACGTCTTGAACTCTGTGGAGCATTGCTTGCCTCTAGATTGCTAAAACAAGTTGCAACAGCGATGAAAATACCACCTTCACAAGTGTTTGCATGGACGGATTCATCTATCGTCATATCATGGTTATTTGGAGAACCGGGGCGATGGAAGACGTTTGTCGCCAACCGCGTTGTTGAAATTACATCCACCGTCAACAGTAGCCAGTGGCATCATGTCCAATCATCTGACAATCCTGCAGACATAGCGTCCAGAGGAATGTTTGTAAAAGACTTAATGAAATGTGATCTTTGGTGGAAGGGACCAGAATGGTTGTCAAAAGAAAGCATAGAATTTACAAGACCAAACATCACACCCACTGAATTAGAAATGAAAAAAAGAACAATACAAACATTAACGCTAACAAATTGTACAGAAGAAGAAAGAGGAAAGGAGTTATCCAAGAGGTTTGAAGAATTTAACACATTAAATGAGTTGGAAAGAACGATATCATACTGTAAGAGATTTTTAAATTACAAGAAAAATAATAAAAAAGAAATTATCGGTGAAAACATTAGTACTGAAGAAATGGAAGAAGCATTAAACATTTGTATAAAGAAGGTACAAGAAGAAGAATTCAATGAAGAGATTCTTTCGTTAAAGACAAAGAAACAAGTTAAAAGAACAAGCAAACTTAAAACATTAGATCCATATTTGGATGAAGAAGGAACCCTCAGGGTGGGCGGAAGACTACGAAATGCAAATTTAGAAGAAAATAGTAAGCACCCAATCATATTGGGCAGAAACAATAACTTAATTCCACTCATCATCGCTGAAGCTCACACCAGAACCTTGCATGGAGGAATTCAGCTGGTGTTATGCCATCTACGTTCCAAATACTGGATACTTGGTGCTAAGAGCCTGGTTAAAAGACATATTCACCGATGTCTGATATGTGCCAAGCAAAATGCAAAGGTCAGAACGCAAGTCATGGGAGATTTGCCTTCAGTACGTGTGACACCAGCACGACCATTTATAAATGCAGGTGTAGATTTCGCCGGTCCATATCAGATCCTATGGAGTAAAGGCCGAGGAGCTAAAACGCATAAGGCATACATCGCTATTTTTATTTGTATGTCAACCAAGGCGATTCATTTAGAGTTGGTTGGAGATATGACATCTGAAGCATTCGTTGGAGCATTTAAAAGGTTTTCTGCCAGGAGAGGCAAATGTGCTCATATTTGGAGCGACCAGGGCAGAAATTTTGTTGGTGCGAACAAGGAGCTGACAGACGCCTGGAAGGCAGCATGTTTAGAGTTTGAAGGAGAAATTACTGACAAATTGGCAAACGACGGCACTCAGTGGCATTTCATCCCGGCCTACTCGCCTAATTTCGGAGGACTCTGGGAGGCCGGAGTGAAATCTATCAAGCACCACTTGAAAAGGATCCTGACAGCAAACTTGACGTTTGAAGAAATGTCAACAGTGCTCTGCAGCATCGAAGCCTGTCTAAATTCACGTCCCCTGTGCCCAATTGATCTATCCGATGAAAAGACAGAACCATTAACTCCTGGCCATTTTCTCATTGGAGAAGCACCTATTTCAGTACCAAGTCCGAGCCTGAGAGATGCAAAAATTGGATACTTGACACGTTGGCAATATACTCAAAAATTAGTCAATGATTTTTGGTCTCGGTGGCAAAAAGAGTATTTGTCTCGTCTCCAACAACGACCTAAGTGGCTTAAAAGAGAAAATGAATTTAAGACGGGAGACATCGTCTTGATTAAGCAAGATAATCTTCCTCCAGGAAAATGGGCCCTAGGTCGCATAACTGACAAACACCCAGGGCCAGATGGACTGACAAGAGTGTATAGTGTTAAAAGTGGTGATTCCATAGTTAAAAGATGTGTCACTAAATTATGTGCATTACCTGTTGATACATGTTGATGTGTTTGCCCACCTTAGATACTTTGTTTATAAAATTAGAAAATTGCCAATTATGATGTGGTACTTACCAAATTATGTTAACTTAAATTAAAAAATCCTAATATTATCAATGTATAACTAGATTAAGAAGTTCTTTGTTTGAAAGGACTATACTAGTCCTTTGGTGGGCGGTTTATGTTGACGTAATTAAGTTAGATCAGTATAAATGTCAAACATATTGTAGCATGCAGTTAGTAGCAAAAATAAATTCATTGAAGACAGACGTTTTTTACTTGTGCGAAATCCACGCAATCTAAAATAGACCTTATACCAATTAACAATTGTGCTGTAGAGAACTCTCCATCAAACTGCGAACAAGGATTCTCCAATGCTACGTCTGGCCTCTTGTACTATACGGTTCTGAGGCATGGACCTTGAAGGAAGACCTTCGAAAGAAACTAGAGGCGTTTGAGATGTGGACTTACCGCAGAATGCTACGCATAAGTTGGACAGACCATATTACCAACGTTGATGTTCTAAGGCGCATGGGTAAAAAGATGGAGCTGGTTAGGACCATTAAAATAAGAAAAGTCACATATCTTGGTCACATCCTGAGGAATCCACAGTATCGTCTTCTCCAAACCATCATGATGGGGAAGATTGCTGGAAAGCGCAGAGTGGGAGGACGCAAAATGTCATGGCTTCGAAACATCCGCCAGTGGACCGGAGTTAGGACAGTGGAACAGTTGTTCAGACTCGCCATGGACAAAGCCAAATTCAAGGAGCTGACGGCCAACCTTCAATGATGAAGCGGCACTTTAAGAAGAAGTAAACATAATATAGGATAAAAAGTATTGTATATTCTAATCTATGTGATAAAATAAAACATTAAGCTGTCAATATTAATGTCAGCCGAAACATTTAATTTGTAGCATCATGTTGAAAATTTTAAGTATCTTCTTTTTCACTGTTATCGACAAACGAACAGCGGCAGTTGTCGATTCTGTTGTCACATACCCACCCTGTGCCGAATCGCACATTGCAGTACAAAAAAATGAAATATTTTCTATCGTCTTCAATTAAAATATGATTAGACACAGATATTATATAATTTCTGAAAAACATTTTTTGACATAAGTAGTATACACGATTCTAAAAATTTCGTTGCGTCCTAGCTGAAAAAGACTATGTAAAACGTGATATGTTTTGTAAATATTTTTCCTCTCACAAAATGTGATACGACAAGTAAGAATTATGGCTGGCACTATTAGCTAATGTCGTGGAGCTTTTTCTGAGCTGTATGATTTGAACTTTTTATTTATTTTTAATTACCAAAAATATCGAGGCAACACAGCTCTAATTTATTAATTTGAAGTCAAGCTACAATGGCCCAAAGATAAATACCTTAAAACTAAACATAGATCAAGTATAAAATAATAATTAGACTAAACTAATGTAAGCCTATCTTTTAGTGAGGATAGGTTATTGAAATCTGTGTGGTTATAGTGTCGTGTGGTACACATGCACATACCTCTCAGCCTCGTGCAGGATGTCCCCGACGGCGCGCGGTGCAGCGACGGCGCCGGCATCAGCGCGCTGCTTCAGGTACGAGTAGAACAGATCCATGCGCTGCTTCTCGTTCTGCTGCTGTCGTCTGATGCTAGTCTAGTGTATGTGTGGTAGTATAGTGTCGTGTGGTACACATGCACATACCTCTCAGCCTCGTGCAGGATGTCCCCGACGGCGCGCGGTGCAGCGACGGCGCCGGCATCAGCGCGCTGCTTCAGGTACGAATAGAACAGATCCATGCGCTGCTTCTCGTTCTGCTGCTGTCGTCTGATGCTAGTCTAGTGTATGTGTGGTAGTATAGTGTCGTGTGGTACACATGCACATACCTCTCAGCCTCGTGCAGGATGTCCCCGACGGCGCGCGGTGCAGCGACGGCGCCGGCATCAGCGCGCTGCTTCAGGTACGAGTAGAACAGATCCATGCGCTGCTTCTCGTTCTGCTGCTGTCGTCTGATGCTAGTCTAGTGTATGTGTGGTAGTATAGTGTCGTGTGGTACACATGCACATACCTCTCAGCCTCGTGCAGGATGTCCCCGACGGCGCGCGGTGCAGCGACGGCGCCGGCATCAGCGCGCTGCTTCAGGTACGAATAGAACAGATCCATGCGCTGCTTCTCGTTCTGCTGCTGTCGTCTGATGCTAGTCTAGTGTATGTGTGGTAGTATAGTGTCGTGTGGTACACATGCACATACCTCTCAGCCTCGTGCAGGATGTCCCCGACGGCGCGCGGTGCAGCGACGGCGCCGGCATCAGCGCGCTGCTTCAGGTACGAGTAGAACAGATCCATGCGCTGCTTCTCGTTCTGCTGCTGTCGTCTGATGCTAGTCTAGTGTATGTGTGGTAGTATAGTGTCGTGTGGTACACATGCACATACCTCTCAGCCTCGTGCAGGATGTCCCCGACGGCGCGCGGTGCAGCGACGGCGCCGGCATCAGCGCGCTGCTTCAGGTACGAGTAGAACAGATCCATGCGCTGCTTCTCGTGCTGCTGCTGTCGTCTGATGCTAGTCTAGTGTATGTGTGGTAGTATAGTGTCGTGTGGTACACATGCACATACCTCTCAGCCTCGTGCAGGATGTCCCCGACGGCGCGCGGTGCAGCGACGGCGCCGGCATCAGCGCGCTGCTTCAGGTACGAGTAGAACAGATCCATGCGCTGCTTCTCGTTCTGCTGCTGTCGTCTGATGCTAGTCTAGTGTATGTGTGGTAGTATAGTGTCGTGTGGTACACATGCACATACCTCTCAGCCTCGTGCAGGATGTCCCCGACGGCGCGCGGTGCAGCGACGGCGCCGGCATCAGCGCGCTGCTTCAGGTACGAGTAGAACAGATCCATGCGCTGCTTCTCGTTCTGCTGCTGTCGTCTGATGCTAGTCTAGTGTATGTGTGGTAGTATAGTGTCGTGTGGTACACATGCACATACCTCTCAGCCTCGTGCAGGATGTCCCCGACGGCGCGCGGTGCAGCGACGGCGCCGGCATCAGCGCGCTGCTTCAGGTACGAGTAGAACAGATCCATGCGCTGCTTCTCGTTCTGCTGCTGTCGTCTGATGCTAGTCTAGTGTATGTGTGGTAGTATAGTGTCGTGTGGTACACATGCACATACCTCTCAGCCTCGTGCAGGATGTCCCCGACGGCGCGCGGTGCAGCGACGGCGCCGGCATCAGCGCGCTGCTTCAGGTACGAGTAGAACAGATCCATGCGCTGCTTCTCGTTCTGCTGCTGTCGTCTGATGCTAGTCTAGTGTATGTGTGGTAGTATAGTGTCGTGTGGTACACATGCACATACCTCTCAGCCTCGTGCAGGATGTCCCCGACGGCGCGCGGTGCAGCGACGGCGCCGGCATCAGCGCGCTGCTTCAGGTACGAGTAGAACAGATCCATGCGCTGCTTCTCGTTCTGCTGCTGTCGTCTGATGCTAGTCTAGTGTATGTGTGGTAGTATAGTGTCGTGTGGTACACATGCACATACCTCTCAGCCTCGTGCAGGATGTCCCCGACGGCGCGCGGTGCAGCGACGGCGCCGGCATCAGCGCGCTGCTTCAGGTACGAGTAGAACAGATCCATGCGCTGCTTCTCGTTCTGCTGCTGTCGTCTGATGCTAGTCTAGTGTATGTGTGGTAGTATAGTGTCGTGTGGTACACATGCACATACCTCTCAGCCTCGTGCAGGATGTCCCCGACGGCGCGCGGTGCAGCGACGGCGCCGGCATCAGCGCGCTGCTTCAGGTACGAGTAGAACAGATCCATGCGCTGCTTCTCGTTCTGCTGCTGTCGTCTGATGCTAGTCTAGTGTATGTGTGGTAGTATAGTGTCGTGTGGTACACATGCACATACCTCTCAGCCTCGTGCAGGATGTCCCCGACGGCGCGCGGTGCAGCGACGGCGCCGGCATCAGCGCGCTGCTTCAGGTACGAGTAGAACAGATCCATGCGCTGCTTCTCGTTCTGCTGCTGTCGTCTGATGCTAGTCTAGTGTATGTGTGGTAGTATAGTGTCGTGTGGTACACATGCACATACCTCTCAGCCTCGTGCAGGATGTCCCCGACGGCGCGCGGTGCAGCGACGGCGCCGGCATCAGCGCGCTGCTTCAGGTACGAGTAGAACAGATCCATGCGCTGCTTCTCGTTCTTCTCGCTGTCTTCCGACAGTGTCATGCACTTCGCGCCGTCCGTTAGATCTAGGGATGTTATTGTTAACGATGAATTAAATTCAATATCATTTATTCAGTCTAGGCTGTTACAAGCAATTGTGAAAGTCAAAGAAGCTACGCCATCGGTTCACAAACAGGGCTGGAGACCTTGTAACGAGAAGAACCGGCAATAAACTCGTCAAGGGCTGTTTTTTTCTCCCTGTTTTATTTCATACAGAGTCGTCAAATTGAAAAGTGATCTTAACATATCAGTATGATCAATTTCCATGACAAAAAGAAAATACTAATTTTAATATTACATTCTATAGTTATTGTAACCGTAAACAAAGTGAAGAACGATAGTCGATTAACTTCAATAAATATAATATTCGTTGTAATTTAAGAGCCTCATCAGCATCACACTATCGAATTGAAGTTGTAGTTTTAGCTTGAACGGAAATTAATAAATAACGCTGAATGTACGTCACGTACGAGAAAAATATAGCGTTTTCTATGATTAAATTACAAAAGTGCGGATATAGTTTTGTTTCAAACACCTAACCCACAACCTAAAGTCTGTTTTTTCTTACTTGTCTTAAAATGTAAACAATCTTTACATGACTTTTTACAGGTTTCCTTAGAACATAAAGCAAAGAAAGATGTTACAAAATTATCTTTGTACTCAATAGTTGTTTTGTCATGAAAGTGTAACGGTTCTAAAAACCGCACACTAATCTTAATCTAATACTTACTTTTAACTAAATTAAATCAATAACCATTCACTTCACCATTCTAACTTTGTTTTGATAAAACTATACGTAACGTAAACATCTATACTAATATTGTATATATAAAGCTGAAGAGTTTGTTTGTTTGAACGCGCTAATCTCAGGAACTACTGAAGCGATTTAGAAAATTCTTAGACCATTAGAAGACTACATTTCTCCCGAGTGACATAGGCTATATTTTATCCCGATATTCTCACGGGAACGGGCACCACGCGGGTAAAACCGCGATGATCCGCTAGTATATGATAAATAGTATATGTGCTAATCTAGGTGGTAAAATAAAACATTAAGCTGCCAATGTTGATGTCGACAGACACATACATTTTTTTAGCATCAAGCTGAATTTTCTTTTGTTAAAAATTTTAAGTATCTAGTTTTTTACTGTTATCAATTAATGAACAGTGGCAGTTGTCGGTTCTGTTGTGTTTCATCTCTACCCTGTTCCAAAACACACCTTGCACTACCTTAACAATGAAATATTTTCCCACGGTATTCAATTAAAACGTAAATAATAGACACAGATTTTACTATATTTATTTCCAGAGGTGTAGTTTTTACATTTTCTTTTCATTAAATAGCTACAGAAAAAAAAATTTTTTTAATACAATTTGCTGACATAGTAAACGTGATTCGGAATATATTGAAGTGTCACAAGAATAATTCGAATTGAGAACCGCGTGGTTCTCGTTCCCGTGGGAATATCGTGATAAAAAGTATTCCATGTTCATAACCAGGCTATCTTTTTGTGTACCAAATTTCATCCAAATCCGTTCAGTAGTTTCCGAGCCTATTTAATGCAAACAAACAAACAATAAAACCTTTTCTCTTTATAATATTATAGTAAAGATAGGCATTCTTCGACGATGTGGTTTGGGCAAGTATGCATGTAATATATGACACAAATTATTAATTATTTATAATTTTTAAACTTAATTTCAATTAAATGATTATCATGCGTGTATGCTCGTAATTCACTTTTATCAATTTTTATTTTCCATAATATATTGTTTGTTCTAGTGTTAGCACCTATAATTAAGATTGCATTTAGCTCGGATCCCTCATATCGTTATATCTTGTATTCATTTCAATGTAAATCTTGTTGGTGTTAAATAAATAAATAAATCTTTATGTACTCTATATAATATTAGTATAGATAGGCATTCTTTGACGATGTGGTTTGGGCAAGTGTGCGTGTATGTCCTCATTATAGGTAGGTATGTTTATAGTGAGAGTCACCTTGCATGCGCGCGCGCACAGCAGCCTCGCTGACGTCGACGGTCCAGTTGGCGTCGTCGTCGTCGTCGTCGGCGTTCTTCTCGCGATGGGAGCGATGCTTCGGCGCTGCCGGAGTAGGAGTCTCGTTCTCCGCCTGTTTTACGATACGACAATGTTACTCAATTCACATTTGATAAATTTATTACTTTTGATACATCATTGAATAAATTTAAAAACTACCCTCTTTAGGACTGCTGAAGTCTAGTGACTCCGTTAATCCCAGTTTTTTGATAATTTATTTCTTTAGTATGTTTATGGTAAAAAGGGTGATAAAAAGGTGATTTAGTTTTTATGTAAAAATAAGTAGTGTTGGTCAACGTTGTGTATGCTTGTAATGGCTTTTTGTTCTTTTGTTCTAAATATAGTTATGTTGAATGTTGTATTAACTACGTAAGTGTACCTATTAAATAAATAATAAATAACTTGTGTACCAGAGTATAATCCGTACTCACACACAGTTTTACTTGTTAATTTCGACTCTATAATGAATAAAAATCAATCAGTGGACCACAAACTCACAACTCAAACAAAGCGCGCTCTTGCCTTGGTTGTTACTCCAAGTGTTTGCTCGATCCAGTAAAACCGTATGTGAGAGCGGATTTTTACATATAAATTATATGTAAGCTCTGGAAAATACTTGACCTAGGTGCAGCGAGACAAAAGATGCTCAGCCGGCCTAGCATGAGCGGCTTTTATAGACTATTGACGCATGATAAAGATCTTATATCTTACTTACACCTTAGTGGGGTAAGCAAGACAGCATGACGTATCATATCATATCGCGTGATATAATGATGGTCATGCTAGGCAGGCAGTAACTACCATGGACGTAATATACTCACAGGACTGAGTTGAGTACTGCCAAAATTTTAACTTACAAAAACACACCTTAGTGTATTGTTTTAAGACTCAATTTGGCAAGCAACATTGGCAGAGGCAAAACGAGCCGCGTGAGATATCTACAAGAGAAGCTGTTTGTTTCTTTCAAAAGCTTGTCATGCGGTAGAGAGGTGAAAGTTTGTAGAAAATGGTAGAAATTATTTCAGACAATTATTGAATTATTATACGATCTCTAAGGTTAACTTATTAATAATAAGAACAAAGTCACAATATTTATTTTATAACATACCTCTAAATATTTTAATTATGTCTTTACTTTAAACACTTGCGAGTATTTTTTTTACTACTTACTATGTCAACACTTTGTTTAATGTGTCATGCGTGTCATGGTGTGGTGTGTTAGATGTATGACAAATAGGGTAACCATGCGATACGGGATTACTTGATCGTAGTGTATTCATGTGCAAAAAAGCATTTTTTGTAAGTCTATTTTTGGTATGTCTTGAGAATTACTTTTCACGTGTAGGTATGCACTGCGATTTCTACACTAAAACTTAGATCATTAAATTTGTTTCTTAAAGGGATGTGATTATGCCGAGTGAAATTTTGATTTACTATAAAAATTATATATTCGTAACTAAAATATATTCTTCAATCTCAGATTTTTTTATTTGTATTTTTTTGTTGTTAATATTGTTCGATATAGATAGCATCAGTCTATGTATAACTCCGATGCCGACTGTGACTTTCTGAAGTACGGTAGCGATTTTTTTGTAGAATTATCCTATTGGCCATATTGTCATCTCTTTAACTTAATTCTAAATTAAAACTGAATATAAATTAATTAGGTGCCGTGTATTAAAATATTTCCCACGTAACAAAAAGCTGTGGTCACTCTCTTAGAAAGGGACACGGGGCTTCTGTATTACATATCTCGCTCGGCTCGCTTTCAGCTGCGAGTACTCAGTCCTGTTAGTATATTACGTCCATGGTTACTACAAACTTTTCATTCGTCTTCTGTCTTGCCGTGCATAGGTTAAATCTCAATTGTAAATTTTCAACATTCAGACACAATTGTAAAATATTGTGAATGAATTAAATAAATAGTATACTGTTTATTTATACAATTAGCATACAACATTTTTATCTTTACACAAACGAGATTTTACAAGTAAAATATTTCGACTTAATCTCCTGTTCGAGGCAAGGTACCCAAAAGACTAGCAGAGTTGCCCCTTTGAATGGCTAAACTTATGCGCTGGGCGAAGAAATTGCCACTTCTCCGGTCGCCCGTTGCTTCGAACAGGCGAGTATGTCCTTTAAAAATAGCTTAGTCCCCAATTAAATAAATTGAATTTGATCATTTTTCTACTAAAACCATGTTATTTGAATCTCTTGCACTGACCTTCCCGTCGGCGTCGCCGTCGTGCGTCCCGTTGGCGCCGGGCCCCGAGCGCTTGGAGCGCTTGCCGCGGTTGCCCTCCGTCAGCGACGAGCCCTGGACCACAAACATAGACAGATATTATATGACACTGCAGTGCGACACTAAATAGTAGAAAACGGATTTTTCAGGAACTAAACAACGTATATATTGTATACGTCAGGTAAATATGGGCAAATATGGGCAGGCAAGATGATTGTAAATGTTTATAGGAACAGCAGTGCCAGTTGGTGGTTTTACCTGCATAGCGGGGTCGGCGGCGGGCGGGTTCTTGAGGATGAAAGTGTTGAGCTTGTGGTTGAAGTCCAGCAGGCCGTGGTAGCCGCACGCCTTGCAGCCCTGCGAGATGGTGTTGCGCTTCGTCGACACGATCAGGTCCGTCTCCGGGTTGTCGCACTCCGGGCACAGCACGAACTTGCGGATGAAACTGGACCAACAAATAAGTTTTACGTCCGAAATTAATAACATATCTATAATTATATATTAAAACAACGAGACTAAAACGCGACATTAAAGATAAAAATATTTATTGCGTGAAACATGGTTATTTGAAGATGACAAGATATTTGAGAAGGTACACATATTTCGCCGGATGACCGACATGCAAATTTTTAAACAGTTCACATAAATAATAATAAAATATTAAAACCATTCCATTCCTTTACAGTACAATAACATAATCATTATGCAATAATGTCAAATGTTTGTATAATAATGTCAATTATCCATAAAATGTAATTAATATAATGCATAAATTAATAAAATAACAATTCAATCATCAAAGTAAAAACAAATGATTATCTACTAAAAAATTCTTTTAAACTATAATGACATTTTGACGTGAGCCATGTATGAAGTTCGACTTTGAACTGCCTTAAGGTGATTCGTCACGGTCAGCTAGGCACTGCCGCGCCAACAGATGGCGTTAATGTCCTGATAGAGCGTATTTATTTATTTTTACAACGAAATAGTTCAAATTTTTAGGATGTAAAGAAATTACCGGTAAAAGCGTAATATTTGTAATGCACCTAACATTACTTATATGGTATTTTAAGTATTAAAGTCACTTTATTTGTGCATCGAAGTGGCGCGCGAATGATTCTCACACACATACATAGAATTTGCTGTCAACTGAAGTGTTAGTAAATTTCGTCGACTATTCAAAGGTACAATTTGACTATGTGCGTAAGCGTCTCAGCTTGATCACGTAAGATACCGGGTTCAAATCTCTGAATGCTCTACTTTTTTTAACTTTTTATTTGTTTTATTTTTGTAAATTTATGCAAAGGAGATCATTCAGGGTCCATACATTTTTGGGCCCATTCAGAAAGTGCCAGAAAAAAAATCTAATCTTTGAACTTGTATACCTTGACTAAGAGTAATCTTACAACTTTTATGCTCCAAATGACCAGTTCTTTACGTAAATTATTTGTTTCTTTGTTGGGCGATACTTTTAGAGACGGGCCCAAAAAAAAATTTATCTCTTTTTATTTTTAAAATTAGAAATTATTTTAGTTGTGAAATATATTTTGTCATTTTGCGCGAGTTCAAAATTAAAATCAGGTGTTTACTATTGCACAGTTTTTTATTTATTTTTTGTAAAACTAAAAGACAAACATTTATGATAGAAAGACAATTATTGGTATAATGGTATTTCAATGAAGTAAGTATAATGCTACCACAATGAAATATCTAAACAGTTTTGATTATTTCGGACTCTTCGAAGTACCACCTTCAAAACCAGAATTTTTGTAAAACCAACAGACAGACATTTATGATAGAAAGACAATTATTTATATAATGGTATTTGTGCTACCACAATAAAACATCTATACGTTTTGATTATTTTGAACTCTTCGAAGTACCACCTCCGGCAAAACGGAATTTTTATAAAATGATACCAATTTGTGTAACATGTTCGAAATAAAATTTTCGTCACGCTCGATTTCCAGTACAGTAATATCATGAACTGGAGAAATATAGCCCACAAAGTAGCATATATTCATTTTGGAAATCCGTAGTTGCCCCTGGATCTGTAACAAGAATAGATAGATGTGAAAATGTATCCAATGAAGCACACTGTTCGTTTACTGCATGTAACAACAGCATGTAATTGGTACTAACCTGATAGTAATAGTTGTGTTTTTTATTGATTTGTAAACTCCCATTGCTATCAATATAGAGCGGGAAGTTTTTTCTGTCTTTGGCAGCAGAATTCATATCTTGATTGTTGCGAGCCAATGAGGGGAAACATTTGATTTCAAAAGAGATTTTTCTTCTTCTATAACTCCTGAAATTCATTGATTGCAATAAATAATAATGTTTTCATAAGTAATTTGGACAGAACAACAATGATTTGTAATCAATTACTGCCACATACCATCTGGACTAGCACCTAAAAAGCCGAACTATTTGTCAATGAAGAGCCATGCTGGTCGCACATTTTTTTTAATTTTTTCAGAGAACAATGTCCTTGCCACCGACTCGTTGCATTGACCAAATGACATATCTTTGGTAAGAACATTGTTTTTATATAAAATTATTTTTACTGGGTTGTGGCAGGGTGTTGTCGATTTTCGTTTACATATCTGTAACAGAGGCAAAATTGAGCATGCTACTTTGCGGTATATCACAAAAATGGGGTATACCTAATTGAATCAACCCTTTGAAAGACTTTACCATTCCAAACTGACTTGCAGTTAGCCTGTCACATCTGTGTGTATTATACACATCATTTTCGTGTTGTCCTATGGTTAGGTGTTCAATGTCTTGAATTTCCTGATCAGTTTTTTGAAACTCTGTTAGTTTTAAGAGACATGCTTTTTTCAGGTCTGTTTCTACAATTGGCTCATTTGCCTCTTGTGCCTTTGGGCCATAATTCCGGTTAGGTTTACATTTGGGGACGAAAAGCCGTGTACGTGTGTAGTTTTTCCGTCTTTCTTGAGATTTTCCTTTTTGAGCAATATATTTTTTCACTGTTTGCCCTGGGCTTTGTGCTGTGTGGTTTTTCCATGCACTTGCATGCCAGTTTTCACCAGTATTCTTGAACCAGAATATTGGTGATTTTTATAGTCTTTTCGCGAAGTTCTTGGCTCCATATTTATTGTCTGTTCACTAACACGAACGGATAACCTCTAAATTATAATATTTCTAATATTGCAATTATAATTACTATTATAATCATATAAAAATGTATCGAACGAAAGAAAAACACTTGTATAATGTGACGCCTCATGTGTCATAACGTCAAGACATGAACCATTGCAAACCGAGATCTTGAATGCAAGAAGCACAAGTTTTCAAAAATAGGGCAAAATACTCTGTAGGAAATAAAATCATAATATTATTTAAGTATCGGACTTATTTAAAAAAACATATCTGTATTCGTTGACAGTGCATAAATAGCTATGTTTAGTATAATTTGATAGCTGGATAAATTAGTTATATTAGAAAAAAGGTATTTTTTTCAAATCATAACTAAAATAAAAATCTACTCTTTTTGGATGGTTTTTCTTTAATCTTAAATCTTTTCTACAGCAAAATAAATAAATACAAATACAAAACCTTAAGATATTTTAGTTTGGTATTACAAACTAAAATATCTTAAGGTTTTGTATTTCGTCATCTTTCGCGATATTTTACATGCTCATATTGCTCATTGGAGATAGTTCTCCTACAAAAAAATCTATAACTTTATAACGCTAGACATGGTGCTAAGTTGTAATAAAAATATTTTAAATGGAATAAAATAATGGTAAGAGCGGCAACAGTGTACGGATCGAGGGATAATCGAGCTGGCAACGCAGCCACGCACGCGCCAATTAAACTCTCAACTTTAGCGTACGATACTGTCGGTGTGCACTCACACATTAACAAAATTGAACAAAATTTTCGACTGATTTATGCGATTATTATACTGTTTTTATCTGGGAAATATAATTTACCGCAAATAAACATCATAATAAATACCAAAGGATATCATTTAAGTTTATGATTATGCTTCATTCGCCCGTGAATGGAAAAATACTTTACTATGGAAAACGAACCACCTTAAAGGCAATTCTCTTAAATTTTGCGGAATATGATTAAATATTTTAATCGCCATTATGTTACAGTTTTTATGGCTCAATTTTTTTTTCCTAAAGGGTATAATGAGTCTTGTCGGATCTCTTTTTCTGATTACAGAAGAGAGTTTATCTTCATACTTATTAAAAAAAAATATTTGTTATGTAGTACAACTATGAATGTTGCAATAGCCGTAGTCACAAGCAGACTGGTCGATTTAGTCCCATTGTTTTAATATATAATTATAATGGGACGTGAACGTTTAAAATCTTAAAACATATCTGCAGCTAGGGATTGGGCTATCTGCGATAGTTGTCTAGGATATTTTTATTAGCTTGACCATAATAGCGACGGTTGCTAGGCAATGAAGCCTAGTATCCTAGGCAACTATTTCAGATAGCCCTATCCATATCTACAGATAGGTTATTAATTTCGGCCGTTAGAGGGCCCGTCTCACTAACTGGAACATGGCTGGTAATGATATGTCGTAATATGAGGCAGTACCTACTTATAAACGCGCTGTAAGTAATTTTGTAAGACGATTGAATTTGCGACCATGAACTTGAACACAGTGGGGCATTTTATGGCATAAATTAACTCTAACTTAACAAGATTATTAGCCCAAGATCTATTCGTTTTAGTATCTTTCTAGAATAGCTAAACACTTGACGACGACAACCAATACGATACAGAGTCGAAAGCAGTGTCGTCTGAAATCTTGGCGACCACGATTTCCATCGTTCGTTTATGAACATGTCGTGTCGATTTGGTGAAAACACAATAAATGGAGCGAACAAAATTAGTACAACTCAAAATAATGATGATTTAAATATTGATAACAACATTATAACACTTTTAAAACTTCACAACAGATTAAAACGTCGGCATTGGATACCCTAATTCTGAAAAGTCTTTTAACCGCCTCTGTGGTCTAGTGGTACAACCACCGGTATCAGACCCAGGGGTCCCGGGTTCCATTCCCAGCGGGGGTACATATTGTATTTGGCTTGGTTGGTGGTAGGACTTGTTGTTAGTCCGCCTGGCTAGCTACCCACCATCTTATCTAAGTCTGACGCCATAACAACAATGTTTTCAGCATTGTTGTGTTCCTACAGTTAGAGATAACATAGCCAGTTCCTCAGTGATTGGAGATTCCGGGAGAGGCTCGCTTCCATCTTCACCCTTATCAATACTTAACATCAGGTATGATGAAGACTAAGAGTCTACCCGGGGCGTTAATAAAAAAAGGCATTTCAAAATGCAAATCTTCTGCGGACAATTGGTAAGTAACATGAAACAAGTACCGAATGTCAACTTACCCGTCAAGCAAATCTTGGAGTTTGGCCGAGTCATGGCTGCCGTTGACGATGAACCGCTCATTCTTGAAGTCGAACTGCGTCTGGGCGCCCAGCTCGCAGCCGAAGTACTTTGTAGGATCTGCACAATATACTTCGTTGTAGTCTGTCGGTCGTTTTGTGATATTTTATGAGATATGTCTGTCTAGTATCATGTATACAAGTAGTAATCACACATCTAAGGAGACGATGGACGTTTTGTCGGTTCAAGTTCACATTTGATCTTTATCACTTATACACGGGTCAGGTACAGTGGTGAATGACGACCGTCAGGACAATGAAACAAAAGACAGCGCCCGATATTATATGGATCCACTTTCAAGGCAGCTTGCAAGCCAAGTTGTCCCGCCACTGTCCGATCGTTCACTGTACTTACCCACTTCGCTAAAGACTTGATCCGTGTAAATCGGGCATTAGAGAGTGAAGTTGAATTTTATACTTATGATGATTAATTTAGAATAGAAAAATATTGGAAAAAATCATCTCGGCCACAAGTGAATTCTCAGATCAGAGTTGATATTTTTCCGATATATTTTAATTTAAAATTTATCAAGTATAAAATGAACATTGAAAAATGCAAAACTTAAAAATCATGAACGACCATTTTCAATGAGTAATAAGGATTATTCCGCGGACAAAAATGTCCATCGTCTCCTACCGTATGATGGAGCATCTCATGTAAAATTTATAATGTGTATTTATTGTAGTCATCTTGACAGGTCACACGAGAAAAGAAAAGTAAAGGTCTTCGCACTTTAAGAGGGAGCGAGACTCAACGCCCGACCTCATCCCGACCTGCTTACAAATCCAAGATGTAATGTGCGAAGGCCTTAAAATGGTGTTGGTAAAAGTGTCGTATAAAGTGTAGTGTGCGAGTGACTCACAGGTCTGATGCCTGTGGTCCCTCGGGCGGGATGAGTGCAGGATAGTGTAGTGTGCGAGTGACTCACAGTTCTGAAGCCTGTGGCCCCTCGGGCGGGATGAGTGTGGGGTAGTGTAGTGTGCGAGTGACTCACAGCTCTGATGCCTGTGGTCCCTCGGGCGGGATGAGTGCGGGATAGTGTAGTGTGCGAGTGACTCACAGCTCTGATGGCTGTGGTCCCTCGGGCAGGATGAGTGCGGGAGAGTGTAGTGTGCGAGTGACTCACAGGTCTGATGCCTGTGGACCCTCGGGCGGGATGAGTGCGGGATAGTGTAGTGTGCGAGTGACTCACAGCTCTGATGCCTGTGGTCCCTCGGGCGGGATGAGTGCGGGATAGTGTAGTGTGCGAGTGACTCACAGGTCTGATGCCTGTGGTCCCTCGGGCGGGATGAGTGCGGGATAGTGTAGTGTGCGAGTGACTCACAGCTCTGATGCCTGTGGTCCCTCGGGCGGGATGAGTGCGGGATAGTGTAGTGTGCGAGTGACTCACAGCTCTGATGGCTGTGGTCCCTCGGGCAGGATGAGTGCGGGAGAGTGTAGTGTGCGAGTGACTCACAGGTCTGATGCCTGTGGACCCTCGGGCGGGATGAGTGCGGGATAGTGTAGTGTGCGAGTGACTCACAGCTCTGATGCCTGTGGTCCCTCGGGCGGGATGAGTGCGGGATAGTGTAGTGTGCGAGTGACTCACAGGTCTGATGCCTGTGGTCCCTCGGGCGGGATGAGTGCGGGATAGTGTAGTGTGCGAGTGACTCACAGGTCTGATGCCTGTGGTCCCTCGGGCGGGATGAGTGCGGGATAGTGTAGTGTGCGAGTGACTCACAGGTCTGATGCCTGTGGTCCCTCGGGCGGGATGAGTGCAGGATAGTGTAGTGTGCGAGTGACTCACAGGTCTGATGCCTGTGGTCCCTCGGGCGGGATGAGTGTGGGGTAGTGTAGTGTGCGAGTGACTCACAGGTCTGATGCCTGTGGTCCCTCGGGCGGGATGAGTGCAGGATAGTGTAGTGTGCGAGTGACTCACAGGTCTGATGCCTGTGGTCCCTCGGGCGGGATGAGTGCAGGATAGTGTAGTGTGCGAGTGACTCACAGCTCTGATGCCTGTGGTCCCTCGGGCGGGATGAGTGCGGGATAGTGTAGTGTGCGAGTGACTCACAGCTCTGATGCCTGTGGTCCCTCGGGCGGGATGAGTGCGGAATAGTGTAGTGTGCGAGTGACTCACAGCTCTGATGCCTGTGGTCCCTCGGGCGGGATGAGTGCGGAATAGTGTAGTGTGCGAGTGACTCACAGCTCTGATGCCTGTGGTCCCTCGGGCGGGATGAGTGCGGGATAGTGTAGTGTGCGAGTGACTCACAGCTCTGATGGCTGTGGTCCCTCGGGCAGGATGAGTGCGGGAGAGTGTAGTGTGCGAGTGACTCACAGGTCTGATGCCTGAAGACCCTCGGGCGGGATGAGTGCGGGATAGTGTAGTGTGCGAGTGACTCACAGCTCTGATGCCTGTGGTCCCTCGGGCGGGATGAGTGCGGGATAGTGTAGTGTGCGAGTGACTCACAGGTCTGATGCCTGTGGTCCCTCGGGCGGGATGAGTGCGGGATAGTGTAGTGTGCGAGTGACTCACAGCTCTGATGCCTGTGGTCCCTCGGGCGGGATGAGTGCGGGATAGTGTAGTGTGCGAGTGACTCACAGCTCTGATGGCTGTGGTCCCTCGGGCAGGATGAGTGCGGGAGAGTGTAGTGTGCGAGTGACTCACAGGTCTGATGCCTGTGGACCCTCGGGCGGGATGAGTGCGGGATAGTGTAGTGTGCGAGTGACTCACAGCTCTGATGCCTGTGGTCCCTCGGGCGGGATGAGTGCGGGATAGTTTAGTGTGCGAGTGACTCACAGGTCTGATGCCTGTGGTCCCTCGGGCGGGATGAGTGCGGGATAGTGTAGTGTGCGAGTGACTCACAGGTCTGATGCCTGTGGTCCCTCGGGCGGGATGAGTGCGGGATAGTGTAGTGTGCGAGTGACTCACAGGTCTGATGCCTGTGGTCCCTCGGGCGGGATGAGTGCAGGATAGTGTAGTGTGCGAGTGACTCACAGGTCTGATGCCTGTGGTCCCTCGGGCGGGATGAGTGTGGGGTAGTGTAGTGTGCGAGTGACTCACAGGTCTGATGCCTGTGGTCCCTCGGGCGGGATGAGTGCAGGATAGTGTAGTGTGCGAGTGACTCACAGGTCTGATGCCTGTGGTCCCTCGGGCGGGATGAGTGCAGGATAGTGTAGTGTGCGAGTGACTCACAGCTCTGATGCCTGTGGTCCCTCGGGCGGGATGAGTGCGGGATAGTGTAGTGTGCGAGTGACTCACAGCTCTGATGCCTGTGGTCCCTCGGGCGGGATGAGTGCGGAATAGTGTAGTGTGCGAGTGACTCACAGCTCTGATGCCTGTGGTCCCTCGGGCGGGATGAGTGCGGGATAGTGTAGTGTGCGAGTGACTCACAGCTCTGATGCCTGTGGTCCCTCGGGCGGGATGAGTGCGGGATAGTGTAGTGTGCGAGTGACTCACAGCTATGATGACTGTAGTCCCTCGGGCGGGATGAGTGCGGGATAGTGTAGTGTGCGAGTGACTCACAGCTCTGATGCCTGTGGTCCCTCGGGCGGGATGAGTGCGGGATAGTGTAGTGTGCGAGTGACTCACAGCTCTGATGCCTGTGGTCCCTCGGGCGGGATGAGTGCGGAATAGTATAGTGTGCGTGCTACTCACAGGTGGCGGGGCGGCCCAGTGCTTTGGCAACCTCCGGCATGTTGACGATGACGGTCTTGATGCCGTTCCCCTTGCCCTCGACCTTGGCGCAGATCCGCGGCATCTTGTACCGGTAGAACGCGTCCGCGACATTCCGATTCACGTTTACCGACCCCATGGCGAATGTTTACCACACTAATGTTACAAACTAACTAATTGTATCCGATTATGTTGTTGACTCGTATATTTATATTTTTTGGAAATTCTATTTTACTTTTTAGTTATAACGTGATTTTTGACACTGGATCTGAAACAAACGGGTTTTGTAAGTTATTATTGATAATGCCAAAAACAATATTTTATAAGCATTGCAAGACGAAAGGCATTCATTAACTCATAAGACATTGAATCATTATAACTTTTTAATTTTGCATTTTACAATGCTATTTTTATGTGATAAATATTAAACAAACTAGAAAAAAGCAACTAGTCTCATGTCGCCCTGACGGGATTCGAACCCGCATCCTTGGGAATCCGGCCCAACGCACTAACCAATTATGCTACAGAGACCTATTAGGACGTCGAATTTTCGAAACGACGGTGGCCAACACCGTAGAACGGTGAATATACTAGAAAAATTCGACGTGTCCTCCCTCATAGGTCTCTGTATCATAATTGGTTAGTGCATTGGGCCGGATTCCCAAGGATGCGGGTTCGAATCCGTCAGGGCGACATGAGACTAGTTGCTTCTTTCTAGTATATTTTCTTGTTTAATATTTATCACATTGAATCCTATTAAAATTAAATTGAAACTCTAATATTGGAAATAAACATTGCTTATATTAATCTTTATCTATGTTGATTTTATTATGGCGGCTGTACACTCTTGGCGAGATAGCTAAGTACAAGCGAGTGCAAAGAAGGGCACAAGGGCCCTATTTTAACCACTATATTTACAGAGGGATATATTATGCCGTCAAAATTCCAGGCAGTTTTCTGATTGCTATAAGTCTCTCTTTTACTCATACAAAGAGGAAATACTGGAACTCATCCCTTTCTCTAAGTAAAATGAAAAACCATATCAAAATAGAGGTGAGCACCTGTGGAAGTATGTACAGCCATCGTAAAACTACAGATACAGTCATTCAGTGAAGGATACAGACCAGGTTGAGGGCGGTGAGCGGTCCCCCGTGGGCGGGCGGCATGCGGGCGGCGGCCCCGCGGCACCAGTCACGTCTGCCGGAGCGGCAACAGCTTCCGGTGCCTATTGCTGCAAAATTTTGATGTTCTGCAACAACATTGCTTGTCACTCTATCTTGCTAAAGCATCAAGAAGT
Organism: Chrysoteuchia culmella; assembly: GCA_910589605.1. Lineage (NCBI taxonomy): Eukaryota > Metazoa > Arthropoda > Insecta > Lepidoptera > Crambidae > Chrysoteuchia > Chrysoteuchia culmella. The sequence continues at coordinate 1,074,293 of OU342657.1, forward strand.
TCCTATCTATCAGGGTGAAAATTTGATCACGTGATACAGCGCAGCTCATGCCAATTGCCAATCCGCCTACCCCATTTTTTTTATTCTTTTCGAATTTTTACTTTGTCTAGGAGCCACAAGAGTACAAGACTTACTGCCTAACATTGTAATGAGCACAAGGCACCAGAAAGTCATGCAGAAGTTCTTATCTACCTTAACTTTCTGCCTTTCTTTATATAAAAATGCTTTTACGCATCCCTCGCCCCTGAGTGTAGGAGAGATTCGAAATGTTGGACTAATCTGGAGTACCCGACCTTACAGACCGCGCACTCCATCCCACGCCCGTCACGGGATAGATGCCTCTCCCGGGCTTCCACCGAACATAAACGCTGGGGGTTTATGTTCGGTGAAAGCCCGGGAGAGGCATCTATCCCATCCGGCATCCAAGTGATGAGAGAGCAAGAGCCCGGGGTTGATCCCGGTTACATTTGAAGTTGTTAACATCTACCATTATATTTCACATGTCTTATCCATGCATAAGGAAGGCCTGTTAATAATATCGTGTAATAGTATAAGGCCTGGTCCTAATTGGCCATCGGTCGCACAATGGTACGATGTTTTCAGCGTTCATCACGCGACGTCAATTAGTACAGTCAGTGGACATCAGTATGTTAGCCCACATGGTCGTGCGATGACCCATTAGGATAGAGCCTTAACCAAAGGTTTTCCTCATCATCCTGGTGCCCTCAGCTCACCTGCGTACAGTCTTGGCGGTTGTGTGCAGCGTCATGCACGCTCGACGGCAGCCGGCCGCTTTCCCCGACGCGACACACCGACCACTCTCCTCGCACTGAACTGATGTCTCTGCAACCAACAAAAGAAAAGGTTCAGATAAAACGAACATACAAGTGAATTCAGTATTTAGGGTGAATAGGTAGGCACAGTAAAAGCTAATAGCATCATCAGTTTTCAGCTTTTCTACCCATTGAGTGCAGAATTATAATGTTCTATCGCCATTTACACACAAAGTGTAAGTTCCAAAACAACCATAACCGTTTCCTGGAGTGGTCAAGGAACAATTATTGACTCATTTAGAGCGGATTCGACCAAACACAAAGTTACACGAATGTTACTATTACGGGAATAATTTTACTCCTTGAATTTACCCTGTTGACAGCTGTTATTCTCAGGTTAAACCTTTACTCCGCCAAAATTGCCCGTCTAAATATTTACTCGCGTGTAACCTTATTCTTAGGTTAGTAGTTGGTAGAATGTAAAATTCGCTTACTCTTAGAATAAGCATTAGTTTACACTCGAGTAAAAACTTACTCAAGTTTGGTCGAATCCGCCCTTAAGGCTAGTTCTCTCTATGCCCTCTAGGCTATGGTCTCTTATCCATAGCCAGACCATGTAGCAGTGGACACATGGCTAGTTCTTCGGGCGGTTTGAACGCCGTCATTGTCCTCAACATATAAAGTAACATGCATAAGTGGGAAAATAATAAAGGTTATGCTGCTAAACGCTACTCGTCTGGGACCTATATTCGTAACTGGACACGAGGACAGAATTTTATTACTCTAAAAATATATAAATATGTTGAGGACAATGACGGCGTTCAAACCGCCCTAAGAACTAGCCACATGTGATTACGATGAAAACATCGTATGATGGCGATATAACCAGATATTTATCGCTGTATATGTATTTCCTTTTTAACTTTTCAATGTTAAATAAATTCGTCGAGTTTTTCTTCAAGGGCAAAGGTCGTACACGGTTCATAAGAAATATCAAGCATGTTTCGAGTTCAAACGTTCACCAAAAGGTGTAGGTTACTAACTTTATGGCACTATTAGGTTGCGGGAGTAACTGCAAATGGATTGAAAATTCGAAAGCAATAAAATATTTAATTTGGAGTCGTCCGTTTCTTTGTGGAAGTTAGCAACAACTTGGGACTTAACTTAGAAGTAGTAGGTACTATAGGAAGGATACTATGGAAGTTAGCAACAACTTGGGACTTAACTTAGAAGTAGTAGGTACTATAGGAAGGATACTATGGAAGTTAGCAACAACTTGGGACTTAACTTAGAAGTAGTAGGTACTATAGGAAGGATACTATGGAAGTTAGCAACAACTTGGGACTTAACTTAGAAGTAGTAGGTACTATAGGAAGGATACTATGGAAGTTAGCAACAACTTGGGACTTAACTTAGAAGTAGTAGGTACTATAGGAAGGATACTATGGAAGTTAGCAACAACTTGGGACTTAACTTAGAAGTAGTAGGTACTATAGGAAGGATACTATGGAAGTTAGCAACAACTTGGGACTTAACTTAGAAGTAGTAGGTACTATAGGAAGGATACTATGGAAGTTAGCAACAACTTGGGACTTAACTTAGAAGTAGTAGGTACTATAGGAAGGATACTATGGAAGTTAGCAACAACTTGGGACTTAACTTAGAAGTAGTAGGTACTACTGACTTTATCAAAAGAGAATGGATCATCCTGACACATATACTTCTGCTTCATTAGGTAAAGTTATTATCACACTAAAACTCTCTTTTATCGTTATCAGCCATTTTTAATGTCCCAACTGATGGGGCATTGGCCTTCCTTACGGATGGATAAGAAGAACGGGCCATGACCCACCACGCGAGTGGTGGGTTTTAACGACTGCAAGACCAACGGCTTAACGTGCGTTCCGAAACACAGAGGAGGTCGAGATAGTAAATTCTTTGGTCACCCATCCCGTGACCGACCATTGCGAAAGTTGCTTAACCTCAACAATCGCAGGCCGAGCGCGCAAACCACTGCGCCTTGGGCTCTTCAAAACTTTCTTTTATCAGTAGCATCAATTTATTCCACATGCAGGTTGTCACGCAACGATGGCTTCCATCCATGTAAACAGAAAGCACGTGGGTTAAGCATCATTTATTTACGTGGGCGCTTATCAAAGCGAGGGACATTACCATAAGCTCAAGCAAACTAGACTAGCTGATTAGTATGGGTGGCAAGTGACGTCAATTTGCCAAATAAAGTAGCATACTTTATAAACTGATAGTATTAATGAAAGCCTCAGTAATCTTACTTGGTTATTTATTACATTTGACATACGATTTATTACTGAGCTTTGAGTCTAGACGTCTTTCTCATTTTAAATAACTGGTTTGGGTCGGGTTTATTAATATTGTGTTTCCTATTTATTGTGAAACTCGTAAATTCGAAATTCTCTCGCCAATTAGCCATTCAACTCAATTTAGTTAGTTGGAAATTAAGTGCAATTTTATAGGTGCATTTTATTGCACGTCAGAAAAAGACTTACGATAAAACTGTGCCTGTTAACGATAAACAAAATCTTAGTAATACAAAATGTAATCAGCAGCTGACAAAACATCAGAGTACACAATGATACAAGACAGGTATCTCGTGTTTACATATCTGCGCAGAAAAAACAAAACAACTCACAGCTACTACTCTCCCTGCATTCCGCGCGAGGACCGGCGGCATTCGGCTGCGCACAGGCACGAAGGCAACATTCGATTATTATCAAACGGCGTCCTTGGCGAAGGCCGCTGCGATTGGCCAATAAACTATTCGCGACACGCAATAAATCATAGTTCGCGCACTACCGCCTTTGCGTCACTTACGCGTACGGATGCAAATTCGAAAAGAAATGTATGCGCGGACACGCTTTAGGATAAACTCCAATCTTATACGATTCGAAACGGCAGGGCCTATCGATTGGCGCAACATTATATTTTCAATTTCCGTTGTACAGTCAGCAGTGGCTACAGCTTTACATTTACAATACGAACGTCGCTATTACGAGTTGCAAAGTGTAAGGCCATAGCTGCTGTTGACTGTACCTAGTCTGACGTTGATGTACCAGCCAAAACATAAGTCGCTATACAAATCCCAGAATCATAACTTTAATACGTATTCACAATGCTATTTCCTAAGATAAACTTTATACTAGAAAAATAAAATTCACTTTAAAGTTGCTGCACAATCATACAATCAACGAAAATAGATCTGTATCTCTTGAAAGCGTAAAACCCAACATAACTGCCATAATAACGACAGGTAATCCAGTAGAATCTTGTTAGTTCTAGAGTCGGTGGCGAGACGTTTAAAATTTCGGCCATGGTCGAAAACACCGCAATGCGCCACTGCATGTTTATTCTTATATAAGTAATGTATTTTGTACACGTACTTATAATGTTCTGCTATAGCCTGCAATAAATTATTTACTTCCCGATCGCTCGCGATACTCGCGAAATACTTTCGAGAGGAAAAATGAGCTCCAAGATACGCAATGCGCAGAAAGAATGTCGCGAATTTTCATTCAATTTCTAAATTAAAGATATTGTTTGTGTAAAGGAAATTTCTTGTGGCAAATTTCAGTTTTCTAAGGCAAACGGCGAATGCAGTAAATGGTGCATATTTAGGTAGATGCGTAACCGACCACGAATATTCTTGCAGTACCTTTCAATGGCAAAAAGAAAATAAAGAAGATTCTGTTCATTTATTTAACATTTTTACATCAAGTAAGAATGCTGCTGTGACATAATTTTCAACAGCTAAATCAAGTGTTGTTGGTATGTTACAACACGTCTGTTTAGCGTAGAATTTTAGTATATAATCGAAATCTGCAGAAATCCAAGATGCAACTAAAATACTGGTCAAACAAGATGTCTAAGAAAAGCAGCTAACAGTTCATATGCTACTAATTTTAATATTTATTTATTTATTTATTTAATACTTCATGGAAAAATTGGATGTACATATGCGGACTTAATGCCATAGGCATTTTCTACCAGTCAACCTTAGGGTGATGTGGAGACTAGTAAAAGGTAGGGTGCACGCACAACCAGTGTAAAAACTAAGTGAAAATAATAATATATGTATTTATATATATAATAAAACACACTACATACATAAATAAGAACAAAAATAAAAAATTGTATTTATACATACTTATATATTTTTATATTTATATATACATACATATAAATATAATGTAACATAGGTAGAAACAAACAAAGTTATTAACGATTATCAAGATTGATTTGCTTGCTCTGTGAGATATTTGCGCAACTTAGTTTTGAACGCGTACCGACTGGTGGACATTAATATGATGAGTTGGAGATTACCATTTAGTATTCTGTGACTAAAGGGCGATTTACACTTAAGCAAGTAAGTTCAACTTACTTACCACTCGACCAAGACATTAGGTGCATGACAGGAATGCGGTTTTGCACTTTTGACACCTGCAGCCCACTTCTATCAACGCACTACTGTTATTATGTGATTAATTAGCGCTACAGTTAATCACTGATTGATTACCGCTTTTTGAATTTTTTGTTTTTACTTAGTTGTTTTAGTTTTTCTCAGCTGTCATGCGCCTAATAATTGTATTGGCCAGATAGTACCCACTTACTTAGTTAATCGAGAAGGGACAGTAGCGTCCAAACGGTGAAATTAGCTTATCAATTAAGTAAGTTCATACTTCGTCAGACCGTGCGACGACAGACGCGAAGACGCGCTCACGTTAATATTCTTTTTAATACATTTCTTCAGACTTTTAGCGAACAATGGATGTAAATTAAGTGCTCCAGCACCTACGTGATGTTGTGGAAGGTGTATTAAATGTGATTTTAGAAGAAATCAGCAAGCAGACAGAGATGCGTTTTGTTGTGTGTCAACCTATGAAATTAACTTACTTGCGCCGTCAACACGGCGGCAAGTAAGTTGGCGGGGAGCTGGAGACGAAGCGGTAGCGTTTACGCGCTACTGGTCCAGTCCAGAAAATAGAACTGGGTTCCTAATCTGCGGCAAATCGCTACTTTACTTACTTACTTTCTTACTTGCCGACCCCCCGGTCGTGGTTTTAACTTACTTGGCCTCAAGCGCAAAATTTAAAGCAGTGACAAATAAGCAAACTTTTTAAATTAAAACTATTTTAAAGGAAACATCATTATTTCAGGCCCTGGGTTATGAGACACAATAGATATTAAATTGTTCTCTGGACACCGGTGTCCTGCTAACAAATTTCGAACTAATGGTGTTCCCAACGATTATTTCCAGAGTATAATTGTCTCCACATGATAGTTAGTTATGCAATAAATAAATGATTTGCAATTTGAAGTTGAAGATGCCAAATGCCCTAAGGATGCACCAACCTAAATACCAGCTCATAACAATCGTGGAACATTGCAAACCATGTTTACAACCGCTCCCATTCCCCACGGTCCAGCGCCCGTCATAATTCACACAATGGAGTATTGTGCCTTCATTTACAGACTCGCATCTGACATTGATGTCCGTTACGTTTACTAACTTATTAACTGATTGAACTATCTTGATGACTTTGGGACTCATGATGACTGAGCTAGCGACCGCGACTAATAAAACAACCTGAAATTATTGTCTAATTTGTGTCAGTGAGGTCCCTTTTATGTTATCCACCATCAATATACCTTTGAGTGATTGTCGATATCACTTGCATATTAGCAAATGAAAGTCAAGACGCTACTATTAAACGGCGAAACTTGTAGATTACGGCAATTTAATCGCCGAATACCTGTCCATTCTAGTTTTAATTAGCTCTCAGATCTAATAGCGTCGTGAATCATAACGAAGACGACTTTAACGATGATAAATACAAAGCGGAATGCCAACGCGACACCTTAATTTACAGATCAGCAATCTAGGCTCCACTATGTCTCCGAGTGGACGAGAGTCCGTCGATCACAAAACCCATAACGCTGGCGCGACAGGAAACGTCATGCGATGCGATCCGTGTTATTACTGACAGACATGCAATGTCGGCCATTCAGAGCCGGCTGCGACAATCCGGAGAGAGATCAACGCGAAGATACTATCAATAGTCCTATGACATGACAATAATATGTCAATGGTAAAAAAACAGCAACTTCAGGTTTATATCAAAAGTTATATAGAATTTATTGCAAGGACTATAATATATTTGCGACAGCTTAACCGCCTCTGTCCCGGGTTCGATTCCCAGCGGGGGTACATATTGTATTCGGTTTGGTTGGTGGTAGGACTTGTTGCGTCTGTCTGGCTATCTACCACCATATTATCTAAGTCTGACCCAATAACAACAATGTTTTCAGCATTGGTGTGTTCCGGCTTGTGTGGGTCCTATGCACCAGTGGGGTGCCTTAGTTAGAACAACAACAACAACATAATGATAACATAACCTGAACTATAGAAATAGGTAATAGACCAGCAATATTTCTACAAACCCGAACAATGTAGAACCTCTTCCCTTCACCACATTCAAAACAAATAGGTAAAAGATTCAAGATGTTTGATTAATAAGAATTGAATGTAATTGCACACTGACTTTAACACATACAATGCAAAACATACAGCCCGGTTGACGTATCGGATGTGAATGTGACATGCATGAAACCTGATAGTCACAACTCGGCTACAACTACGATACATTATCATGAAACAACAACTGAATGAATTTTATAGATGCCTTGTTTAAAAAACAAATTCCAATGGATTATCATCGTGGCAAGGTCGTTAATTTGACTCCCGCAAAGTAATAGAAAAAGCGAAAGGACTACTATACTGTAACACATACGGCAAAAACACAACATTTAGGTAATGTATTTGGATGGATAACGCTACTAACCCAGATGAAATGCTCTATCTTACTATAAAGATGACAGGTTAGCCACATATCAAATAAATTTATAAAGTATTTTATACCAATGAACGGTACGGAGACGGTAACAAAATGCATTTGGGATGAGAGGATGTTTGTTTGTGCAAAGTCAAACCAATGTAACCAATTATCTTCAAACTACTAGTCCGATTTTGATGCGGTTTTCAGTAATGGGTTTGGTCGGAGAATGTTCTTAGATAAGTGTTGCGGTGACAACTCACCAGGGGGCGCTGCAGAAAACATTTGTTTGAGCAAAACCAAAACTATTGGTCTGATTTTGATACGGTTTTCAGTAATGGGTTTGGTTTTAATTGGTGAATGTTCTTAGATAAGTGTTGCGGTGACAACTCACCAGGGGGCGCTGTAGTAAACATTTGTTTGAGCAAAACCAAAACTATTGGTCTGATTTTGATACGGTTTTCAGTAATGGGTTTGGTTTTAATTGGTGAATGTTCTTAGATAAGTGTTGCGGTGACAACTCACCAGGCGGCGCTGTAGTAAACATTTGTTTGAGCAAAACCAAAACTACTAGTCCGATTTTGATGCGGTTTTTAGTAATGGGTTTTATGTAGTACATTGTACATAATATCTATGCTCTCTAAAAAGTTTGAAATAAAAAGCAAAATATATATTTTTTTAAACCCACGACGTTTATAAAGTAATTGAAATAGGATAAAATATTTTTTTTTACTTTTAACAAAGCGTTTTTAATTGTTTCAGATGTCGGACCAAGGACATAAACCTGACAAGTACCAAAAATGATAACGTGTCAAAATATGTTTCATAATGGAGGCCATTACATTGGGTCTACTTCTACAACAGTTGCTCTAACATACAGTTACCCTATAATAAACAAACTTAATTATCCGATTCAAATTCCAATAAATCGAACCTTACATCCCACAAAGGTTGAAATTAAGCGAAATATCAATTTGTCGACAATCCACATGACACAAGTCTCATACCGAGTTAGCATACAAACATCCGCCGCGACGTTTCGAAAGCCCCATGACATGACACCCTGCTTCCGCCGGGTGGCGAGCACCCATGTCACCAACAGATAGACATGCGCAAATCATGTCTTGTAATGGATTGAACCTGGAACGGTTCCTTGACATTTCGGAACTAGTTCCGTTATCATGTTCGCGGAACGATGTCGTTCCTCTGATTGTCACACACCTTTACGATAATGATGGGCGTAGGCGGTCCTAGTTCCGGTACTTAATAACAATTCCTCGGTCCGTAGGACATGGACATGGACTAGACATGCGTATGATAGATAATAAAAAAAAACTTATTTTTTTATCAATTGATTTACCTTCATACTTTTCAGGCTTAGGACTGTCAACCAAATAGGTAGGTAATAGGCATGTCTCGGTTCGCTTGGACATGCTCGGAACTGTGAACCTATTTATTTATACAGCTCGGAGAGGAACGATATCGTTCCAGTGTCGGACATAGTTCCTGGAACTATTACGGTCCGGAACTACACATCTCTACCAACAGACACTTGAACGTGAAGACAGAACCACACAAGCATTGGTAAAATAAAAACAAGCCATACAACCAGTAAATGTGTTCGATATATTGAAGGGCAATCAATAAGTGGATTTAGAACTTATTTTGACATTAAACAATGCCAAGGATTTCCAAAGAACCTTCGAGAGGTCTATTTTTGTCGTTGTACACATATAGGTACCATGCATAATACAAGTAGTAAATAAATAAACAAGTGTGGTATGATACAACGTCTTCGATTTGGTTAACCTGACCCTTAAGCGCTTTTCAGACTACGCTATAATATAATAGCATATAGCTATTCGTCCAAGCTCATAGCACAACGATATCGCTCACCATACATTTACTTAGATAGCGTATAGTAAGCCAATAATATATATTATAGCTAAGTGTGAACGTGTTCTAAGTAAATGTATGGTGAGCGATATCGTTGTGCTATAAGCTATATGCTATCATATAGCGTAGTCTGAAAAACGCTGTAGACAATTGCAGTAATTAAACGTTAAAGTCGAAGATCTGAGCTGATAGGTCACATTCATGCTTCTTGACACACGCAAACTTATCATGCACCAAGCAGACCACGCCAATACGGCTTGAGCCTACGTGTCAAGTTACGTAATTACCATGACGCTCCAATTACCATTAAAGGTAATTCTCGCTACATGCCTGATTACTGGCGTTAGATTACATTACAAGGACTGACCTACACGACGACTACTAGACGACATGTTTGGCGCAGGGGTACTAACCCCACCTTCTGCGCCAGAGGTCCCGGGTTCGATCCCCGGACAAGACAAATATTTGTGTGCATGAACATGTCTATTTGTCTTGGTCTGGGTGTTTAATATGTATATTATGTATGTATTTACAATAAAAAAAGTATATAAGTATGTTTATCCGTTATCTAGTATCCATAACACAAGTTCTTCATGATACTTAACGTGGGCTAGATAATTGGTGTGATTGTATGGAAATATTTATATTTATTATATTTATTTACCTACAGGCCTCGATGGCCGACAGGAACTAAACATACCACAAATCAAAGGAACTTGTTTATCTTAAATCCTGAGTGAGCAAGACGCGAACTTTCTGACCTTTCTAACTAATCATTTATTTATAGCTTTTTCATAGTGAGATAAAGAATTACATCATGTTAGTTAGACTATTAGTTTCGATAAGAGATTCATTTCTAGAAATAAATAACAATTAAGTGTCTTCTATTGTGTTTGTTTGCTTATTAAGGATGCAATACAACAACAATAGCACGTTAGAAGAATTAATACAATTATGGAAAATTGTGAACAGATCTACATAAACGATAAAAAAACTATTCAAAGGGATCAAGAGTTGATCTACCTATTAGTTACATCCGTCGTCGACGTGTCAGCCACATAACACCCCTGGTGGGTATAGGCCTCCCCCAAAAAAGGAGGGCATAATCGCTACGCTTAGCAGGCGGGTTGGCGATCGCAGTATGGCCAAGTTTGTAGGAGACGCTGCTGCCCGTCTTTCGAAGGCCGAGTCCCTTAGTCGCCTTTTACAACACCCACGGGATGAGAGGGGGTAGTGCTATTCTAAGACACTACACAGCTAGCCGTCCACACATTGTTACAGCCACACTAATTAAACTACTTGATCCCAACAGACACTTTATTAAAGACTCTGCTGCCCGTCTTTCGAAGGCTGAGTCCCTTAGTCGCCTTTTACCACACCCACGGGATGAGAGGGGGTAGTGCTATTCTAAGACACTACACAGCTAGCCGTCCACACATTGTTACAACCACACTAATTAAACTACTTGATCCCAACAGACATTTTATTAAAGACTATTCTTAAAAAACGAGATCTTTTCCGACCACGTTATAGAAGCAATTAGCTACCAATGCCGATTATTTAAGGGATGATTCGTCATTGTAATTGTCGATACATTTCGACTGGATCATAACTCCAACAAGAGGCAAAGACAATGCAAAGACTAAGCTGAACTTTTTTGGTTGACATAGGACTTGGGAGAACCCAAATAAATTTATTCTCTCAAAGGAAGCCCTCGTCCCGTTAAGGAGTGACGTCAATTAACCAGACCCTGGACACTAACGACGGGATACCCTGTTAGATAGCCTGGTTGAATTTCACCCTCCGCTGGTCAGACACATCCGATGTATTGGCCCAATTAGTAAGAGTCAGCGTTTACAATATTCAAATATCTATATTGGAGAGGTAATGATGTTAACTTAAGAAAATTTACATGTCGAAAATTGCTTTTCCACCTCAAAATCAATATTAATTGCACAATATGCAAAGTAAATTATAATAAAACAACAAATCTATTTTCCCTGTCATTATAATTGCATTTAGCCATAAAACATTGCAATGTGATAGAGAAGTTTTTGGACAAAGTGGTAAAGCTACGTCACGATGAACTATACATTATGGTTAATGTAATATCCTTCTGGTCCACAATGTCGAATTTGCGAAATGTTGAATTTGCATAAGGTTGAATTTGCAAAATGTTGAATTTGCATAAAAATTCAATCCCTATATTATGAATGAAGTACGAGTGTAAACAATCAGTGAAATACTGAAGCCAAATTCTTTTTTTTAATGAACAACGGGGAGAATCTTAGCCTTCGTCATACCTGATATTAAGTATTGATAAGGCTGAAAATAGAAGCGAGCCTTTCCCGGAATCCTCATGACTGAGGAACTGGCTATCTTATCTCTGCCTGCCGGAACACTGCTGAACAATGCTGAAAACATTGTTGTTATAGCGTCAGGCTTAGATAAGATGGCGGTAGCTAGCCAGACGGACTTACAACAAGTCCTACCACCAACCGAACCGAATACAATATGTACCCGCTGGGAATCGAACCTGGGACCCCTGGGTCTGAAACCGTGGTTGTTACCACAGAGCCGGTTAAAATGCATGCTGGAGAAGAGTTGCTATAGGAAACTATCAAGAACAGTGCAAACATTATTTAGCCTTTCATTCAGTCTACAGGAAGATAAATATAAGATATATCGACGTGCGTGACCGATAGCACTCGATACCGATAGACTCATCAATATTGCAAACATAAATCTACAAACCTCTACGGCTCTCAGGAGCCCGTGGCGCAGTGGTTCGCGAGCTCGGACTGCGATCGTTGGTTTTTTTTTTATATTTTTTTTACAATCTGCCATCAGCCCCAGAGCTATAATCAGATTTGCGGTTTAACAGTAACAGTTCGAGGGTTTCACATCCTGTGATGTGTCACCTCATATTTATTGCCTATTATTTTAGGTTATTATGTTTTTAAATTGAGGCTATTCTTTTTCTTTTTGGCCGGGATATCGACTTTCTGTCATCTAGCAGAGTTTGTGCGAGTTGGTTTTTATGCCGCTGCAGTCTTTGCTTGTAGGCCTTATGGAATTTTTCTACCTCTTCCTCCTTAACTGTCGGGATCTGTAAGTACTCGTGTATCTCTGAGTTTCTAGTGAACCATGTTGCTCCGCTTATTGTTCTTAAGGTCTTGTTTTGGAACCGTTGTAGTATTTCAATATTTGAGTGGCTGGCTGATCCCCACAGCTCTATACCATAGGTCCATATAGGTTTTATGATGCATTTATATATACTTAGTTTGTTCTCCAGGCTAAGCGAAGACTGTCTGATTGTTGGGGTTAAGCAACTTTCGCAATGGTAGGTCGTGGGATCGGTGACCATAAATTTACTATCTCGAGCTCCTCCGTGCTTCGGAAGGCACATTAAGCAGTTGGTTCCGACTGCATTCGCAGTCGCTAAAACCCACCAATCCGCATTGGGCCCGCGTGGTGGGTCATGACCCGTTCGCCTTATCCATCCATAAGGAAGGCCAGTGCCCCAGTAGTAGGGACATTGAAAATGGCTGATGACGATGACGAATCTACAAACGCTTCTTCTTATCACTTATCGGTATTTTAATACGCCCTGATACATTTCGTCAGGATGATCAGCAGGATCTTTAAAATTTACAAATGGATTTAGGCAAATTGTTCTACCATCGTATCAGGGTAATATTTCCGGCGACCTTTAAACTCTAATTGTACGATAACAACGAGAAAGCTGCTCTTTTTGAAGACGTGCCAACGAATTCCGGTAGCATAATCCAATTAGAACCCCGATTATCTAAATTGACGGCTATTTATCAATCAGATGTGTAGGCTGAGCAAGAAAGAATAGTCAAAGTCAAAGATTTTTATTCAAATAGACTTATAGATAAGTGCTTTCGAATCGTCCAATTTTTTTTTTCCTACCAGCCATTCAGGACATCTTTTAACTGATAAGAAGAACGGCCGCAAGAAACTTATCAGCTTTAACAGAAGCAACAACATTTACAAAGGAACATGTCGTTGCCAAACACAAATCTACAATCTTGAAACATATTTAATATAAGAGGAAAAAATAGCTCAACACTGCACAACAAAATCGAACTTTTTTTTGTTGCATGATATTTTTCACTTGTTGTTTACTAATGTGGGTTTGCTGATTTCAAATCTACCCTCAGATTTTTGCAGCTCTAGTTTGTACGTAGTTGTAGTTCTAGGTTGTTAGGAGATACTGTAGGTCTAGCATGAGCGGTTTTTTTCTACTCGATAACGCGAAAAGCCGTGTGGTGATGGCCTAAGAATACAAGTGTCACCACTCCCTTACATGCCTGGGGCCCGATTCTCGCGTCTTCGACATCTCGAATTCGACATTTTTATATCCTTAATTTCTTTATTAAAAATGTAAGTAAAATCTCTACTACTGTCAAAATCGTTTAATTTCAATTATCTTTGATAATTCTTTAATGTCGAAGATTGCTTTCAGTGAGCTTTTAATATATTTTTGACTCCAAAAAATGTCGAATTCGAGATGTCAAAGGCGCGAGAATCGGGCTCCTGGGCGGCAATGCTCGCGCCTTCGAATTCGACATTTTTGGAGCCATAAATCTATATTTAAAACTCACGGAAAACAATCTTCAACATTATAGGATTGTCAAAGATCATTGAAACTAAAGTATTATGACCGTAGTAAAGATATTACTTACATTTTTAATAAAGAAATTATGGTTTGAAAAATGTCGAATTCGACATATCTCAGCGCGAGAATTGCCCCCCTGGGATGTCGTAAGAGTCGACTAAGAGGTTCGACGCATTGAAAATCTGTGCGAGAGAAGGAAAACTTGAAACAAACCCTCTTAACAACCCGTCTGGCCAGCGTGGTAGCAGTAAGCTAATATCCTTCTATAAACGCCATAATAGGCGTGAGCTAGGAGAGGCCTATGGCCTAATATTTTAATTAGTATTTTCCTTGTGATGGAAATTGACCTTACTGATATGTTAAGGTCGCTTTTCAATTTGACGACTCTGTATGAAATAAAACAGGGAGAAAAAAACAGCCCTTGACGAGTTTCTTGCCGGTTCTTCTCGTTACAAGGTCTCCCGCCGTAGGGTTTGTGAACCGATGGCGTAGCTTCTTTGACATTCATAAGTGCTTGTAACAGCCTAGACTGAATAAATGATATTGACTTTGACTTTGACTATGTCCAGCAGTGGACGTCTACATGGCTGATAATGAACGCGATAACGTTTCACTGTCCCGCTCACATCGTAGCGAAGTAAGCAAGACAACATGATGCGCTATATCATATCGTGTGATATAGCGGTGTTCATGCTAGGGGCCCTCAAAGTTACTTTCTAGTCGACTGTTGATATCGTTGTCGTAAACATCTTTACTAGTTTCTGTTCTTTTTTTCGATGGCTTCTATACTAATAAAACAATACCGTGACTGACTGACAGACAACGCACAGCCCAAACGGCAGAACCGATTAAGCTGTAATTTTGCATACAGTATACTTTAACGATTTAGGCGAGCACTGAAAAACTAACACGCGAATAAAACCGCAGGCGGCCGCTAGCTGCTCATATTACGATCCGATCTAACATCTACGTTACAATGTTAAATATACCCAAATTACATTGGCTGTTGGAAATGAGAACGCAATTTCCGTGGAAATATCCTCAAAGGGATTACGATCTAGTTACAATACCTAAATCGCTGTCCTATGCCATTAACCATGAGAACACTTATAAGGAAGTGAAGTGACGAGAATTCACCAATAATTTATGCATAAGACTCATGAAAAAACATTTTATAAAAAAAAATCAAACCGACTTCAAAAAGTAAAAAATTAAACTTTTGGAGTCGGTGCCAGCCAGGGCATTCTACATTGCACTTCTATTAACTATATATTTTTTTGGCCTTAGCTAGCTAGCACCGACTCCAAAAGTTTTATTTTTTACTTTTTGAAGTCGGTTTGATTTTTTTTTATAAAATGTTTTTATTTCAGATTTTTTAGTTACATCATGTGCCGTTACTTACACTAAAAATCAGCCCATACACAACAATGTCATCTAGGTAAACGACTACTTGCCAAAAGGTGATTGATATTTTTCAAGATTATGAAAAAACTACTAGCCAGATCTTCGTAAAAATTATATGGGACCAAATTGACAGTGTACCCGATCGAACAAAAAAACAATTATTAAAATCGGATCACCAACACCGGAGTAATCGGTATACATACATCAGACAAAAAAAAAAAAAAAAAAAAATACGCGTTGAATTGAGTACCTCCCTCCTTTTTGTTGAAGTCGGTAAAAATAATATTGGTTTTATTAAATAACAATGTATAATTTTAACGAGATCACATCGATGAAATTGAAATGGTTTACCTTGTGGATATTTCGTCGACAAAACTGATTAATGGAGTAATCAATGCGGGAAGGTCGCCACCTTTTCGTTTAATGCAGGCTGATTAAAACTGCGACATTTATTTGGCGAGAACGAAACTATGCATGATTGAAAAGGTTTTCAGATAGTAGGTACTTAAAATAAACTATAATTTATAAATCGATAATAGCAGAACAAAGGTCGGTCACAGGTAGGGCATGGATACCGGCATACCGAAATACCGGTATAAAGGCATTTGCAATGGTAAGAATTCAAATGCAGTCATTCACCAATTTGCATTGGGGGTTATATTATAGTCCCTTCTTATCCATCCAAAATGAAGGCCTGTGCCCAGTAGTGGACATAAAAAAATATATTTATATACCAACCGAATTGAGAACCTCCTCCTTTTTTGAAGTCGGTTAAAAATGGCTTAAGAATGATAACGATGGAGAAAATTAGAAATATAATGTAACCTACAAGTTTTAAGTAAATTAAACGAAAGATTATAGTTTCTTTTTGTTAAATAATGGTGATATAAAGTGGTAACTCTGCAATTAACGAAGTCGTAACACAAGTGAACGACCAGACGGAAGATTGGGTACATTCCGTGGATTCTGCGAGCGAAGAGTCAAGGTCTCCTCAATACAATATTCTGTCGCAGACGTGGCGGAACGGAACGATGTCATAAAGTGGATAAATTTAACACACTTGCAAGCGTTACCAACGACGGTTATTTCTAAATGCACGATAAAAATAACATTAACTGAGAAGTTTAACTAGATTATTTTGAAAAGGAACCATTTGGCATAAAATATAGGGAAGAATAGAGGTCAGTATCTAATCTAATCTACAACTTAAAAGAAATGTGGAGCTAATTTGATGACTGTATTTGTCACCGTCTTCGCTCTAAATCTAATATTATCTCTCTCTCTCTCTCTTAATCAGAAGAAAAACATCAATCTTAAGTGTGACAAGAATCCACTGCTATTTACTTGAAATCCAATATCAGACATAAAGCATGATTCATATCTCAAAAGCCAAAGAGAAATGACGACTAGCTTCGAATGAAAGGCGTCTCTGCTAATTGCATCTTCACGAACAATAGAAGGTACAAGCGTGAGATAAAGTTTTGTGGTGCAGGGAGCCCCGGCTACTGCCAGCCCATTGTTATCAGCACTGGCACAGCAGTCGGTGAGTTCATTCTGAAAACGACGCCAGTCACGGCGGATGACGGTCAAACAGTAATTAAAGTTACATGCTAAGATGCTAAGTTTGGTTTTTGATTAGCGAAGCTTTGACTAACGCGAAGTTGGGAAATAAATCTTTGACAAAGATTTGTGTTTCTATACCTGGCTAACCAGTTGTTTGTTTAAGTCGCAAGATATAATAAACTTAAGAGATCAATATATAACTTATCATGAAAACTTGTATTTAAAAAAGGCATTTTCGATCGAGAGAAATGGATTCTATGTGTATATAAATTTCACTTCAAACTAAAAAAAGAAAACATTTATAACTAAAAAAAAGAAAATGAATTATTCCAATACAATGTAAATTATTGTGTTATTATAAAACCGTCAAAGATCATTGAAGTTTAATGTACTACCTGACTGGCATATAATAACTCAAAGCTTAGGATATCTTACAAAAGGAACTCTAGAAATTTCGATTCCATGACGAGATCTAGGTTTCAGGGACCATTTGTCATTCGAGTTAGTGCCTCATATTATAGTATCTCCTAAGCCTGGAGGCTTTGCGGGACCGGGGGAACGAGCTGGCACGCATGCGTGCTCCGGCGATCGATGGCATCCCTCCCAGGTTTCCTACAGCCTAAAACCATTTTAAAATATTTGAATCACAACAAAGGAACCAGATATTTCGTTAAACTGAATGAGAAGTATCGCATATAAAATGGATGTGCAATATTTGCTTTTTCGTGGTACTGTAGTTTGTTTATAGTCATACCATTTATAATGTCTCAAAAGACTTTTAAAATATTTGAATCACAACAAAGGAACCAGATATTTCGTTAAACTAAATAAGTATCGCAAATAAAATGGAATGTGCAATATTTGCTCTTTCATGGTACTGTAGTTTGTTTATAGTCGTCCCATTTTTAATGTCTCAAAGACGACTACACCATTCTAATCTCTCTATAAAATCCAAAATACTGCCAATATCTCGATAGTTTCGTCAAATTACTCAAAAGGAAAAAAGTTACACACAGCTAGAAAATGTATAACACTTTGAAATAGAAAGTCATTGACCCCGGGTAAATTTTTTCCGAATCGGGTCATTGACCGGAAAAGCTCTCAAGTTCATTTCCCGTTTTCCGATTCGATTATATTGCGTGTAAAATTTCTGCCCCAATTCGCTATCACAATATTCGCTAGACTAAGTTAACGCCGGCTGCGGTGACGTCGCTCAGATAAGATAATAGACATGAGGTAAATGTGTCCGCGCGACACGTACTTCACATAATGGTGAGATCGATAGAATGTTGCACCGGATGAATGAACAAGGGAAAATTTTCTACTTTTTAACCGACTTCAAAAAAAGGAGGAGGTTCTCAAGTCGACTGTATCTTTTATTTTTATTTTTTTTTATGTATGTTCTACCATAACTTCGCCAGTTGTTAACAGATTTTTATAATTCTTTTTTTTATCTGAAAGAAAATGGTTTATGTGTGGTCCCATATAATTTTTACGAAGATCTGGCTAGTAGTTTTTTCATAATCCTGAAAAATATCAATCACCTTTTGGCAAGTAGTTGTATACCTAGATGACATCATTGTTGTGTATGGGCTGATTTTTAGTGTAAGTAACGGCACATAATGTAACAAAAAAATCTGAAATAAAAACATTTTATAAAAAAAAATCAAACCGACTTCAAAAAGTAAAAAATAAAACTTTTGGAGTCGGTGCTAGTTAGCTAAGGCCAAAAAAAATATAGTTAATAGAAGTGCAATGTAGAATGCTTTGGCTGGCACCGACTCAAAAAGTTTTATTTTTTACTTTTTGAAGTCGGTTTGATTGTTTTTTATAAAATGTTTTTATTTCTACTAGTATGTTCCGATTTGCTGATAACAGTTGGGAGTACATTTACTGAGGGCAGTGGAAGTGTGCATCGTCTAATCGATAAGGCATTGCCGATGCGATGTGCGTGAGCGGCGGCCGTCGACCCCGCTAGCGAACCTTCGATCAGTTGACATTCACCACCAAATGCCAGTGCCTTCGCACAGGCCAAGGGATTAGAGAGGACGGTGCATGGTGCATGTTACACGACTCATCTGTTACGTTACGAAAGCGACAATTCACTCTCATTTTGTATTCAAATGCCCAATTCAAATAATGATGTGGAATCATGCGATACAACTCGATAGTAACAGAAGTGGCCAATTTCATAGTTATATCATATTGACATTATCTTATCATGGAAATATGCAATGGTTTATCAGTCACTAGCGGATCCTCGCGGTTTTACCCGTGTGGTGCTCGTTTTCGTGGGAATATCGGGATAAAATATAGCCTATGTCACTCGGGAGAAATGTAGCTTTCTAATGGTCTAAGAATTTTCTAAATCGGTCCAGTAGTTCCTGAGATTAGCGCGTTCAAACAAACCTTCAGCTTTATAATATTAATATAGATTTGCTTATATACCTCTTTTTGGGCTCTCAACTGTTTTAATTCATCAGACCCGAACCAGTGTCCAGAGAACAATAGAATGTCTATTGTGTCTCATAATCCGAGGCCTGAAAGGTTTACAGAAGTAAGAAATTGCAAATTGAAATCCGAACTTTGGTTTGTCAATTTTATTAGCGTGTCTAAACTGAAGCCTAGGAGAAATGGTAGGTCGTAAGCAGTGGTCTCAGACGAGCCAGACGAGCGGCATCGAATGAGGTCTGTGTGTTAGACGAGAAAGGCAGGTTCAACGGCCTTGGTGACATAACAGCTGTTTCGGCAACGCCAGCCACCACGTAACATTCGCAATACGTTTGTCTAACGATGGTTAACTACGGGGCTTCTGGGTTTGGAAACGAATCAAGGGAATTTTTCACAGGGACATTTTTATAATCGCCCTCGATTTCTACCGTCATTAATGGTCTTCCTAAAGTAAAACTATACTATTAAAAGGCCTATCAAATGCAAACATATTTTCCAATTCAGATTAGTAATTTCAGTGTATAGCGCACCCAAACTGTAAAACATACCTTCAGGTTAATTATTTATAATAATGTAATGACAGATGTAACAAAATATCAGAAAAAGTAAACATTTCTTGAAAGAGAGAATCGTCAATAGTTCTAAGTAGCATACAATTATATGTAAAGAATCATGCTAACTTCAAATGAAGTAAACCATTATTCCATTCATGCCAGTGATAGTACCACAGATTAATAAATATTTACTTAGTAGTAGTACCACAGTGCCATAATAAATTACCGACAACTTATTACGGTAATTGATTGCTATTAGTTAATAATTTAGTTCAACATTTGCATTCTGCATATCGTCTGCGATTGGCGATAGGACTGCAAATACACTTGCGAGCAAGGAAATCGACCCACCGCATTACTGCAATGGTTCAATGGCACTGTATGGTTGTTTCTGCATCAATGTAATAGGTCAAACAAATGTTTTACCATTCGATCGATTAAAATTTGAAAACATTGCTTGATTTCCTCAAACATTTAATGAAACAATATTTGATTTTGATTCCTTAAAAAGTTGTAAGAAGCCTGAAAAGTCATCTTATTGTTTTTTTTTTTCAATATTTTTAACATATTTGTTTTACAAGCGTCCGTATCTCAGTATCGAGTGACTTAAATCTTCACAATGCTGTTGAAACTTGTTCAAAAGAGATTTTTTCAATAAATTAAACTATTTAAGAGCAACGTAGGGGTCGATTTGTTTGCTCGCAAGTGTATCACTAAGGAAATGCGTACACCCACGCAGTACAAAACGGGACTATAATGACAGGAGCTGCGTCCTGGCTCTGTGCAATTTGGAAGCAAGACGGCTATCGATCGAGGAGAGACAGGGTGCATATGCGCCCTGCAGAATACCACAATTCACAAGATAGTTATACTTATGTTAGAGAGTGAGCGTATATAATACGAATGACAAAGATTATCGAAGCTTTAACTAAACGATGCTACGTCAGCGTCGCTTGACGAGCTCAATCAAGTACAGCAAAAACATTATTAAACGATCTTTTAAACGTAGCTAAAATAAAATAAATATTTGTAATTTAGCGAATTTTGTACGCTATCTATAGAAAGGGCTATGCTCGGAGTCTCTCTGTGGGATCGGATCCAATCAGAACCAAAGTTATCGACATAGCCCACCGAATTAGCAAACTGAAGAGGCAATGGGCATACAAGTCTCAGACTAGTTTATGACATAATGCTCGATAGTTCGTAAGACAATGTTACAATCATCAACATTTTTTTACACAGGCTTATAGATGGACGAAGATATTATATTGTCTACAAGATCTTTCTATGGTGGTGGTGCAATAAACAAACGGCTATGACATAATTACCGAAAATTCTAAAGGCGCAATCCCACCAGTGTGCGGCATTTTGCCACACAGAGTTCTGCACAAATGTTCCTTTCGGTGGACTCTCTGTAGCAAACATTTGCAAAATATGCGTGCACTCGTTGCTCTTTGTTGCCGCTTTGTTAGAGCTAAAACTTTTATTTTGCAGCACTGCTCACTTACAGAAATGACCCAAAACTTTGGCAGTGGACATAGAGCCACGTAGTTGACGCACTATTTGAGTTTGTGCACGAAACAGGTGCTGCACACTCGTGCGGCTCACGCTTTTGGTGGAATCCGCCCTTTATAGATCAATCTTTATACTATAGCTACTTTTCCCATTTCCTAAAGAAAGGAGTGGTCGTTACTCAACGTCAAGTTCACTGGAGAGCACTTTCGATAAATGTAAACCAAAACAGGTACCGGCATTGGGACTGAACGGGATTTGCATGGTAATCACGACACAGCCTTCACGCTCTATCCATAAAGTGCCACGCCGAAAGATGAATATGCATGACTAGCAAATACTCCCGACTTTGTCTGCACTTTATGGTTATTTATGGCAAAGTATTCCTCTCTAATACCAATGTAGCAATGGTATTTGTTTATTAACTTGAATTCAGTTTATTTTTTTAAGTCAAAAGACCTTCAGAAACTTTGAACAGCTTTATTGAAATAAATTATGCTTTTGTAAATTAACATTACCTAAAGGTAAATGTATTTTTAAAAATCTTCTCTGTTCATAAATCTCTTACCGTTCTCAAGAAAGGGAATATAATTATATTCCAAAACCCATGTCAGTGGTTCCGATCAAATGTGCAAGCACAGTTCATATAGAGATAAGGGTGGAATTAAGTATTTTGTCTTAAACTAGGCTTTTAATTTTTTAACAATTCTATAAAAAAAATTGTCAATCATAACAAAGCGACGCGAGCGTCTGCCCGCGGTAGGCTTGTCACGAAAAAATACGTACGGCACCCGTACTTCTGGTTACCTAATACCACGACTTACAAATAAACTAGAACCTGAGTTTCGGGATTCTCTCAATAAAAAAAATATAAAGAAAAAACTAAAGATGTTACTTTTGAGCAAATTGGATGGCAGCGATCACATTATACTGTAATTTTTTAATAAATCGTAGTATGTACTTAGAAAATTATAAATTGTTAAATGTAAACGCGAACGAAGCACATGCATTAAACCTAAGTGGTTTCTATGTGCTGTTTATGTAATTTTTTATTGTAAATTTATTTGATAATAAATGAAAAAAGAAACAAAAAAAATATTGCAGCCATAAAAGTTTAAATACTTTTTTGTTATTATAAGTAACCATTTGTTAGATTAGTTAAAGGAATTATAAAAAGACTTGCTTTTTATTGTTGCTGGAAAAAATAAATCAGGTTATGTGACTTGTGAAAATACCCTAATATTTCATTTTTGTTTTGGGTTTCATTTTTGTTATGGTTTCATTTTTGTCACAAAGGTAATTTTAAATGGTTTTCACCCTAAGGCTGAAGATGGAACCGAGCCTCTCCCAGAATCCTCAACCACTGAGGAACTGGCTAACTTATCTCTAACAATGTTGGAAACATTGTTGTTATGGCGTTTGACTTAGATAAGATGTTGGTAGCTAGCCAGGTGGACTAACAACAAGTTCTACCTACCACCAACCAAACTGAATATAATATGTATTCCCGCTGGGTATCAAACCCAGGACCCCGATACAGGTAGATGTTACCACTAGACCACAGATGCGGTTAAAAACCTTTTACCTCAATAAGTACCCTTTCCTGAGTAGGCATAGGTAGAAATCACTTGTATTCACTTGCTACAGTCCTTACATATTATTATTTGTTTCATATTTTAGTTTTACAATTAATTCAAGATTGATTTTAGTTTTTCCAAGATTAGAGGCTTATTCTGATAATGTTAGATCATAATTGTAGGTACCTATGTCAATTGTGTCTTAACTATAGCACTTTGTAGAAAGAATGGTGTAAAAGCTTAACACCATTTTTTATAGAGTGTAGAAACATAAGCAAGTTACCATAAGCAAAAGTCCTAGGGTAGTCTACGTATGACAACTTAGCATTGAGCGAATGATGAAGAATAAAATATAAATGTAAAAAAAAAACTTTTATAATATTTTCTGTAAATATCTTTCAATGGATAAATTCCTGATTTAAAAGCCAAAACCAAAATGTTACAAGATATTAAATTGAAAAGTACATTGTAAATTGATGCTTTTGAGTTCATATGACAAAGTGATTTATTTGGTTTTATTCTTTATATTTTACGATTAACAGTTTTGTTCTTTATATTTTACGATGGAATACATGGTACCTACTTATATGGAAACATCCTGAATGGAATTTTTAGATTCGATTTTCTGATTATTTAAGAACATGTAAGTTATATGAATGCTGTTAAACATTTAAAGTAAATACAGTAGAACTCAATCAAGTTTCCAACAGTGTAAGTGTAAGGCTACTGTCTGACCAAGAGATGTCTCCCACGAATATGTACTGCATGCGTCCGATTTGCACAAGTTAGCTATGGTTAAAATGTAGCCACTCACCTGTTATTCTTGCTAAAGTCATATAAAACGGTAACGCCCCTATGGACGAGAGCTGACGAACGGGAATAGTAGATCCTGGCTTCGACGAAGCTTGCACCAGGCGAACACGTCCTCGCGACACGCCGGGAGAACCAACCTGCCACAAATGACACATACACCACCTAAGTAATAACCTCTACGTGTTTCACACTAATCCTTATGAACTATTTTCGCGCATCTAACTACTTTTACCTAACCAATTTCAGCAACCACTATGTACGCACCAGCTGGCAAAAACGTGGTGTCCACGAAACGAACGAACGAATAGAATACCTATACCTACGTTTTATGAATAGATAGATAGATATTCGATATTACGTCGGTTCTGTACCTTCCGCTGTCTATGACGATGCGAAACTCGAGTGAAACTTCCAAACTTCACAACACTAGTACCTACTACAGCACTTTTCTAAAATAAACTTTGAACAAACAAATTTATAAGATTTTCAATTCAACACGTTTCCGTCGCTTGAAATGACGACACAGGCAGAAAAATAAATGAAATTGTACACTTTCTTATGTTTCTAGAACTACATTCACACCGGAAGCGAGCATTTTTTTAAACTTATCACATTGAAAACATAATATTTTGAGTTGGATTTATTTGGACTGAAAAAATATTTCATTTCTACAAATTCGAAAGCGAATTGAAAACAAAAAATTTAAATGGCGAATAGTTTGAGTTTTGACGAATCAATAAAAAAAGCCACAACAATAATTACCAAATACTGACAAACGGAAACAACAGTTTTGTATTTTAGTCTATGGTTTGATTAACAGGTAAAGGGGTCATAAAAATCCTAAAAATACACACACACAGCAAGCCGAGCTTGCTTGCTTCCAAAGAGAAATAATGAGGGATTTTCTTTTTTTTTCTTATTTTTTTTCATAAAGGTTCATCGCATATGGCGTTGTATAACACCTGAGCAAGTAATCACTACGTTTTAGTTGTATAATGAAAGCAAATGCATGGGAACGGAACTTAGCTTAATTTTGAATTGGGAACTATTGTATATTAAGATCTAAAATTGAAATATACGCAACACACAACTTTTTAAGAATTAACAAACTCTTATCTTAGCTATTCATAAAAGGAATAATACTTAAAAAATAAAAAAGGTAATCAAACCTAAAAACGGATTATTTCGTGTAATGGAGTGACCATGTGCTCCTCTGGCTACCTGGCTATATCATAAAGAAAACCACCTGGGAGGAATGTGACGATGATATGACTTCTTATTTTGGTACTCATTTTCAATGTACCGGCTTCACGGCAGAATGATTGATCA
Organism: Chrysoteuchia culmella; assembly: GCA_910589605.1. Lineage (NCBI taxonomy): Eukaryota > Metazoa > Arthropoda > Insecta > Lepidoptera > Crambidae > Chrysoteuchia > Chrysoteuchia culmella. The sequence goes on from OU342657.1 coordinate 1,099,676, forward strand.
TAATTGGTGAGCCAGAGAAGCACATGTTTTTGAGGTTAGGTTTAACATAAATTGACGAATTCCAAGAGCATTGCGGTATGTACCGACGGGATGAATAATTCAAAGAAATGTGACGGCATATGTGACAGCTACTGATGCATTCAATACATAACATACGCAATTGGGAAAGCGAAATAAGCATTTACTTCTCAAGAAGCATGTGGCTGTCTCGCTCATTAGTTAAAGTCGAAAATCATCGTGAAATTGGCAACATAATAAATATAAAACGTGAATCCTAAGCCTTTTAGTCACGGTAAACAGCTCATAAGTCTATTTCCGCGACTTCTTCATTAGTTTTTGAGAAGATTGGAAATGAATTTTTCTATGAAGTTAAATCAGGGTGACCATGTCGTAAACAATTTTTTACGGACATCTCTGCAACGTTATTATATGTTTACCCAACAACTCAAAACCATTTGTAGAGCAGAACTCGTCAAACTACGTACAACTTTTTGTGTGGCAGCATGAAAGGGGAAAAATAATCATCGGTTTCATATGCTATAGCAGAGTTCAAATATTTTTTGTATTGAGGTTTTGGGTAAATCTTGAGAGTCGTCATGTTGTCTTAATTGAAGTTGGTAATTAGTTCCTCAAAAATCCATTTTCTACTCTTATGTGCCGTACTGTCTCAATCTTAATAAAAATTGCATTGCACTCACGTTTTAAAATGCTCTTAAATCCACTATAGTCTTCTCTTAACTTACGGGCCCGGTATTCTTAATATTAATGTCTAAAGATACAAGATCATTACATGATCATCAGTTATAAGAATATTCTTATTCGATTCTTAAGTGTAAAGCAAATGGGTGTAAATTTTATAAATGTTTTAAACAAATTACCTACCTACAACCCAATTCATTACTATATTTAATTTTGTTGGTCACAGTTTAGTAAAATGTTGGGAGTAGGCTATTTTTTTTTGTTAGTGAGTAGAAAATATGTTGTAAACGTATAAATGTGGCCACTGAGAGAATGCATTATTTGACAGCTCCTATCGAGAGCCATTGGTCATCCTTTCAGCGGCTGCACTATATTTTACAACCATGTTTTCTTGATGTTTTGGCAGTGGAAACAATGAAAAGGTACTTAATTTGTGATAACGATTGATGATGATTTGTGATATACTTGTGATAACGACAATTACTATTTGATAAAATGACACAAATGTTTATCTTCTTAATTCAAAGTATAAATTTTAAAAGTAGGTATGTTATTTACGACATATGTCAGTTTTAAGTATTTTCTCGGTCGATTGGCGTTTGTTTCGTAGCTATATACAAAAAAAATTTTAGGTACTTATCTAGTAGGCTAAAATATAATAAAATCTAAGTGTTTTTATGAATGTTGAAAGTCGGATTTATAATTCAGTAATTTAACAGGGTACCAATTAGATCTTAATACAATAATGCTGCTTTAGACTTTGATTCTTAGACTTAAATCTATACTAATATTATAAAGAGGAAAGATTTGTATTTTTGTATGTAACGAATAAACTCAAAAACTACTGGACCGATTTTGACGAAATTTGGTATAGAGAATCCTTAGACCCCAAGTAGTAACATAGGCTATTAATGATCCCAAAATTCCCAGGGGAACGGGAACCACGCGGGTGAAACCGCGCCTGGCCTCTAGTTATATATAAAACTGAAACGAAGCTCTTCAACTTTTCCAAGTGTAATGCATTATAAGTCTGAAAGCGCAAATTCTGGCCAGGGTATTACAAATTTGTTTGCAGAGTACTTCCTTTCCACGTTCTTGGTGTCTAACCAGCCTCCTACTCATAATATTAACACGAGCTTGGAGAGTGATCTTTGCAGTATTAGCAATGTCGAGATAAATCCAACTAAGGTTTTAAACTTATTGAAATCACTTGATTTAACAAAGTCCGGCGGACCTGGGGGGTTACTCTTGACGGGATCGCGTTGAGATCGATATTGAATGTCAATAATTATTACTGATTTTCGACGTTGATTCGATTTTATAGAGTACAATGTTACTTTATTTACTAATTTCAAGTATTAATTACTTATTTTTAGTCATAATTACTGACGTTGGATATTAATTCAATCTCGATCTCATTGTGATCGCGTCAAGAGTAGAGGGCCTGATATGATCCCACCCCTCTTTATTGTTAGATGTGCAGATAGTTTATTAGAGCCATTATGTATATTGTTTAATCGTTCATTGTCCGAGGGAACTGTTCCTGTCAAATGGAAGTCTGCTTTTATTACGCCGGTACTCAAGAAAGGTGATAAAAGCAATAATGAGAACTATCGCCCCATATCGAAGCTATGTCTATTCGCAAAAATCTTCGAAAGGCTAGTTTACAACGATGTTTACTCCACTTTAAGCAACTCATTCAGCGATGAACAGCACGGTTTCCTCAGGCAACGCTCGACATGTACAAACCTGATCATTGCGAACGAACTCATCTCCGAAGGGATGGATACGGGGGCGCAGGTCGACGTGGTTTACACAGACTACTAAAAATGCTTTGATAGAATTGATCACTCTATACTACTTACTAAGCTTCGTGCGGCTGGCATTCATGGTAACCTATTTCGCTGGTTCTCATCTTACATTGAAAACCGTAATCAGGCTGTAGTCTTGCGCGGTTATATGTCCCAATGGGCTAAAGTACCGTCAGGCGTGCCTCAGGGGTCAATTCTCGGACCTCTCTTATTCACCATTTTCATCTCAGATATTAATAAATGCTTCCTTCATTCAACGCCCTTGCTTTTCGCTGATGATATGAAAGTGCTTAAGGTTATCAACAGCCCATTAGACTCTTGTGAGTTGCAAAAGGATCTGCTAAGGTTCCAGCAATACTGCGTACAAAATAGGCTGGAACTAAATGTAAGCAAGTGTTTCTGTGTGACGTTCACGCGAAAGACCAATAAAATAGATTACTGTTATACATTACATGATCATCAGTTATCTAGAGTGAATAATGTTAGGGATTTGGGTGTAGTTCAGGATAGCAAATTATTATTTGCGGATCATGTTGACCACATTGCCTCTAAGGCTTCCCGAGCTCTTGGATTTATCATACGCACGTCTGGCGATCTGAAGGATCTCAAAGCAATAAAAATTCTTTACTGCGCCTTCGTGCGTAGCCATCTGGAGTATGCCTCGCAGGTGTGGAATCCACAGTACAACATCTACGTAACAAGGTTGGAAAAAATACAAAATCGGATTATATTCTAGATTATAAATCTAAACAGCGCTCCCTGGATTATGAACACCGATGCAGAAAGTATCACTTTTTGCCTCTTCACATCCGGCGGGAAGTAAATGATGCTTGTTTTGTTTCGAAGCTGGTTAACGGTGGCATTGACTGTTCGGAACTACTGTCAAAAATTGGTTTTCGTGCTAACTCACTGGCTCTACGACAACGCCCACTGCTCCACAAACCGTTTGCACATACAAATTACAGGGCTAACACATTCTTAATACGTGGTCTCACTACTTTTAACAGGTATATCGCTGACTATGACCTTGATCTGTTGTACAAGTGCGGCAACTATAAAGCGAACTATAAGCTTGAATTTCTTTAGTCAAAATACAGTTCAGGGAAAGTAAATTTTTGTTTTGTTGTTTTTCTCTTTACGAGGTTCTCACATATTAAATAGTTATTGTATAAGATCTAGCTAGATATTGTAATTTATTATTTGTTTTTCCTGAGATTCGTCTGTTTGGCATTGTGCGAACATGCTTGATGCACTGCAGAAGCGAGGGAGTCCCAACATCATCCTGAAAATGTTATTATATTGTACGCGCAGGGAGTTCAGCGATTTTTTGTTGTAATTGGTCCAAAGACCGCCCGTGTACAGACACTGGCAGTACGCCTTAAACAAAGAAATTATGTGTCACTTGTGGTCGAGAATTTTTTTTCCAATATTTTTCTATTTAAAATTTACCATAAATTATCTGTCTGTGTGGACTCTGAGAAAGTCTTTGATTCGATAGAGGCCTAGGCGGTGCTCCAGTCTCTCTAGATCAGAGGTACCAAGCAAGTGGGCTGGCTACAGGTTTATCCACTGGATAAACAAGCACTGCTATATAGCCTCTGGCCCAGAGGAGCACATGATATAGAAGAGATTAAATTAGAAAAAATGTCATACTGTCTGACTGACACTTGACAGTACTATTGACAATTTGACATTGACAGGCGTAAGAAGATTGCACGGATTACGAATGGAATTTCATCAATGTTGTAGAAAAATTTAAATGTTTCATAAATTACAATAAAATAAAGTAGATTAACGAATTAAAGCAGTGATCAAAACTAGAGCCCTGTGATCTATAGCAGTTCCATAAAGAAATGGTATGAATAAAGTCAATTTATTATACATGATTCGTTTGAGGTTATGTGAAATGTCCTTGTGATCACCGAAAAATCTTATCTTTTTCAGCATACATGCCGACAATTATTTTACAGTCCAGCACGTTGGAAATGTGTCTTACCCGTAAACGTCAAACCTACAGTTTTCTCCCTAAAATCAGAAAAGGTAAGTTAGTTTTAGGTCAGATTCTTTGGCGACAATTATGTATCAATTATTTATAAATGCATTTTTTTTTGTTATAAATTAAATAATGTATAAATGAAGTTGCCTTCGATGTAATGTCATGTCCATTTGTATATCTTATTAATTTTTATCAGCTTTCAAAGAAAATATATTTATTTGACACAGACATCTCCAAAGTATCAACTTGATCTTGAATCTCATCTATGGCTGTTACAGTTCACAGTACCAGAATGCCGGCACTATTCAGCTCGAAAAGGTTTCTTCTCGTCCATCATCGAAAACATAAGAGAAGACATTGCAAAGAATAAGGAGATGAAGGAAAACATAAAGAAATTCAGAGAAGAAGCTCAGAAACTGGAAAATTCTGAAGCTCTGCAGGTATACCAGTTTACTACTTCTGACTGAGAGAATTTATGAATGTATGAAGTTTGGAAGGGTATATCTTGCATTTGCACATGGTTGCCTGGATGAAATTGCTATATAAAGACAAGGCCACCATTTGTACATACCATATCCTGTATAGTTCTTCTATGAGATTATTTTGTTGTATGTAAAAATAATATTTTCATCTAATTTCACCTTTGTCACACCTATCTCAAGAAACAGAAAATTGTAAAGAGTTTATTTTATATGTATTTAAGTATTAGCTCCTGTTCCCGTGGGACTATCAGGATATTAAAATGTATCTTATTTTTCAATCCAGGTTAACCTATTTGTGTTAAGATAAGTATTTGCGATAATGCAGTGTACATGATTAAAAGTGATATAAGCAACTATAATGTAGGAAAATTAACAATATACAGCAACAGTCAAGCTGCCATCAAAGCCCTTGACAAAGTGGAGACTACCTCAGCCCTAGTAAAGGAATGCAAAAAAAGCATTCAGGAACTCGCCAACATGGTTGAGGTAGATATTGCCTGGGTACCCGGACACGAAGGTAACAGTGGCAATGAGGAAGCTGACAAATTGGCTAGGAGGGGGGCTGATGACCCCTTCATTGGCCCTGAACCAAGACTGCCAATCTCACATAGAGCAACATAAGAAACATAGTAGGAGTACTGACAGGACATTGTCCACTCAACAGGCACCTTTCAATTATCAGTCTCAGTATACTAACATTACCGTGCTTATATATATACTAGAAATTTGTGTTTGTCAGGAAACACCTAAATTTTTACACCAAAGTCATAGACGCACCCCGGCACAACGTGACTCGATATAAAAATAACCTTTTACAAATAAGATCCAAATTAGCATTGCATAGTTCGGGTACCTACCCGATGTCCATTAAAATGTTTAATAGGTTGCCAGAGTATCTGAAGGCCGAAACTGATATTGGTGTGTTCATTCGCTCCTTGAAAAAGCTGCTTGTAGGAAAAGCTTACTATTCCATTAATAAATACTTTGAGGAAAAAAGTTACTAAATGTCTGCCCCTCTCCTGTTCGTTGCAGTACCGTTCGAGGTGCATGTGATACATTGGTGCTTGCATGTTTTGTTAAGTCACTAAGTCGCATGCAGGGGCGTGCATTGGTTTTCCAGCGTAGTAGGCACTGTAGATCTAACTAGTAAAATTGCTATCCTGGTACCGAATATTATAAGTTTGAAAGTTTGTGAGGATATTTGGATGGATGAATGTTTGTTACTCTTTCACTCAAAAACTACTGAACTGATTAAGATGAAACTTTACAGCAATGTAGCTTATACATCAGAAAACCACATTGTATGCAAATATTTATAATTATCCTGATATTCCCACGGTAACGGCAACCACGCGGCGAGTGAAACCGAGAGCGGCCGCTAGTCATAAATGATACTGTTCGTAATATTTAGTAGGAATATTAAAATGCTAACGAGTTTGATTGTTTGAGCACGCTAATCTCCGGAACTACTAGTTCGAATTGAAAAAATATTTTTGTGCTGGATAGTCCATTTATCTCGGAAGGTAATAAGATATTTAATATCACGCTACGATTAATAAGAGCAGAGCATTAATGTAAAACGTTGCAAAAACGGGGAAAAAATATTACTTTTGGGAGCTTCCGTTGCGGACGGTGTGTAAACGGTAAAAGTTACGTAAAAATCATGTATGACGAAATTGTTCCCCATCAAAAGTTCTAAAAAAAAGTCCGCGACAGCATATTTCTATGTTTTATGGTTAACTGACTATAACCATTTTTAAGTTAATACAATTTGTTCTAAACTATTGTATTATTTGACAAGCTGTTTTCATAAACATGATATTAATCCTTATCTAAATAAATACGTTAATCGTCACAAGTATATTACTTTACATAATTTAATTTTAATGAATATCTTAGGAAATATGATAGTTTTAAAATAACTCCTCAACAAAATAATTCGCGACCAAATTCATTCGTCAGGTAAGCTTGCTTACTTTATACTGATATATTTCGGAAGTTTAAGCTAGAACGTTACACTTACAAATAGCGCCTTTCTTGCCGTGGGCGGTTTATACTTGAGCAATAGTTTTTCTAAATAAGTTGCATTCTTGTATGAAACGCTGCTTGTTTCCAGTAGGCAATTTCGAGACTGCCTACCGATAGGTATTCAGTATTTAGCGTAAGGAAAATCTTAGTGGGTGAGTGTTGAATAGAAGTTTAAACTAAAATAAAATAACTTTAACACTTATTGTATATTTATTTAGCTTTTGAATGAGGTAGGCACTGCCTAATTGCCTATATGGAATGCACGCCCCTGGTCGCATGTAACGCAATTTGTAATAAATAAATTAAATAAACAATCTCCTTATCTTATGCCAATTTAATGTACCTACTGCTGAACATTTTTATTCTATTCTTGAGCGGAATGAGCTTGAAAGTAAACTTTATTTAAATACTCAACTTATATAAATAAGTACTTTTGTATTGTCCAATTTATGTTTATTTTTAATAAGTGATTTGTCTTGAATAAATCTTATAGCTTTAACAGAATAATAATAATAGTAATAATTACGCTTTTTGATTTAACAAATCACAATATGGTTGGTTACATTAGAATACAGCTATGATACAATTAATACTGTTAGTTTTGTTAGTATTTCTTAATCTAGTTGTGTAAGCCCTGTTAGTGTTGCGTGATTAGGGTAAAAGCGTGCTCCAGCCTTTTCCATTTATCTCTGTCTTGGCCAGCCTCCATCCAATTCTTCCTTGTGATCTTGACAATATCATCGACCCATCTTTTCTTTGACCTGCCTACTCTTCTTTTGCCAATCGGCCCGTTCCATCTCGTCACCTGTATTGTCCACCCTTTGCCTGTGATTGCTTTAACCACAAACATAGATCTGGGGAATGGATCATAGAAATGAATTTTCCTAATATTTTAAACTTGGGAAAGTAAGGATTGGACCACATCTATCAGCACGCTAACGCCTTTTTCCGTCGTCCTATCTTTTTCTGTCGCTCAGCACTGTCACTAGTCAGAGCGAGAAAGACTGACGGAACTCTATCGCACCGCCGATGCTGCCGCATGTGAAGCGTTCTGTCAGTCTTTTTCGCTCTAGCAAATGGCGGTTCTGAGCGACAGAAAAAGGTGATAGTGTGCTGAAATGTGGTCCAACCCTAATAGCACATATTATATAATTCTATACTAGCTTCTTCTTGTTCTGGCCATAGGCCGCGCGGCGGAAGTTCCACGCAGTGGAGTCGGAAGCGTCCAAGAGCTCAGAAGTCCTTAAGGACACCCTAGAAGGCATCAAGGGCAAGATGGAACATGTCCTGGAGGAGGCCAGCAAGACTGAGATTGCTAAGAAAGCAGGTGAGTAAATATTTAATTTATAAGTCTTTATTTACTTGAAAGTACTAGTATACATAATAGTTATTATGTTATTATTATTATTATGTATTGAGTAAATATAGGTGATGGAAAAGTATCTTCATCCCTGCTATTCGAAAGGAGTCATTTTGCTCCCCGATAAGCGGGAGCAAAGTAGGTCTTTTCTGTAGAAATGAAGGCAGAAATGAATTTGAATTGGAACATGATTGAATTGGAACAAGAGCCGTTCATAAAAATCGATCGCAAATTGTATGAATTATTGGCAGCAGTGAGATTTCTGGTACATTATTACATTCATATGTAATTTTTTGATTAAACTTATTCATTAATGGCTTAAAACCGTCTCTTAGTATTTTCTCATAGAAGGGGATGATTTTTTTTTTCTTCAAACCTATACGATTTTTTTTTTCATCAAACCTATACGTGTGGGGTATCTATAATTATACCCCACACGTATAGGTAAACTTAAAAATACGTACGTATATTTAAAAATTGCATTGAGGTTTTTAAAACGATTTTTTCTCAAAGTCAACCGTTTGAAAGATGTATACTTCCAAAGTGGAAAAATGTGTGTCGTCCCCCCCCCCCCCCCCCTCTAACTTTTAAAATAAGAAAGTGAAAAATCTAAAAAAATATATATGATGTAGATCTTTATACAAACTTTTAACGAAATTTGGTTTGAACGAAATTTATTTAGTAGTTTCAGTACATTTTACCACCATACACCGCAAATATAACTTTGTCATTCATACAAACTTTATGAAAAACAAACTTATTTCTGCAGACGAAAAATTATAATGGCATTTTGGCAATAATATTATTAGTAACTTTATTGCACACGATACAAAAACAAACGCATACAGAGAAAATTTCAAAAAAGAGGAACACCCATCAGGCGGCCTTATAGCTACGTAGCAGTCTCTTCCAGGCTACCTTGGGTGAGAGGCGAAACCCTTCATGTGCGAGTTCGACTCGCACTTGGCCGATTTTTCTATGGCTGCGCCCGCTTTGACGAATGCGCGTAATCATTGCAGCTGTGCTTTCAATTTGTGAATTTATTATGTTATAATTTAATGACTAAACTTTTGTATCATGTACTAGCTCCGCAGTTTCGCCCGCGTGGTTCTGCGTGGTTCCCGTGGAATATCGGGATAAAAATGGATAAAAGTCGATTGATTCCGTAAGGAATTATTAGTAAGGGCGTGAAAAAAGGACAAACAAACATCTATTCTATTCTTCATTACTTTTCTGTCCAATTACCACCACAGGCTATTTATATCCATTGATTTTATTTTTATTGTTATATTTTTGAGGAGCCCGTGGCCAGTGGTTCGCGCGCTCGGCCTGCGATTGTTGAGGTTAAGCAACTTTCGCAATGGTCGGTCACGGGATGGGTGACCAAAATTTTACAATCTCGAGCTCCGTGCTTCGGAACTCACGTTAATCCGTTGTTCCCAGCTGCATTCGCAGTCGTTAAAACCCACCAACCCGCATTGGGCGCCGGTAAGGCCAGTGCCCCAGCAGTGGAGACATTAAAAATGGCTGATGACGACGACGACGATATTTTGCCACACATGTTCTGTCGCTTAATAATCAATATGATTTTACAATGCAGGTAAGATAACCGACGACCTATCGAAGAGCGCGAAAGGCGCGGCCGAGAGTATAGCTGACACCAAACAAAAGCTGGGACAGACCACTGCCTTTAGGACAATATCACAAGTGAGTATTATTACTTAGCATTATCCAAAATCGGAAATAGTGACATTCATGATAAGAACACGACATTGTGAAAAGTTAAAGAATCTAATTACTTTACAACCTAACGGCCGCTCGTTTCTCCCGCGTGGTTCCCGTTCCCGAGAGAATATCGGGATAAAAAGTATCCTATGTTCATAATCAGGCTGTCTACTATCTATGTACCAAATTTCATTCAAATCCGTTCAGTAGTTTCAAAGCCATTATTATTCAAATTATTTAATTATTCAATGCAAAATTAATTAATGCCAAATTGTTATATGCAAAAAACAAAAAAAACCAACGGGTTGCACTCCGGGAGTGCCGGCATAAGTGAAAACCGCTTAAACGAAACAGCAGGAGCAGCATACATTTTTGCCGCGCGGTTTCGTTCTACTCTCTCCGTCTTACGAATTTTCAACGGAAAATCATCAATCGTGCTTTGCGTAGGTTTTTTCTCATTTTCTAAGAAAGTATTTTTCTCTAAAAACGTTGTCTGTGTATGTGTGTATGATCATTTAATAATAATAATAATAATAAAATCATTTATTTCGAGCTTCTTGGGCTCAGATGGTTAGTAACAATGATACTTATAGACCTAATGTTAGTATGACAAATTACAACTAACAGAAACACCACAGCACTAAACATTTATATGTACATGGACCATACAGCAATGGTTGATGTACCGGCAGTCTAGCCTGCTCGTAAATTACCGAATTACCTGCTAATAATTTACCGAATGACATTAAAATACTTAATTTAAAATTATTTAAGACAAAATTATATAAATGGCTCAATGAACACAATTTCTATAGCAGTTTCCTGCCATGTAAAATAATAGGTTATTCAATGAATATTTTACAATTATTATGTTTCCATGTAACAAATTAATTTATAAATATATCTATTGCATGCCGCCTCACTGCCAAAACACGCTGTACTTTTTTATAAAAGGTTGTTATAAAACCTTGAATACCGTGTTTTATAGCAAAGAAATAATTTACTATTCTATTCTATTCTTAATTAATAATATCTTGGATTTCAGGCGACCGAAGTAGTGAAGAACGAAATGGCACCGAAAGGTCTCGAGGGCCGAGTGTACATGTCTCCCGCCATTTTACGAAAGCGAGTTGAGGTAACTTTTCAAACTGCAGAGGTTGAAGTAGGTTCTGATGGGTGATCAGAGCCTACTTCAACCTCTGCAGTTTTACTCATCATCATCATAATCTCAGCCACATGTCGCCCACTGCTGGGTATAGGCCTCCCCTGATTTGCACTCGTATCGATCGATGGCTGTTCACCTTGTCGGGGGCCTACCAACGGATCGTCCGCGTCGTCCGGTGCGTCGCGATTGCCATTACAAAACCCCACAAGCGCTCAATCACAGATCTATATCGAGATAGACGGTAAAAGTGTAACTACCTTGCGTGTAAAAAGTTTGATCCGCGGTCAAAGTTTTCCGACCTAAGTCAGTCCGCTTGAGACCATTGCCACGAAAACACGCGGCGCTCAGAAAAATGGTTAATAGTGCAGTGCTTTCTTTCAAGAGCTCGTCAATAACATTTACACATCGCTAAATATCGCTCGTGACGTCATCGTAGGCACGAAAAACCCGACACGCTAGGTTCTCGTACAGTTTGAAGTGCTTTTTGTCGATATGTGTGCGTTCAAACGATTTTGTGTTGCAAGTGGTCTAACGACAATTTCCGTAGTGGTTAATAGTGGTGGTCACATAATTAACGACAGTAGTAGATTTTCATACAAACGAGGTAGCTTTGGAGCCTTGGTTTTCTGTCAAGGATTCACCGAGCTGTGATCTGGTAATGGCCATGCAGGGAGTGAATGGAGGAGATCCAGATTGCTTTACACATCTAACTGATCTGGTCAACATTTTAAGAAATGTATGGTTAAGTGTAAAAACACCGCAAAAATAGCATAAAATGTATGGAATTTCTGAAACTAAAAACTCTGATTCCTACATTTTTTTTAAACTTTGACCAGATTCGTCGGGTATGTATAGCAATCTGGATCTCCTCCATTCACTCCCTGGATGGCCATTATCAGATCGCAGCTCGGTTAGTCCTCGGTAGAGAACTAAGACCCCAAAGTTACCTTGATTGTATGAAAATTGTTAGGTATCATTTATAACTTTTTAATTTTGCATTTTACAATGCTATTTTTATGTGATAAATATTAAACAAGAAAATATACTAGAAAAAAACAACTAGTCTCATGTCGCCCTGACGGGATTCGAATCGACGGGATAAAAATAGCATTGTAAAATGCAAAATTAAAAAGTTATAATTAGATGGCTGTTTCATCTTAATCGATAGTCAAACATCTGTAAAGATGTTTCTTTCGAATGCGAGGATATTTCTCTCATTGATGAAGCGATGGTGGCCAACACCGTAGAACGGTAAATATACTAGAAAAATTCGACGTGTCCTCATAGGTCTCTGTAGCATAATTGGTAAGTATCGTTAATTATGTGACCACTGTATGTTTGTCCCAATGATTCACTGAACATACTCGTGACTCGTGATTATTATTACAGGTGGCGCTGGACGAGCGGTCCTTCGAGCCGGACACGCAGACCACGGGCGTGGAGCTGCACCGCGACTCCAAGTTCCACCAGCAGTGGGAGAACTTCAAGAACAACAACCAGTACATCAACAAGGTGGGACCGTTTTGTCAATTCAAATTCAATATTACTTATTCAGTCTAGACTGTTACGAACACTTGTGAAATTTATCAAACACATAGATAGCCATGATAAATTTTAAATCGAAAAATATTGGAAAAATCAACTCTGCCACAAGTGAATTCTCAGATGGGACTCGAACCCACGACCTTTGGAAATCCGGTCCAATGCTCTGACCACTGAGCTACCGAGACTTAGACTTACTTAGAGCATCGGACCGGATTTCCAAAGGTCGTTTATTATTATCTACTTAAAATTTATCATAAGTATAAAAATAGCATTGAAAAATGCAAAAATAAAAAATCATAAACTTAGATAGCCAGTTGCTCAGTGGTTGAGGATTCCGGGAGAGCCGCGCTTCCACCTTCAGCCTTCATTATGAAGGCGAAGCGTCTTCCTGATAAAAAAACTGACATAATGTCACGCCATAAATTCTTTGCGGGGTTAACAAAGCATCAAGATGCAGTTTGAAAGTGAAATGTAAAATCACTCTCAGTCACACTTCGACGACCTATAATCTACAGCGTGTAAGAGAGATCGTTTTAAATAGTTTGTATTATAAGTACGAGTATTAGGGCCGATTTCACCGCTTACTGAAAGCTTATTGTGCAGATAATTCGACATATTCTTCATATTGCAACTGCCAAATCATTTGCCAAAAAAGCTGTCCAAAACTTGATAAATATTAAACAAGAAAATATACCAGAAAAAAACAACTAGTCTCATGTCGCCCTGACGGGCATGACATGAGACTAGTTGTTTTTTTTCTGGTATATTTTCTTGTTTAATATTTATCACATAAAAATAGCATTGTAAAATGCAAAATTAAAAAGTTATAAATGTACAAAACTTATCAGTAGGTGGGCCCTTAATCTCAAGATTCGCCTAAAAACATAAACAATTATTAATAGTTAAATCTTTTTAATTTCTCATGTCGCCCTGACGGGATGGCGATGGGATGACGTCATGACGACATGAGACAAGTTGCTTTTTTCTAGTATATTTTCTCGTTTAATATTTACAATTATTAAAAGAATAAGTACAATTATGAATGCATTTAGTAATAACATTTTTAATCAATTCTTGCAGGTCTTAGATTGGAAATTAAAATACGAAGAGTCAGACAACCCAGTAGTGAAGGCGTCGCGTTTCATCACCGAAAAAGTAGGCAGTCTCTTCGGCAACATGTTCGAGAACACGGAACTGTCCAAAACGCTCACGGAAATCTGCAAGATCGAGCCCAGCTTCACGGCCCAGAAGTTCCTCGAAGACTGCTCCAATGACATCATCCCGAATATTCTAGAAGCTATGGTACGAGGGGACCTGGATATACTCAAAGACTGGTGTTACGAGGGGGTTTTCAACATCATCGCGACGCCTATAAAACAGTGCAAACAACTAGGCTATAGATTGGACTCTAAAATCCTTGACATCGAGCAAATAGAGCTTGTAATGGGAAAAATGATGGACCAAGGGCCAGTTTTGGTCATCACATTCCAGTCTCAGCAGATCATGTGCGTTCGAGACGCGAAGAACAACGTGATAGAAGGGGACCCGGACAAGGTCATGCGAGTCAACTACGTCTGGGTGCTTTGTCGAGATCCGCAGGAGGTCAACCCCAAGGCCGCGTGGCGACTGCTGGAGTTGTCTGCCAACAGTGTGGAACAGCTGATATAGACTAGTGTAGTGTACATACGTGTAGATTAAATCGTTGACGATTAGTGCTTGTTTCAGTAGACCTAACCCGTTGAGCAGATAGTTAACCCTTTCTTGATTGTTGAATTCAACTGAATAATTAGAAATATTCAAATTGAAATAAAGTTGTTGATCAACAAATATTTGATTAGAATTTGTAATTTCTAGGAAAGTTCTGTAGTTCAACTATCAAGGTGACTTGAATTTATATGCTCTGTTGTTCCTGATACATGAATTAAAGTGAAGACTCGAATCCAGTTGTGGTGCGATTTCTGTCAAATATTTATGGAATGACGATAAATAGATCTTTTCAGTTCTGGAATTGAGATAAAAAATATCAATCGTCAGAAAATGGTTGTATATAGAAATGCACCACGGTTGCATTGCAAAATATAATCCGTTTTAGGAGAATTTTAGGTTAATTGTATTGCTAATGTGCAATGAAATGGTAGGAATTTGTTATTTTAAGTTTTAGTACTCGCGGAACCCTGGACGGTAGTTTCGAATATGAATTTAAACTAAAACTGAAAAATTGGACATTTGAAACAACCCTAAAACCAATCCAATGTCAAATAAAGTATTTTTTTATGATTTGATTAAATATTAAACCTCATCAGGGTTTTGCGGGAAACTCAACGTTTTGAGTTATGATTTGTTTATTTTCTATTTTTAGTTTTATTTTTTAGTCGTTTATTTATTTAATATAAATATTTATTTTAATGTTCCGTTGTATTTTGTGGATTTGATATTTGTCGGCCGCTACGTCAGTGCAATGATGTAGTAGTTAGTCGATAACAAATAAAGATGTTTTTACCAGTGGTTATAATATACTCGGTTGTATTATTTTGAGTTTAAATTGAATTTTATAATACATATATAAATATATATGATATCATATTTGACATTATTGTATCTAACTGAAGTTAACAGAAATTGTATTCAACAACTATTATTTAATTTCTCTTTTTAAGTTTTTACGTACTATTAAATAATATAGTCCGTTTTTTTAACAAACGAGTACTGAGTATGTCTCGCACATTTCCGATATTGACAGAGTGAGATGGGTCATTGTTAGGGGTGGGGCCAACGCCTTTGTTCTTGTTGGTGGTTGGTGGAACGGACTTTATCTTGATTATGTGGACCAATAGCAACGCAGTCAATATTTTCGGTACTCGCTTGGTAAAAAAACAGACTATAGTAAAAAAAATATGGAACACAACAATTAATAGTACTAGTCAATAGTAGTACCAGATTATTTATTATGCAAAAGGCAGGAAAAGAAAAATAAAGAAAACATAATAAATTCGTAAAACATTTTAATAGAGGCACATTCAAAAAGACGGATCACGCCTTCGTACATTAATATATTTACAATGCATTCTACGACATTAGCGCTAGATGGGACACATTCATTAACTTATTATTAAAACGCGATGAAATGAAACTCCGACGGTGACTAGGTTACTAACAAACAGATGAGACAAGGAATGTGTATATGATTAACACAAAGATGTACAAACATAGACGTGGTTTATGAAAATACGCTCTAATAATAAACAGTAATGTGTACAAGTCAGTAATGAAAACACAGACTGTTAACATACCGTAAATGAGATTTTGTACTTCGCAAAATATAGACATAAACCACATTAAAAACTTAAATTTTAAAATCTACTTTGTAAAACTCGATCTATCTCTTAATGATTACCATAGTGCAGTTATTATGCTTATAAATATTAAAAAATACGCAACAAGCTCAATTGCTTGGTAAAAAAAAATATTCGCAATGTTGCAAGTGTAAAATTCACAATGTTAGTGTCAGTGTAGCCATTAATACTAATAAAATGTGAACAATATTTTAAAATAGCTTGAACCCGCTTCAAAAATACAGTTACATCTGTAGACCGTTTTCACAACCCCTAATTAAAGTCAGATTCTGAGGTTCTGTGGGCCTACCGCGTAAGTGCCGTCGGCATCGCTGTCAACTTCACTCTTGACAGACGACGGCGTTTTCGTACAACGCAATTTCAACGTTATCGGCCTAATAAGATTCCTTTTCCATAGTCAGTTAATACTCTACTCTGTGTGCGCCCATATTCGACAAGTCGACGACGACGACGACGCGTACGCGGTAGGCCCACTGGAATGCCTAAGCTTATGATCACGTTGACCAAATCAAAATAAATACAGCGGAAATGCTTCAATATCCTTTCGATATAATTTGTACTGATATCAAACATTAATTATAATCACGTATTCGTTCGCTACAAGCACTTACATGTGCAGAGCGATAGTAACTAATAAAATTGATCAATTATTTAAAAGCAGCATATTATGATATTTAAACACACAAAAAAAAATTAAACTGTCGTGATTGTATAGCGAGATTATTTGTGTGTACATCGTTACAAATAAAAAATTGACTCAATACTATAAAAACAATTGGGGCCATAATAATATTGTCCCTTATTTGAAGATCTGATTATATCATGCCTTTGCAATATTGATCCTGTGTATGATTTGTTACATATTATGATAATTTCAATGTAATAAGTCAGAAAGTCGGTAAAGTTCAGATACTTTATGAATCCATGCCGATTCATTCATTTATCTGTCTTTTACCGGAACAGATGGCGGGATTCAATAAACCCGCCAGTAAACATCTACCCACAGTTTGTTCTCCCAGTTAGTTGCGGTACTAATTTATAAAAATCAGTTGCAGTTTAAAGAAAACTATACAAAACTATTCCGTAGACAAATGTACGTCTCAAAGATGTACATTTTTACTACATTTCTTCATCATGCCACAATAGTGTGATAAAACACAGTATTTATATAAAAGCTAAGGCAGTAATGAATGGCGGTAATATTTTCGTCGTTTGCACTGTCTAGCTAGAATGACAATATTATTCTGGAAAAGGAGATCAGTCAAATTGGACCAAAAATTCAAAGTGTGGTCGTATTTATACCAGAAGTGATGACATTTTCAAACTTGAATAACGGCTTGGCCACTAATCGTTCACCGTTGACATCATAATGAAAAATGATCGTAACACTGTTTATTTATTTTCGTTGTCCGAGACTTTTACTGTTTTGGTCCAACAATGTATGAAACGTGACTGATCTGCTTTGAGATACTGCTTTAGCTAATATTATGTTTTGTAATAAATAAGATGAATACCACAGAATACAGGAAAGAGTTTAGGAATGAGGGCTTGCGCGAACGATTGACTTTTGTCTGCCCTAGATTTTTATTGAGGGAGTAAACTTAAAATTGGTTTATAAAAGAAATCGGCCTTATTCGCTGCCGTGCTAAGAAAGTGTTTGTCTGGACCAAATAAAAATTTGTCTGGGTTTCTTCAGCAGTCCGTTGCACGTGGAATGAGACTCAAATTCGCGTTTAGTACAGCTTGCGGCCTACTCGGTAGGCCAGGAGACGAATTTTTGAATTATTCGCATAAAATCGTATTTTGAAATTTCAATTCGCATGCGAATCTGCAACGAGTGGTCCCGACCACTGTTTTCGATTCGAGCGATAGAAATATTGACGTTTTATACTCGATGACATTTTCAGATTGACATTGACATGACGGATAGTTTGACAATTTAAATACGTTCCGGTTCACGTCATTCAAGTCTGATTCAGTATCGGTTTTTGAAAATATATGGAGAGTTAGTTTCCGGATAATGAAATGAAGTTTAAGAAAACGGCAACATCGTATTCGAGTGATTAAAAAATGTGACAAAATGGGAGTCGCATGCGAATTGGATGCGCATGAGAATTTCGAATGATTCAAAAATACGTCTTCAGTGCACAACGGAATAGGGCTGAAGTCGTCGAAAAGGATTAGCTACGCGTTAGAAACAAAGGCAAAGAATAGAATGACGCGGTCATGTAAGTTACCACCCCATCACATTCTCGGTCTTTTAACCTGTTTTCTGTGATGCATACAGTGAACGTAGTGATCGTCATTTCACATCTAACCTCACTCTTGTGTTCTGTGGTGTGCCGTGTGACTTTGAACCTTATTTGTTGCCGATAAAGTCGCGACCTTTCACTTCTAACTTTTTGTGTTCTGTGGTAGTGCCGTGTGACTTTAAACCTTATGTACTGGTGTTAGAGTGGTTAGTCGAGCGCCCACTGCATGAGCGCCGTGTCGTTCCCGCCGGCGGACAGCAGCCGCGCCCCGTCGGACAGGAAGCGCACGCACGTCACGTGCGACGAGTGCCCGCCGTACTGGTGGCACAGCGACTGTACGGACATGTGATACATTTATAAATGAAAATGGTTTTTATGATTTTGTATTTTTCAATGCTATTTTCATACTTAAAATAAAATATTGGAAAAACGGGAGATTTCACTGCTGGCCAAATTGATTTTTTCCAATATTTTTCTATTTATAATTTAAAAACCATTTTAACACATTTCACATGAAAAATGCAAAATTACATAAATCATAAATTGCATCTTAATAGATCGTTAAACATTTGAAAAGATGTTTCTTTCGAATGCAAGGATATTCCTAGCATTGATGTGAGAACGCTGGCCTACAGCGTATTAAAAATATGAATTGGACAATTTCGACGGTGGTTCGCAAGTCTCGGTACCTCAGTGGTTAGAGCATTGGACCGGATTTCCAAAGGCCTTTCAAATGACGAATTAAAAGAGATTGTGATAGATTTTAAAATTAGCTAATTAGCCCCTGATTTTTCCATTCCAGAATAAAAGGTACCAGTAAATTAAATTCCTAACCAACAACTTTTCAATTTGTCCGTATAACAAAATGCGTGTAAAGGAAACACTTTAAATGATAAACGGTAGAAAAATGGCGCTACTATCAAACAGTCGAAGACTTACGGCCGGTTTCAATATTCTATCCCTAACAAGAGTTAGGCCTATCTTAGTTACGTTACTTAGCAACCGCTGTTAATTTGGATCATTTTGGGCTGATTAACAAAAATATCTAGGCAACAAAGCTCTAGTAAGCCTAACTCTTACTGTGGATAAGTTATTGAAACCGACGCTTAGTCGTCCCACAATAATTTCAATTAAACTGTTCACGACGTAGTGGGAGTGCAGCCTTGGAAACTTACTATCATTATGAGATGAGCATATAAGAGGAGCCCGTGGCGCAGTGGTTCGCGCGCTAGATCTGTGATCGTTGAGGTCAAGCAACTTCGCAATGGTCGGTCACGGGATGGGTGACCAAAAATTTAGTATCTCGAGCTCCCCCGTGCTTCGGAAAGCACGTTAAGCCGTTGTACAGTAGTTAAAACCCACCAATCCGCATTGGGCCCGCGTAGTGGGTCATGATGGCCCATTTTACTTATCCATACTTATGGAAGGCCACTGCCCCAGCAGTGAGGACATTAAAAATTACGATCGCGGCTGCACTTGCAGTCGTTAAAACCCACCAAACCGCATTGGGCCCGCGTGGTGGGTCATGATGGCCTATTCTCCTTATCCATACATAATGAAGGGCAGTGCCCCAGCAGTGAGGACATTAAAAATGACTGATGACGAGCATATTAGTCTTTTAAAATGGATTCATAATTAAAGTCACCGTTACTTTATTTTTATTATTAAAATGGATTCAGAATTGGAGACTCCTTTACTTTATTTTTATTATTAAAATGGATTCATAATTGGAATCTCCGTTCCTTTATTTTTATTATTAAAATGGATTCATAATTGGAGTGTCCGTTACTTTATTTTTATTATTAAAATGGATTCATAATTGGAGTCTCCGTTACTTTATTTTTATTATTAAAATGTATTCATAATTGGAGTCAACGTTACTTTATTTTTATTATTAAAATGGATTCATAGTTGGAGTCACCGTTACTTTATTTTTATTATTAAAATGGATTCATAATTGGAGTCTCCGTTACTTTATTTTTATTATTAAAATGTATTCATAATTGGAGTCAACGTTACTTTATTTTTATTATTAAAATGGATTCATAGTTGGAGTCACCGTTACTTTATTTTTATTATTAAAATGGATTCATAATTGGAGTCTCCGTTACTTTATTTTAAAGTAAATAATAACAATTACCTTGGGCTGCGTGACGGGATAGCCGTAGAGCTTCACTTTGCCGAAGTCATCTCCAGTAGCGGCCAGGCGGCCGTCTTGTGATCTGTTACAATAATCATAGAAATTATAATGTGTCTATCAGCCCTCGTTATACTCATACATTAGTGGTCCTTCGAACCGGATTTGAACTGACGACCTATGGATCTAATAGCGATAAAGTACTCTGGGGGCTAATTGACCAATTTTAAAATCTATCGCTTTCATTTCGTCATTTGAAAGATATGCACATACTTCAGGCCGTCACTATTTGACATTTGATAGGAATTGTGATCGGAACGCGTTTGGAAAGGTATTGAACGAACGAAATTGAACTGTCTAAACAAAGTGACAGATGAAAATATTTATGGTAAATTTTAAATAGAAAAATATTGGAAAAAATTAACTCGGCCACAAGTGAATTCTTAGACGGGAATCGAACCCGCGACCTTTGGAAAAGGTCAAAAGGTCGCGGGTTCGATTCCCGTCTGAGAATTCACTTGTGGCCGAGTTAATTTTTTAATTTTTTTCCAATATTTTTCTATTTAAAATTTACCATAAGTATAAAAATAGCATTGAAAAATGCAAAAATTACAAAATCATAAAAAAAAAGATGAAAATATCTTTTAAATGTATGGTGTCATTTAAAACATCATTCGTTCCGAAAGGGATTGCGACTGTAAGTTACAGAATTCCATAAATCACTATCAAAACCACAAAGGGGTTTTGATAGTTTATGATTTTTAAATTTTTGCATTTTTCAATGCTATTTTTCTACTTATGGTAAATTTTAAATAGAAAAATATTGGAAAAAGTCAACTCCGTCACAAGTGAATTCTCAGATGGGACTCGAACCCACGACCTTTGGAAATCCGGTCCAATGCTCTAACCACTGAGCTACCGAGACTTGTGGCCGAGTTGACTTTTTCCAATATTTTTCTATTTAAAATTTACCATAAATGGGTTTTGATAGATTTTGAAATTAAACAATTAGGGGGCTGGTTGATTTTGTGGGCTAAAATTATTTTTTGTGGCAATCGTAAGTACTGCTTAGTTACTTAGTCCCTCTGCATGAACATCGCTTAAGTGATATGATAACGGCGCATGATTCTGTCTTACTTACTCTGCTAAGATGAGAGTGGGACAGTGACACGTTATCGAGTTGATAAAAGCGAGCGGCTTTTAACGACGTAATTGATTCTTATGATTCTTATGATTGATAAAATTGATTCTTATGATTAACTCTATCGATCGCTATCCATAAAAGTACAGGGAATATTTTATTTAATTTAAGCTGGTTCGATTCCCGGTTCCCAAGTCAAAAATAAAA
Organism: Chrysoteuchia culmella; assembly: GCA_910589605.1. Classification (NCBI taxonomy): domain Eukaryota; kingdom Metazoa; phylum Arthropoda; class Insecta; order Lepidoptera; family Crambidae; genus Chrysoteuchia; species Chrysoteuchia culmella. Next base: position 1,121,577 of record OU342657.1, read on the forward strand.
AATCTTTGAATTCAGTTTTACTTGTTTTTGAAAATAAATTAATGTTTCCTTTCACCATAATTTACTATTATCAGTATTAAAGGTACTCTTCCACCGACGACCGACTTTTTTTCCACCCTGTATATTAGAAAGAAAGAAGTTTGGCCGACTCTAATATCTGGCTTTCCTAGGCCCGAGCCGGGCCTCAGGGAAAATCCGCCACTAAGAAATTAATCATGTATCATGTATGTTTTTTGTTGAGAACCAATAAAATAGTGACCTGGTGCAGGAGTTGATGTCAGTCCCGTCTGCAGAGTCGGGCCACACGCCCACGGTGCTGTACGTGATGGGGCAGTAGTTGGTCGCCCACGTGACGTCACGCACGCTCGTCGGTGACGTCACTTGGCGACACGTCGTCGCGTTCCCTGAGAAAGAAGTCAACTTTAGTGTAATTTCAGGAGAAAAATTGTTTTGTTGCAAACAGGAGGAAATTTTAGAGTTGGCATCGCACCAGGCGTAACTCGTAACTGCAAGGCAGCGGATCGAGACGCGACCAAAATATATTCTATAATTTTTTTATAATTTTAGATTTTTTTGCCTTTCCTCAATGTTATTCTTATACTTAGGATAAATTTTAAATACAAAAATATAGGGAAAAAAAATATAACTCAACCAAGTGAACTTGCAGATGAGACTTTTTCTATTAAAAATTTATCGGAAATATTTTCTGTGAAATTTTCAATTGCTTTGTCGCATACAATTTCATACAAAGTTGCTTAGTTCGGTCTAACCTTTAGTGTCCAGTTGCGTGACGGCGCAAGTAAAATGTGAATAAATTACTTAAAATAACTTTAATAAACTATATGTGTCTGACTATTTTAAAAACGCTAGAAATAACATTAGCGTTAAAAATTACGAACTAAGTTTTAAAAACAAATGTCAGTACTTATTTTACTTGTAAACAAAACATTGACTCACAGAATAACAGTTCATAGTCTCCAGAATTGCTCCTTATGTACTGACTATCTTCAGACCAATCCAGGTGCGTGATGAAACTTGAATGACCCTGCAAAATTAAAATAAGCGTTTAAATATACACAACTTGTAAAGAATTTGAATAGCCTACTCAAATAAACAAAAAACCTAAGGGATTGTTTTAGAAGGGGTTTCTTTTGGGATTTTTTCAATGGAATCATGCATACTACTAATGGCTTAGCATTTTAACAAGCATAATAATTATAACCTAAATTGACTTAAATATGGGATGTTTTCACATGCATGAAAAAGATGAGGTACTTATGTGCCAATTTAAAAACTCTAAAAAGTACGTCGGCAGTTGAAAAGTTTCTGGGGAGGACGAGCTACTATTTAAAATGGCAAATAGTTATAGTTTTTAAGAGCATATTGTCATTTTTATCGGAAGGTGCTTTTTTAACGGAATTTGTGAAAAGGTATAGGGTACTACGCGCAAAATAAGACAAAACAATGTTACTGGCTGGATTTAAGGCGTTTAAATGCTGCTAGCGTAAAGCCTATAACTGAATAATCATTGTTTACCCTTCTACGCTTTTTCTCCGTGCACTATGGTGATGCGTGAAACCGTTATTAAAAATTATGATTAAAAATGATGATAGAGGACATGTACAGTGAACAGCACGTACGTCTTTACATTTACACTACAAAAACCGCCGCTATTACGAGGGACTCTAGACTCTCGAGGGGCGCTCTCAAGGTTAAAGTGTCAAGCCGTGGCTGCTGTTGACTGTACATACCTAAACGACGTAATGATATTAAAATATGTACTACTTATATATTGTGGTTAATCTGACAATCGATTTGAGCAAAAATAATTAAAGTTGACTAGATTCTGTCAGATATGATATTACAAATAAGATTACCCCAAAATAACTAAACGATTCCTTACACTCGTATGTTTGAAAATGTATGTGAAACTGTCAAAAGTGTGTGATGTCAGTGTGAGTGAGTGAGTAATGTGTTACGAATGTCAGAATCAACGATGGTATTACAAATAAAACACATACTTACACAATACTACACCGAGACACAGAAAACACACAAATGCTCAGTAGTTCAAATGTAATTGCAACAACCCAACATCACCTTTACTTTTATAAAATAAAGTTGATTTTCTAATAACAGTCGTTAAGCCAAGTCAGAGGCCATATAGGCGGCTTGATAAACTCTGACACCAGCGGGCCTACCATACGTTTTTTTTTACATTTTATATGAGAATGTGTAGTTCTGCTACAGCCCACTAGAGGCGCTGTACAGATTCGCACTCAAAATGTGTCCGGTTTACTGTACAGTAAACGGAAAGGAAAACTAATGGTAGGCCCACGAAGTGGCCACTAATCCTCATACGGAAAGAAAGAATAAGGTTCATTCTCATCAAGCATTTGGCGACGCGCGTGTAGCGAGCGCCGTTGTCGTCGAAACGGTAAACCAAAATGATGTATTACCACATAATAATGACGACCTGTTTGGCGCAGAGGTACTAACGCCGCCTTCTGCGCCAGGGGTCCCGGGTTCGATCCCCGGACAAGACAAATATTTGTGTGCATGAACATGTCTATTTGTCTTGGTCTGGGTGTTTAATATGTATATTATGTATGTATTTACAAAAAAAAAGTATACAAGTATGTTTTCCGTTATCTAGTATCCATAACACAAGTTCTTCACGATACTTAATGTGGGCTAGATAATTGGTGTGATTGTATGGAAATATTTATTTATTTATAATAGTACATGTAGTATTACTCTTACAATCGGGGAACTACCCGGTTGACCAGTAGTTTTTTTGGGAAACGTTTTCTCGGAAAGTGCTAAGGTTAAAGAAATAATTAATTATTCAAATGAAATACCTATTAAGGTGGTACGACTTCCATACAAACAAACATTGCACAATTATTGGTTCATCATACATTTATAATTTATAAATACATGTGCAACTAACTCGTTTCAGTTATTTGTTTGCGCGAAATTATTAAAAAAAAATACTTTCATACATGAGGTATATAAATGCGATGAGTCACACACACATACGTAGAATTATTGAAATCACAAGATATTAGTTTATTCGTGATTTATGTATGAAAGTACATTTTTTTTATTATTTCGCGCAAACAAATAACTGAAACGAGTTAGTTGCGCATGTATTTATTAATTATTTAGGTATGATGAACCAATAATTGTGTAATGTGTGTTTGTATAGAAGTCGTACCACCTTAATGGTCTATTATTTGTGATATAAACGTTTTTTGTATATCTGTTACTTTTTTAAATAAAGCTACCTAAAAAAACGCTACTGGTCAACCGGGAAGTTTGCCGACCTATATTTAACTAGTATGCGGGACTTCTCATATGAGCATTGCTAAATTGACTAATGATGGTTGGCATCCTTTTGTCAAAAAGAATGTCCAGGGATTAAAAATCAGCACCAGGCTCTTTGGGCCCGGCAAAATGCTGAATTTACTTCCTTTATGGCTGCAGCCGTGAAACCAAAATGATGTATTACAAAATGTCTCCGGTTTACTGTACAGTAAACGGAAAGGAAAACTCATGGTAGGCCCACGAAGTGGCCACTAATCCTCATACGATAAGAAAGAAAGAATAAGGTTCATTCTCATCAAGCATTTGGCGACGCGCTTGAGACATCCACTTCAGACAGTGAAATTGTGTACCTATTAAGTATAAGTTAGTTTTTAAATTTGTCTTGGTTTGCTATAAACTTGTAATTGTCTCTATGTATCCAAATAAACCTTATCCATTCATTCATTCATACTTATTACTTATATAACACTTATTGTACACCTATCTGCACACCTATGCAATAAAGTATTGAGTATTATGTTGTCCCGGGAGCCGATCGCCACCACAGTCGTCCCGGGAATATGGGATTGTCTGCATCCGCTCAATCACAGATTTATATCGAGATAGACGGTAAAAGTGTACCTACCTTGCGTGTAAAAAGTTTGATCCACGGTCAAAGATTTCCGACCTAAGTCAGTCCGCTTGAGACCATTGCCATGAAAACACGCGTCACTCAGAAACGAAAATAGTTAATTGTGGAGTGCTTTCTTGCAAGGGTTCATTTCCACATCACTAAATCTCGCCCGCGAAGTCATTGTAGGTGTGAAAAATCCGACACGCTAGGTTCTCATACAGTTTGAAGCGATTTTTTCGTCTGGATAAAGGTCTGTGGGTTCAATTAGGAAGTTATCACCCTTATAGCTATGTGAATAAGGCTCATTCTCACCAAGCACTTGCCGACGCGCGTGTATCGAGCGCCGTCGTCGTCGACGCGGTACACGTAGATGAAGTTGTCCCGGGACCCGATCGCCACCATCGAGTTGTCCGGGGAGTACTGGATCGTTTGGATCGGTTCCGTGCTGGGGATAGGAAAATAGCATTTAGAATTGAATTAAAAAATATAAACACTGAATGAAGCAGACTATATTTTTTTATGAACAACACCGACGGGGAGACTCTTAGCCTTCATCATACCTGATTTAAAGTATTGATAAGGCTGAAGATGGAAGCGAGCCTCTCCCGGAATCCTCGATCACTGAGGAACTGACTATCTTTAACTGCTGGAACACAACAATGCTGAAAACTTTGTTGTTAAATGGCGTCAGACTTAGATATGATGGTGGTAGCTAGCCAGACGGACTTGGAACAAGTCCTATCAAAAACTAAACCGATCCAGGGACCCCTGGGTCTGATAACGGTGGTTGTACCACTAGACCACAGAGGCGGTTGTAATAAGTAACATATATATATGTTATAATAAGCAACTAAAACCAAATACTAAATACACTAAATCTAATATATACTGAAATGCAAATTGAAACCACACTCCATACTTCATTGATCATTCTCCTTTATTAAATGACTGATTTTTAATCAATAAAAATTCAATTTGTACGACATTGTGCCCGAATGAAGCAACAGCATTTTGTAGTGTTTTGAACTTGGACTCAGTTAGAAAAAACACCATTACTGCTTATGAAGTTTAATTGGACTTTGTGCTAGATTATGCATAAATAAGTTAGACATAATTATTAGATTCTGAAGTAAGTAAATATAAAAAAAAACTTTTTGAAAACGATTTGATACCGATATGTCGCAGGATAATTAGAAAAATCGTTTTTTTGCGAAAATCCTAGGGATATTGCGGAAACACGGATAATTGATACAAAGCGAAACCATGTTCGACCATTCTCCTTTCTTTGCCGATTAATGGGATTATTTACTTACTGTTTGTTGATTGCAAATATTGCAATAAATTGAAATTAGATTCAATTTTATAATTATATGGGGAGTTAAGTTATGTATGGTCCGTAAGCAGCGAATCATTTTAGTGTCATACATTTTGATTATTGCGTTTTCCTAGAAGTAGTTTTCCTGGTGCACCGGTCCACCTAAGCCAACAGTGGGCCATGATGCCCCCCACTCACCCGTCCTGGCGCTGGGCCAGCAGCGCGCGCGAGTGCGGCTGGAACACGAGCCAGGTGCCGGCCAGCGTGCCACATGAGCCAACAGTGGGCCATGATGCCCCCCACTCACCCGTCCTGGCGCTGGGCCAGCAGCGCGCGCGAGTGCGGCTGGAACACGAGCCAGGTGCCGGCCAGCGTGCCACATGAGCCAACAGTGGGCCATGATGCCCCCCACTCACCCGTCCTGGCGCTGGGCCAGCAGCGCGCGCGAGTGCGGCTGGAACACGAGCCAGGTGCCGGCCAGCGTGCCACATGAGCCAACAGTGGGCCATGATGCCCCCCACTCACCCGTCCTGGCGCTGGGCCAGCAGCGCGCGCGAGTGCGGCTGGAACACGAGCCAGGTGCCGGCCAGCGTGCCACATGAGCCAACAGTGGGCCATGATGCCCCCCACTCACCCGTCCTGGCGCTGGGCCAGCAGCGCGCGCGAGTGCGGCTGGAACACGAGCCAGGTGCCGGCCAGCGTGCCCACCGCTAGTACTCCCCCGTCAGATGACCACGCACAGCACTGCGCTCGCTCCTGGAAAATAGAGAACAGTTGCAAGAAAACGCGGTCATTTAACGACGATTTGCTACGCCCTGCGTCTGCGTGTCTAGCTACACGAAAGAAAATCTGTTTAACTTTAAAACTGGGCTAATAGTCACAAAAAAGATTGAAAAGTGTCAGTGAATCGAGCGAATCTTTTTGGGCCAAACGTCACTAACCCTCCGACAAGTAAGACTCAAAGTGGCATACTGTAGTGTCTCCCATCGACACATTAAAAAGACAGCTACGAGTACTTAACCCTATAAGTACAATACTAGTGGGCCGCCCGTGGTTTCACCCGCGTAGTTCCCATTCCTGTAGGAATATCAGGATGTAATGTATTCTAGGTTAAAATCCAGTCTATAAACAGATGAGTAGTTTAATAATATACACCCACCGGCACATCTAATGGCCCACCCTGTTATTTTCATACAAACATGGTCAGTTTGCTACTCTATACATAAAAATGACAATAAATTTTAGCAAATATCTAATATAATACTAATGTAATAATAATAATAATACTAATGTTTAGGTTAAGCATTCGACTGTCCAATGAGCACTTAAAAAATCTCTTCCCGTTTCCCAAACATTGGTTAAATAAAACAACTTTTACGAATTTAGGTGCATAATTTAGTGCACTTAAATCCGTAAAACTTTTTTATTTCAACGATGAGTGCGTGAAGAAACTTTAAATGTGATTTATAAAGCATTCGATGTTCTGCCTCTATGAGCAAATATTCATTAAAATTACTGTCCAATTGCTAATTGGACAGTCGAACGCTTAACCTAAACATTAGCTTAAAGATCTTTGCAGCAATATATTGACATTTTTATCGATAGAGTCGCAAAGTGAGCATGTCTGTATGAAAATAACGGGGTGGGCCATTAGATGTGCCGGTGAGTGTATAATTCTAGCTTTCGCCCGCGGTTTCACCCGCGTGGTTCCAGCATATTGGGATAACAAGTAGCTGTTATTCTCCGTCCTTTCCACATACTCAAAAAAAATCAAGTCGATTGGTCGCATAGTTAGGTCGTGAAGGACACTTTCGCATTTATAATATTAATATTTAGGATTACGATTAGAAAGGATGTCAAATAACGTCCAAATCGGCCAAACCGTTCTTGAATTATAAACGATGTAACCAACTAACACTTCTTCGTTTTATTTAGAAAAAAAAATTAAATCTTCAAAAAATATAAACTCAATAGCTTACAGTACAGGTTAACTTCAGAATCGACTAACATAATGATGACCAGCGGCCGTACCGCGCAAGTGACGTCGGAATCGAAATCGGCTTCATTTGACAGATGGATGTGACACATTGCTGCTTCTTTTTGACACAAATGAAAACTTACTAAAGACTAGCAGGCGGTTTCAATAATCTATCCCTAACAAGAGGTAGGCCTATCTTGGTTACGTTACTTAGCAACCGCTGTTATTTTGGGTTATTTTGGGCTGAATAACAAAAATATCTAGGTAACAAAGCTCTAGTAAGCCTATCTCTTACTGTAGATAAGTTATTGAAACCGACCGTAAGAGCAATATGTCACATCCAGCTGTCAAATGAAGCCGATGTCAATGCCGACTACACTTGCGCGGTAGGGGCCCTGTTTGGCGCAGGGGTACTAACCCCGCCTTCTGCGCCAGAGGTTCCGGGTTCGATCCCCGGACAAGACAAATATTTGTGTGCATTAACATATCTATTTGTCTTGGTCTGGGTGTTTAATATGTATATTAAGTATGTATTTACAAAAAAAAAGTATATAAGAAAAAAAAATAAAAAAAAATAAGTATGTTTATTCGTTATCTAGTATCCATAACACAAGTTCTTCATGAAACTTAACGTTCAAGAAAGATACTTAAAATAAATTGTGTATTTTAGTGATAAGTTGTGTGCTCCGTGATTAAAATTTGAGGAAGTGAAATTATTGATGTACAGTCGGGGACATTCCCGGTTGATCAGTAGAGTTTTTTCAAGGAGCTTTATTTAAAAAAATAAAAGATATATAGAAAACGTTTATATCACAAATAATAGACAATAAAGAAGTATATAATTATTTCTTAACCCTAGGCCCTTTTCGAGAAAATGTTTCTCAAAAAAACTCTACTGATCAACCGGGAATGTCCCCGACTGTACAGTCAACAGCACCTACGGCTTTACATATCTGTCACACTTCTCCAATCGACTTTGGACTTAATTAATATATATGGCCGTTGAGTTCAGAAGCCTACTCTCTAAGCCCGTCAACTAAGATACGGGCCCCCGTCCGTAAGTTTCCCGAAACTACGGATGGAGCCTACTCTCTATTGATTTCGGTTGTACTAGTTTTGGACAAACGGCACAAACACATTGGGAGTAGGGACAATGTCAAAACGTATGCTCATTAAGTCTTAGTTCGGGTCTCCGAACTAATAAGGTGTCCGTAGGTGATACGGAGGAGGAAACGTCCGTAACTTAGGCCGAAACTACGGGTTTCGTGCTTAGAGAGTAGACCTCCTGATTTGTTTAAAAAAAAAGCTTGTGGACGTCCACTGCTGGACATAGGCCTCTCCTAGCTCACGCCTATTGTGGCTTTCATAGGAGGCTATTAGCCTACTGCTACCACGCTGGCCAGACGGGTTGGTAGAGGGTTTGTTTCAAGTTTTCCTTCTCTCGCACAGGTGTCCAATGCGTCGAGCCTCTCAGTCGACTCTTACGACATCCAGGCATGTAAGGGAGTGGTGACACGCGTATTCTTAGGCCGTCAACACGTGTCATTTTATATAACCCGTAATTGGGGTTAACCATACAATCAGAATGCTTCCAAACCTCAATATCCTTGCTCCAGACGGTGCAGTGGCTAAGCCCGTCCCACAGCTGCAGCAGGCGATCCCAGCCAGCGGTGGCAAACTGGTTCAGGGTTGGATGAGCTGCTAGACCCCAGACTTCGTCCACGTGACCTACATCACATAATGTTAAGTTAGATTCGACTATACAACTATTGTATTGAACATGAACATAAACAGATCTCAGTGGCGTGCACTTGGAGAGGCCTATGTCCAGCAGTGGACTGCGACAGGCTGATGATGATGATGATGATTGAACATGTTTTCCGCAAACTGCTTTTAGGAGAAACAAGCTACGCAAAACGTGACAAGTCGTTTCCAATTTATTTCTATTTTTACAGAACCAGGTTAAATGATCACTGATTATATTATTAGTGCAAAAAGCCAAATCAATTAAAATTTAACTCTAACGCGATAAAATAAAACCAAATAACCTTAAGAAATAAGTCCCACGGAACATTACTAAATTTAAAATAGAAACAAGGCTAATAATCACCCAGTACGGCGGGTGTGAATCCCAGCTCCAGATCTCCATGCAAGATACAATTCCTGGTGGTGCCTACGAACACCTGGCTGCCGCGGCCTTCAGCTACTACCCTCACTCCACCATAGTGACCCTCGATCTGGGAACAAATAGGTAAAGTTGTGTATATTTGCGGTGCGATTAAGGCCGACCATTTTGTGACGATATCCTGTTAAAGTGGCATCCGGAACCCGTGGGACCGGGAAGCTGCGGTACTTTCTTTCTCCTGTTATCCCATCGAGCTTTTGAGTTTGGATGGGAGGACGGGAGCTGGTCTGATTCCACCGATATGGATGCGAGGGATAGGGTGGACCCGGTTTGGGGCTGTGTACTTCTTAAACAGACCTTAAGGTCCAGTATTCTAGGTAAGCCCAGCCTAACCTATGTGTTGTCTACGCATTCCGCTCACGCCACTGAGGAACTGGCTCTTTAATCGGCCGAAACACAACTACGCTGAAAATCATGTCTGTTAAGGCAACATTCTTAGAGTAGATGGTGGTAGTTTGCCAAGTCGACTCAGAACAAGTCATATCACCAACCAATTCAACCAATAGGCTTACTTATCTCAGCGGCCGGAACACAACAACGCTGAAAAACATTGCTGCTATGGCAACAGTCTTAATAAGATGGTGGTAGCTAGCCAGGTGGACTTAAAACAAGACCTACCACCAACCAATTCAACCAATATGATTGTCGAAGGTTGCATATCTGCATTCCTTGAAGACACTATGACATACACTAGCATGTCGAAGATCGGTGAAGACTGAAGACACATTTCGAGACAACTCACCACGGCCTCCATCCCCGTGGGCTGCATATCAGCGTCAAAGGCGACGATCCTTCCGTCCTTCCCCCCAGCGGTGAGCAGCCGCCCGTCCTTGAGCGCGCACACGGAGAACACCGCGCCCGAGTGGACGCCCTTCACCAGCTTGGATATGGTGTTGGTGCCGCGGCCCCACACTATTATGTTGCCGTTCGAGTCGCCGGATACTACGTCGCCTGGTGGAGAATCAAAGAAAATTGTATTGGACTTCTCAAAGATTAACTTAGTCTTGGATACTTGAGACACGGGTCGATATTTTCTTGTATTTTTCTTGTAAAATAAATCATATAAAGTCGTCGTCGTAATCTCAGCCATATAACACCCACTGCTGGGTATACGCCTCCTCCAAAGGGGGGTTTTGCCATAATCGCCACGCTTGGCAGGCGGGTTGGCGATGGCAGTATGGCCAAGTATGTAGGAGACGCTGCTGCCCGTCTCCTGAAGGCTGAGTCCCTTAGTCGCCTTTTACGACACCCACGGGATGAGAGGAGTTAGTGTTATTCTAAGCCGACACTACACAGATAAATTTACCATTGTAAATACAAAAAAAAGTTAACGTTAGCTGACAGTAGTCTCCTACGTGACTCCCACTCAAACTGGGTATGTTGCTAGCTGTTGCTGTTGTATAGAATAATGCATTCACGGATTGCCACGATTGGCAACAAGCTGATGACTGTGATTTGTGATAATTAAACCAGTGTCAAAAATTTGTGCGTTGATTGGCAACAACATTATATGTAAGATTTTTAAAGGTTGAACAACAATTTGAATACACACTGGTTTTGTATTATAACTCTCAAAGTCTCTCTGAATCTGAATCTCCGTACTCTCTGATTGTCAGGATAAAAAAAAGAAAAAAAAATACGTTGTCTTTGTCGCCTAAGTATTGTATTTTGCATTCAATATCTCAGTTACTCACCATCCTGGTTGAATCCGAGGCAGGTGACGTACTTAGGCTTGTCCCGGGACTCGAACACGCCCAGCCGCTTGTACAGCACGTTGGTCTGGTCCAGAGTCCAGAACGCGATGTGGTTCTTGCCGCAGGTCACTATCTGGTTGCGGTCCAGAGGGTGGAACTCTGCTGCCACTACTGTGTCTACGGAACACTGGTGAAAAAGTTAGGAGATAAAAATCAAATAAAATTGCCGATATTTACGTTTAACATGAACTCTTACAGCGATTCAGTTCCGATTATTTTCAGGTTGCGAGAGTGAGACGCTGCAATCAGAACCGCTGTAAGAGGTCATACGTACGGTTATACTATAGTACGGCCTCAGAATGATCGTTTTCATACATAATACATGCTGTTTTCAATCATAAAAATCAGGGTAGGAACCTACATCATGGCATGAATCATAAAGGCATCATATAGCTTAAATTGCATTGATGATTTGAAATTGCGGGTACAGCGGGATGATGTTGAATGAAACAATTAGCGAGTGGTTGCCACTCTAGTAAAGCAAAGAGATGACATCAATTGAGCTTAAAATCCTGACGTGAAAGTCGGTGTAGTAATTGTAACATCATTTAATACCTAATCTGTAATTAGATTGCAAAATAACACGTGAAATAATGTAAATGGATACCTTGGTCTCAGCGACGCAGTGTCCCTTATCAGCTCTCTGCCACTCCCACACGGAGATGGTGTGGTCTGGTCCATCATCCACGCACGCCAGGAGGGCGCCGCCGTCGGCCCTGGAGAAGGTGACGCACGCCACCGCGCGCTCCATCTGCCCCGCGCCCACCACCGCCAGCGTCGCCAGCGACACGCTGTTCCACACGCGCACGTGCGGCTGTGGACAATGCTACGTGTGAACAGTCGCATGGGCGGCTACGGGACTATAACGCTACGTATAAAAATGGTCGGGCGGCTACGGGACTATAACGCTACGTATAAAAATGTATGGGCGGCTACGGGACTACAAAACTACGTATACAAATGTATGGGCGGCTACGGGACTACAGCGCTACGTATAAAAATGAATGGGCGGCTATGGGACTATTGTCCCATATAGGTACAATAGTCCCATATAAACTGCTGCGTATAAACAATCTGCATAACACCAGAACATAACATCATGACTAAATGACATGACTAAATCCCGTGACCACGGCAGCTGTAAAGGTACCGAAGCGTCGGGAAAATAAAAAAACCCCTAAAAACCTAAAAACTACGGACAATTACAACTTAGTTCGTGGAAATATAGAGCGTTTGATATCCGTAAAAGTTGTTTTATTTCAATGAACAGTGCGCGCCAAAACATTAGATGTACGTAAATAAAAGAAAGTCAACATTTTAGATGGAAATACAATCAAATGAAATATTCCGAATAAAATAAAACTAAAATAAACAATCACAAAGTCGTCCTCACCCTAGCGTCCAGCCGATCATGTCCAGCGCACTGGCCGCTGGCTATGATCAGCTTGTTGGGATGCACGGCGAGGCACTTAACGTCGTCCGTGTGCCCCGTGTAGTGCCGCTGGCACTGCTCGTCCACGTTGAACAGGACCACCACGGCGGCCACGAAGTACACGATCTCGCCGGTCGGCAGGAGGTATAGGTTGCTACGGCAGTCTTTGCCTCTGAAACAATGAAATAGAAATAAAAATATTCTTTCAATGGATCATATTACACGCATTTTTGAATTGTCAGTTTTGCAACAAGAGTAGTAGTTTCTAAAAGGGGTATCATACAAGTAAACAGTGATTTATAAGAATCGATCGAAAAGGAGAAATAGTTTAAAAAAAAAACATGAAAATGGAACTGCACTGTTCAGTTTTTTTTGCTGAAAATTATTTATTTTATAAACCTTCATTGTTTCGTAAATCGTAGTGAATCATTTATTGATCACTGTCGGCGATCTGCGCAACCAAGCGAGACGGTTGTACCGTGCCGTGCCGACCTTGTAACGTAGGGCTGTCAAAAATCAAAAGTAACATCACTTGAATCTTAGAGATTCCTTTGATATGCACCGTTATGATTTTGAATTTAGACTCAATTAATATATAATTAACAATATAAGATACATATAATACATAATATTAAAATGACACAGATAAATTTGAATATTCTTTAAAGATCATTGCTACTTTATAATTGTTAGGTAAAAACACTCCGTTTCTAAAGATTGGGATAAAATAATAACAGAAGTGCCAGCCCTGACATTAACGAGTAGTTTTTTGTGTTGTGCTATACAATTTACGGAAATATTTTATTTCTAGGTCAATTAAAACAAACAAAGAATTATGAGAATGAGTATTATAGTCGGTACAAAGCATGCAAGTTTTATCTAATTTGTAATTCCGCATTTTTTCACATAATACTTAAATTTAAATAACTTTAAAATTATTCATTTTAACTTCTTGTTAGAACGGAATCGGAAAAGACAACTTTATTTAATTATAAACTAGCACATTCTATACTACAAATATAGTCTTGTCTCATGTCGCCCAGAAGGGGGCCCTGAGCCCGTCTGGGCGACATGAGACAAGTTGCTTTTTTCTAGTATATTTTATTGTTTAATATAATTAAACAAAAATAAACGAATAGGTAGATAACTAAGTCTAACTAACCAATATTTTTCACTTTATTAACTTTACGATTTTTCTAGACAAGTATAAAAATTGTCAACGATAAATAAAGAAACGTATTAAAGTAAACGTAAGCGATCAATTCAAGATCTAAATGTAAGCAAACTTATTGACGTGCTGTTTACTGTACCTACATGACCTCGACTTGGACAGCTTAGACGGTAAGAAAGCTTCATAAACTATGTATAAGGGCGCGTGAATTGGTTCAACCAATGTTCAACCTCATTAATTCAGTCCAGTAAACACGCCTTTCCTGATTTACTTATACGATAACGCACAAGACCTATCAAAGTGCGTGACCTGAGATTTCGCCTAACATTTTATTTTTCATATATTTTTTTGTTTGTTAGTTATATTAGCGTTTTAGTCAGGTGTACCGTTAGCTGAATTAATGTGAAGTATACGAGAGGTCAAAAACATCAACCACCTTACTTATAGCATGAACATCGCTATATCACGCGATATGAAGGGAAATGATGCTGTTTAGTTTAAGCTGCGTTTTGACGATCGACTATCGACATCGACAGTTGACTCGTACGTAAGAGTAGACTATGATGTTTTACTCTCACGTTTAAGGTAACATTCGGATCTTGGCGACCGCGACCATGCCGCGTCGCTAGCGCCGGTCACCTGCCGCGCCGCCGCGACGCCGGTATCATTCCTATGCACGCGACCGCGACCAACGCGACCGGCTGTCTTTACGCAGTTTTTATTACAGGTGGTTGTGTTCTAGATAGCGATCAGTATAATTTTAGGCTTAGCCCTGCTATAAGATGTAAGCGTATATCGAGCTACGACTACGACTATACGTGTGACGACCTTGTTACTGACCACAGACCTATATCGAGATAGACGGTAAAACTGTATCTACCTTGCGTGCCAAAAGTTTGATCCACGGTCATAGTTTTACGACCTAAGTCAGTCCGCTTGAGACCATTGCCACGAAAATACGCGTCTCTCAGAAACGAAAATAGTTAATTGTGCAGTGTTTTCTTGCAAAAGCGTCAAAAACATTTATGACACTCACTAACTCTCGCTCGTGACGTCATCGTAGGTACGAAAAATTCGACACGCTAGGTTCTCATACAGTTTGAAGCGCTCTTTTGCTTTTCGTCTATCTCCATATAGGGCAGTGCTACTGAGCATCTAAACATCACTGTAGGATGTATTATCGTTTTGTGTTATTATTAAATTATTATTGTAACTAACTGTTATTCTATCAAAAAAAGAAGCTTTCGTTGGCACAGATTAATGACCTGGCGATTTCCTGAGGCGAAGAGTTGCAGATTAGCAGTGGTTGGGTGGTCAAGCGTGGTGGCACAAAAAGCAACCTTGGCTAGGCCCGCGACCGGTCGCAACATTGTTTGTGAAACAATGATGTTGCTATAAGATTAAGCTAAGTCACGGTGGTTGGGAAATCCTTGATCTTGGACCTAATGCATGCCAAGCTGTTTTTTTTCTTTATGAACAATGGGGAGACTCTGTAACGATGCCATTTCGTTCTAGCCTTATGGATGGATGAAACCTTCATAATGGCTGGAAACTCCGTAGTTTCACTCTATGGTAATCAAATTATATTTTTATCTGTTCTGTCTAAATTCTCCGTTCCACGATTCCTGTTCAGCTGATTTTGACGTGAATCTTACAGAAACCAGCAAGCTAAACGCTACTGCATTAATTTTTTTTATCTAACTACTAAATTTTTTATCTAAAGTTGTGTAAATAATATATTTTTCATATACATCATGAACCCGATACACGGGTTTCTTATTCCCATTAATACAAAATAAAAAAAACAAGTCTCCTGTGAACGATTCATTTATTTCGTTTCCAATTAATTAAACGAGTGCGGCGGTTCCGACGTCCCGGCGACTGTAGTGCTGCCGGACCAGGAGCCCCGTCACAACTCTACTTATCGATCATCATACCTGATGTTAAATATTGATAAGGCTGAAGATGGAAGCGAGCCTCTCACGGAATCCTCAACCGCTGAGGAACTGGCTATCTTATCTCCAACTGCCGGAACACAACAATGCTGGAAACATTGTTGTTATGGCGTCAGACTTAGATAAGATGGTGGTAGCTAGTGGTAGGTGGTAGGTAGTGGTAGCTATTCCGAATACAATATGTACCCCCCGCTGGGACCGAACCCGGGACTCCTGGGTCTGATCCGGTGGTTGTTATCACTAGACCACAGAGGCGGATAAATGCTCGTGATTGTATAGCAAGTTTTTTTAAAAGAGCCAAAAGCCTAAAAGTCCTCACAAATGTACAGACCAAGACAATATAAGGACGTAGTACACACCCGCTACATAGCGTTCTGAGAAAAGTTTGAAAGGTTTTGATCCCTAAAAGTACAGTAACTATAAACGAAATCAATGTGAGCCAAATCTTAAGGAATGAGGAAATACCTACTATTAGAGACTAAAGAAACTGTCATAGCTCGTAAGATTGCTCAGTTGAAGTACCGAGCAGAGGGCGTTTTGTAGCAGAATTATTATAACGAACTGGAATTAAGTTACGTAACAAACGACCTAACATTGCGCTTGTACAAAAGTGGTATTCGTTCTTTTATTATATTAACAAAAGTGTGCTTTGTTTTGAACCGGATTAAAATGAATGACCTGTATGTCCTCGATTAAGTAATTGTATATTAGTCATGGACGACAGTCTAATTTCCCCAGACTACTGTCCACCTGGAGGTCATCTGGGACATTACAGACGATATTAGCTGGTGTGGTGATGTCACGAAAACAAGTAGTTATTACTTTACAGCGCACTTATTCTAATGCCATCATTAAGGGCAGTCGACAGTAAGTCCTCACTTGCTATCGATCATCATCACTTGTACTAAAAGGACAGTCTAAAGCAAGTCTAACTTTAAACATGCTCAATGAAAACCGCCACTAACTACGACAACAGCACTCTCAAGGTCAACGCTTGAATGATGTGCTGTTGACTGTACAGTCGACGAAACATCAAGATTAACACGTTGACCCTGAGAGTATTGTACGGTTTGCACCGCACAAAGTATGTCACCGCGTCAGCATTTTAATTTTTAATACATTTCTTTAAATATAATTATTGTAATTTAGTCAGTCACATCATATCACTTCAATTGTGAACTCGTTTGTAACAAGACATAAATAAACATTTATAAATCGGCAAGGATTTATTATTTATCAAGAATATCAAGATCCAGCAAGTCTGTTGAGTGGCAGCATCAAGGCACTACCCAACATTGTGGTCCTTCGAAAAGTAAGGTGATTTAGTGTTTTTTGTGTTTTTCAAGTGTTAGCGAATCGGTTTGGTCGGCCTCCCACAAGCGGGTCTCACCGGCTAGATTGAGAACAGGGCGCACATAACACTTGTTGGCACATTAGACACTGAATTATCAGGAACCAGCAAGCCTGCAAGCCACAAGAGCAAGTTCAAGCGTGGAACCATTGTTGTGAAATACAAGTCCACTGCATCATCAAGTTTGCGCGCACCAAAAATTATCACTATCAAGAATAAGGTATACCTAAATAATCCAGTTTCAAGTTTACGAGTTCACACCAATTTATCAAGACAACAAGTTTATCAAGTTTTCAACAAAGCAAGTATATATCCAGCTATATCAAGATGGATATGAGTGACCTACTTTACCGTCAAGCACTATTATCAGAAGAAATTAACAAAACTTTGATAAATTTCAAGAAGGATGGTCCATCACGTAGGACCCCAGACCACATCAAGAGACGTCTGGAATCACTGGAAAGATATTGGAATGAATATACATCAAACCATGCGAAGCTTTCGGAATGTTTAACAGCGGATGATGAATATTTTGTCGGAGGCTACTATCAACAAACAAAACAAAGTTACATGGAAACTAAGCTTTACATCGAGAAATCAAGCATCAGCATTACTCCATCAAAATATCCTGCTTCTGTACCCCCGATGACGTCACAGGAAAGTAAAAACTTTTCACAAGAAGCTCAACAAGATGAAAGCTCAGCTTTCGAGGATCCTATCACCACGCAAGAAAGAAATCTTAGACCAAGTAAACAAGACTGGAATGCAATGATGAATACCTCGGATGCCGGTAACTACAGCAAGCTCGATGAGAAGTTTAAAAAGCAATTAAGTAATTTTAAGGCGTTTGCAAGAACCGTCTCCAATATCAATGTAGAAGCTATGCAAGAGCTTTGGGAGTTCGAAGACTCGCTAAGAGCGCTTCAGACACGCTGGAAAGCAATAGATCTTCTTCACTGGGAGATAGACAGTGAAACGAACGGATCCAACCTGCAATACGAGTCAAGCTTCACGGAGCACGAACAAAAATATCACGACATGAAGAAAGCCATAAATAGCAAGCTATGGTCTGTCTCGCATCGAGAAAAATCAACACCTCAACTCGACATCCCTATCTTCAACGGAAACTATCAGCAGTGGGTGTCATTTAAAGACCTCTTCAGCGAGACCATACACAAAAATCCAAGCTTATCAAATGCGCAGCGAATGCAGTTCCTCAAGAGCAAGCTTAAAGGGGAAGCTGAGCGTTTGGTCCAGCACCTACAGATTAGCTCAGAAAATTATATAACCTGTTGGGAAATATTGAACCACAGGTATAATAATAAAAAGTTAATTTTCACAACCCATATGAACACTATGATGAATATCCCTGTGACACAAATATCAAACGCAAATAATATAAAACGCCTTCATGACGTCACTACTGAATGCCTAAACGCTATTAAAAACCTTGGCGTAAATATTGATACATGGGATCCGATATTAGTATATCTTTTAGTTCAGAAAATCGACGCTGAAACTCATAGTGACTATTTGGAGTCATTAAAGGAACCTCGAGAACTACCAAGCCTGAACGAGTTTCTCACATTTTTGGAAAACAAGTTCACAACCATGGAATCAGCACGTCGGAAACAAGAAAATCATCAACAACGGGCTATACCATCAACATCAAGCAGACAAGATAAATCGTATCAATTCAAGAATTTTCATAACAACAAGGTTATGCTACAATCAAGTTCAAGAAACAAGCTACTTTGTCCCATCTGTAAAAGTTCAGAACATGGTATTTATTTCTGCAAGCAATTCCTGGAAATGTCATCGACACAGAAACGTCAAGCTATTGCGAAATTAAATTTTTGCTTCAACTGCCTACACAGTCACAACGGAAAACCATGCTCATCAAATAAACGATGTCGCGAGTGCAACGAACGCCACAACACGCTGTTACACGCAGCGTATGCAAAAATGAACGTGACACCTACTGACGACGTGAACGTGACGTCAAGGCCAACGATCACAAACTGGGAATCGAACAAGCGATATGAACGACCGAACAACAATACGCACGTTACTCAGCAATGTGACGTGCCCGAAATTTTATTGGCCACCGCCTTGATAAAGGTCAAAAGAGCAGATGGAGAGTACAGTATATTATGAACACATATATTTACACATGTTGCGCACAATGCAATATACGAACAATGTGCGATGATCAAATTACCGCATACCAGCTGACGGGTACCGGACTTATAAGTGTAGGTCATGGTTGTCTCATAAAGACCGATGATTTTATTATTTATCCCCATATGCCTCATACAAGCGAGGTTAGGATTTTTCCAAGTTTATTTACACCAACCATCTCACCTATTAATCACATCATCAACATTTCAATTCCTCACTTCAACTTCACAAATCAAGAGCATACGCAATTCAACAAGGAAGCGGCTGCAATTCAAGGAAAAATACAATCCCTCAAGGACAGTGAGGTGACGTCAGCGAGCGTATCGTACCACGACATACACCATTACGCTATGATTTACGTCATATTGGGAGGGTTAGTCCTGGTCGGTGTAATAATAATCGTCCACCGCTCTCAATGTCAATGGGGAAGGCGACGAGACGAGCAGACAAGTGAAGATAATCACCACCACAATCAAGCAGCAGCACCAGCGGCGGGAGCCGCACCGGAAGCAGCGTCAGTTCCTGTGCCCGGCCCGCCCCAGCGCCCCGGGCACTCGCGCGCCGGCTCCCACCCGCCGCGTCAGCAGCGAGGCGACACGGCGAGCTACGCGCGGCCCATCCAATTACGAAATAGATCAACAAGTCCCGTTTTAAGAAAATTCAAAGATATGTTTTACGATGAATCAGTTTGATTTATTTTTAACTTTGTTTATTTTGTTTAACAAGTAACTTTTCTTTTATTTCATTTGTATCTTAAATTAATGTATCCCATTTCTGGCCCGGGAATATGTACGGTTTGCACCGCACAAAGTATGTCACCGCGTCAGCATTTTAATTTTTAATACATTTCTTTAAATATAATTATTGTAATTTAGTCAGTCACATCATATCACTTCAATTGTGAACTCGTTTGTAACAAGACATAAATAAACATTTATAAATCGGCAAGGATTTATTATTTATCAAGAATATCAAGATCCAGCAAGTCTGTTGAGTGGCAGCATCAAGGCACTACCCAACAAGTATCCTTATCTACCTATCACATGTATTATTAGAGCTTGCGATGGTGTTGCTTTGCAAGCCTTTCCTTAACAGGAAGTTAGGTACGGAGTCATTTTTTGTTGATAATACCTGACCCAAAGAGATACGTAGAACTTTAAAGTTTACATGAGTATTTGAAGACGATTATTTAATTGTTTATTTACATTTAAGGACAAACAACAAAATATACACCTATACAATATACTAATACATTTACAAATAATACTTAACTGCTATTTAAATAACAGGTCACCACCGCATGTATTTTTAAAATAGGCTATGAACATTTTAACTTAAAAAATAATGATTAACAGATGATTTCGGTATATTATTATTTCTTAAAAAGTTACTTATTTTTTTGGCGCTACAGATTCTGTAGGCTTATTACGAGTTTGGCAAACTTGACTTTACAGTAAACGTTAACGTAAAATGTAGCTCTGTCTCTTTCACACTTAGCGACTGTTTTACCGACATGAGCAGTGTATCCGATAGTCTACGCTCGCGAGTCCTGTAAATGTCATGTTAAGCAAACTCGTAATAGGGGTACTGATCAACGTAAGTTATTACTAAAGCCATGCTGTGCCCTTAGTACGAGTTTGGCAAACTAAAATCGTTTTCGAAAACTATCGCTTTGTCTCTTTCATATCCATAGACTGCTTTACCGACATGAGTAGAGGATTCGATAGTTATCGAAAACGTTGACAGTAAATTTGAACTCGTACTAGGGGCTCTGAAGCCCCTATTACGAGTTTGCTTAACATGACATTTACAGGACTCGTGAGAGTAGACTATCGGATACACTGCTCATGTCGGTAAAACAGTCGCTAAGTGTGAAAGAGACAGAGCTACATTTTACGTTAACGTTTACTGTAAAGTCAAGTTTGCCAAACTCGTAATAAGCCTACTGTAATAAAAAGTTTTCACTAACTTATTAAAATCATTTACTATGATGCTACTTATAGGCGTAAATATACTTTTTACACATCTATTTTTAATTTTTAACTCAGTTGATAAAATTAAGGTCATATAAGGTAAAATGAAGATGCATGTCTGACGCGCGTCGACTCCAGCGCATGCTTAATGTCGATGGGCATCCATCGCGTTACATTTCCTAGTAAGGAGGTGGTGTAGGTGTAATTGATACCAATTTCGTGAACGACACAATTGGTAAATGGACAACGAATCAGTTAATGGGCAAGAAACTTGGTCTTGACCGCGCTACTGAGTTAGAGTGGAGGTGGAAGATCACAAACCAGAAGACTTTTTGTGTTCTGTGTCACAAACCATAAATAATTATTACGTAAAACAGAATTAACGTATGGTAAATTTTAAATAGAAAAATATTGGAATGAAAGAAACATCTATTCGGGTGTTTAACGATCGGTCGAATCGGTCGGTTAATCGAACGGTGATTAAAGATGTTTCTTTCGAATGCAAGGATTTTCCTAGCATTGATGTAACAACGCTGGCCTACAGCGTATTAAAAATATAAAAGTATTGGAGAATTTCGACGGTGGTTCGCAAGTCTCGGTAGCTCAGCGGTTAGAGCATTGGACCGGATTTCCAAAGGTCGCGGGTTCGATTCCCGTCTGAGAATTCACTTGTGGCCGAGTTAATTTTTTCCAATATTTTTCTATTTAAAATTTACCATAAGTATAAAATAGCATTGAAAAATGCAAAAATTACAAAATCATAAATTACAGAATTATCGTGATTGTATTTGCCATGATCACGGAGCGGAGTATTTGCCATGATCACGGAGCGGAGTACTCCTTGATCATCATGGCGACCGCTCTTATAGGTTTTTTTTTATGAACGACGGGAAGGCTCTTAGCATTCATCATACCTGATGTTAAGTATTGATAAGGCTGAAGATGGAAGCGAATCCTCAATCGCTGAGGAACTGGTTATCTTATCTCTCTGCCGGAATACAACAATGCTGAACACAATGTTGTTGTGGCGTCAGACTTAGATAAGATGGTGGTAGCTGGCCAGGCGGACTTACCACAAGTCGAAGCACCAATCGCACCACCGGTTTATTTTAATGAAGTTTCTTTTGACTTTCACTTTCAACATATGCGATACTGATCATTTATTTATTTATTTTATTTATTATTTATTTATTTATTGTGATAAAAACGACATAATATCAATAACATTTACCACACAAATACAATTAAAAATATATATATAAAATTATAAATTATTACATAATGTCAATAACACAAAAAGAATAAAAAATAAAAAAATTAACAATAAAATCAATACATTAATCACTATTTTCATCGTCAGAGTTACATGCATTAGTCCATTGGTCCCGCAAACTTTCACAATAAATCAGTAATGCCCGTCTGATAGTTGACCAGTTGTCAAAGGGGAAATCAAAATCAGCGTTGGCGTCACGGAGTGCATTGAGGTGGCGCAGAGGTCGAACCAACGGAGAATTCGCTCGCGATACAGTGTGGCCCTGGTTGACTTGAAAAATATTATATTGCTGAGGAGGACCGCGTCGGCGTGCCGGGGGTGGCTCAGGGCTGTCAGGAACGAATAGGACGCACAATAAGTTGTGTAAGAGGATACAATCAATTGATCCTTTTAACGATTTGAGGCAGGTGGTAAGCTGGTCGACAATTCTTCTTACTTCCAAAGAGTTGAAGCCAAGGTGCCCTAGTAAAAATTTGGTCGGGTATCGGAAAGGGTAATAACCATAGACTTTTTTGTAAAGAGCTCTGAGGAAAGCCTTTTGTACTTTCTCCAGCATACGTGCGTAGGTTATATGGTATGGATTCCAGACACACGCGCTTGATTCCAGTTTGCTTCTTACTAAAGAGTTGTATAAGGCTTTAAGGACTTGTGGATTTTGAAAATCTTTGGAATTGCGCAAAACGAAGCCTAGACGACGATAACACTCTTTGGCAAGACATGTTATGTGATCGTGAAAAGTCAAGTTGCGATCGAACGTTATACCTAAATCTTTTATAGAACTGTACCCCTATTACGAGTTTGCTTAACATGACATTTACAGGACTCGTGAGCGTAGACTATCGGATACACTGCTATGTCGGTAAAACAGTCGCTAAATATGAAAGAGACAGAGCTGCATTTTACGTTAACGTTTACTGTAACGTCAAGTTTGCCAAACTCGTAATAAGCCTACTGACTCTATTGATTGACACATTATTCATATTATAGCTATAATTAATTGGGTTTCTTTTACGATCAAAAGTCATAACGTTACATTTACTATGATTAAATTGAATTTTATTTGTCAAACTCCATTCATATACTTTGTCAATGTCATTTTGTAAACTAAGGCAATCACTGTTAGATTTTATTTTAAAGAAGAGCTTAAAATCGTCAGCATATAATAAACACTTAGCGCTAACCAATACCTCAGGTAAGTCATGAATCATGATAAGAAAGAGGAGAGGACCGAGCACTGAGCCCTGACTGACGCCAGATTTAGTGTGATATTCGCCGGATACATAAGAACCGTGTTTCACAAACTGGCGTCGGTCCCTCAAATAGTCCGAAAAGAAATTTATGAATTTAGGACATAAACCGATGACAGAAAGTTTGCGCAATAGTATGTCGTTATCGACCCTATCGAAAGCTTTCTGAAAGTCAAAGTAAATTACATCGACTTGAAACCCGCGATCCATGGCATCAGAGACATAGTCTACCAGGCATAGCAAGTTTGTATTAACGGAGCGCCCAGGTCTGAAACCATATTGGTCGTCGCCTAACTGCTGCTTAACCTGTCTATATATCTCCTCGTGCAAAGTGTATTCGAAGACCTTTGCAGGTGCGCACAAGATAGCAATTGGCCGGTGCTCCTCGACAACGGTCCTGTTTTGTGTTTTCGGTATGGGTGTTACTCTAGAAAGCTTCCATTGTTCGGGATAGTTACCGTTTTGAAGAGAGATGTTCATGATGTGGTAAAGCGGAAGAATCAGATGCTCTTTGCAAGTTTTAAGGATAGAACTAGGGACACCGTCGGGACCCAACGAGTTACTCGACTTTAATTTGTTTAGGCCGCGTTCAATGTCTTGTGGTGACAGTTTAGGAAGATATACTATGTTGTTATCACCCTGCGAGCCCTGTTTGTGGCATATTTGACCGTTGAGCAGAGGCGTTTGGTCTAAGAAGAAGATCATGAACTTATTGCGGGATAAAAATATGAAAGCAGTATCAAATTTATAAATTAATAAAATACATGTAATATGCGTGTGATGGTAAAAGTGCTTTATTTATTTACACGTAAAGCTGAAAATACGAATAACATAAAATGATAAAAAATTCTAATAGGTAGTAGCACCTACCTATATTTGTTAAATACCGCTACAGTGATAAGGATCAAGGAATTATTGTGAGTAAGCCAGTTGTTCACCTAATGACTCATACATGAACCAAGAACTAACAATCATACTATCAAAGTCTTTCATGTTCATAACAACAATGACTTTTACAATTCTAACAAAAATTCTCATCGAGCATTATTTTTTATGAGTGACGGGGATACCTTTGGCCTTCATCATACCTGATGTTAAGTATTGATAAGGCTGAAGATGGAAGCGAGCCTCTCTCGGAATCCTCAGCCACTGAGGAACTGGCTATCTTATCTCAAACTGCCGGAACACAACAATGCTGAAAATATTGTTGTGATGGCGTCAGGCTTAGATAAGATAGTGGTAGCTAGCCAGGCGGGTTTACAACAAGTCCTGCCACCAACCAAACCGAATACAATATGTACCTCCGCAGGGAATCGAACCCGGGACCCCTTGGTCTGATACCGGTGGTTGTACCAGTAGACCACAGAGGCGGTTAATATTCCTCACATTAATGGAAAAACGCTGGTTTAGAGCGAATAAGTAGTGGAAACTAGAAAAAAAAAGATTCATCAAAAATCTTAGCATGTCTAATGGAAAAGCATTTGCTAGAATAGCGGAAGATAGTTACTATTCCAAGCAAGCTACCTACAGTAAAAAATAAAGGTCTTTTAAGGCCTTTTTATTGTTTCATAAATTGATTTTCATATTAAATATTTTATTTCTCCAGCTTTCTAGAAATAATCATTAGGAATAATAATGACTGATAAACATCGGTAAAATTGTGCGTTGTTTTCAAACTAATGAATAGTCTGTGTCCGTACCGTATCCGACTATCTATAAAATCTCGAAACATATAATTTTGTTTGAAAACGTAAACAAACACGCATGTAGGTATGTTATTTACTGTAAATAAATAAAAGGACAGATTATTATAGTTATTTGTCTATGTGTGACCTTCAATACTGGATCGATAATGGTGGGTTATGTGTTCATTAAAAATTAATGGTCGTGTCTTGAAAATCAAGATCGGAACATACGGATTTCCGATGAAAAAATATTCAACGTACGGAAGCGTAATTTTCGGCAATTATGATAAGATAATAGTACAAAAAGTATTTTGAAGTCAATGGGCCCGTAAAGGACCTTGGGCCAACCCTTGCCCCTATATGTTGTGTGTTGTACGTTGTACCTAATCGCTGATCTATTGTCTTCGGCTAAACCTGTAGAAATAGACATAAGCTGGAAAAAAAATCTATAGTAGGTATACTATTATACAGGTGTATGTTAAAACAATTTGACGATTCGAAAACATACTAGAAAAAAGCAACTAGTCTCATGTCGCCCTGACGGGATTCGAACCCGCATCCTTCTTTTCTAGTATATTTTCTAGTATATTTTCCTCCTTTTCTAGTATATTTTCTTGTTTAATATGTATCACATAAAAATAGCATTGTAAAATGCAAAATTAAAGGGTTATGATTCGAAAACACTTATTTATTTGAATAAAAATATTTTGTCTTTGACTTGACTTTGACTTTAGACGTAGTCCAGTTAAACACACCCAGTACACCCAGTCCAGTTAAAGTTTACTCTGTGGTGGTAGTGCCTTCGTGGTCACTGGCCCATAGAGGACTAAAACAATGCTTACAACGTCTCAGAATTTTCAGAAGTCACAAGAAAATACAAAATTTAAAGAAGCCCTACATATAGAAGTCCCATCTGAGAATTCATTTGAGGCCGAGTTGATTTTTTCCAATATTTTTTTATTTAAAAACACGATATGTGTTGTAGGTAGTAAGCTTCGCGCGCTATCGGTTGTATGGAGTGCTGGGTGGATGGTATGGGTACCCGTGTAACGATTTGCTCTCCACTCCAGCTATAGATTTCTATTTCTATTTCTAAGTTGTTCTGTGGCGGTAGCGCCACCTTCGTAAGGTCGGCACTTTGGTGGTCATATAAACCAACTCACCTGTATCCAGACCCACTCGAGCTTTAATTTGTTCTGTGTTCTGCTTAGTAGGTTCGGCGCCTTCGTGGTCGCTGGGTCCAAAGGACCACGGGCCGCTTTTTGCTTCAATATCAATACTATATGGATAAGTAACGACTAGCTTACCTGTATCCATAGACCCATTCCAGCTTCAGTTTGTTCTGTGGTGGTGGCGCCACCTTAGTAGGGTCGGCGCCTTCGTGGTCGCTGGGTCCGTAGAGGACCACGGGCCGCCCGCGCAGGTACATGCGCATAGAGCCATCCTCTTCGTTGTATTGGCATGTGTGGGTGCTAGAGAAAGTAATTGGAGTGTTAATATTTAATAGTTATGTAACAAATGATGTATGAAATATCTTATTCATTTATTTATAGTATTGAGATATAATAATTTGAGGGATAATTATTGTGAATTAAATGCTATCGATATTTTTTATAATTCAAATTTAAGCATATAGTTGCTTGAATTGCGTACTATATAGGTACGGGATAAGGGCGCGCGCAGACGATGAATTTATTTGCCTGCTTAAGTTCTTTATAACTAAGAGTAAGTTAAAATGCTAAGTATTGATCACGATTGCACGGACCTAATGTGCCGTTGATATGAAAAAAAAAACACAATTTATATCGTTCTGAGAGTGTAGGGACAACAAAACAAAAGCGCACATTAAAAAAATTTGATCAAGAGTTTAAAAATTCGGTTCATCAAGAGTTAATAAACTATAATAAAATAAAATAAGAGTATTACATTCAAATTAAAACAGCTGAGCTGTAGAGATGACTATATTTGCATTAAACATTTATTTGTTAGCTTAATTGAATATACAGGGTGTTAAAAGACCCATAACGAAAATGGAAAGCACGTATTGCCGCCATCGTTACTATCATTTTCTTGTAGGGAACCAAACCTGGGAAACTGATAGTTAAGGAGTTATTGAGGACCAAAGCCAAGATTTATTTTTAAAGATTCTCTTTTATAGTAACAAAACAAAACTCAATGATACGGGGTCCTGGTCGCCTACTCGTACTCTATAGACACACGAAAGCCTTGTTGCACGCGTTCCATTGTGTGTAAAAAATTATACCTTTTTTTAAATTGAAATAAAAGTCGTTTCCCAGCTATTACTTTTACTTAATCTTATTTAGTTTATTGCACACTACGCGTATATTTTGGCTTCAGTATGGGTCTTTTAACAACCTGTATTTTTGTTAAATATTCAAATGTTAAGTATTCCATAAGCTTTTGGGTTAAGGGCCAATATAAAACAAAATAAAGATAAAAAGTATGTTAAAAGTTAGTCGTTAATTGCTCGTTAAAACATGCCGCATTAGAAAGTATAATATTAGTCAGAGTCAATTCCAAGAAAAGTTTTAACAACACTTCAAAATTAAAAATAAATACGAAAAAAAAATGCAAATTAAGTAAAAAAGTTACACTGCAACCAAGAATTCAAGCGACTTACATCGAGGTGAATGACATTTTGATTTCAAAACGGCGGCGCTTCTGCCCACAAGAATTAAAAAACAAACCACCTGCACAGCGGAAAGCGTCCAAATGATCAACTAATCGGTACAAAATAATCTAA
This sequence comes from Chrysoteuchia culmella, assembly GCA_910589605.1. Lineage (NCBI taxonomy): Eukaryota > Metazoa > Arthropoda > Insecta > Lepidoptera > Crambidae > Chrysoteuchia > Chrysoteuchia culmella. The sequence goes on from OU342657.1 coordinate 1,149,784, forward strand.
AAACAAATATTATCCTGTTACATGAAAGTATTACTCTAATTGATCATTAGCTGATAGTAGAAAATGATAAGCTATTTAAAGTTGTTACAGACGGTACCTGTCATCCATAACGGCGCCAAAACAGTTCAAACAAAACCTTTTTTTTAATTACCAAAAACGGCAGAGGAATCGAGCGCGAGGTCGCGGAATTAAGAACTAAGAAACAAGTTTTAAATCGGCAAACCGCGTCACACGGCCGGCAGCCGAGGAAAACATTGGCAGACTGCGTGTGGTGGGGAACGGAACACCGCATGACGGAATGAAAGCATACTCATTTCAGTGCAGCTGTACACTATCACTTTTGTTGAAAAACTTATATAAAACTGTGCGTAAAGCGAGCAATGTAAACGTTACAAAGTGAAGTTGACGCCATTCCGAATGACGTAGTAGAGGTAAAAAAGAATTAACTATACTTCGAGTAGTTGTGTGTGAATCATCTTGAATCCTAAATTGATGTTGACGTTTGCATTCAAGTCAACTGAAGCAAATTGCACGTTTAGCGTTTTTGCGGACATTGAATCAACCTTCACCTGTTACTGTATTAGGCAACAAAGGCCAGGTTAAATAAGATGATGCTTACAATTATGCATGGTGGAATCCCACATTTAAGAAAACTTATATGTACATTTATCCCAATGACTAAACGGAACGATGGTCATCGTTATGCAGTATGCAACATCAAGCCACTTCATGACCTCTTGTGACCCTTAGGGCTCTATTGTGACCTCTTATTTACAGAGTTTTCTGAATTGCTGATGCTACCCTTTTTACACTGATAGGAATTCAGAAAACGGGCAGGAATTTAAGAGGTCAAAACATCTCTTGTCATGTGAGACACCTCTGGTTGAATCGATAGATTATGATGATAAATCATTAAAGGAATAATGGTCGTCAGTCTTGAAACACTATTGTTACACATGTTACTGTAAGATTACTACGACACCAGTAAGCTAGTCTCATTTAGTATGACTATGTCCAATGCCTATTAACCAAATCTCAGGCAGATACTATGTACTTATAGCGCAAAAAAACTGAAATATTATATGATTTGTAAAGTAAATCATTTTTTTGTCGTCTTTCCAAGTATTTCAAGCGATGTTATCAACGTTGTACATTGTCCTTGGTTGGTGGTGGTTTAAAATTGCCCTTTACTGGTCTCGGTCATTAATTGGAACATTACAGATACCTAAAGGTATGCAGATTATCTAGCTATAATAGACCTGTTATCTAGGTAAATGTTAGTTAAAAAAAGACACAAAAGTTTTTGATTTTAAGGCCGGTTTACCACTGACAAATACTTCTGACTTCTGGATATAAGTAGGAACATCTTAAGTTTTGGCGCTCATTGAAATAAAATGAAACAGATTTTACGGATCACTAGCACACAGTTTTTTTTAAACGAGCTTAGATTTAATTATTTGTGTCTTTTAAGGTTTTTTTGTTTTCCCGACGCTTCGGAACCTTTTCAGCTGCCGTGGTCACGGGTTGATTGGCACTTATAAGTCTACCTTCGAAAAGTTAATTCATTGTTTTGTTCGGATATGGTTAAAAAAATAGATTAATAAACCATTTAGGGCCGGTTTCACCACCAATAATATAAGTTCTGTATAGCTTAGCTGGCAGATAATTCAACAGGTTCACAGTCCAAGCCAAATCGTAAGATATGACCCCCAAGTCCAATACCTTTCCTTTGGTTCCATTTTTTATTCTGCAGTTTTACATTAAAAAAAAAAGCTGGCTGAAAATGTCTCGCTACTTTTCTGATAACAGTTATAGTTTGTTATATCAAGTCCACTTTTGTTAACTCCAAACCTTATGAGTCCCACCTCACAAAAAAAGCATACAAAATGTTTGGGTGAACAGCTCACATGGGCTGCGGACTGGTGGCTGTAGATAGTCCACAGCCCACATATGGCTGTGGACTGTGAACCTGTTAACAATTGTAATACAAAATAGGTCAAATTATCTGCTAGCTATGCTATCTAGAACTTAGCTTGGTGAAACCGGCCCTATATGGTCGGAATAGAATAAAGATTACATTGAAAAGATGAAACAATTTACCAAAAAAAAAAACTAAATGTTTTCTTTTCTAAGATTTAGTTTGGATTCAAGACCAAACACTCAATTAAGTTTTTTATGATCATAAAATCAATCAAAATACTAGAAAGGAAAACTCTTTCTAATTTGCTTCTTATTTATAAATTCTATAACAAGTATGCTCAATAATACCAATATACATGAACATGTTCTTTTGAAATAAGATAACACCACCGTTGTCAGATCGACAGAGGTCCCAGGTTCGTTCGTGTCCAAGTGGGGGTACAAATTGTATTTGAATTGACTAGTGTAGGACTTGTTCCGCGTCCGCTTAGCCAGCTACCACCACCTCATCTACTTAGATGACGCTATAGAGACAATGATTTTCAGCGTTGTGTTCCGGCAATTAATAGCTAGTTCCTCGTTGTCCTCGTTCTCCCGTTGTAAAAAATCGACGGATTGATAATAATTATGTCGATATCTAAACTCAACTGCTAGTGTTCCATCAAACAAAAACGAAGTTGATTAACCGGAAATTGTTGCCGGCCTGCATTGTTGTCATCTATAGGCACATTACGCTGCAGATTCTACAAAAACAGCTTTAATTAGTAATGCAATAAGAGCGCGCTTTAGTTCAGAATGTTCAACTTGACTAGCGTGGCTGTACTGATGTACATCAGCGACAGAAAAACCTAGTCCATTGATTGTCACTCAAACTCTGTCACAATCACAACACAAGCGGTATTAGTGATGAGAGGGTCTAACAAGGCCATATAAGTAATATTGTTAAGGAATCAATTCATTTTACTTGTTTATTTTCTACTAGCGGCCGCTCGCGGTTACACTCGCGTAGTTCCCGTTCCCCTGGGAATATCGGGATAAAAAGTATCCTATGTTCATAGCCAGGCTATCTACATCCATGTATAAAATTTCATCCAAATCCGTTAAGTAGTTTCGGAGCCTATTCAATGCAAACAAACAATCAAATCTTTCCTCTTTATAATATTAGTATAGATGGAGTTTTGTATGTCATTCCATAGAACAGTGTCAGTCAGTCAGTGTAGTAGAATTTCCCTTATCAAATATATTGAGGTCAAGAAAAATTACTTATTAAAAACATATTCAATAAAATATAAACAAATAAATGAATTATCACATTATGTTTTCTTAATAATATTGCTTAAGTGGCCTTATAAGACCCACTTGTCAGTCTAGTTAGTCTATTGATTATCAGAATTAAGAATCTTGTTATGCTGTGATTAATTTGTTTTTTTATTACTTATTTGATTTGGGGAAATTCAAAACCAGTTTGTGGGGACACACACACATAAATAATGTTTGGCTATACGTACTACTATAACGCAGCTCCCGTCGTCCCAATCCCGTTGTTTATAAGTGTAAGTCCTTAAGGAAGTGAGTCAGTCGCATCTATGTTGTTTTTTATAAATTCAAAGTTAAAGTAAATTTTATATGCGAAAATTATTTATTGTTTTTACTCAGCGACCCTATAGACTATCATATATACTTCAAGATCAATTTCCTAGATAGTTCCAGGCATCTGCACACATCATCAGATCTCAACATCAACAACACACTTCATACAATTCATAGTAGATCACAACTGATCCAATCACAATTACAGTCTCGTAGTCGTCGTCTCAGCCATATAACACCCACTGCTGGGTATAGGCCTCCCCCAAAAGGGGGGGTTTGCCATAATCGCCACGCTTGTAGGAGACGCTGCTGCCCATCTCCTGAAGGCTGAGTCCCTTAGTCGCCTTTTACAACACCCACGGGATGAGAGGGGGTAGTGCTATTCTAAGCCGACACTACACAGCTAGCTGTCATACAATGTAGCCATTGTAAAAAAATATAGGATCCATAGGATGTGGTATTGTGTTTTGGCGCGATCGAATTGCTGTTGCGCTTTACCATATTTATCCGATAAACCATATTTTAAGAACCGAAAGCTTTTTTCTTCGCCTTCTATCTTGTTTCAATACTTGATTATCTTAATTGTTACTCGTTAGTAAGTATATCGCCATTAAATAATTAGGTATTTGTCCAAACACGCAAAAAAAAATAATTACAGGTAACTGGGCAGGCGTTTGCCCACCATCGTACTTAGTAAACAGGATGTGGTCTAAGGTGTAACATGCTTGCCCAGGAAATGCCTATCCACTCTTATCATGAAGAGGCCAAGGTTGTAAAAATCGGGGAACACATAAGCAGGCAGCGCATTCCATTCTTTTGCGGTTCGCATCGTTTTGCAATCCGTACCAGCAAAGCGCTTGGTACGGATCGCTGGAATGTCAACGAGGTACGGGTGATAAGCTAACCTGCGTCTGGTATCCCATTGGTGGAAAGGTCGTGCGACTTTCCAAAGTGGTTTATGCATTGAATACGGACAAGTATTAAAGATACAAATTAATGACATGATGTGATTGTTTATTGATTTATGTGATTTAAGCGTATTTAATTAACAGCGCCGGCGGTATAAAAATATTACATGATCACAACCATAATAAAGCTCCATCCAAACCCAAAGTAGTGAATAAAACCTATGAGACCAAACCAAGTGAACCAAAACCAAACAACCCAAAGCCCCAAAACCACGATGTCTGGAGTACTTACCCGTGCTTCAATATAGGCCCGTTTTGTGACGGCTTAGAATACAAATTTAGCAACGACTTTGTGGTTGTAAATCTATAGGAAATAAAAGAAAACGCAACATTAGAAACTAAACTAAAAAGAAATAAAGTAACACAACATTGTACAATACGTATATAGCATAGGCGTAGCGTAGCTTATTTACTAGCGGATGCACATACATATTTTAATTAATTTATAAATAATGCTCAACTTATCGGGATGAAACATAATAAAAAAATAAGAAATCTTTTCTGTATGGACGACTAACAGGTTAAGAAAAAGAAGTCAACTTATCTTGTTCGGTGTATGGGGTAGATTTCAAGGTTAAAATTATTATTAGTTTTAATGATAGAGCATCCTCATGAATCCAATAGTTCAAATCTTAGTGCGAATAAAATTAATAAGCTTCTTTCTATAATACTATGTATATAGTAAGAATCGTAACCTCAAACGCAACTCTGGCGAGAATTCAATGATTTTTAGTAACTAAACCAAAGAATACCAATTTATAACATTTTAATTAACTAAATAAGACTGCTAAATATAGAGAAAAGAACAACTTGTATCCGACTTCATTTTTATGATAAAATCTCTGTGGATGCAAAAGAACATTCGCAAGACCCCATACTAGCTTTACCTTGACTCAAGAAAAAAAAAAGAACTCAGCCACGAAGTGCATACCTGGAGGTGGGCAGAAGTCCCTGTGCGTTGAAGTCCCCCGTAGAGTTCCAGCGCTTGGTGAGATTCCCCGGGGACGCGCTCTGGTTGCTCGACGTCGAGTTGTTGCGGGATCTATGCAAAGAGCGAGGCTAGCTATTATACTGGCTAGCTACTATCTTAGCGACTGCCTATGTGCTTGGAACTAATACTACCGGGGGTCAGTTCTTATTAACGTTTCATCAGAATCGTATTTCAATCGTGATTCACTTTGTCTTTTTTATACTGTAGTAACAAGAACTGGGAATAAGTTCTGCTAACGTTTAAGGTGGAATTCAGTGATGGGCTGCAGACTGCAACCGCACGTCACAATATACTCCAAATTGAACCGTAATGTTATGTTAAAAAGGTCAATTTTAACTGAGCGGAGAAGTGTCGCAACCGCATAGCGACATCTACGCTGCACACTTTAAATTGAGCTTTTAAACAAAATATTACAGTTCAATTTGGAGTGTAACGGATCGTGCGATTCCTGTCTGCAGCCCATCTCGGCATTCCACCTTTAGGCGTGCGGACAGTGCGTGCGACTCTAAAACCAACCGCCTTAGTCATTATAATAGTATCTCAATGTGCAGGAAACCCAGCGCATTGAAGTCCCCCGTGGAGATCCAGTGCTTAGTGAGGTTCCCCGGGGACGAGCTCTGGATGCTCGTCGAGTTGTTGCGGGACCTACGCCAGGAGCGTGGCAAGCTAGACTGGTACTACTATTAGCTTGACAGGGGCGTGCATCCCATATAGGCAATTAGGCAGTGGCTACCTCATTCAAAACCTAAATAAATATACAATAAGTGTTAAAGTTATTTTATTTTAGTTTAAACTTCTATTCAACACTCACCCACTAAGATGTTCGTTACGCTAAATACTGAACACCTACCGGTAGGCAGTCTCGACATTGCCTACTCGAAACAAGCAGCGTTTCATACAAGAATACAACCTATTTAGAAAAAGTATTGCTCAAGTATAAACCGCCCACGGCAAGAAGGGCGCTATTTGTACGTGTAACGTTCTAGCTTATACTTCCGGAATATATCAGTATAAAGTAAGCAAGCTTACCTGACGAATGAATTTGGTCGCGAATTATTTTGTTGAGGAGTTATTTTAAAACTATCATATTTCCTAAGATATTCATTAAAATGAAATGATGTAAAGGACAATATTGTTCAAAATTAAATACTTGTGATGATTAACGTATTTATTTAGATAAGGATTAATATCATCTTTATGAAAACAGCTTCTCAAATAATACATTAGTTTAGAACAATTTTTATTATCTTAAAAATGGTTATAGTGAGTTAAACATAAAACATAGACATATGCTGTCGCGGACTTTTTTTTAGAACTTTTGATGGGGAGCAATTCGTCATTCATGATAAGTTTACACACCGTCCGCAACGGAAGCTCCCAAAAGTAATATTTTTTCCCCGTTTTTGCAACGTTTTACATTAATGCTCTGCTCTTATTAATCTTAGCGTGATATTAAATATCTTATTACCTTAAGAGATAAATGGACTATCCAGCACAAAAAAATATTTTTCAATTCGAACTAGTAGTTCCGGAGATTAGCGTGCTCAAACAATCAAACTCGTCAGCATTTTAATATTCCTACTAAATATTACGAACCCTTATCATTTATGACTAGCGGCCGCTCTCGGTTTCACTCGCCGCGTGGTTGCCGTTACTGTGGGAATATCAGGATAATTATAAATATTTGCTTACAATGTGGTTTTCTGATATATAAGCTACATTGCTGTAAAGTTTCATCTTAATCAGTTCAGTAGTTTTTGAGTGAAAGAGTAACAAACATTCATCCATCCAAATATCCTCACAAACTTTCAAACTTATAATATGCGGTAGCAGGATAGGATATTTGCAAAGTTACTAGTTAGATCTACAGTGCCTACTACGCTGGAAAACCAATACACGCCCCTGCTTGACTATATTATTATGATTATCTTAGTAACTGCTGTGCGTGCAGCTAATACTAGGCTACATTTCGTCTGTTCAAATGACTTGCAAAGCGGCGCCGCTTACACTTACAAAAAAAAAATATAAATGTCACTCGAAGTGACTACCGCCCCTCCCTTACTCTAATAATTCAATGGAGCTATTTGCTTAATCAAAATATGGATATCAATTACGATTACGACAAGTTTGTCCCAAAACCCAGCAGTTCCAACTCATTGCTGGTCAAAGCGCTCATGGCAGCGCTTGAGAGAATTATCGTATTCGATCATGTTTGTTAAGCAAAGTTCGGTCTGGCCTTGACCAAAACTGAGCGATTCCGTGCACGTTAAACCGTCGGTCCCGGCTGTAAACAGTCGTCAGGTCAAGTCAGAGGCCTTATAGGCGGCTCGATGAACTCCTGACACCAGAGATGGCTACTAAACCTCATACGATAAGAGAGAGATAGAAAGACAGATTGGTTGCTCCCATTTCTTTTCAGCTTAAGCAAAATGGTCCATCGAGCCAGATTTAATCAAGCCCAAGTTTAACTATATATTACTATTCGCTCCTAGACCTATTTGGGTCCATTAAATTGAGCATTTTTACTAGCTACAAGCCGGCGAATCCAGTTTCAGCAAGTTATCTCTCTGTATTCAGTACCTATTATATCCAGCTAGCAGATAAATTCGATGGCCAGTAGCAAGTTTATTAGCTCAAGCGCATCGACGCGACGCTTTATTCGTAGATTATTAGCAAAGAAATGAAAATGAATTATTTCAATGATGTTACAGGTAAAGCTGATACTGATAATTCGGAGACTTTCAGGCTACATGAAAGGATGTTAATAGTTATTGTTTTTTTTGTTTGTATACTAATGAATTAACGTGTGTGTCGTAGTAAATATTTATTTATCTTTCTATCCTTTTAGTCTTTCTAGGCCTCTTGGAATAAATTACTGAGAAAGCGTCCATATCGGACAATTCGAAGAAAAATGAAGAGTCAGGCATCTGCTACGGAGTTAATGGATCCCGACTTTCTCGCCTGGGTTGTGGACAAGTCGTCGCGTCGGGTTCTCCCCAGGTGCCGCCATTGTGTAGTGGCCCGAGCGTCGGACATAGAGCTGGCCAATATCACAGGTTCATTTCTCATCTAGGAGGGAAAGAAACCTGTGATGCGATTATAGACGGTCCACTTGGCAATGGCGGCGTGTGTCGGCATGAACACCCCCTGACACCAGGGGCCCAGGTTCTCAGGCGTGTTCATGGAAAATAGAGAGGCATGCGGATGTGGAGATAATCGCCATAAGGCAGAGGGCGGATGAAAAGGTGATGGCACAGTGGTACCAGCGGCTAGAACCCCATATGCCGAGGGCCAGCGTCCGCTGCGACGAATGAAGATATAGGAGGTGGAGTACGATAGCCTACCGCATGGTGCAGGTCCTTACTGTGCCCATTATCATGTGCTAGCTAATCTTGGGTTAAGGTAGAAATAGTCATACTTAACATTAAAGGATTGGACTTCTACTATGACTCCGAGTATTATTTAACGTCCGTCACTGTCGCCCTTATGGTGACAACCTTACATTACAACTGAGCATGTTCGCTATGTTCCTGCACCGAATTCAGAGTGAGGAGACACCAAAGTGTAGTGTAGTGAGGTCCGCGAAGAGGTCGCTCATGCGGTCCGTCTCATCTCATCATGCGGAGTTTGAGGGGGAGGAGGCGACATCGACAGTTCGATCGACTCATTCCCCTCTAGTGAAACCGTTTCATCGTCGTCTAAAAAACCGGCCAAGTGCGAGTCAGACTCGCGGACGAAGGGTTCCGTACCATTATCTATAAAAACGACAAAAACACGTTTCTTGTATGGGAGCCCCTTTACATATTCATTTTATTCTTTTTTTAGTATTTGTTGTTATAGCGGCAATAGAAATACATCATCTATGAAAAATTCAACTGTCTAACCATCACTTCATGAGATACAGCCTAGTGACAGACGGACGGACAGACAGACAGACGGACGGACGGTCAGCGGAGTCTTTGTAATAGGGGTCCCGTTTTACCCTTTGGGTACGGAAACTTAAAAATTACCTATAGAGCGCGGGTGACAGCGATGGCGACAGGGGCGAGTGGCTGCGGCGAGCCCGGGTTGAAGCACGTGCAGTGTAGTGTAGTGTAGTGGTACCTATAAGGCTGTATAGTGTAGTGTGGTGGTACCTATGAAGTTGTATAGTCTACCTATAGGACTGCGCGGGGGCGGGGAGGTGCCCAGGGGGATCTCGAATGACTGCAGCGAACCTGTGCTGTATTGTAGCACCTGTAGTGGTGTAGTGTAGTGTAGTAGTACCTATAGGGCTGCGGCGCGGGGGCGGGGTGGGGCGCGGGAGTGGCGCGGGGGGAGGGCGAGGGCGCGGGCGACAGCGACGACGACGATGCCGGCGAGTCCGACTGCAGCGAACCCGTCGACTGGTGCTGGGGGCCGCGTCTGCAACACAAGGAAATGTAAACTTTAGATTTTTAAAATTTTTGGTACAAATTTCAGTCATCAATCAACAATTTTACGCCCTCCCACTGCTAGGGTATTTGGCTTTCCTATGGATGGATAAAAGAAAGTGCACGGCGGAGATCGAAGTAATTGTATGGTCACCCATCCCGTAATCGGCTAAAGTTACTTAACAGCTAACACAATCGCAGTTCGAGGTTCGAACCACTGCGCCACCGAGCTCCTCAGGTATGTTACTATTGGTACATATCTGTCCTAACTTTTAATTTCGTGGTAGATTGAGAAACGTCACAGTGACAGAGTGGTTAAGTTTTCGCTATAGTCAGCTGTAGAAAGACGCTACATATATCCTTAATTTAAATATGTCCCAAAATGAGCAATGTATGTCATTACAGACATATTTCTATCTCGCTTTAGTGATGTATTGGTACCCACCGGTATCTATTGGAATCGGATCCGGAGGTCCCAGGTTTCGATACTGTACCTATTCGGTTTGGTTAACGGTAGAACTTGTTCTAAGTCTGCCTGAGCAGGGTTCGTTATATCATTATTTTATTTAAATCTGTTAGTGTCCGGCATTTGAGAGATAAGATAGCCAGTTCCTCAGTGGTAGAGGATTCCCGGAAAGGTGCGTTTCCTTCCACCTTCAGCCTTTTCATTATCTATCGATATCATCGTTGTAGATGAAAGAAAATTCCCTCTGTGGTAGGGAAGAGGCAGTGGACCCGTAATTGCAGGTCTATTTGGCGGTTTCTCTGTACGCGGGCTGATGAGGGAACAACTGAGGAGATGGAGTGTCCGGCAGTTGAGAGATAAGATAGCTAGTTCCTCATTGGTAGAGGTACAGGAAAGATGCGTTTACTTCCACCTTCAGCTTTATTTATTATCTATTGATATCATCGTTGTAGATGAATGAAAATTACCTCTGTGGTAGAGAAGAGGTGGTGGACCCGTAACTGGAGGTCCGTTTGGCGGTCTCTCTGTACGCAGGCTGCCTCAGCCGCAGTTCTCTAGTGGGAGTGCCCGACGACCCTGGAAGTGGACAACAATAGTTAAAAACAATATGGTAAACTCAGTAAGTATGATGTACCTACTCGTATGTACACATACCCGCCTCTGTGGTCTAGTTGTACAACCACCGGTATCTGACCCAGGGCTCCCGGGTTCGATTCCCAGCGGGGGTACATATTGTATTCGGTTTGGTTGGTGGTAGGACTTGTTGTAAGTCCGTCTGGCTAGCTACCACCATCTTATCTAAGTCTGACGCCATAACAACAATGTTTTCAGCATTGTTGTGTTCCGGCAGTTAGAGATAAGATAGACAGCTCCTCAGTGATTGAGGATTCCGGGAGAGGCTCGCTTCCATCTTCAGCCTTATCAATACTTAACATTAGGTATGATGGAGGCTAAGAGTCTCCGCGTCGTACATAAAAAGAAGAAAAAAAATACCCCTGTGAATTTGAACTTTACACCAGCGGGCCTACCATCATCTATTAGAAACCATCATGACATAAGAACTTTTTTACTGCGTTTTGCTTTTATTGAAGTTTTGATTTTAAGAATTTAACACTTTGGAGGCGATGATTGAGCGAAGACGTCGCAAAACTTCCGTCAAAACACAAGCTTAGTTTATGACATTCGTAGTACGAAATACTCGTAGCATGGTAAGATTAAATAATACTGCGCAAAGAGATGCCAGTAGGGCCCCGTAACTTAATGTTAAAATCAGGAAAATGACGTTTGAATCAGCTGATAATGTACCTATGCTGGCGAACATATTTGATGTCTTACACGCTTTTGTTTGATGTGGTCTGATGAAATAAAAACTTAAAGATCAAGAATTGACTGTTAGTGAAAGGATTCTTTTCTTGATTAAATTATGCGGTGGCTAAACTTCCAGGTTCGTAAACTCAATGAGCTCTTCAATTGATTAATTGCTAATAACAGGAAATAATATTAGAATGTGCAGTTTTGCTATTAAAATTATTAGTGATTTGAATTAATAGCCTTATTAGCATACTTTCACAAAACAGCTTTTTCTTGATGCAAATTGGAAACATCATATAATCTAGAAAACCTGAATAGGTACCTGATCGATCAATCTGTGTTCAATTCAGTTTTATTAAAGAAATCGAATGATGATAAATTTTCTCTTTGATATTTAATTGGAAAAAAGCCTAAAGTACCTATTTAATATTAAAATACAGCTAAATAAGATTTATTAGATGAAGTGATGAATGAAACGCAAGCTATATCAGACGAGATGGAACTAAAGGTTTCATACGTCTTGTAAAAGAGGTTTCTGATATTAGTATAGGTCTGGTTCTTCGGCATATTAAACACTGCAGCTGTAACAGCAGGCGCCCAACAGCAAGTTCAGTCTTCATAGGGTTTCATTTAGGCTAGACCGCTGGCCAACCCTCCAGCGCGTTCAGCCGTCGCAAGGCATCGGCCAGCGTGGAGCGGAGACACAGCAGCTCCTCCGCCTGTCGCGCGCACTGCACCTAGAGGTCGCTATTCACCTGTATAGGTCCCGTACCTGGGCCCGCTAGGTGCCGCTGGCCAACCCTCCAGCGCGTTCAGCCGTCGCAAGGCATCGGCCAGCGTGGAGCGGAGACACAGCAGCTCCTCCGCCTGTCGCGCGCACTGCACCTAGAGGTCGCTATTCACCTGTATAGGTCCCGTACCTGGGCCCGCTAGGTGCCGCTGGCCAACCCTCCAGCGCGTTCAGCCGTCGCAAGGCATCGGCCAGCGTGGAGCGGAGACACAGCAGCTCCTCCGCCTGTCGCGCGCACTGCACCTAGAGGTCGTTATTCACCTGTATATGTCCCGTTCCTGGGCCCGCTAGGTGCCGCTGGCCGACCCTCCAGCCCGTTCAGCCGTCGCAAGGCATCGGCCAGCGTGGAGCGGAGACACAGCAGCTCCTCCGCCTGTCCCGCCTGTCGCACGCACTGCACCTAGAGGTCGTTATTCACCTGTATATGTCCCGTTCCTGGGCCCGCTAGGTGCCGCTGGCCGACCCTCCAGCGCGTTCAGCCGTCGCAAGGCATCGGCTAGCGTGGAGCGGAGACACAGTAGCTCCTCCGCCTGTCGCGCGCACTGCACCTAGAGGTCGTTATTCACCTGTATATGTCCCGTTCCTGGGCCCGCTAGGTGCCGCTGGCCGACCCTCCAGCGCGTTCAGCCGTCGCAAGGCATCGGCTAGCGTGGAGCGGAGACACAGTAGCTCCTCCGCCTGTCGCGCGCACTGCACCTAGAGGTCGTTATTCACCTGTATAGGTCCCGTTCCTGGGCCCGCTAGGTGCCGCTGGCCGACCCTCCAGCGCGTTCAGCCGTCGCAAGGCATCGGCTAGCGTGGAGCGGAGACACAGTAGCTCCTCCGCCTGTCGCGCGCACTGCATCTAGAGGTCGTTATTCACCTGTATAGGTCCCGTTCCTGGGCCCGCTAGGTGCCGCTGGCCGACCCTCCAGCGCGTTCAGCCGTCGCAAGGCATCGGCCAGCGTGGAGCGGAGACACAGTAGCTCTTCCGCCTGTCGCGCGCACCGCACCTCGAGGTCGGCCACGCGCGCCGCCAACCCCGCCCCCTCGCCTTCTAGCATTTCATCTGAAAGGAGAAACGAGCAGAGTTTAGTTAAACTGTATAAATGTATGGAGGCCACGTGGATGGATCAAATCGGAAGGATCGGGCAAAAACATCGCAAAAAAAGAAAGGGAAGTGGTAAAAATATTGCAAAATAAAACAAAGCAGTTGTTGCACAAAATGATGGATATGAGAAAATAAGCATCAACGTAATAAAATAAATAAAAATTAGGGCTGTAATCAACAGCCCTTTACATAAAGTTTCAAACATTTCGACAGCGCTTTCCCAGCATAGACCGACATTTCTGTCCCTCTTAAAGTTAAATTCTCGAAAATAAAGAATAGGTACAACTTTAGGTTTCAATTTACGTTTAGTAACGTGGCCTTATTGTTAAGCGAGGGATCATTGGTGAGATCGTGGGAAGAATAGTGTCTCGTTCCATTTATAGGAACAGGCGATCTATTTAGGATTCACTCGTCGCGCGTCGAGCGCTTAGCTTCTACTGATTTCCGTTCGACATACGAATTTCCGCATTTTTGGATCGCTCGACCCACAGAACAAGGAAAAGAGGTTTTAGGGCCTGCGCAGACGACGGACATTGGAGGACTTTTTGTCCGCGACACGACCTTATTACTAAGAACATAAAGTTGAATAAATAACGAGGACTATCGCGTACTTTTCGCGGTTATACGCGGTCTAAGTTGAATCTTATTTGGTTAACAATAAAGACGTGTCGCGGACAAAAAGTCCTCCGTTATCCGTCGTCTGCGCTAGCTCTTAATGTTCTGTGGCTCGACCGCACCGACGCGTGCGACGCCTGATTTAAGTCGTATGCATGACTTAAGTCATATGAGCGATTCAAAATTAGAGATGATCTTTCTGTTATTTTAAATAAAACGATAATACATACCTACTTATATAAATCAATTTCGTAAAAGGCATATTATTTAAACAATACAATGGCAAAATAACAACTTGAATCTACACTACGTATGCAAAAACGAACATTTCAATCACATCGCTACGCATCAGTAACATAACAGCCACACCTCGTTATCAAGCAAATACATCGAATTTGAATATCTATAAGATAAAGCCGGAGGGGAAACTGGTTTCGAGAGACATCGGGGTCAAGATTACTATGTCAAGAGGCATCTCGACCACATTACCATATCGAAAGAGTTAAGGTATGTATACCATAACTCTTGGATTTAACGACGAAGACGCCCTTTACAGGATTTTTCGACGATAAGATAACAAAACGCTGCAAGTTTGGTTATCCTTGAGGACGCCAGATTTAGCATGTCTAAAACTTGATTGCCCATTATACTTACAGACGTTAAGAATGTTCTCAATCCATATTCCATTTTGTTTCCGAACAAAAGAAAATCGCAATTATTTAAAAACAAATAAAAGAATAATAATGAAGAAGTGCCCATAAGCAAAGCAACCTCTTTTTGCAAGAAAAAAGTTACGACATTAGGATTTTGTTTGTTTTTTATTCTAACCAATTTGCTTTAGGTATTGTAATTTAAAGGCGTAAAGAATTTAAAACGCAAATAATATCATCATTGCCTGGAGCTTATAAGCTTATGGCTTATCTTCATCTTGTTTATTAATTGATATCCAACTAATAGCCGAGGTTGTGTCAGTGAAGACCAATGCCAGGCTATTAATTAACTAAAACAAACGTCAAAATGAGGCAAGAGCAAGTCCATTTAGAGAACTTAAGCCCGTTTAAGGTGATTACAAGGTTTGAGAGGTAATTCTATCTAATTACCTCCGAAATACGGAGGCAGACGGCCATGTCGCAATGCATTGTCAGATTGTCAGAGACATTGTTTAACATTCAGGTCGCGTGGACTGTGACAACGAAATTGGGCTGCGTTTGCGAACAACCGCCATACAAGCAGTACAAGGTACAACCAAGTTAATTGAATCATCAAGTAAGTTGTCTTAAGACTTTCTTTGTAAAAGTTAATAATTATTATTGAAGCCGCGTGGTTGGTACGCAATACGCAATAGGGCTGCCCACCAACATAGATAAGCCATTAACCACACGCACACGTATAAAACTTTCATAGGTGCGTTCGTCATCGCGCGTCGCATTCAAGGCTGAGACGCTGGCCGAGCTCTTACCGAACCGAGGCGCGTTGTGTATTAAACTATATCGAGATAGACGGTAAAAGTGTACCTACTTTACGTGTAAAAAGTTTGATCCACGGTCAGTTTTCCGGTCCACTTGAGATCATTATTGCCACGAAAGCACGCGTCACTCAGAAACGAAAATGGTTAATTGTGCAGTGCTTCCTTGCAAGAGTCATCATGCGTCATGTAGGTACGAAAAATTCGACACGCTAGGTTCTCATACAGTTTGAAACGCTCTTTCCGTCTATCTCGATATTGGTCTGTGAGGAAGACCAAATACTTATTGTGTATCTTTATACTGTGGTAAAACTGTTGACATGCCATTGTGGCGCGAACAATGCCGATTCAGTGTGCGCGTAGGCAAAAAAAGAACTTTGCAATTTTAAACCATAAAGATTTTAAGAAACAGCGAAGGATCTACGGTGATGTATGATTTTAATTGCGTGCGACTACTTTACGATGGTGTTTGTTCAAATGTGTGAGCACGAGCGTCGTGTATGCTTACGCCAGGATTACATAATGTGTATGCTATACGATATCGATGTTACATTAATTTGCTAAAAATAACTTAAAATATTTTAAACTTAACTAGGTATTTATGTGAACTCGTGATTGTAAACATACGGTGAAAAAACAGTTGATAGTAAAATGAAGACTGATATTTTTTTTAATGGAAAGATTAAAAAGATCTTGAATGATAACTTCTGTCACTCACGATCACGAAAGGCAGAATTGAACAGCTGGCCCTCAATATAAATAATAAATAAATGGTTTGGTTCAAATAAGTAAATAAAATATAGACCAGATGTCATAGACATGACATATCCAGGCCTAATTCTTACTTAGCCTCAATCATTATTGCCTCAATTCAACAGGTTTTTGTAAGGTTCCTTGTACCTATTACTGTCGGTGGTAAATGCAGTTTGTTATTATAAATATAGTAGTCACTGTGATATTTTTAATAAGCACTTACAACAACAAAAAGCCACTGATAGTAGTGATAGTACTGTATCGGTGACTCAGTTTTGATCCTCACAAATACAAAAGTCAGAGTCGACTTGACAGCGAAGAAAACTAAGATTTAAAAAAATACACTCACGCCAAGCAGCGTAGACGTCGTTCATGGTGTCCCCAGGGGAGTCGCTGGCCCTGGAACTCCTGGACTCTCTGTCCTGGGCCTCCATGTTTTATTATTCGTTGTACATTACAATCTCTAACCACTTTCCATTTTTTGATAACGATTTCTTCTCAAAAAGCTGTAAAAGTCTATTGCCTTTGATCTGTCTTTCTTTCCACCATTACTTTATGTTACTTAAAAAAAAAGGACTGTTTCAAAAGTTTCGTCTCAGTTCTAATTATCTAACTTATAGGTCAGCTTTATACCTGTATCTAAATAAACGTTATAACTAATAAAGTTTCTTTTGAAACCAGAATTGGTTTAAGCAAACTACTTCTAATATCTTAACAATAAGATTGTATCCTTGATTTCCTTTTGTATCTATTTTATGTAACTTATTGGTCCTTTTATCCCAAATCCGAATTGCGATACCATGGGGTCACTCTTAGTTCAATTTAGTTAAAGCCAGTACCCTCTAAATGCACTTAACTTTCAACATTACGAAACACATTGCAAAACTTAATTGCACTTAAAGAAGAGCTTTTAAAACACATCGAAATGTTGGGGCGTATCAAGAAAATGTCAACTGGCCAACAACCTTGCATTTTGTTTTGCGAGGACAATCACAAACTCACGACACAAGTTTACTTACACACCTGTTTAGATTTTGCAAATTACACTCCAGAGTGCGGAAAATGGAAATCAACTGGATGTTAGAGGTATACAGGTCATCTTTATAGTTTATCTTTATCTTATCTACAGGTATACTTATAGGTCTTCAAATAGCTCATTAAATAAAAAATAAACGTAATAAGACTTTATTTTATTCCCTATTTTTTTTATTTTTGGTCGCTTCCGAAACTACGCAAACTGAAGGACAGCTCGTTCTTCTTCTTCTTATGGAGGCACTCCATTACTGGAGGTTTGCCGTCAGCTTGCTGAATTTGCCCTTGTCCATTGCCATTCGGAACAGTTCTTCCACGCTGGTGATTCCGGTCCATTCTCGTATGTTTCTAAGCCAAGATTTCTTCCGTCTACCAACGTGTCTGTTCCCTTCTATTTTGCCCATCATTATCAATTGAAGCAGTTGGTACCTACTATGTCTCAAAATGTGACCTAGATATCCAACTTTTCTCTTCTTGATGGTACGCAAAAACTCTCGATTCTTCTGGACACGCTGGAGAACTCTTTCATTAGAGGTATAGAAAACTCGTTGCGCTATTACAATAGCTGCCAAAGTTTTGCAACATGATTGTTACGAAAATTCGCTATTTCTTCTCCTCATTCGAGTGATTAGTTATTTTATTTTAACATAAAATTAAGCATAGCCTCCAAAGCAGTGGAACTGATGTCTGTTTGAAACATATTTAAAAATACTGAAGTTTGTATACTACAATTCGTATTTCTTTTTCCACACACGAGTGATTAGTTATTTTATTCTAAGATAAAATAAAGCATAGCCTCCAAGGCAGCGGAACTAATGTCTGTTGGAAACATAATTCAGCAAGGTCTATGCCATCGCCGTTGTATTCGTTAACGGTACAAGAATTTACATAAACGATAGAATTCCCAATAACGGGTCTGGGGTCACATCTGGTGGGGCCTGCATAAACAAGCTCTGAAAGTCTCGCATGTAAATATGGTGCCACAGGTGGAATGCTAATGTAGGTACTAACTGGGAATATTTCAATGATGTTAATACGTGTAAGTAGTAAGTACTAGAGTGGGAATACTTGATTATGATGGTAAAGTTTTACGAATCTTTTGGATGGTGGTAGGACTTATTGTAAGTCCGTCTGGCTAGCTAGCACCATCTTATCTAAGTCTGGACCACAGACCTATGTCAAGATAGACGGTAAAAGTGTACCTACCTTGCGTGTCAAAAGTTTGATCCACGGTCAAAGTGTTACGAGCTAAGTCAGTCCGCTTGAGACCATTGCCATGAAAACATGCGTCACTCAGAAACGAAAATGGTTAATTGTGCAGTGCTTTCTTGCAAGAGCTCGTCAATAACATTTACTAAATCTCGCTCGTGACGTTATCGTAGGTTCGAAAAATTCGACACGCTAGGTTCTCATACAGTTTGAAGCGCTCTTTTCGTCTACCTCCATATAGGTCTGTGGTCTGGACGCTATAACAACATTGTTTTCAGCATTGTTCTGTTCCGGAAGTCAGGTATAAGATTTTTTTGTGGGCCAGTTTTTCAGTGGTTGAGCATTTTGGGAGAGGCGCGCTTCCACCATCATTAACATCACTTAACATCAGGTATGATAAAAGCTAAGCGTTTCCCCGTTCTATCTATAAGAATCTGCTGCTAATATTGTCGTTCCTAGCGAATCTGTATTTTTATGGAAGTTAGTTGTAGGTTAGTTAGTTAATTCAAACACGCTCATCTCTGGTATCCATTATATTTAGGAATCAGCCTTAAATATAGACGAAAAGTTGCAAGTTTATCGGTCTTCTGTCGGATACATTTCGGTGAGTGTGCAGCTGAATTGCACAGCCTAATCCCACCATCTCGTATTTTCCATCGGACAACCAGACGTTCAAATATGCGCCACTGCTTTATGGTTGATATCCCAAAGATTCGCACTAAACGTTTTGCGTCAAATTTTATCATCCGTACTGCCAGAGAGTGGAATTCTTTGCCTGAGTCTGTGTTTCCTGATACTTACAATTTGGGGGGCTTCAAGTCGCGTGTATCGTCTAGGCAAGCGCTAACCTATACATAATAATTTAAAAAAAACTACGAGAAAGGTCCTTGCTCTGTCGTAAAAGTAAATCTTAAAGGGGATGAAATAGACATCTAAGTATCTTCCGAAGAACTCAATAGCAGAAGCATTAGGTACTTATACCCTCATTAGCAATCCGCATTACTTTTTACCATCGTTTGTCCTCTGCAGCTGAGTACTTACATAAATAAGGAAGGTACCGCGACAAACAACCACTTTATAAAGCCAATTAGCCCGCACGAGACAAACGTAATAACATCCATAAAATCAGGATTAAGTAAATCCTCGCCATTTTTAAAATGCATACGCGACAATTACTTTAATTGCCGTTTAAACTTAATTCTCCGGCTTAAGTGGATATTTTAACTGTTTAATTGGATTGAGTTTAAGACCTTTCGTAATTGGATGACGTCATTCCACTTTTTAAAGTTGTCTTATGAGAAAATATCTTGTTGAGATGCATTTAAAATAAGCTTGTATTTTTTTCAGGAAACATCGTCTGATGGTGGAGAACAGAAACAATCTTTACAAAAGTAAACAATACAACAGAGAAGAAGTAAAGTGGTTTAAAATGAACATTAAAATTTAAATCTGCGTTTATTGTCTTTTGTTTTGAAAAAGTCTTTTACGGAGAATCAAGTCTTCCGATACAAAAGACGGAAGGATTACAAAAATATTGCCACTAATTTCTATGTTTAGTTTTAATAGGAGGGTGGATTGCTTTTTAAATTCAAAATTATTAAATATATACCTACTGTCTTTTTGTCTAATCCTAATTATTCAATTTTGTAGACAAAAGTATGGAGACTGTTGACGTGTTCAATTTAGTTATACAATTTCTGGCAACCATAGACCACCACTTCAGGCTGTGCATAATTCACTTTTTCACACGATTGATGGCGGGCGACGAGACAGGCGCATATAGACATTACTGTAGGGCTGTCACAATCAAACATCAGCTCAAGGCTGCGCTTGACATACCGATCACATTCACAAGCCTAAAATGCCTAGATGTAAACAAAAAATACCACAAATAATTACGTTGGGGTTTAAATTCGATTACCAAGATACTGCTAAACCAAATGCTTAGTAATTGAATTTATTCTATAGTTTAGACCTTCTCCCAGATATCTACAAAGTTCCAACTTTTAAAAGCATTTAGTTTACGAAAAGTGTGGATAAATAATCACCCATCCCTGCAAAAAAAAAACATGCGAGCGTATTCTGGCTTCCGGCATTCATATGGTTATCGACCTTACGGCGGCACTCGAGAGGCTATGCATTGTTTATTGAAAATGATGATGAAATTAATTTATTAAATTTAGGCTGTTACAAGCATTTATGAACGTCAAAGAAGCTGCAAATTAATATGCGTTGTATCAAATAAGTACAACCTACGCCTTGTTAAAAAATAAAAAGAAAGTGATTGACAGCCCTAATAGTAAACAAAACACAATTTGATTTGAGCAAGAACAACTCGTTCGTTTCTCACGAGTGAGAAAGTTCGTCCGTGGGAATCATCACGAAAAACAAGAAGACGCAATACCACTCGCCGTTTTGAACTTTGCGTAATCGTAATACAATTTACGGTGTCTGTGCTATCGTTTATTTAAATTTAAACTGTGCAATTGACGATGATTGAAGTGAAAGCAGGTGATAGGTTTGGGATTCTTGTGGCGTATGGGTTTGATGTAGGTACTATACTACACGACCAACACAGGAATGCGGTTATGTACTTTTGGCACCTGCAGCCCACTTCTATCACCGTTCTTCTCTCATTATTTGATTAATTGCCGCTACAGTGATTAACTGATTGATTACCATACCACTTCTTGAAATGTTTTTTCTTTATTTACAAATTAGTAGAAAAACAAGAACCCGTTAAATAATAAAATCTTATACTATAATAAAAATACGCCGTCCAACTCACAGCCGCGTGGCATAGTACCGAGAACACTTGAAATGTTGTTTTTTTAGTTAGATTTTAAAGTTTTTCTCGGCTGTCATGCGCCTAATAGTCTTGGTCACGTAGTACTTAGGTACTTATTCTGTTAAGGACTGCCTCTGGATAAAAATCTTGACTTAATTAAAAGGAAAAATAAACTTGTTATTCAATAACGACTAATTAATCAATCAATCATCGTTTTTATATATTTTTAATGCACAGAGAAGGTGCCATCATAATGTTCATCAAAAGGTTCATATTGTCTAAGATACAATTTTCCCCTAGATAGATCTTAATATTATGAAGGTGCTTATCATAATTATTTTTTTAAAAACATCAAGAAATATCTGCAAAATATTAATGAAATGAAATGTTGTTTACTCACAGATCGGCTAGTTGATTATCTAACTCTGTTGCTAACAGATTTTGATTGAAATTGATTGAAAGTGCAGTTACATTGCTGGTTTAGTAAGATAGTTGTCACATTGATTGTTCCTAAAGCAGCAATGTGAGTGCACTTTCAATTAAACGTCGATAGAAACAAGTTACATAATTAGGGGGCTGACAAATGAAATTGAGATTCAACATGATACGAGTATTTAAAGCATGGGAAAACATAGTCGGTGTTCGATTTCCCTTACTATGTACATATTCAAATAACTTGCTGTAATGGCCTGCGCAGACGACGGACATTGAAGGACTTTTTGTCCGCGACACGACCTTATTACTAAGAACATAAAGTTGAATTAATAACGAGGACTATCGCGTACTTTTCGCGGATATACGCGGTCTAAGTTGAATCTTATTTGGTTAACAATAGAGACGTGTCGCGGACAAAAAGTCCTCCGTTATCCGTCGTCTGCGCTAGCTCTAAAGGAATTCTATAATAAGATAGTGATACAAGAACAAAGTATTATTCTTATTCACGACGGGGAGTCTCTTACACCCATATTCTAAGTCGTTCCTCCAAAACTTACTCGTCCTCGACTTAACGAAACCTCAGTGAAAACCTCTTCGAAATACTCCACGAAATCGGTATTCTAAGTCGTAACTCTGTGATTATTACACGCAAGTGAGGAATAATTTGTGTGGAGGAGATTTTTTGCAACTATGAATACCAAATTTGTCGAATGAGTTTGAGTGGAGTGTAAAAAATTTTGGAGGAACGACTTAGAATATGGGGGTTAGCCTTCAACATACCTGATGTTAAGTATTGATAAGGCTGAAGATGGAAGCTCAACCACTAAGGAACTGGCTATCTTATCTCTAACTGCAGGAAAACAACAATGCTGAAAACATTGTTGTTATGGCGTCAGACTTACATAAGATGGTGGTAGCTAGCCAGGCGGACTCACAACAAGTCCTACCACCAACCAAACCGAATACAATATGTACCCTCCGCTGGGAATCGAACCCGGGACCCCTGGGTATAATACCGGTGGTTGTTACCACTAGACCACGAAGACGGTTTAATAAAAACTGAATAAGGCTTTTGACAGCAAATTGCATAAGCGTGCTTGCATTACTTTGCAACGGTTCAAGTAAAAGTACGGCATGTTCTAGTATCTGCCATGTTTTGTACAAGCTTGTTCTGACAATTTATCACTGCTTATCCTAGTTCCTACTTAATATCCTACTTCCTACTAATAATATAAATGTGAAAGTTTGAATGTTTGTACTCAATCACACAAAAACGGACGGATTTAGATGGAAGGATCGCCAGGATTAAACGGAGCGTTTCATGGTACATCGGTGATTAATATTTGTTTGAATAAGCTACATTGTTATTTGACGACCTGCCCCCTAATTGTCTAATTTCAAAATCTATCACAACCCCTTTCAATGGTATTGTGATTGTGATCGTGATTTATGGAATTGTGAAACTTGTAGTCGCATTAGATTAAGTATTTATTTCTGATGTATCAATGTATCAACTGTTGGTGATCCTAATAAAGAGAAGAAAAAAAAATCCCTTTCGGAACGAATGATGTTTTAAATGACACTTCTCCATACATTTGAAAGATATTTTAGTGTGTCACTTTGCTTAAACAGTTAAATTTCGTTCATTCAATACCTTTCAAAACGCTTCCCGATCACAATACTTGTACATTACATTACTATATAATTTGTAATGGCAATCCCTATCAAATGTCAAATATTGACGGCCTGTAGTACGTAAATATCTTTCAAATGACGCATGGCAAGGGATTGCGATAGATTTTAAAATTAGACAATTAGCCTCCCGTATCGGTACGGTACTAACCCTGCCTTCTACGCCAGAGGCCCCGGGTTTGATCCCCGGACAAGAAAAACAAGAGTAACATAGGCCAGTCTCGGTAGCTCAGCGGTTAAAGCATTGGACCGGATTTCCAAAGGTTCCACTTGTGGCCGAGTTAATTTTGTCCAATATTTTTCTATTTAAATTTATCATCAACATAGGCTACTTTTATCCCAATATTTCCACGGGAAAGGGAACCACGCCGGTTAAACCGCGGGCGAAAGCTAGTATATACTAATGAAGCAGTACCGTGACTGACTGACAGACAACGCACAGCCCAAACGGCTCAACCGAACCACCTGAATTTTGCATACAGGATCCTTTAACGATGTAGGCGAGCACCAAGAAAGGATTATATTCCCACGGGAACGGAAGCCAAGTGGGTGAAACTGCGGACGACCGGTATTGATTATAAAAGAAAAAAGTCTAATACATTTTAGTCTCTTTTTTATGGATGGCGGGGAGACTCTTTGCCTTCATCATACCTGATGTTAAGTATTGATAAGGCTGAAGATGGAAACGAGCCTCTCCCGGAATCCCCACTCACTGAGGAACTAGCTATATTATCTCTCTGCCGGAACACAACAATGCTGAAAACATTGTTGGTATGGCGTCAGACTTAGATAAGATGGTGGTAGTTAGCCAACCGGACTTACAACAAGTCCTACCACCAACCAAACCAAATACAATATGTACCCCCGCTGGGAATCGAACCCGAGAGCCCGTGGCAGTTTTTGGTCTGCTATCGGGCGCGTCCCCAGGTAGTGGATAGGGGAACGGCCCCCAGATATGAGGGCTACCGGCTTGCTGGCGCGAACCAAAACCAGAACGGGGGGGACTCCTTCGGCGTCTCGAACGTTTTTCGAGTTGCGGCATTGCGGGTCGTGGATGGTAGGGGCTTTTTTTAGCCCAGTGGTCCGTGATTTGGGTCTGATACCGGTGGTTGTACCACTAGACCACAGAGGTGGTTAAAATATAGGCTATAGGTATATACCTTGGCTAAATATATCGTACTGAAACTACTATTTCTAGATTTTAACTCTGCCAGAGCCAGCCAGTCTAGAAGGTATATTGCAATTTGACAACCGGTTAAACATTTCTTTTATTACTTGCGAATACCTACCAGGTTTAAAACTTTTATTAGATAGTCTACTAATTCTCAATGCGGTTTCAATTTCCATAAAATCCATAAGTAACGTGTTTAATATGTATATTATGTATGTATTTACAAAGCAAAGTATAAGTAGGTTTATCCGTTATCTAGTATCCATAACACAAATTCTTCATGAAACTTAACGTGGGTTAGATAATTGGTGTATTGTATGTTGTATGTAATTGTTTATTTATATATTTATTTATAAAAAAAATAAGTTTTGAGTATTTACTTATATACTTATGTAAATATTAGCGGTCGCCCGCGGTTTCGCCAGCGTGGTTTCCGTTCCCGTGGGAATATCGGGATCAAAAGAAACCCATGCTTTTATTAAGGCTATATATCTTCTGTCTGTGTGCCAAACTTCATCCAAATCGGTTCAGCAGTTTTGCGTGAAAGAGTAACAAACATCTCAACATCCAAACATCCGCACAAACATTTGCAATTTTGCATTTAAAATATTAGTAGGATAGTACCTAGGCTTGGACGAATTAATTCGTCCAAGTACCTAGGACTATTGAATTTTCGAACCTGCCTTTTTGTTTTATGTAACCGCCTCTGTGGTCTAGTGGTACAACCACCGGTATCAGAACCAGGGTCCTGGGTTCGATTCCCAGCGGGGGTACATTTTGTATTTGGTTTGGTTGGTGGTAGGACTTGTTGCAAGTCCGCCTGGCTAGCTACCACCATCTTATCTAAGTCTGACGCCGTAAGAAAAATGTTTTCAGCATTGTTGTGTTCCGGCAGTTTGAGATATGATAGCCAGTTCCTCAGTGGCTGAGGATTCCGGGAGAGGCTCGCTTCCATCTTCAGCCTTATTAATACTTAACATCAGGTATATGAAGGCTAAGAGTCTCACCGTCGTTTACAAAAATAAAAATAAATTATGATTTTATGATATATGTAGTAATTTAAAACGAAAAAGGTTTTTTTATAAAACGTGATATAAGTAATTATAAGTGCTGCGTGATACTTAGGAGGCAATTTTCAATAATTGTTGCGTTTGCTATTTCTACGCACATTCCATAGTATTTCAATATAAGTAAATAGTTTTGTAAGTATAAATGTATGTTAGTCTGTGATATATTGCTGCCATTTAGTTGTATGAAAGAAATAACAAGTAAGTTCTTGTTATTTTAGGTATTCAAAATTATACGGTGCAAAGCAAACGTAACTTCACAGCGTAAAGAGTAAAGGGAGGAAGGGATCGATTTCTAATACATAACAATAATGTGGACAGTATTCTAACTTTCAACTCCATACTAACCAACTTTACAAACTCAATGGTAAAACACCGGATGTGACGTCAAGCTGCCATTTCAATTTCTAATAGCGACGGCCAATGTCGGATATGTGATTGTGAATCTGCGCATGCGATCACGGCTCATGACTAATGTATGGGTGTGACAGGAATAATAGCCGCTGGGCACTGGACAGATGTAGATAGTTCTCAGAAAAACACAATAGGTGATCATAGAAAAACAAATGAAGATGGATACAGTAAGATAGAAGCATGAATGATAAATGGAATAAAAAAAAAAGGTATAGGTTAACTACAGACTTCACGCAAAGCCGCATGTTTAAATAAACTTGCATTGTTTTTGTGTCCGACAGTAATGAAGAGATGCGTAGAAGATCTAAAGTTGGTCGAAAGATGCTTAGCAAGCAGTGGTCAGAAGGGCTGACTCAAAAACCGATGGCAATCGAGGCGGAGTTCCAAATGGCGACTTTGATCCTACCCAAAATGACAGACGACGATCTACTGAACGTTGCGAGAAGTAATTTAATATAGGCAAAAAAGACCATATGCTGTGGATACAATCTTTTTTTTTGTTTAGTCATTGACGAATGCGTTAACGCAAAACCCTTTTGTGCCGACCACGGCAATCTTGGTGTAGCCCAGGGTGCCTCTCCTACTTTGTGGTGACTCCTTTCTGGCTGGGCGAAGAATCAGGAAGACGGTATATATACATACTATACTCTGAACAAGCTTCTAGGGGCTCTCATTGTCTTATAGGATCTAGAGCAGACACGAAGATCAAGGACACCCTGTCTTTAAATGAAAAGAGAGCCCTATGATAACCATCAACGTATAATCAATAATCTTAACTCGTAATCTGCGCATAGATTAATAGTTATTTGTTATACAAGGCTGGAAAAATGGATATTTAGCGGCGAGTTGCCTCTATTGAAATCTGAGCAAGTGAAGGATTCTAGGATTGAACCACGAGCATAGCGAGTGGTTCAAAGATTGGATCCTGAGCGAAGCGAGGATTTCAAAAGTACAAGACGCTAAAAACTTTTCTGCCGAGCGCTACACACAATTTTTCACCTCACAACAGCGAGGAACATTTTATGGTTGTTTCCGCGGCCAACTTCCGGAAAAAAAATATTTAAACATAAGTTTAATCTAAATATACCTTATTCTCGTTGTTTTAATGATGTAAAAAACTAAAAAAATAATAAAAAAGGGAGTATTATAGTTAATTCAAAGTTATTTAAAGTAGGAATATATTGTTACTTATTAATAAGAATAAAAACGATTCCGTAAATGTTGACACTGACATGAGGTACAAGACAAACACAATTTAAAAATAAAGATTTATGTCACAGTCCGAAATCCAATTATAGGTTGTGAAATCTCACCCAGCCTAATATAAAATTCTTATAACAAATAGTTTAATCTTATTGTTATTGTTTTTATGATTCAATGAACTAAAATAATATAATAAAACCAAAACGGAGTATTATAATTAATTTAAAGCTATTTAAAATAAGAATCAAATATAACATAAAAGTCAATAGTGCGATTCGGAACGCATTATGACATATTTTTAGGTACTAATTTAAAAAAGTACTTTGCCGCGCTAGGTCGCAAAAAGCGATTTTCCAAGCCTAAACTGATTAACAAAACCGCCTTTTCAGAGCGTGTGAGGTGAAAAATCCATTTCACTAGTTCATTGGCAGTTTGTTTATGTTTTTTATAAGGTTCAGTTTACGTGTGGCCGGCCGGTGTGCGCGGGCGCGACCGTCACGCGACTCGTCATGGTCGGCCGGCCCCGATAGCGACGCCGCACGGCTGTGGTCACGTACTGTGATGATCCTATTTATCATTGTAGAGCGTGGTGATATGAAGGCTTAGATAGTTCAGGAGGCCTACTCTCCAAGCCCGTCAACTAAGATACAGGCCTGTAAGTTTCCCGAAACTACGGATGGAGCCTACTCTGCATTGATTTCGGATGTACTACTTATGAGCAAACGGCACAAACACATTGGGAGTTGGGACAATGACAAAACGTATTCTCATTCATTCTTAGTCCGGGTCTCCGAACTAATAAGGTGTCCGTAGGTGATAGGGAGTAGGAAACGTCCGTAACTTAGGCCGAAACTACGGGTTTCGTGCTTAGAGAGTAGACCTCTAGGTACAAACAATTATCTAAGCACTTTGATGGCAATTTAAACGCATTGCCTATACTATGAGAAAGAAGCTGCATCGATTGGTCACGGCTGGATTTATTCATTGGATCTTGAATTGGCTGCACAAAGGCGGAAGATGAGGAAGTCCCTTCTTAGAGTTATGTGTCCCTGTTGAGGGATAAGAAGACATCATCATCATTCTGAGAGTAATCCATTCTTCTTGGAATCTGCTATACCATGCCTACCGTAACTAAATGGTTATATAAACTAGTAAGTAAAGTTGACAGAAAACCTTTTGTTACATAGGTAATTATTTATATGACAAGAATACGCCAAGGTCTACAAGGTATACAACTTGCTGTAGACTGTACAAAGAAGACTAAACCAAATTCTGAGAATACAACATCAAGAAGCCAGTGACATTTCAAAAACTTTAAAGCAACATTCTGACGAGTTGTTTGTCGTGCCGGCTCGTATTAAAATGATGGATGTTAGGATGTTAGACCAGTTGCTAACAGGTTTGACGAAAATCGGCATATTTACTATGATGTCATACAGAACTCAATATTAACTTTAAATATTTACAGAACTAAAGTATTAGATAAGATCTCTTGTGTTAAAAAACTTAGTATTTTTGTTTAAGTACTTGAATTTTTTTCTTGTTGGTGATGAATTTTAGTAAGTGACTTAGAGTTGGGGACTTAACCTCTCAGTTAAATCACTATTTAGTATTCTGTGGTTGAATCAAAAAATAAGTATGTTTAAAGACTGGTAGGTATTAGAAATAATTACGGATAATAACGCGTTTTGTAATTACCATATTTTACGTCATTTTCGCACTGGAATTTGTCGATAGCCAATTTCTACGGACTACATCAAACAGTGGATGTTTGATATAGTCCGCGGTTTTTGTGCTGTTTCGTTTGTTACCTACATTTTTTACTTTTTTCGACGTTTCGACCTCTTTACATAGGACCGTGGTCACATGATCTGATCAATCGTACAGAGCACGCATAAATCATTCATCATAAGTTAGGTGAGTAAGTACTTAGGAACTTACATTTAGCCAATACATCTTGTATGTCTAAGAGAAACTGCTTTACAATTAGAACTTCACAAATGGCTTTTCCGTTCCAAATAGATCGGCAAATATGGCTTTCTTTCCATCGGTAACAAAAGTCTAGCATTGCAACTCGTGATGCAGTCGTTAGCGCAAGGTCGTGACGGTCGTGAAACAAACGACGACCGATTACTACAATGACGACATTATCGGTGGTCACCAGAGAGCTACTTATGCTGATTGCCGAGACCACAACTTTTGCGTTTGCGTCAGTTTTATGTGCGAATTATTCGGGTAACCTTCGATTTTCCGTAGCGAAATGAAATACTAAATACGAGTGTAACTGTCTTTCTGGTTTTTCTCACGGCAGAACCACTGAAACAATTTTGATGATTGGTGTAGAAACTGTTGAGTGATATAAAGAACTTTGCTAGAGAGTGAAATTTTATATCCGATCCGAGCGAGAGAGGGTCCTAAAAGGAAGATTAGAAAATGGAAAACGTCGTCAAAAGGCGCTATTTGCAAATATTTGAGAGATATTAATTAACAAGTTACATACTATGATTTTATCTTTATCCCCTTGATTTATATCTGTTGTAGGATTATTTGACAAATCGGTTTTTTGCGACTTTTTTTTTTACTTTTTAATTTTTGCGTTTTTCAATGCCTTTTTATTGATTAAACTTATGATAAATTTTAAATAGAAAAATATTGGAAAAAATCAACTCGGCCACAAGTGCATTCTCAGGTGGCACTCGAACCTTCGACCTTTGGAAATCCGGTCCGGTGTACATTCAAAAAAAATTAGACAACGGTGACGACATTTCTCAATCTTACTAGGGTTTTTGAGAAAACACGAATTGCGTTAGTAACATTGAATATCCTTCACTCTGATTGGCTTGAATTTTGTTTGCTAGCCAACTCTTATCCTTATTGGTTCCTAGTTTTACTCTGAAGTATTGAGATGTTGACATATAAAGCAATCAGAAAAAGAGTTGGCCAGCAAGTGAAAAATCAAGCCAATCAGAGTGATGTTACTAACGCAATTCGTGTATTCGCAAAGACCCTAGTAAGATTGAGCAATGCCGTCACCACACCATTGTCTAATTATCCATGTTCTCGAAATGCCTAGGATTTTTCAAATTCGATTTATCAATGGCGTGCACTTGGAGAGGCCTATGTCCAGCAGTGGACTGCGACAGGCTGATGATGATGATGATGATTTATCAAATTATCGTAAGACATATCGATGATGAATAATGATTTTACTTGTATAGTAAATATCAAATATAAGTAACCTAGGATTTTCCAAGCGAGAAATTAACAAAATTTATTAGACCTACCAAGTCATAAATGAGTCCCATTGTTGGTCACCCATCTTTCCACACAATATAGGACAACACAACAACGAGTGAGAATCTTCGTAAGAACAATCTCGGTATTCCAACTTTATTTACCGATACCTATTTCAGTATCGGAAAAACCCAACATTGTCGTTCATTGTACGGTTTATTAGCTGTTTATCAGATACAATCATGTCTTTACTTAGATATTGTTATGTTTAACTGTATTTTAAAATTTTGTTTCCCTTCCAATTTGCTAAAAGCTACTTTTCGATATTGCCTAAATGGTAAAACGTTTTAGATAAGAGTCGATCAAATCGCAAACAGTCTATCTAAATGACGTTTTTGCTATATCACAGACAGGCAGGCTTAAGTAAATTATATTTCTAGGTAACGTAAAGATTTTAGTTTATATTTATAGAAAGCAAGTTGATCATTTCATTTAACGTGTAGTTATAACAGATCTTGGCCTAGTTTTTGAAATACAATAGGCCTTTTACATTTAGAATTTATATATTGTTGACACTACAATATTTGCCGAGTCATTGCATATTTGTTTGATTGGCAACATCAATGTTGCCAATCAAGCAAATATGCAACCCTTTTACTGATATCTGCTTAGTGGCCGACCATGACGCACCTACAAATTAGATTAGTATGGCAAATATTAGCAAATGGCTTCTGCACACGCGAAACATATGACACAGTACTGCTAATAAAAATGTAAACAGACCAAAAACAATAGACGCTCGCAATTTTGTTGCTCTGACAACGAAAAATAACCTTTCACATTTTGTTTTTCTTCCACAGCCTCCACACTTTTCTTCTGAATTCAAACTTACAATCACATAATTTAGCACTGGAGATTCACAGATTTCGATTCACTTTTTAAATAAAGATTTTTATTTTTAAGAAGGCTCAGGTAGTGCCGGCAGTCTCTGAACTAACTGAATTATCAATTGGGGCCAGACAGCTGATTAAACATGGAATCGGAATGGTCCTAAATTTCAGTGGATGGGACTGAAAAGAACCTTAAGCTCTAGCGTAGAAAGTAGACAGTGGTGAGTTTTGCGACAAACAGGACCCTGTCGAAGTAACTAGGGTAGATCGGCACGCATGCGTAGGGTGTCGCTCTGGGGTTTCGAAATCGGAAAACTTTCATAACAAACAGCGTCTTATCTGCAGGTATTAAAACATAGTTTTGAATGTATGCGATTGTCGCGCATGCGTGGTGTGTCGCAAGTTGTAAGACTAGTAAATATTTGAAATATTTCGTTTGAAGATTTTCAAACAGTAACCAAGGAAATAACAGCTTGTGTAAATAAAGCATTTTATTTGTCTTACTTAGAAATATTGTAGCAACCGTATTGTCCGAGAGTTTATTAACATAGGTATTTCTCGGAGCCTTGAACACTTGAAACAATGAGACATCTCAAAGAAAAGCAACATTGAGAAGAAATATGGCGATAGTTACCGGAGAAACTGCTTAGTTAGATACATCACTTAAAGCAAGTTGTTAATATTTTATTATCGTACTTGTGATGACTGGTTATAAATCTCAATACTTTAATACCATTGCATAACATGAGAAGTAAATGGATAAAACTACGAAATGAAAAGAAAAACAAATTGCAAAAAGCAAGGCAGATTTGGATAATCTCTGGTTTGAGACTCGGGTGATATCGAAATATAACTATAGTCTATACTATAAGTACTAATAATGCAGCTCTATCAGAGACTTACAAATCTAGCAGAGATTGACAATACCATCGAACAGGAAAAACCGAGCCGTGTTTATTTATCGGATGAGCAGATGACGTCAAGTTGACATCATACCGTTTGAATTTGCGTAACCTTCGCTCTCGGTGATGCGATAGCCTGAGTAGAACCTGGCTTATCTGACAGTATGTGCTAGATGTCCATCCATTTATAGGGTTTCCATAAGTCCAGGTTTATCAGGAAATTAATTATTTGCCTATCTATAAACATGGTTAGGGAGGGAATAAACTTACTTGGGAAGATTAGGAATAGAAGAGTTTGCATCTGAGTTACATAACCTCATTCCGCCTGCTCTTGTTTTCCATACTTGGTTGCTATTCCAAAATTACGCACAGAGCGCTTTAAGTCCTCTTTTATGATGCGAATAGCTAAGGAGTGGACTGCCCTGCCAGCGTCTGGTTTCCCGAGCAAATACAACCCAAACCTCTTCAAAATGAAAGTAAACAGGTTTTTTTCTGCCCGAACTCGCTCCATCTTAGACCTCATCTGCGCCCTTCGGCCAGATTGAGAACAAGACAGTAAGCCCATATAATAAAAAAAGTTCTTCAGTCAACTCTTTCGCTCTCGCCAGAAGACAGAGGCTTACTTATTTCTTTTTCACTCTTACATAGCAGATAGATAGATTCACATTTCGCTCATTCGGTGTACTCGCGTATATTTCCGTGTCAAAAGAGAATTGGAATATTGGTAATACAACCATGGGCACAAATTTCCGGCGCCCCTGAGCGGTCGTCCGTACTCGCCCCCCCCTAACGCCGTTACAGGGTGAGGGTGTAATAGCCTAGGTGTGTCGCCGTCTTAATACTTTTTTTTTGTGCATTTGCACTTTAGAAAAAGCCACTATTTCTTGTGGGTGGCCGTTCATCTCGGCAGCCCGCCTTCGTTCAAGTGTCGCCTTTATCCACGTGATTCAGATGTAATGCCCTTGCATATTAGGTATTATCCTACAGTCCAAGTTACGATATGGTCCCCATCTGTATAAAAATAACTATTATGTTATCAACTACGTTTGTGGGCGTATTTGATAAGTTAGCATTTTTAATAGTGGAACTGAATAAACAAAGAGTCGAGTCCCATCTGAGAATCCACTTATGGCCGAGTGAGTGTATTTTTTTTCAGTATTTTTCTATTTAACAAAAATATCATAAGTAGGTACGAGTATATAAATAGCATTGAAAAATGCAAAAATTTAAAATTAAAAAAGGTATTGATTGGCTGTTGCATCTTAATCGATCGTTAAACACCTAAAAAGATGGTTATTTCGAATGCAAGGATTTCCGGATTTCCAAAGGTTCTGGGTTCGAGGCCCATCTCAGAATTCACTGGTGGCCGAGTTGATTTATTCCAATACACCTATTATTTAAAAAAATATGATATGAATAAACAAACTCGTCTATTTCATTAATCTATCGTATTTATGAGACACATGCATTCCACGTGCATTGCACTGCAAACGGATTTTATTGACTTGTCTAATGTTAATATTTGTAAAGCAACTCGTGTACTGAGTACATACAATCTTATTATTTGCAGTGTTGTTTCTTAAACTGAGAATAAACTAATCTCCTGAATTTAGCCCGGCTAAATTAAGTGAGTGAACTTATTGTCAAAGATTTTTTGGTACAACTATTGCTCGCAATTTCACTTGAACGTCTTCAATACGACCATAATTTTGATACAATCTAGAATAAATATTACTTATATCTAAATATAGAAACAAAAAAGATGAACTAGATTTAGATGAACCAGTAACTTATTCTATTAAAAATTATAATGATTTTTCATTATACATTTTAATAGAATAAGATACTGGTAATAACTTTTCTTTAAGTAGTAAATCACTTTAATACAATACCGCTTACATGTGCCGTTAACTCAATAGTAGCTACATAATAGTTAAAAATAAAGCAACAACAAATGTTAAGACAGTTATTTTAACCGAGTTCGTTTCTAAGAAACTTTGACCGTCCATTCAGTAAGACTTTACTTTCGATTAACTTTTTAGCGTCAAGGTCGAAATATTCACTGCGAGTTAGTACGTTTTTTTCATTGACATTTAAGATTGCATTAATGCAATTAGGCACTCAAAACTAAAACTCGATCACTACTTGTGCAGAAGTTTAGGTTTTTTTAATTTTAATTCTTTATTCAGTATCAGAGATCCATAGGTGTTAGTAATAAGTACCTTATATTATAAACTAAGTTAGTATTCTATAACTAACGTCGATGTAGTCGCCTGACTCAAATGGCACATAATGGGACAGACATCTTGCCTGCTAGCAATAACCTTCAGGATGCTGTTGGTGCTACTCCTCACTCTGTACAATAGGGATGACATTTTTTTGCGCAGTACGGCTGAAAAACTATCAGTGCGAGCCTCTGCAAACATAGCAGACTCGCTACAGAATTCTATAACTAACTATAGCGCTACAGAGCGAGGCATTGTTATATTGGGTTTTCGAAATGAGAATGAAAATTAATTTAAGGTTCAAAATTACAATCATCATCATCGATCATGTTTACATGAACCTAAACCTAATGCCTTCACAGTGGTGGTGATCAAATGCAAGTCGACCGATAAAATAACAAAACTTGAGCTGTCAAGTAAAGCAACCAAGACGTATACCAACCAAGTAGCAACATTGAAGCGCTCATGGCCGCGCTTGACAGACTGATCGTATTCGATCACGTTTGATAAGCAAAGTTAGGCCCGGTCAGGTGTCGGATGGGTGACCGTAAAGTGGCATTACAACTGAGCGCTTCCGTGCTTCGGAGGGCACGTTAAACCGTCGGTCCCGGCTGTTGTCATTTGATTACAGTCATTAAGCCAAGTCCCTTAGGCCAAGGACCTTATAGGCGGCTTGATAAACTCTGACAGCAGAGGTGGCCACTAATCCTCACTCGATAAGAAGAAGAAGCAACATTTAGAGCTTCAAAGATTTACTGTCCTAAGCACATCACTGTATTAATAGCATTTATATTGTATTTGAAATTATTGTTCAATAACCACAATATGTGGGCGACTCTGCTACTTTTTAGTTACAATAAAACAGTAGAAACAAAGACAAGTTGTCATAAAGACGGTGTCTTTTTTTATAAATGACGGGGTGACTCTTAGCCTTCATCATACTTGATGTTAAGTACTGATAAGGCTGAAGCCATCTTCAAGCGAGCCTCTCCCGGAATCCTCAATCACTGAGAACTGGCTATCTTATCTCTAACTGCCGGAACACAACAATGCTGTAAACATTTTTGTTATGGCGTCAGACTTAGATAAGATGGTGGTAGCTAGCCAGACTTAGAAGAAGTCCTACCACCAAGCAAACCGAATACAATAAGTACCCCCGCTGGGAATCGAACCCGGGACCCCTGGTTCTGATACCGGTGGTTGTACCACTAGACCACAGAGGCGGTTATCAGACGTCTTGTCAATGTCAGAAGATCAAGGTTACGAAGTAAATTGAAATCTTAAAAACTCAGTTTTTGCGCAGAGACTAATGAAATGATGCAACATTAAATTGATTGACTTTTTAGATGCTGTATTAGAAACAAAAGTTATTAATTGAAAACTGTTTTGTAAGAATAAGCACAAATTGGGCCTTCCGTTGGTCTTAATTATTCTGTTTTATTTTAGTAACTTCGTCGGTTATTACGCTGCTTTTTTAATTATCCTAACCTCACCAGTATCTCTATTTTTGTTTGATGATTTATAAACTACATTACATTACTAATATCAATAAATTTAATTCAAGATGGGTAATTATTTAAAATTATATTATTATGTATGGCAAAAACTGTAATATTATTGATAGTCTTCGTATTTGGTATTATAATTAATGAGATGATAAGTCAACGAACCTGAAGACTTCCCACGTAGGTACTCTATACACTATATTTATTCACATAAAATTATGGTATCTATATGTCGCAGGATAATTAGATAAATCGTTTTTTTTTGCGAAAATCCTAAGGATATTGCGAAAACACGGATAATTATATGGGGTTATACACTATGGTGTTGTCATTTCGCAATTCTACTGATAAAAGATGGGGTTTTTGCGACGTTTTTTCGCAAGGTTGCCTTAGTAAGATTGCAAAAAGAATAGCTGACCATTATGTAATAAGAACACTGATTGGCTGGTCGGACCGTCCAAAACAACATCTTCTCTGATTGGTTGACGACTTGACTCAATAAAGTTTAGTTCTGTGAACCAATTAGAATAAGAGTTAGCAAGGAAGCAAAAGTTTAGCCAATCAGAGGTAAGAATATCCAGTGTTACTAAAGAAACCCGTATTTTTGCAAAAACCCTATATTTTTTCAGTAAGATTGACAAATGTCAACACCATTGTCTAATTATCCGTGCTTTCGCAACATCCCTAGGATTTTTGCGAATATGCTATTATCACATCATTCTACGACATATATTCAACAGAGTAAAATCGATAGTAATTGAATAAGCTCATTCATGCGATACTAAGAAATCAGTCGCTAGATAACGCTGGTGTGCAAAGGCCAATTCCATCAGAAGGACGAGGTCTTTTAACCTTTCAGACACCGGTGTCCGGTTCGGGTTCGATGAATATATACCGCCTCTGTGGTCTAGTGTAACAACCACCGGTATCAGACCCAGGGGTCCCAGGTTCGATACCCAGCGGGGGTACATATTGTATTCGGTTTGGTTGGTGGTAGCACTTGTTCTAAGTCCGTTTGGCTAGCTACCACTATCTTATCTAAGTCTGACGCCATAAAAACAATGTTTTCAGCATTGTTGTGTTCCGGCAGTTAGAGATAAGATAGCCAGTTCCTCAGTGATTGAGGATTCCGGGAGAGGCTCGCTACCATCTTTAGCCTTATCAATACTTAACATCAGTTATGATGAAGGCTAAGAGTCTCCCAGTTGTTCATAAAAAAAAAGTTTTGTGGCAGTTAGTGTAAAATCTTCCAGCTAATATCTTGAAGGTTATTATTTGAGGATCGTACATAGTTCAATAGCAAAATAATAATGTTATAAATATTCATGAGACTAGTTCGTTTTTCTGGTATATTTTCTTGATTAATATTTATCACATAAAAAATAGCATTGTAAAATGCAAAATTAAAAAGTTATAAAAAGCGAAATAATAAATAACAATTTATGATTTTTTGAATTTTTGCATTTTTCAATGCTATTTTTATACTTATGATAAATTTTAAATAGAAAAATATTGGAAAAAGTCAACTCGGCCACAAGTGAAGTCCCATCTGAGAATTCACTTGTGGCCGAGTTGACTTTTTCCAATATTTTTCAATTTAAAATTTATCATATATAAATTACAATACCGATTCTTCTTCTAAGGCCCTGCACATACGATGGACTCTCCGATTGAGTCCATGCACTATGAGTAAGCGAAGTTGAATTTGTCGTGCATAGAATCGAGTATCTTCTCGAGGTACCTAGTTAGAATTAATTGCTCGATTTTATATGATTATATGCTCGACAAGTAACATCTTTTTAAGGATCATGCATTTTGATGTGTTAGAGAGAAGATAGCCATTTCCTCAGTGGTTGAGGATTCCGGGAGAGGCGAGTGCTTCTATCTTCAGACCTATTACCACTAATAATCAGGCATGACGAAGGCTGAGCGTCTCTCCGTTGTAATAAAAAAAGATCTGTCCTTTCTGGTGCCGTATTGATTATAATTATTGATAGATCTCGGCATAGTGTTCATACCGAGCCATGTGGGTGGGCGCCATTGCAAACATGGCCACCGGGCCAGGGTCACCGGCCGTAATTGCACATCATGATTTGTACGGGTCTCAGAAGCATAATGAACATTTTAGTGCCATGAATGAAGTTGCATAGAATTCTGAATGGCTCCTGCGGGCCTATTAACATTTATTAGAAACCGTCATGTCATGTCGTTTTGTTTTTATTGAAGTTGTCACATTTTGACAGTATTCACACTTTGGAGACTATGATTGAGTGACGGACGACGTCACAAAACTTTCGTCATAAAACAAGCTTACTTTAAGAGATTCGTAGTACGAAAAAGCATGGTAAGATTGAAACAATACTGGGCTAGGAGATGGCGGTAAGCCTGCGGTTCAAAGTATGTGAAACAGATTCGTTAGAGATGATCGTAAGCGAGGTGGTGTTGATAAAAAAAAATGATGATTGCCAAATATTTATGTCAATGGTGATCATTGTTGACACTGTGCTATAGTGGTTTGTGGCAAAATGTAGGCAAATATGCCGACATTAAAGGTCAATGTTCGGTTTTTCTATGATTGAAGAGTGAAATTAAAAGTGATTATAACTTTTAAGTGGTTAATACTGAGTATATAGACTGATACGATCAGATACGATATTATCATGATTACAGATTAATGTACTCGTAGATTCTTAATGCTAAGCTTAAAACTATTTGAGTTATTTCAAAGGGCATTGAAAAACAAAAGATACTTTGTCCCCAAAGAATACCAAACTAAAGAGATAGGTGATGAAATCCGAAATAAGTCGATTTTTATCATCTAAAAAGCTAAAGAAAGAGCGACTATTGTAAGATTATATAAGTATTTTTTTTAGAAATATCGTTGAAAGAAAAGTTGGGCAGCAAATACCAAACGCAGTAACTTTCAAAGTAAATTTTAACTAAAAAAACAAAAAATGTAACCGAACTCTATAGGTTACAGTTTCGTTTTTACCAAAATTATCGCAGTCGGGCTTCAAAAAAAGAATGATGGGCATTTGTACCCAATGCGTAATGGTGGTGGGTAGCGAAGCGTGACGTCACGGGCGCGTCAAAAGGCCGGATATGGACAGGAAGGCAGGTGCGAGTGCGAGGGTGCCACAGCCCTTTGTGGACAGGTCGGAGACAGGTTGAGGTCTGCTGAGGGGAAACGAGGCTTATCATGTTGATTGATGAGCTGAATAAGTCGAAGGAAGCGGAGATTTATATAGTCTACATTACGATTATGACTCGGATCGGAATACGAAAACCGGCAATCTATACTAATATTATAAAGCTGAAGAGTTTGGTTGTTTGAACGCGCTAATCTCAGGAACTACTGGTCCGATTTAGAAAACTCTTAGACCATTAGAAAGCTACATTTCTCCCGAGTGACATAGGCTACATTTTATCCAGATATTCCCACGGGAACGGGCACCACGCGGGTAAAACCGCGAGGAACCGCTAGTGATAAATATACCTTATAATTCAACAGGACTTCCTATTTTATTTTTAACATAGCAACGTGCTGTTTGTGCTCGTGCATGTCATATTAAAATTAAGAAGGACTCGCCAGTCTACTGACTGACTATTGATATCTACATATTGGACCACTACTGTAAGGGGTCCAATATGTAGATATCAATATTGCACCTCTGCCTCTGCCCGTTGCAAACGTATCGTACCGCTACAGATTAGTAAATAGTTACTTCTTTACAGATAAACCACTCTCTAAGAAAAGTTGGTACATACTTGCATTTTATAATAAGCTTGCTAGCGCTTCACAGATCCGCGCGGTCGCAAGGCCTAGAAGCAATTTCAATTCAACCCTACATTTTGAATATCCGAATGTCCGCCGGCCGGTAGGTAATAAGTACTTCTCCATGGAATGAACAAGGCCTGGTACCGCTTTCATTTATATTCATATATCAATTACTCACCATTGCATTGTAGAAAATGACGTAACACTTATACTATAGAGGTAGTAAAGATAATGTTATTGATACCCGTCTTGATAAAGAGGAGTTTGTAAAACTAAACATACTTAATAAAAATTCTACAATAAATAAACATAAAACATAATACCTACTCGTATAAGATGTATGTACTCAGACTCAAACCAAACCTTAAGGTGGTACGACTTCCATACAAACAAACATTGCACAATTATTGGTTTATCATACATTTATAATTTATAAATACGTGCAACTAACTCGTTTCAGTTATTTGTTTGCGCGAAATTATTAAAAAAATGTACTTTCATACATGAGGTATATAAATGCGATGAGTTACACACACATACGTAGAATTATTGAAATTACAAGATATTAGTTTATTCGTGATTTATGTATGAAAGTACAATTTTTTAATTATTTCCCGCTAACAAATAACTGAAACGAGTTAGTTGCGCATGTATTTATTAATTATTTAGGTATGATGAACCAATAACTGTGCAATGTTTGTTTGTATGGAAGTCGTACCACCTTAAAGTATAAATTCAATGTACCTACATACCTAGTGACTATTAGGTACATCCATTTATTCGTTTTCATTCTGTTTTCTTTTTATTCAATGAAAACTGCTCCTGACAAATAATCCGAAATTCTGGAATGTGGAACAGTACAGGACTTTCTTTATTTTTATGAAACATTTCATAGCTTTTGAAGTCGTTACTTAAATTATTAAAAGCTAGCAAACTAACGACTTCGCAAACTGTGTGTTAATTGCTACAAGAATCATGGGAAACTCAAACAATCACACAGTCTCGGGAATTTTTCATGAAATTTATTAATAGCAAAAGTAATCGTTATCTAACGCAGTGAATGACGATAATACGTAATTACAGTTTCGGAACAAGGTCCCCAGATACGGTATCGCACGGCTACGGT
Source organism: Chrysoteuchia culmella (assembly GCA_910589605.1). Taxonomy (NCBI): domain Eukaryota; kingdom Metazoa; phylum Arthropoda; class Insecta; order Lepidoptera; family Crambidae; genus Chrysoteuchia; species Chrysoteuchia culmella. The sequence goes on from OU342657.1 coordinate 1,190,826, forward strand.
CAAAACATTGGCTTGGAGATAAATTACTTCATAATACGTGAGAATATTTGACTTGAATATTGTACAACTGCCTACGGCTTTAATTAAATCGGAGAACGTGGTTATCGCCTTGATTTGTCAGGTCTTCTTAAATCAAACTATTCCTTTATTATTATTATTTTATGATAAGTCCAGATGTCTAACTACACTGACGAGCAATGAAAAAGTTCCACCGACAAAATGCCGACACTTAATATCTCCTAAGTAAGACATAGAACCTAGCTTCATAAATTAAAATTAATAAAAAATCACACATTAATATTCTGATGCGCTGTTAAATGTAAGTACTTCAATATTGCAGACGGCGGCGTCACTTTCCCGTTTAGTAGTAATTTGGTGCTATGTCACTGGAACTTTTTCATTGCTCGTATCTGCGACGCTCATTGTAAATTCAAGTAAGCAATAGCTTTTTTAGAATGCCATAAGTAGTTGGAGAATTTACAGCGCTACCAGCATTCAAAAGCTCAACCCTGTTCTTGATAAGCAATAAAAATAGTTACTATTAATTTTAACAAAGTAAGACCGATCGTATTAACTAACCTAACTAACATTATTTATGACAGACTTAAATAAAGAGGTAAGATTAGGATAGGTATAAAAGATACGAGTAAAATATTGGAAACGTTCTCTTGTCCGACAGTGCTTGGAGAGTATTCTTCAGAGGTACCGAAGGAAGCTTGTAACGATGCCATTTCGTTCTAGCCTTATGGATGGATAAAACCTCCATAATGGCTGGAAACTCCGTAGTTTCACTCTATGGAAATCAAATTATATTTTTTATCTGTTCTGTCTAAATTCAAATTTTCTCCGTTCCACGATCCCTGTTCAGCTCATTTTGACTTAATCTTACAAAAACCATCAAGCTGAACAGAGCTGTTTAACCAAACCATAACCATATTTATCTAAAGTTGTGTTAATAATATAATTCTCATAAATACATCAGGAACCCGTGTATCGGGGTAAGCATAACTACCTACTTTTTTACTCATTGTTTAGATTATTTATAACTAGGACTTTTGCTATATCCATGTATTTTCATTTTGATACAGTTCCTTATTTCTAATTTCTACAAATAAAACAAGTCGCCTGTAGCACGAACTTTTATTCATTTTCCTATTTACTAAATGAGTGCGGCGGTTCCGACGTCCCGGCGACTATAGTGCTGCCGGACCAGGGGGGCTATCGCGTAAAAAATATGGATATGGACATGGGCTTCATTTGACAGTTAAATGACCATATATGGTAATTTTATGAGCTTCAACTGTCAAATGAAGCCCATATCCATACCCAGATTTTTTACGCGATAAGGGGGCAGGAGCCCCGCTACAAGCTGGTATGGTATAAATACCTCTAGGACGTTATCGGAAACTATGCACGAATGCACTGCTAACGTCTCGGTGAAGCAATCGATAGAAATAAAAGAGACGAAGCCACAGTTTTCAATATTGATATTTATCTACAGGTAGAGGTACTTACTGGCATGGTCGTCGTGCAGCAGGTTGTGGTAACGGTGCTGTTTCTCGTCGAGCCTCATCATCACGCTGGGTCATACCACCATTGCGATTTCCTGGGGACAAGCAACAATATAATTTAATATTATTATCAGTGACAGCAGGCATGATATTGTTTTCTAGGCTTTGTGGCGCAACTTGCGAGAAGCTTACGTCCAGTAGTGAGTCCATCTTAATTTGAATCTGACAGACTGCGATAGGCTGAATGATGACTAGGGCCATTTGATCTGTGTGGATTTTTGTTCCCATTTGAACTTTATGCTATAAAAAGATTATTTTCGAAGAAAGTAGCTTGTGGTCTCTATTCTTACCTATGGTCAGAACTGTCCGAGCGCTACAATTTAGCGATAATGCAAATAACATTATCTTCGATATTATTTGACTACCTACTTAGAAAATTGAAACGTTCGGTGGTCATCCTAGGGCAGACGTGTAAATCCCTCTAAAAAAAATCTAAATAAGAGGTCGGACCCCTGCTTCACCTAGGTTCTCCACCTGGGTGAAGTGCAGGTTCAAAGTAGTGAGGTATGATTTTTATTTTGTCTCAATAGTTACTTTTGGTAAAGAGTGTCGGTCCCTCATGTCTGAGGATCGTGGTCAGCATCAGGGTTGCATCTGGAGCGGATGATTTGCCTCCACCGGTTACGGTCCAGCTCTCTTACGACCGCGTATAGATTGGAGGATGACGAGTCTTTTACTTGATCGGTCCATCTTGTAGGTGAGCGGCCGAGCGATCTTTTGCCTTCGGTGCTCCTGACCACAATCAGTTTTTCTAGGCTGTCGTCTCCTCTGCGTAGCGTGTGACCGAAATATGAAAGAATGCGTTGTTGGCATATGATTGTTATTACAGTTACCTACATACATTTGGGCAATGGGTCATATAAATAAATAAATAAAATAAATATTTCTTACACTCACACCAATTAACCTAGTCCCAAAGTAAGCACTGTAAGGCTTGTGTTATTGGATACTAGGGTAACGGATATAAATACATATAATTATATATTTATAAGTATTTATGTAGAAATATATATCTAAACGTCCATGAATCAGGTATAAATGCTTGTATTCATCATACAAACATTTGCTCCTACCGCTTCTAACCCAGAACCTCAAAGAAGGTGACACACCTTGAAAAGGTGTACGTACCACTCTACCGTCAATATGATATATTGAGTAAGACTCGCGTAAAAGTAGTTTAATTACGTTGTATGTCACTCGTTAATTCAATTTTAATACACGGAACTGCAACAACTTCGACAAGGTTATTGCAGAATTCATTTCGTAATTTGCAGCGCCGCGCCTGTTGACCGCATCAGAGCGCGTTTCGGTAATAAAGTGACTCTCCACTTCGCGGCAGATTAGGACGAAAATATGATTGATCGATCTTTGATGAGGTTAGTGCGACTGGATTTGGTACAGTCGACCGCACGTTAACTGTTACAATAATGTAAGTTGATTGCAGTGGTGTAATCTCTTATGCAGCGTCCTACGTGAGCGATTGGATGCGAAGGTGAAGCGGGCGCGGTGCGGCGCGTTAAAAATACCGTCAAACATCTTGACCCACGTGCGGCGAGATAGAAGAACACCAGTGACTAGTTTTTAACTTTCTTCGACTTCAAAAAAGGAGGAGGTTCTCAATTCGGTTGGTATATATTTTTTTTATGTATGTAAACCGATTACGCCGAGATTTATGAACCGATTTCCGTGTTTTTTTTTTCGTTTGATGCAGAATAGTTGCCAATTGGTCCCATTAAAACTTGGTTTCGTTTGACCCAGTACTTTTTATGTTACGAGCATTTTTATATATTTCATTTCATTGTTAACTTGGACGATGTAATTTTTACGATAATTTTGTTTATAATGTACATGAAACCTAATCTAATCTAGAAAAACCCTGCTGTAGTTTACAAAACAACCTATTACAGACACTAAAAAGAAAAACAAAAAACTGCGTTAAAAAACCGACTTCAAAAACTAAAAAGGAAAAAATAAGCCTTTTGTAGTCGGTGCCAGCCAAGGCAAGAAAAATAAAAGAATAGGAGCTCAAAGTAGAATGTCTTGGCTGCCACCGACTCCAAAAGGCTTATTTTTTGCTTTTTAGTTTTTGAAGTCGGTTTTTTTAACGCAGTTTTTTTTGTAGTTACTGCGCATCTTTTGTTTCGCCGCGCGAGTGACTAAGTTATTTGCTGGGACTATAGAAACCTGCGTTTGGTCACATAAGGCTTCAATTGGATCGACTGTATAGTTTACGCGCCGCACCGCGTCGCTTCGCGTTCGCACCCAGATAGCTCACTAGGAAACTGATTTATTATAGCTGACCCGTGCCTACTACGCTGGACTTTGAAAATTTTGATTGTACTTATGATAAATTTAAATAGAAAAAAAGAGCATTGGACCGTCTTTTCAAAGGTCGTGAGTTCGAGTCCCATCTGAGAATTCACTTGGCCGAGTTGTTTTTGCCAATATTTTTCTATTTAAAATTTATCATAAGTATAAAAATAGCATTGAAAAATGCAAAAATTAAAAATATCACAAATTTTGATTGTGATGAATATTTTGTCTCACAATTAAATATACCCTATTAGCTTCCGCCCGCGGTTTCACCCGCGTGGTACTTACAACAAGTCCTCATCGGTTTGTCGTTATGTTTATTCCACATTTTGCCAATCAACGCCTATATTTTCAATATAACTCCATAAATCGACGCCTATATTGGAGTTTATTGCTCTGTTTCAGTTCACTGCAACGTAACCCAGTTCAGAAAACAATGGACGAGGGCTGTCGAAGTCGAATCGAAATAAAGTAATAATGCGTAGTTATTTGTAAATTCCGAACCTAAAATTTAAATATTAGACTATCGCAGTCTATCGCGGAAAACTTCAACTTCGTTGAAATAAAACAACTTTTACGGATATCAAACGCGCTATATTTCCACGAACTAAGTTGTAATTGTCCGTATTTTTAGGTTTTTTAGGGGTTTTTTGATTTTCCCGACGTTTCGGCACCTTTACAGCTGCCGTGGTCACAGAATGACTGGCTACTTATAAGTCTACCCTCGAAAAGTTAATTTATTTTCGTTCGGATACGGTTAGACATTTACTATGGCACAAATTATTATTGATTTGATATTTTGATTTAATTGTTATTTTAATTCTTTATTATTAAGAAAAGAGAAAACTAAATACTCTACTGGCAGTTCACAAATTGGGAGGACCTTCGAAGAAAGAAACTGCCAAGAAAACTTCGAAAGCGGGCCGACCTCCATCTTTATAAAAAATATTAAAAAATTAGGATATGTTGTCTCCACCTTTACTTTTTTATATTTATTTATCTACAAAAAGAGCTAACCGTATCTTTGGGTCTTGCAGTGCGTGATTTGGGTTGAGACTTTAATTTATGGATAATAGGGTTCCAAGCTGGTGGAATCTTCCACCCATCATCTCTATTGAAGTTTGGGTATTTGGTAATTTCAATAGCCTCACGCAGCATTCTGGGGACAAATTTGAAATAACATAAGATGTACGTACTTCAACTTCGTGTTGAAGTTTTCCGCGTGAATCAGTCTTAACGTTATTTTAGTTTTACGTTAATATAAACTTTAAAACTATTTGTAGAATTCAACAATTCGAACAACAACTCGAGAATCGCGAAAAATCAGATATGATATTTCATACATACTTAGCATAGTTCAACTAAAATGTTGTGTGAAGTAGCCGACATTTTTGCGCTACTTCAGGGTTGCCTAAAAGTTGTTGATTTCAATACCAGTCCGGTAATGAGAAATATCTTATAAAAATATTTTTTGGGTTACAGGTACAGGCAGCCCTATCGTATGTCGCAGTGAGCTAATCTGTGGTCGGTGCAACGACATTAGCGTTCAGGTGCGATGCCCAGTGACATCCTGTTCTACCTGGCTATAGATACGGCTAGATAAACAGACAGACATGTTTTTACCGTTGTATATTCATCGCGCTAGGCTATTTCACATTTACTGCTGACGGTCATGTAAATTCTTTGGCTTGGCATAAAGTGTAATAGGAACATTCCTTGCATTTGAGGAAGAGAATAAGCGGTAGGTATATTTAGTGCCCTGATATAATGTAATGCAACTACCTGCAACTAATCAGCATGTGAACGTCCACTGCTGGACATAGCCTCTCCTAGCTCACGCCTATTGTGGCGTTCATAGGAGGCTATTAGCCCTGCTACCACGCTGGCCAGACGGGTTGGTAGAGGGTTTGTTTCAAGTTTTCCTTCTCTCGCACAGGTGTCCAAAGCGTCGAGCCTCTTAGTCGACTCTTACGACATCCCAGGTATGTAAGGGAATGGTGACACTTGTATTCTTAGGCCGTCACCACACGGCACAATCACCAGATCACCACACAACACATCCACCACATCCAAACCACCAGATCACAGAGGATAATTTGTTTCCTGTTTCAAGATTGCCGCATCCAACTGGCAACAACTTCTACGTCACAATTTCCAAATACAACTGTTTCTCATCGCGATTATTTTCAGCTGATATTGTTGCTGAATTCAAATTAGAAAATGTTGTTGGCAAAGTATTTTTTAACTGAGACCAAGAGAGTATTGGCTGTTTGCTTAATCTTGGTTTTGCGATCGCCGAACGCGTGTCGAATGCGAGCGTTCGAGGTTTGCCACTAAAATTACGTAAACATACCATAAATGTGGAGGAGTGACTCATTAGTTCTTTGTGGAGTTTTAATTTTTCGATAAAGGGCGTCGTGGAACACGATTGGATGTCTATTTGGGGTTATTCCACAACTCGCCCCAAAGGCTGACGACGGCCCAGGCCACAGAATATATAAGTAATAGTACTAAATGTCCCAGGCTTAAAAGCTATAAAGGTCTGCTTATCAGCGAGGTAAAGAAATTGTAAAACATGAAAAATGAAGGTAAGATTAAAATTATACACTGAACAAGAATTTGATCCCCGCCTAGGACAATCATTGATAAGGGATAAATGATTGTCATAGGCGGGGATCAAACTCACCACCACCCACGGAGCCCGTGGAGCAGCCTGCGGCCTGCGATTGTTGAGGTTAAGCAGCTTTCGCCATGGTCGGTCACGGGATGGGTGACCAAAGTTGAGGTTAAGCAACTTTTTAATATTTTATAATTTTTGCATTTTTATACTTATGATAAATTTTAAATAGAAAAATATTGCAAAAAATTAACTCGGCCACAAGTGAATTCTCAGTTTCTCTAACCGCTTAAAGCATTGGACCGGATTTCCAAAGGTCATGGGTTCGATTCATATCTGAGAATTCACTTGTGGCCGAGTTAATTTTTTCCAATATTTTTCTATTTAAAATTTATCATAAACTTTTCAATAGTCGGTCACAGGATAGGTGACCGAAAATTTATTATCTCGAGCTCCTCCGTGCTTCGGAAGGCACGAAAAGCCGTTTGTGCCGACTTTATTTCAGTCGGTAAAAAACCGGAAATCCGCTTTGGGCTTGCGTAGTGGGTGGATCATGGCCCGTTCTCGTTATCCATCCATGAGTAAGGCCGGTGCCTCAGAAGTAGGGACATTAAAGTCCCTAAGTTCATCACGCGGGCGTCATAAGGCGGGGATCGATTTCATCACCCCTTATGTAGACAGAATACACTATCGGGTCGGTCAGCCTTAACAATCCCAATTCCCCGACTCACAGTCAATTCAGTAATTCTACATACCTAACTATTACACAAACGCAGTCAAACCGATCGTACCCTATTTCTCTTCAACCATAAAATTGACATTACATTTTCCCCCTGAACCACAGATTACTAAATAGTAATACTTCGTAGGCACACATCATATTGTGGTATGACGGGACGGCGCTATGCAACAACAACGTTGGTGGCTGTGTTGTGTTGTGTCGTTGCTACACTCCTGCATGCGTGTGCGACGAGCTATCGGGCGCAGGGCTGGCACTAAGTAATTACTGAAACTACATAAAAATGGAACAGCGTTGCTGTTCTGAAAATGGTAAATCACTTCGAAAGTCACTTTATTTTTGTGTAAAAAAACCTCTACCTTTTTTTGAAGTCGGTTGAAAAGGAATAATATGGAATGAGTGAAAAAAGGATATACGAGGGTGAATTAAAAAGTTCTTAGAATTGCCAATAAAGCATCAGTTAAATGTCAACAAAATAATTTATTTGTCTACGTTATCTTCTACTAACTCTAATTTGGTGTAGTATTTCTAAAACTTTTTTAATCCCTCCGAATAAAAAGAATTTCCTTGACTCTCGAAAATACCTCTACCGCGGCCATTACGGCGTCATTGTCGTGAAATCTTGTTCCATGAACATGCTCTTTCAATAAGTGAAAATCACTAGGGGTTAAGTCCGGTGAATATGGGGGGTATCTTAAATTTCAAAACAATATTGACGTATTGCCGTGAGTTCAACGACGGAGCGATGAGCTGAAGCGTTACCATGGTGAAACAAGTCCCAAAAGTTTTTGTGAAAATAGATTGGAAACTTATTTGAAATTACCAAATAAATTTGACGACCTGTTACTAAGTACCAGGGGTACTAACCCCACCTTCTGCGCCAGAGGTCCCGGGTTCGATCCCCGGACAAGACAAATATTTGTGTGCATGAACATGTCTATTTGTCTTGGTCTGGGTGTTTAATATGTATATTATGTATGTATTTACAAAAAAAAAAAGTATATAAGTATGTTTATCCGTTATCTAGTATCCATAACACAAGTTCTTCATGATACTTAACATGGGCTAGATAATTGGTGTGATTGTATTTATTTATTTATTATTTTAAATACTTTAGGGTCTCTGCAGGTTATTTAAGAAAGTCATCAAGTACCAGTCTTTCCATTTTTTGTCATTTTATTTGTTTAAAAAGGGTGGACGTTCGACCAGGACGGGAATCATCTTCATAGCTCGATTAGCCTCTTTTAAACTCGACTACCCATTAAGCGACCATGGAATAAAGTACAACATCTGTTCACTATTCGTTCAAACTTTTCTAAATTCAACATTCCCGCCACCTGAATCGATGGTTCACATAGCTAGCCAATCGCAAGGCTCGATTAGAGCATATCTGCCTCATCTGATCGCTGGTTGGCTCCCGCGAGTGTGTGAGAAAATGGCCTCGATCCGTGCAACTTCGAATCTTTGAAAAAATTATAAAAACTATTGAAAATCGAGTGATCGTGCTTTAATCTCATTGTGATTCAATTCCTATCGTGTGAGCGCAACTGTAGTACTGTTTTCTCGCGAATCCGTGCGTGAAAGTGCCAGCTGGACTTCATCTGCTTTCCAACCACGCGGTGGTACTACCATCTTCAGCCACCTCAAGAACTAACCGAAGACCTACAACAGTTGCGAGGCTTGAAGGACACGGTGGTGCGGTTAGTCAAGGTAAGGCGGTGTACCTACTTGCATTGGCTTTCAGCCCAAACGAACCACATCTTAAATTCATCGTTGGCGGGAATATTCTATTCAAAATACGATTCCTGACCCAGAGTGGCGTCTAGAGCCTTTCTATACTTTCGGCTAGGCTGCGTCGTCACATCTTTTTGGTGCCGAAACCCGGGATAAAACTCCTTCAAAGTCATAGCAAATTGTATTTCTAAAAATCATAAATAACGCTGGTATTTTTCGTATCAATTATCGCTAATTTGGTTATTTCAACATTAACTTTGTTTAACATTTTTGCCTATCAGTGATTCCTTACAAATCGCTTGTAATTATAATATTTTTTTCGTATTTATTCGTCATTTCATACGTGACTTTCATTTTTCTTGTATACAGAGGGTACATTGGAAGCGTTCGTCATTTTGCGTTGCGTTATCGTTTGACGTCAAACCGTTTGACTCAAACAGTCACTCCAACTTTCATTCACCCGTCATTCGCTCGCGGAAACCATTCATTCGCCATTTCTTTCATTCGTTCCATCAAATCATAATTCGCTTGCACGGCATCGTAAACACTGCTGCAGTCCTGCCTGTGACGTAACTTGTTTATCTACGAAATAATAAATCGTATGCGGTGATTATATTTCGCTTCAGATCATTGTATGAACAATCTATTCTATTCAATTGACCGGTGTTCATATAATACCATAACGGCTGAAGTGATTCATATTCAATCTATATCTAAAGAAAGTTCGTAATCGTAGACAAGTTAATGTCACCTATTCAATCAATTCAATTATTTCGTAGCCGTGCTGCGTGAGGTTTTGCAAACAGCTGATTCTCACCGCTGCGGCCGGCAGATTGTTGTTTACGCGTGCAATTTCTAAATAACTTATTTTGTTATAACCGGCTATCCGTAGTTGACTACAGCTATAGCAGCTATAGATAGATACGTATTTTCTATTTTACATTCTATTTTACTTATTCACTTTATTCTAGTGGTGTTTTTAATTGTTTACGGAAAATGTCGTTTAATCCGAAACGTACAATTCGTAAACTCAGTTCGGCGAGTAGAACTAAATCAAAACAAACCTATTCCCAATGTAACACAGTTCATGATTTACCTGTATTGCGTAGAAAACGTACCTTAGCATTAAATCGTTTGGTGAAGGCATTCGAAGTCGGTGAATTAGCACGTACCGATGATAGTCAACAAGATCTATTCTTTTCTTATTGCGATCAACTCGATAAATATATATCGGATTTTGAGAGCGCTCATTTCGCAATTATCGATCTAGTGGAGTCGACTTAGGATAGCCAGGGTGATGACGATGATGACATTCGAACACGTTTTGATGATACCTATTTTCGAGTTTTGTCTATCTATCGTAGCTTAAATAAATCGAATCTAAACTTATCTGAATCAAATCGGCAATCTAATACGACATCTCAACCGTCATCGTCATCATTGTCTCATGTAAAATTACCTCGAATTAAGTTACCCTCATTTTGCGGGAATATTAAACAATGGCCTGAGTTTATTGATACGTTCAATGCGATTATTCATGACTGTCCTGAGCTAAAAGATATCGAGAAATTTCACTATCTCATATCATCGCTGAGTGACGATCCTTTAACTCTTATTCGAACCTTTCCCGTAACTGGTGATCATTACTCGGACGCATATGCAGCGTTAGTAGCGCGTTACCAAGATGACCGCGAATTAGCATTTTCTTGTTGGAAGGATATTTTAAATATAACTTTTAATTTTCAAAACGCAAATGAATTTCGTAAAACTTTAGATTGTATTGATGAAAACTTAAGTATTTTGAAAAAATTAAAACTTCCAGTTGAACAGTGGGATTTCGTCATGACTCATCATATATTGTCAAAATTAGACTCCAAATTAAGACGCGAATTTGAAGAGAAGTGTAGCAACACTAAACTTCCTACGTATTTACATTTAAAGCAGTTTTTACATTCGAAGTGTGAAGCGCTTATTCGCGATAATCATTTTTCTAGTTCTACGTCTAACAAAGTGTCACATCCAGGCAAAGACATACCTAAAGTATCAAGTAATTGTTTCTCAAAACGTTTTAACGCGTCGCATACGTTAATTGCCGATAACTCAACTAAGTCGAACAAATTAGAAAATCATCCTCAAACAATATTACAAAATAATAAAACTAATTTTCTAAAGTGTTCATTTTGCACAAGTAATCATTCGACCACTCAGTGTCAATCTTTTTTAGCTAAATCTGTAGACGACCGTATGTCTATTGCTAACGAGAAAAAATGGTGTTTCAACTGTCTTAAGCCATCGCATCAACTCAAAGATTGCATATCCGCATTTCGATGTCTGAAGTGTAAACATAAACACCATACGTTACTTCACAAAGATCGCATCGCTAACAACGAGAATCGAACTAACGAATCTGGTCAGTCAGTTTCATTAGTAACCAAAGGTTCACATTCGAATTCGTTTTCTAAATCTACTCCACATTCTACTGTGCTGCTCGCCACAGCAATCGTTCAAATTCGAGATACAAACGGGAGATACCATTCTTTCCGTGCCTTATTCGACACCGGCAGTCAGAACAATTTTATTACTAATAACGCTGCACAGCGCTTAAATCTTAAGCCAATTAAATGCGAAATCAATATCAACGGTTTAGGAGGCGTTGCTGCCAGCACTATCGGCTTAGTAAGTTGTTCTATTGCATCTAACAATCAATCGTTGTTTAAGGTGGATATGCACGTTATTTCCAACATATGCGGTGACCAACCAATAGCTAAACTTAATACCGTGGGATGGTCACATATTCAATCGCTGCCATTAGCCGATCCTGGCTTTGATGTACCAGGGTCTATCGACATTCTACTAGGTGCAGATGTTTTCGCTGATTCGCTTTTCAATCAACGCGTGAAAGGTGCTGTGAATCAACCTGTCGCTTTCAATTCCGTTTTCGGCTGGTTATTGCTAGGTCGAACATCTCTCGTATCATCATCGTTATTACAGTTTTCTTCAAAACCGGACGACGAGTTATGCTCTCTCGTTCAACGATTTTGGGAGATTGATGGCGTTCCTCAAGCTTCTACTTTAACACCTGAGGAAATATCTTGCGAAGAGGCTTATTCGTCCGAAGTCAGCCGTGATTCAACGGGCAGATACATCGTCAGACTTCCATTCAAGGATGGTGATGAACCTATATTCGAAGGCTCTCGCGAAATCTCAGTTCGTCGTTTTCATGCAATTGAACGTCGCCTGTCACGCGATCCTGATCTATACCGTCAGTATCATGAATTCATGGATGATTATCTTCAATCCGGTCACATGTCGCCAGTTAATCCGAACGAAATGAATCAAGGAAGGTATTATATACCACATCATTGCATTTTAAGACCTGACAGCGCTACAACTAAACTACGGGTTGTCTTTGACGCATCGGCAAAGGATGCTCAAGGCAAATCTTTAAACGATACGCTGCTGACAGGACCTAAACTTCAAACTAATATCGTTGCCGTGCTTCTTCGTTTTCGTTTATACGCTGTTGTCTTTATTGCTGACATACGTCAGATGTATCGACAAGTTCTTGTCGCGAATGATCAACATGTTTATCAGCGAATTCTTTGGAGAACCGGACCAAATCAAAGTCTGCAAGAATTCAAATTAAATACCGTCACCTATGGTGTCTCATCAGCACCGTATTTAGCTTGCAGAACCCTTCAACAGCTGGCTGAGGATGAGGGTGCTTCCTTTCCTTTAGCTAAACAAATATTGACAACTGCGATCTATGTTGACGATGTCACTTCCGGCTGTGCTACTCTAGACCTGGCGCTAGAGGCTAAGTCACAGATTATTAATCTACTCAAACTTGGCCATTTCCAACTAAGGAAATGGGCCAGTAACGAACACCGGCTGTTGTCAGATCTTCCACAAGAAGAATGTCTTCTTGATCCAAAATCATTCTCAGATGATCCACCATCGGCTATCAAAGTGCTTGGGCTCAAATGGGACCCAGCATCCGATGCATTTCTATTTGATGTCAAACCATTTAATCGCTCTTGTACCAAGAGAAACATTCTTAGCGAGATCGCAAAGGTTTTCGACCCTTTGGGCTTTCTATCGCCTTTAACTATTAAAGCTAAAACCTTACTCCAACAGCTTTGGCTCCTTGGTGTTTCATGGGATGAAGACCCGCCCGAGGATGTCGCTAAAGTCTGGAAAACCTTTTGTGACCAACTCCCAGTGTTGCAGGAGGTGAGAGTACCACGTTGCCTCACAGCTCAATCCGTTCAAACGTATGAACTGCACGGTTTCTGTGACAGTTCCGAACTAGCCTACGGAGCAATCCTTTATATGCGCATCTTGTTCAACGACGGGTCCGTCAGGACCCTGCCGCTATGCGCTAAAGCTCGGGTTGCACCCATTAAGAAACTTTCGTTACCACGCTTGGAATTGAGCGCTGCTGTGGTTCTAGCAAATCTTGTAAAATTCGTTCTTGACATCTTCAATCTAAATCTATCCTTTAATTCGATTTATTTGTGGTCTGACTCAACGGTCGTTCTGTCATGGCTTCGTTCGCATTCTTCTCGTTGGAACACGTTTGTAGCCAATCGGGTTAGTCTAATCCAGGAAACCGTTCCGGCGGCATCGTGGCACCACGTCGCATCCGCGGATAACCCCGCTGACGTTTGCTCACGAGGCCAGCTGCCACGTGACCTACTTCACAACTCATTGTGGTGGTCGGGACCGATGTGGCTATCTAAATCACCCGATTCTTGGCCAAATTATTCAACATCTTCTATTTCTAACGATGTAGACGAGTTAGTGCGTGCGGAAGAACGTCGACCCGTCGTGTTAGTCACTGATAATAACGCATCGAACCTATCTTTAACGCCAATCGATCATCTGTTGAATCGCTATTCTTCAGTTGATAAAATAATTCGTATCATTTCGTATATGCGACGATTGCTTCCCAGTATAAGGAATCGTAATCTCAGTGTCATCCCCACTGAAATCGAAAACTATAATTCATTACTTTTAATTGTTAGACACGTTCAATCGACAGAGTTCGCGGAAGTAATTCAACGGCTCAAATCTAAACAACTATTACCTAAACCTTTTCGAAAACTTAATCCATTTCTTGACGACGAGGGTGTCCTCAGGGTGGGCGGTCGGATCTCTCATGCTGGGATTGAATACGAACAAAAACATCCAGCCCTCTTGCCTTGCGCGCATCCCTTTACGTCAAAACTGATCGAATCAGTTCATCGTCAGCATTGCCATACTGGTCAAAATACGACTCACTATTTAATTCTACAACGATTTTGGGTCTTATCAGCAAAACGAGCCATTCGTAAGTGTTTGTCAAAATGTATCCGTTGTTACTGGACCCATCCCAAACCGCTGGAACCGTATATGGGTGATCTACCATCCTACCGTGTTAATCAACTCAAGCCATTTTCGGTGGTAGGTGTCGACTTCGGTGGACCATTTCGTATCAAAGTTAGTCATCATCGAGGCGCCAAGATCGACAAGGCATATCTATGCCTGTTCGTATGCCTCGCAACTAAAGCCGTCCACCTCGAGGTCGTGTCGACTTTATCTACCGAGAGTTTTATTGCAGCGTTGCGCAGATTCGTTGGTAGACGCGGTCGTTGTAACGTTATCCATGCTGATTGTGGGACAAACTTTATCGGTGCCAGTAACTACCTATCATCTCTCGCGGAGGCTTCGCAGACTCAATCCATCCAATTCGATTTCAACCCACCCTCTGCACCTCATTTTGGAGGCGTATGGGAAATACAAATTAAAGCTGCTAAGTCTCATCTTTATCGCATAGTCGGCAATCAAGTGCTAACGTTCGAAGAACTTAGTACCTTGTTCATTCAGATCGAAGCGGTTTTAAACTCGCGACCATTGTATCCACTGAGCGCTGATCCAAACGATTTAAACGTACTGACTCCAGGTCACTTCTTGACCTTGCAACCTTTAACGGCTGTGCCTGACGCGGATTATTCTAATATTAAACTATATCGACTTAGCCGTTGGCAGCTTATCCAATCGTTTGTTCAAAACTTTTGGCTTCGCTGGAAAAACGAATATCTTCATTCGCTAACGCAACGTGCAAAATGGACGAAGACTTCCAAGCCATTGTCAATCAATTCTATCGTCATCATCAAAGATGACAATCGACCCCCATTACACTGGTCTTTGGGAAGGGTTACCGATTTACATCCGGGCCTCGACGGCATCGTCCGCGTGGCAACTATAAAAACTAGAGACAGCTTAATCAAGCGTCCACTTGTTAAGCTGTGTCCTCTTCCCATAGAACCCAATTCAAACTAATCTGCAATACTCTACATAATTTTATATATTTAGCTATTAATCTAGTAAAAGCAAATCTAATAGTCGTTATTCGTTAATATAAATTTAATGTATAAGTTTTATCATCTATCAATTCTACCTAACTAACCGGAAAATACCAGCTGTATTTTGGTGGGCGGTATGTTCACTATTCGTTCAAACTTTTCTAAATTCAACATTCCCGCCACCTGAATCGATGGTTCACATAGCTAGCCAATCGCAAGGCTCGATTAGAGCATACCCGCCTCATCTGATCGCTGGTTGGCTCCCGCGAGTGTGTGAGAAAATGGCCTCGATCCGTGCAACTTCGAATCTTTGAAAAAATTATAAAAACTATTGAAAATCGAGTGATCGTGCTTTAATCTCATTGTGATTCAATTCCTATCGTGTGAGCGCAACTGTAGTACTGTTTTCTCGCGAATCCGTGCGTGAAAGTGCCAGCTGGACTTCATCTGCTTTCCAACCACGCGGTGGTACTACCATCTTCAGCCACCTCAAGAACTAACCGAAGACCTACAACAGTTGCGAGGCTTGAAGGACACGGTGGTGCGGTTAGTCAAGGTAAGGCGGTGTACCTACTTGCATTGGCTTTCAGCCCAAACGAACCACATCTTAAATTCATCGTTGGCGGGAATATTCTATTCAAAATACGATTCCTGACCCAGAGTGGCGTCTAGAGCCTTTCTATACTTTCGGCTAGGCTGCGTCGTCACAACATCAGTCCCTCATGACTGCTGGATATCCAAATAAATATCCGTAGTTGTCAATTTTTTGCCAGCACTGGTACTTTATCACCGCGCGTATCTCGTTTTTATCCTTGTTTGATAGACTTTATCAATTTGTTTTACAAAATAATTAATAAAATAAAAATGACAAGACGGCATCAATTGATATTTGGCGTAAATACTAACACCCATATTCTAAGTCGTTCCTCCAAAACTTGCTCGTCCTCGACTTAACGAAACCTCATTGAAAACCTCTTCGAAATATTCCTCGAAATCGGTATTCTAAGTCATAACTCCGTAAAGACCTAGAGGAGCCAAAGAGTAAAATATGAATGTATCCATTTCTAAGAACTTTTTGATTCACCCTCGTATAAATCACCCTGTTCGGAATAGCAAGGCAAGGCCCTGGCTTTATAAAACAACGGTCGCATAAAATAAAAAAAAACAAATTAACTTATTAGTTCATCAGTGTTACTTATTTCTCAGTTAATAAACTTTGACGAGTTCGTTAATGCTAGTTTTGGCCATTTAAATATCTAATTAAAATCTATATTTAAAAAAGTTTTAAACAGGCAAAAAGAACAGGTGTAACGATAAAGATATGCAAAATAATGCAAGTTACACATACAAGAATAAGTATCTATAGCAAATCAAGGACGCTGATAACAGATATGATAAAATCAGATCAATATATGATTACAACCACGCCCTTATCAGCAAGGAGATATTTAGAAAGTCGCAGTTTGAGGCAATGCTTTTTTTACATTAAATAGGCTAACTCTTGGCCTTATTCTGAATCAGTCGTTAGATTAAGAAGATGTCTAATATGAAACGAGCTTGCCTTTAAAAAAGCCTATTCAGTCAAGCTTTAAATATACTAGGATTGTGGGCACCCGGGAATACAGACGCAGGCAGGAAATTCCACTCCCTGGCTGTGCGCATAATAAAAGATGAGGAAAAGCGCTTTTTACTCCGACGTGGACGTATGATTATGACAAGACTTTCACATCACGATGGTGGATAATTGTTAGTTAACTATTTAGATGTTTATTTTTGTTAAGTTAGCTAGAACTTTTGAAGCTGGCTCTAAGATATATGATATAATTCTTTAAGCACATCTTAAGTTCTTTCGCGCACTGATTTTTAGTGCTCCATATTTAGTATTCTGTGCAGAAACAGATTTATAAGTAGCTAGGCAACACGTGACCATGGCAACTGAAAGAGCTAGCGCAGACGACGGATAACGGAGGATTTTTTGTCCGCGACACGTCTTTATTGTTTTGTTAACCAAATAAGATTCAACTTAGACCGCGTATATCCGCGAAAAGTACGCGATAGTCCTCGTTATTTATTCAACTTTATGTTTTTAGTAATAAGGTCGTGTCGCGGACAAAAAGTCCTTCAATGTCCGTCGTCTGCGCAGGCCAAAAAGGTGACGAAACGTCGGGAAACCAAAAAAACATAAAAAACCCAAAAATATAGTACCAAATATATATGTTTCGATTATAGTGCACTAAAAATCTGCAAAAGTTAAAATCTTTAATTGTAGCTACCGTCTCGTCAGAAGAAAACTATTACTTAAATCAGGTTATTAATTACCACTTTGTGTTGTCTGTATTTGTGTATAATGATGAGATCGTATATGTACGATGTACGACGGAGACATATACGATCCCCACATTCTCCTCCTCCTGGGGGAGAATGTACTACAAGGAGGCCGCTATACCGCCGTTGCTGGATGGTTTTAATTTATAATAGAATAGGCTATTTGACAATGCGAAAAATAAAGTGTCAATTACTGTTATCAGTATAAAATATGAGTTTAAAAATGGTTTTTTATTAACGTAAGTTGAAAATAATTATAAATTTATTTAAAAATCCGTAAATAAAAATGCATTTTTTAAACGTTTTGTCACGTGACACAAAACGCTCCTGATTCGTCGAGTTTATAATGACGGACGTCACCTGCTTGTAAACCTCCTTTGACTACGTATGTAGATGATATGCAGAATACAGGCAAGTGACGTCACCGAACCCATTGCAGCGCCATATTGTCAAAGTAGCGTTTTGGCGCGCTATTTAAATATTGAATTTTTAATTTGATATTTTTCAGCAAATATGTACAAAAATAAAACTACTTTTACTGGGTTCCTTAAACTCTACTACATAATATAAAATGGATTTTCAAAACCTGTCAAATAGCCTATTAAGAAAGAGAGGCCCGTTCGTCGAGCGTTGATATGGACGGTGGCTTTGACAAATAAAATATTTTAAAATATTGTGAAATACTAATATAATTACTGAGTATAAAAACAGTATTGAGTTAAACATCGTTTTAATTATAAAAGTAGCACGCCCCCGTTACAATCCCATACCTACTACCTACCAAACTATATACTTATAAAATGTTATATGAAAGAATAGATACTTGCATGAATTAATTACAAACACACAAAAACCTTACAATTACAAAAAGTACGCCTAAACTAAACACAACTAAACAGTACACCTAACAAAACTTCAATAAAAAAATTTTTTTTAGGTTCCATACAATAAAAGACGTTTTTTTAACAACTTCACATAAAGCGGTAGCCCTACCTGTAGCGGGCGTAGATGCGTCGGCGCATCGGGATTAAAAAAACAACAATGGTGGCGCCACTTTTTGTGGGCCCACTGATGTAAGTTCTGAACTCAAGTTGTTTTTGTTACGTCATTGTAATGCATCGTCCTTTTTAGAATTATGATGATGTAAAAATAACACCTCTGTTTTGATTATCAGCTTCGTAAACATTGAGGTCCACACAAGTACGTATGTAATCGTACATATACTACCCACGATACAGGCCATATTACTTATATTGTTTTTATTGTTATAGAATCGTTGCATAATTGAAAAATATTGAATATCAAAGTAAATTATCATAATGTACATTTTATCTTGTTTCCATCATACTAACTAACCTATATTATTGGTTAGAAGAATACTTAAGCCTAAAATAGTAGCTTTTTATACTTATGATAATTTTTAAATAGAAAAATATTGGAAAAAACTAACTCGGCCACAAGTGAATTCTGAGATAGGACTTGAACCCACGACCATTGAAAATTCGGTCCAATGCACTGTTTTTTTTTTTACATAAAAGTCACATTCTGTATACCGGTTTCACGTTTATTTTATAGACTTATTTCTCTTTTGTTTTGTAAAGGCAAGTTATCAGAACATGTAATCGATGAAGGAATTTAGGTAACGACCAAGATTATCAGAGCATTATTAGAATTAGATTGCCTAGGATGCCTACAGCAGGCTTAATCTGAATTCCAATGACGATTAAGTAGGAATACTGTTTGATTATATTATGTACACTGATAAATAATTGGCAACTCGCATTTTTTTACCATCATTCATAAAATGATAAAATAATCCATCCTTAATTTTCGATCAAACTTGTTTGAAAATATTTTGCGCCTTACAGAACCGGTTGGTCCATAAACTCCAGCGCAGTTATTTCATGTTGGTATGTTCACTTTATTCCTATCGATTTTATTTCTATTGTGAGAGTGGATCTATCGAATTGGAATAGGAAGATGGATTTATCATGGCTATAATGTAAATTATAATTTTGTTGTTACAATTATATAAAATACTAACGACATCCAGTCGTATTTTTTAGTTTGATCCTACGAGTGACGTTTTTATGTAACTCGTAATAGTTTCTCAAGTACTTCTCTCTATAAGTACATCACACATTCAATCGTTTATATTTAGCGTACGAGTTTAAATACATTATCTAAAAACATCATAGATTAAAATGGTAAGAAACATGTGAAACGGATCTTTGCTTGATTCTTACATTCGTATTCGATTCGTATCACGTCCGCAAACGATCAACATTATTATTAAGAGTTTAAACACAATTTCAAGTCAGCTGACAGCTAAATAATCATCAATCATACAGCAGTAATGGTGCGCAATGGCAGCTATCGAGCCATACAAATGATACAATTAAATCAATTGAGCTAGATCTCGGCAACCTGTGTGAATGGTTGTGACACAATTTCTGTGCCCCGTGAAACCACCTGACAAAGAGCTCAGAAACTTTTACTATACGCATTGGTTTTAACTTTCCCAATTTCTAATGTTTATAGAAAAAAAATATTGACATTGATTTGAAACAAAATGAGGCGTAACAGTGATCCCTGTGGCACTCTTTTTCGCCAGTCGTTATTGCCATTTTGTTTGTCAATTCTATTTATACTCAGATTTATGTCTGTTTAATGTCGTTTTTTTTTTTTTTTTATGAAGTTCGGGGAGACTGTTAGCCTTCATCATACCTGATGTTAAGTTTTGATAAGGCTGAAGGTGGAAGCGAGCCTCTCCCGGAATCCCCAAGCACTGAGGAACTGGCTATCTTATCTTTTAACTGCCGGAACACAACAACGCTGAAAACATTGTTGTTATGGCGTCAGACTTAGATAAGATGGTGGTAGCTAGCCAGGCGGACTTACAACAAGTCCTACCACCAACCGTTCGTTCGTCGTCGTCGTCGTTCTCCAATCAATAAACTTGTCGTTTTCGATTAAGTTGCATTACTATTTAATGACTGAATTTTTAACCGCATCTGTGGTCTAGTGGTACAACCACCGGTATCAGACCCAGGTGCCCCGGGTTCGATTCCCAGCGGGGGTACATATTGTATTCGGTTTGGTTGGTGGTAGGACGTTGTAAGCCCGCCTGGCTAGCTACCACCATCTTATCTAAGCCTGACGCCATAACAACAATGTTTTTAGCATTGTTGTGTTCCGGCAGTTCGAGATAAGATAGCCAGTTCCTCAGTGGTTGAGGATTCCGGGAGAGGCTCGCTTCCATCTTCAGCCTTATCAATACTTAACATCATGTATGATGAAAACTAAGAGTCTCCCCGTCATTCATAAAAAACAAAAAAAAAACATTAAAATTGTGTTAACTGTTTAAAAATTTAGAATAATCCAATCCAAATTCTTAGATTGGATTATTCTTAAATCTTTCTCTCTTAAAAATGTTAACAATACTTTATAAACCGTTGTTCATAGAACGATTCGTTTCGTTTCTAATGTTTTGAAGAAGTCCAAGGACATAGCGAAAGAGAGCAGTGTCTACTATTACCTAATCATCCGAGGTATTGAATGAGTTAACATCGGCCTTATCACACAGTGCATTGTATGCAGATGTGAGGCTGATGGCGAAAGCTCCGAAAAGGAATCGAACCGGCAAGCCTTTCGCCCTGGCCCCACCGCTAACAACGTTTCTCTAATTAGAAGAGTTCTTCAGAGCAATTCCGATCTTGAATCGTACTTTCATTTAGTACACCCACACTTTTAGTATAAAAGGCGTTTGTTACTTAAAAGCAGTATTTAGCGATCGTTAATTTATTTTTATTTGATTTGAGTGCCTTTTAAGAATGCCTTTCAAACATTTCTAAATCTAATTTAAGTGCGCAAAAACTGTCTTCTGTTCTGGTTTGGTATTTGTTTTTCTGAATTTGTAGTATTGCGTTGGTTGTTTTTTGTTTCTCTTTTTGGACATTGAATGTAAACCAATTTCATTCATTGTTTATGATTATAACTCAAAATTGACTTTAAAGAATCAGAAGTAGGTTAGTAAATATTCTTCTTTAATCATGTTAAAATTAAAGAATGAGATCTGTGCATTCACAGACAGCTTTTAGATTTCCAATCAAGGACAAACTCTAGATGCCAAGTGATGAAAGTGCAGTTACTTATATCCGTATTACAAAACTACATCAATTATGCATCACTCTAGATAAATTCTAGTTTACTTGACCCCCTCATATGCGTCTGCGTACGTAACGCTCCTTATATGGGGACAATCAATCTTTACATAATTAAATAAATGGTTCACATCGTTTCGAAAGCAGTTGCCAATACTAATCCAGTGTTTACATAATAGTGTAACTCTATATATAGTCTCTGGTCTGTTGAATACATCAAACTAGTATTCAGTTACGAGATACATCAATGGTATAAAGAGTTCTTAAAGACATTTCAATTTGATAAATTAAATACTTGTAATGCGATGCGACTCTGAGTTCGAGTTAAGAAATAAAGAAATCATCAACACAAGAGAAAGAAAAACACAATACCGCAAACATAGTTCATTATTTTTCTAATACGATTTTGTATGTACCGTACACTTTTACTTTTAATGGGATTGCTGTTGATCCCAGTCAAGCCCAGGGGTTAAGACAGGTAAATGATGGAGCGAGCTAGCCCAGAAGGTGCCTATTCAGCCTTGCTTTGAAGATAGACGGGTTATGACTATGAGTAGATACTTACTTGGAAATACAGACGCAGAGAGTCCACCACCTATTTTCCATTTGACAGGAGACGATAATTATATGGTAGATAATGTTTCTGTTATAAAAAAAAAAAAAGTAATATATAGAGGTTTGTGTGCCGTGTGGTGACGGCCTAAGAATACAAGTGTACCACTCCCTTACATGCCTGGATGTCGTAAGAGTCGACTAAGAGGCTCGACGCATTGAACACCTGTGCGAGAGAAGGAAAACTTGAAACAAATCCTCTACCAACACGTCTTGCCAGCGTGGTAGCAGTAGGCTAATAGCCTCCTATGAACGCCACAACAGGCGTGAGCTAGGAGAGGCCTATGACCAGCAGTGGACGTCCACAGGGTGATGATGTATGTAGAGGTTTGTGTGACTTAAACACAGTAGGTAATTTGAATCGTTTAAGTCACTAGACGAGAAAATATTTAATAAACGAACGAATTAGAAGCACAAAACAAACAACATATAAATTTGACTGTCTAGACAGCGTGTATCATTAAAAATAATTGACTGACAAGGAATAGCTTCCTGCTGAAAGTTTGACATATACAGTTAGTACGCTGCCTTCATTTCAAGATGTTGTGTCATGGTAATTGAATAGCTTCTTATTCACTTTTGTGATGAGATTGTAAGCGGCAGCTTAGAAGATAGTACCTATAGATATTTAACCCCTAATTACTCGTGCTTAAAATGTTACGTAGACTCGCGTGGGGTCCATACGTACCCCATTTTCAAAGCTAAAATAAAAGTACTTTCAATTAGAAATCTAATATTTTTATAAAAAAAATATTAAACATCAACTCAAAAATAAAAATTCGGTAAAAAAATACAGAAACTACGGAACGGAAACTACTTGATGTCATATACTTTACTGTCATAATTATAAGTCTTGAGGAAATGTTTTTTTCTAAGCAATTTATTAGATTACACATAGTTTCATCAAATGGTCCATGCAGGTGAGTTTAATACATTTTGCGCATCTGGGCCTTATTTTCTTATTGCTATATCCAAAACGAAATAAAATTACGTTTTCGGATAAAAAGTAGGATAAGATAGCGAGTTCCTCAGTGGTTGAGGATTCCGGGAGAGGCTCGCTTCCATCTTCAGCCTTATCAATACTTAACATCCAGATGTTAATATAACGACGACGACGTTGGGGACTACGGGGAGACTCTTAGCCTTCATCATACCAGTATGATGAAGGCTAAGAGTCTCCCCGTCGTTAATAAATAAATAAAATAACAATAAAAATATCATACAAATCTTACGTGACAATAAATTACGTAAATACTCGCCTACCTACCTACCTGTACTCGGGTTACGCTCGCAACTGTTTTATGTCGCGGTTAGTGTTTTAGTAAGCTACTAAGCGAGCCGTTAGCTTACCCAAACTTTAAGAAATAATAGACGTTTAAAGTTACGCTGGGGTCCAAACGGACCTCGCGCGAGCAATTAAGGGTTAATATACCAGTCAGTCACTAAGACTGAAAACTGTTATTACTATTTATAACTAGCTTCCACCCGCTGTTTCACCCGCGTTACCCGTTCCCATGGGAATATCGGGATAAAAAGGAATCTATGTTACACTGCGTCCTTTCAATTAACTATGCCAAAAATCAAGTCGATTGGTTGATTAGTTAGGGCGTGAAGGAAGGACAAACAAACACACTTTCGCACATATAATATTAGTTAGAATAAGAGACCGCTGACTCCGTCCGTGAACGGCAGATATTGGTCCTGGGGGCTAATTGTCTAATTTTAAAACCTATCGCAATCCCTTTCAATTCGTTATTTGAAAGATATTTACATACTTCAGGCTGTCACTATTTGACATTTGATAGGGATTGTGATCGTTTTGAAAGTTATTGAATGAACGAAATTGAATTGTCTAAGCAAAGGACACACGAAAATATCTTTCAAATGCATGGAGAAATGTCAAATTAAGTGTCAATTAAAACATCATTCGTTCCGAAAGGGATTGCGTTGCGATTATAAGTTGCACAATACCATAAATCACTATCACAATTACAATACCTTTAAAAGAGATTGTAATAGATTTTGAAATTAGACAATTAGGCCTCTGCCTCGAATCTAGCGGGCAGCGGGGCGGCGGCGGCGCGACTATCGAAAACGGCAGTGCGCGGGTGGTGCTGGGCGAGCGTTTCCACAGTCGCGCCGCCGCCGCCCCGCTGCCCGCTAGATTCGAGACAGAGGCCTTAGGGGATAGATTTGTTGCATAGTCAATTTTATAGAGGGTAAACTACGTTTTGACGACGCCACACATGTAATGAACTTGGTTGTAATCAAACTAAAAGAGAAAACAAAATAAGCAGCTGCATCGAAAAGTCAAAATATCCATCACCAATTCATTATGTGCAATTTAAAATCGTCGTCTCAATTTATGGCTAAAGGTCAAACCAGTTCATTCTGATTGTAAAGGTTGGATCTTGCTCGAGCCGAGGCTGGCCGCAACCAAACAAGGAGACTGGCTGCCTACGAGAAACCATTGGATCTGTCCAATACTATAAGAAGATAACGACACCGCTCACTTGTTTCACAGTTTTGAGAGAATATTTTAAAATAAAGAGTTCTAAATGCTTTAAAAAATAAAAAAGATTTTGATGGTAAAAAATGTTTTGATATCCTGCAGTACTGCAATGACAAACGTACGTTTTTCGTGTACCGCGATAATTATTATTTGATTTCAGACCGGGGTAAATTTAATCGGGGAGAAACTGAATGTGTTTAATGTAAACTGTGTTTCTTGAAGCACGATAATGTACATTACAAAATATTATGATATCAGGGACCAGATAAGACTTTTTTCCTTGTTCCCCGTACATACAAACGTTTCATTTAATATGTATATTAAGTATGTATTTACAAAAAAAAAGTATATAAGTATGTTTATCCGTTATCTAGTATCCATAACACAAGTTCTTCATGAAACTTAACGTGGGGCTAGATAATTGGTGTAATTGTATGCGAATATTTATTTATTTATTTATTTTATAACCAGTACTGAGAGAGGACAAATAATTCCTACTTCAAAACCGAGTTTTGTAAAAGATTTTTTTCTTTCCTCCTACATAACCAACTTCATGGGCTGGTTATGTACGAGGAATGATAATTCCTATTATAATACCCGGTTTTGGAGTAGGAATTTTAAATGCCTTGTACTGAGCCAACGACGGGTCTGGTAATGTACGAGGAAAGAGATTTCCCGCTACATAACCTGTGTACAAAACAAATCATGTACGGGGAACAAGGGGGCTTTTTCAGCAAGTCAGGCTCAGATTAAGAATATAGTTAACTAGTACAACAAAAAAAAAAAAGGGTTGCACTCTGGGAGTGCCGGCAGAAGTGAAAATCGCTTAAACGAAAATAACGATTAAAATCCACTATATCTTGACCGCAACTCATAAAAAGTTGATGAAAATGGAGACCAACTTGATTTGGCAGGTAAATCCATTGAAACTGACCTAGCATCATTAAGAAAGTTGGTAGTAATGAGAGATCTTTAATAATAGTTGTTAGTAACTAATATATAATTTGAAATAGGTCAAATGGTTTTACGAATTTTCGATCAGGGTCACGTGTCCTGAGGTCCTGCCGCGACTTTAACATTTTTTACCCATCCCAAAAATTTAAAACTAATGTGCACAACGCCGCTATAGAAGTTTTCACTTCAATAAAAATCAACAAATAACACAACATCACGCTCGTGGTTTGCTAACATTGTTATCAGCCTATCAGATACGTTATCAGGAGTAATCACTCGCTGCGGGGCACGTGGGTGGGTAACTAACTTCCTTGTGATATTTCGATTACTAAATGTTTTCTCACGACTTTTACAAAAAACATATTTACAGACACGACCATCTAGTCCTCCCAAAACCGAAATGTGTCACCAATTCAGGTATTACACCCACCAATTATTTGCATTTTGGGCTCGCGTGACGTGAGTCATGTCATGGTCATGGCTGAATCTCCTATCTTTTAAAAAGGTAGGCTAGGCACTAGGCCTTGCCCAGTTAGGGCTACCAGATGCCAGGAATTTGGACCCTTCGTCAGGAATACAGGAAAAATTTTAAATTGTCAGGAATTTGTGTCATTGAAAGAGAAAAAAATATGTTATTAAAGTTAATACGTTTATAGAGCATTATGGTTACAAAAAATAAAATTATAAATTCTTAGCACTCAATATAAGCAAGTATTTTATTTTAATTTGTTTAATTATGTAGTCACGTAATTTTCTTTTATATGTCACAATGTATAAGTATTATTACCTGAAATAAAATTATTTTATTTTATTTATTTTATTACACAAAATGTCAGGAAATTTACTGAAAATCAGGCATTTTGTCACGAAAACTAATTTTCGGATCTGGTAACTCTATGCCCAGTGGAGTCTTTGACAGTAGTGGGTGGGTGTATGTAGGTACCCTCCTCATTAGCCTTTTTTTAATGTAAAAAATGGAACCCTAATAGATTCGTCACGTCTGTCTGTCTGTCCGTCCGTATGTCACAGCTCACAGACACTTTATTTCGAAACTATTAAGATTACACAGTTGAAACTTGGTAGGCAGATGTATTCTGTAAACCGCTTTACGACTTTTACACAAAATAAAAAAAACAAAGATTAAGGGGGGCTCCCCATACATAGAACTGAAACTGTTTTTTTTTTCATCGAACCTGCGGAAATACATGCGGGGTATATTTTAGGTATGATATTAAAATAGACATTGAGATTTCTAAAACATTTTTTTCTCAAAGTCAACCGTTCGAAAGATGGACACTACCAAAACGATAAAAGGTGTGTCCCGTCCCCTAACTTTTAAAATAAGAAAGTGCCAAAAAAATATGCTGTAGATCTTAATAAAAGCTTTAACGAAAATTGGTTTGAACGAAATCAAAATATAGTTAGCAGTTTTAGAGATATAGCACATCTTCCGTAACCGCAAATATAACTTTGTTATTTATATAAACACTATGAAAAGCAAAGTTATTTTTGCAGACGAATAATGTTAGTGGTATTTTGACTACGCAACCCTAGGTATACTGGGCGTGCCCCGACACGCACTTGGCCGATTTTTTTGTCCGTCTGTCCGTCCGTCCGTCTCCGTTGATCTCGGAAACGCGTGGAGTTTCTAGAGTCTGGTTGGAGCTGTAAAAATATCAATCAGTTTTTGATAGAATCAGGCGTTACTTGGCGGAAATCCATATCTTAGTAGAAAACGAAAAATATGTCGCGTAATTCCGCAAGAAAAATGCAGATGCAGCCCAGTGCACCTTCACCGACTACTCTACACGTGTTTCGCCCACACACGGAGCATCCTCAGGAGTTGTTAGACCGTGCAATACCAGCACCGAGTGAGTAAAATGGCCCCAAACAGCCGTTTTTTTTATATTTATTTTTTTATGAATCCCTATCACTGTTTGTTTGTCTAGAAATACGCAGATCAATCAGTTTTTAAATAAAAAAAGTTAGGACCTTTAATAACGCAAAAAAACGTACTTATATGAAAAGCACAAGTAATATTAAAAGCAGCGTTTTCCCGCGGTTGTGCCCGGTCACCAACCCGCGAGAGCGTGTGAACAGAGGTCGCTACCATCGCCCTACCTCCGATTTACCTCTTACCTCACGATCCGATACAATCATTCTTAAACCGTTACTATGAGAGGGAATTGTATAATTTTTGCTATTGTTCTCTAAATAATAGTATTAGTTTGGGTTTAACAGAATAGTTGTTTTATACGAAATTAGGGACATTCATAAAAGGGAAGCTGATATAGATCGAATAAAATCAAATTGTTTTATTGCACTCATGTGGTATACATAGATGACATTACAAAAACAGAACCAAACATGAAACATGATACCCTGTTAACCCTAAAAATAAATAATAAGAATATTTAAAAAATAACAAGAGTATTAACTAAAATATTGATCTTCTTCTCGTGGCTCTCCACTACTGGAGGTTCGCCGTATTAATCAGCTCAGCGAATTTAATCCTGTCTTGCGCCAAGCGGAAAAGCTGTTCAACGCAGGCAATCTCCGTCCACTCCCGGATGTTTCGTAGCCAAGTCCTACTTTTACCATTATTATGAGCTGGAGTAATTACTATCTCGTGTCTTAACTCATAACTGAGGTACCCAACTTTTCTGCGTTTGATGGTTCGCAACAGTTCGCGGGTCTTCCCGACGCGTTGTAGGACCTTCTCATTCGAGACTTTCCGTGTCCAGCTAATGCGTAGCATTCTACGGTAGCACCACATTTCAAAAGCTTCGAGACGCTTCTGGGTGACAACTTTCAGAGTCCAAGCCTCGCTACCGTACTACACCACTGGCCACACATAATAATGGAGTATCCTCACTCTGAGCTTTGTACAAAGTTAACGGCTACATAAAACTCCATTTTCTTTATAAAACGAGTCACGGGTTGTTCTTACTCTGGCGTTAATAAGTTTGTCCAGTTCCTTGTATTTTGTGGGATTATTTTTGTGCCTTCTGCGTTCCTCCATCAACTGAAGAATCTCAGTGGTCATCCATTGCTGTTTCATTATCTGACAGTTTGGAAGAAGAAAATCCGTACAAATGTTGTTGACTGTACTTTTGAGTGAGGAACATGTGTTGCTTGGTATTTTTGGGTTAGTCAGCTGATTCTCCGCCCATTTACTTATGGCATTTGAAACCTGTGATCTAATGCCGTGCCGTGTGGTGATGGCCTAAGAATACAAGTGTCACCACTCCCTTACATGCCTAGGATGTCGTAAGAATCGACTAAGAGGCTCGACGCATGAAAACCTATGCGAGAGAAAGAAAACTTGAAACATACCCTCTACCAACCCGTCTGGCCACCGCGGCAGCAGTAGGCTAATAGCCTCCCATGAACGCCACAATAGGCGTGAGCTAGGAGAGGCGTATGTCCAGCAGTCCAGCATTCTTCAAATCCATTCTCTTATTTGTCCTGACTTTACAAAGGCGCTTGAATGTGCACAGCAACGTTCACTATGGAATTGTGATCTGATTTTATGTCAGCTCCAGGATACTTTAAAGTTTTATTTACTGATTTACGGAATCTTGAGTTTACCATAATGTAATCAATTTGGTTGCGGACAATATGATTGGCCGTATGTTGTGATGATGTCCAGGTATACATACGTCTCGGGGGCAACTTAAAAAGTATGACTAGTTCTCTTTCCTGACAAAATTCGATGAAAGTGTCTCCTTGTTCGTTCCTAGTACCCAACCAATTTTAATACTAAAATATTAATAATTGACATTCAAATATTGGAAATAATAACATCTAAAACGTTCATTGTACCTAACAGTTATTTAACTTAAAAAGTAAGTAAGTACAAACTTTTGAATGTTGAATAGAATATTGTATCAATTAAATTTTCCCGTTTTGAAAGTGCAATATATATTTTCCAGTTATTCCATCATAAGTATTCTAAAGGGTGAGTTCCCAATTCGTATGACTTTCCAAAAGATGCCTGTGACGCCAGGCGTTAATTTGCGTGATAGTACGTGAGTAGATAGCTACGTTATTTATTTATGATAGATATTTATTATTATTATCTATAGAATAGAATAGAATAGAATAGAATAATCATTTATTTGCATTTGATAGCTCACACGCTGGGTGGGGGTACGGGAGGGGCGTGGGATGGAGTGCGTGGCCTATATGTTTGTATAGGCCGTGTACTCCAGGTGAGTCCAACATTTGGAATCGCCCCTGCACCTGGGGGCCAGGGATGCGTAAAAGCATTTTTCCTAGTATAAAAAAAAGGGTATAGGTATAGGATGGTTAATTCCTCCAAGCCTATAGGTAATAGGGCCTATAGGTAATCTATAATAAGATTGTATGCCAATAATTAACAGAACACATCAATCAAATTAAAAAATAAAATCGTATTTAACTTTACTCCACAAACTTAGATTGCGGTAAACTCTGATAAAGCTCTTTAATTACCCCAATTTGTGAACATGAATCATAAAGTTAAACTCATTGTGGAAAGTCAGAAACACGAGAATAGGCAATTCATTTTAGCAAGTTTTCAAAAGTGCATGCAGGCATAAACAAATAAACAAACATTTTCATTAAACTATCTACTTTAGTTTTGTGGTTTACACTTTACAGCCATTGTTTGAGTAGAATGGTAGATATTTAATGACCACTTTATACCACATAAGAACCAAACAGGAGAAATCATAAAGGTAGATTCATACCTTCGACTAGCAAGAGCACTGCGTTTGATCATATTTTCGAGTAGTAGTTCGCGTGCATGTTACAATTTAACAGAGTAAGCAACATGCTTGAATAACGCGGTCTAAGGATTCGTTTTCTTGGAAATATCCGTAGCACCGATGGCTACGAATATTGTCATGTCACCGTCACCAAACATTTATTTGGCGCCCAGTGTAGTATGCTCTGTAATGTTGTTCGTACCTGATCGTGGACTGTGAAGGCACCTTAATGAAAGTGGTATGTGACATCCGTTCCAGAAAACTTTCAGAAAGCTAAGAGAGTAATATGACGAAAGATTAGGACACATACAGACATGTAAAGAAAACGGTGTATCTTAAATATTATATTTTTACGTAAACATCTTTAACTAAGTAATGCCAAAGTAAGGTTTTAGATCTGTAAGGGATCGATGCTACAATTAACATAAATTTAAAATTATAAAATCCCCAACACAAAAAAATACTCCTAAAAAGTTAAAAATAATATTGATTTTCTCTAATTACTTATT
The DNA here is from genome assembly GCA_910589605.1 of Chrysoteuchia culmella. Lineage (NCBI taxonomy): Eukaryota > Metazoa > Arthropoda > Insecta > Lepidoptera > Crambidae > Chrysoteuchia > Chrysoteuchia culmella. Next base: position 1,221,973 of record OU342657.1, read on the forward strand.
TATTATGTAATTAGAGTAAATAAATATTATTTTTAACTTTTTAGGAGTAAGTACCTATATTTTGTGTTGGGGGTTTTTTAAATTTTAAATTTAAATGCAATGCGCAGATGTATGTTACACAGATCTCTCGGAGGTTATGCTTAACAAGTTGGAGCGTCTGCTGAATATGTGTATCCGGTTTATCTTCAATCTTCGCAAATATGACCACGTGTCGCACTTTCGTTCCAAACTTAATTGGCTCCCAATTCGCCGGCGCAGGAACTTACATACTCTTACTCTTCTCTATTCCATCTTCTCCTCACTATCTAAAAGAATACTTTCACTATCGTTCCTCTTCCACTCAATGCACCTTACGCTCTTACTTTAATCTCACTCTTGATATTCCTTCCCATACCACTGATTTCCACTCCTATTCCTTCTCTGTGCATGCTGTTCGCCTATGGAACTCCCTTCCAGAAGGTATTAGAAAAGCTCGCTCATTGAAATCTTTTAGCGATCAAATCTTTTTAATTACTTTATTTTTAAGATCAAATTTACCGATGATAGGACATATATGGAAGGTAGTCAGATCCCCTCATCAACTATTAAAGAGCTGATGATTTTCAAACGGCTGATCAGGTCATCGTTACCTTACCATATACTTTCAATATCAATGAAGTAACACGGTACCAAATTTCGAATCGATCGAACATAAGGAAGTTAGTCAGACACCCTCATCAACTAGAAAAAAGCTGATGATATTCAAACGGCTGAACAGATTCTCATGAAACATAGCTAAGAACACTCGGTATAATATTATCTATGACACAAAAAAAACTAAATGAAAATCGGTTCTGGGAGCTACGATACCACAGACAGATAAACAAACAGACACGTTAAACTTATAACACCCCTCGCTTTTTGCGTCGAGGGTTAAAAATTAGTTTTGTATGATTAAATAACTTGAACAAACACTGTTTTTCCCCTCTGCAATATGAAATTCAATAATAATGTTGTACCGCGAAAATGAAGAACTAATGAAAATTGTGATTCGAAACACATAATTCAACATAAGTAACAACGGTTTAGATTTTTTAAGTCTATTTTGTTCGTTATTTAAATCTGTGTTCGGCTGAGTGATGGAAATAAAGTAACTAGGTACGTTAAACACATTTTTGTTATTTAATTGTTTTACCCGTAATTGTTTTAATTAAAATGACGCTTTTGACGTGGTGTGGTCAGTACAGCTGATGCCGGCCGGTGACCTCCGCAAACTGGTACCGGCCCTGTGGATCGGAGTGCAGAGACGATGGTAAAAGAGTGGATTTTTATTTTAGTTAATTAATTATATATTATTTACATACATAATACCCTCACGCTTACGCTATATCACAACAGAACCATCATAGTCATACACCGAACGCGACGCCACATTTGACCTAGGCTGGGTCCAAGTTGTCTGGAAACCACTCCTGTTTAATTTCTGCTTCAGTGACAAGTTGCCAGACTAAGTTACTGATTATGCTGTCTAATGATGTGCTGTTATTTTACTATCTGCCTGTACTCTGATAAGCTTTTAGTGTCCCAAGTGTAAACCGCGCAAATGTCATCGACATCGGCTTCATTTGACAGATGGATGTGACATTTGCTCTTAGTATTTGGTAAGTTTTCATTTGTGTCAAAAAAAGCAGCAATGTGTTACATCCATCTGTCAAATGAAGCCGATTTCGATGCCGACGCCATTTGCACGGTACGGCTGTATGCTATGTTTTTTTCGCTACTAGCTACCTAGTCTAGCACAAGAACATTAAATAACCTTTATGAGAAAAAAATACTGCAGTTGATTCTACCTGCCATGAGCAGGTATTCTTACCTATGATGGTGGGATTCGGTATCAAACAAAATTCCCACACTTTTTTTCTAAGATAAAACGCCAAACATACCGATAAATTAGATTTTCTTTCACAAGTTCCACTTTAGGTACTTGATAGATATATGCACAAAAATTCCGTTAAAATTTTAAATTAAATTGACATCAAGTATCGACTGTTAACTCGTGGTTCTATTGTTATTAATTATAGTGTTAATTTAAAAAATCGAATCCAAATGTTTTACTGTAAATAAATGATTGCATTTAATCTGAATCATGTAAAAACTATCAATTCAATACCAATGAGTCAACGGATATGATCGCATCGGACCTATCCTTCTTTTGGATAATTCTACATATATTATATATTTGTATCACAGCACTACGCATCGACCGTAGGGTGGCCAAAACAGGTTCCCGAGGGCCAATAAAACAGCCATCGTTTACGGTCGCCTCCGCCATTGCAAATTACAAGCATTTGCATTCCATATATTTTTAGAAATTACATTTAGCTGTGTAACTGTGTTTGACACGCATGAAGCATTTTGGTTGACAAATGCTACGTAAACTAATGTAAGTTTGGTATGGTATGGTATCTAGTAGGTATGTAATATAGTACTTACCTTTTTTTTTTGTTTAGGAGAAATGCTTTTACGTATCCTTCGCCCCTACGGCTACGTGCAGGGAAATGTTGGACTCACCTGCAGTACGCGGCCCAAAAAAAGCATAGTGTATATATATAAAAAAAAAAAAAAAAATTAAGCAACAACACTTTGCCATTAATTAAATGGTGATTGGAGCCAAAATTTAAGCGAATATAGCCTGTGTTTGGGGGCTCCGCTCGTCCTTAACTAATTATTTTAGTAACAAGTATAGTACTTACCTACTTCAAGGACTTTTAACTAAATAATTAAAAATTGTTGTTTTAATAAACATTTTTTTTAACGTTACATCAACATTAGGCAAGCTAATAAAGCTAATGACAATCAATTATAATAATATCTACGAGAGCCATACAAAAAATCACTGTTTTCAAAATGTCAAGAAGATGTGTAAAAATGAATGATAGCATTACAAATTTGATAGTGTTGACTTGGAAAATAGTTTGCTAAGGTGACACATATTTGACATTCAATAACATTACAAGAAGGATCTGTATCTGATTTACATTCAAAAGGCATTAACTGACTCCTTCTTTGTGCAAATAACTGTTACTATCAAATATGGTAGTTAATGGGTTTGACCAAGAACTAATTGGGATACCGGGACACCCTTTTTTCCTACAAAGGAGAGAGAGAGGGAGAGAGAGTTTTTTTTATTTAGAAACCACAATGCATACAACACAGATATTATGACAAGACAATATAATAATCAAACAAGAAAATATTTTTACATAATAACAAAAAAAGTATATAGGTATGGCATTTGGGTCAATAGGATTCCTGTCTGCATGTGTTGCTATGACACTAGATGTGTCACGGCGACGGAGAGGCAAAGATGCGGGAGCGGGAGCGGATACCTACGTATCTATAAGAAAATATCCTATTTAGCCGCAATTTCTTACAATAATTGTAAGAAATCGCGGCTAAATAGGATATTTTCTTGTGTCATTGATATCCATTAAGTTTAATCTACATAAAAAACAAAAGATGGTTGCTACTTTTGCTGTTAGGTATGAAAAACTAACCGGCTTTTCCGCCTTTGTGGTCTAGTGGTACAATAACCACCGGGTATCAGACCCAGGGGTGCCGGGTTCGATTCCCAGCGGGGGTACATATTGTATTCGGTTTGGTTGGTGGTAGGACTTGTTGTAAGTCCGCCTGGCTAGCTGCTACCACCATCTTATCTAAGTCTGACGCCATAACAACAATGTTTTCTGCAGTGTTGTGTTCCGGCAGTTAAAGATAAGATAGCCAGTTCCTCCGTGATTGAGGATTCCGGGAGAGGCTGGCTTCCATCTTCTTCAGCCTTATCAATACTTAACATCAGGTATGATGAAGACTAAGAGTACCCCGTAAGTACCCAGTAATCGAACAAAACTAGGAGAAAAACTAGCACGAATGGTGTTCTCAGCATCAGGTGACATAGTAAGGTCAAGTGTGTTTGTTTGCAGTATTGTATGTAATGTAAATAGTGGCAAAAACACTAAATATTACTATAGTCGCATCTAGGTTTGTTTTGTTCTCAGAATCTAAGGTTTAGTAACGATTCTCTTTAAAAAAAAACACCACCGTTTCACCAGGGGTTCTAAAAAGGGCGCTAACGCAATATTGCGAAGTGAATTCCCACAAATAATCACTGTAGCGTTAATTAATCAGATAATAGAAGAAGTACGGTGATAGAAGTGGGCTGTAGGCGCGAATTGCAAAACCGCATTCCTGTCATGCGCCTAATTGTCTGGGTCGCGTAGTATGATGGCCCATCGGCCCATTATTATTTGGAGGGGGACACCAGCAAGACCGGCCCATAGACTCTAGCTAGGTCTAAATCTATGGCCAGCCCTACAGTAGTAACTACGAGTTCTACTAAGTAGTATCGTCTCAGCCATATAACACCCACTGCTGACAATAACATAATCGCCACGCTTGGCAGGCGGGTTGGCGATCGCAGTATGGCCAAGTTTGTAGGAGACGCTGCTGCCCGTCTCCTGAAGGCTGAGTCCCTTAGTCGCCTTTTACGACATCCACGGGATGAGAGGGAGTAGTGCTATTCTAAGCCGACACTACACAGCTAAGTAGTATAGGCTTTACCATTTCCACTAAGAAACCGCTGTTATGTCGAAGTCTATAAGAACTTGTTTGAAACAGAGCCCAAGGGCCTTGCGAAGTTTCGAGTTTCGAATCACTTTCGGATCGTTCTTCATACTTTTTGCGCAATAAAAGTTATTTTAACTTCTAATTTTATTAAGCAAAGTACTTTTAGTAGTACTTAATAAAAACGATCCCAAATTTTACGAACGGACATAGTTTCGATTCGAGGGCACATGAGGTTTTGTGTGTACAGTGTGTATGTAAGTAGGTACTACTGTTTATTTTTGACATTTCGATGTAGGTAGGTATATTAAAACAACTATTGGGGTTGCGGCTGCTTTAGTCCGTCAATTTATCAATAGAATTCCTGTTTGGTAACTTTAAGTTCCTCATTTAAGTACTTGCAGCGTTAAGAACATAATAAATAATAGTAACGTACCTATAGTACCGGTGAACGGCAAAGCCCTATCTGCTGTTGACTGTATTGTGTTTACGAAGTAACTACCTATTATTAATCTGTGACTGTTTACTTACTGCCGCGTAAGTAGTGTAGGTGGCTCTTCTTTCCATTAGTTGACATCGAGTATCGAGTTCATATTTTTTTCATGGAAAGAACTTATAATTCGGAACTCGAATACGAATTTTCAAAGCGAGGAAACAAATACGACGCGAGAAATAAATTTCTAAAAATTAAGTTTTTTTAGGTTACAAATGTCAATTTTAACATCATTTAGACCCTGTGTTGTCATTTTTCAACATAAAAACGTGTTTGACGTCAGCCCGCTAGGTTGGTAGCACTGCTAAATTGTCGCAAATAGCTCTAATCCAATGCCGTAATGCCAGTAATAAAAATATGTTCAGACCGCCATTTTGTGAGTTTTGCCATCAGAATAAGTGACAGAACCGAATTAGTCAACCCCGACTCGCTGTGGTACTAGTCTGCCCTACCCCAAGAGTGTTTTATGAGCCCGGAGGCGCGGAGGGAGAGCAGCTCCCACCCGCTGTAGTGTAACGCAGGCATCATGCTCACCGGAGCGGCTGAGGCTGGTCGCCGAAGGCGACCAATAAGCCGAAGCTGCGGAGAGGAGCATGTAATGCCTGCATTACACTACGTAAGGGTGGAGGAGCTGTACTTCCCGCAGCGCCGGAGACGCTTAGAACCTATAGTTGTGACATATTAATTTTATAAAATGTAGTATGTACGGTCGCCAGCACGTCGGGTTACTACAAAATGTCAAAATTTATTAATTTAAACTGAAACTGTTGGACATAAGGTTGAATTTAATTTAAAGAAATTTGACAGTTTGTAGTAACCTGACGTGCTGCCGACTGTACTTAAAAGCTTCACTCGCTGATAATATGATTTTTAAGCGCGAAATTTCCGCGCTCCCACATTTTAGACGGGCGGGGGTGTATCTCATTTGGGGGGGAAGGGGGGGGGTACACCAACAGGGGAGGGCAGCTATCCCCCTCCCTCAAATTCGAGGTCAACTAATGGATATAAGAAACTTTCTTAGCAAAAAACGATTTTCAAGGCAAAATTTAAAATTCTATAAAAAAAAAAGTATAAACGTCCGCGCCTCCAGATTTTTAGGGGGAGGTAAGGAGCCCCCCCTCCACCCCCCCCCCCCCTTCCCCTACCCCGAAATTCGATGTCAACTAATGGAATTTAGAACCTATTTTTTTATTATCATTCTCAGTTAGAGAAGATTAAAATCTTTCCGTTACTTACTTGATATTATGTCACATAACGATTATAAAATTGTATGTAAGTACTTGGTTAGTACCTACCTATCTATTTTACTATGTAACATGTATGATTTAAAAATAATAATATAAAAGCCGTTACACATTTGAAAACAACCTATCAGTTCTATCAATATACTGAAAGTACTTATCGCTTATTTCGCAAAACGTAAAGATGACACCATAACCCAATTGTTTTCCGTTTACCATGAAACTTCTAAAACCATAGCAAAACGCTACTCACCGAATAACCCGATAGAATCAACGGCAATCCGACACGACTTAAGTTCCGTTAAATACAAGTTTTACAAGCGATTTTAGTTCAAAACCACTCAAAACTCTATGATATGGACACAGAACTATGTACACACTCTTTAGACGCACTTATCACTTTGTTTTACACTGACACTAGTAATTTTTTGGTATTTATTTGCAAGGAATGCGATTGATTGTCGTAACAAGTGTTGGGATTAACCGCAAGACGCGACACAACCAACCGCAATGACGTCTTGAGTGATACTAGCGCTCTCGGGCGATAGCGGTCGGCGGGAGAAACGCAGCGCGCGCGGCGACGGAAACGAAGTGCGGCCGTGACGTGAAATAATAATGTGAAATGTAATCAATATTACTCTTTTTGATTACCTAGTTTTGTTTTAGTAATAAAAGTGTACTAGAAAATTTGCTAAAAATGCAATTTAATATCCAAATTACCTATCACGCAGTACATCATCGATTGATTAGATAAAAGCACTTAAGCACAATACGCGCATTACCAAACTTTTGAATACTTCACCAGTGATAGTTAGATAGTCCTCCTATTTCTATTTTGGTTGTTATTTGAAAATCATTGTGTCTTTGACGTTGGGTTTTATAGGAAAAACGTAACTAAAATCTTTCGTTAGCAATCAAGTGATCGATTTTTCATAAAGTTTTTGCTAAATTGAATCGAGAAACGAAATTCTAGCACCATTTGGAGCTTCAAGCTTTCCCTAGTCAAACCCTCTAAAGGCATAGTATAATATGTCATAAAATAACAATAAAAATAGGATCAACACACCTTGAATGTTTATCGATTATATTTATAAAAAATGCGTCGATACCACATGTCAGCCAGCTGCAAGTTTTTCTAATATGGTGTTCGGAATGCTGCGCTGCACTGCGCCCGCGCATGCAATGCAGTATGAGTATAGCGGCCGTTGTGCCAGTACCTACTTGTTATTTTACCTGTTCTTCCGGCTATGAACAGCTGTAAAACAGCTGACGGCTATTTTTGCCAGTCATATTTTAATGAATACCTTTGTCTCTTTTTTGGAAATGCCACTGTTCCATCAATGTTATTGACTGCAAGCAATTTTAAGGCCGAATCTTACACTTAGTTGTCAATTGATGAAAAGAAGATATAGGTACTTACTCTCGAAATGTTTTGACTTTTAGATAACTCGTCAACTCAATGGCAAATAGTAATTCACGAAATTTTGCTATTTCTAATATCATTTTAATAACAAACCTATTCTACCAAAAGATTTAAAACCTTGACCGAAGTTCGAACTTCGGACCAAAGTTACAACCGCATTATAATCTTTATTCACAAACAGCAAAGGCTTGGCCATTGCAAAGGCTTGTGATTAGTCTCGGTCAATTATGGGGCGCCATAACAAATGGTAGGATTTCCTGCCTTTTGTGGTCATAAGTGAGTCAAGGTTTCTGAATTCCGTGAAGCTGACAGCCTTAATCGCCGCAGCAGCCTGGGCTTGGTGACAGTGACTCATGATTATCTATCCATCATACTCAAACTAGCAGCCGCCCGCGGTTTCACCCGCGTGGATATATCACCCAGGCTATCATTTATATGTGAGTTCACTACTGTTCCACGTCCACGCCTCAGGAGACCTAAGAGCTGGTGCCTATCTAGCCCAGAGGCTGAGTCTTTGTATTCAGCGGGGCAACAGCGCCAGTGTTCTCGGTACTATGCCACACGGCTGTGAGTTGGACGGCGTTTTTTGTCATAGTATAAGATTATACAATATATAATATAATATATAACGGTTTTTTGTTTCTCTACTAATCTATATGAAACTAGGAAACTCCAAATTAGCCCAGCTTGGAAGTCAGCTTTTGCGTGAAAGATTAACAAATATCTTTCCATCCATCCAAACATCCACACAAAGGTTTGTTTTTTTTGTATGGAGGCTGGCTCCGTCCGAATCCGTAGTATGAGACGCCATTTTGATTTTTTCTCAAAATGACGTCGCACAATAATACCTATTTAAATTAACACAGAGGGGACACAGAGGAACAAAAAAAATATGATAAGTATACAATGCCCTAAAGTTTCACGTTAGCCAATAACTAGAGTTCAAAAAGAATAATGCCAACTCAAAGTATCACCTTTGTATCTTTAACGCCAATTATATCACTAACCTGACACTTTACGGCGTCTTTACGTTCCCTATCCATCCAAAAATGTTCAATATGGCGGACGGAAGGTTCAAACCCCTTTCTCATTTATAATAATATTGGTTTGATTATTAGGTTGGGTCTGCCTCAAAATAATTGTATCGTTAAGTACTTACATTACATGTAATATAGCAATACGCACATTTTTCGTTACGCACATGTAAAAACAAAACTTAACGTTCATGATAGCAATTTTTTTTTTTTTTTTTGACATGTTGAATATTAATTTGTTTATTTATTGTTCTAAGTTCTAAGTAATTTTAATTTCGTTTCATATTATTTATTTCTATTAATAATTGAATATATAATAATTAATAATGCATGACGACTGAATTGCTTGCATATCGCTAGAGCGGTAAAACATGTATGAACTCTATAATTATCGTCAAGATCTAAAATTGTACCATGTTTTCTGCAAATAAACAATTTCTATTCTATAAAGGCTATGTTCACAAGTTCACAATAATGGTTTTTTTAATATAAATCCCCTTATAACTTTTTAGTTTTGCATTTTACAATGCTATTTTTATATGATAAATATTAAACAAGAAAATATACTAGAAAAAAGCAACTAGTCTCATGCGACATGAGACTAGTTGCTTTTTTCTAGTATATTTTCTTGTTTAATATTTATCATAAATCCCCTTGTTTATTTACTGAACTAAAATTAAATTATGACATTCCTTATCTGTTTTCGGACATTCCGGACAACATTGTGACAAACTTGTCTTCAGTTTATACTTTCGTATAACTTCTTTACTTGTGATTCTTTTTAGGAATCATTTTGGCCCTATTTTAGGTGGTATTGAAGGTACCATTGTACTCCTATTGTAACGAGTTACTCAGTACGCTTAGGTGTAATACTTTTCTATTAACTTTCTCTTCCTCTTTTTCATTTACTTTCCGTTTATTTTCTTCAATGAATTTATTTGTTTTTGTCAATGGGGTCGAATTTGAGGGTTCTTCACAAGTATTATTAGAATCTCAGTTATTTCTTTAATTTTAAGTTTTTGTCTATAAACTTGTTTCTTAAGGTTTTTATTTTCTTTGGTTATTCTTTCTTTGTTATTTTTCCGACGTATTATTTTGCTCTCTAATTCAACAACTTTTTTATCTTTGCCATTTTTTATAATATTCTTTGAAACGGAGTTGGTACTGCTGTGTGCATAATCCGCAATGTTATTTTCATTAATACTTCTTTCAGCGTCCTTCTTCTTCTTCCTTCTTCCTTCATTTGCTATCTGCCACTGTTGTCTTCGCTTATTTTTTTCATCTTTTGATACTTCAGTTATAGGTTTTCTTCTCTTCATGCGTTCCCTTGTCTGTTCCTTTATTTTTTGAAGTTTTTCAGGATTCATTTTTAACTTCTCCCGGAACATCTTTTGTCGCTCTGCATTTGTCATTGGCATTCTAGACATAGACATAAGATATATAAAATTAGAATATATTTTCCTATGTAGGTCCTAATATCTAATTTTAGGTCAATATACTGAGTAATTTTTAATTACTAGCGAATACTTCAATTTACTAAATTAATAGTAACTCTGTATACTATGTGGTACATATACCCACCTTTTAAACTGAGGTCCCGGGTTCGATCCCCAGACAACACAAATATTTGAGTGTATGAACATCGCTATCTGGGTGTTTAATACGTATATAATATGTATGTCTATCCGTTATCTACTTTCCATAACTTCTTATGAAAGGATCATTTAGTGTGATTGTATGAAATTATTTAAATTTTTATTATTATAGTTAGGAATTATTCCACTTTTCCCCACCAAGCCGCAACTCTGGTGGGGCGAAATGGGATTGCCTTAAATTTGGCGTGGAATTTGCCTTGAAAACCCCCAGTAATGGGGCAGTTTTCAACATAAAAATGACTCGGTTCTTTGTAGTACAGCCATCTTGAAGAAAGAATGCGGCGCATTTTTTCGTAATTATTCCACAAATCATTATATTTCAGTTAAGTAAGTAATTAATGCCATAATATATCAATCTCGAACAACGGAACTTAGCTATTAATGAGGTGAACATATTTCTAAAATCTGTAGGTATATATAAAGTACTTTTGAGGAAGTATGGGTTGTTTAAGAAACATTATTTCTGTAAAATGGCTGAAGTAGTGACATGCACGTAACAACATGCACGTAACAGGAGGAAGAAGTAAACGCACTTTGTGAATACACCTTTACTCACTCGTTACGTGCATGTTTGTTACGTGCTTGTAAAATAACCTAGAAATTCTCTTGGAGCTCAAACGATAAGTAAGTAGGTATATTGGTTTAGAAGGTTACTTTATGGATATTTTTGTTACTATCGCAAATACTAAAACACAACTAAAACTACTTACTTTTATCCGGTATATCGATCCGTTAGTTCATGTAAATTATAAATAACACGGAACGGACAACAACTCGCTTTGCGGACGCGGACGGCAATATGGCGCATATCATGTCATGCATGCAATGCCTTATAGAATGTTGCCAGAGCAAATAAATCAATAGGGTTGGTAGTATTTGTCATTTTTAATGTACGAAATGAATACCTAAGTAGATTATTCACGACCGTTACGTGTAGGTAAAATCGAATACAAAGTTAAATGGTAAAAATTCAACATAGATAAAATTTAAAAACAATTTTTATACAATTTAAAAACAAGAGATGATGCAGAAGATGTGTAGGTTAGGTAAGTTAGTGTTTTAAGAAATTATTTAGGACGAGTTCCATTACCCGTCTGATAAGTTCTACAGGGTTTTAAAAGACCCATACCGAGGCCGTAATAGTATAATAGCCATAATAGTGTACATCAAACTAAATATGTGAAAAAATTACTGGGAAACGACTTTAATTAGTCGTTTAAAAAAAAATGGGTCTTATTGATACACGCAAAAAAACTGATGCAACAATGAGTGCGTGTGTCTAGAGCACAGAACAGAAAAACTGTTTTTTCTGTTCTGTGGTCTAGAGAGTACGAGTAGACGGCCGGGATCCAGTTTCTTTGATTGGTTTTGATATTTATTGCGTTTTTGTAACTTAAAACGATAATCTTTAAAAATAAATATTGACTTTGATCCTTAATAACTCCTAAACTATCAGGTTCCCGGATTTGGCCCCATACAAGAAAATGATAGTATCGATGGGGACAATACGTGGTTTTCGTCTTCGTTATGAGTCTTTTAATACCCTGTATGTATGTAGCTTATCTGGCAGATGATTTGACAATGATAAAGGACAGGAAGGCAATCTGGTCCAAAAAAAAAAAAGTGAGCGGCCAGACCCGAGATTAATTTCAATAGATAGTTCCTTTTAAGGCCTAAAATAAATTATAAGGACTTAACCCTGTCACCGCATGAACTGAGTAGCTATTTCGAGTTAAAAATTCTGGACAAATAAAAGTGAGCGGCCAGACCCAAGATTATTTCCAATAGGTAGTTAATACTTAGACCTAAAAAAATATATATGGACCTAACCCTGTCACCACATGAACTGAGTAGCTATTTCAAGTTAAAAAATCTAGACAAAAAAAAAGTGAGCGGCTAGACTCGAGATTATTTTCAATAGGTAGTTTCTATTAAGGCCTAAAAAAATTATATGGACTTAACCCTGTCATCGCATGAACTGAGTAGCTATTTCAAGTTAAAAAATCTAGACAAAAAAAAGAGCGGCCAGATCCAAGATCATTTCCAATAGGTAGTTAATACTAAGGCCTAAAAAAAATATATGGACCTAACCCTGTCACCACATGAACTGAGTAGCTATTTCAAGTTAAAAAATCTGGACGAAAAAAAAAGTGAGCGGCCAGACCCAAGATTATTTACAATAGGTAGTTAATACTAAGGCCTAAAAAATATATATGGACCTAACCCTGTTACCACATAAACTAAGTAGTTATTTCAAGTTTAAAAATCTGGACAAAAAAAAGTGAGCGACCAGACCCAAGATTATTTGCAATAGGTAGTTAATACTAAGGCCTAAAAAAAATATATGGACCTAACCCTGTCACCACATGAACTGAGTAGCTATTTCAAGTTAAAAAATCTGGACGAAAAAAAAAGTGAGCGGCCAGACCCAAGATTATTTCCAATAGGTAGTTAATACTAAGGCCTAAAAAAATATATGGACCTAACTCTGTCACCACATGAACTAAGTAGCTATTTCAAGTTAAAAAATCTGGACAAAAAAAAAAGTGAGCGGCCAGACCCAAGATTATTTCCAATAGGTAGTTAATACTAAGACCTAAAAAAAAATATATGGACCTAACCCTGTCACCACATGAACTGAGTAGCTATTTTAACTAAGGCATTCAGATAAAAAAATCGCGCGGCCAGAGCCAGGATTATTTACAATAGCTATGTCTTATAGTCCGTTGCGCCAAAGCGCACGGTCGAACGCGCGTCGACGGCGCGTTTAAAAAACGCAGTGGACCTTTAAATTCTTCTATGGATTTGACCCTGTAACTGCGTTTTCTTTCTGCTTCTGCCTGTTCTCTTATTTGTATCTCTGCTAATTCAACAGTATTAAGTATTCTATGATCTCCACAGAGATCGTATTTGTTTCCGCTTTGCAAGCAGGCCATTACGCCTCCGTTGCTGGCTGGTTTATTTTGTAAATAGTTTGAATTTGAATTGACAATTCTATATTGATGCTATTCATAGACAGTCATCTTGACATTTTAAAATGGTGGTAACTGAAAATTACGTTCTTTTAATTATGTCGTTTTGCTTTCGATGCGGTTACTCTGTTCAGCGTCGCAGACATTATATTTGGCGTACTCGAGAGCAGCAACATAATGAAACAGCACAGTTGCTTCTGCGAGAGCTACAAGACCGACAGGTCAGATCTATGAGGTGGGTAGTTGTTAATAAACATGGTCGCGAGCAGGCTAGACTGCCGGTACATCAACCATTGCTGTATGGTCCATGTACATATAAATGTTTAGTGCTGTGGTGTTGTAAATTGTAATTTGTCATACTAACATTAGGTCTATAAGTATCATTGTTACTAACCATCTGAGCCCAAGAAGCTCGAAATTAATGATTTTATTATTATTATTATTATTATAATGCAACAATGCCTAGAATCCTAGAGTAAAACCCGCTTATATCATAGTTAACAATAAGCTTTTTTAATTTTGCATTTAACAATGCAATTTTTATTTGATAAATATTTAACAAGAAAAATACCACTTGTCTCATGTCATTGGGAATCCGGCCTAATGCACTTACCAATTATGCTACAGAGGACCTATGAGGACACGTCAATTTATTTGGTATATTCACCATTTTACGGTGTTGGCCATTGTCGTTTTATCAATGAGAGAAAATATCCTCGCATTATGGTTAAGTACGTATAATTTTTTTTAGGCCTTAGTATGAACTAACTATTAGAAATAATCTCGGGTCTGGCCGCTCACTTTTATTTTGTCCAGATTTTTTAAATCGAAATAGCGACTCAGTTCATGCGGTGACAGGGTTAAGTCCGTATAATTTTTCTTAGGCCTTATGTGAACTACCTATTGTAAATAATCTTGGGTCTGGCCGCTCACTTTTTTTTGTCCAGATTTTTTTTGACTTGAAAGAGCAACTCTCTTCATGCGGTGACAGGGTTAAGTCCATATATTTTTTTTAGGCCTTAGTATGAACTATCTATTAGAAATAATCTTGGGTCTGGCCGCTCACTTTTATTTTGTACAGATTTTTTAAATCGAAATAGCGACTCATTTCATGCGGTGACAGGGTTAAGTCCGTATAATTTTTTTTAGGCCTTAGTATGAACTACCTTTTGGAAATAATCTTGGGTCTGGCCGCTCACTTATTTTTTTGTCCAGTTTTTTTAACTCGAAATAGCTACTCAGTTCATGCGGTGACGGGGTTAAGTCCTTTTAAGTTTTTTAGGCCGTACTATGAACTACCTATTGCAAATAATCTTGGGTCTGGCCGCTCACTTTTTTTTTGTCCAGATTTTTTAATTCGAAAAAGCTACTCAGTTCATGGGGTGACGGGGTTAAGTCCTTTTAAGTTTTTTAGGCCTTATTATGAACTACTTATTGCAAATAATCGTGGGTCTGGCCGCTCACTTTTATTTTGTTCAGATTTTTTTGACTTGAAATAGCAACTCTCTTCATGCGGTGACAGGGTTAAGTCCGTTTAATTTTTTTTACTCCTTAGTATGAACTACCTTTTGGAAATAATCTTGGGTCTAGCCGCTCACTTATTTTTTTGTCCAGATTTTTTAAATCGAAATAGCTAATCAGTTCATGCGGTGACGGGGTTAAGTACTTTTAAGTTTTTTAGGCCTTACTATGAACTACCTATTGCAAATAATCTTGGGTCTGGCCGCTCACTTTTTTTTTGTCCAGATTATTTAAATCGAAATAGCTACTCAGTTCATGCGGTGACAGGGTTAAGTTCTTAGGCCTTATGTGAACTACCTATTGTAAATAATCTTGGGTCTGGCCGCTCACATTTTTTTGTACAGATTTTTTAAATCGAAATAGCGACTCAGTTCATGCGGTGACAGGGTTAAGTCCGTATAATTTTTCTTAGGCCTTAGTATGAATTACATATTAGAAATAATCTTGGGTCTAGCCTCTCACTTTTTTGTCCAGTTTTTTTTTACTTGTTGTAGTAACTCTCTTCATGCGGTGACAGTGTTAAGTTAATATATATTTTTTTAGGCCTTAGTATGAACTACCTTTTGGAAATAATCTTGGGTCTGGCCGCTCACTTATTTTTGTGTCCAGTTTTTTTAACTCGAAATAGCTACTCAGTTCATGCGGTGACGGGGTTAAGTCCTTTTAAGTTTTTTAGGCCGTACTATGAACTACCTATTGCAAATAATCTTGGGTCTGGCCGCACACTTTTATTTTGTTCAGATTTTTTTGACTTGAAATAGCAACTCTCTTCATGCGGTGACAGGGTTAAGTCTGTATAATTTTTTTTAGGCCTTAGCATGAACTACCTTTTGGAAATAATCTTGGGTCTGGCCGCTCACTTATTTTTTAGTCCAGATTTTTTAAATCGAAATAGCTACTCAGTTCATGCGGTGACAGGGTTAAGTACGTATAATTTTTTTTAGGCCTAAGTATGAACTAACTATTAGAAATAATCTTGGGTCTGGCCGCTCACTTATTTTTTAGTCCAGATTTTTTAAATCGAAATAGCTACTCAGTTCATGCGGTGACGGGGTTAAGTACTTTTAAGTTTTTTAGGCCTTACTATGAACTACCTATTGCAAATAATCTTGGGTCTGGCCGCTCACTTTTTTTTTTGTCTAGATTTTTTAAATCGAATTAGCTACTCAGTTCATGCGGTGACAGGGTTAAGTAAGTATAATTTTTTTAGGCCTAAGTATGAACTAACTATTAGAAATAATCTTGGGTCTGGCCGCTCACTTTTATTTTGTCCAGATTTTTTAAATCGAAATAGCGACTCAGTTCATGCGGTGACAGGGTTAAGTCCGTATAATTTTTCTTAGGCCTTATTTGAACTACCTATTGTAAATAATCTTGGGTCTGGCCGCTCACTTTTTTTTGTCCAGATTTTTTTGACTTGAAATAGCAACTCTCTTCATGCGGTGACAGGGTTAAGTCCATATATTTTTTTTAGGCCTTAGTATGAACTACCTATTAGAAATAATCTTGGGTCTGGCCGCTCACTTTTATTTTGTACAGATTTTTTAAATCGAAATAGCGACTCAGTTCATGCGGTGACAGGGTTAAGTCCGTATAATTTTTCTTAGGCCTTTATTTGAACTACCTATTGAAAATAATCTTGGGTCTGGCCGCTCACTTTTTTTATCTAGATTTTTTTGACTTGAAATAGCAACTCTCCTCATGCGGTGACAGGGTTAAGTTCATATAATTTTTTTTAGGCCTTAGTATGAACTACCTATTAGAAATAATCTTGGGTCTGGCCGCTCACTTTTTTTTTGTCCTGATTTTTGAACTCGAAATAGCAACTCAGTTCATGCGGTGACAGGGTTAAGTCCATATATATTTTTTTAAGTCTTTATAGGAACTACCTAATAAAAATAATCCCGGGTCTGTCCGCCTAATGTTACTTGTGTTTTTGCCCAGAATGCATTATCTTAAATAGCTTCTCAGTTCACGCGGTTACAGGGTTAAGTCCATATATTTTTTTGTAGGTCCTAATATGAACTACCTATTAGAAATAATCTTGGGTCTGGCCGCTCACTTTTTTTTTTTGGACCAACTTTGTATGGAGATTGCCTGATGTCCTTTCTTTAAAAAAATAATATTTCTAGAGAACTCGATAGATGACGCTGTACGGTATTGTACTGACCATGTTATGACCTCCACTTAAGACATTCTCTAATAACGCGCTAATAATCTTAATTTATATTTAACTAGCAGCCGCTCACGGTTTAACCCGCGTGGTTCCCGTTCCCGTGGAAATATCGGGATAAAAAGTATCCTATGTTCATAACCAGGCTATCTACTATCTGTGTACCAAATTTCATTCAAATTTGTTCAGTAGTTTCGGAGCCTATTCAATGCAAACAAACAAACAAACAATTTAATCTTTCCACTTTATTATATTAGTACAGAAGAGCTGAAATCTAATAAATTATTGTTCAAATAAGATTATTACACTTTTTTTTATGAGCGACCGGGAACTCTTAGCCTTCATCATACCTGATGTTAAGTATTGATCTCCCGGAATCCTCAATCACTGAGGAACTGGCAATCTAATCTTTAACTGCCGGAACCCAACAATGCAGAAAACATTGTTGTTATGGCGTCAAACTTAGATAAGATGGTGGTAGCTAGCCAGGTGGACTTACAACAATTCCTACCACCAACCAAACCGAATACAATATATACCCCCGCTGGGAATCGAACCCGGGTCCCCTGGGTCTAATACATGTGGTTGTACCACTAGACCACAGAGGCGGTTAAATGAAAGTAAAGAAACGATTCGCCCATTATGACATTTACTTTTCTTCTTTTTCTTACAAATTCTTAGTAATACTAATATTGGTTATAAGTTATAATATTTAAGGTGGTGATATTATATTTTACTGAAATACCTAAAGAAAACCATCGTGTTTAGTAGGTACAACACGAAAAATAAATATTTGTTACGACACGGTCATAGATTTATTTAAATACGTAGTTTTTAGCAATTTCTGCACAGTCACAACGATTCCGTGAGGAGGTCTACTCTCTAAGCATGAAATCCGTAGTTTCGGCCTAAGTTACGGACGTTTCCTAATCCGTATCACCTACGGACAGCTTATTAGTTCGGAGACCCGAACCAAGAATAAATGAGAATAAATGATGAATGATAAATTTCTGCATATCGTCTAAACCTGGCACCCTGCTTTTTTTTAATTTTCCTTAAAAAGGAGGGACATTTTGACTCAGAAGGGAAGACGCAGTGATGACTTTCAATCAGTACGTAAAACAGTGGTCATCATGCTTTCAAAAATAGTTCGATCAAATAAAAATGTGTTTAAAATTTCGCTTACATCATGTTTTGATAAAATGATAAGCAAAACTTTCAGAGTGCCCCACGTATTATAGCAAGACAGTCTCTTTTTAAAATGTGCTGGTTAGGCGTTAACCAAAACTAGTCCTGTATTATCAAAATCTCCAAAATCCAAAAAAAGAAACAAAAAGTTCGCGGTTTTTAGATTTTGAAAATAATTTAAAGACTACTTATGTCGGAAAATATTGGGTCTACATAGATCATTCTAGTTTCATACTTTAGCAACTTAAAAAAACGACCTGAGAAGTTACTAATTATGTGATAAATATTAGACAAGAAAATATACTACAAAAAGCAATTCGTCTCATGTCGCTTTGACGAGATTGCTTTTTTCTAGTATATTTTATTGTCTAATATTTATCACATAAAAAAGCATTGTAGTTTGCAAAAATTAAAAAGTAATAAAAAGATACTACTAAAAAAAAAACTAAGTTATTTAGGACTTAAATTCATAGAAATCTGATGTTTTGGGCGGTTTTGTCGATTTTTGACAAAGTTGTGTTCGGCGCTCGAGATCACAAACTTGGAATACTCATTGAGCCAACATCATGAACAAGTCTGCGAAATATCCTACCGAATTTGGTGCAGGCTTTAAAGTAAAAAGCTACTGGACTATAATAGAAAGTACTGTTTTTCTCAAAACTGTCGAGTCCGATAACAGAACATTAAAAGAGGTGTCAGATTCTGGCATTTCTGCGCCTCCCCAGGGCCTACACCCTGTGTCTGGGCGCCGCCGCCGGCACCGCCCTATTTCCGGCACTGCTGTCGGTAGTGAAACCTGGCCCTTATTAGTCATATGGTAATAGTTACCTATATTACCGTATTTTTTAACCGACTTATAAAAAAAGAAGGAGATTATCAATTCGTCCAGTTTCTTTCGTATGTTCACCGATTACTCGAGAACGCCAGAACCGATCGAAATGGTTCAAACGTTATAATATCGGGTTTGCTACCACATTGGTCCCATTTTTTGAAATTTTGACATCGGTTCTGGTTTAAAAAAACTGTCGTTTTTCGATGAAGCGGTTTGACCCACAGGGGCTTATCCTAACTTTAAAAATAGTGAAATAAAAAACTTCTTATAAAAAAATAAAAACCGACTTCTAAAATAAAAAAAATCAATGAAAAATTCCTTGGCTGGCACCGACTCCAAAAGTTGTATTATTTACTCTATATTTTTAAAGACGGTTTTTAGGGTCTTCACGTTTCGTAAAGAAAAGTGTCGAGGCAAAATCATAGAATCGTGTTTCTGAAACTTTACAAATCTAGATAAAGGTATGAAGAAATGTATATCTTAAAACAAGATTTGTAACATTTCCAACCATAGTTTTATTCAAAAAGTCATACCTTTTCCGCATAGCGTCTTTATATTATTGTTAACGGATAAATGTTTTATAATAGTACATTTTATGATATAAGTGCGGTAATTATCAAAGCGCACGTATGTCATACGACGTTTTATAACGTAAATAATTAAAACTCGGAACGAATAAATGTTTTAATCACTTGTTAAAGCAGTTATAAAAATTTAAAAAATTTGTAAAATTGATTATTACGTTGCCAGTAGGCATTTTAAAATGTTGTCAAGTTATTATTATTATCTCCCAAAGTTAATTTTATTCATAAAATGTTGACCTCTTTTCTGATATAAAAACTCTTTGCTAATATTTCAAAAATACCGTTCGTTTTAGACGGGCAATCTTGATAAACCGTGCGTTTTACATTAAAATAACGCACAAGTCCGTAATGAGATACAATACGATATTGAAATTGGTGTAATAAGAGACCCTTTACGAGCAAATATGGTTATAAAATATAACATATTGCAGATGCACTCGCTTAGTTTTCATCACGCCACGATTTGACTGATGGGGCTGTCAAACCACTTTCTTTGATATTACCATTTGTCTTTCCATACCGACTGTACCCAAGCCAAAGTAGGTATAATAATGTCAAAGTTCTACATTGTTGCGACACTAAGAAAAAGTGAAACGACCCGTGACGATGATAATGTCACGCTTCACATGCGCGTGCAACGACTTTGGTCGCAGTGTCGTGAGGCATTTTAATTGGGCCGCCTTAGACCTTTGGGAAAACTTGACGATATGACGTAAGAAAGAAAAGTTAACACCATACGTAATATGAAGTATGAGTAATGAGAAAGACAAAGTCAAGAAAGAGTGTTAATAAACATATTTAAGAAAAAAACAAATTGTCTTTGCAACTTTCTTACAGTTGATATTTGATAATGCAAAAAAAAGAAAACGTAAGAAAATTATCAATAACTACGATTGTCAATAGACGTCAAATCAATTAGTCACTTGTACGACTTTTTGGGGTTCCGTTCCGTACCAAAATGGTAAAAAGGAACCCTTATGGTGCGGCTCAGTCTGTCCGTCTGTCACAGCTGGTTCTATAGGTACTTAATGTTTCTCTTGTCTGGCCATCCAAATAATATTGAAAGAAAGAAAGAAAGAATGAAAAATATTTATTGACGCATAGAAATAAACATTAGACTAGGTAGGTAACAAACAAAACCGTGTTAAAAGTATGCCGCCAACTAGGTCCCTGTCTCAGCATAATATTGATGCAAAATCCATTATTAAACATACCAAAATCTCTTAACCAATTTTGATGGAATTTGACATAGAGATGTAGACCTTGAAGAAGAACTAAGGCTACCTTTTTTTGCGAGATTTTAGAAGCCCATAACGCGGAAGAAGTCGCGAGCCAACCTCTTGTCTTAGTGCAGATATCTAAATAAGATTAAAGAAATTGCTTCTAAATGGTGATATAACTTGTTATTCGCCACATGCTCAGAATAAAACTGTAATTAAGATAAGCATTAATGAACCAGTCTGAGAGAAATACTTTCGATATCATAAATACGAACATTAAGATAGCTAACTAAGAAAACATTTTATAAAAAAAATTCAAACCGACTTCAAAAAGTAAAAAATAAAACTTTTGGAGTCGGTGCCAGCCAGGGCATTCTACATTGCATTTCTATTAACTATATATTTTTTTGGCCTTAGCTAGCTAGCACCGACTCCAAATGTTTTATTTTTTACTTTTTGAAGTCGGTTTGAATTTTTTTTATAAAATGTTTTTATTTCAGATTTTTTAGTTACATCATGTGCCGTTACTTACACTAAAAATCAGCCCATACACAACAATGTCATCTAGGTAAACGACAACTTGCCAAAAGGTGATTGATATTTTTCAAGATTATGAAAAAACTACTAGCCAGATCTTCGTAAAAATTATATGGGACCACACATAAACCATTTTCTTTCAGATAAAAAAAGAATTATAAAAATCTGTAAACAACTGGCGAAGTTATGGTAGAACATACATAAAAAAAAAATAAAAAAAATACAGTCGAATTGAGAACCTCCTCCTTTTTTGAAGTCGGTTAAAAATGACATTAATTACTACACTCAAAGTATGCAATAATATATTTTTCACCTCACACACTCTGAAAAGGAGGTTTTGTCAATCAGTTTAGGCGTAAAAAATCGCTTTTTGTACTTTTTAATTTCATACCTAAAAATATGTCTTAATGGGTTCCGAATCGCACTATTGACTTTTTTGTTATATTTGATTCTTATTTTAAATAGCTTTGAATTAATTATAATACTCCGTTTTGGTTTAATTATATTATTTTAGTTAATTGAATCATACAAACAATAACAATAAGATTAAACTATTTGTTATAAGAATTTTATATTAGGCTGGCTGAGATTTCACAACCTATAATTGGATTTCGGACTGTGACATTAATCTTTATTTTTAAATTGTCTTTGTCTTGTACCTCATGCCAGTGTCAACATTTACGCAATCGTTTTTATTTTTATTAATAAGTAACAATATATTCCTACTTTAAATTATTTTAGTTTGTATATCATTAAAACAACGTGAATAAGGTATATTTAGATTATCCTAGAATCCCTCACTTGCTCAGATTTCAATAGAGGTAACTCGCCGCTAAATAACCAACTTTCCAGCCTTGTATAACAAATAACTAATCATAGTACCTAATAAGTACCACTCTGTTTCTACTTTTAAAATAATAATAGAAGTTATATTATAAAAGAACTCAAACTTGTTGATAGTATTTTTCATTTTTAACGTGGTGACAATCGAAGACAAAAGTTAAATCGTTAAATATCAACATAGATTAAAGATAACTAGAATTAAAAAACAAGAGATAATATAAAAGATGTGTACGTAAGTATTTTAAATAGCAATTAGGACGCCTTTCACGGCACTACCTCTCATAACGTCTACACAGCTTAGTATCTGGCAGATAATTTGACAAATCGAGTCAACAGCAAAAATATTAACTTTTTAAACGAGTACATCGTTTCTTAATAGCTTCTTTATTAAATAACTAGCAAAAAACAAAGTCTCGCTCAGCCAATACCTATGTTCATCCAATTACTTATCAATTATCATCAAATTGATCAATTGAATGTCGGCTGGACTGGCATATACAAACACTTGTTTTGAATTTTTGAAGCTTGTATTATTTAGTGATTAACCCCCATATTCTAAGTCGTTCCACCAAAACTTTTTACACTCCACTCAACCTCGTCGTGGGTAAAAATGGTAGTGTGCGCTAGGCCTAAAACGGAGTGGCTACGTACTCTTTGGCTCCTCCAGCACCCTGACCGCCTAACGGTATAGCTTGAACTATCGCTATGGCTATCAAACTTCAAACTCTCACAAAACTCTTCAACGATATGGTTTTTGTCTAACTCCTACATATTTATATTCATGTATTGGATTCACTATTGCATTTTTAGTATGAAAGTGATAGTTTCAGCAGGAATCCTTGTACGGGGTTTAAAATATCGATAGTTATAGCGATAGGACAAGCTATACCGTTAGGCGGTCGGGGTGCAGGTCCTTACGGAGTTATGACTTAGAATATCGATTTCGAGGAGTATTTTGAAGAGGTTTTCAATGAGGTTTCGTTAAGTCGAGGACGAGTAAGTTTTGGAGGAACGACTTAGAACGACGTGTAAGTACTTCTTCTTCTTAAAAGTAAAATCGATCCTAATAGGTAATTTAGTGGCGTAAAATAATTTATATCTCTTTCGTCATCAATTGAGATGTCCCAAGTCTCAACTGCTGGGGCGCATGGCTTCCTTTATATTCAGACTAGCTTCACCCGCGTGGTTGCCGTTCCCGTGGGAATATCGGTATAAAAAGTATGTAGACAATGTAACTCTCCGTTCTTTCAAATAACTCTATGCCAAAAATCTGGTCGATTAGTAGTTATGGCGTGAATGAAGGACAAACAAACACACATTCGAATTTATAATATAGTTAGGATAAAGAGAATGAGCCATGCACGACCCGCCACGCAGGTTCAATGTGGACAGGTTAACACGTTGACTGCGAGACCGATTTACACGTTTATTATTCTGGTGAGTTAATAGGTCCAAAGAGCCCCCCACTTGAAGTTCAGTGCGGCATAAGGGCCATTTGTGCCCCACCACGCAAGGAAACAAAAACTGATTGTTTTTTCGTAGAGGTTTGCCGTAGTGCATATAGGTTGTGTTGTATGTGTTTTTTGCCTTATGACGTTTTAAATAAAAAATGCTATCGACGCTATCAGAATCAAAACACGTATTGGTTATTTCCACGAAGGCAACTCATTCTCATTACTATACATATTATTAATGAGAATGAGGTGCCGGTGTAAAATTTCAACTTGCTATTCACACTTTTTAATACTGAGTACTTACATAGTTAGTTTCCTTCATATGAGTCAAATAAAAAATCCAGCTTCTTTTTAGTGCTTGCATACTTTTTTTTAATATCTTCGAAAAACATCACATCGCAAACAATACCTAGGTAATTAAAACAATCGACTTTTACTGTTCGTGTGCGGCACGGCACGTCACTGCCCGGTCGACACTCGGGCCTAACTACTTTATATAATATATATAATATAGCGGCCACACTAATTATATAAAAATACCGATGCAAACAATTGTACTTATGGTAAATTTTAAATAGAAAAATATAGGAAAAAATTTACTCGGCCACAAGTGAATTCTCAGACGGGTATCGAACCCGCGACCTTTGGAAATCCTGTCCAATTCTCTCAAAGAGCCTCTCAAATACCATAAGTATAAAAATGGCATTGAAAAATGCAAAAATTACAAAATCGCAAACAATTGTATTAGTTTTCCTGTTATCTTTCCTTCTTTTTAACCGTTTTAGCGAGTAACGAACGGTGCAATAGTAAGATCTTACGAAATCAGAAATACGATAAAATCTATTTGGTTCCAGCACTTTTTATACCATTGTAATTACTATAGCTTGTAAAATAGCAATGAAAAAACAACGAACGAATATACCGATGGATGGTGTGAAAAAGTTATTATTTCTCACACCGATTCCAATAGGTTTATACAAATCACTTTCTAAAAAGTAAATCAAATTAATCAGACTGATTTCACGCATTTCTTTGGGTGAATATATAGATCTAACATCGCAATATACTTTGATGTCTCAAAATATCGTGTTATCTTTATCATCAGTCAGTAACTAGTGGTCGAGACGATTTTTTCCAATATTTTTCTATTAAAAATATATAATTAGGATATGTCATACACACCATATCGTCATACCACCTTTAATGATCGTAGGCTGGGCATAGGCTTTCCTTATGGATGGATAGAGAGATCAAAATATGACCCACCACGCGGAGTGTATGGAAAAACTAATTGGATTTCACGAAAATGACCCCGTTAGCAATTTAGTCACAGAAAAAAAATTATAAAAAAAATTCAAACCGACTTCTAAAAGTAAAAAATAAAACTTGTGTCAGCCAAGGCATTCTACATTGCACTTCTATTAACTATATATTTTTTTGGCCTTAGCTAGCTAGCACCGACTCCAAAAATTTTATTTTTTACTTTTTGAAGTCGGTTTGAATTCAAATTTTTTTGTTACATCATATGCCGTTACTTACACTAAAAATCAGTCCATACACAACAATGATGTCATCTAGGTAAACGACTACTTGCCAAAACGTGATTGATATTTTTCAGGATTATGAAAAAACTACTAGCCAGATCTTCGTAAAAATTATATGGGACCACACATAAACCATTTTCTTTCAGATAAAAAAATAATTATAAAAATCTGTTAACAACTGGCTAAGTTATGGTAAAACATACATTAAAAAAAAAACCGTCGACTTGAGAACCTCCTCCTTTTTTTGAAGTCGGTTAATAAAATAATACTAAACAGGGGCCGTACCGCGCAAGAGGCGTCAGCATCGAAATCGGCTTCATTTGACAAATGGATGTGACACATTGCTGCTTTTTTTTGACACAAATGAAAACTTACCAAAGACAAAGAGCAATGTGTCACATCCATCTGTCAAATAAAGTCGATGTCGATGCCGACGACACTTGCGTGGTAGGCCCTGGGCCCCCGCTCTGACATATTTTTGACTAATGTTTGAATAATGACTAATGTTTGATCATATTGATATTTTTTGCAATAGCCTAACTGTTTATAGAAGGCTGCTTCACACTAGAATGTCAACAACTTTGTTATAATTGTTTCTATTTTTTGTTTCTTGCCAAATTATTACAACCACAGAATATAATATAATACTATACTAGTACTTTAACTTTCCAACCTTAAATTATTGTTATTCTAAATACCTTTTTGTTGTTTACTTTTCCAATTACTTTAAAACTGTATGTATCGTATTATTATGCTTTATGGGACTATTAGGTCTATAAGAACATGATATTTTGTTTTTGTCAATATCTCTGTATGACTGTTTGTTTCCTAAATAAATTAATAAATATTGCTCTTAGTCTTTGGTAAGTTTTCATGTGCGCAAAAAGAAGCAGCAATGTGTCACATCCATGACGCCACTTGCGCGGTACGGGCCATGGTATGTTAAAATATTTCATTTTAATATTTTTGCAAGTCCCTCTTCATCACTACGCCTGTATTATGAAATGCCAGACAACATTGATTAATCGTAAAAACTGTTGGAATTTTTTAATGGTTATTGTCGACTATCAATTTGTTTGTAATCGTGTCCCTCGAACGCGATTAATCAAACTTAACCTTTCTATTATGAAAGTTTCCGCCGCTGCGCCCGCGCCGCCGCCGGGGGCGCACAGCGTGGCGGGTTTGCGCATCGGTTAATACCCGCCGCGTGTTGGTCTTATTGGGCTTGTTTGTATTGTATCTTGTGCTATTTTGTGGCGGTACCGACGCCGCACTGCACCCCAACCGCCTAACGTTATAGTTTGTGCTATCGCTATAGCTTTCAAACTTAAAACTCTCATAAAACTCTTCAACGATAGGGTTTTTGTCTAATTCCTACATATTTCTATTCATCTATTGGATTCACTATTGCATTTTTAGTATGAAAGCGATAGCCCTTGTAGGGGGCTTGAAAAATCGATAGCTATAGCGATAGCACAAGTAATACCGTTAGGCGGTCGGGGTGCAGTTCCCGCACCGCGCGCTTTGTATGAAACAAACGACCGTCTGTGCGCAAAACGACAAACGCACCGCTTCGGCACCGCAGCGGTCCGACAAGAAACGTCTAAATTGAAAGCGCCCTTATAGTCGTAATTTGGCAGGTGCACATATCATTTTGTAAAAACAATGCCACCTTATAATCGTTATAATGTAGCTATAATGGTAATATTGAATTTGTGAACATGAATAGAATCAATACTTACTGAACTGGATCTGCGCAAATCATTACTAAAAACAGTTTAAAGCAGGATTATTTTACAAAGTGACATTGGCACCTGCCAAATTAATACTCTAATTAATAATTTGGTTGATAGCGCTACTCAATATCTTTTATATTGCGCACAGCAAAGGAGTGGAACTCCCTCCCTGCGTCTGTATTTCTGAGTATTTATAACCCGTGCATCTTCCAAGCAAGAGTGAATAGGCACCTTTTGGGTTAGCGTAGATCCTGTCTTAACCCCTGGGCTTGATTGGGATCAGGAGTAAGCCCATTCATAGTAAAAATAAGGAGGTTCTTTTTTACGAACGACGAGGAGACGCTATAAGCCTTCATTATACCTGATGTTAAGTAATGATGTCTTTTTTTACCACTGTATGTACATTCTTTGCAAATAAAATATTATGATTATGATTATGATTATGATTAATGAAAAGCCTGAAGGTGGAAGAGCGTCTCTCTCGGAATCCTCAACAACTGTATCTCTATCTAACTGCCGGAATACAACCATGCTGGAAACATACATAGTTTATGATTTTTTAATCGTTGCATTTTTAAATATTTTTATACAAGTGAATTCTCAGATGAGACTCGAACCCACGACCTTTGGAAATCCGGTCCAATGCTCTCGGATTTCCAAAGGTCGTGGGTTCAAATCCCATCTGAGAATTCACTTGTGGCCGAGTTGATTTTTCCAATATTTTTCTATTTAAAATTTATCACAAACATACATAGTTAAGTTAGACTTAGATAAGATAGCGGTAGCTAAGCCAGCCAGGCGGACTTTCAACAAGCTCTATCACCAACTAAACCAAATACAATATATACCTCCACTGGTGGGAATCAAACCCGGGACCTCTGGGTCTGATACCGGTGGTTGTTACCACGAGAAATTGAAGTCCTAATTCCTATAAACTTTTCTCGTTAAGTACATATTTCATCAAGAAAAAAGCAAATACTATCTGACCAAGACCATTAGGCGCATGACAGTTGAGAAAAACTTAAAAAATCTTACTAACAAAATTTCAAGAAGCGGTAATCAACCAGTTAATCACTGTAGCGCTAATAAATCAGATCATAAGAGAAGTGCGGTGATAGAAGTGGGCTGCAGGTGCCAAAAGTGCAAGACCGCATTCCTGTCATGCACCTAATTGTCTTGGTCGTGTAGTAAATGCAAATAAAAACAGAGCAACACCTTGCACTTCCACCGAAACACGCGTGTAGAGTACTCGGTGAAGGTGCAAGGGCGGTGCATCATGCATTTTGTCTGCGGAATAAGTTAACCGCCTTTGTGGTCTAGTGGTAACAACCACCACCGGTATCAGACCCAGGGGTCCTGGGTTCGACTCCCAGCGGGGGTAGATATTGTATTCGGTTTGATTGGTGGTAGGACTTGTTGTAAGCCCGTCTGGCTAGCTACCACCATCTTATCTAAGCCTGACGCCATAACAATATTGTATTCAGCATTGTTGTGTTCCGGCAGTTAGAGATGAGATTTTCTATGAATCTATAACGTTGAGCGAGCGTTTAACGAGCGTTTAACGAGCAGCTTGTCATTCGTTTCCAAAATTCGTCTGCCAGTGCGCTCCTCACGTACAAAACCACTATTCGTTACTCCACGATATCGTAAGAATTATACGCGAAACTCGTTTGTTTATCGTTCCACTAACGTTTACGATAATCATTTCACAGACATTGATTTGTTTAACTTATCTTTATCAAAGCTAAAATCTGTTCTTTTTCAAAGTTTGGCTAATGAATAACTTAACACAACATAATTAATCACAACAACAACAATTGGAATCTAATACTAGAATTTTAATTGCATTATTTTAGTACGTATACGTACTTATTACTTCGTTTTGTTTAATATATTATTTCTTTTTTGTTTCACTTATCTTAGTGTATAAGTTTTTAATGTCCTAGTCCTAAGAGTTGCTGTAAGTCTAAAACATTGTAAAAGTGTAATAATAGGCACTGTAAGGTCTTTAGTTATACTCACATTTTCATATGTTACTATTTTGTTTCTGTACATGACTGTTTGTTGCCTTTAATAAATGAAAAAAAAAACGATTTCGAACTCGGTCTACTTGGATCACTCGGTTTAATGGTCAGACGGATAAGGCCCTTATGCTTTCATGCTATTCGGACAGTATAACTATAATTTGTGAAATCACCTCTACAATGTTTGAAATGGCGATCGGCGAAAGTGTGGAATACATTTTGTGTCGAATAGGCGGTTCTACAATTTGTGATAAGTAAAAGCACGGAGGAGCCCGTGGCGCAGTGGTTCGCGCGCTCGGCCTTCGATTGTTGAGGTTAAGCAATTTTCGCAATGGTCGGTCACGGGATGGGTGACCAAAAATTTACTATCTCGAGCTCCTCCGTGATTCGGAAGGCACGTTAAGCCGTTGGTCCCGGCTGCGTTTGCAGTCGTTAAAACCCACCAATCCGCATTGGGCCCGCGTGGTGGGTCATGACTAGTCCTCCTTATCCTTCCATAAGGAAGGCCAGTGACCCAGCAATGGGGACCTTAAAAAAAAAGACTGATGACGACGAAAAGCATCGCGTTGTGATACGGAAAATGGATTTGCCCAGTTTGAATAATCTATAACTAGTAAAAGATAGGCTTGTCTTGTCTCGGTTATCTACTTTATTTAGCAACCGGTGTTATTTTCTACTAATTTACAAAAACATCCAGCGCCGTAGCATTGAACACCGCTATATCATGCGATACGATGCTGTTGCTGTCTTGCTTACTCCGCTACGTCGAGAACGAGACAGTGACATATTATCGAGTTATCGAGTCAATAAAAGCCGCACATTCTAGGCCTACAGGCAACAAAGCCCTAGTAGGTAAACGTCCTGAAAATTGTGGGTTCCCTACGTGTCTTTCCAACAGCCTTCTTCTTATCGAATGAGAATCAGTGGCCACCTCTGGTGTCAGCTTATCAAGCCACCTATAAGGCACTATTAGTGATATAACTAGCCCAACAGTGATATAACTAGTCAAAACGTCTATTTATTTGTGTTTCCTTTAGATTTATATTCAATATATTATTGAAGGCTACAGCTATCTCATAAAGTCTGAAACGAGTCCATTTCCAAATTTCATCGGTCGTTTTTGTCACAATGGCCAATAAATCTATCTGGAAATAATCTAATCAGTGACTCACAGACTAGAAATCTAGTCGAGTCTATAAAACTGTCTGCAAAAGGATAACAAAGGTCGGTTGGTTATAATTTAACCTGTCGTTGTGGGCTTTTAACGAGGTCTATTACCTATGTGGTGCTGTGTTTGGGCATCAACTTGGAAATAAAATAAAATACCTAGTCAATTATTTATTTAAAAAAAGGTCAAAACTTTAGAATATTTGATTGGCTTACTCCTCGGGAATTATTTAAGTACATTTTTTTATCTGTTTCAACAACAAATCATTGTTTTTTATGTATTGGAAAGTCACCAATGTACGTGAAAGTGCTTCCTTCGTTTTTGCGATTCAGAAAATACAAATATATCAATATAAAATATAATAATAATATATCCAGATAAAATTATATCCATATGTGCTCTCTGAAGGATCATGCTAAAAAAAACAAAATTCGCACCAGATGACGCTCCGTGGGTAGCCCCCGACATGGTGGACCGAGCAGGACTGACCGTCGTCGTGTAGACCTTGGGGGAGGTCTAACAAAGCAGTGGGTTTCATGTCATAAAAAGTCAATTTCTTCACTCTAGGTGTTAGTGTCTGGATTTGACCCTCAGTTCTCAGAGCAAACGAAAATCAAATCTTGACCTAGTTCCGTATATAGTCTAGACCAGGGGCTCCCAACCTTTTACCCTAGTCGCCTTACCGAACGTTTTGCAAAAATAATACGCCCCCCCTATTTAGGAGCAGAATATGAACAATTATAATAAAAAGTTGCAGTTATTTTGATAAAAGTAACATACCGCCTTGAATAATTCTACGCCCCCCAAGTGGGGCGCGCCCCACTGGTTGGGAATCCCTAGTCTAGACGATCACACGGACCACGTCTATGGCGATAGACTCACCTTCTTCGATTACGTATAGAGACAAGAACCCTAAAAAATTGTTACTTACTTACGTATTTTTGTCGATGAAAGTGGGTGCTAATGATTTGATCCTCAGTTCTCAGGGCTAAAGAATATCAAATCCTTACCTAGTTCCGTCTAGACGATCGCACGGACCATTTCTATAGCCGACTCGCCTTCTTCGATATAGAGACTTAACAAATTGTTACTTACTTGTGAGCGACGTATGACGCCTAAATCATTGTTTGAGCGCCGCGCTAACTTACCGCGGCAAAAAAAAGTTAGAAAAAGAGTCGCGCTGCAATAAATAAGGACGAAGATTGCGAGAAAATTCTCCCGCGGAAGCGAGTGAGCGAGACAGAAATAGTGTCTCGCTCTCTCGGCCGCTCGTGGATTGTCGGGAACGTTCGAGACGCACACGTCGCGAATATTCCATGCGATTCTCGACTTTCCGCGGGCGGTATAAAAGCGGCACGCAGCGCAGCGTATAGCAATATAGTGACTTAAAAAGTGTATTGAGTAAGCGCATCCGGAAGTGTTCAAAGAAGAGTTTGAAAATAAGTGTTCAATAAGAGTTCTGAAGAGTAATAAGAAGTGTTCAAACAAGTGCGCGAATTAGAAGTGTCAAGCGTGAACTGTTTTTAAGGAATAAAAGATTTTATATTTTGCATTTATTTAATAATAAAATATACTGTGTTAAATAATTGTTTATTTGTACTGATCAACGGTTCTTCAGCGTATCATTGGACGTAGTGGCATTTTCCAGCCAGCATTTACTAAGTGTCAGTTGTGTGACTAAGCGCTCGTCCACGACATATTTTTGGTCCTTCGAGCCGGATCTGGAGACGAAGAGCATGCCGAAGTCTACGTCCATTACGAAGCGTTCAAGAAGTAAAAGAAGAGCTAAAGAGTCAACTCGCGCCGCACCATATCACGAAGTTATACAGCATCGTGAAGAGGATACTTCTTCATCAACACCTGAAGAGAAGCTCAACCCCCTACATAAAAGTGACGAAGTGCGATGCATTGAAGACAATGCTCAATTATCCAAAGTTGACGGTGAACTCATACCTCAACTTCTAAATGACGAAGGGTCATTGCGGGGGAGTAGTGTCGGCATACGTTCCGATGCCATCTCCAAGAAAAGAGCAGAGGTCAACGCAAGGATTTTGGTGGCCAGAAGGGAAATGGAAGCCGCTGAAGCCAAACTTAAGATGGCGCGAATAAAATTAGAAGCTATAGAGTTGGAACTACTTGAACTTGAATCTGAAGTTGTGAGTGTTCACGCCGAAGAGTGTCTCTGTGACTACGACCGACGAGACACGCAGGAAATAATTATGGATAAACCAGTCAAAGAGAATAACGTCGTGCAAGAACTAGCTGAGGCGATTGCCAAGCTCAGCGAAAGGACAAAGAGTTGTGAAAGTGTTGAACTGCCACACTTTAACGGTGCCAGCGAAGAGTGGCTGGCATTTAAAAGGTCTTATGTAGATACTGCCAAAGACTTTAGCGCCACGCAGAACTTAGCGCGACTACGAAAAGCTTTACGTGGAAGCGCCAGAAAAGCTGTAAAGAGTCTTCTGTTCACTGCCGAAGATCCGAACGAAGTTTTGAAGGGAATAGAAGCGCGCTTCGGCAGACCTGCGGCTTTAGCATTGGCAGAACTGGAAAAGCTAAAGAAGCTTCCAAGAGTGGCAGCGGACCCAAGCGACATATGTATATTCGCCAGCCAAGTGAAGAACGCCGTCGCTACTATTAAGGCGCTTGGGAAAGAAAATTATTTATCTTCTCCGGAAACTGTGAAAACTGTTATTGACAAGATGCCATCAGTTGTGAAATTTCGCTGGTTTGACTTTTACAAGAAACATCAAGATGACGTGTTACCAGAGTTAATACTCATCAGCAACTTCCTGGAAGAAGAAGCAGCTGTATGTGCAGACTTCGCTCCACTTAAAGAGTTCCCGGAAGCGAAGTCCAGACGCCCGCATAGAGCTCCTCATGAAGAGTTTTGGGAGCATAAGCATTGTGGACCACGGAGGAATGAAGTGATAATTAAAGAAAACTGGAGGCGCCCCCACTTGGCTCCACCTGAAGAGTCTCCGGAACAGAAAGGCAGCGGGCCCCATAAGATGTACCACGTTCGCGTCACTCACGAAGGTTCCAAGGAAGACGCGAATATTTGTCCGGCGTGTCAAGGAAACCATTACCTGCTGCAGTGCAAGATATTTAGAAGTGCCAGCATAAGTGCGAAATGGGTCATGGCAAAGAAGGAACATCTATGTTTTAAGTGCTTGAGATTTAGACACTCGCGCATCAAATGCCGAGCTGCCACGTGTAAGAAGTGTGGAAGATGGCATCACACAGCGCTGCACTCCGATATGCCTCCAGCTAAGGTAAATGAAGAGCCACAATCAGCTATAGCAAAGGAAGAGCCACCAATGACAACAGATCACCAAGGTGATGATGGGTGCCCCCCGCCGTGTTTCGGAGCTGGACGTCGTCGCATCCAAGAAGAGAGGTGCTATGCACCGCGCGGGGGAGATTGTGAGCGACGTATGACGCCTAAATCATTGTTTGAGCGCCGCGCTAACTTACCGCGGCAAAAAAAAGTTAGAAAAAGAGTCGCGCTGCAATAAATAAGGACGAAGATTGCGAGAAAATTCTCCCGCGGAAGCGAGTGAGCGAGACAGAAATAGTGTCTCGCTCTCTCGGCCGCTCGTGGATTGTCGGGAACGT
Source organism: Chrysoteuchia culmella (assembly GCA_910589605.1). Classification (NCBI taxonomy): domain Eukaryota; kingdom Metazoa; phylum Arthropoda; class Insecta; order Lepidoptera; family Crambidae; genus Chrysoteuchia; species Chrysoteuchia culmella. The sequence continues at coordinate 1,255,835 of OU342657.1, forward strand.
TCGAGACGCACACGTCGCGAATATTCCATGCGATTCTCGACTTTCCGCGGGCGGTATAAAAGCGGCACGCAGCGCAGCGTATAGCAATATAGTGACTTAAAAAGTGTATTGAGTAAGCGCATCCGGAAGTGTTCAAAGAAGAGTTTGAAAATAAGTGTTCAATAAGAGTTCTGAAGAGTAATAAGAAGTGTTCAAACAAGTGCGCGAATTAGAAGTGTCAAGCGTGAACTGTTTTTAAGGAATAAAAGATTTTATATTTTGCATTTATTTAATAATAAAATATACTGTGTTAAATAATTGTTTATTTGTACTGATCAACGGTTCTTCAGCGTATCATTGGACGTAGTGGCATTTTCCAGCCAGCATTTACTAAGTGTCAGTTGTGTGACTAAGCGCTCGTCCACGACATTACTTATGTACGTTTTTTCTTCGATGATTGCGTTTCAGCAACTGGGTTTCAATGTCTGGATTTGATCCTCAGTTCTCAGGGCAAAAGAACATCAAATCCTGACCTAGTTCCGTCTAGACACCGCACGGATCGCGTCTATCGCCGGCTCACCTTGGCCCTGCGCGGGCGCACGACGTGTCTGCAGTTGCAACATCTACTTTACTTCTCGATTCGGATCACGTTACTCGATCAATGTGTCGTGCGTGATCGTGACTCATGATGCAACGTCTTTGTAACCAGTAACATTTCGATATATAAAAATTGTGGACTCAAAAGACTTGGATAAACAGCATGTTGGTAAAAAACAAGAAAATAGTAAAAAAAACAATCCGTTAAGTCACTCAGACTCAGACGCACCCCTGGGAGACCGGCCCGATGCACTGACCGATTATGCTACCGAGACTTATGAGACACAAATGTCGAGGACTTTTCTCCGCTATTGGCCAGCGTCGTTCGATCAATAAGAGGAATATCCTCGCATTCGAAAGAACTATTTTAACCATTTTAACAAACAACAGACGCTCGTTAAAATGAAACAGTTCGGACATATATGTAGTAGCTACGCCAAAAGCAAGCAAAGAGGAATTCACAAAGATGACGAATTTTTGGAGCAGTTGTTTTCAGATAGCGCGGTATCTAGTAGTTGTTACTAGTGGCGAATGCGAATTGTTCTAATCAAAATATGGATACAAAGTACTATGAACTCAAAACGTCATGAACCGTAAATAAACTATAGAGTAGAGATATATAATAGTAAGTTACAACTAAGGACATCAGTGTGATACGATCAGCGTTGTCATGACGGGCACATCAATTTATTTAATCATCAATTAAACCCCTCTACTTTTGATATTTATAGATATTTTTATTATTGTTTTTTAAGTTTTAACTTCTCAGTTTACGCTGCCGCTGGTAATTTATAACATAGGTATACGGGACAAAGCCAAGTAAATTAAATAATTGTTTTGTTTCATGTGTGGTCATCGATCTATCTGGAGAAACTTGCAGACTGTTCGACTGGTGTTGAGGATGGCTGCTATTATTATTATTATACTATTATTCAAAGTCGATATCAAGACATCAGTAATAATAATTAGTTAGTAGCAGGTTATGTTCAACAGTACAAAACGGCAAAAGAACACACACACGCCCAACTTCGTAACTTCGAAGTAGTACCATTTTTACTCAATATATTAACAGCCTCAAAGGAGGTTCTATGAAAAAAAATTGTTAACCCTGGTTACAATAATGGTCTCAGCCATATCGAGCGCGCCATATGGCTAAACCATATTGTGGCAATCTCGCCAAGATCAGTGTCATAAAGTGGCAGAAAATTGGCACAAAGTTAGCGATGTACCGACACTTGCTATTTAACAGAACTTAAGAATTATTGAAGTAATTACTGTTTTAACAGATGCCCAATTTCCGCAAATCTTGTCCATATTTTCATTCACAAAACGCTTCTATAATAGGTTCACAACAAAAGTAATTATGGAAAAATTAGTTAGTTATTATTCAGTTGTGAAGATAAATTAATGATTTGAATGTGTTTCACTATTCAAAGTTTTCTCCATTTCTATGCTATTTTAATCTTTAATTATCACTTATGTTTAACCATTTCTAGTTTTCTTCATGATTTAGGTACCTAATTATCATATCGTTGAGTTCATTTAGGGATGACAGGGCATTCTCCAATAAACTTTTTAAACAAACTTTATTATCATTCTCAGTGGATTAAATCTGGAAATGCAACAAACATACAGTTTCACTCTAGCATTGTTATGTTAGATTTATGTTAGTTTTGGATTTAATCCAAAACACATAGGTACTTTCATATCTACGCGACTATGCAATGAGTAAGGTATTTTGTTGTTACATTTGTTTAAGAACTATTTAACTTTGACTAAAAATGAAAAGTGTTCATTATCTGTTAAATAACGTAAAAAAAGAAAACGTTAGTTCTAAAGAAAGTCCTACATCATGTGCATCTTTTTTTACCAACAATTAAACATAGATTGACGAACAGATCTCACACTAAAAAAAGTCGAACACTTCGCATTATCGAGTACATCAGCGACCTTCGGCGCGATGGAGCAGATAAAGAGACTCCAATAAACGGTCTTAATTTGATCTCGATAGCATCGGATTGGGACAATGGGCCAATCAATCAGGTTGAGGCGTAGGGTTGTCACTTTAAAAGCTTGCGCGCACTTGCGATTATTTAGTCTCTTTATGCTTCTTATCTGATACAAAGCGCATGGAATACTGTTCCCACCCTTGGGATGGTTCAGTAAAATACCAGCTAGCTGCACTCGATTCGGTGGAACGCAGAGCCAGGAAACTCGTTGGGGACGATAAACAAGTGAATACCAAGCTCCTTCAGCATCGACGAGCTGTCTCATTGTCGGTATTCTATAGATTGTATTTCGGAGAGTGTGCTATTTACCCATTCACAATCACAATGCTACAGTACAATTATTACCATAAAACAATTTATGTATAGTAATGGCGGTAGCAGATAATGACAGCTACCCTCCGCGCTAGTTAAAAAACTGTGTTGCGGCAGAGTAGTATCGTCGTCTTCTATAACCAAACATGAGTTTACAGTACAGTATGTGCAAGGTGAACAGATCAAATTAACTTAACTAAACTTTTCTTTCTACAAGTAATATTAATGTGTCAACTTTAACCAATTATAATATATATTATTTAATGCCTATTATATTAGTTATATGTTTGTTTTATATGACGTTTATATATTTATATGTAAATAAATTATCTATTAATCAATATTATTATTATTATGTGTGCTTTGAATTCCCTGCCTGCATCTGTATTCCCTAGGGGTTATAATCCTGGTATATTTAAAGATCGAGCGAATAGGCTTCTTCTAGGCAAGCACGCCCCATCTTCGGCCTCTTTCCTAAATCTAACGATTCAGAATGAGGCCAAGAGCAAAACTATTTAATGAAAAAACATTATATTTTATGGTTTTTTAGCATTTTTCAATGGTATTTTTATACTTACGTATGATAAATGTTAAAAAGAAAAATATTTACTTCTAATGTAATAAAAAGTTTATATTTCTTATAAATAATTGTAGTTATTTATTAACCACAACCGCAATTTTCCTTCACATTTATCATAACTTTTTATATGTAATATGCTTTTTATTCCTATTTCCTTTTTTAATTGGCGCTAATGAGAAGTCAAAATCAAATAAGCTTTAATATAATAGTGTTCCGTGAATTGAATCGTCATAGTTTCTTCGACCGTTCAATGACGAATTTGTAAAATGGGCTGTAAAACCTTACAGAAGTAACGGCGTTTTCTAAAATAAATGGTAGGTACTTTATTATTTTATTACATAACTTTACTTATAAATTCTCAGAATTCACTTGTGGCCGAGTTGTTTTTTTCCAATATTTTCTATTTAAAATTTATCATAAGTATAAAAATAGCATTGAAAAAATATAGATATAGACTAGTTGTTTTTTTAAGATAAGATATGCGTATAAAAAACGTGGGCTGTGTGGGTCCTGCCTGGCACAAAACTTCACGGCAGAAGTAGGCAACCCTGATGAATCGAAGAATCACAATAAAATATGAAAGAGACCCGTGTTCATTCTCTTGATCGGCGATTACTTGCCTTTGCCAGCGACAGGTGTAGGTACATGCATTCGCCATTAAGATGGTACCAAGAAAAATAATTACGTACAAACCATATGATGGAACAATGTCACTCTCAAACGCTATGAAACAAAGCAAAGCTGCTACAAACAAATCATTGATTAATTGGTTCCATAGGTTTTGTGGCGCTAACATCTAGTGCCAGCACAGCACTGTCTGTCGTGACTCGTGACATCATCGTAGGTACGAAAAATTCGACACGCTAGGTTCTCATACAGTTTGAAGCGCGCTTTTTGTCTGTCTCGAGATTGCTCTGTGACTGAAATTGATTTGGCCACGAGGAATTTTGACATACTTCGTGGTCAAAACATCTTATTTAATAAAAATGTACACCGTAATATCAAGTTATGAAGTTTTATTGTATAAAGTTCGAAGAATAAACAGAAAAGAAATATAGTTCTCAATAATAATCATTGTACCAGGGTCTCATAGCTAACCTGGAGACATTATACTTGAAAATTGCTGCCTATATAAATAAAAATGTCTTATTTAAAAATAAATGTAAAATCAGAACTTTTCAAAATATCTAAAATAACTCCTGGTTAGCTATGCAACCCTGGTACTTTCAACTCGGGGAGTCCTCCGGGGGTGCCGTAGGTCCGGAATAATTATTAAGAATTTTATTTCTTTCCAAATTATTAAATTTAAAAAACATGTTGAATTGATATTAATAGGGTGTAAATTTAAAAATAAATAAGATAGTTTAACCACGACGAAGCAAGGGAAGCATTTAGGTATTCTCCTTTGCATCTGTACCGTATAAGTAAAAAAAAAAACATAAGTAACTTAATTTGAAGCATATTTTTAAAGACAACTGCGGTGCTTGGGCCTCGCTCGAGCTTGACACAAGAGGAAACAAACAAAAAATTTGAAACTCGGACCGAGACTCTAAATTTTTTTTTAACTCATTGGTTTAAAAATAAAATTTTGTAAGCTTCAACGGTCTAGCACGCACGGCACGACACGACACTGTTGATACAAAACGATACTTAGCCGTTAATGTCTAAGCTAAGCGACCACTTAGAATGATGATGATGACATAATTGTCTAGATAACAGTATTTTCTCATATAACCAAGCCTCCACATAATTTACGCTTGGATTATTTCGAAAAGGAACCGTGTTTCCGACGCGTTTATCTGGCGTCATCTGCTCGTGACATACGGACAGACGTTATATTACGAAACATTAGCATTGCCGTGTAATTCGAGCCGGTGAGAGCAGAGTTATACTAACAAATGGTTGACTGTGAAAGTGATATGCTTTGAATGCGTTAAGCAAAGAGTAAGTAACGGCGAAGAGATGTCAAGTAGATACCTGATTAAGAGGAATATAACGATTTACGTTTTATATTTTACAACTATCTACAAGTATATTAGTGTTGAATTATACGATGAGAAGTTAAACTATTTTCTTTGGCACAAGTTTACTATTTTTATAAAAACTTAATAATATGGTGATAACTGTATATGTAAGAGAGTGCACAATAATGTGATAAGGAAATAAGTAAGGTACTAACATAAAGCAGTATAGATATCATAAGTTTTAATGCTGCGATCGTCCTAATCCTAACTGATATAATAAATGCGAAACTGTGTTTGTTTGTCTTAATAATTATAATTCTGCGATGCGACGCCGCAAAGCAGTGTTGTGACCTGGCTCGAACTAAGCAACAAATTTACTTCATTTTTGGCATAGAGTTCATTAGAGGTCAATAAGTTCGCGGAATGGGGGGAAGTCGGTTGCAGTTAAGCACCAAATATTTTTTTCCTTCAAGTATATTTCTTTACTACCCCAAATACATTTCTGAAATTGCTCATATAATTGATTACTAAATCAAATAAAAATATTTGTAATTTGAGTAGGAATTACAGACTTCACCTCTAAGTCGCCGTATATATTTTTTTACATACACCTTTTATTTCATTGCAGTTAATTTTAATTTGTGGCTTGGGACCAGGTCTGGAATATAAAAAGGTTGATGAAGTTTTTCGAAGCGTCATCGGTGAATAAACGCCGTTGCAACGTGACTTTTTTATTAACGTATTTTCATGCCAAAATTGCCAAGACCAAACCATTTCTTCTTATTTTTCTTTTATGGAGCTTAGTATTGTACGGTTCTATTAACACCGCATTATACATAGTCGATGCGTAAAATACACAAAAAAAATCAATCGTAAACGTTTTTTCCTACTCGGCCCTCTTGGGCGGTGGAATACCACTGTATCGACTACTTCTTCGACTAGGATGACGGTGCTGAACATAGCTTTCATTTTCAGTATATTTCGGACTGTAACTTCATTCATTATCTCGCTACAGAGTTTTAAATGGTGACAAAAGCGACAAAAAATATCTTGTTTGTTTTTGTCTTCCCTACCGACTGGCTTGCACGTCAAATTACTAAAATATTAATGACCCGATTACGTTCTGGAATATATACTCGTGATGAGGTGCTCAATCAATACCTAGCTGGACAAATGAACCTTCCTCTTCCATTCCGCGAACTTATTGACCTCCCCTCGTAGGATACTATTATCCCGGTATTACAACGGGAACGGGAACCATGCGGGTGAAAGCTATGGTGTATAATTATTATTCATTGCACGGTTTATCTTTGAGAGTTTTAGCTCTACATCCTTTCGAATACAAATATTAGTCGGTATCATAATTATATTAATATTTATCCTAAGTCTGCTGCGGTGTCGTGTCATTTAAGTTGTAAATAAAATAAGCAGAATAGTGAAACTTAGTCTTTGACAAAAAAGAGTGCTTACGCACTGGCCATGAACGAAAAAGTCCAAACTGTATTAATTGTGAAGAAAGTGTTGCCATGTAACAAAACTGAACATTCGCTGCTCCACCGAGAGAACGCCCACTGTTACTCATATTTAATTACTCAATTACTATTTTAATTATTGTTATTTAATTGTCTCTATTACGAGTGCGTTGAACTCCTTTAGACTGGCTTGTTAGATCAAAGTCTTTCCCATTGCTTTCTAGATCATATCGAGAATTCGAGAGGTTATGAATGAGGTGATTATTCCCAATCTTTATTGCCATATGACAAAATAGTTTTGCAATAAGTACTTTTTGTTTCGTGGGCGTTGTAATAAAATGTTTGTAAACGTTATAGTAAGTAAGTATCGACGTTTTATGTCAAGGTTTTTGTAAAAGTGAAATAAAAACATACGAGTTGCATTATTACAATTATGGTACTTCATGTGATATAACTTTTAAACATCTGGAAAATTACAATATTTCAAGGCAAAAAGATGGTGTCTTTTTGTTCTCCGTAAAATGACTTCTTGTATGTTTAAAAAAAATCGAGATACGTAGAAGCTTTTACTTTTATTCAAGGTCCAAATAAAGATGTTACAATTAACTCAGGAGTAAGAGACGCTATTTTTTTATGTTTTACCCTATATTCTACGATATGATAACTTCTTTCTTAATTTTTTATTATAACAAAACACGTATTTCTGTAGGCCGAGTTTAAAATAACACCATTTCACTTATATTCTCACGAGAAAGTAAAGGTACCTATGCTACCTACCTAATCCTATGTCTTAAATCACCTGTCCACTGTATGTACTTTTAATAGGTGAAAATAATGGTGTGTACTATGGAGATCATAAATAGGCACATATTAAGTTTCTTCGCGCACACATAATTGAAATAAAACACATACATTCTTTTTCACACATACATTTTGTACATAAATAACGAATATAAAGATGGAGGTCGGCCCGCTTTCGGAGTTTTCTTGGCAGTATCTTTCTTCGAAAGTCTTCGAAATTCTTTTGTTAATAATAAATAAAGTAAATAGCAAACAAATCAAAATATTAACTCGGTAATAGTTGCCATAGTAAAAAATATTAATTTTTAATTAGTAATTATCTAACCGAATCCGAACGCAATAATAAATCAACTTTGTGAAGGTACATTTTTAGGTAGCTATTCAACCCGTGACCACGGCAACTGAAATGGTGCCGAATCGTCAGGAAACCAAATATAATCCGAAAGTTTACAGTACCAACTATACATTTTGGGTAAATAAAAATTCACAAAATAGCGCAAGAAGTATGTTTTTTACAATTTTCATCAAAAGCCTAAAAAAAGAAAAATGATTGAGAATGTGCAAGCAGTGCTCTTTCATATGATAGCCCACATGCCCTAGTAGCCACAATTTGAATTTTTAAGTCAGTCCCTGTTGCAAAAATATGTATATTTTTTATTTCTCTCTTCATCGTCATATAAAAGCTATTCCAAATTTCAAGTTGATAGCAATAGTAGTTCTTGATATATCCAGCTGCGACAGACAGACAGACTGAGTCGCACCATAAGGGTTCCTTTTTACCATTTTGACACGGAACCCTAAAAAGGAGAGTCCCGTCGTGCGTAGATATAGACGGTCGCCTTGTCATAAAAATTGTATTAGTACCTATTAGTATTTTCTTTTTGTGATGGAAATTTACCTTTTAGATAAGCAGACTGAAGTAGACCCATTTCCGCTGGCGGCACCCGTTCACGAGCATGACGCATGAACCAGCCATCGCTTCGCTCAACCGTATTTTAGGGAACGTAACGACCCGCCTCACACGACACCGCCGAAGAAACGTTTGAGTGAGCATGACGTACTTCGGTTCTTATGTTAAGCTGTATAAATATATATAAAAAAAAATAACAACAGCAATAAAAAGAAAGATAAAAGTGCATTAATGTAAGACACAACCTACAATGTTAGTAGAAGACGCATCAGCTGGGTCATAATCACAAAGCATATTTAAAGTAAGTTAACAAATAAGAATACATTGGAATAATTTTCCGAAAGGGATTGCGACTATTAGTTACACAATTCCATATATCACTATCACAATCACAATACCTTTGGAAGTGATTGTGATAGATTATGAAAATAGGCAATTAGGCATATTTATTCATTAAGGCTGATTTACTTACAGTACACATAACAGCAATTCTTCACAGTTTAACATTGAGAGCGCCATTATGTTGCTCGTAATTGCGGATATTAGCGGCGTTATTCGTAGTGCAAGTCGTGCTGTTGACTGTACTATAGGTTTTTGTTTTCCTAGGTAGCCTACAGGTTCACCGGAATGCGCGGTGACTGACCGCTGGTAACCTGTACGAGGGCTTTCACATTTTCCCGAGCTTACAAGCTCGCAATTAGATCTACAAACCTTCAAGGGACTTCCCGGTAGACTAGTAAAGATTTTTGTGAAACGTTTTTTCGAAGAGTAATAAATACATAATTTATTTTTCACCTCACACGCTCTGAAAAGGAGGTTTTGTCAATCAGTTTAGGCGTAGAAAATTGCTCTTTGCGGCATAGCGCGGCAAAGTACCTACTTTTTTAATTTAATACCTAAAAATATGTCATAATGCGTTCCGAATCGCACTATTGACTTTTTTTCTAATTGATTCTTATTTTAAATAGCTTTAAATTAATTATAATATCGTTTTGGTTTAAATATATTATTTTAGTTCATTGAACCATAAAAACAATAACAATAAGATTAAACTATTTGTTATAAGAATTTTAAATTTATTTATATTAGGTTGGGTGAGATTTTACAACCTATAATTGGATTTCAGACTGTGACATAAATCTTTATTTTTAAATTGTCTTTGTCTTTTACCTCATGTCAGTGTCAACATTTACGTAATCGTTTTATTAACAATATATTCCTACTTTAAATAACTTTGAATTAACTATAATACTCCCTTTTTTATTATTTTAGTTCTTTATATTATTAAAACAATAAGAATAAGGTATATTTAGATTAAACTTTATGTTTAAATATTTTTTTACCGGAAGTTGACCGCGGAAACAACCATAGAATGTTCCTCGCTGTTGTTAGGTGAAAAATTGTGTGTTGCGCTCGGCAGAAAAGTTTTTAGCGTCTTGTATATTTGAAATCCTCGCTTCGCTCAGAATTCAATCCTAGAATCCTTCACTTGCTCAGATTTCAATAGAGGTAACTCGCCGCTAAATAACCAACTTTCCAGCCTTGCATAACAAATAACTATTTATGACTTTTTTTTATTTTACAATGCTATTTTTATGTGATAAATATTTAAACAAGCAGGCTGTTTCATCTTAATCGATAGTCAAACATCTGTAAAGATGTTTCTTTCGAATGCGAGGATATATCTCTCATTGGTGAAACGACGGTGGCCAACCACCGTAGAAAGGTGAATATACTAGAAAAAATCGACGTGCTCTCATGCAGCATGATTGGTTAGTGCATTGGGCCGGATTCCCAAGGATGCGGGTTCGAATCCCGTCAGGGCGACATGAGACAAGTTGCTTTTTTCTGGTATATTTTCTTGTTTAATATTTATCACATAATTTTTTATTCAAATGATATTGAAGTTCTATTATCTGCGAAAGAAATGTTATCTATAAATCTGTTATTTATGATAACTTTTAAATAGAAAAATATTGGAAAATGTCAACTCCTTGTGGCCACAAGTGAATTCTCAGATGGGTCACGAACCCACGAACTTTGGAAATCCAGTCCAATGATCTTGTGGATTCACTTGTGGCCGAGTTGACAAACCAATATTTTTCTAAGTTGTAATTGTCCGTATTTTTTTGTTTTTTAGGGGTTTTTTGATTCCTTTTTAAGTCATCCCGTGACCACGGCAGCTGTAAAGGTGCCGAAACGTCGGAAAAATAAAAAAACCCCTAAAAAACCTAAAAATACAGACAATTACAACTTAGTTCGTGGAAATATAGCGCGTTTGATATCCGTAAAAGTTGTTTTATTTCAATGAACAGTGCGCGCCAAAACATAAGATGTACGTACAATATTTTTCTTTTTAAAATTTATCATAAGTATAAAAATAGCATTGAAAAATGCAAAAATACTAAAATTATAAAATATAAGTCATTCAGGAACAAATAAAATAAATAGCTTTGTACTGGTTAAAGATTTATCTAAAACGTAGTAGTTCCAGATATTATATCCGGCCGCCAGTATAACAATAACTTTGCATAATGGAATGAATAGAAATTGTGATAATATATATCTCTTTATAGCGACTTAAAAAAATCTTTACAAACCTATGTGTAAACTTTAAATTAACTAGATGTAGTAACTAAGTAAAAATAAACATTAACTTATATTAGTAACGTAACTTAAATTAGTAATTACGTAAAAATTAGTAATTTAATACCTACATACGACGGTAATATTTATTAAGATTTTGATTTTTGAGATTATATTTATCACGGGCAATTGTTTTGGTAGGTACTTATCGTTTCTGTAAATTCAAAAGAAATAATTAGGATCAATGTAACTTTATTTACTTTAAAACACCTCACACGCAGATGCTATTTTAATATCACACCTAGATTTTCTAGGACATAAACCTTACTTTAATGATGGTCTGGATAATGTCGATATAATGTTAGGTTGTCATTTTACGTTCCCAGGGTCTGAAGACAGGTTTGATGCTGATAATCGATATGCAATAATGATGTGGTAAAAAACACTAGGCAAGGCAACCACATCCGGGGGTAAGTTCCATAATACGTTGCCGGACATTTTAAGTAATACCTCTAATCCCATCTGAGAATTCACTTGTGACCGAGTTGATTATTTCCATTATTTTTCTATTTATAGTTTATCAAAATACCTCTATCTTAAAAAGAATTATTTTTTCCTTTAGTAACACTTTCCTGCGGTCAGTGGTCAGCGGTGGTCATACAATTATTTTGGTTTTGGTATTATTTTAGGGTTTTTGGTCTTCCCCAACGTTTCATCACCCGCAAAAATGACTCCAGGAAGGGGTTGAAATGTCAGTTAGTCCAAAAATAACACCAAATCCAAGAGTAGGTGTACCTACTTAATGTCTTAACACAGTTAAAAAAAATCAAAATAAAATTTGACATAACCCACGACGGTTAAAACGTAATTGAAAATGGATAAAATAGCTGCTAGTAAATGAACTAGTTTTGCAGTTCTATAGCAACTTGAATAATTGGAGATATTTTATTGCTATACTTATTGATATTTATGTTGAAATTTAAAGTAGTGATGGCAGGTCCTTTTCCAATTAAATTTTATCGGTCGTGGATATTTTCAAAATTTTGAATTTTGCTCTTTATTTCAAACTTTTTAGAGAGCATAAGGTACATTGTAATACCTAAAATCCATCACTGAAAACCGGACTAGTAGTTTTGGAGATAAATGGTAACATTGGTTTGCACAAACAAACAAACAACCAACCTCTCCAACCCCAAACGCATATACCGTCTCCGTACTGTTGTTTAAAGATTTTAGTGCACTTTATTTACCATATTGTGCACTAAAATCTTTAAAAGTTCTTTTTCTAAGACAAATGTTTAATATAAAAATAATAGAAAATACAAAAGTTACACAGGCGGGACTTAAATCTGCAACTTTGGAAATCCGGCCCATAATCCGACAGCTCTTGGGTAAATTCTAGATCTGGTGGAAGCTATAGGAACGAGGAAAAATCAGAGAAAGAACAAAAAACAAACAAAGAAACAATTTGTTACAATATTCTGAATTATGTTTTATAGCACTACTTTATTGCCGATTAGGTCTCACACCTTTTACTGGTTGACTGGTAGAGAATGCCTGATGGCATTAAGTCCGCCATTTGCTGTATTTTTTTTATATTGCAATAAAGAATAAATAAATAAAAAAAAATAAAAGCAGTTTTTGTGATAGAGACAAAGCACTGTTATCTGTCTGTTATTGTTAATCAGTAGCTAAGTTCAATGGGTCACATTTGACACATGTGGTTTAATCATAATTAAGGGCTGTTTAGACCAATGTGATCGACTGATCTTCTTCTTTTATAAAACTGTGATGTTTAGAATAAATATATATATATATATCAGCCAATATCACGCACATTACATACATTGTAACTTGATATAATGTATTACATTACCTCGAGCTTAAGAATTTGTGTTAACAATTACCAGAACCAAAATGTAGGTAATAACACCTAGACACAGATAAACACAAATGCTCCGATGAATGTTTGCACTGGATTGCATTTGAAATTCGACAAATATTTTTTTTATATGATATAAACTGGAACTACCTATACTAGACAACACAAAAATAAATATAATAATAACTGTAATTTAAACTAGAAAAAAAAACAATCGAAAAGAGCACTGGACCAAGGTTGCGGGAGTCCCGTCTGAGCTAGTACCTATATTTTGTAGAAAAAAATTCTTACATAAATAGTATTTATTAATGGAAATATTATTTAAAATAAAAATACTAATTACTTTAAATTAATTTTTATCTAGCAATACAAAACGGACAGCATATGTATTATAGTTAAGTACTGTGTATTATATGCATGTAGCATTATAGTATTGCCATTATATTAACTAAAGATAAATTTAAAAGTCTGCATGTCGGTTTGGTGTGAACAATCCCATCAACAAAGTACAGTCAACAGCGTCATTCTTCACAGTTCGACCTTGGCACTGACAGCGCCTTTATGTAGCCCGTGATAACGGCGGTTTTCGTAGTCCAAGTGCAAAACCAGACGTACCGTTGACAGTACATTGATAAAGCTGACTGACCTGACATGGCACAGTGGCCAGCCAGATACGTTGGCGTCATGTTGTTCCAATGTTTCGTAATTGCTTTGCTGAGCTTCTTTGTAAGGGCAGATGAAGTTTACAAGAAACTCTGTGCTGATGGTGAGTTACTTTGTTAAAGAATTACCTACTTAATATATGTTAACTAAATTCCATACAGCAAATTGAAAGCAAGTCACAATTTTCATATTGGCGCCTACGAAACTATTTCAGCAATTGAAAATATTAGCGAAATCCAATAGCCTAACAAAAACAATAGTATACGGACACAATATAAAGAAATATTTTCTTTTGTTTTAAATCAAAAGCAAAGTCGTGTAAGAATCTCAGTTTTTAAGTACCACATTCGCTTTCATTATGAAAATTAGATCTTCTTCCGCTTTATAAAGACGATTGTCGTAGTGATTCGTAACACCGCAGAAATGGATGTAAATACATATTGTTTGTATAAAACTATGCAAAAAAATATTGTTACAAAATTTAGGAATTTAGGAACCTAGACAAATATTGGTCCATTAACGTTATTAAAGACGTCTGAATTGAAATTTGATGAGGCCGTGTGGTAACGGTCTAAGAATACAAGTATCAACACTCCCTTACATGCCTGGGATGTCGTAAGAGTCGACTAAGAGGCTCGACGCATTCAAGAATCAAGAATCAAGAATATTTATTTGCGAGCATTCACAGTACAAAAGTTGACAAATAAAAAAAATGTGTGGCGCTTAAGTGATGCACCAGATACTGGCATGCAAACAGTACAGATAGAGTGACGCTTTAAATAATAATAAAAAAATTGGTTAGTTTATTAATAGAATACAATTAATCAAGAAATGTCAAGTAAACAAAGTGTGCAAAGTCATAAAAAAGCAATAAACAATGTCAGGTAAAATGTCAAAGCGAGATGTCATGTTAGCGTGTTAGTACTTACAATTTAACTATAGTCTTTCATAGAAGTTATAATAATCAATAGATCAGAGTTTATATTATAATCACAATTTCATATTCGAGAATTCATTAATAGTATATATACATTTATCACACAACAAATTATAAAGTTTAATTTTAAATTTATTTAGTGGTAGTTCTGAGATATCTAAAGGCAAAAAAAACATGTGCTAGAGAAGGAAAACTTTAAACAAACCCTCTACCAACCCGAATGGCCAGCCTGGTAGCAGTAGGCTAATAGCACAGAATACTTAATAGTACAAGTACTAATAGCCTCCTATGAACGCCACAGTAGGCGTGAGCTAGGAGAGGCCTATGTCCAGCAGTGGAAGTCCACAGGCTGATGATGGAATGGAAGGAGTTGTAAAATTTACTTTTCTATAATTGAATATCTTTTAAAATAAACAAAAAACGTCTCGAATGTTTGGTAGACAATTTTAATGCCTGGAAGTTTATTTTAATAATTATACCTAGTTAGAGTGACTAACCGACTACAAACTACTAGTTTAGAATGTTAGCATCGTCTCTTATTTCTATTATTAACTATTATCAGTATTTAAAAAGTGTGTAGCGAGGTCGATGACTTTCATTCACGAAATTATCTATCTATTTGACGCATTGTTTCCCATGTTCCGGTTATATATCAAATGCCAATTGGGTTGAGTCTATACTTAATAATATTTTCATTACTAACTATAATTTACTTTCTTAACTATGACATAATTATTAAAAAAAATCGCTAATACTCATTGCTATTCATTCTTCAATATCTAAACTTCTGAAGTCCTGGAATATAAGACACAATATAATATTCATTGTTCTCTGGACACCGGTGTCCTGCTACCACATGACAATATAGAATGAAAATTAATTATTTTCGATTAATTCCTATTTTCCAGTGGATTCATCCCAGTGCGTGGTGCACAGTGTGAACGTGGAGCCATGCCTGCACGGACCTCGCTTCTGTTCCATGATCTTCGAAAAGAAGTATAATATCAACGTCAATTTTACTCCTTGTAAGTAAAACTATTTTATCATTTGCTGGTGCGTAATTATTCCTTATGTATGGACAAAGATAATTTAAGAAGTACACTACCTCTCTCCTCAGTCACAGATAATGTTCACTTTGATTGAGTTGTCACTTAATAGGCGTGATTATATGACCTACTAATTACGCAGGCCTTGTGTAGATTTCCGCTTAACGTGCCATTAAAAGCACATTCGACATAATAAAGTCTTCGATGCACTTAGCGGAAGATAAAGAAAACTTATCTGCATTATCAAAAAACTAAGACACATTAAAGATGATCATATAAATAGGTTGGTGTATTATTCACTATGTCAATCATTGTTAACATTCGGTATATCTGCGTGGGGTGGACTCAACAAAACACATTTGATTAAACTGGAACGGGCACAACGCGCTGTTAAAAGATAGTTATCAGTAAGACAATTGTTTATAAAATCAAATGTGCTTAGACATAAAAAAAAAACACAATCATTAATTTCAAAAAGAAGAACTGCCGAAGTGTATGCGATTCCTGTTTGTAGAACTCAATTTATACAGGACTCTGCTTATTATTTGAGTCTCTGGATGTACCTCTAACATTATATGCCGAAAAACTTAGACCTACGAATTAAAACTATTACAGTTGATTACGAGGTACTTATTATCATTGGATTTGGCTAATGACAATTTGTTAGCAAATATTTATGAATAAGTAAAACATAAATAATATAAATACATAAACAAATACATACATAAATAAATAAATTATCTAAGTCTAAACGTAGGTATAAATTCAATACATAGTATGTTAGTACACCCTAATTGGGAATCTATTATCTATTATTGAATATTCTATAGTAATTAATAGTGCATATAATTTATTATTATACAGTTATATTATTAACAGGCTGATTGACTTTAAGCTAAATAAATGAAAAAAAAATCTAAATATAGATCTGTAAGAGTGAGTAAAAAACCCAATGTAAATAATCTGTTTAGTTTGCGTATACTATACATAAATGCATGATGCATATTGTTATAACGACTGCCACTAGCCGCTGCGCTGGTCCGGTTTATTGTAACCATATTTTTGTTTCCTTTCATACTATTGGTAACAAGTGGACGGGGG
The DNA here is from genome assembly GCA_910589605.1 of Chrysoteuchia culmella. NCBI lineage: Eukaryota > Metazoa > Arthropoda > Insecta > Lepidoptera > Crambidae > Chrysoteuchia > Chrysoteuchia culmella. The sequence goes on from OU342657.1 coordinate 1,272,674, forward strand.
CACTACCTTGCCGCAATACAGATTTTAAACGAGTGCTGAGGGTAGGACCTACTTGTACTTTTTTAACCAACTCAAAAATAGAAGGAGGTTGTCTATTCGTCGCGTATTTTTTTTATGTATGTACATCGATTACTCGAAGACGGCTGGACCGATTGTAAGAAAATAAAAGTAATAGAAGTTCAATGTAGAATTCCTTGGCTGGACTCCAACAAAAGGTTTATTTTTTACTTTTTGATTTTTGAAGTCGGTTTTTTTTTATAAAAAAATATTTTAATAGTAAGTTCTTCATCATAACACCTTTAAGGAGATAAACAGGTTATAATTAAATCTAAGTTTATTAATATTAAGTAAAACATTGTAAAATGTCAAATAAATAAACTTCATTTAATTTCAAAGTGGATTGTGGATAGTATCTTAATCAAAACCAAAGGCAATTGCTACAATAGACCTTTGTTCACAGATTTCTCAACCCACGATGTGATGATAACAATAATCTCTGAACCAGAGGATGGCATATCAATAATAAAGAAGACCTACAAGGATGCCTGCCAAAGACTGCTCACCTGTCCTTTGGAAGACAGTGTCAAACAATCATTGGATATACCTTTGAAGTTCGACACTATTGTGGTAGTAAGTTGATAAAAGTTTTTGATGTGAAAACTTCTTTACCGGCGTTGTGTCATCAGAGTTTAAAATTTTTGGGATGGGTAAAAAATGTTAAAGTCGCGTCAGGAGACGTGAACTGATCGAAATTTCGTAAGACGGAGGGAGAGTAGACCGCCGGCGCGGCGTAGGAGAGGAAGTAATAAACCCCTCTCTTTCTACCGCGCGGCGAAAATGTATGCCTGCTCCTGCTGTTTCGTTTAAGCGGTTTTCACTTTTGCCGGCACTCCTGGAGTGCAACCCGTTGTTTTTTTTAGTGCAACCCTTTGATTTTTTTTTCAAAGTTTTAGACTTTACTTATTGAAAGAAATGTCGCAGAGTCGAAGAGTTCGGACTGATACCACAGAATATTTAATACTGATACATAGTTAAAACAAATTTGTTTAAATTTTTCACTTTTACCGCCTCTGTGGTCTAGTGGTACAACCACCGGTATCAGACCCAGGGGTCCCGGGTTCGATTCCCAGCGGGGACATATTGTATTCGGTTTGGTTGGTGGTAGGACTTGTAGTAAGTCCGCCTGGCTAGCTACCACCATCTTATCTAAGCAGCAGCCATAACAACAATGTTTTCAGCATTGTTGTGTTCCGGCAGTTAGAGATAAGATAGCCAGTTCCTCAGTGATTGAGGATTCCGGGAGAGGCTCGCTTCCATCTTCAGCCTTATCAATACTTAACATCAGGTATGATGAAGGCTAAGAGTCTCCCCGTCGTCGTTCATAAAAAAAAACTTTTTGATAATCATTTAATTTTTGTTTATTTACAGGGAAGGATGGCTATGACAAAATTTCCAGTCCAAGTGAAGCTGTGGAATACTGCTGACAAGTCACAGGCTTGCTGTTTCACTTTTAAAGCCAAAGTTAAATAAATTCTGATTCTTTATTTTAAGTTTTATAGACTCAAGTACGTAGGTAATGCACAAAAGTAACTTTTATCGTTTCGAAGTTAACACTAATAAAAATTTACAAAATCTAGTATTCTTTTTACTGTTGTATATTGAATTTAACCGCCTCTGTGGTCTAGTGGTACAACCACCGGTATCAGACCCAGGGGTCCCGAGTTCCATCTGGCTAGCTACCACCATCTTATCTAAGTCTGGCGCCATAACAACAATTTTTTCAGCATTGTTGTGTTCCGGCAGCTAGAGATAAGATAGCCAGTTCCTCAGTGATTGAGGATTCCGGGAGAGGCTCGTTTCCATCTTCAGCCTAATCAATACTTAACATCAGGTATGATGAAGTCTACCCGTCGTGCTTTAAAAAAAAGAATGTTTTTCTCGTTTAGCTTTCACAAACATCCACAAACCATAATACAAAACAGCCGCGTTTTCAACGTAGAATCAATCGATACGATAATTGGTATTCAAAGATTTTTTTGTATAAAGATTTTTGAGGAAAAGCACGAAAGAAATTTTCAGTAGTTGTGCAAACAATTAGGTCTGGTGGGTCAATGACTTTGGATCTTGGCGTAAGAAAAAAAATAAAAAATAAAGCGACCTTTCTAGCTGTAAAATTTTTAGAGAGTTACATAAAAAGCATACAATGGCCCGAGGTCTGGCCATCGCCTTCCCACGGAAAGGTCACGAAATCATGCTGACCATTACCGCTCAAACACGCCGACATACCTTATTGCACTATTATTACAATTCCACTGATTGTGCTTTCTATTAAGGCAAGCGTAAAATGTAATATTAGGAAAATGAGGGAGCTGCGAATTTGATTTATAAATATAGCAATCTTTATTCAAATAGACTGAATAATTAAGCGCTTTTCCATTGTCAAAAGTTTCCTGTTACACTTCCAAACAGTCAAGTAAGCAATTGGAAAGAAGTTCTATCTGCATCTTCTCTCCCAGACGATAATAAACGATAGAGGAGCGCACTAACTTTGAAGATGTCAGCTTCAACGTTGGTCGGTAGTAGGTTCGAGTCCAGTAACTGGAGCTCCAGCCGCCCTGCAATATCCAACTGGACTCCAGTTGTATATTGCAGGGCGGCTGGAGCACGGGTACAAACACTTTGAGTACAGTAAATAATTAAAGTGTAATATTAATTTTCTTCTTATATTATATAATTTTAATTTCTGAGACTATATGATATGAAATCTTTCGCTGGCAATGAACGAGACACAATATAATTTTTATTGTTATTATTATTATTGTTTTGCACATCCATTATGGGTACTTATATGACGAACTCAATAATGCACTCTTGTGACCTCTTATGTGCAGTCAACAGCAACTATTGCTTAACCCTTTGACCTTGAGAGCGCCCTTACGTCGCTCGTAATAGCGGCGATTTTGTAGTGCAAATGTAAAACCATAGCTGGTGTTGACTGTATTCATATTTATGCAAATAAATGAATTGAATTGAATTGAAAATTTCGTCATAAAATAATAATATTGTTCCTAGCTTTAAGGTAATATGGTTCAATCGCAAAAGCCCTTTGCGCTTAGATATTGTAAGACGACGCTAACTGTGACACTAAACTGGTGTCGTAGTGCGCAAATATCTAGGTCTAAGTGCGGAAATAGGCAAGGGATGGGAGACAAGGATGACAAGATGAGTATTGCAAATCTTTTATTTTTAGAAAAGAAGAAAGAAAGAAAGAACTATTTATTGGCACACACACACAAAATAATAATAACATAAATAAAAAAGATAACAGTAAAAAAAAAAAGTGCGCGGCGAACTAGGCCCCATCCTCAACAATGTCACAGTGACATACGTAGCACGCCACTGAGACGCTGGTATTCTGGAGGAGCCTATTGGTGAGAACAGGAACAAAACAAAATAACAAACAAACAAAAATTAAACACTGCAATAACACAATAATAGAGAAATTATAAAAACAAAATAAAACTATTTAAAACAAAAGAAAATGCATATTGGAATGGCTGCACAGTCCCGGGTCCCTTTGCCTTGCCAATATTACAAAAAAAGTGATTGGAGTCGGATTTCCTACCCTATTACCTAATACATTTACTAGTCACCGGAAGTGATACAGTAATTTTAATAACTTTATTTCTTTTTAATCAACGCAAACAAAAGACAATGGTCGACCTGCTAGTAATACAAAATCAAGGTTTTGTAAGTGTTCTGATGTTCCAATCGGACGTCTAATCACTTTCTTTCCCATTATTCGCTTAACAATGACTTCACATTACAATTCGTTATCGCCCATCAGCAATTATGTTCCGTACTATCATAACATCTTGTTAGTTGTTAAACTGATGTATAGAGGTTTTACTAAAGAGTGAAACATAATTTCATTTCCATCTTGGATTTTTGAATTTGCTTAGGTGATTCAGAGAACATCCGTAGAATCGTCTTTACAAGCATAAACGTTACGTCAGTCAGTCTGATATATTGACAAAAATATAAATATTTTTGTCAATAGTGCTGAAATAGGGTACTTATATGGATACAGATACGGAATCGTTCTATTAAAACAACTTTGCTTTATTACAATTTATTTATCTGGTATTAAGGTACATAGGACTATTTTTTGAGTTGCACTTGGGTCTCGAAACAGCACACATGGTCTGGGTTTTCCTCATTCCAGACCTTCCAGCGGAACCAGTATTTACCCTGAGGATAATAAAAAAAAAATGGTTAATGATTTTTGGTGGTTGAAGCAGCCATGAAACAGCCTCTGTGGTCTAGTGGTAACAACCACTGGTATCAGACCCAGGGGTCCCGGGTTCGATTCCCAGCGGGGGTACAATTTGTATTCGGTTTGGTTGGTGGTAGAACTTGTTGTGAGTCCGCCTGGCTAGCTACCACCATCTTAAATAAGTCTGACGCCATAATAACAATGTTTTCAGCATTGTTGTGTTCCGGCAGTTAGAGATAAGATAGCCAGTTCCTCAGTGGTTGAGGATTCCGGGAGAGGCTCGCTTCCATCTTCAGACTTATCAATACTTAACATCAGGTATGATGAAGGCTAAGAGTCTCACCGTCGTTAATAAAAAAAATGACGGGTAAATCCCACTGGGCGCTTAAAGGGTTAAATAAACAAGACACGCATCTTTTAAAGTATACAAGGTGGAAAAAATCTATGGGCCCAGGGGGCTAATTGTCTAATTTTAAATCTATCGCAATCCCTTTCAATTCGTAATTTGAAAGTTATTCAGGCCGTCACTATTTGACATTTGAAAGGGATTGTGATCGGGACGCGTTTTAAAAGGTACGGAATAAACGAAATTGAACTGTCTAAGCAATATGACAGACGAAAATATCACAATCACAATACCTCTGAAAGGGATTGTGATAGATTTTAAATTAGACAATAAGGGGGCTGGTTGGGAACAACCTTTAATCCTTTAGTTAACCCATTTTACTCAAAGGAAACATTCCTTTATTTTTTTAAAGAAACGAAACTGCATTCAATGTTTTTTGTAAATTTTTCAAAAGAGTCTTGGATAAAAGTGCTTTATCCGTACCATTGAGTTTATAAGTTGAGTTCATGTGTTTTCTTTAATTAACTTACTATGTTTGTTAGAGAGAGTTGATCCTGTTAATTGACCCTATCGATTGATGGTATAAAAGTACAGAATATATATATTAAAAAATTTTAGCAGGTTCGATTCCTGGGTGTGGGAAGCGTATTTTTAAAAATGATTTAATGCAGTTGTGATTCTTTAAAAAAATAAAGGAATGTTTTCTTTCAGTAAAATGAGCTAACTAAAGAATTTAAGGTAGTTCCCTAGATTTTTTCCACCCTGTATAGTTAGTTCAATTTATGGATATCTAAGACGAGGAGGACCTAGGCGAACATTTCTCGGACACAACATTGTTCAAAGGAGACAAAGGAGGAACAGAATACCCGAAATCAGTTATGTACAGTCAGCAGCACGCACGGCCTTACACTGTGACCTTGAGAGCGCCCTTCGTCGCTCGTAACAGCGACGCATTTCGTAGTCCACATAAATGTAAAGCCGTACGCGCTGTTAACTGTACCTTTGAGAAATGAAATAAGGAGAAGCATGATAAGATAGAAGATATGAGGACATTAAAAATGGCTGATGACGCATGACGCAAGTCTTACCTCAGGCAGCTTCTTGCCGATGTACAGTGAGTAGTCGAGCGTGTTGGGCGTGCTGACCGCGGTGGGGCAGACCGCGTGCGCGCACCCGTCAGCGATGCCAACCGACGCGAACGGGGTTTCTGTCACGTCGTCCGCCCAGTACACCGCTGTCTTCAGCTTGGTTGCTGCGAAGTCTGGAACGAGTCAGGCAGTAACTATAAGCTTTCAGGACCTAAGAACCTCGAGGTTGACAGGGGCACCATTGCCTTTAAAAAAAACTACTGGGTTCCTATGCGCAACGTTTGTTAGTTGAATTTCCGCGTTTCTGGAGGGACATTAGCTGTGTAGTGTCAGCTTAGAATAGCACTTCCCCCTCTCATCCCATGGGTGTCGTAAAAGGCGACTAAAGGACTCAGCCTTCAGGAGACGGGCAGCAGCGTCTCCTACAAACTTGGCCATACTGCGATCGTCAACCCGCCTGCCAAGCGTGGCCGATTATGGCAAACCCCCATTTTTGGGGGAGGCCTATACCCAGCAGTGGGTGTTATGTGACTGAGATGACGACGACGAGAGTGACATTGACGTGTTAGGTGCGTATAACGGCGTCTCACTCTAGGAGCACGAAAATTAAACTGCTAAATGTTGCGCAATAGTAGTAGTTTTTAAGGACCGTTATCTCAAAAGTAAGTACTATAAGGTTTAAGTAATAATTTATTACTCAAATATAATAACTGTGAGCAAAGAAATCGACTCACTGCGTTATTTTGGTACAAACATGCTCACTTTACGTTTGCTCACAGTGAGTCGTTTCTTAGCTCACATTATTTCCTGTCCTTAAGGCGGTACCCTGACCGAAAGTGGCGCCGCGTTGAATTTTATTTAATATCGTAATTCTAATACACAATTTTAATAAAACTTTGCGTGGAATTTTTAGAGCCCATAGTCTAGTATTTTTAGACAGTATCATTACATTCCCTCGTAGTCACTGCTAGAAGTAGATAGCAAAACTGCTAAAAGTGGCCGTTTTTGACACATTTGCTATCTAGTTCTACGAATGACTATGACGAGATGTAGCGATACCTTCTAAAAATACAAGACAATGGGCTCTTAAAAATTCCAAGTAAATTTCTATTAAAATTGTGTATTAGAATTACGATATTAAATAAAATTCAACTCGGCGCCACTTTCGGTCGGGGTACCGCCTTAAAAAGATTGTGGTAACTTACTGGGCGTGAAGTCAAAGGCCAGGGATGCATTGCGGCCCTTCTTGAGGAGGCAGGGGGACTTCCGGCAAGGGTTCACCCTAAGCTCGGTCACCGTGCATGCGTCTTGTGGCACTGGAACGGAAAACAGAAAAGTAGTCTAAATCATCAGTTTCCACAGGACTGCTGTATCAAGGGCATTTACATGTTTGTTTACTGTGACAATAAGGTCCGAGTTCACCTACTGATTATCCATATCATTATCACGATTAAGGGCGCGCTCTAGGCCAAAAGCAAAAGTAATAACTGCAAAGGCGAACTGCAAAGTAATTGCTGCCTTATTTCTATGAGAAATAAGGCAGCATCTACTATATAATTCTCGGGCCCCATTCGGCCGGTCCGGAATGAAGAAATGAAGGAAATTCTTTTTTTAAAGGATATTTAAATGTTATTTACAAAAATTATACTAAAAAGTTCCAAGCTTTATTATAATGTATCACTTGAAAACTAGCAAGTTTATCGTGTTAATTATAGTGAGTTGGAGGCAACTTCGCAATTTTTTCTATCGAGAAAATTTTATACAATCGTGTTTTTGAGTAACATAGTCACTAGTGTTAGTCCTGTAGTTTGCTGCATCTTAATTTGAAATTCAGTTTTTCATTAATATTGATATTACAGACGATCATGTAAAGCAATCTGATTTTCGTTGGCCTATAGCGGGCCCTTAAGTACCTAGTATTATTGAACGTGGCGTGGCTCTAAAAAGCATAACCAAAGTAGTTGTCGGAGCTCAGACCGAGCTCCTGTCGGACAAAAAGTCTTGAGAAACCGGCCAAGTGCGAGTAGGACTCGCGCATTCCGTACCATTATCCAGAGAAACGGCAAAAAAAACACGTTTGTTCTATGGGAGGGAGCCCCACTTAAATATTTATCTTATCCTGTTTTTAGTATTTGTTGTTATAGCGGCAACAGAAATACATAATCTGTGAACATTTCAACGGTATTAGCTATCACGGTTCATGAGATACAGCCTGGTGACAACCGGACACAAACGGACAGACAGCGGAGTCTTAGTAACAGGGGCTTGTCTTTATTTTTTTGGGTACGGAACCCTAAAAATGATTGTTATTATGTAATTTTCAAAGCTCACAAAACACGTGATAATATTTGGGTTTCTCGACATTCCAGGGTGGTGTTCACTACCCCTGGAAACGTGTCGCGACGTCGGGAAACCAAAAAATGGAAATACATGGAATATTAAATCTGAAGTCATGTAAATAAACTGTGAGCTAAATATCCGGAAAAGTTGTTTCAATTTTCATTGAAGACAGCGCTCTAAAATTTACTAAAGTTAAAAAAGAGACTACATACACTGATACGCTTTTACATGCAAGGCCGGTTAAAACCAACATAATATTGTAATTATTCTTGATAGAATCAGGCGTTACTTGGCGGAAATCCATATCTTAGTAGAAAACGAAAAATATGTCGCGTAATTCCGCAAGAAAAAATGCAGATGCAGCCCAGTGACACACTCACTCTCAATCAAGCCAATCTCAGCACCGAGTGCCACTCGGTGCTGAGATTGGCACGGTCTAACAACTCCTGAGGATGCTCCGTGTGTGGGCGAAACACGTGTAGAGTAGTCGGTGAAGGTGCAAGGTGTGTCACTGGGCTGCATCTGCATTTTTTCTTGCGGAATTACGCGACATATTTTTCGTTTTCTACTATTGTAATTATTATCCATCAATCATCTTATTTATAAGTGATATTTACGGTAATCATTGTTTTCCTTATGGAAGTGCGTTACTTTCTGCGGTCAGTGACTTCGCGGAAGATGTGGGGTCGCAGGTTATCATCCCGGTTGACGTTGTTGGTTTATCCTCACAATGTTGTGATGGCAGTTTGCTCTTAGATTAATTTCGACTACTTTATGTATAGCTTTCAGATTCATATCAACCGGTCCGTTATCGGTGTCGGCGCCGACACCGCTAAAATAAAAAATAATAAAATAAATAAATAATTCCATACAATCACACCAATTATCTAGCCCACGTTAGACAACGGATAAACATACTTATATACTTTTTGATTTTGTAAATACATACATAATAATATACATATTAAACATCCAGACCAAGACAAATAGACATGTTCATGCACACAAATATTTGTCTTGTACGGGGATCGAACCCGGGACCTCTGGCGCAGAAGGATTGTACCCCTGCGCCAAATGTTCACTTGCCCCGATCGATACCTGCCTAGCACATTATCCCATCCGATATCGGAGCCGAGACCGATAATAAATAAATACTAAATAATAATAAACAAATATTTATTCGATATGTCGGCGGCGACATCGGGGTATCGGACGATAATGTTTGCCATAATTTTTGTTTTCCTATTTCAACATTGGCAGTGAAAGGATAAGTTAATAACTAATTGAACGACGCTTTCTTTTTTAAAACACGTAGAATGTAGTGACTCGGTGACACTGAGATGACAGATTTTATCGGCCATTATGTGGAGACACACCGATATCGGATGTCGGCTTTTTGTCGGCTATCGGCCCCGATATCGGATCGGTAGATGAGAAAACGCTCGTATTTTGATAACGAGTAGTTTGATATGATATGACGTAGGTGGTTCAGTATCTTTTTAATATAGTTTCGGCTATTTATTTCATGTTATTTTATTACTTTGATAATAAAATAAGTAACATCCGCTTAATGGATATCTTAATTTTCTAAATTGTATGCACAGCTTGGATGGCTTTTCTATTATTAAGTACATATAGAAAACCTAAGAACTTCTCTCGGCATGTTCAGTAACTTTAGTAGTGCTGCAGAAAGATTTTAATTTGAAAATCGTGTCACATTTTGTCACATTTTTTTACGTTAAGTACGAGAATATAATTTATCAAATCAACTTTTATACTATTATTTATAACTACAAAATAAAAACAAATAAAAGTAAAGCAAAGTATTTTTAACTGTTTGTATCTTGTAATGATCTAAAGCAGGGTATTTAGTAGCGAAAAGTAGGGACAATTAACCAATCAAAAGCAATTCAGCTCCAGAGGATAATTAGTTTTTTGTTTCCGACTTAAATGTCGAACAAACGGTATGAAAAAACATATTTTAATTTTCAATAGTAACAAGAAGAAGATTATTAATTACCAATGCTTGTTATTACGGCCTAAAAATCGTGGGCATTATCCCAGATTATAAGAACGTTGCAATTTAGCCATTTGTTTTTTACCCGTGACGGTACGATACGTACGCGTACGGTACGAGACGGTATATGCGTTTGGGGTGAGAGGATGTTTGTTTGTTTGTTTGTGCAAACCAATGTTGCCATTTATCTCAAAAACTTCGGGTCCAATTTTAATGCGGTTTTCAGTGATGGGTTCGGGTTTAATTGGCGCATGTTCTTAGATAGATGTTACGGTAACAACTCACCAGGGGGCGCTGCAGTAAACATTTGTTTGTGCAAACCAATGTTGCCATTTATCTCCAAAACTACTAGTCCGATTTCGATGTGGTTTGCAGTAATGGGTTCGCGTTTGATTGGTGCATGTTCTTAGATAGATGTTACGGTAGCAGCTCACTAGGGGGCGCTGTAGTAAATATTTGTTTGTGCAAAACCAAAACTACTGGTCAGATTTTGATGCGATTTTCAGTAATGAGTTTTATGTAGTAAAATGTACAGTCAACAGCAGCTACGGCTTTACATTTGCACTACGAAAACCGCCGCTATTACGAGCGAAGTAAGGGAGCTCTCAAGGTAAAGCAGAAGCTGCTGTTGACTGTACGTAATACCTATGCTCTCTAAATAGTTTGAAATAAAAAGCAAAATATTTTTTTTTAAAAACCCATGGCGGTTAAAACGTAAATTGAAAAGGGATAAAATAATTTAAAATACTCTGACTTAATTATCCGTCGGGGGCTGCTATCACTTTTTTAATTTTCAACATAAATATAAATAAGTAGGTGAGTATAGCAATAAAATATCTAAAATTATCACGTTACTATAGAAATGCAAAACCAGTTAATTTAATGGCAGCCCCCAGGGATAATTAAGTTTAATAAAAAAAAATAAAAAAAACAATTCACGTTTTAACCGTCGTGGGATTTTTCAAAAAGTTTCGCTTCTGGCGATTGTATTCCATAATATCTATTACGATGTTTTTTTTTTACAAAAGTCAAAGTCAAAAGAGTCAAGAGCTATATTCATGATTTTCAAATTTGTATTTTCAATGCTATCTTGTACCAAAAGAAATAATTTACAAAAATTCAGACGTATCACCACATACCTTTTTCACACCTCCTTAGCTGTGCCACTTCGGCAGTGGCGAACGCCAAGACGACGAAGATGACTGCAAGGATTTTACTCGCCATGGGTGTTACTGCTCCGACGGGCGACGCAGGAATGCTGTTGGGTGCTTCTGGTGCAGTTAGGGCTGGCAGCACAGCAGGGTTGTCTCCTTACTCATTGATTTAAAATAAATAGTCGTATGATAAATTTAAATTGAAAAATATTGGAAAAAATTAACTCGGCTACAAGTGAATTCTCAGATGGGACTCGAACCCACGACCTTTGGAAATCCGGTCCAATGCTCTAACCACTGAGCTACCGAGACTTGCGGACCACCGTCGAAATTCTCCAATATTTTTATATTTTTAATACGCTGTAGGCCAGCGTTGTCAGATCAATGCCAGGAATATCCGTAACGATCGATTGAGATGCAACAGCCAAAATTTATGATTTCTGATTTTTTGCATTTTTCACCGGACCGGATTTCCAAAGGTCGTGGGTCCGAGTCTCATCTGAGAATTCACTTGTGGCCGAGATGACTATTTCCAATATTCTTCTATTTAAAATTTATCATAAGTAGGTATAAAAATAGAATTGAAAAATGCAAAACTTTTAAAAAACATAAATAGTCGTGTTTGAAAACCTTTTAAAAAATTTTTTTTTATTTAAAGAGGAGTTAATGCAAATAAAAAAAAAGCTTAATTTATCTGCTTTTTGTCTTATAAATTTCTTTCCAATCACATATGGGGTTTGAACAAAGAAGACAAAACTTAGTATAATATTTCAACAAAGTTGTTGAAATATTATACTATGTTTTGTCTTCCTTTGTCTACGGGGATAAATTATAGGGCGCTTATTAGTTTTACGATATTTCATAAGTTATCGTCAGTATTCTTCATTTCCCAGCAGTGTGGACATTAAAAATGGCCGATGGATGGATGATATCATGAGTGACACCCCTAGTATTGGCACATTTACAGAATTATCGTCAAACTTGACTCCTACGACCCGGACTCCTAAAGAGTGGCTGATAAGTCGTCAATTACCTAATTGTGTCTGCTCCCTTCGAGTGTAAGCGCACTCATCAATGAGAATTATTACTTTTCATCTATTATCTGTTGGACTTGGCTCATCCACTCATTAGATTCCATTGATATGTTTAAGTAATTACTATAAACGATGTGCTAACGTTTTATCATTATAATGCCATGTGGAGAGCTTTTCTAATCTTCTAACCAGTCATGGGTCGTGGTATACCTGTTTGGTTCACCTGGGTGTACTACGGGTCCTTTTTCTTGCACCTTAGTACACGTTGGTGTACTACAGGCACATTTTCCTGCCCGTGGTAGACCTTAGTTCGCCTGGGAGAACTACGGGCACTTTATTTGTCCTGTGGTCCAACTTTTGCACGTCTCGGAATGAGATAGTGCTCTATTCTATTCACCACTATTCACTAAAAATATCGAAGGCTCTGATCCACCTAGAAAGATTCATACCATTGCGAAGAAGTCACCTAGAATGCAATAGTTTGGCAAATTGTTATTTTTCTTTTCTGTTTTTTTTTCTGTTGTACGTAATGACTACATATTACTATATATATTTATGATTTTTAAGTTTTTAATTTTTGCATGATAAATTTTAAATAGAAAAATATTGGAAAAAATCTACTCGTGAATTGTGAATTCTCAGATGGGAATCGAACCCACGACCTTTGGAAATCCGGTCCAATGCTGTAACCGCTGAGCTACCGAGACTTGCGAACCACACCGTCGAAATTCTCCAATACTTTTATTCTTTTCCCTTCGATTCCCATCTGAGAATTCACTTGTGGCCGAGTTAATTTTTTCCAATATTTTTCTATTTAAAATTTATCATATATATTTTTTGTTAATTTTAGCTTATCACTTTAATAAACTGTTAAGGGTCCCTTGGTCCATTAAAGATAAGGGTTAAGTAGGAACTAATTAAATTTTTATTAATTAGAAGTACTTGAGCATGCGGCACTTGCCTTTAGATGTTTGTTTCACCTAGATAGTATTGTAAGCTAGTAATATAAAATGTGTATTACAGACGTTGGCGAATCAAATAAATAAATTGAAATTGCTGAAATAGAATAAATACTGAACGGAAAGTACCAGGGCAGCATAACCAACTAGGAGTTATTTTACTTAGTTTAAAAATGCTGCTGCCAATAAAAACTCGAAACTTTAAAAAAATAACTCCTGGACAGCTTTGCGATCCTGGTACTTTCATCTAATAATATTATAATTTAATCGGTCGAGTAGTGTGCGTGTGTGTGTGTGTGTAGTTACGCGTAGTTCGTGTTACGTGTACCTAGTATTTACGTGGGCCTTGGACCCATAATTTTTTGAAATAAAACAGTCATAAACAATGAGGTGTTTATGACTGTACCACGTGCCCGTGGTAGATACACCTAGGTGAACCACCCATGTGTACCACGCACGACCCAAGACCATGACTGCTTCTGACTTCATGTAAATAATATAAAATAAATAATATAAAAATAGCATTGTTAAATGCAAAATTAAAAAGCTATAAATATATGTAAATAACTTCTCTAACAATGATCTGATTTACATTTCCGGTAACAGTGCTATGGTGTGGTATTCTACTTCCTACTATATTATTATAACTGTGAAAGTATGTCTATTTGTTTGTTTATTTGTTTGATTGTTTGTTACTCTGTCACGCAATGACTACTGAACGGATTTGGATGAAATTTTTTATGTAGAGACTTTAAATAGTGGACTAATACGTAGGCTCCCTTTATCCCGATATTCCCACGGGAACGGGAACCACGCGGGTGAATCCGCGGGAGGCCGCTAGTTGATTTATAAAGTAAACAACACCTAGACTCAGACACTTAGAACAGACACAAAATGTTCATAATTTGGATGTTTGTCTCGGTTGGGAACGAACGATCTATTTCGACCACGATCTCTGGTTAACACAAATGATCACTGCCGCCATTGAGCCTATCAAACAGCACAAATTCGCTGAAACGTAGTAAGTAAAAAAAAACATTAAAAAATTACCAATTACTTTATTTCATAATATTTACAAAAATCACCCCTAAAGTACGAAATGGGATACAAAATATAAAAATAACTAAGTCTAATTAAGAGTATTGTCAAATATCGTTGCTCATATTTATTATTTACAATGTATTATAATTTTCTATGTAGGTAATATTTACAATAGTACACACTCCGAGTCAATTCTTTGGCATTAACATTCCAGTGTGTATGATAAATTTTATTACATAGGTTATTATAAAATATTATTATTTTATAATGTAAAAATATAATTAACTAATTTAAACTTAATAGGTATTTCTGAAACCTTTTCAAAAAGGGACTTGTTTCTTGTAATTTCGTTGTTTGTAGGAATGTATTTAGATTTCTCGACAAAATTGCTTCATTCGTCGCAAATTCATAATAAGTAATTATTTTTCTTACCGTATCAATTTTAATTGGAATTTTGAATTTGTTCTATGTAGCCTCTTGTTAAACATTGGACATTTGTAATTTATCACTAGATTAGATATTAGTAATTTACAAATAAATAAACTTAAGTTCGTTGCAGTTGCAAATGAGTATTATAATTTCAAATTACAAAGGTCTTGCAGTTTTAAAAAATATTGGATGGCGCCTGTGGTAGTGTCGCTGGCGCATCTGACAAAGATTGCGCCTGGCGGCCTACTCTCTAAGCCCGTCAACTAAGATATGGGCCCCCGTCCGTAAGTTTCCCGAAATTACGGATGGAGCCTACTCTCAATTGATTTCGGATGACTAGTTTTGGACAAACGGCACAAACACATTGGGAGTAGGGACAATGTCAAAACGTATTCTCATTCATTCTTAGTTCGGGTCTCCGAACTAATAAGGTGTCCGTAGGTGATACGGAGTAGGAAACGTCCGTAACTTAGGCCGAAACTACGGGTTTCGTGCTTATGGAGTAGACCGCCTGTAGTGGTAGCTCGTCTATAAAATTATGGCGCTTGTAGTGGTGGTTCGTCGTCTTAGACTATCAGGATAGCGAGCATGGTGGTAGTATTGTCTTTCTTGGTTGGTGTAGACTTTCTTGATTCTGAACAAATGGATGGCCCGTCTATCATAAGATGGTGAGCGAGATGGAGAATCGTCTGACAAACGATGGCGAGAATGATGATGGCTCGTCTATGATAAAGCGTGGTGATGCAGAATTGCAGACCTCCTTGCGGCTGACGTTGTAGCCGGCGCATCTATCAAACGATGGCTAGCGTAGTGGTAGTATTGTGATTACCACGGGTGAGGTGGTGGTGGTGCAGGCCTCCTTCAATATTCGTGGTCCTAGTGGTACGCACAGCGCTCGCAGGTTTTCTTCACCCACGTACGGCAGCACTGACGCGCTTCTATCAAAGATGGCGACTGTGGTCGTGGCGCCGGGCACGTCAATCATAGAATAGTGAGTGTGGTGGTGAGTCTATCCATTATAGTGATCTATCAGACAATGGCTAGTGTAGTGGTAGTATTGTGATCATCGCGGCTGAGGTGGTGGTGGTGCAGGCCGGCCTCCTTGAGGATGCGCATGCGCGGGCCTAACGGTACTCCCAACGCGCGCAGCTTGTCCTCGCCCACGTACGGCAGTTCTGCGGCTCCTACTTTCTCCTTCTCGAGGAGGGCTGCGTAACGCTGTGAAAGTGTTGATTTTGTGAGTGAATGGGTACTTAGGTATTTTAAATGAATCTACCTAATTCCGTGCTCTGGAAGGGATGTTAACACGTTGGTCCCGGCTGCATTTGCAGTCGTTAAAACCCACCAATCCACATTGGACCATTTATATACGAGTGCTATAAAGCAATAATACAAAAGAATACCGGCAGCAGTATGCCTTGTAATCTTTGCAACTACGTATGTTATTGTTTATCCAGTTGCAATGCCAGTCAATTTATTGTTGACGTACAATTAGTTAACTTTCGCATGACGCTGTGGTGGTATGGGTCACCGAAAATTTACTTACTTGAGGTTCTCTGTCAGTTTATAGTACGATAAGCCATGGTCTTGGCTGAATTTGCAGTCGTTAATACCCACCAATCGACCTATTGGGGCCCGAGTGAGTTATAAATGAAAAATGTGCCATAATATGTATAAGTATAAGTCATAATATGGCATTTGATGTTCAAATCATTAGATACTACTTTAGACAATTTATGAAAAATGATGAATAGTACAAAATATTACCTCGTAACCCAGCTTCTTGAGGAACAGCCTCATGAGCGGTGGCTCGTCGCCGAAGAACTTGGTAAGCCGCTTCACGCGGTCGGGGTTGCTGAACGAGTACGGGTCCGAGTGCCGCTGCCCCGAGCGGATGTATTGCTGCGACCTGTAATGAAATGTCTTGAAGTGAGATTGTAAGGGCCACTAATATGGCTGATGATGGGAGACCGTTGCAATTACTATAGAGGTTGGTAGCCATAGTTGTACTTGTACTGTATCGCAGCGCGGCGATTTGTCACTTTATTTTATTTATTTTTATTTTATTTTATTCGGAAAACATACAGTATTTAAATGACTAAGAAGCATAACAAACATAACACAATATACACAGTTACTTTTTTTCGCATATAAACAACAATTTGCTTATTTGTACTAGGCAAGTAAATGATAATAGTATTTTTGGAGTTTTCAATTTACAGAAAGACACTTACACTATGGTTTCAGAAAGAAAAAAAAATATTATAAATAAAGAAAAAGTGATCAAACAATACCTACTCAAAATGGAATCATTGATACTCAAGGAGATACAACAGAGTTAGGGTTAGGAGCAGTTTCACCACCGAGACCGAAAAGCTCAAATTACAACTGTCAAGTGATCACCAGATAAGCCATCCAGAAGCCATCCGTCGGTGGCAAACCGGCCCTTTGAGTGTTTAGTAATTTAAGAGTTTAAGAAACCAATCGCTGGTTAGCTGCTGATTGAATTTGTTCGGTTTGGAATTAAATATATCGAGCGATGTAGCATAACCAGTTTATTGTAGCAGTTAGGAGAAAATGAATTATTTCTATAGTTGATGTTAGAAAAGGGAACTATTAGGCTACTGCGTTGTCTTATAGATGTATTAGGTACTCTAAAGTTTATCAAAGATAGAAGACATGGGGTATCAATTTGAGACTGTATTATTTTAACAAGAGTGACTATATCGGCAATTTGACGTCTATGGACGAGAGGTAAAATGTGATGTTTTCTGCATCTTGCATCATAGTGCATTTTGTGCGACTACTGGTGTAGATGCTATCAAATCACAATCAATGGTAGTATTAATTTTGATCTAGAAGCTGATACAATGGTCTTTTCGGTTTTCTAGTGCTAAAGAATATAATCTACTTAAATGTGTCGCAGCGCGGCGATCTCGGCGCGGAATTTTGTACATTTCCTGCATGACAAGGTGCTGCGTGCGCATCTCACTGACGAGGTGTAGATGCTATCAGGTGAAGGTCTTCTAGTCTAGATCTAGAGGCTGATATAATTGTCATACTTGTACATATGTCGCAGGGCAGCAATTTCTGCGCGGATGTTGTCCATCTCCTGCATGACGAGGTGCTGCGTGCGCATCTCGCTGGAGAGGTGCGCCACGGAGCGAGCTAGCGTCACCACGTGAGATTCCAGGCGTTGGAACCGCTTGTTGATGCCCTGCGATGAGGAGTTTTATTATTATTATTTGTGTTATAGCGACACACGTTTTCAGAAGTACACTTTTTATTTTGTCGTGGTTTAGTGCAACAGTACTTAGGTAATCGTAAAAATATTAAAGAAAGCAGTGGAATTACATTGTTTTATTCTGGGAGCGAAAGAAAAACAGAATGAGCCAACTAGGTAGTTAACAGTGAAGACACTAAAAGCCTATAGCCGAAGTAACAGACTTTGCACATTCAAAAACGATGATACGTGATGAGCTGGCGAACACTATAGTTTCCAGAACATCTAAGATCCAAACAATGCAAAATAAGGCTATGAGAGGAACGTTATAACGTTTTAAACGATGTAACTATTTAATAATCTGGGGTGTTAGTCTCAAGTTGTAGCTTTGATGCCATCCTCGCAAAGGACACATGCGATGTGAGGTTAGAAAGAAATTTTCAAACTGACACACTGTTTGTACATCAGTTAACATAGGACTTTAGAAATCGAAGTGTTTAAATGTCACGGATCGACTGTTTTATAAATATATGCATTACCCATTACCGTTGATGCTTATATTGAATTTAAGAAACAGACGACATACGTAGGCCTAGCACGAATCACTTTCGAGTAGGTTTCTTTCTTTCTTTCTTTCTTCTAAAGTAAAAAAAAATGACACAATGAGCAGCGTTCCTACCGGACGTAAACGGAACTACATTTTCCTATTAATTTTTTTACATTATTCGTGCTTGCCACAGATCATCCACTAACTATAGATAAAGTACCTTGTAGTCATTCTTCTTCCTGTCATTAGAGCGGCGCTTGTCGCGCGCGGGCCGCGAGCTCACCGAGCTGGACGGCAGCGACGACATGCTGCCGTAGCGCCGCTTCGACGACAGCCTGCAACGAGAAGGTTACTTAGCATGGTGGCACTTGATATATTCATGGCAAACTAGCGGCCGTCTGCGATTTCACCCGCTTGCTTCCCGTTTCCGTGGGAACATCGGGATAAATAGTATCCTTTGTTTTAATCCAAGATGTCTTCTATCTGTGTGCAAAATTTCATCCAAATCCGTTCAGTAGTTTTTGCCTGAAAGAGTAACAAACAAACTGACATACTTCGCATTTATAATATTTGTAGGATGAGAAGTATAAATAATGCTAGGTCGCTAGCTAAGCTGTTTTTAAACCGCCTCTGTATTCTAGTCGTAACACCACCGGTATCAGACCCAGAGGTCCCGATTTCGATTCCCAATGGGGGTACATATTGTACCTATTCGGTTTGGTTGGTGGAAGGACTTGTTGTAAGTCCCCTAGACCAGCTACCACCATCTTATCTAAGTCTGACGCCATAGCAACAACGTTTTCAGCATTGTTGTGTTCCAGCACATAGATAAGTTAGCCAGTTCCTCAGTGGTTGAACTTTCTGGGAGAGCTTCCGCTTCCATCTTTAGCCTTATCATTACTTAATATATGCTCGGCGGTTGCGTAAAGTCAATCGTATTCATTTGACAGTTCATATTGTATCATATTAAATGTCATTCCATTCAAAGTGCAGCTGATTGAATACGATATCAACTGTCAAATGAATAGAATTACCTTATGCAATCGCACCCCTGGTATGATGTAGGTAGGCTAGGTGTCTCCCGTTGTTCATAATAAAGTAGCAGAACAGCACTAACTAAATGTTGACTGTGGCATAGGCAGGTAGATACTGCAATGGGCCGAAGTAAAAGTCACAGATCTTGTTTGAGTTTGTTGTTGGAATGCAAGACACCTGGACTCCCAGGCAGGGTGCTTCCTGACGCCCAGCAGCTGCAGCACTTCGGCGTACATGGTATCGAGGCCCGCAGCTGATGGTCTAGTGCTATACTGCAGCACACGAGTGTATCACCTGGACTCCCAGGCGGCGTGCTTAGGCATGGCGGCTGGCTTCCTGACACCCAGCAGCTGCAGCACCTCGGCGTACATGGTCTCGAGGTCCGCAGCTGATGGTCTAGTGCTATACTGCAGCACACGAGTGTATCACCTGGACTCCCAGGCGGGGTGCTTAGGCATGGCGGCTGGCTTCCTGACACCCAGCAGCTGCAGCACCTCGGCGTACATGGTCTCGAGGTCCGCAGCTGATGGTCTAGTGCTATACTGCAGCACACGAGTGTATCACCTGGACTCCCAGGCGGGGTGCTTAGGCATGGCGGCTGGCTTCCTGACACCCAGCAGCTGCAGCACCTCGGCGTACATGGTCTCGAGGTCCGCAGCTGATGGTCTAGTGCTATACTGCAGCACACGAGTGTATCACCTGGACTCCCAGGCGGGGTGCTTAGACATGGCGGCTGGCTTCCTGACACCCAGCAGCTGCAGCACCTCGGCGTACATGGTCTCGAGGTCCGCAGCTGATGGTCTAGTGCTATACTGCAGCACACGAGTGTATCACCTGGACTCCCAGGCGGGGTGCTTAGGCATGGCGGCTGGCTTCCTGACACCCAGCAGCTGCAGCACCTCGGCGTACATGGTCTCGAGGTCCGCAGCTGATGGTCTAGTGCTATACTGCAGCACACGAGTGTATCACCTGGACTCCCAGGCGGGGTGCTTAGGCATGGCGGCTGGCTTCCTGACACCCAGCAGCTGCAGCACCTCGGCGTACATGGTCTCGAGGTCCGCAGCTGATGGTCTAGTGCTATACTGCAGCACACGAGTGTATCACCTGGACTCCCAGGCGGGGTGCTTAGGCATGGCGGCTGACTTCCTGACACCCAGCAGCTGCAGCACCTCGGCGTACATGGTCTCGAGGTCCGCAGCTGATGGTCTAGTGCTATACTGCAGCACACGAGTGTATCACCTGGACTCCCAGGCGGGGTGCTTAGGCATGGCGGCTGGCTTCCTGACACCCAGCAGCTGCAGCACCTCGGCGTACATGGTCTCGAGGCCCGCAGCTGATGGTCTAGTGCTATACTGCAGCACACGAGTGTATCACCTGGACTCCCAGGCGGGGTGCTTAGGCATGGCGGCTGGCTTCCTGACACCCAGCAGCTGCAGCACCTCGGCGTACATGGTCTCGAGGCCGCGCAGCTGTCGCCGGATCGCGCGAGCGTCGCCGCCGGACGCGTCGCTGTCGGATCGCGCTTCTAACAGCGACGATAGATCGAGGCTGCGAGTCGTCGTCGATGTCATGTCCGTTGTGTCTAGGCCGAATACTGAAAACATGGATAAATCATAACTTAAGTAAACAACTTCGAGGAATTACCCATTTTTTCGAGGTTCCTCAGAACAATGAACATGAAATTTTTCAAAGAACTTTGTTGCTCATATTGTGTTTAATGAAATCCTTAATTTCTATTCAGCCCGTGCGGTAGATCGCTGAAAACGATACCATAAACAGCAGGACTTTTTGCATTATGTACTCAAGGATAAGTTCCAAAAACTATCATGCAGTATTAAAAGGCTAGTTAGGTGATTGAACTTAAAAACTGTTACAATAAACTGATAAACAGTCAGTAGTGAGTGTCTAAGTAAGGGTGTTGAAACTTTTATGTTTTTTGCCTGCGCAATCAACAAATGCAGATCACAGGTGCCTTTTTTTCGGGTTTCGTAGCCTAAAGGCAAAAAACGAAACCCTTATAGATTCGCCCAATCCGATGTATGACACAGCCACTTTATTTCAAAACTATGAGCATTACACAGTTGAAACTTGGTAGGTAGATGTATTCTGTAAACCGCCTTACGGTTTTTATACAAAAATAAAAAAATATATGAATTAAGGAGGGGCTCCCCATAAATGGAACTGACACTGTGGGGTATCTTAAAATAGGTCTTTAAAAATTGCATTGAGGTTTCTAAAACGATTTTATCTCCAAGTCAACCGTTTGAAAGATGTACACTTCCAAAGTGGTAAAATGTGTGTCCCCTCTAACTTTTGAAATAAGAAAGTGAAAAATTAAAAAAAATATATATGCTATAGATCTTTATAAAAACTTTCAACGAAATATATTTAGTAGTTTCAGAGAATATATTTAGTAGTAGCACATTTTTCAAAACCGCAAATATAACTTTGTCATTCATACAAACACTATGAAAAACAAAGTTTTTTTTTTGTCTGCAAAAAAATAACGTGGCATTTTGGCAATAATAATAATAGAAACTTTATTGCACACGATACAAAAACAAACGCATACAGAGAAAATGACAAAAAAGAGAAACAAACTATAGGCGGCCTTATTGCTACGTAGCAATCTCTTCCAGGCAACCTTGGGTGAGAGACGAAACCCTTCATGTGCGAGTTCGATTTTTTATGTATATTTTTATATTAAAAAAGTTTTTAATTTAGTAAGATATATTGTGCAAAGGCTTTTAGTGTTAAAATTTTGTTTTAAGTGCATTTGCTATAGTTTAAAGTATATTTGGTATGATTATGTATCCTTAAAAAAAAATCTTAGCCTAAAAAAAACTATTACTTTTAAAAATGTGAGCCAAGTAAATTTTTTAGTGACTATTTTCTTTAAAAAAATCTCATTGATAATAATTTACTCAAACTTTAAAAATGAATCACAAGAATATAGACTTACGATGCTTTTTGTAATGGTGTTCCCGTTTTGAAGAGTGTTTCTTGTGGGAGTGCCAGCGAGGGGAGTCCCGGCCGCGTCGTCTGTCGTCAGGGTATTCCGATGATCGCCCTGGAAGACTGGCAAAATAAAGATAATTAGTTTTATTCATAATATTCCTTATAATAAATAATAAATATTCAATCAACAATGACACCAATTAACTAGCCCACGTTAAGTATCATGAAGAACTTGTGTTATGGATACTAGATAATGGATAAACATACTTAAATACTTTTTTTTTGTAAATACATACATAATATACATATTAAACATCCAGACCAAGACAAATATACATGTTCATGCACACAAAATATTTGTCTTGTCCGGGGATCGAACCCGGGACCTCTGGCGCAGAAGTCAAAGTCAAAGTCAAAGTCAAAGATTTTTATTCAAATAGACTTATAGATAAGTACTTTCGAATAGTCCAACATTTTTTTCCCTACCAGCCATTCAGGACATCTTTTAACTGATAAGAAGAACGGCCGCAAGAAACTTATCAGCCTTAGCAGAAACAACAACATTTACAATGGAACATGTTGTTGCCAAACACAAATCTACAATCTTGAAATATATTTAATAAAAGAAGAAAATTTTCTCATACTCATATTAGAATATTTTCCTCTTACACTATTTACAATAGTATGATCAATGTTGGTATCACATCCATGCATTTTGGTCTTTTAAATAGTCATCTACCTTGTAATAACCTTTGCTTAAGAGCGTTTTTTTAACATACATTTTAAATTTATGCAAAGGCAGCTCAATAACTTGTTGTGGAACTTTATTAAAAAAGGCTATGCCTTTCCCCAAAAACGAGCGTCTACATTTTTCAAGCCGACATTTTGGAACGGCAAGCTTATTCTTGTTTCTAGTATTAAAATTATGAACATCGCTATGCTTTATAAATGAATCATGATGTTTCCTTACATATACTAAATTATCATAGATGTATTGTCCCGCCAAAGTTAGTATATTAATCTCTTTAAACAAATCCTTAAGAGAATCTCTACGTCGAAGTGTGTAAATGGCGCGCACAGCTCTTTTTTGAAGTATAAATACATTTTCTATATTAGCTGCTGAGCCCCACAACAACACGCCATAAGACATTACACTATGAAAATAACTAAAGTAAACCAGTCTTGCCGTTTCAATATCAGTTAAGAGCCTTATTTTCCTTATTGCGAAAGCCGCAGAACTAAGTCTACTCGACAAGGCTTCAATATGTGGATCCCATTGTAGTTTTGAATCAATGTAATACCAAGAAATTTTGTACTCTCAACTAACTCTACTACATCCCCATTCAAATTGATAAGCATATCGACCTGCACTACATTAGGTAATGAGAATTTAACAAACTTGGTTTTAGTAGGGTTAAGAGACAAATTATTAATGTTGAACCAGTGTGCGGCTTGAGAGAGAGCACTATTTACTTCGTCAGAACAATTTTTTCCTCTATCAATTTTAAAAATTAAAGATGTATCATCTGCAAATAGTACTGTCTCACATAATTTACTCGTGTAGTAAGGGAGATCGTTAATATAAATTAAAAACAGCAAAGGGCCCAATATTGAACCTTGGGGCACGCCCATAATAATGGGGGCTCCAGTAGAAGCAGTATTATTGACAATTACTTTTTGATTTCTATTATGCAAGTATGACTGCAAAAGGCTAACGAAACGAAGGTGGGATTAATACCCCTGCGCCAAACAGGTCGTTATGAATATAAACAATAAAAAATTGTGGTAATGCGCCCATCGAACCGCAACTTTTTGCCACAAAAAACATCGAGTAAAATACATTTCAACAGTGATGTTGTTACGTTATTAACAAAGTCTTTTTAAATTGAAAATTATGCATTCTGTTATTTTGAATAAAAAAAATGCATTATATTAAAACTGATATTTGTAAACCTGGGGTCTATTCTGAAAATCAAACACGAATCAGACGAATGTTAGTTTAGTTTAGAGACTTTAACAGCAACAATATAACGTCCAATAATTAGTGAATCACATGACGAATGTCGGCTATCGCGACCTTAATTCGTAGATGACACCCTGCGGGCACAGAATACTTAATAGTACCTGCGGGTTTACCATCATTTGATAGAAACCATCACGTCATATTTCTTATACTTATTATATGTTTGTGAAAAATAAAAGTTTTGTGACATCCCTCAATCATCGCCTCAAAAGTGTGAATCTGACCATCTGACATGATGGTTTTTTTTTGTTTTATTGAAATTGTAACATTTTGACACACTTCACACTTTTGTGGCGATAATTGAGCGATGTCACAAAACTTTCGTCAAAAAACAAGCTAACTTTAAGAGATTCGTAGTAGGTACCAAATAGCATGGTAAGATTGAAACAATACTGCGCTAAGAGATAGCCGTAGGCCCTCTGATCATTAATTGAAGCCTACCTATTCCGTTTATGTATGTCCGACGACGGCGACAGTGGCGGCAGCGGCGGGGTGACCGAGCTATCGGAGCTGCCCGAGGAGTCCAGCCGCATGCTGGCCAGCTTTGGCTCCAGGATCTGGCGGAGCTCGCATTCCACTAAGTCTGCCCATTCGTTCTCTCCACCTGCAAAATTTTAATTAATTTATTTTAAGATAGTTCCTTAACATTGTCTTAGGGCCTGCGCAGACGACGGACATTGGAGGACTTCTTGTCCGCCACACGACCTTATTATTAAGAACATAAAGTTGAAATATAACGAAGACTATCGCGTACTTTTCATGGATATACGCGATCTAAATTTAATCTTATTTGGTTAACAATAAAGACGTGTCGCGGACAAAAAGTCCTCCGTGATCCGTCGTCTGCGCTAGCCATTAATGTGATAGTTTTAGAGTTTTAACTCATTAAAGTTTGTGTTTTGCTTATAGAAGAAGGGGTTTCGACAAATTGTGATCATAAAAGCAGAAAATAATATTTGAATGAGTATATAACTACCTATATTGCTACTCTCACTTAGTCTTTCTAGTTAACTCACCAATTAGATCACTTCTGCTACTTTTATTTAAAATAAATTATCTGATAAATCCAGTGATCCCTAAGCCGGAGGTTTGTGGAAGCAAGATTGGTATGAAAAAAATAATTCTGTACTTGGATACTATCAGTGATTTCGCCGTCGATGTACTCACTTGGTCCTGCACTTTGCTGGCTGGTTCCTGGTTGAGGCTGAACTCTCGACGTTCCTACCGCGTCTGAATCAGCTGACGTGTCATGCAGAGCTTCAGGCCTCCGTCCACTGGAATACGCTACGCTGCCTCTCCCGGAATCTACGTTGGATGATTGCCCCCCATTTTTGTCGTAGTCTGAAACCATTGCGGAAGTGTTTCTAGCGAGTTTTTTTAACAATCGATTTTTCAGTATGTTTGTGCCTGTGTCTATCTGTAATCCAACTGTAGTTATTAGCTTACCTGAACTAGCACCCGATCCAGCTGTTTTTTTCCCGTGGCCTTTCAAGTCTTCTATCCTATTTGGAGTTTGTCTTGACGAGGAAGGTTGTGGATGGCAAGCTTCAACTTTTCCGCTAGAATTGTACACACTATCAGCTGATTTCTGGCTTGCACTTTCATCGTTCCTGTCCACCTGACTCGAAGAAGCGACTTGGTCTTCTTTTTGTTTCTGCCCTATGGAGTCAGGTGTTCTTCGAGATTCTCTATGTATTTCAGGAGTCCTTCTCTCTCTATGAATTTCTGGTGTTCGTCGCTCTTTGTGCATTTCAGGAGTTCTTCTGTATATATTTTCTTGAATTCTTTGTGATTCTACCGAACGGCCGCTAGTTCTGATTCTCTCTTCAAAAGAAGGTCTTTCCTGTGCCGTTAGACGTGTTCTAAAGCCTCCATCATCAGATTCCCGCTCTTCCCTACGACTTCGCTGATGTTCTATTTCATTTACACCCTCCAGAAGATTCCCATGAGAATTTCTTCTAGAACGGTCGTGGATTTGAGGAGACGTTAATTCAATTCTTGGTTGTGGCTCATCTAAAAGGTGAGGATGTGAGGCAGCTCGCCTACCTTCTACTAAACCTCTTTGTCTTATAATCTCTCTTTCTAGCTGTTGGGGACTTCTTAAATCCGCTCTTGAATGGGAACTTTCACACTGAAAGAATAATTGTTTGAGTTTTTTAATGGCAGTTTTTAACAAATTAAATTGCAATTATAAACTAAAGCTTAATTAACGAAGTAGCCATGGCGAAAAGGAAGTAATAAAATGCCTTCGTGTACGGTACAAACTGATTAAATACTAATTGATGAAGTTGTTGATTGAACTAATTAATTAACTGTAAAACGTGGAGTCGAAATTTTAAAATCACTTCCTCTTTGTGAATAGCAAATTTGTTTTGATACTAAACTGGTTTAGATTATAATGTTGTGTTAAATTAGGTGTAAGTTTAGAACAGTAATTTTTACTTAAAGGTATTTTCTCACATTCAGAGAGGCATTATAAGTCTAATCTAAATAGTACTTCTCAATAAGACACTTCCATATTATAAACAAAAGACAGTATGCTAAATTACACAAGTGAAAGTGTTGGAGATCGATTATTAGTTCCAAAATGAGGAGTAATTGTCTACTTTCAGAAATTGGACTTGTCTGCAATGATTGACTTATTTATAGTGCAGAAAACAATGATTCAATAAAATTTCTTGTTGGATGCGAAAAATAAGTTCCAAGATCTCTCGGCGGCAATACAAAGCAGTACCTGCTGTTGTAATTGTGGAGTCCGTGGGAAGTGTTATTTAATTGTTGAGAATCATTGTTCTTTGTCTTGATGAGGTTGCCAGTGAGAACCGAATACAGGGACCAAGAAAAGTGTTGCAAGACAACTATTGCAGCGTTTCTTCGTTCGTAATTCCATATTTTTTGGTCAATGAATATTACGAATACGGTAATTAATTCTGAGCACTCGTTAATGTGCGATGCTTGGGCGTTGAGATAAAAGTTCCCAAGCCATTTAGAGTTTTCGTTATAACCTCCAAAATTAGAAAGACAATTATAATTGTGGTTTCGTGAATCTTAGCTATGTAACACGAAAGCTAATGAACGCTAATGATCTTCATAGTGGCTTCCAAGTGACATTTATTTGCTTTTAAAATGAGGTAGGGTAATAAACTACCTGTGTTTGGGGACCAGTCTTTAACGAAGTGAAGTTAGCCATAGATCTGACGTCAACGTCCCGTTGATAGAGGGCGCTTCTTCTACCAGGAGGGCCGTATTGCTGGTACAGGGCATCAGCTCCTAAGGCTTGAGGTTGAGGTCTAGCGTGGGGAGTTGAAGCCAGCATCTCTTGTGACCTGGCTTGATGACTGAGTAGCATTTGCTGCTGCACTAACTGTTGCTGCATTAATTGTCTGCGGATTAAAATGACGGTTATTAAATCTATATGCGCATCATTCTTTAAATTAATGAATTGAGTAAAAATGCTACAAAGATTTTTTTTACCTGTGCGGTGAGGGACTAGGAAAAGCCATATTGTTTGCCATGTTGTGACTATACTGCATATCGGGTCGGTTTTGTGGCATCGGTCTACCATAAATGCCTTGGTCCACTTTCCTTGCGCCCGTGTCTCTCGGAGGAGTCGCTTCAGGTTCTGGTCTTTTCCTTTCTTCACTATTATTCAAACTGGGCTCTGGTTCATTATTCTTTTCAGTGTCATTGCTGTCTTTACTTTTAAATCTACTTGAGATCATGTCTTTGAGCGTGTGGTAAGTTTTACTTACTGATTTATTGCTTTTCGGTGCATCCCTTGTGCTGTCTTTTCCTGTTTCGACAGTTACCGTGATTAGTTGTGAGTTATTTGGTGTTTCCGGTTTTGTACCATAAACATTTTTCGCTGGAATAGGCGGTTTAGGAGAGTCGTACTGAACGTTTCTTGATACTGCTCCTTGGTTTTGATTCTGGTGCATAGCGTAACTGTAGTTTTCGTGGTACTGCCTGAAGTTATCTCCAGACGTGCCTGCCTGCTGGTTCTGTGGAAGACATCATTCTGTTTTAATACTGTATTGTGCTATCTGGGAATCGTAGAAACAATGGCCTATTGGTTAGTGGAAGTTGAGTTGCCACAGTTGGGACTGTAACTGTTTATTTTATCACAGTATTGTGTGATACTTTACTTATCGGATTGGAAATGAAATGAAAGTCTTAAACGTAGTATCACATTTACAATGTGGTATAATTAGCATAAACACGTACGCACGGGGATTTGTGGCATTGAGCGGCCACATAATTGTTTCTACTCTTGTTGCTTTTTGCATATTAATTTAATCTTCATTTCTACAATGGTCTTGTTGTTTATGTAGTTGTTGATAGTGTTTGTCTTATACAACATTTCAGTATTATTAAACATTTACCTATATTATAGTGAGACGCAGTATTAAAGTTCTCATAATGAACGTTTCGATGACATCGTCGTCTTCGTTATCAAACTGATGAATTTTCCGATGGAAGTTTTGGGAACTTAGGCCCGTAATACATAACGTGACTCAAGCAGTGATGTAGCAGTGATGTATACTTGAGTACAGTTAGCAAGGGATGCGCTTATACATCGCATGTAGCGACGTCCCTTTCTAACTGCTCTCAAGTACAGAACACTGCTCGAGTAACGTTCTGTAATATGGGCCTAAGACTGTTGTAATTTATATAATTATTTAATGGAATTCCCTCATGTTGAGAAGCATAGGAGATATAGCCGTTTTATAAATACATATTTATGCATGTAATTACGCTTTCAGAATTAACAAATTAAAAAGTACTGACATAAATAAATAGTATTTGGACTAGACTGTTTATACTACCTCAAATAAAAATAAAATAAAATAATCTTTATTGTTCTAATTGTGATTACATAAAGGTCGTATCAAACTAAAATTATTTTAGTTAAACTCTTTCACAATTAACCAATTTATAGGCATACAATGTCATCATAAATTGTGAAGCTAAAACTTATGTATTAATTATTTTGATCATGCTTTAGGTCAAACAATCCCCTACTTTTTTCTTTTACTTATCTATTTAAAAAGGAACAACTGATTAAACTGTTTTCAATAATAATAATGTCAATAATTATAATACTGTAGCTAAGGTATTGTTATTTTACAATAAAATAATAATTATACTGAATTATAAAGAACGAAAAAACAAGAATGGGGCATTTAAAAGTAGAAAATATACAAAAGGTGGCCTTATTGCTACATAGCAATTTCTTCTTTTTCAATAATAATAAAATTCTTTAACTGATTAAAAATAAAAGCAAATTGAAAACAAATACCAACATTCTCCAAAGCAAACTCCACCATGTTTGAGAAATATCCAACCGCACTCACATTTTAATCAACACACAATTCACTAGCGCGGCGTAAACATGGAACGCGTCGATTATTTGATTTACACGCACTCGCGGCGGCGTGCGTCTACTGCGCGTCGGAGCCCGGATGCGCGTGGCGGATGCACGGCCCGACCGTATACTGCGAGTCTGCGATGGAGGACGTTCGCTTCGGCTGCAGATGCAACGACCTTTTATTCAATATTACTCTAAGTCCGCACGGTGTGATTTTAGTAGCACTCTTTTTTTGTAAATATGTTATTTGAGTTGTTTTTTTTTAAAAGAGATGTAAAAGAGATGAATAAAACACTTTATTGCATACACAAAGATATAGACAGAAATACAGGAAAGAGGTTATAATTAAAAATATAATTAGTAATTATAGTTATATTCAATTACTAATAAAAAAATTAATTTCAAATTTCAAATTAATATTTACTTTTACTAACTACGTATAATTGTTTGACCTTAAGTTTTGGCGCGCACTGTTCATTGAAATAAAACAACTGTTACGGATATCAAACGCGCTATATTTCACGAACTAAGTTGTAATTGTCCGTATTTTTTGGTTCTTATGGGTTTTTTGATTTACCCGCCGTTTTTTGCAGTTGCCGTGGTCACGGGATACAAATACGGACATTACGGACAACTACTTGATAAAATTAAGGTAGGAAGTAAGGACGAATCGCATCGAGGTTATTCCATAGGCTGATTGACTTAAAAAGGAGGAGGAGGAAAAAGGTACCAGAAAGATATGTATGCAGTTTTTTCAGCAAGACAACATGACAACTGAGGAACCTGTATTTTTTTTCTGTAGGCTTATGAGAATGTTCATCACGCAGTGTATAGAGTTCTGGGGAAAAGTATTTTTGATAATTTAACTAAGTACACCGATATGAATGAATAGGACGACAAATTGAGTATCGTGCATCTCCCTTGATTACTGAAATGACCATGATCTACCAAAGCCGATCTTGAGTCTTTAAATAGGCTTCGGATTCAGACCGGCCGGTGCAAAGAAAATATGGTCTGGTGGGGCTTTTCGGCTGGTTCCGCGGAATGGAATGCCTTGCGACGCAGTCCAGACGATAGCCCACTTAACATCGTTTCCTGCGTGTCCTGACACCTGCACGCAGGAGGATCTCATGATAGCATCCGGCAAGGCTGTCAAAGTGGCTGAATTCTGGGCCACAATTCTTTGTGTCTTCCATCTATACGCTAAGAAGAAGAAGATGGCAGATGTACGGTACATAAATTATCGCCGCTACACGTCTTAGAATTTGTATAAAGACAAGGGCTTCTTTATGTCGCGGAATTCAATCTTAGCGTTTGTAAGGTACTGCAGAATGGAGATGATCAAAGTCGCGGGCGGTCGTTGTACTATGTAAATTTTTGAAGAGAACGAATGCAGGCAGCGGCCCCTACCAATTATCGATTACGTATTAACAGATTCGACACGAGATGTTCACGCGACTTTCACTCTGACTTTGACTCGTGTACACCTATTGTCTGTGCCGGGTATTGAACATGGAGCCATTCACATGTGTAGTGAAATCTATAGTTCCGAGTTAGAGCGAGAGGTTAAATACTTCCGCTTTACTACATTATTACTTATACTCTTGATCTAGCAGAATAGCTTGATAAATGCGGATTTTATTATTTTTATTGAATTGTATTTTGTAATGCATGTAGATACTGTTTGTGTTTTGCATTTAATAATAAGAGACTGGCATGTCCTACAAAAAGTCAATAATTCTATTCACGGTTAAAATGTTTGTTAAACATAGAGATTATTGTTCTGAATATTGGCAACATGACTCAAAATAGAATCTCGAGTAAGGTATCTTTAAAATTACCAAAATGTAACCGAAAGTACATAAAAATATTCAAAAACATTACGAAATTTCCTCACCACCACTTGTTAAATTTCTTAATTTTACAGATTATATTTTTATTTAAAAAAAATAAAGTAAAATAATTGTTGTCTATCATAGTTCTTTTGATACTCATAAAGTTACCGCAGCAATCATTTGAACGCATCCTAAAGTGGTGAAAATCGTCGCAAATTTTTATAAATAAATTCTTCCCCTCCCTTGTTGATCAGTTGACCGATAGAAGCTAGATTTCTTCACGCGATTTTTTTAACAAATTTCAAAATCAAAGTTACCAGCCAACAGGCTGCCCAATCTAGATGTACTGTTTATTTCTGATTCCTGGTTTTCTTTTTCAAGTCTGATTTCTTGACTAAGATAGACATATCTGTTGACCTATTCCAGGGGCTTTACCCTCACTGTTATTATAGCTGTGATTGAAAAATTGAAATTGAATTAAGAAAGTGAATTGTATTATTATATAAGTCTCCCTCTTACCAAAAATTGTTATGCCCCTCAGGGCCCATAAGATCCTAAAACATTTTATAACACCTGTACCTACTTATGGAAAGCAATAAAATGATTGATGATTGATGATTGCCGTGAGCGACGGTGGTCATAACTTTAGTTTTAGTGAGGTTTATTTCCAGTCGTACATTGTGAGATACCTCTTGTAGTTCGTGTACCATAGTTTGTAGTCCGTCAGGGTCACTAGCAAATAGCACTATGTCACCGGTACATCGGAGCTTAGATAGGTGCACCTGCTAATTTAAGGCCTTTCTTTTCCCGGTCGAGATTCTTGAAGATGTCTTCTAGTACCTAGGAAAACAGCGTGGGAGAGATAGAGTCCTCCTACGAGTCCACCTGCCTGACGCCTCTTTGCATCTGAATAGGCTTAGTGTGTTGAGGAATAACTACTTGCAAATTTGCGTTTTTTAATATTGGTGTAGCGATGGTCTATTCTAGCATTCCGTAGTCCTTCCAAGACGGCCTAAGTTTCGACACTTTCGTTATAATGTGGTCATTTTTGAAAGTTTTCTAGGGTAGACTTATAAGTAGCCAGTCATCCCGTGACCACGGCAGCTGAAAAGGTGCCGAAACGTCAGGAAAATCAAAGAAACCCTAAGAAACCTAAAAATACCAAAAGTTACAGCTTAGTTCGTGGAATATAGCGCGTTTGGTATCCGTAAAAGTTGTTTTACTTTAATCTACCCAATATAAGAAAGAATTAAATACTTAAAAAAAAACAACCAAAGATTGAAATTACCGACTTTTCGTAGAACGTGCCGACCATTCACAAATCAAACAATTATTTGCATATTTTTTTTTACTTTGGTGGTCTTATAAAGCTATATCGTCGTTTGTTTAAATGTGCTTGTTACAATACAGCCTAATTATGTAAGTTATTAACTTATTATCTTAGTTAACGTTCGAAATTCGAAGTCGCCTGCTAACGCAAATATATAATTATGATTGTATTTTCCCCATTTCAATTCATATAAAAGTATTAACATTAAAAATCGTTATAAGAATGTAATTCGGCGCATTAGAGCCGCACGCGTACAGACCGTTGGATTCGCCGTAACGCCACCGCGCGCGTTGCTCATTGAATTTTTATTGGCTGTAAATAAACATTAGCCTGCCATCGTGCATCGCCATCGTCGCCGGCGCATGTACCCACTTCCTATGCTTTGCATAAGAAAACAATGCATTATTACTTAATGCGAAGCAAAAACGCAGCGGTCGATATTGGCAAATTGATAGTAGTTAGTCGTAGTAGTATGTTAAAATTAAATTCGAGTATTCCCGTTGTCCCCATAGGCCATGTCGTTGACATTAATGGGGACAGTCATAACTTAATAAAATAATAAATACACGAGACCCAAAAATCACTTAAGTATTTATTTTGGGTGGTTTCGGAAATAATATTGTTCTGTAGTTCTTTTTTTTACAAAAAAATATAAATTATTAATAAGGGATTTTTTATATAATAATTTGAGTGTTTTAAAGTTTCTTTTTAACTTATTTTTTTATTTGGTAGAGTAGTTTTGCTATAGATACGCAGAAAAGAGAAGAGTTATCTATGTTATTTACAATAAATTAAACATTCCATTGCACTCTATACTACATGGACTAAGAATTAATCGTGTCTCGTACAACCATTTAAGCTTTTCTCTCCCATTTCTGATAACATGAGTCTATCCAAAGAGAATGCAAGAAAAAAAGACAGTCCCACAAAAAATCTTGTAGATGTTCTTGCGCCTGTGACGGTGTTAAAGTCACAGAGCAGAACGACTGGGCTCACCCGTGACGGATATGATGCATTGTTAGATTAGATATGTTCTGCAAAAACCACACTTGTCCAAGGAACTAAGGTAGGTACGTCAAGTTGCGGGCATAAATACACAAATGTTAGTTCTTTTCTGTAAGATGGTAATTAAAGGTAAATCATGGTAAAAGAAAATTTACGTACGTAGCGTACGAATGATTATCACTTGTGACTGGTTCGAAAGATTTTAAAGGGTTTTGTATTATGTTTTTAACTGTTAGAAGACGGTTTGTTTCATAGAAAAAAGAAACATGAACATTTATCTTATTAACTACTGCCTACTTTAACGGTTAACGATTCGTCATCAGCTATTTTTAATGTCCCCACTGCTGGGACACTGGCCTTCCATAGATGGCTAAAGAGAACGGGCCTTGACCGAACACACGGTTTAATGCGGATTGGTGAGTTTTAACGACTGCAAATGCAGCCGGGACCAACGGCCGAAGCACGGAGGAGCTCGAGATAGTAAATTTTTGGTCACCCATCCCGTGACTGACCATTGCGAAAGTTGCTTAACCTCAACAATCGCAGGCCGAGTGCGCGCATCGCTGCTTCACGGGCTCCTCGCGATCAACGATTAGCGACAAAAAAATTCAAAAAGAAAGAGACGAAGACTACGAAAAAAATTTACACAATAGTAGCGAAAAATATAGTATTACTTATTTAAAACAACATCACTCTTGGTTCACCGTACTGCTCTGCAAACTTAATTTGTCATCACTCACGCAATACCGTTATTCTGTCATCTTTGGAGACACCGTCATGTTATTTTAAACCAACCCGATTAATGCGAGATTTGCCGCTCTACTGGGTTTCAGTTTTTGTGGGTTAAAACGGTTTCAGGCGATATGGCCTTGTTGTATTTAATTTTTTTTCAAACAAATTCAGTGGTGGTCACATGATTAACGACACTAGTCGATTTTCATACAATCGAGGTAACTTTGGAGCCTTGGTTCTCTGCCAAGGATTAACCGAACTATGATCTGATAATACCTATCCAGGGAGTGAATGGAGGAGATCCAGATTGCTATACACATCCAACTGATCTGATAAACATTCCAAGATATGTATCGAAAATAGCATAAAATGCATGGAATTTCTGAAACTAAAAAATTTGACTCCTACATCTTTTAGAATGTTGACAAATCAGTTGGGTATGTATAGCAATCTGGTACTCCTCATTCACAATATATAATAATATTTCAAAATAACGTTTGAATAGAAAGAAGAACTAAGGATAACAGTGTCGGCCAGTGGCGTGCCTATCCAGACAAAGGTAGCCTGGAACTCCATAAATTTTGAATTTGTTTCTTAAAGAAGATAATGACTTTTATGCTAATGAAACTGGCACTGACCTCAGCGTGTGTCCAAGCAGCCAGTGCCTTGGGTGGGGTGTCCGGAGCCACGGCTCCAAGTCTTCCCCTCTTTCTCGCCTCCTGAAGGATAGGCACCTTGGAGTTCTTCTCCCCTGAGGATAGTATCACCTCGCGTTCAATCTGTTGACAAAAATATACGGATAAATATAACTGAAACTCAACTTTTTAAGACGCTTTACGAAAAAAGTACGTATTTTTTGTCATAAAACTATAGGACTTTTAGAGATGTTACAAATCCGGTAATAAGATATGTATTTATTAGTTAATTATCCATATACCCTAACACTAAATTTCAATGCAAAAGGAAGCTTATAATGTGGCTACTCACCTTGTCATATGATGACACAGAATGTCTATTAAATGTTTTAAAGTAAATAACAATAAATATCCACTCACACACGTAAACACGTTCACACTCAAACACACATACATACAAACACAAACACACACACACACACACACACACACACACACAACTCACACACATACACACACTAGACTGCTTATAGATGCATAATAAATACATACATACATTACATATGTTTCAATCACTTCACACATAACGCATTATTAGAACTATACTGTTGCAATGTAATCTGTATCCAGGAGAGCCTGGAGATCTGTAGCACAGGTTTCGACCTATTTCAGACTCCAGACTCTCACAAGGACCTGATAAAACTTATTAAATTATTTGTAACTATTATGTTTAAAAACCTTGTGAGAAGTGAATAAATTTCTTATTTATTTATTTATTATTTATTATTCCTTCATACCTTTATCTAGATTTGTAAAGTTCAGAAACCCGATTTTATTATTTTGCTTTAACACTTTTTCTTTTCGAAAAGACTTCTTATGCGAAAATTTAAGATTATTCTCAAATGTGGTAATCTATTGGAAATTGGTTTAATTAGTGGACACCAATAATATTAAAATCATGTAGTTTAATTTCTCTTTTAATCGCTATGAAGGGGACTGGATATCCATTTTTTTAGATGGTTCATATTCTGAGATCATATTCTTAGAAAAATAATAAAAGCATCATAAGTTATGCTTAATATCAGATTTTATCCATCAGAATTCAGAAACTTTCAGAATGCCCTAAGTACATACTCAAATAAATTCATAAAAATACTTAACGGCAACATTTTTTATATTTCGTTAGTTTTGCAATACTTTACTATAAAATATTTACACTACGTCAACCATTAATAAGTTTCGTACCTGTCCTTACATAATTGAATGGATGTCAATTATACAAAAAAAGATCTAACTTTCAACACATGTCTTCTCCGACTAGTTTTATAATAACGCTGTCATTGTATAATAGTAAAAACTTAATTTAATAATAGAAAAGAAACAACTAGTCTGCGATTTCTCTTAATCAGAAAGTCCATCCTGTCTCTGTCTATATGGATACAAGATATTTTTTTGTAGTTATTATAATAATAATAGTAATAAATAACAATGAATAAACATCTCTTACACTCACACCAATTAACGTAGCCCCAAAGTAAGCACTGCAAGGCTTGTGTTATGGGATTCTAGGGTAACGGATATAAATATAATAATATATAATTATACATATATAAGTGTAGTGTGTGTATGTGTGGAATTATATATAAACGTAAATGACTCAGGTAAAAAATGCTCGTATTCACCATACAAACATTTGGCCCTACCGGGATTCGAACCCAGGTCCTCAGAGTTAGCGGCACCTTGAAACCGGTGTACGTACCACTCTACCACGGAGTTCGTAATAATAGAAATATAAGTAGATAAATTATTCAATATTCTAAGTATTCTTTGTCTACAAATAACTGCGACATAAAAATATAGTAAGACAGTCTGAAAAAACTTTGATAAACCCATTATAAATTTTGCTTCTGTGCCAGCTCATGACGTATGAGATTCAATCATAAACAATCATGATACTGCTGATCACTTTCACTGCATTCAGAACACCTACGAAGTATTAATAAAAGTATTCGAGAATTTCTCTCATTGATGAAACGACGGTGGCCAACACCGTATAAAAGTGAATATACTAGATAATTTCAACGTGTTCTCATAGGTCTCTTTAGCATAATTGGTCAGTGCATTGGAGCGGATTCCCAAGGATGCGGTTCGAGTCCCGTCAGGGCGACAAAAGACAAGTTGCTTTTTTCTAGTAAATATACTTTACTAGTTTAAAAATTATCACATAAAAATTGCATTATAAAATGCAAAATCAAAAAGATATCAAAACTATACGAGATAAGTAACGAGTTGATAAATAGTATTTGATGACGACCTGGTTAAGAGTTTCAAGTGTTGGTCTACCGATCAAGTCGTTATGGGCTTTATTCCCAACAGGACACAATACTTTATAAGATATTAGCTTTTCTTGGCATCCGTTGCAATGCCAATTAATGTTTAAAAAATGTATATATTTTATGGGCCACCAAGAACGGTTTACCTAGTATATATAGACTGTATGAGTTATGGTTTTTTCACAGTTACATTGCAACTAATAAAAATATCGAGTGCTCACAATAAAATTTGGCCACTGCCCCGTTTCAAGCTTTCTCCATACGATTTACAATTTCAACCCTTTACTGATCCCTTTCGAAACATAATTAAATATTCAAGAAAGAACAAAGTGTTTATTTTGTCTGGCTACCGGAGAAATGGTTTTGTTCCTGAATTTTCAAAAGTTTCATCACAATCGGATCAAACGCTTCGAAACGCACAGAGGACCAACATATAACATTAAAAAGAAAAATATTGGAAAACATGAAGTCGGCCACAAGTGCATTCTCAGACGGGAATCGAACCCGCGACCTTTGGAAATCCGGTCCAATGCTCTCACCGCTGAGCTACCGAGACTTGGACCGGATTTCCAAAGGTCGTGGGTTCGATTCCCGTCTGAGAATTCACTTGTGGCCGAGTTAATTTTTTCCAATATTTTTCTATTTAAAATTTACCATAAGTATAAAAATGGCATTGAAAAATGCAAAAATTACAAAATCATAAAAAATATAACATTGAATAAAGTAGATGATGAATATTACCACTAGCGGCCACCTGCGGTTTCACCCGCGTGGTTCCCGTTCCCGTAGGAATATCGGGATAAAAACTAGTCTATGTGTTAGTGCACTACTTGAAATCACAACATACCAAATTTTATCCAAATCCGTTCAGTAATTTTTACGTGAAAGAGGAACAAACAAGCTGTCATACTTTCGCATTTATAATACTAGCGACCGCCTGCGGTTTCACCCGCGTGGTTCCCGTTCCCGTGGGAATATCGGGATAAAAAGTAGCCTATGTGTTAGTCCATTATTTGAAGTCCCTACATTCCAAATTTCATCAAAATCCTTTCGGTAGTTGTTGCGTGATCGAGGATCAAACAAACAAATAAACAAACAAACAAACAAACTGACATACTTACGTATTTATAATATTATACAGGGTGGAAAAAATCTATGGTCCCTGGAGGGGAACTTTCTTAAATCCTTTAGTTAGCTCAGTTTACTGAAAGGAAACATTCCTTTATTTTTTTAAAGAAACAAAACTGCATTGAAACATTTTTAAAAATATGCTTTCCACAACCAAAAATCGAACCAGCTAAAATCTGTAAAAAACAACATTCTGTAATTTTGAATTTTTGCATTTTTCAATGTTATTTTTATACTTATGATAAATTTTAAAGGGAATCTCGGTAGCTCAGCGGTTAGAGCATTCTAGGTTACGTTAGGTCGTGGGTCCGATTCCCATCTGAGAATTCACTTGTGGCCGAGTTAATTTTTTCCAATATTTTTCTATTTAACATTCTGTAATTTTATACCATCCATCGATAGGGTCAATCAAAAGGATCAACTCTCTCTAAAATACATATTAAATTTTATTAAAGGAAACACATGAAAAACTCAATGTGACGGATAAAACACTTTTATTGACGACTTGTTTGGCGCAGGGGTACTAAGCCTGCCTTCTGCGCCAGAGGTCCCGGGTTCGATCCCCGGACAAGACAAATATTTGTGTGCATGAACATGTCTATTTGTCTTGGTCTGGGTGTTTAATATGTATATTATGTATGTATTTAAAAAAAAAGTATATAAGTATTTTTATCCGTTATCTAGTAACCATAACACAAGTTCTTAATGAAACTTAACGTGGGCTAGCTAATTGGTGTGTTTGTATGCAATTATTTATTTATTTAACTCTTTTGAAAAATTTACAAAATCTTTGAATGCAGTTTTGTTTCGTTAAAAAAATAAAGGAATATTTCCTTTCACTTAAATGGGCTAACTAAAGGGTTTAAGGTAGTTTCCCTACAGGGCCCATAGATTTTTTCCACCCTGTAAAAGGATTAGTAGATTTGTCTGTCCATTGTTTGTCTGGGTCTGGGTGTTTAATATGTATAAAAAAGTATATAAGTAATCCGTTATCTAGTATCCATAACACAAGTTCTTTATAAAACTTAACGTGGGCTAAATAATTGGTGTGATTGTATGCAAGTATTTATTGTTTATAGTTGTATATTTTGCAAGTATCTACCACAGGTGACCAACCTAGTATAATTTGACAGGGGAGTTTCACCCGAATTCTTTTCGTAATAACACGTGTTGTGAGGCTCCATTTTTAACTCAGTCTACCGTACAATTTCTATATATTACAAAATATTAATGTCAATTAAATATATTATATTTAATTGACATTAGCAAAATTCGCGAATTTTATCGCGAGCACGCCATTAATTAGGAAAGAAGAGGAAGATATTTTGACAGTTGTTTAAGATGATATGAAATATTTGATAGGCGAATATTTGAATTAATTGGACTGTCAATTAAGAAATGCAAATTAACCCGAGATGTATGTAAATGTGTGATGGGTGATGTAATAACTATTTGTATTGAATTCATTAGCATCATTTAATGGGGAGGTGTGAGAATGGAAGTAGGCCTTTCCAAATTTTGTTTATTAAGTATTAATTTTTATAAATATTTGATCCAGTGGAAGTAGACATTTTAATAATTTAATTTACTCATTATACGAGAACATCGTCAGGATTACATAAAAATATAATAAAATGTAACTATAAGTATGTTTTAAACTCTGTCAATTTTGAGATCATTAAAAATAGTGTCCATTATTGTAACTTTTAAAAAGAGATATCGTTTTTTTGGAAATCCGATTCAGTTACAAATGACTGTTGCCAATGAGGGTGCTCTTCGACACGCCTAAAATCATTAGTCCTATATGTTTCTTCGCGAACTCATCATTGAAATAAAACAACTTTTGAGGAGTATTTAGTGCGATTTATTTACCTATATATATTTGGTACTATAATTTTAACAAATGATTTTACTGGCAGTTCACAAATTGGGAGGACTTTCGAAGAAAGATACTGCCAAGAAAACTTCGAAAGCGGGCCGACCTCCATCTTTATGTTTGTTATCTACAAAAAGAGTTAACCGTATCTTTAGGTCTTGCAGTGTGTGATTTGGGTTGAGACTTTAATTTATGGATAATAGGGTCCCAAGCTGGTGGTATCTTCCAACCATCATCGCTATTGAAATTTGGATATTTGGTGATTTCAATAGCTTCATGTAGCATTCTAGGGACGATTTTTTGTTCCCTGGCGAGGATCTGTGGCTCATCAAACCTGATGTTGTGGTTGGGTTTCTCAAAAACATGTTCACACACTGCAGATTTGTTTTTACGCTTATTTTTCACGTCAGATGCATGTTCTCTAATGCGGGTCCCTATACTTCTCTTTGTTTGCCCGATGTATGAGAGTCCACAGTCACAATCCAGTTTCTAGACACCTGCTGCTTGAAGGGGTATGTTGAACTTGACTGGTGGTAGGAATTGGTTGAACTTTTTGGGTGGCTTGAAGTAGTATTAATAGAAGCACACTTTAGAATTCTTCGAATCTTGTCAGTGACACCCTTCACGTATGGTAGAATGGCAGGTTGAAGTTCTACTGTGGCTGGTTTGGCGCGGTTTCTGTGACGTCTGCGTGGTACTTGCAATTTGTTATTTCTCAGAACTTGCTCGACATGTCAAAGCTCGACAGTTTCTCATCACAGATCGTCATATTCAGTGTCCTAAAATGTATTAGTATACATATCTTTTGACTCATGTCATGTCAAGTTATCATTAACTTACTACGTATACGTATCGTTTATAGTTTTGCATACTAGTCAGTGACAGAAACGACTCGCCTAAAAACCGACTCCACGCTATCTTGTATGCCCTATACCCCTAGAGTGTAATTTAAACCCGCGCAGGCGCGGAGGGGCGAGGCGGTCCGCGAGCTAAGGAGCAGGTGGTGAGTTAAAATCATCCGCGACGATAAGCTCGCGTGGGACCGCCGGAGTCTCGCAGGCAGCACCGGAGCCGTGACAGAAGACTTGAAGCCTGCAGCATGTTTGCTTGCTCGCTTGCATGCATGCTTCCTTACTTGCGTGCTTGCTTGTTTGCATTGCTTGTATGCCTGCTTGCGTGCTTGCTTGCATGCTTGCTTGTTTGCATTGCTTGTATGCCTGCTTGCGTGCTTGCTTGTTTGCATTGCTTGTATGCCTGCTTGCGTGCCTGCTTGTTTGCATTGCTTGTATACCTGCTGCGTGCTTGCTTGTTTGCATTGCTTGTATACCTGCTTGCATGCCTGCTGCATAGCTGCTTGAATACTTTCTAGTCTGCCTGTTAGCCTGCCCGCTTACATGCCTGCTTGCACGCTTTCTTGCACGCTTTCTTGCACGCCTGCTTGAATGTCTGCTTGCATGCCTGCTTGCATGCTCGTCACATTAATGAATTATTTCATCAATTTGACATACGGAAATGGTTAGGTGTATCGGTGTTGGGCGAATCGTAACTTAGTATTTGGAAACAGTAGGGTTAATGAATGATTATGCCTAATGATAAGCTTGGGAAGAGAAAATATGGCGAAAAAAAATTAGGCGAAATTAAAATAGACTAAACTTATTTAGGTCATTTGACGATTGTGTGAAAAAAGTTAAGGCCTTTATATGGTGTTTAGGCCATTAAGGCAAAAAATAATTAGGCGTTCCAATATATACCCTGCCAATGATGTAACTGATTTTTCAAATATTTTTACAACGTTGTCTAAATAGTTACGTGAACAATAAAGATTACTAATTAACCATTTCGTTAAGTACATAATGCGTTTTATAATAGTGACTGCTTCATCCATCAACAATTTATTTGGGCCGGTACTTCAAAGGAAGTTAAGTTAAGTTTCATCACAAAATGTAGCAACTTAAATGATGCCTTGTAAACTTAAATGCCAACATAAATGACGTCGTAAAGACCCAACTTGTAACTACTTAATATGGGCTTTTATTGTAGATTACTAAATCGTTGACTTTAATGGATTTAAATGGTAGCTTTAAAGTGCTAAGTTGTAATCAAAGAACATTAAAAGAGGAACCTCTTTTCCTTGTTCTGTGGTTGTAATACTAACGTTTAGAAAATACTATAGAAATTCCAATGTAGCGATGAAATTCAGAAGACCTCTGTGGTCTAGTGGTACAACCA
Source organism: Chrysoteuchia culmella (assembly GCA_910589605.1). Lineage (NCBI taxonomy): Eukaryota > Metazoa > Arthropoda > Insecta > Lepidoptera > Crambidae > Chrysoteuchia > Chrysoteuchia culmella. Next base: position 1,315,615 of record OU342657.1, read on the forward strand.
CCGGTATCAGATCTAGGGGTCCCGGGTTCGATTCCCAGCGGAGGTATATATTGTATTCGGTTTGGTTAATGGTAGGTCTTGATGCAAGTCCGCCTGGCTAGCTACCACCATCTTATCTAAGTCTGACGCCATAACAACAATGTTTTCAGCATTGTTGTGTTCCGGCAATTAGAGATAAGATAGCCAGTTCCTCAGTGATTGAGGAATTCGGGAGAAGTTAGAGATAAGATAGCCAGTTCCTCAGTGATTAAGGATTTCGGGAGAGGCTCGCTTCCATCTTCAGCCTTATAAATACTTAACATCAGGTATGATGAAGGCTAAGAGTCTCCCCGTCGTTCATAAAAAAAACGATAAGCTATAAGTACAAGACCAACAAACTAAACGGTAAGTATTAAAAAAATATTCCACGTACCTAACAGTAAGGACTAGTGAATTTCTGAAACTAACTAATGTCATCCAAAAATACGTAACAGGTTTGTTATAGTACTTCCATTGGATTGCTTAAAGAAAGCTGATATCAGCAAAAATAAAAGATCAACTTGACTTAGATTGACTTAATTGGCTCTTGCGAATGACGCTCGATCTTATTTTGGTGATCAATCAATTAGCCGAAACTGGAATTAATCGATTTTCTTAAGTGGCGTGAAACCACAATTTTACGCGGCGGTTGTATTTTTTTTTATGTTTTGATATTTAAAAGAATGTCATTTGGTTCGATGGTGGTGGTTTTGAGTCATTACAACTTACAAATCGTCAAAAACGTTAGCACTTTTTAGATTTTCGCACATTCTAAGACGCTCAGTAAATACTGTGATCCATCATTCATTATCGGAGTGAACAAGAAAGCCTACACATTCAGTATTTATCACGTCAGTATTGCAAAGATTTTCATACAGCTCACATGCGTGAAATGAATGTGGCAACCAAAGCTAGTGTGGCTATTGGGTGCCCTTTAATAAGCCTAACCTTAATTGTCATAATATGAATTCGCATAACAGGTAGTAAATAATAAAAAAACAATACATATTGCGCATAATAAAACAGAATGTTTCCACAATATAATTTATTGTCAAAGTCTACTAAATTCGATATACATGCTGATCCTTTAAGCAAATTAAAATCTATTTGTCTGGGCTAAGTATAACTTAGCCATTGTGACATTTTAACTTGCATAGTTTTAATTTTAACATAATTTTCTTATTGTTTTTTGGAAAGCTGTTGGTTTGTTGGCTTTAATGCATGCCGTTGTCGAGTATAATTAAGGATTCACTTTGCTCTGAATGTTATTATGTGTGAGTCTTCTTTTTGTTTTTGTTTTTTGTAATCTTGTTGGTGATCCAAATAAATAAATGAATAATGAATTCGCATAATTTAAATATGCATAACATTATTTACTAAAACTTTAATTGTCTTAAAATAAAAGAACCGAAGATTCCACTTTAGCCTTCGATGTATTTTTTATTCCAGCCTGATAACAGATATTTTCACATCATAATTAACTTCTCACTAAGAGGTTACCTACGTTGAATGTTTTAAATTAAAACGCCTGTTTGTCTTATTCCTGTAGGTCACGTGATATGTAAGAAAAAGTTTCACATAAATTACTTAAATTTCGTGGTTATTCTTTTTCAGACAGCAGAAGTACTTCTTATTGATGTTCCTTATATATTTATATCATTTAATACTTGTGCAAAGTAACGTTGTGCTTAAATAACATTTATCCCAAGTCAGCATTAATTTACGTTATGCGCATTAAAATTTTGTGTATTCAGTTATGCAAAATAACGTTATGCGATTAAAAAAAATATTATTATAACGTTTTTCCAGTTTGAATTAGGAGTATTACATTATGCGAATTAATATAGACCCGTTAGCATTATACTAGACTACACGATCAGTATATAGCACAAAATAAAATAATTAATGATAGATCACAGTATTTATTGAGCGTCTAGGGAGCGCCTAAAAAGTTGTGTTATAATAAGTTTCATTTTGTTTTCATGGTTTCGAACCGATTGTGGAAAACATATCTACTGTATGAGGTCTCATGACTGTATTTTGCATCTAGATTTTTGGCTTTAGCAACTGACTGGATCTAAAACTAATACGTAATCATGAATACGTCAGAGTAGGTGAGTCCAGATTTAGCCATTTGACCATTCAAGCTGTCAAGTATAATGATGAATGCTGTTAAAGAACCAAAGCTAGATTATGCGTAGGAACCATCCACGTAGGGTTGTCTTGTCTGCTGTTATTTGGTGACAGAATTTAATTTAGACTATAATTTAAAAATAATCATGGTAAGGATATTTGAAACGTTTCGTATCATAAAAAAAAGTTGCTGACCAAAAGTACAAAATCCTTTTTTCACAACTGTTTGCGAAAGCCACTTGCTATGGCCAGAAGTTTAAAAAAATATTGAGTAGTAGTTAGTAGAATTTTGAATGCTAATCTTAGCAAAATTATCTAACAATTAAAAAATGCGTGTAATAGGCTCAATTGAATAAAGAATCAACGAATAAAGCAATTATTTTTTTAACTATTTTCCGCCCGCGGTTTCAGCTGCGTGGGTCCCGTTCCCGTGGGAATATTGGGTTAAAAAGTAACCTATGTTACTGTCCGTCCTTTCAACTAACTCTGTGCCAAAAATCAAGTCGATCGGTTGCTCAGGGGGCGGCGTGAAGAAATCATAATCATAAATCATTTATTTGCTAGAATATGGTACAGTATAGATTAAAAGTAAGTACAACTTACAACGTACAACAGTTTAAAAAAGTTTCCGCATATTCTACCGAATGATTTGATGTGCAAATACAATAAATGTCCCATGTTAATGATACAATCATTGGATCTGACCAAAATATACTTAAGTAAAAAATATTAAATTAAAAAATAAAAATCAAAACTGATCAATTATTCGAAAAAGTTACAAAACATTCAATGGTCAAGATTCAGCACAAATTATACAAGTCAAATTTTAATAATAAATATGTCAAATCAGTAATTAATTATTTTCATTTTAATGTTTTGTTATTTAGTTATTCATTAGTGGTATAATAATTATTTTCTTTTAAAACTTTTGATAGCGCACATTCAAACTTAGTTAATAGAAAGAACAAACAAACACATTTTTGCATTTACAATATTAGTTTTAAATGGGATTGCAAGTATTTCATAGTTTATGATTTTTGACCTTTTGCATTTTCAATGCTATTTTTATACCTATGATAAATTTTAAATAGAAAAATATTGGAAAAAATTAACTCGGCCATAAGTGAATTCTCAGATGGGAATCGAACCCATGACCTTTGGAAATCCGGTCCAATATTTCATAGTTATTTTGTAGATAATGATATTATGGTACAGTACAACCCTAACACCAGTTTTGAATAAGATTCGTAATGCAATGACGTTAACCTACCGAGTCGGTACCTCTATTATGCAAAATGAACAACAAAATCTGTCGTAGAAAATAAAACTTTAAGACCGAAGCTTTAAGAGAAGATTTAAGCTAACTCGACAAAACATTAGCTCTAGTCTTCTGTGACAGTGATATGATAAATAGTCATGAGGTTAAAAATAGATCTTAATTGTAGTGAAAAAAGTAAGTACCTACTTGTTGCAGGTTACTTCCGGTTAAGTTAATTGGCATTTGAAAGTGCATTTGTACGTCTACCTGTCAATCTATGTTCTGAGAGTATTTTTTTATATGCTTAAGGGGCTACTCGACTGAGTATGAGTTTCCGAGATCGATTGCAGACCGATTAGGCGTAAAAACCACGATATCACTTCGTAGTAAATAAATATAGCGATTAAAGAGAAAATAGAGAGAGAGAGAGAGAGAGAAATATTTTATTAACACAAAAGACCATAATACAAAGTACACACAAAAACATGAAAACGATACAGATTAAAAAGCAACACAAAAACACATTACAAATAACACAAAATACAATAATATGGCCTTTAGGTCAATAGGGTCATCTGTTGCCATGACACTAGATGTGTCACGGCAACGCTGGTATTCTGGCAGAGCCCGTTTGGTGCGCGGTACAAAAAACAGAGAAAACAAAAACAAAACTATACGATCCTAAATATATAGGTGTCCACTAATTAAAGCAATTTCCAATAGTATATATTGATTCCATTTGAGAATAATTTAAAAATAACGACTTTTTAAGGGGTCATTTCGAAAAGAAAAAGTGTCGGCAAAATCATAAAATCGTCTTTTGAAACTATACAAATCTAGATAAAGGTATGAAGAAATATGTATCTTGTTACCAGATTTGTAACATCTTCAACCATCTTATAGTTGTATACCAAAAAGGTACGTACTTTTTCGATACAGCGTCTTCGCTTTAAACATAAACATTTTTATTGGTGATAAAATTGTCATGTTACTCAGGTATAATAAGAGGTCTTGGGTTCGATTCTCAGTGGATTTATATTATATTCGGATCGCCAACCGAAATCTTATCTAAGTCTGACGCCAACGCCATAACAACAATATTTTCAGAACTCTTTTGTTCCAGCAGTGAGAGATAAGATAGCCAGTTGGTTGAGGATTCCGGGAAATGCGCGTTTCCACCTTCAGCCATATTATAACTCACTCAACATCAGCATGTTGAAGGCTAAGCGTCTCCACGTCATTCATTAAAGGTAGTCGTCGTTGTCTCAGCCACATGACACCCACTGCTGGGTATAGGCCTCCCCCAAGGATCTCTACAACGAACGACCTTCACTAGATTGTCGGTCCACCTTGTCGGGGGCCTACCCACGGAGCGTCCTGTGCGCGGTCGCCATGCCAGAACCTTTCCTCCCTAAAAGGCCTTCCTACTTACAGGGAACTTTGCGGAGTGCGTGTGCAGTGCCGAAGTGTTGGGTGCCGGCGCGCCGGGCAGCGCCGCCTCCGGCGCCGGCGGCATCCTGTACGGCGGCAGTGACTCGACAGTGCCTGGAACGAAACAACAATTAATTAAAATATAAATATGTTGACATTCTAGTAGCCGCCCGCGGTTTTACCCGCGTGGTACCAGTCTATTTATTTATTATTTATTACACAAAACAGATTACAATTAATGCTACAACATATTACTATTAGTACAGTTCTCAATCTAGATTGTAATCCAGACAAATGTGTACAATACAAATTGAGTGATAAAAAACTAAAAAAATAACTGATACCTTGATAAAATAAAACAATACATAAGGATACTTAAATATAATCAGCTATACTCAGCACGTGCCGTGTGGTGACGGCCTAAGAATACAAGTGTCACCACTCCCTTACATGCCTGGGATGTCGTAAGAGTCGACTAAGAGACTCGGCGCATTGAACACCTGTGCGAGAGAAGGAAAACTTGAAACAAACCCTCTACCAACCCGTCTGGCCAGCGTGGTAGCAGTAGGCTAATAGCCTCCTATGAACGCCGCAATAGGCGTGAGCTAGGAGAGGCCTATATCCAGCAGTGGACGTCCACAGGCTGATGATGATGATGATGATACTCAGCACGTATGCAGAGTCATTCACATTCTATTCCCTTTGGGAATATCGGGATAAATGTTTAAGTCCACACATAAAACCATTTTTCGCCTTTCATCCAAATCCTTTCAACCATTGTTATTAGTTAAGTAACATCCAACCATCCAAACTTTCAAATTTTATAATATCAGGATCTGCAGGATCCTAGAACGAGGATGAATTTCTAGTAATGCATACTTTTTTAGTTGTAACTGGGCAGGCATTTGACCACCATCGTGCTTAACAAATATGATGTGGTCTAAGATGTTGCATGGTTGCCAGGAAATGCCTATTCACTCTCGCCTTGAAGAGGCCAAAGTTATAGGAATCGGGAACACATGAGCAGGCAACGCATTCCATTCTTTAGCGGTTCGCATAAGAAATGTGTCAGCAAAGCGCTTCGTACGGATTTCTGGAATGTCTACGACGACGACGTACGGGTGATAAGCTAACCTGCGTCTGGTACCCCGATGGTGGAAAGGGGCTGGAGGATCAAGGTCGTGTACTTCTCTCGCACACTTTCCATAGTTCATCCTATAAAAGACCGACATACATGCAACTTTGCGGCGGTGACTGAGGCTCTGAAGTTCCGCCGTTGCCAATGCTGAGTTTCCTGGCACGGTTTTCAATCAATTCCAAAAGCTCTAGCTGATAGTAGAAAGTGCTCACTCGGTGCTGAGATTGGCACGGTCTAACAACTCCTGAGGATGCTCCGTGTGTGGGCGAAACACGTGTAGAGTAGTCGGTGAAGGTGCAAGGTGTGTCACTGGGCTGCATCTGCATTTTTTCTTGCGGAATTACGCGACATATTTTTCGTTTTCTACTAAGATATGGATTTCCGCCAAGTAACGCCTGATTCTATCAAATACTCTAGCTGATAGTTATCAGAACCATCCCACAGGTGACAGCAATACTCCATATACTATTAAAATTCTAAAAACTAAGTGTTCTTAGAAGGGTGTAGGACATACACCCTCGTAATCGAACACTTAGTTTTAGTGGTTTTAGTCCTTTCATCCCCTTCAAGAATACAATTCAAAAACTTTTTCCGATATCTTAGTTTCTTACTCCATTGATTTATTTTTCCCGTTCAAACCAGTCTTTACGACAAGTTTCCAATCCAATCAGACCAAGAACTATCAGGAACTAGTTGTGAGTGGAAAACTCACGTAACTCCATTTTCATCCGTTTTCCCACTCCAAGACTCTGCACAATAATACCGACGGCAAATTAAGTGGCTATTTCTCATGTCGAGCGTGTGGTGTAAGTTGCAGGAGGCAGCGTTAATGAATATTTTTATACGTATATAAAAATATACACACTCGGAGTCATCCACTCACACGCACATATACACCCACGTACACACAAAATGTGTAGGTATTTTATTTTCAAATTATTTCCTTCGTATCCCATCTTCAAAAGGTCAGCATTAAATAATCTAATCTAGTTAAACTAAATACATTCTATTTATATACCTATTCTATTTCTATTTATTAAGATATGGAAGAGCGGGGCTACCTGACACAGGCATCTAGAATGCCAACTAGGTTAGTTCCAAATACAGTTTGTTTTATATTTTATTTATCAAGTAAGATGAATTATGATATGATATGCTATTTAAGTAGTATATTTTAGGCATTATTATTATTTGACATAATATTACAATTTAATTAAGAGGACGGTGTCGCCGATAACTGCAATATCGACAATTAACAACAAATGACTCTTTTAAATATAGCTACTACTTTCATATAGCTCAGATAGACAAAAACTTGAAAATTTAATACTCATAGTTGTATTGACGTATTTATATTTTACACGAAAACCTCTGTACTCCAAATAAGGTATATTTAAAAAATCTAAGACTCATAACTCTACGCGTATTTTAGTTAATATTTGACGAAAATCGGTCCGGGTGGTGGTTCAGTGATCCACCCACAGCTGCCTCCTTTTTTTGAAGTCGGTTAAAAAAAATCGCTTGTTACTTGGACCAACCGTGACAAGTACAGGCGGAGGTATCCGCTCATTTCCTGTGGCATTGCACTCGCGATGTGTTATCGCATAATTCGTGCACTCGTCCGCAAATTACTGCCATATGTGTTATAAAGAAAATAGAGAAAGGTACAGACAGACGCAATTGTAATAATATCAGTATTGATGACACTATAATAACATAATTCTTTGGGAACGTTGAGACAGCGCCGTTATTTAGTTAATAGAGCTTCTGTTATACGAGACATGTAATTTTTGATATGATGAAAATAAAACAATTCACTGATCTAAATAATGAGTAAGTAAGAACTATAATATCCAAGATTTATCATTTCACAATAAAGGAATGCTTTCACGCGTGCTGTTTTCTTTTATTCTGGATCCTATCAGGGATCCAGAATAATAATCTTGAGTCTGAATTATTGGTATATTATTACTTAAACTGAATTACATTGTCTCTTAGAATTAATGACCATTCCCCGCTTTTTCGTTAGTGACGTATGACATCTCTCTTCTTTTTTTTTATGTGACACGAAGGTCACGGACTTGGCCGGCTACACAGTGCCGATGAATTGACGATCCAAGTACTGTTTTGAGGCGTTTCTAAAATATTAATTTTATCAATTGACATTTTACAATAATATTTTGAACTGAATTATAGTGTGTGAATATTGAGATCGCTAACATAAGGTAGGCGTTATTTGACATCGACCTCATCGTCAGTAACTAAGTTCGAAGCAAACTAGTTCATATATTTGGACTACTTTTGTGAAGCCTAGCAGAGACCCGCGACTTCTTTTGCTTGTACCTAAAACTGAAAAATAAAAGAATTCCTATTGTTCAGTAAGTAATCAGTACCCAACATTTCATTAAAATTTGGTTTAAAAAGCGAAGAAACAAACTTTCGTTTTGGTGTTATCAATACGTAGAGAAATAATACATTTGTACTAAAGAGAATTGTGTAGTACCAATAGCGGCTATTGCCTACGTTTTCCTTCTGAAATATTGTTTCGGGCGATAACATTTCAACCCCCCTAAACCCCCTAAACCTATACGAAATGAGGCAACTTTGAGTCATTCGACAGTACACCTTAATCTAGGGCTGAACAGATTTCTATTATAGTAATTCGGTTTAACTAAAATAAATTAAAAAATAAAACTTTTGGAGTCGGTGCTAGCTAGCTAAGGCCAAAAAAATATATTATTATAGTTAATAGAAGTGCAATGTAGAATGCCCTTTCAGATTTTTTTGTTACATCATGTGCCGTTACTTACACTAAAAATCAGCCCATACACAACAATGTCATCTAGGTAAACGACTACTTGCCAAAAGGTGATTGATATTTTTCAAGATTATGAAAAAACTATTAACCAGATCTTCGTAAAAATTATATGGGACCACACGTAAACCATTTTCTTTCAGATAAAAAAAGATAAATCCATTTCAGATAAATCCATTTTCTTTCTTTCAAATAAAATTATATAAATCTGTTAACAACTGGCGAAGTTATGGTAAAACATACATAAAAAAAATAAAAAATAAAAAATACCGTCGAATTGAGAACCTCCTCCTTTTTTGAAGTCGGTTAAAAATACTTAAACTTTATCATTATAAATCTCTGAATAAATAAGGCTATAAATAAATAACGTCTTGCTACGGTCCTTCGGTTTCCTTTACGCGGACGAAGACACGAGTTTCCGCTAGTTTATATACTAAAATAATAATTAAATAATGCCATTATTTATCACCTTAGTGTCTAAAATGCAACAAAATTGGTTTAAAGCAGCTGGGGCTAATGACTTCACGTGCCTTTTAAAGCAGAGAGGAGCACAAGATCATAAATTTTAGGTCACCCATCCCGCGACCGACCATTGCGAAAGTTGCTTAACCAGCACAATCGCAGGTCGAGCGCGCCACCGAGCTCCTCTATTTGTTTTGGAATTTGGAAAGAAGTTGCCTGTATCTATCTGCGTACTTTTCGTGGAAGGAGAACCATAGAACTCGAGGAATAGCTGTTTAGGAGCATGTCACACATTTAGTACTCAAACAAGAGTAATAACAAGTACGTTGGTTTGACAACGTGAAGAAAAATTAAAATACTTCAAAGGAAAATGTACGGATTGCTTCTGTTTTTTGCGCAAATGGCTGGCGACGCGACGCCAACTTATTACTTATAACCTCTTTCTTACGTATTGTGGTAAGAGCCATTAAAGTAAGGTAGGGTCGGACCCGCATAACCGAGTCATAACATGCGGTTTATAGCCGTTACGATGTTTTATAGGGAATCCCAAACTACTCAGCGGAACGGACTCGAAATTTATTATTAGTTATCTAACAGTCTGAGTCAGAGAGACGTTGATTTATATATCAGCACTTCCAAAGTTCGTAAAGAACAATAAATATTCATCCCGTGACCACGAAAAACGTAAAAAAAATATATATTTAGCTAAAAAACCGGACAAGTGCGAGTCGGACTCGCCCACCGAGAGTTCCGCATAAATTTGTAGGTACCTAGGCACATACATATTTCATATAAGTAGTTCAGGAAAGGTAGTTTTTTCGAATTACTAATGACTAAGTATATTTTTTATGATTTATTATATACTTTTCAGATTTTTCCTTGTACTCATATTTGTAGTAGGTAAAAGAAGATAATATTACGTATACTTGCCTAAGGAAAGTACTCTATTCATTGCCCCAATACGTATTTTACGGCATAAACAGAAAAAATACATAACAAAACTCAGCGCCATGTAGTAACGAGGTAAGAACTAATTTAAGTTTTATGTTATTATTCTTAACACCGCCATGTAAAATTTATATTAAAAAAAATAGCACCAGCTAGTGACGAGTAACGGTACTCGTGCACAGTAAGAATCTTTTTTTGTACCTACGTAAATTCACAAGTTTGATTTTTTCACGCTTCAAGAGACTGTTGACTTAAATATATGGCTTTAATTTTAGCTCGATACCTCCACGCGTTTCCGAGATAATCGAAAACGGACGGACGAACAGACGGACAACAAAGTGATCCTATAAGGGATCCATTTTTTTATTTTGAAGTACGGGACCCTAAGAAGAAATAAAATCCAAACGTGTTAAAAACAATAAAAATAATCTGCATGTTTCGTTCAACGAAATTAGTGAATTTATTTTCTATTTTTATTGGTCTTGTGTAAACTTATTTTCTCCGTAACGATCTTTGAGCTTTGATCTATCGATATGGTAGTGCTTACTATCTCTGAGATACAACCGAGGAGGAGACTTTTTTTAAGAAAGTTATCTCAAAAAGTAGTGGACTTATAAAAAAGGTTTATATCACAAATAATAGAGCCTCAATAGGTTATTCATTTAATAAATACATTATTTCCTTAACCTTAATACTTTCCGAAATATCGTTTCTCAATAAAACTCTACTGATCAACCGAAGTTCCCCGACTGTACCAGAGAGAGGGCCGATTATCTAACTTAAAATCGTTTCAGTTTCCAGTTTTGTCGCTGTTGTAGCTACAAAATTGGTAGCTAGGTGATTTTAAGTTAGATAAGTGACTGCTGCTCTAAGGTCAATCGTAGTTCAACGTAGGGTCAATTGAAGAAAACTTAACCTTCGAATATGTTTTACTTCAACATTGAAAAAGTGCTATTGCATATAAACTAAATTGAATAGTAAACTCCTTCATTGATTACAAGGATAACTTTCAAAACCATAGCCGGCAAAAGAAAGGAACCTGCGGTTATGCAGCACGGCACGCTCAAAACATTCAAAGTTCTGTTTCGAAGAATTCGCATCACTCACAAGAGCTTGCAACTGATTAACATATAATGTGACGTGAGTCAATCATATACTGACACTATAACAATTGTCCTCATGTAGTAAATACACAATATTTTTAGAAGCAATATCGTAGTATGGCAGACATCTACATGGTAGACAGAAATGTGTATCTAGTCGATCAGTTAAAGAACGCTATTTTATCCGGAAAAGGATAAATTATGCAATCTCAGGTCGTCGTGTTTGTTTGACTGTCATTCATTATCAGTAATTTTTATAATATTTAAATCAAGAATTTTGCTGGGCTGGGATACAAACCTTCTTCGGGTAGATGAAAATAATGAATCCACACAGACCACGTTTGTATGAGTGAGTTATAATTGATCGTGTTTTGTTCTCAAAACAACTATAAAAAATCATCAGCTAATGATGACAAATCACAAAAACTACAATCATCTGTTATGTCGACAACTGATAAACATTTTCAATAATATATCCCAGTAAATAGAACTGTCTCATTGATTATACAACACCGGAACTATTAACAGATTTAAAACTTTATCATCCGGCAATCGATTACGAAACGAATGGGGTAAACGATTAATTAATCATTCGGAATTATGACACATCGGACAAAATTATAAAGTTATGACACAAGTTATAGTTGCACAAGAAAAAGGCTTGGAACAATGGAAAATGGATGTTGGGAACGGTTTTTTATTGGGAACGAAGCAATTTTAGCTGATTGAGGAGATTGTGGAGTAGTTGATGGACGATAGCTTCGAGGAAAAGCTTTGTTTATCAACTGTGTTATGGAACTGGAATGGATTGTGATCATTAGGTATATGCTAATCAAACGAAACAATAGTATGTCTAGAGAATGGAAGTAGGAAGGATTCTAGATTGTATTGGATGATATCTAGATACGGAATAAAGACGAAATTCACAAGAAATATTCATTTATCATTCTTTCTTTTTCTTCTAGCACTCTAAGCTTTGTTCATCTACCTGTCTAGTAGTTATGCCCTGTTTTCTCAGAAGTAAGTGGAAGTGTTAATAAATATTTCAATATCATCACTGTCTTTTAGTTTAACTATACATATAATCGGTACAATCGGGAAACTTTCCGGTTGACCAGTAATGTCTTTTTAGAGAGCTTTGTTTAAAAAAGTAAGAGATATACAGAAAACATTTATGTCACAAATAATACAACAGTAATAGGTTTTTCATTTGAATAATAAATAACTTCTTTAACCTTAGTACTTTCCGAGAAAACGTTTCCTAATAAACTCTACTGGTCAACCGGGAAGTTCCCCGATTGTACCATAAAAGTTGAAAATATTAATTCATCAATCCAAAGATAGGGTCATTGGTGGTGGTAATATTGAGGTTGAATCGAAATTTATAAGACCTAAATCATGGCACGACGCGACGCAAGGTATTCAGAGTACAAGCACAATAAGAATTTCTGAATCGCCAGCCATAGATATAAGGCCTAAAAATTAAACGGAACCATTAGTGCACAAAGCAGACTCCCTCATGACGGTTTTTGTCATTAACCTTTACAGAAGTTGAAGGTGAAGGACTCGAATTGTTGCAGTCATGCTTCGCAGGGTTCCTACCAGCAGTTAAGGTTCCGTGATAAATGTGGGAACTTACAACCTTCGATAAGTGAAGAACAATAGGAGTTATCATCAGGACAATCCAAGGTTAAGGTCATAATTCTATTTAAGATGTTTGTGATAAGCAATAATAATATTAACAAAAACTTTAATGAAGAGATTCGAAAAAATACTTCTTTGCGCGAAAAGCAAAAGCGGAAAGAGACCATACATTTCCCTTTTTACAATTTAAATTTCTTCGGGTTCTCATGGTAACATCATCCTAAACCATTTCCAAGGCGACACCTTTTTCAATACCTATTAAATTTCGGAAGTTGCTCGTTTTATCTTTTTCTAGTGTGCTATAGATGATGACTTAAGACAGTGAAACGTGGTCGCTAACTATGGGTCTAATAAGAAAGCTCAAGGTCACCTAGCGTGCAATGGGGACTGCGCAGGACCGATCGTTGTGGAGATCCTTGGGGGAGGCCTATACCCAGCAGTGGGTGTCATGTGGTTGAGACGACGAGTGCGCTATAGATATTAACTTAATTACTTTTCCATTTTACGCTTTCATTAATGATGAAGTTGAATACGTAAGATAGCTCGGAAGTTTACACGAAATAATCTATTGAATTCACTATAAAGCATTACAGTAAAGTGCAACGAGGGAAAAAGCATTCGACATTGAATAAGTATTAGACTTTACCATTTGAGTTATCAAATGGTAAAGTCTAACTAAGTAAAATTAAATACCATAACAAAAAAATATACAAGGAACTACCACCTTTCCGGGAACCTAAAGTTTACTGAATAAGTAATTGGCAATCAAATTTCTACCTTATAATTGTGGAATTCGGTCCAATTTGTATTGTTATGTTTCAAAGGGATGTGGGCGGAGTGACAGGTGCTTCTGACCTGCTTTTTTTTAACAACGGCATCTGCTCCAAGTTTGTGCTGGGGAGTTTAAAATGATGTACAAGTATGTAGTTATAAGCCATGGAAAGGTCAACATGCGAAAATTTTCCGTTGTTAGTCATCTAAAATGCAAAAGTACTGATTTTGCAGTATTTTGTTTTTGTATTGAGATAGTAGAGACCTACCAAAAAGTTATGACGTAATTGTTTCACTATAAATAAGTAACTATTAAAGTGTATGGACTTAATATCGGGATAAAGCTTAAAACTTATAGGAAAGTCATAATAAATTAGATATTGCAAATGTTATTGTTAAATAAACTGCAAGTAACTAAGTTGAACAAAGCCGAGATTAATCATAATGAGTTGTTGAAAATGTTGCTTAACCAGAACTAAAAGACAGAGCCAGAAGACTTCAATACTGCTATCAATTATGAATTGTCTATTAAAGGAAGTAATTTTACAATCAACCTTGTTCTAATGACCGGTGACACGAAATACTTGCTTACAACCTGTAGATTGACACGGTTCTATTGTAGTTTGACACACATCGGCCCGATTGTCTGAAGCAATGGGGTGTATCGGGGACGTCAAGGTCTTTGTCACAATGATTTCCGTGAGATATGACACCTTGCGAACGAATATCAGCTTTATGAGTACCACACAACTACGATTTTTGAAGCGATGTTAATGATTTAGATTTAATCACAGCTTATGAGTAACTAATACTGTCTAATACAAAAACGGCACGAGCGATTTGAAAAAAGAAAAATGCTTTAATCTTAGTTTAAAGTATAATGTTTTTTAAAGATATGTATGCTATGATATTTCTGCTTTGATATTAATGTTATCTACTAATTTATGACATGCTTTTATGCAAATACTTCGTTCATTTAAATTCAGTTGAACTGAATATTATTATGCTGAACCTATAACTATGATGATCTAGATTCGTTATTTAGAATTTGCGGATGAGACAACACTTTCAACTGTTTGAAAGCTTGCTCTTCTAATATACGAGGAAAAAGTTGTATGTAACAACTTTTTCTCTATTTTCAACGTTTTGTAGTAAACCTATATTTGATATACCAAAGATGGCATCAGATTCACATTTAAGTGAGGTCTTACACCTATATTCTAAGTCGTTCCTCCAAAACTTACTCGTCCTCGACTTAACGAAACCTCACTGAAAACCTTTTCGAATACTCCACGAAATCGGTGTTCTAAGTCGTAACTCTGTAATTATTACACTCAAGTGAGGAATAATTTGTGTGGAGATTTTTTTCAACTATGAATACCAAATTTGTCGAATGAGTTTGAGTGGAGTGTAAAACATTTTGGAGGAACGACTTAGAATATGGGGGTTAGTTACTTTAGATCTAATTGTTTATTCTAGTCTTAAACTGAGTAATAAACATTGAGGTTCAGTCTTCGACATGTTTGATGGAACTATCTATAATTAATAACAACCTTATAAAAAAATTATAAAAAAGAGTAATAATAAATATAAATAAATAAATAGTTGCACACAACACCAATTATCTAGCCCACGTTAAGTTTCATAATGAACTTGTTATGGGTACTAGATAACGGATAAATATACTTATATACTTTTTAATACATAATAATATACATATTAAACACCCAGACCAAGACAAATAGACGTTCATGCACACAAATATTTGTCTTGTCCGGGGATCGAACCCAGGAACTTCGGCGCAGGAGGCGGGTTTAGTACCCCTGCGCCAAACAGGTCGTCAAAAAATAAGTTTAGTAATTTTAATATTTATAAGTAAGAAAGGTTCGTTAACGTGCGTAACTTAAAAGTCGCTTCTTTTCTTATTATACGACTTAAGTTAAAGTAAAACAATGTTTCTTTCGACATCTATATTTAATTTATCCCTTACTCGAGAAACCAGTTTAATATATGAATGTTTTCACGTAAACCAGACTAAGCGGCAAACCAAAATTGCAACTTACAGCATACTAGTTGTGCGTGTTCCGCCTTTTAAGGGAACTTCTAGGAGATTTGCTTCGAGTTTCATAACTGCACGCGTATCACAGAATACCTTGTTGATTAAGAACTTATTTAAAATATAACATCGAAACAAGTAACTTTACAGCTAGTCTATAAATAGATACAGAATAGAGCAAGGACAGACATACCGGCTTGTCGGCACTGCACAATGAACCACTTGATGAAATAACCGTTATGGACACAATAACCAAGTCATCGGCATTACAAGATATACGAGCTTTCGACTTTCGCCCATTCACACGACACAGGTATTAAGACATCAAAATTAATCGAGTGGTTCCAGAAAACCGAATCCCGAACGCACCGAAGACACAAAACCGAGAAATCGTCAACAAAAACTTTATCACGAACTTATTGGGCACGCTCAAAAATGGTATGAATTCGGAATTTGAAAACTGATCAAGACATTCACCTCTGTTCGGAGCGGCGCGCGCACTGGCGGCGTCGGCGCGCAGCGCAGAACCCGTTCCGTGGAAAAAAACACCTCTTCCCGCGTCCACGGGCGACGGGCCGACCCTTTGCATATTTCCCTGGTCGCTATTTATCATTGCACCAGCATTATCCACGGGGAACGGCACGGAATTTTCTTGTAGCTTCTCGGGGACTAGTTGAGTGTCGTTAAGTTGATTGTCCGGTCTCGCGACGGCCTTCGGGCTTGCGGCCATGTTCGCATTAGTCAGGCCTTGCGAAGCCTCCTTGCGATTTTGCGCGACCAGTGGCATCTGATTTCTGGTTACTACGACAGGTATTCTGCCGTAAGAAGCGTTGCTGTATTTTTGTGTGCAGTCAATCACTCTCGGCTCTGGTGCAGGTGGTGTGTTATTGGCGAAAGCGCTTACTTTCAATATTTCGTTCGCTTGTTGCAAAAGTCTTCTTTGTATGTGTTCAATTTCACCTTTGGAAGCTTTCGAGTTTTCAGATAGTTCAGCTATGAGACGATTCACGTTGAAACTAGCCATGTTGGGTTCTTGAGTGCTCTGCGATGTAGATGCTTGAGTCTCTTCTATTACGGGGGCGTCTTGGTTCACATTTTTTTCAAGTCCAACTTTTTTCGCTTTGACCTTCATGTCGATTATGTTGGGAGGGGTCACGACTACCTTTGGAAGGTGTTCCTCGGAATCTGGTGATGTAATTGAGTTTTCTTTTCCTTTGCCTCGCTTCACCCTCCGCACTGTTCTACTTGCCATTACATTGTTACAGCGCACTTAAAGTTGATTGACTTTATGTTAACTACTTTTGCGAACTATCAAAGTTCTCATTCTATTTATTGTTCTCCAAGCTGATTGGAAGAGATTAAACGCTGAAAATGTTAAATTAAGCTGATCTAGAGGCTCACAACTTTAACAATTTAAAGTAAAACAAAGTGATTTAAATTTATGTTAAGTTGTACAAAGTTCTTGGAAGTCTGTGAAGCTGTTTTGCGTAGGGCGTCGATAAAATCCGCCGAATATAGTAGAACAGGTTTATATCGTGTTTCAGAGAGAACAATGTAGGTTGACACACTTTCCCTCTTGTCTAATATTTCATAAGGCTTTGTTATAGTTTATCCAATCCGTATATTTGTTCTCACAAGTGTTGATATGTTACGTCCACACATGTTTCATCACCTATTGTGAAGTCTTCATTTGAAGAACGAATGACAACTTGTTTGATATCAACCTAAATCTCTAAAGCAATATCTTCGGAACACAAATACAATAACGTGAATTTGTATCATTCTTGGGAATATACAGTCAACAACAGCTACGGCTTTAAACCTTTGAGAGCGCCCTTATGACGCTAGTAATAGCGGCGGTTTTCGTAGTGCAAATGTAAAGCCGTACGTGATGTTGACTGTACCTCCATAGTACCTAATCCTATTACAATTTAGAATTGAGTAAAATGAAATATTTTACGTATATACTTATAAAAAAAGTTACTTGCGCATACTTTTACTTAATTGAAATAAAAAATGAAACCAAACATTTGTGTTTTTTATCCCACATAAAAACTTAGTATTCTATTAATTGCAGTAGCTAGGGGGAACGGAATTACTGAAACGGAAAACTTTATAATCCTGAAATATTGAATGATATTTGTGGACAGAGAGAACTTTGTTTCCATGTGCGTTAATGCGATAAGGTTGTAAAGTGTATACATGTCATTGTTTGTGACTGTACATGAACATACATTTCGGTCATCACACCAGTCAGCGTTGTGTCACACTGATATCATTCCTTATTTGGTGATTGTAAGCGCTGCACAAATTGTTGTGCTTATAGGTACCTACTATATTTGGGTAGGTAAAGCTTTAATTAAGTAATTTAAAGCATTCTTTGGTAACTATTCTTTTATTTCATTCATAATTCATTTTTAAGATAATTTACGAGGGCAAGAAATTATATTAAAAAAATCTTGTCAATCAACTACGCTATTAAATTTAAATTAACCTTCCTTTTACAAGTTACGTGTTTTTTATTATTTCAATACTAGCGGACGCACGCGACGTTGTCTGCAGGGATTTATGCTACGGTTCCACTAACTTGAACTAAACTAAGCTTGCTTGCTTGGTTTGTGTGTTTAATCAACAAATAGGATTCACGTCCTATTGGTGTTAAGTGTCTGATTTACACCAATAGGATTCCTTTTGAGAAATAATAGTTCTATCCATCTGATGCAAACTTTTGCTTATTAATTAAATTCCCATAAAAAAAATTACGTAACGTAAAATCCAAAACTAACTTTTTTTCTTGTGCCATGCACAATAAGTATTGTCAATTGTCATATACGGAATAAGCCTAGGCCTTCGCACTCTTATCGTTGAAATCAAACAACTTTTTCGGATTTTAGTGCACTATATATTTCACCGTATAGTCGTATATTTTTGGTACTTTCAAAGGATTTTTTGGTATCCCGACGTTTCGGCACCATTTCGGGTGCCGTGGTCACGGGTTGACTGGCTACGTACTTATTTTATAAGTCTACCTTCGAAAAGTGGTTTTTCAAGGTAGTCTTATAAGTAGTCAGCTAGAAAACATCAAACCTACTGTTGTTTTTTTTTTATCCTACAACGGGAAACTCTCTGTTTTCTGTTTACCTGATGTTTAGTAATTATGGCTGAAGGAAGAATCGTGATTCTCCCAGAATCCTGAAATGCTGAGGAGCTAGCTATATCATATTTCTCATATCATTACACCTTGTTATGGCGACTTAGACCTTCACTTCAGACTTACCCCAATATTCTAAGTCGTTCCTCCAAAACTTTTTACACTCCACTCAACCTCGTCGTGGGTAAAAATGGTAGTGTGCGCTAGGCCTAACACGGAGTGGCTACGTACTCTTTGGCTCCTCCAGGGTCCTTACGGAGTTATGACTTAGACTACCGATTTCGAGGAGTATTTCGAAGAGGTTTTCAATGAGGTTTCTTTTAAGTCGAGGTCGAGTAAGTTTTGGAGGAACGACTTAGAATATAGGTGTTAGTCTCTAAGATTTAAGTCTTACGTTCCTAACACTGTATCTCTGGACTCTGGTACCTGTGGTGTGGTGTTACTACTAGTTACCACAGAGAAGGTTGAAACGTTTATTATCACAATTTTGATTTTTAGATTTTCTTTTAATTTTTTTATTCGTTTGTTTCTACGACATTTCGGCGTATAAGCTAAATATTAATTTTATGATCACGTTACAATACTTTGGAATTGGGCAACTAAAAACTTGGTAATTACTCCTGACGACCTTTCTAAATGCTGAAGTAAAAATATCCTCAGAAGCCATATTTGTTTACCGTCCATCCATCCATCCATCCATCATCAGCCTGTAGACGTCCACTGCAGGACATAGGCCTCTCCTAGCTCACGCCTATTGTGGCGTTCATAGGAGGCTATTAGCCTACTGTTACCACGCTGGCCAGACGGGTTGGTAGAGGGTTTGTTTCAAGTTTTCCTTCTCTCGCACAGGTTTTCAATGCGTCGAGCCTCTTAGTCGACTCTGACGACATCCCAGGCATGTAAGGGAGTGGTGACACTTGTATTCTTAGTGTTTACCGTAGGCGTCTTAATTACAAAATACAAATTTTAAAAGTAAAAAAATTTTACTTTTGAACGCCCGTCAGTCGCCTACGTTTGACAAGTCAATTAGCAGCAATTATCCGTTAAATTAGAACAATAATTAGTAAGTATTGAAATGTTTGCCAAATATGTGTTTTGGCGGACTTTGTGTGGACAAATAGGGAATGATGTGTGGGTGATGTTTTCAAAACGCATTAAGATACAGGAGGAGACGTAAGATATTTCTAGTCAATTCTTAGAAATAATATAAGGTGTTGATTTATCAAGTGCCGATCGAGCAGGGGGCTGCTCAGGTCAACGATATGGAACACAATTTTGGCAAAAATATATATATTTTTGAAATGAAAACTTCTTTAGCGGCATTGTGCACATCAGTTTTGAATTTTTGGGATGGGTAAAAAATGTTAAAGTCGCTCTAGGACACGTGACCCTGATCAAAAAATTCGTAAGACCATTTACCGTTGACCTATTACAAATAACATAAAATCTCACGCTTGAAAGATCTACGTATATTAGTTAATAACAACCATTATATAAAGATCTCTCATAACTACCAACTTTCATATTGATGTCAGGTCATTTGGCAAATCAAGTTAGTCTCTGTTTTCATCAACTTTTTATGAAGTTGTGGTCAACATATAGTGGATTTTGATCGTTATTTTCGTTCAAGCGGTTCTCACTCATGCCGGCACTCCCTGAGTGCAACCCGTTGTTTTTTTTTAATTTTCTCATTTCGACCGCCGACTCAAATAGCTAAATTACCCATTTCCTTGGTTACAAACTTACTTTAAAAAAAATGTTTTACGTTTGGTTTTGCTTATGCTGAATATACAATAGGTATCTAATGCTTAAAATATGAAAGTTAAAATAAATTCTATTTTTTTTTCTTTTTTTGTATAAATTGTGTATATCTTTGTACTGAGCAGCCACTGCTCGATCGGCAGTTGTTAAATAAACACCTTATATACTTTAACAGTATTTTATTTCTTTATTATATATTTTTTTATTAAACTAATGACGTGGTTAACTGGAAAATGCTATTATGCGACAAATGACTTCCTCAAAGACGAAATCATAGGTTCGGTACTCCATATACTAATTTTAATGCAATTTAGAGACTGGTTATGAAATTAATATTATAATACCATTTTGCATGCTAAATAAGCAAGGTATGTTAAGCAACATTATTGATAAGGTTTCCCATCATGTACAACCATATCTTATGCAAATAAATTCTATTCTATTCTTCTATTCTTCTTCTTCTTTTAATACGATAAATCTTACTTACTTACTTAATCAGTACTTAGGTACTGTTATTTTGGTGCATTATTTTAGCCTGTCTAAAATAAACATTATTTACCTTAATTAAAAAAGGTAAAATAAGTTAATTTCTTTCTAACAATTTAACTCAAATGTAGACTTTTAAATTTTGATAGAAAATACTTCTACTAACAAAATTGGAACCAGTTTTCTGAAATAAATGTTTTTTATTATTATTTATTTATTAATAAGTATTATTGCTTTTTGAAATAGAAATAATTTATTCATAAACATATGTAAGTACATTAATGGTGTTATATGTATACTTTTAACAATGTTTAAAGTCCTATTCTATGTTTTACCATTTCCGGTATATGAAAGAAAAAAAAAAAAAAACAAATTTAAAATTTTTTTGAGGTCATAACTTTTGTTTAACTCATATTGTTAAACACAAATATTTCATTTCTTTAAATCATATTAGTAACAAGTACCTACAAAGTGTATAATTTCACGCTGCTCTAAATTAAAATTCTACGAAATATTTTTTATAGTTACAAAGTCACGGTTCCGCTCTGACTGCTTGATATAAGTAATTCATAACGAATTATGTAATTATAAAAATATTTACATTAAAAATAAGTAGATGAAAAGGCCGGTTTATTTGTGTGTCTAACTTCAAGTAGGTATTGTAGAACAAATACTTAATATTTAGTACAAACTCTTTAAATAAACAGTGCAAATAGAATCAAAGTCTGACGCCATAACAACAAGTTTTCAGCATTGTTGTGTTACGGAAGTTAGAGATAAGATAGCCAGCTCCTGTGCCGTGTGGTGACGGCCTAAGAATACAAGTGTCACCACTCCCTTACATTGACTAAGAGGCTCGACGCACTGAACACCTGTGCGAGAGAAGGAAAACTTGAAACAAACCCTCTACCAACTGGCCAGCGTGGTAGCATTAGGCTAATAGCCTCCTATGAACGCCACAATAGGCGTGAGCTAGGAGAGGCCTATGTCCAGCAGTGGACTCCACAGGCTAATGATGATGAGCCAGTTCCTCAGTGATTGAGGATTCCGGGAGAGGCTCGCTTACATCTTCAGCCTTATCAATACTTAACATCAGGTATGATGAAGGTAAGAGTCTCCCCGTCGTTCATAAAAAAAAACTTATTTTTGCAGTACTTTTACGCGATTGGCTGTCTGGTGGAACCCAAGTTTATTTTTATTTTTCATGGCTGCAGCAGTCTGTACCAGTGACAAGGGGTCGAAATATAGAGAAGGTAAGCAGGATCAATAAAAAAATATAATTGCCGTTTGTATATTTTACATGTTCTGACTAAAACCTAATAAGTTATGGGACTTATAAGTTGCTAGTCAACCCGTGACCACGGCAATTGAAAAGGTGCCGAAACGTCGGGAAATCAAAAAACCCCAAATAAACCGAAAAATTAGCAAATATATATTTCGGGTAAATAAATCGCACTAAATATTCCGCAAAAGTTGTTTAGTTGTTTTGGTATATAAAAATAAACACGAACTTTCACTACCTACTCTTCATAATAATAATAAGTATAATAAGTATAATAAGTATAATTTATTTACTCAAACATAAAACATTTCTTTTTTGCATACAATTTTTGTTTGCGTGGGTACGTGTAAATAAACTTAATAAACAAGTAGTTACACGTTCGCAGTTCGCACGTCAGCGCAGCCGCGCGGGTATCAGTCAGCAAACCGAGCGCTTTATGACAATGTTCAATACAAATCAAGTTGATGTGCTTGCGCAGCGCTGCAGCGGGCGGTTGGCTCGCGAACGAGTAAACAATTGACAAGTTAGACTACATAAACTTTGAACCTAAAATTAAGATTAACAAAACGTAAGGAATAGTAATTTAGTAAACATCAACAATTTTATTAATACTAATGTAAGAATTGTATACAATACACTGGCACTTAAACTAGGCCTGGCCTGTGTTTTAAGTGCCAGTTTCTTCCGCATTTGGCTTGTTGATTATCTAATTGATTAAGAAGACTGTGATTGTGAAATTGATAATGGTAACTCAGTTATTTCATCACTGTAAATAGATTTTCAGTTTCAGCATACGACAAGGCTTTAAGCCACTCTGTCAATTTAATTTTGAGATTATGGTTGTTAAGATGATGGAACTTAAGATTTTGATTTATTTTGTTATACAAAAAGGAACCGATATAGTAGGGAAAAGTACGGATAGAAAATGTTCGGGATTTAAGGGTTGGGAATACTTTGTAGTATCGTCGCTTTTGTGGTTGATTGGATATATAATCTAATTTCTTATGTTGTGATAAAATTGTGTTTAGTATAAAGAGCTGTCTCACTGATAATACTTCCGATAACGCGTAAAGCTGAATTGTGGGGAAACGAAAAGGCTTAAAGAACATAACTTTAAGAACAGCTCGTTGAGCTCGTTCTACTTTAAGAATGTGAGATTTTTTGGCTCCCCCCCATGCTTTAATGCTATAAGTCAAGATGGATTGTACCAACGCATAGTAAACAGTTTTCAATAATTTCGGATCTGCAAAGTGCCGCAGTGTCTTAAAAATGAAAATTAGTTTGCGTGTCCTTTCCGTTAGCATTTCAATATGGGGCATCCAACTGAATGTTTGATCTAATAAGACTCCGAGATACTTAACAGAAGCGACGCGTTCAAGAATTGCACACTGACAGGGAAGACGAGACTGTACATCAGTACAAGTATGGGCTGCAATCTGAAAGGAAGAATTTGGCATGTTTTTCACTGTTATGCCAAATGTAATATACTTCGTTTTGGAAAGATTTAATGTCAATGAACTATTTCGGAGCCAAAGCATTACAAGTTGAAGACCTTTTGTGGCCATGGCTCTAGTCTCCTCCCATGTTTCTCCATGAAATACTAGAGCAGTATCGTCAGCAAAAGTAAAAATATTGCAGTTATTAAGCTGTAAATTGCATAGGTCATTTATAAAAATTAGGAAGAGACTAGGACCAAGAACACTTCCTTGTGGTACTCCATAGGTGACGGGGGTGTCAGAGCTGGTAAACTCGCCTATTTTAACCCTTTGTACTCGTTCTTTCATATAACTTTCGAACAGTCGTAGTGTCTGTCCACGAATACCCATTTTTTCCATCCTATTCACAAGAAGGGAAACTGAGACTGTGTCAAATGCCTTTGCCAGGTCCAGGAAAATACCAAGACATTTCCTGTTTTGATCTAATTGTTGACCAATGTAATTCGTTATACCAGTAACAGCATCAGCAGTAGACATACCAGCCCTAAATCCATATTGATTGGCAGATAGGAGTTTACCTTTCTCTAGAAACGATATTAGTCTCCTATTAATCACTTTTTCTAAGACTTTAGATAGAGCTGGTAGAACTGATATAGGTCGATAGTTAGTGACACAGTCTCTTGCTCCCGTCTTGTGAATAGGGTGTACAATGGCAATTTTAAAGATCCGTGGAAAGACTCCAGTGTTTATAGATAAATTTACGATGTGAGTTAATGCAGGAGCTATGTTTTCCTTACAGATTTTCAACAGTTTATTTGAGATGCCATCGAAACCAGTTGCGCTGTCATTTTTAAGATTGTTAATAATATCTAAGATTTCTGTGATATCAGTTTCATACATGGCCATTGAGTTAAGTAAAAACCTGTGGCAGCCCTTATTTAACAACTTATTCGACAGTACGCTACTCAAAACTATCGAAATATGGTTTTAGGGCAAGCTTGTACCAAAAACAATTG
This sequence comes from Chrysoteuchia culmella, assembly GCA_910589605.1. Taxonomy (NCBI): domain Eukaryota; kingdom Metazoa; phylum Arthropoda; class Insecta; order Lepidoptera; family Crambidae; genus Chrysoteuchia; species Chrysoteuchia culmella. The sequence goes on from OU342657.1 coordinate 1,340,524, forward strand.
TCAATCACAAGACATTCGATTTTCAAAATTTACTTTTTTCTAATCTTTTGTTTTTGTTGAGAGTCCATGGCCTATAGGCTCGTTAATTAGCACATTTTTTTACATCTTTGGCGGTCGAGACCGTTTTTATTCTAACTTTACCTTGGCCAATATCTGGTGCCGACCTAACCAGCCAGTATGGAGTCTAAACAGTAAGGCGAACAGTTGTTCCTGGCCATTGTCTAATTGTCCAATTATTACGAATCTGGGGCCATTGTTGGTAACCAGCCAACTGTGGTTCCGGCTTAACATTTTGTAAGGGCGTTGACTTTCTTAGGGAAAAATTGTGTGTCTTTGGAATGTGTGTATGGTGGAAACATTTTGGCTAGTGGGCTAAATAAAAAAATAGAAAAACTTACTTTGTCTTTGACATACTTAACACTGTCACAATTTTGTAATGTATAACTCTGGAAGAGGTTGCTGATTTTCTGAGATACAGGTATTTTTATACCTAGTTCGGGAATCAGACTTCATGATATGATTGTAACTACTTTTTGTCAATAAAGTTATTATTATTAGTATTATCACTAGCCAGCCATTTTAATGGTTCCCAAACTAGGGCATATGACTATTAATAATTCGGATGTTCACATGTTTGTTACCCTTTACAAGAAAACATGTTGTTAAAGTATAATGCGGCCACTGAGAGAATGCATTATTTGACAGCTCCTATCGAGAGCCATGGGTCATCCTCTCAGCGGCCACAATATATTTTTATAATAAGTTTTGCCAGTGGAAACGGGGTGTTACAATCACGCAACTGATCCCGAACTTTTTTGTTAAAGCCAACAACAAAATATGAAACGATGTGAAATAAATAAGGGTATGGTTTTATAAAACTGCGCCATTATCATGTCTTTCTCTTTGTGTGGGTGTGTCTGTATGTGTGATGCGGTAAAGTGCTAAACCCATCAATCATACGAATTATCTAGTCAACGCTTGTACGAGTTCTAGATTTATACGTTGTAATTATACTCATTGTTTTCGATTTTTATCTTTAATTGTTTATGATTTTCGAATTTTAGCATTTTTTTATGCTATTTTTATCCTTATGATAAATTTGAAATAGAAAAATATTGGAAAAAATCAACTCGGCCACAAGTGAATTCTCAGATGGGACTCGAACCCACGACCTTTGGAAATCCGGTCCAATGCTCTAACCACTGAGCTACCGAGACATAAAGTTCGAGTCCCATCTGAGAATTCACTTATGGCCGATTTTATTTTTTTCAATATTTTTCTATTTAAAGTTTAATTGTTTATTTTATTCTATAATTTCAGGCTTTAAGGCATAGGTAATTAAGTATTTTTTTTATTGATTTTATATAATTTAGCTTTGCACCCAATTATGTTCGTAGTAGCCCCCCGATATCACCGAAATATGTAATAATCAGTATGTAAATTCATTAACAATATTATGTTATAGTAAACCTTTCATATCATGAAATGATTACATATAAAAAAATGTAAGTATCTGGAAAATTTTAGAGAGACTTTTTAATAGAATAAATATCAGAAAATATCTACGTCATTCTCAGAAAGGACTGGAACCTGCGATCTATGAGTTCGCGTCCTCGCGTCCTTTGGGAGGTTTCAATCCTGTCTGAGAATAACTTGTGGGTTGAATCGATTTTTCCTAATATTTGTTTTATTAAAAATTTATCTTAAGTATAAAAATAGCATTAAAAAAAAAAAAAAAAAAACATTTTATTTCAGACTATGTCCATACAGTTGATCATAATATTCGTGATAATTAAAAAGAAAAGCATTGAAAATGCAAAAAAAAAACATTTTAGAGAGCTTTCGCGGCCACCTTCAAAAGAATGCGGTTTCTATGATTAATGTGGTATAGACATTCATCTTAAAAGACACAAAGGAGGTTAGATCATAGTCAGCTGCAACAATTTTCGAAACCAAGTAAACTCTTGCGCACCTTCGGGTCGTACCCACGCTCGCGCTGTCCTTTTGTGTAAACGGTCATTCATTTGTTATCTTGTGACAATGAAACTTCTAAAAAGGAGAATTGCTTCAGATAGGTTTAAACAAAATGCACAAAAAAGGCAGAAAATTTTGTAGAAACAAATGAAAATGACTGGTAGAGGATGGCTAAGGTATTAAGTCTACCTTTTGTTGTATATATCTACTAAATAATTAATAAATAATATTATGTACTTACTTAGATTAATATGGAGGTATATTGAAACAGACTTATTACTTCTTTTAAATAACTACTAATTAATGTAAAACACTATGAATTACCTATTTGAATAGTCAGTAACTATGTTCTTTTGTTTGTGAAAATTACATAGATCGTAGAAAGTTATTAAAAAATCAAAGCTGTCAATCTGGTGACATTTAATTAACGTCAATTTCTCTTTTTCCATAATTTCATATCTCTTTTAAGCTATTTATGAAACTTGCAAAAGCTCGTTCATTAAATAGAAATTGGTTGTTGACAAAGCCTCTGTATGTAGATAGATATGATACCGCAAAGAGCATAGTCATCGCTTTTTCTCAAGTCATATTGACTTAAAACTCGTGAAGTCGATAAACCAAGCGAAACAGCTAATCCAAACCTCCAAGAACCTCAGAAGGCAAACATTTCAAATCAGTTATGTCAACCAACGTGATTATTAAAACTACACGGTTACTTCATACACTTTTGAAATAAAAAAGGAAGATTAAAACTAAAAAAATAAATTTGGCTAAAACTCTTTGTTCACCAGCTTAAAATAAAAATAAAAAAAGAAAAACAATAAACAAACTCCTTCAAACTCACTACACTTTACACAATAGCACTCACTTCCTTTATTACAATTCCAATTTTAAATTAACTACGAGTTTAGTATTTATAAAGTTTTCGACCATAGAGGTAGATAGTAGATATTGGGACGCGAAAACTGTTTTTCAATCGATCGCTTGTTCCTATTGGTCGAATGGTACCGGTAGCGCACAGAAAGGCGCGAGAGCAAGAATTGTACTGAACGTTTTGCTGCGCGTACTCGTACATTGGGCTTCGAGATTCGCTTTCGTAGTCTTAAGTGACGTAGACATGTGAAAAAACAGACACGGCCTCCTTGATGTTTGTATTGTTTGGTAATGACAGCAAAAAGTTTACAGTTGGCTGTTATTGAACAAATAATATATGAGAAGATTAGGAAATTACTTTATTGTTGTTGGTGTAACAGAAAAAGTCGTAATTTCGACCCAAAATTTTGCAAATTGTCATAATTGTTGGGTTTACAACAGTACCCAAAACTAATGGAAAATTCAAACTGTTTAAAATTCACTATGAAAATTCTAATGTAGAACCGCTAATTAATAATATTGGGTTACTTACTTTGGTTATTATAAGTTTAATGAGTTTTTGATCCAGTAAGACTTAATTCATATTTAGGTAAGTATAACATTTAGGATACTACCATACCAGCGATAGGCGCAATTAAAACTTTCACAAAATTAAACATTAGGTACCGACTGTATTGTACATTTGGTTCTCACTTGCTGAATACATTATTTTTGATAAAAGTACTTATTTGTCAATAAGTATCTATAGCTCAGCGGTTAGAGCATTGGACCGGATTTCCAAAGGTCGCGTTCGATTCCCGTCTGAGAATTCACTTGTGGCCGAGTTAATTTTTTCCAATATTTTTCTATTTAAAATTTACCATAAGTATCTATAGGTTATGCAAAAATAAAAATAAAAAAGACATTACATACCTACCTTATCTGCATATATATTTTTTACTTCTACATGATATACTTACTGTGTCACCGATAAGTTGCAAGTAAATTAAAAGTTTGATTATTTTAAATAAAGTTTTTATTCGCCATCTAAAAACTTTATTGCTTTAATTTTTGTCGTTCACAACTTTTGGTCTGTTTGAACTATGTTTTGAAACTTTTTAAATTTTCTTTTATGAGCTTAAGGAACTTTCTTTAAGCTTCTTTGTGTTAAGATAAGATAAGCTTTTATTATCTTCATGTTAATTTCATAATGAAATGTATTTCGCAAAACTGGTTTTGTTTGTCATGCCATGCACTGTTTTTACAATTTTAAAACGGCATTTATTTGTTCACTGTTTTCAAGATTTTACCCACGCAACTTGGTTTTATATTGCAGAAGTTGTTCAATAAACTTAGTGCCTCGTAATTTTGTATTTTATAGTACTTTAATAAAAAAAAACAAGAAACTAAGAGGAAGTAAGTAGTCAATATGTTGTTATTCTACTGAATTGACACGATCGTTTTAGAAAGGATTATTGAGGAATTTCCTGATACCCGTTTTCTTGAAATGGTTTCAATTGGAGTTAATGTGAGATTTTTTATAAATTTATTGAATTGAAATAATTTAATATGAACTTGCTTGACCAGCGTGCAATGGAGAGGGCTATGCTCGGCGTTTCCCTACGTGATCGAATCAGAAATGAGGAGATCCATAGGAGAACTAAAGTAACTGACATCGCTCGAAGGATTGCTCAGCTGAAGTGGCAGTGGGCGGGACACAGCGAGAAGAACCGATGGCCGTTGGGGCGGAAAGGTTCTGGAATGGCGACCACGCACCGTACGACGCTCCGTGGGTAGGCCCCCGACAAGGTGGACCGACGATCTGGTGAAGGTCGCGGGAAGCCGCTGGATGCGGACTGCCCAGGACTGATCGTTGTGGAGATCCTTGGGGGAGGCCTATACCCAACAGTGGGTGTCATGTGGCTGAGACTACGAATATGAACTTTTGCGGTCTTTTCTTCTTCTCTTACTTGTATTTCCGTATGAATCAAGAATCTTTATGAGCTATAACAGTATAAAAAATAAAAAAGGGGTTGTGCTTATATGTGATGCACAGATGCTGATATGCAAAACAAATGTTATATATAGATAGAATATCGCTACTCCTATAATCGTTATTATTTATTACTGTTTCGCTAATGTGTATTAGTCTTACTATGAAACCAAATCTAGGCATTAAAAAAATAAAAATATCTAGGTAGGTATCTACTTCCGCAAGAAGAAGATTTTGCGAAAGTAAGTTTTAAATCTTCGTTTTATAGTGAAATATGGATTCTATCAAATAATACAAGTCTTTTCTAAAACATTTCAATGTTTGCTCCATGGTGCAGTACCGTCTGTCACACATGGCTGGTCCAGCTAATGTGCTGTGGTCGGCTGGCCACCGGCAAGGAGGAACGAACCACGCTACCACGGACCTGTTACGGGTCTCTATTTGTATGGTAATTTCAGCGTTTTACTTCGGTGGTTATAGGAATGATGGTGGTAAGAAGGTTCCTATTTCCAATAGGTAGGTGTAATTAAAACTGTGCTTTTCACTGTAGCAAGAGCTTCCGATACCAAATTAGGAAGAAAGTACCTACTTCCGGTATCTATCAAACATAGTTTAACTTGATACAACCAGCAAAACTTCATTCCTACCCACGGCCTTTTTTATGAACGACGGGGAGACTCTTATCCTTCATCATACTTGATGTTAAGCATTGATAAGGCTGAAGATGGAAGCGAGCCTCTCCCGGAAACTTCAATCATTGAGGAACTAGCTAGGTACCTTATTTCTAACTGCCGGAACACAACAATGCTGAAAACATTGTTGTTATGGCGTCAGACTTATAGCAGCCTTTCCATCTTGTAGAGGTAAGCCAACTAAAGTAAAGTAATATCACTGCCGATCAAAAGTAATGTAATCAACAGCGACATGAACAGACTCAAGATGTCAAGCAGCGGCCACTTGAGGGGAAACACTACAAAACCTTCCATCGAGGGGAAGAATACTTATGAGTAGTACTAATGTGTACTTATCTAATTATGCAATTCTATAGCTGCCTACAGCTGTGTAGTGTCTGCTTAGAATAGTACTACCCCCTCTCATCCCGTAGGTGTCGTAAAAGGCGACTAAGGGACTCAGCCTTCAGGAGACGGGCAGCAGCGTCTCCTGGCCATACTGCGATCGCCAACCCGCCTGCCAAGCGTGGCAGGCGGGCAAACCCCCTTTTGGGGGAGGCCTTTACCCAGCAGTGGGTGTTATAGGGCTGAGACGACGACGACGATACCTGCCTACAAATATTTTTATGTAAGGACTGTTTGAACCACAACAAAATCCCTAAAATCTCGCGTGATCGTGCCAAAAAAAACCGGGCACGACCACTGGTATGCCGAACGTTGAAACTAGAAGTGTACAACTTTTTTGTTCACAAGAACATTAAAAGAACACTTTTTTCATGAATATGTACCATGTAAAAATTAGGAAACTCCTCCGTGGTCGTGCCAGGTAGAATAAGCACCACAAATTTTACTGCTGATTGAAAAACGGATATTTTTGCAGCTATTCCAATGCAGAGATCTCAGCGATACTGGTAGACTATTAAGTATTTGATAGAATCAGGCGTTACTTGGCGGAAATCCATATCTTAGTAGAAAACGAAAAATATGACTCGGTGCTGAGATTGGCACGGCCTAACAACTCCTGAGGATGCTCCGTGTGTGGGCGAAACACGTGTAGAGTAGTCGGTGAAGGTGCAAGGTGTGTCACTGGGCTGCATCTGCATTTTTTCTTGCGGAATTACTATTAGTAGACTATTCATATGAGGTACAATTAAAGCAGAGTCAAGTCGAGTTATTTAATAAAACTTAAGTCCTAGTGACACCTTGGCAGCTCCGCGATGGAGGCCGGTCAAAATAATAATGTATAAAGTATTACAATAAAATGAACGGATGCGTGTTGCAAGTCAGCACAATCGAAGACATGGAATATTTTACTAGCTGACGTTGCGACACGAATTGAAAGAAAAACATATTTATTATAAAATGGCAAAATTACAACGTAAGGCTGGGGATACACTATGACGTATTAGGTTTGGGACACACTGATTGTTAATATAATTATTACTGTAGACACACATAACATACATTCAATTTCATGTGTCGGCTATATCGTTATACGTCATATCCAATGGGAGATCAAACCGAGAGAAACAGCTTTCAAATTTTGTTTTGGTTGAGTAACGAACCGGCATTGTACCACGACACTTTAGTGACTACTTTCGTTTGCACCATCATGATTACTTTTACTTGTAATTTTTGGCAAGATTAAATGCATTATCATTGCTGGTCAAAGCGATTTTTACTTGTGCTTTTTTTATAATAACTGGGCAGGCATTTGACCACCATCGTACTTAATAAACAGGATCTAAACTAAGGTGTTGCATGCTTGCCCAGGAAACGCCTATTCACCTGCTCATGAAATGCCTGTTCTTGATGATGATAATTATTATAGTAGAAAACGAATTCTAACATGAAACCAGCAGCAACTTTTCGCAATTTGAGTTGAATGACTGCTATATTTTGTAGTAAAAAAAAGAAAATGAAGCAAAGCTCCAGGGGGCCGATTCTCGCGGCCTTGACATCGCGAATTCGACATATTTTGAAGCCAAAAATCAGTATTAAAATCTCACTGAAAACAATCTTCGACATTATAGGATTTTCGAATATCATTGAAACTAAAGGATTTCAACAGTAGTAGAGATTTTTATTTACGTTTTTTAATAAAGAAATTAAGGATAGAAAAATGACGAATTCGACAATAGAATATTCTCAGCGCGTGAATTGCCCCCTATAGAGCCCAAGACGCGTGGTGCATTTCCCCCTCGAAAAAAAAACATAAAATGTATAGGAAAATGTAGTTCCGTTTACGTCCGGTAGGAACGCTGCTCAATGTCTCATACATTCATTTACTTTATTTCCTCGATACTTACTCGAAATTTTTTTTCGTGCTAGGTAGGCCTACTGATATTGGAGGAGTTCTCTATAAGCTAGAGTTTTTTTTAACCTTATTGAATTTAGTTAATATTGAGAAATTAATACAGATATGTTGTTTCATTTTAATAAAATACGAGATCTTTGCGAAATTTTAAAATTATTAAAGTAATACTTATCTATTTGCGAAACTTAGTTTTTTTACGCCGACTTACTTTACATGAATTACATAATTGGACGTAAAGTAATTGAATTTAACCTAACTCCTTTATTACCCGTTCCTATTACGTATTGATTTCTCAATATCAATTTTCTTGTGCATTACCATTGTTTGTAATTATCGAATTACATTAGAATTACGTGTTCATTATCTAAAGTGGGTAGTGCCGGAAGGCTGCCTGGTTATACATCGGTGCCTTTCTGGTTCTGGTCTGAGGAGCAAACATCTACTTGTTTATGGTTAGATTTAAAAAAAATCTCGAATGCTTCACATTCGTACTTACATCTTAAGTTATGGCACGCACTGTTCATTGAAATAAAACAACTTTTACGGATATCAAACGCGCTATATTTCACGAACTAAGCTGTAATTGTCCGTATTTTTAGGTTTTTTAGGGGTTTTTTGATTTTCCCGACGTTTCGGCACCTTTTCAGCTGCGATTTCAGTTCGTTATCCGTAAAAGTTGTTTTATTTCAATCTCGAGTGCTATTTAATTTCTATGGTTTATCGTTATACTTGGAAGCAACAGCTCAATATAAGTGTTATTGTACACATGACATTAGTTCAGGTGTCAACAGGTGTATGTAGTTTGACATTGAGAGATATTTGTACGTCCGTCAGTGGTACTAGAAAAACTGCTTATTAATTAAAGTTCTGTTTTTTTTCTAAAACGACTTAATTTCTAAGCAAACATCGACTCTGTTGTCATGACTGAACGTCACATCAGCTAAATATTAAACAAGAAAATATACTAGATAAAAGCAACTTGTCACGTCGTCCTGACGGGATGACATGAGACAAGTTAATATTTATCACATAAAAATAGCATTGTACAATGCAAAATTAAAAATGTTGTAGTCAAATCAGCTGTCAAATAGTATTGAAAATGGAGTGGTCTCCTCTGTTTAGTCAATATGAAGGATGTTTGCTTAAAAAATAACCGATTTGAGACAATGAATAAGACGTGAGACAATAACAAAAAACAAACATTCATAACCCTCACACCATAAATTCCTTGCGGGGTTGATTTGTGCATCAAAGGTGCACTTTTAGATAGATATCACATATCAATTTGTTTGACGACCTGTTTGGCGCAATACCCATCCACCTAACACAACAAACCAAACCACAAATAAACTAAATGACCGGTTTTATACTGCTTTTGTTTCTAAAATTTCTCGGTCCAATGGTGTAGTGTTTGTATCTATGGAAAAGGGTACAATCTACCCTGTCTCACACACACAGGAGGGCAACACTAGTAGCTGTCATTGTCAACGATAGATTGACAGATGACATATAGCTAGGCGGGAGTTCTGGTGGAGTGCGGATAGGATTTCGATGTGATGATACGTATTATGTGTGCCTGTCTTGGTGTGACGGTGAGCCAGGGAAACGGTTCGGTAGGATTGCAAATCCTACAAATGGTATATAAATAAATAAAGTAAATAAACTTTCAACGTTTATCCTCTGACTACTTCAGAGGTGAAAATTAAAACAACTATATGGTTGAAAACCCTCACGTATGAGGAAACGGAAACATTATTAGAGATCAGCAAATAAGTAACAAGACAGGAAGGTAGGACAGGTAGGTAGGTAGACAGGTAGGTAACAAGACAACAACAAAATAAATTATGATCTTAGATTTTTTGCATTTTTCAATGCTACACCTTTTTACATAAAAAATTACCATCAAGTAAATAAATCTACAGTGTTGTGTACTATACCCGGACAAACCAATGCCCACACACACTCTCTCACACACAAACACACACACACATGTGCAATACACACACACTGCTTACACAAACACTATCCGTAACTTTAAATACCTATGCATTCGTTTATGAAAGGAATTTAGAATGTTTTTTCTTTTTTTGTGACACTAAAAGTAATTTTTATGTAAATTGGACTCACGTGATCTTGCATTAAGGAGACCGGCGCTGTTTGCCGTAATACAGGCTTATGCCTAGCTCGGCAGCAGATTACCTATTCATATTACCTTGTAAGTCCTAGCTTATGTTAAAATATGATTTGATAAATTACTTATGTTTGGAAGCAATAAAGAATTTATTTATTTTATTTATTTATTTATCTTCTAAACCCACCTTCTGCGCCAGAGGTCGTGTTCGATCCCCGGGCAAGTCAAATATTTGTGTGCATGAACATGTTTATTTGTCTTGGTCTGGGTGTTTAATATGTATATTATGTATGTATTTACAAAAAAAGTATATAAGTATGTTTATCCGTTATCTAGTATCCATAACACAAGTTTTTCCTGAAACTTAACGTGAGTTAGACAATTGGTGTGATTGTATGCAATTATTTATTTATTTAAGTTATTATTATTTAGGTGACGTAATTTAAATTTATAAATAAAAAAGAACATACAAACAAATAATTAGATTTAAAGAAAATTCTTACATTACGAATGAAAAATTGACAAAAAAAAGAAAAGAATGCACGTGTGTGCAACAGCAAAAAGGGCCAGGAGCTCTATTTTTGATTCACTCGTCTCGAGAATTCTACTGATTTTTGTGCGACGTTTGAGTTTCCGTATTTCGTAAAAGCAACCTTGCACGTGTATACATAGCTTCGCTTTTCGCCTGTAGTACCGCCTCCCAACGCGAGCGCGCGAGGGGCAAAGCGAAAAGCGTGCTATGTCCACGCATGCAAGGTCGCTAATCGCATGATCGCCTCCTCTTTCGTATCGCCACTCGCGCGACGAGTGATTCAAAAATAGAGGTCCAGGGCCCTTTATCAGCTAGGGTCTAAAACATCTCTTAGGGATAAGTTCAAAGAGATAGGTATATTAACAGCTGCATGTCAATTTATTTTGAACTGTATAATTTTTGTTCGTCGCAATCTATCAGAATGTACCAAACATAGTGATGTGCACAATGTTAATACGAGAAATAAAAATAAACTTGTAATACCTCGATACAGGCTAAAAAAGGTTCACGGATCTTTCTTGGGTCTAGGTGTAAATTTTTTCAATAAAATTCCACAATGTATTTTGGATTTGCCTTTTGAAAAATTTAAGATTCATGTAAAAGATTGTCTACTAAAGAAAGGATATTATACTATAAAGGATTATTTGAATGACAAAACAGCTTGGTCATAAATGTTTTGTTTTATTTTTTCGAAGTTGTAGCCGTGTCATTAATTTGTTTAGTATAATTATTATTAGATTAAACTTTTAACGCAGGTAGCTTGAGTATGTCATGCTCTCTTTAAACATTTCTACGGTGGTGTCGTGTGAGGCGGGTCGCTACGTTCCCTAAAATATGGTTGAGCGAAGCGATGGCTGGTTCATGCGTCATGCTCGTGAACGGGTGCTGCCAGTGGGATGGGTCTGCTCTTGTCTGATTGTGTTAAAATGTGTTGAGATATTTATATTTTTGTTTCAATTTTATAAATTCTATGTTATTTATGATGTTTTGAATTGAGAACGTGGCACTGCTTGATCAGAATAAATAAAAATAAGTAATGTTCTCCAATTTTTGTAATCAAGTATATGAAAGCCATTATTATTATTATTTTTAATTTACTTTAAATACGCTTTATGATTATGACCCAGCTGATGCGTCTTCCAGTAACATTGTAAGTTGCGTCTTATATTAATGCACTTTTATATTTCTTTTTTTTTGTTTTTGCCATTGTATTTTTTATATTTATACACTTTAACATAAGTACCTGAAGTACGTCATGCTCACTCAAACGTTTCTTCGGCGGTGTCGTGTGAGGCGGGTCGTTACGTTCCCTAAAATATGGTTGAGCGAAGCGATGGCTGGTTCATGCGTCATGCTCGTGAACGGGTGCCGCCAGCGGAAATGGGTCTGCTTCAGTCTGCTTGTCTTAACGTTGTGCTTAGAGATTAAATATTTTCATCTAAAATAAATTACTATCGACCTGTATGATGTACGTCACAACTTGCAGTACAGTAACCTTGTAATGCGAGAAATGTTAAATGTAAGTCCTTCCTTTCGAGTTGAAAATTGTTTACGGTTAGGATAACCATAAAATGTAATATTATAATTAGTATTTTCTTTTGTGATGGAAATTGACCTTACTGATATGTTAAGCTCACTTTTCAATTTGACGACTCTGTATGAAATAAAACAGGGAGAAAATAATAGCCCTTGACGAGTTTCTTGCCGGTTCTTCTCGTTACAAGGTCTCCCGCCGTAGGGTTTGTGAACCGATGGCGTAGCTTCTTTGACGTTCATAAGTGCTTGTAACAGCCTAGACTGAATAAATGATATTGAATTTTGAAATTTTGAATTCCGTAGACAAAGTAACATCGTTATGTAGCGAAACGATAATTCGATTCGTTACTGTCTATATTCGCCAATTAACTTGCGGTAAGACCACGTGATTTAGCGCGGCCTTTGCCACTCCGCCAATCCCATACATTTAATTCTTTTCGAACTTCGTTATCGTTTTTCAATTGTTACTTTGGCTAAGGGCCCAGGACTCGGTGTGTAAAATTTTGCATATCGGCAAAACACCGGTTTTCAGCCTTACCCACGTGTAACGCGGACAGCACAGCATCAGCGTTACTGGTTAGGATGATCATCAAACTGTGAATATTGATGTTTGTGAATTGTGTAGTAGTGTAGTCTAAAAATTGTAATTAAATAAGGCAACGGATAATTAAAAAACAACGGGTTGCACTCTGGGAGTGCCGGCAGAAGTGTAAAACCGCTTAAACGAAAATAACGATCAAAATCCACTATATTTTGACCACAACTTCGTAAAAAGTTGATGAAAACGGAGACCATCTTGATTTGGCAGATAAATCCATTAAAACTGACCTGGCATCAATATGAAAGTTGGTAGTAATGAGAGATCTTTAAATAATGGTTGTTTTTAACTTATATACGCAGATCTTTCAAGTGTGAGACTTTACGAAATTGAAAAAGGTCAACGGTAAATGGTCCTACGAATTTTCGATTATTCCAAATCCCAAAAATTTAAAACTCTGATGTGCACAACGCCGCTAAAGAAGTTTTCATTTCAAAAATATAAAAAGAAAATAGCGCATTAATAGAGTTTTAGAGTGAAATGTATAAACATTACACACGTGGCCACACTTCAAAGCCACTTTTGGCATTAATTGGGTCAGAAGTCCGAAAACAAAGAGCCAGCCTACGCCTGTATTAGTTTACAAATACACTCTGTCCATCGTCGTCGTCGTCGTCTCAGCCACAAAACACCCACTGCTGGGTATAGGCCTCCCCCAAAGGGGGGGAGGGGGATTTGCCATAATCGCCACACTTCGCAGGCGGGTTGGCGATCGCAGTATGGCCAAGTTTGTAGGAGACGCTGCTGCCCGTCTCCTGAAAGCTGAGTCCCTTAGTCGCCTTTTACGACACCCACAGGATGAGAGGGGGTAGTGCTATTCTAAGCCGACACTACACAGCTCTGTCCATACTCTGTCCATAGATAGGTTTTATTATGTGCAGAAAAAGTACGAAATAATGGGAACAAATTCAAAAATATAGAGTAATATTCTCTAAGTAGGCTCTATCGATTCATTATCACAAGTTGCATTTTATATCTGTCTATAAGTAATCTCACCAGAAGAAATGGTCATTTAAAAGTTTTCTCAAGGCATCATTAAGCTATAAACGCGAGCTAAATAATGGTCGTCGCTCACAAAGCTGACAGTGGTATTATTTCCCCATCAGGCCAATTCAGAGTTATAAAAACTCACACGTTCTAGATACTGTGGATGAAGCAGATATAGTTTCTTGTACGTCCCTGTAAGGGTGGCCATGGTCTGGGAGATGGGCGGACAAATAAGGAAATGATGGATTCAGCAATTGAAGGGTAAGTCGCAAAACTTTCTTTCATAAGATTATACTCAGACGTATCTATATCGATCCTACATGATAATTAACGTTATCGAAAAAAACTAAAAATAGCTCTTACTGAACAACTTCTAAAGAAGAAGAAAGAAGAATCTACTTTGGATGGAAAAGAAAGCAAACGCAAAAATAAATTCCGGTTCCTTAATTGTACCAAATTTTTATGACTGCAATATTCATAATGATTTTTTTAAAATAAAAGCCAAAACGCGTTTAGCTTTATCACCACACATTTTAATACCTTACGTTTAGTTTGTTTTCTTCTCGTTACAAAGTCTCGGGCATAGCGAAGCGTAGCGTGGCGCATGGCGTAGCTTCTGTGACAATCACAAGTGCTTGTTTTATGCTACTACAAACAAATGATATTACAGCAAAGGAGTGGAACTCTCTCCCCTCATCTGTATTTCTGAGTTCATATAGTCCGCCAATTTTCAAAGCCAGGGTGAATATTCTTCTGGGTAAGATCGTAGAACCTGTCTTGACAGACTACATTGGGATGAAGTGCAAAGCCATTCCAGACAACAACAAAAAAAAAATTGAATTTGAACATATCCCAAAACCCCTAAGAATTTTGGCCACCGCGCCCCCTTAAAGCGGCCCGCCACGCGCTACGGAGCGTGACGTGGCGTAACCGTGGCGAGTGAAGTAACGCGCGCGCACACTCCTTGTGACTACTTGCACTTGGATTTGTACTCTAATTGCCACAATGTATTGGGTTTTACGACCTTTTTGGAGTTCTTTATAACTGTTTGGAAATTAGCAAAGATTTTGTGATATTTTTAAGGTAAAATTCTAGCTTTGTCCTTAAAGTATCAGTCGGTGGCCAGTTTAACAGATTTAAAATTTTGACTATAAGTAATCAAAGTTTTAAGTTTGACTATAGTGTGACTGGATACTACGACTATGTGTTGAGTTTATTAGGTACTAATAAGGAAAGAAAACAAATCAAATCAAATGATTTCAAAAGATTTGATTGTTTGTTTGTTTGTTTGCATTGAATAGGCTCCGAAACTACTGAACGGATTTGGATGAAATTTGGTACCCAGATAGTAGATAGCCTGGTTATGAATATAAGATACTTTTTAGCGGCCGCTAGTTTCTATTAAAAATGGAAATAATGTATTAGAGAAAGTCACCTTTACGGGCTGGAACGATGGCGTACTGAGGTCTGGTAGATCTATACCAGTCCTACTGTCCAGAGGTTCGATTCCAATCCAGGACAAAAATACAATGTGTGTTTTTTAATATTCCATAACATTAGGGTTTTAATCAGACCATGTGGACAAATCGAATGGCATATATATTATTCCCATAGATTTTTTTTTTTTACTTTTTTATACTAAATGTAGTTTATTTGATTAAAAATCCCTTGAATCATTTACATGGTCAGATTAAAACCCCGAAGTTATGAAAATAAAAAAAAACCTTGTATAATATTTTTTGATGAATTCTTGTGATGGTTCTACGATCGAGTTTCATCATCTACGTAGGTAAAACATATTTGTTATTTTTAAACAAGTAAATATACTAGAAAAAAGCAACTTGTCTCATGTCGCCCTGACGGGAATAGCATTGTAAAATGCAAAATTAAGTTATAAATACATATTTGTATTTAAATTATTCGTTGCTAGATACAAAAAGTTAATTTATGAGAAATTTCCAAAATAATCTTGCTTTTGAATAAAAATAAGTAGTAATAAAATAACATAACAATAACTTCGACGTGTTCTCATAATTATATACCGTTACGAAAGGTGGCAAGGCGATACTTATTTTCGCTGACTCTACAATGCCAAATTATAGCACAATCGCTGTGGCAACCTTTAAATAGCCTTATAGTAAGGGCGAGCACAGACTTTTCATTATTTTGTATAACGAAGATTAGTTACATAAATCCTAACCTATAGGACTTTAATAGAAAAAATATTCAATAGAAAATATATGGATATATGGATGCCTGGAAGAAATTGCTACCTAGCAATAAGGCCGCCTTTTGTATGTCACTTTATACTGTCTGTTTTGTTTATTTTTCTCTGTGTTTTTTGTGCAATAAAGTGTTTTTATTATTATTGTATATAAAAAAATAATAATTTAAAAAAATAAAAAATAGCTTGATTAAAATCACAAGTCAACTGAAAAGGTGGAAACAAGATCAATTATAAAAATATTTTGTTCAACATAATAAAATGTAGTCGGAGGTATAGTATCTTAAGTATCGAGATCCGTTCAGCCGTTTTAGAGATAAGAGGTAATAAAGAATATTACATATAAACATACATACAAGATACGCGTGAAAAACATAACCCTTCCTTTGCAGTCGGGTAAAAAAAACACAATAGCATTGGAAATGCAAACATAATTTTTTTTTAACCAAATCTAAGAGTATAATATTTGAAGCTATGTATTTCCCAAAGAGTGTGCGCTTTGTAGAACGACGATATTTTTTATGAACTATGGCATTTTTGTTACCAATATTAATTTTATAATGGAAAAGAACAGTCTATTATTTAACACAAGTAAGTACGTACCTATCTTGACGTGTGTATAGTTTGTTTAATGTTATTTATGATATGTTTAATGTTTATTAATGTAGGTAAAATAAATAAAACAGAATGCTATTAATTACCGTATGAATTTTCGCGATATTTTTTTTAAAATGCCAATAGTTGAAATATTACAAGGTATATTTATAAGAGCTCTAATGCACATCTATTTAGGTACATACAAACTTTCTGAAGTTGATGGTGTCTTTACGTCTTCGGCTGCCCTAAAATTTACCTAATCTAATAATCGTACGTAACATTCACTGTACGAGTACTTCATGCATTATCCATACAACATTTTTTAATAATCATCCTTTTAAGTACCATAGGTAGTTATTTCATCAATTTAAATAAATGTTTGGGTTGGTAATTGTAATATTTAGAAAAGTTACGGTACCTAAACTGTATGTACTTTGCTGCACTAAACATACAATCAACAGAACGTTCAGTTATATCATCGGCATTAACTGGCCTTCCTTATAGATGGATAAGGAGAATGAACCATCATTTGAACCACGCGGACCTAATGTAGATCGATGGGGTTTAACGACTGCGTGCCTTCGGAAGCACGGAGGGCTCGAGATAATTGATTTTTGGTCACCCATCCTGTGACCGGCCATTGCGAAAGTTGCTTAACAGCTACAATCGCAGGCTTAAACCACTGAGCCACGAGCTCCTCACTGGTATAAACCTAAATATTATATTAAGGATTTTTGATTTTTTGCATTTTTCAATGCTATTTTTATACTTATGATAAATTTTAAATAGAAAAATATTGGAAAAAATTAACTCGGCCACAAGAGAATTCTCAGATGGGAATCGAACCCATGAAATTTGGAAATCCGGTCCAATGCTCCAATGGATTTCCAAAGGTCATGGGTTCGATTCCCATCTGAGAATTCACTTGTGGCCTAGTTAATTTTTTCCAATATTTTTCTATTTAAAATTTATCATAACTCAAATTTATATGTTTATAGAATATCCAAGCAGCTTAATATGTAATTAATTTGTGTAATAGTAAATATTTATAATTCAAATTGTTTTGAACGAAATGATTAATTGGACATTATAGATAACGACCAATGTAAGAGGGTAAAGTGATAATAGCTATTGAAAAACATAATTATAATAAAAAAAAACCGTCTCTGGCATTTTGCCGTCGCGCGTTTTTTGGTCACAGCTCTAACCTAACCTAATTATACCTTTACAATTTCTGTATTTTTTTCTTTGTTGTACTGATATTATTAAAATGCCGTCATTAATAACTTGGTAAATAACATAATATTTAATTTCTTCGTGGAAGATCATGCAATGGAGGGGCGATCTTGATTCGTATGAGTGGCTGGTGCACATACCAAGTCCAAGACCGCATGAAATGGAAGGTATCCTATACTATATCGTTCACAGCTGGGCAAGAACGGATAGGTAAGAACCTATCCGTTCTTGCCCAGCTGTGAACGATTTAGGCTAATCCTATCTTACAAAAATTATAAATGCAAAAGTCATAAGCATGTTTGGAGCGATGGATGGATGGACGCTTGTTACTCTTTCACGCAAAAACTTCTGAACTGATTTGGATGAAATTTGGCACACATATAGAAAATAGCCTGGATTAAAACATTGGCTACTTTATTTCCCGATATTCCCACAGGAGCAGGAACCACGCGGGTGAAACCGAGGGCAATAGAAATATTAATATGTTTTGCTCGTTTAAAACGTTAGTAGGTGCTGTTACCTGCGTTAACAAAAACAATAAATCTAAAAGCAATTAAAAATCAAACCTACTTTGATCGATGTGCAAGGTTGAGAGGTGAGCACCCACTTATTACAGGTCGTAACAAAGTTCCAAATGATCTAATAATTATTAGTTAAACATTAACCTTCAGCTGACGTAGAGTTTAACGCGCAAATTATTGTTTCTACGCCGATAAATTATACCTGCATACTTAATGGTGTCTATTATATGAATTTTAGATGAAAATGTCGTAAAATTAATGGATGATGGATCAAAAGATGTTTCAAAAAACAAAAACTATGATAGCAATAGTAACTACAAAAAATCATTACAACTTACGATATAAGCTAAAGATGTTTTATTTTAGTTTACAATTTTTGATAAACTGTGTATTCAAACTGAATTTTTGGCAAATGCCAATAAGACTTGATTCTGAAAAGTCCAAGAATTGCCCAAAAGCCATATCTCATTTTAGATTGAAATATAATAAGTAGAACGGAATAAAAGAACACAAAGAACGAATCATAGTACGAGTAAGACCAATATTGATAGCGTGTTTAAATATATTGAACGACGACTAAAAAGGATAAAACTTTATAAAAAAACAGCTGCTTCTCAGATAAAATCTTAACTATATTCCTCTACTGGTGAATATTAACCCAATTTAAAAATCGATCTTTAGAAAAATACTGTAGTCATTTAAATTAAAGACAGACCCAACCTTATTTTAAACGTATCTTATTAAAATCAAACCACTCAGGGATAAAAAGAGCTTTTTTACACACCCACCTTGAATAATAGGTACGTATTTGTTTGTGATTAAAATATGTATGTATGTAATCTAATAATCCCTTCAAAATATATCTTCCTTTCACAAAGTTAACCGTCAGACATGTTCCAGTCTCTACCCCTACAAATTGAAAACCTTAAAACTCGCAGTTTTGAAAGTTAGCTTTCTTTGAAGCTTAAAATAAGTATACTTAGTTAGGAGAACGGATTTCTTACATCCCTTTCGCCGTGGCAAGTGGAATGGAACGAGTTAAAATTTAACTTTCATAAGGTTATCTTTGTCGGATATTGCCCTGGGACAAAGAGCTTTCTGTTCAGTCAACTTTAACGGTCCATGTTTAACTTTCTTAGAATGGGGCCACGAAATTAGTTTAGAAGCAGTAGTGGAACATGCTGTATTTACCTAGAAGTGTTTGTTGCGCCTAGATTTATATCAATTAAGCCAGTAATTGTTCAAATGTATTGGTGTATACAAACGCCGTTAAATCGTTTTAAAATAAATAAATCTGAGGTAAAACGCAATATTTCAAAACAAACACAAAGAAGATTCGGTCAATTTGTGATTTATATCGCTTTTTTAGGTAGTTCCTGATTTGATTAGAAAGTTATAACACTGTAACAGATACTGATGTGTTATTTTTTAAATAACATAAGCAAACATCCTTGATATAGATGGATGAAACATTGCTGATCGCCTCATTTTCAGTACTATTTGACAGTGACAGCTGACGTCACATCAATGTCAGTCATGACAACAGCGTCGATTTGTCGCTTAGAGAATTGTGTAGCAGTAAACTGTACACCTGGGGCCGTACCGCGCAAGTGGCGTGGGCATCAAAATCGGCTTCATTTGACAGATAGATTTTACACATTGCTGCTTCTTTTTGACACAAATGAAAACTTACCAAAGACTAAGAGCAATATGTCACATCCAGCTGTCAAATGAAGTCGTTGGCGATGCCGACGACATTTGCGCGGTAGGCCTGTAAGTAGATTTCTAATAAAAAAGCAGTCTTTACCGGGAAATTTGTTTTTTTAAGTAATTATTTATAATTTAACTAGCGGCTGCCCACGGTTTCACCCGCGTGGTTTCCGTCCTGTGAAATATAGAGTTAAAACGTATCCTTTGTTTTAAATCCCGGCTATCTACTATCTGTGTGCCAAATTTAATCAATTCCTTAAGGTAAATTTTAAATAGAAAAATATTGGAAAAAATTAACTCGGCCACAAGTGAATTCTCAGACGGGAATCGAACCCGCGACCTTTCGAAATCCGGTCCAATGCTCTAACCGCTGAGCTACCGAGACTTGCGAACCACCGTCGAAATTCTCCAATACTTTTATATTTTTAATACGCTGTAGGCCAGCGTTGTTACATCAATGCTAGGAATATCCTTGCATTCGAAAGAAACATCTTTTCAGGTGTTTAACGATCGATTAAGATGCAACTACCAATAATTTATGATTTTGTAATTTTTGCATTTTTCATTGCTATTTTTTCTATTTAAAATTTACCATAAGTATAAAAATAGCATTGAAAAATGCAAAAATTACATTAATCAATTCCGTTTAGTAATTTTTGCGTGAAAGAGTCACAAACCAAACGTCCTCATAATTTTTTGCATTTATAATATAGTAGGATAGGATAGGATTTGCTTTTCAAGTTTGATCAGTCCACTGTACGAGCTGTATGCCCGTCGAGTATTTTATTGTATTTTTAGGGTTCCGTAGCCTAATGGCAAAAAACGGAACCCTTATAGATTCTAACTTTTTAATTTTGCATTTTACAATGCTATTTTTATGTGATAAATATTAAACAAGAAAATATACTAGAAAAAATACTAGAAAAAATACTAGATAAAAGCAACTAGTCTCATGTCGCCCTGACGGGATCCCGTCAGGGCGACATGAGACTAGTTGCTTTTTTCTAGTATATTTTCTTGTTTAATATTTATCACCTTATAGATTCGTCATGTATTTCTGTCCGATGTATGTCACAATCACAACCACTTTTTTATAACTTCAGAGATGGCGGAGAGTCGGCGCATTTCTTTCGTGCCCTCTGGTCTCGTGGCCCCACTTATGGGTGTTAGCACAGGTGTCCGCCGTCCTTGGTATTTGCAACCCCCACTTGAAAGCAGATGTCCCAGACGGTTGCGGACAAAGACCGCCATTTGCAGCTAATAAAGTTTTTGTTACCGTTTTCGCTGATGACAATTAAATAGGAGAGTTTCTACAAATACACATTTTAGGCTTAGGTAGGTACTTTAATTTGTAACATAAATTTTTGTGTCATCGCCATCATCGGTCATTTTAAAATGTACCTACTGCTGGAGCACTGGCTTTCCATATGGATGCTGGATATGGATATTTTTACCGATACCGACTTCCATAAAGGAGGAGGTTCTCAAATCGGTGGGTATGCTTTTTAATTTTTTTTGTATGTATGTACACTGATTATGTGAAGAACTTTTTTAAATTCTTGCATTTAACTGTGTTTACATTGTACTTACAGTGTACATGTAACATTTGTATCGTACAGAGACATGCAGAATACTACTTTCTATTTGCTATGATTTTTACATATATTTTATTCGTAGGTAGTAATACATTTGAAACTCACACTCGCACAAAAACGTCACATACATAAAAAGAAGGAATAATCCTATTCTTTCTATCTTTATTCAAGTTTATTTATGAATAGTGCTATAGGTACGAGGTTATTTTATTTTATAACTATTTGTATTTCCTCTTATATTAAATATGTTTTATGATTGTAGATTTGTGTTTGGCAACGACATGTTCCTTTGTAAATGTTGATTGCTTCTGTTAAAGCTGATAAGTTTCTAGCGGCCGTTCTTCTTATCAGTTAAAAGATGTCTTGAATGGCTGGTAGGAAAAAACATGGACGATTCGAAAGCACTTATCTATAAGTCTATTTGAATAAAAATCTTTGACTTTGACTTTGTAGATTTCATTATTTTACAAACAACTTATTGTGTGGACGCAACAGCAAAAAACAGCTGTCTCATTACATTAGGGAAGAGTAAAATGCATGTCGATAAGCAGGTACATTTTCCTTACGCAAAACAAAATTAAAATTGTTACAGACACACGTCGCGTCAGTAGCGAATTATTTAAGAAGCCAAGGTGCTTCATCTTATTATATTGTTATCCAATTATACCAATAATCATAGGCTCTGCACTTTGTAACATTTAGCGCACGTTCATTACGGCCTATTTTGCTAGTCAGACGCACAGGAGATGTTATTAGTAGTAAATGCATAATCGATAGAGAGCTTCAGGTGATGAAAACTAGATATTTGTATGCCAAATACAATGAGTAAGCTATTAGACAGCTTGTGTTATTATGGAACAGTTTGAGATAGAAAGTCAGGTTCATGGAAAAGTTATGGTGATTTAACTCAAATGCTAAATAATATGGATTATTTATTTACTGCAAAAAAAGCAGGTTTTTATTCAGTTCCTAGGTATGTTTATATTTGTGTTAATAGTAACCCGTGGCTTAAGAACCGATTTGAATTATTTTGTTCTTTTATTTTCTGCCTTTGTCTTATATTTAGTGATTTTAATAAAATGTAACGTAAATTCCTTAGGTACTTACTTAAGAAATGCTTTAAGTGGACATACCAAATAAAACAAGTATTTTAATGAAAATTCAAGTGCTAACATAAAAAAAATCGTTTGCTGGCATAATATGAGTAGTTTAACAGCATCTGTGGTAACAACCATCGGTATCAGACCCAGAGGTCCCGGGTTCGATTCCCAGCGGGTACATATTGTATTCGGTTTGGTTGGTGATAAGACTTGTTGTAAGTCCACCTGGCTAGCTACCACCATCTTATTTAAGTCTGACGCCATAACAACAATGTTTTCAGCATTGTTATGTTCCGTCAGTTAGAGTTAAGATAGCTAGTTCCTCAGTGTTTGAGGATTCCGGGAGAGGCTTGGTTCCATCTTCAGCCTTATCAATACTTAACATCAGGTATGATGAAGGCTTAGAGTCTCCCCGTTGGATATAAAAAAAGAAACCAATACCAACATACAGGGCATTCAATTTCAAGTAGAAATCCCGCTAGTATTATGTAACACAATGAGAAAATCCCATTTCGATTGCCAGTGTAGCTATATCTTAGTCTTTGAAGCTCTACGATGTCGGGTTACTTTTAAGGTAGGAGTCCACTGTATTATTCAAAGTATGTGCTTGTCTATAAAGATTATTGTTTATAAATCAATCGCCGGTTTTAAAACAACTGCATGAAGCGAAGTATTTAAAGGGCTATGTAGTTGTTCTTAACATAATTTAATAAAAAAAACACAAACAAAGAATTTACATGAAACAACCAATCGTGGGCGTCTGACCAGAGATTAAAGCGCCGCGATCGGGAAGTGGAATGTGAATCGATAAATCGACTTTACACGACATAATCGATCGATTAACGATACAACAGTTTGATTGTCTGTCCGCCCACTGTTTGCGTAATCTGTGAGCTTGATTTTCGGCAGGTGGGTAAGGTTTGCTGTCTACTGGTACATGCGCAACAAAGATATAACTTGATGTTTGAAGGGGTAGAAAAGGATCAAATATAGCTTCGTATTTAAATAGCGTAGAGGAGCCCGTGGCGCAGTGGATCGGGTGGGCGGCCTGCGATTGTTGAGGTTAGCAACTTTCGCAATGGTTGGTCGCCGGATGGGTGACCAAAACGTTATTCTCTAGAGCTCCTCCGTGCTTCGGAAGGCACGTTAAGTCTTTGGTCCCGGCTGCATTTGCAGTCGTTTTAAAATCCACCAATCCGCATTGGGTCCGCGTGGTGGGTTATGGCCCAGTCACCTTATCCATTAAAATCAAAGTCAAAGATTTTTATTCAAATAGACTTATAGATAAGTACTTTCGAATAGTCCAACATTTTTTTCCTACCAGCCATTCAGGACATCTTTTAACTGATAAGAAGAACGGCCGCAAGAAACTTATCAGCCTTAACAGAAACATCCATAAGGAAGGCCGGTGGCCCAGCAGTGGGGACATTAAAAATGACTGATGACGATTTAAATAGCAATGTGGTAAATATATTGTGGTTTTGGTAGGTATTAAGTAGGAGCTATCATTTTTATGGTTTTTTTTTACACGTAAAATTTAGTTTCACAGTAAATAAATTTTGTAACTCGTGACTTCTCCCTTGTAATCTGAGTTTCGAAAACACGGACAGATCTCGCAGAAAATCAAACAAAGTGATAAACGTAACTTAATTAAATCCGTTGTAATTAACTTATTTACTAGGTAGTATTATACTTGCATATAAAAAGTTTTAAAGAGAAACTAATGTCTAAAATATTCAATGCTTAAAATCAATAGTGTGCAGAATAAAGTATCGCTTACCCATAGTTTAATAGCTTATCCACTGGACATTGAGCTGGTTCTTGTAAAGGATTATACATTTCACACTAGGATTTCATGACTGCTGTCATTCTAATCAGCTTGTCCCCCAAATCAAAAGTTGATAAACTGGAATACGTATGTGTTAATTTGGTTCAGTTACTTTTCATTACTGCTGAACAACAAAACACTTTGTTGATCAACATATCAATACTACCTACACGTTAGGTATTAAAGCTAAGCTGCGCTTTCACAATTTTTGGTTGTTTTAGAGCCATTTGCGCCAAGCTGGGCTAACATGCTTAACGCAGGGTTAGTGCTACTTTTGTATCTGTGGGTTAAATTTTAACCCAGCTTGACGCAAGTGGGCCTTAGTTATAATATTCAGTTAGCATGTATTTTCATTAGGTAAGGATTTGAAGAGGAGCCCGTGGCGCAGTGGTACGCGCGCTCGGCCTGCGATTGTTGAGGTTAAGCAACTTTCGCAATGGTCGGTAACGGGATGGGTGAGCAAAAACATACTATCTCGAGGTCCTTCTTCGGAAGGCACGTTAAGCAGTTAATCCCAGCTGAATTTGCAGACGTCAAACCCACCAATTGGCCCTGCGTGGTGGGTCATGGCCCATTCTCCTTATCCATCCATAAGGAAGGCCAGTGCCCCTAGCTAAAAATTACATTAAATTTATCTTCAAAAACTATAAAACAAAAAATAAGCCTTTTGGAGTCGGTGGCAGCCAGGGCATTCTACATTACGGTGCCACTCTTTTATTTTTCTTGCCTTGACTGGCCCATATTCTAAGTCTTTCCTCCAAAACTTACTCGTCCTCGACTTAACGAAACCTCATTGAAAACCTCTTCGAAATACTCCTCGAAATCGGTATTCTAAGTCATAACTCCGTAAGGACCTGAAGGAGCCAAAGAGTACGTAACCACTCCGTGTTAGGCCTAGCGCACACTACCATTTTTACCCACGACGAGGTTGAGTGGAGTGTAAAAAGTTTTGGAGGAACGACTTAGAATATGGGGGTAAGTCACTGAATTCCTCCCCTTAGATTTTGGTTAGTTAGGATAGACTTTATGTGTCACTTAACTTAAATTCTATATTGAAATACACATAAGTCGAACATGTCTTCAATCCTGGATCAATTCAAGATAGGTCGTGTTGAAATACCGGCCCTAAATGACCAGGGGGCTAATTGTCTAATTCTAAATCTATCGCAATCCCTTTCAATTCGTATTTTGAAAGTTATTCAGGCCGTCACTATTTGACATTTGAAAGGGATTGTGACCGGGACGCGTTTTAAAAGGTATGGAATGAACGAAATTGAACTGTCTAAGCAATATGACAGACGAAAATATCACAATCACAATACCTCTAAAAGGGATAGTGATAGATTTTGAATTAGACAAGGGGGCTTGTCGGACAAAACTTTGACCGTGGATCAAACTTTTTACATGCAAGGTAGGTAAAGTTTTACCGTCTATCTCGATATATGTCTGTGGAAAAACCTGTTACAAATCGTTGTGGAATTCATAATTCCTAAGCTCGGAGAATAACGACCGAACTTAACAAAGGGATCGCATGCGCAGGCGTAAAGGTTTCAATCGTTTAAGTGCACGCAACGCGCTACGCATAAATGATGGATTTTATCTCTTTTGAGTTAAACTGCGAGTTATCTTTGAATTCGCCAACGGTTTGACTTCATTATAACTTTTTAATTTTAAAAAGATAACCGTCCAACCAAGTTATAATTAGATGGCTGCTTCATCTTAATCGATAGTCAAACATCTGTAAAGATGTTTCTTTCGAATGCGAGGATATTTCTCTCATTGATGAAGCGACGGTGGCCAACACCGTAGAACGGTGAATATACTAGAAAGATTCGACGTGTCCTCATAGGTCTCTGTAGCATAATTGGTTAGTGCATTGGGCCGGACTCCCAAGGATGCGGGTTCGAATCCCGTCCCGTGGTAACTATTTGCTTTTTTCTAGTATATTTTGGTTTGACTTCAGTTTTTTTTTTATATAAGCTTCATAGAATAACTTCTGTAAGCACATCTTAAGTATTTTCGCGCACTCATAATTGAAATAAAACAACTTTTGCGGAGTATTTAGTGCGTTGTATTTATCCAAAATATATATTTGGTACTATAATTTTTCGGTTTATTCGCGGTTTTTGGTTTCCAGACGTCTCGGCATCTTTTCAGTTGTGTTCAAAACTTCTGTTCTTGTCTACTGTTCATTAACAAAACGTTTTTCTGATTAAAACACGACAGTATAGTTTCCATGACAGCTTTTATTTAGTATAACTAGCAACTAAGCCGTATTGATAGCTTTTACATGTTTATATTAAACAATAAAATACAGTTTCACAAGCTAATAATATATTTCTACGAATTCAATTGATAATTAATTATTGCTTTCGAAAACCACGAAATAAACAATATTTGGTTAGCGCGTGTTAATTTTATGTGATAAATATTAAACAAAAAATTATACTAGAAAAAAGCAACTAGTCTCATGTCGCCCTGACGGGATTCGAACCCGCATCCTTGGGAGTCCGGTCCAATGCACTAACCAATTATGCTACAGAGACCTATGAGGACACGTCGAATCTTTC
Organism: Chrysoteuchia culmella; assembly: GCA_910589605.1. Classification (NCBI taxonomy): domain Eukaryota; kingdom Metazoa; phylum Arthropoda; class Insecta; order Lepidoptera; family Crambidae; genus Chrysoteuchia; species Chrysoteuchia culmella. The sequence continues at coordinate 1,367,496 of OU342657.1, forward strand.
TAGTATATTCACCGTTCTACGGTGTTGGCCACCGTCGCTTCATCAATTAGAGAAATATCCTCGCATTCGAAAGAAACATCTTTACAGATGTTTGACTATCGATTAAGATGAAACAGCCATCTAATTATAACTTTTTGATTTTGCATTTTACAATGCTATTTTTATGTGATAAAAATTAATTAATTTTGCTTGTTAATTTGTTTTATTTACTTACCAATGGCGTACCTTAGTGATGGATAAATAAGAACTTAAACCACTCCTATTTTATTTTGTGCATCGAAAAGAACACATAACCTAATCTTACAAAGAGGAGTCCTCCATAACATAAAGTTTGTCGACGTGAAGAAATTTTAAATCTAACAAAGAGATGACGCACGATCAGCAGCAGAAGCATGTCAGACGCTTATATTCAGCGAAAACTTTTTGTTTCATATTAGTTACTAACTGAAAGTAACGTCGAAAAGAAAGTACTGGTTACATGTTAATTATAAGAAAAACCAATTTATCAACCAGCATTCCATTAAAAGGCTTATAACGCCTCCTATGGGCCCAAATACTTTATGATTTTTACTGTTGCGCATTAGGGGGCGTGGTAACCCTTTGAGAAACACTGACTTAGTTTACTGCTCATTATAAAATATTAAGACTACATCCACTTGTATGGTATGCACGTGACTACGTATAACTAGGTTGAATTTTGACTATTTAGAGCTTCTATAGAGGACATATTTTGTATCTTAAAAGACGACACTAATCTCTTTTCTAAATCTTTAGCAAGTAGCAGTATATCATTTTTATCTTTACATGTACTATGCATCTTATCCAAAATAGTATGATTTATGACTATTGTGAAGGCGATTTAATTCTGAATTTATGTTGAAATTCGTTTCAGTCAGAGTCTTGTACCTAATATTTAATTTTCAGTTTGTGTAAATTAAGTATTTATTGGGAAATGAAAATACTTACAGCCATAGTAGCCATCTATATCGGGGGATCCCAAAATCCCCTTGCGCCTCGGATCCAGCTTGGCTAAAACTCAAAATCCAAGGAAATCCACCAACAATTCACTTTCACTATTTTTAAGTCACAAGCTCAAGGTACAATATTTTTGAATAAACAAGTATTTTTGCCCAATACTAATAAAGCCAGCACTTGCAAAAACGCAGCCTAAGGTTCGCGCATTTTTCCGAAAACTTCTTTTGTTAGCGAACAGTTTCATTGAAAGGAAGATTAAAATCTGCGTTTTGTTTGCCGATCACGCTTCACAGTTGCTGTTACTACATCGTCCATAATAGCAGACACTGTGCTCGTTGAGTCAGTTTCTGCTTAAGACCGTGTTACTAATAATTCTACAAAGGTATCCAGTTGGAAAACAAAACCAGCACAGCCTTTTCTATCTCGCTCATGCGTGAATTAATTATTGTTATGCGTTGGCTCCGTCCTTGTCGGGCGTCTGTTTTTTGTCGGATTTCTCAAATTACTATCCGACCCTAACTTTTGGAAGTGGTTAGGGGTTGATTGATGTGGTCCGTTTGGGACTTGCTACTAATTTTGGAGCATCATTATTGTTTCAAATAGCTAGCTTAGTAGTTCGGTTTTTGTTATGATGAGTCTGTTTTCTTTGATAAATCTGATTGGGAAAGATTAATGTTATTAGCTAGGAGTTTATTATTTTATAAAACTAAAGAAATGTAACAATGCCATCAAATAAATTTACAAGTATCGAATTCACAGAAGGACCCTCGTGGGAAGGTAGAACATTCAATTTCATATTGCATACTGACCGAAATACGTGGAACCGATGGTTGGAGCCGTGACTTGGTTCAGGATGTTCTGGTGAGCCAATGACCCTTCTATTGACAGACCCTGAACATCTTGCCGGCCCATTTTCTGTTGACAAATTAATTTTAATCAGTACAGCGCCATCTAGTACAGCTACAGTTGACTGAGAAGAAATTGTAGCAGCAACGTGGGTGAGCGATTACGGTAAAGAATCATAGATGGCGTTCCTACATCACAGTTTCCAGTAAAAAGGTTTTATTCCACAGCCTTCATGATCCTTATACAGATGAAAATAAGACTGAAAATGGAAGGGCTTGTATACAGATTACAGAAACACAGCTGTTAGTTGGTATGCGATACGAATCGCACGATATTTATTGTAAAAGTGGGATAAGTGCTCAGCTCCCTCGGGATCGAACTTTCCAAGTTAAGAGTTTAGGAGAGTATTTATTTTTACTTACATCGTAACCGCCTTTGTTAGTTTGGTCCTGGCTTAGATTAATGTTCTTTGTTTGCATTTTCCTTCCTGTTAGATTCTGTTACCTGTGAAAAGAAATGAGTTTATATAGTGAGAGGCTTGGAACCTGTAAATTTAAAATTAGGTAAGTATAAAAAATTTATGAGATTATTTTTATCAGATATAAACAGGCACCTTATGAAAAGGGTTGATTTGGATTGATTGACAATCATCCTAAGAAAAGTTGAGTTACGTACGGTTATCAGAATTAATAAATGAAGGCACTATGGCGGGTAGGTATACATACTTCAAATAAGTATTATGAGATCCCGAAACAGAAAGAATAGTGTTTAACATAAATATGAAAGTATTTGGCTCGAATGGTATCCTGGCTTTACTACTAGGCATGATGATATCAAATGAATGTCGAGAATCCGCGTCTTAAAAAAAAAATAACTATTATTGGAATCAAGAAGTTTTCGGAAAAACCAGACCCTTTAGTTTTAAATGGGATGGCACCACAATCCCATAGCTACTGAAATCCCTGAATCAATTTCCCCTTGGGTATAATTTCTGAACTGATGATGCGCGAAATCCCGGAAGTATCAGTACTGCCAGTTATGCGATTGGGCGGCATCAGCCACTTCTTTGGTTATTAGAATGTGAAGAGCGTAGAAATCTTACAAAAAAGCGATTTTCTTACTATGTACATTTTATAATCATTATAAACAAACATCATAACATTTACGGTGGAAAAAAGATCCTTTCTTTCAATATAAACATATTAGATGCGTCTTGCAAAATTAAAGTCTTGCAAATTGTTTTAAATATTTCTAGAAGTTGTGACGGGGCTCCTAGTCCGGCAGCACTACAGTCGCCGGGACGTCGTCGGAACCGCCGCACTCGTTTAATAAGTGAAAAACGAAATAAAAGTATCGTTCACAGGAGACTTGTTTTATTTCGTAATAAATAATGGAAATAAGGAACTGTAACAATATGAAAATACAAAGATATAGCAAAAGTCCTAGTTATAAATACTTAATATAAACAATGAGTAAAAAAGTAGGTAGTTATGCTTACCCCGATACACGGGTTCCTGATGTAATATGAAAAATATATTATAACTCAACTTTAGATAAATAATGGTTTAATAGTAGCGTTTAGCTTGCTGGTTTCTGTAAGATTACGTCAAAATGAGCTGAACAGGAATCGTGGAACGGAGAAAATTTGAATTTAGACAGAACAGATAAAAATATAATTTGGTTACCATAGAGTGAAACTACGGAGTTTCCAGCCATTATGGAGGTTCCATCCATCCATAAGGCTAGAACGAAATGGCATCGTTACAAAGTCAGGAAATATTTCCCTTTGAGATCCGGCACGGGTCTAATCGATCAGCTTATGATGCGAGGAATCCCCGCAGAAAATTTAAGTGTGCTGTCAGTTATGAGAATGGTCGTCAGCTACTTCGTTAATTAATTAGAATGATTAGAGCGTAGAAAAGTAAAGAAGAAAGGATTTTCAACAATAAAAAAAAAAAAATTTGAAGTACACTGTGTTGAAAAAAGAACTTCTTATTTCAATAAGTAACTACTTATAAGTCATACTTAGTATTAGTCATTTTAACTCAATCTACCGTACAGTTTATATTACATTTTTTATATTTAATAAACACTGGATATTGGTGAAATCCAAAAGGTCACCGCCATTAAGTCAGAAGAAGAAGTTATACTTAGTAGTTTTTTATTATTCTTTGGTAACATTATCTGATTCTCCTTAGCGTTTCGACGACAAAGTTACATTGTTTTGACTTTTGCTCCAGAATTTTGTCATTGTGACAGAGTTAAAGTTACATTTGCAAAATAAATAGGATATGTCATTGTTTTTTACTATTTCTACAAGTTACTTGCCTAGATTCGAAACCTTCCACAATGTTATGCTATAACAGAGCGAGTAAAAAAGAAAAGAGCAACATTATCTTTCTGACTTGCAGGAACTCTTGAGAAAGTAACACAATAACCAATACTTAATTTCCCTCAGAGGTACAAAGGTTTGTTTTAAATCCAATACTCGCTGCCTTCAAACAAATTCCACCAACTGTAAATCAAACATTTGACAGCCAATGTAACAAGTGCAAATTGGAAACATATTCAAACATTATTCCGAATCCAATAAAATAACATTTGACTCTATAATGTAGCTGCTACGATTGGTTTTTGAATACAGTGGTGGGTCTTGAGACGTTTTTTAGCTGATGAAGAGAAACAATAGGAAATGTTTCGAATTCAGTGGAGCTTACTTCGAAATTCAGTTACAGGGTTTAGGCAGTTACCTTCAAAGAGAATCTTTTCAAAGCTAGGCTCAACATTTTAGGTTTTGAACATATTTATACATCCTAAAAAAATATTTGGTCTCTAAATTACTCCGATGGAACGTGCACCCTTTGGTTATCCGGTCCACTGCCCTCCGTATAGAGCTTCGGAGATTTATGAATGACGTTTTCTAGTGCTATCAGCAGCTTTGTTTCATCAATGGAATATTTTTTTAAATATTTCACTTCGTCGTCAGCCATTTTAATACCCCAGCTTCTTGGGCACTGGTCTTCCTTATGGATGTACAATGAAAACAAAGTTCATTTGAATAATAGTATATTACTGCAGCGGCCAGCAAAAGAGGCATTGATGGACGAACGTGTAAATGTGGGCCGAGGCGAAGCCGAGGACATTGACGTGGCCAAGGCTTGTATAGCACTTTTCTCAAATAATGCGCGGAAATTAAAACTACTTTTCGAAATCAGACGAACAACGAACAACAATATTTATGTCCGCGTTAAAGTGTTCATTTGTTGTTGTTTTTTTCCTAAAATAGCTTTCTATCTGCGAGCCAGTTCTAAATTTAAATAAAAGCTTTGATGAGTTACCTCTTTGAATGTCATATTTCGGAGTAAAAGATCGTTCCATTTTTAATTACACGACAGATATGAGTTTACTATGTAATTTGTTTGGCCGCTAAACACGACAGATATGGATTTCATACAACTTTTGCCTGCCGCTGCTCGCATGTATGTGGCCTGTACAGCAATATCGATTTATCTCGAAGAAGGTTGTCAAAACAATGCTCATATTTCCAAGCATGTTTGAGAAAAGATTATTTTTTTAGTTATATGTCGTTGGTTTTTTCTAACTAACTTAGCATTGTAAAGCACTGCTAGGTCGGAAGACATAATAAAAACACATACATTTTTTAGTTGTTTTATCATAATATGCATACAAATTGAGTGGAATCTTATACCTAGTATCTGTTGTATTTTTACAAACGTATATTAGTATAGGCACTCTCAAACGGTAAAACAACAAGCTTAATAGATAAGTATCAAATATTATGGACGTCTAATTCTGCTATATTGACATTTGAAAACCAATTTTAAACTAAAATTCCCACGCCCCATTCCTGCTTACCACATCTAATCTTTTTTTTTGTGTTCTGTTTCTGTGACTTTTTGGGGTTATATCCCTACAAGTGGTTTACCTCAGCCAGCAATATCATTAAAGGCAAACAAACTGTGCAAGTCTGTAACCAATAAAACACAGGATGTGGTGGCCAGAGGGACAATATCGATCCAGACGGGATTTTAGGCCCATATTCTGTTACCTTTTGTGGTAGTCGATAACATTTTAGTTGAACTAACTTAGTTGTTTCACTTTAACATTTTCACGATCGACAGATAAGTTCTGGAAAGTTTATCTGGCAGATAATTTGACAGTTGTAACTAACTATTAATAGTCTTAAATATCCAGAACTAATTTATCGATTGTGAAACATCGACAGACTGTCATCCCGTGACCACGGCAGCTGTAAAGGTGCCGAAACGTCGGGTAAATCAAAAACCCCTAAAAAACCTAAAAATACGGACAGTTACAACTTAGTTCGTGAAAATATAGCGCGTTTGATATCCGTAAAAGTTGTTTTATTTCATCGACAGATAAGTCTAGATCGTGAAAGGAGGCAACGGAGAGTTAACTTTCAGATACCTAGATAAATAATTTAAATTCCTTTGTGTAAGTTATCCTGTTATGGAAATGTAGAATGAACCATTAGGTAGCTACTCGACTGAAGCGAGATAGTATTGAGAATTGAATGCGCGCGAGAGTGAGATCGATTTTGCAGATTAGGCGAATAAACCAGGAAATCTCTCCGTAGTAAATAGCTATATCGATTAAAGAGAAAATGAAACCACTAATTAAACCAATTTCCAATATGTAACCCTATTTGAGAATAATTAAAAAAAAACGTATATTAAGCGGTCATTTCGAAAAGAAAAAGTATCAAGGCAAAATCATAAAGTCGTGTTTCTAACCCCCATATTCTAAGTCTCCACTCAACCTCGTCGTGGGTAAAAATGGTAGTGTGCGCTAGGTCTAACACGGAGTGGCTACGTACTCTTTAGCTCCTCCAGGACCTTACGGAGTTATGACTTAGAATACCGATTTCGAGGAGTATTTCGAAGAGGTTTTCAATGAGGTTTCGTTAAGTCGAGGACGATTAGTTTTGGAGGAACGACTTAGAATATGGGTGTAAAACTATACAAATCTAAATAAAGGTACGAAGAAATATATATCTAATTACCAGATTTGTAACATCTCCAACCGTCCTTTAATTATATACCCAAAAGTACGTAACATTTTCCCTTTTAGATCTAGCGTCTGGGCGTTATCGCCTGAAAAGGCACGGTGGTGGTTGCTCATAATACCCACCCCGCGATCCAAGTATTGCGAAGTTGTTTTACCGCTTTCTTTATAAAAGGGCTAATAATAGCTCTTACAAATTGTTGAACCTACGTTTATTTTACCATAAATACCATAGAACACTCTGGCCACTAAGATACTTTTTAATTTAAATATAATGAGTTAATCTGTCATCAGTCATCACAGGTTATAGGCATATTGTGTCGTGTATTATATTATAAGAATGTATTGGCGTAGTGAGTAGGAACTTTGATGTTTTTTTTGTCCTGTAAATAAGTGTGCAGTACAGAGTGTTCATGGTGTTCATGTTACGGGGAGGTGTTGAACCTACGTTTATTATACCATGAATACCATAGAACACTCTGGCCACTAAGATACTCTTTAATTTAAATATAATGAGTTAATCTGTCATCAGTCATCACAGGTTATGGGTATATTGTGTCGTGTATTATAAGAATGTATTGGCGTAGAGAGTAGGAACTTTGATGTTTTTTTTGTCCTGTAAATAAGTGTGCAGTACAGAGTGTTCATGGTGTTCATGTTACGGGGAGGTGTTGAACCTACGTTTATTATACCATGAATACCATAGAAGACTCTGGCCACTAAGATACTTTTTAATTTAAATATAATGAGTTAATCTGTCATCAGTCATCACAGGTTATGGGCATATTGTGTCGTGTATTATAAGAATGTATTGGCGTAGTGAGTAGGAACTTTGATGTTTTTTTGTCCTGTAAATAAGTGTGCAGTACAGAGTGTTCATGGTGTTCATGTTACGGGGAGGTGTTGAACCTACGTTTATTATACCATGAATACCATAGAACACTCTGGCCACTAATACTTTTTAATTTAAATATAATGAGTTAATCTGTCATCAGTCATCACAAAAATTTAATGGGAAGTAGAATTATATAACCTTTCGTATCGTAGTACTCCATCTGCCAATAACATGATGAATTGCTCGTTGCCTCTCTAACGTATCAGTGCAACAGCTCAAAGGCTTGAATGTCAAGTGACATTCCCCGATAAGGGTCACGTCACACTGTTTGTGGCTAATTACTATTGAAGTTTGAGCTGATTGATGGGTATTATATCAGAGATTGATCTCGGATATTTGAGATGATCTACTACATGTAGGAAGATACAATAACTTGGATTTAATAACTTGTTAGTAGTGTGTATCAAAATGCCCGTTTATACTGAACAAGCATTTATTTTCAGAGTAGATTTTTTGTATTTTTCATTATTAAGAAGTTGGTCTTATCTTTGAGGAGGTGGATAGTAGGATCTAAATTTTCTACCGCGAATGTTTCAGTGCAAATTTATTGTATTTTATTGTAATGGCTGGATTTTATGACCACTCTGTGTCGTCTGAATTACCTTTAATTGCCACTGTACCTACTTACATAATAGAACAATGATCCAGAAAACAAGTCAAGATGTAAGTAAACACACTCGCGGACAAATAAAGCGAATCACTGCGTTATTTTTATACAAATCATACAATCGTACTGCGGTACGTATGATGCAAAGAGGAAGAGAAAAACAAGAATATTAACCCCACCACCATGTGGGCTGCATAGCTAGGGATAGACAGTATAGACAGAGGGGGTATAAAGAAAGAGAGAGAGAGAGAGGGGGGGGGGGGGGGCAAGAGAGATATAGAGAATGAAAAAGATACAGAGAGAAAAATTAATCATAATTCGATCAACTGCCTTCTATCCACTCTGTAATTATCAAATGTTTAACTATTGTAAATAGGCAATTAATGTCAGAGTGAACGCTCAGTGCTAACGACTGACTCACCCTTATCTAATTATTTCAACTTATACCCACTGGACATAATGCAACTCTGACCCAGAATACAAATTAGTCTTAGTCACGACGATAGCCTAATACAGCAAGATTCATCACCGCTGGTTTCCAAAGACAATATGGAAAGAAGTAGTATTAATTATTTATAATTATTTATTTAGTAGTTTATGTAGGTAGATTTATTTATATGTTCAGTAATATTGTTAAGTAAATTTTGTTATTCTTGCTTGTTGCTGGTGCACTACCTCTTGCTCTCTCTCTATTTTTCCTATGCCTCAAAGGTTGTCTGGAAGAGATCGCTCTTAGCGATAAGGCCGCCTTTGCCCACATTTATGTCAACTCTTTCTTGTGTTTCTGTCTGTATTTTTGTGTGTGCAATAAAGTGTTTTATCTATCTATCTATCTAAGGGGGCAAGAGATAGAGCCAAGCTACTGAGACTGATGCAAGGGACAGAGAGAAGAAAAAGAGAACAATAAGAAGTTAACCCTACCACTGTCTAGGATATATAGCTGGGGATAGAGAGTGGCAGAAAAAAAGAGAGAGAACTTAATCATAGTTCGATGCACTATAATTTTCTTTACAAATGTGTAGTTATTGTACATGGGCAATAATTGGTCAAGACTCAGTGTCGTATTGTCTAACCCTTAATCCTCATTGGATATAATGCAACTATGACCCAGAACGCGAATTGTGTGCAGTGTAAATCGCTTCTAAATATGGCACACTAAAGCTTATCCACGAGGATAGCCAAATTCAAGTACATACATCACAGCTGGTCCTCAAATACAAGATGAAAAGAATAATAGTATTGAGGGACACGAGACAGCGCTAAGCGCACTGACGATGATTTACAGGACAGAGTGAAAAAGCAGAGAAACAAGAAAAGTTAACCCCACCACCATCTAGGATACATAGCTGGGGATAGAGAGTGGCACAAAGAGTGGTATGGAGAAAGAAAAAAGACGGTGATTCTTTTATATAATTCAATCGATTGTCCTCTATCCACTCTGGAATTTTCTTATTGGCAATGAGCAATGAGTAAGTTGATCAGTACCTTAACTTATTTAACTTATCCCCACTGAACATAATGCAACTATGACCCAGAATGCAAATTGTTTGCTGTGTAAATCGCTTGTTAACATGGCACACTGAAGCTTAGTCACGAGGATAGCCAAATACAGGCAGGTACATCACAGCTGGTTCTCTGGGAACGATCGTTACCGTCAATTAGTACATAACTAGTCGCACTTTAAGATGGTTGTTACGAACATAATATGTTTTAAGTAGCTTATTAGAAATACTTGAATTCTGTTTCTGATACTTTTTCGCGTACAGTTTAGAGGCAATTCTTTTCCAAAGGGTTTATTGACTTACTTTTAGTACTGATATGACAATTTTTTTAGAGGTGATTGGCTGTTGTAATTTGTTATTAAATTAGATAGTATTTACTATTTTAAAGTTGACTTTATAGTCACGAAACTTTTAACAACCGGCTCTAAATATTCCAATTTACGAATAAAAAATTTAACACACAACTAGTAAAAAAGCAATTTAACTTTTTTGGTGACGTTTGCAAGTTTTATTTAATACTTAGTTGGAAATCATTTGTAACTGTATCCCAAAACATTTTACACAAATTAAAAAAAATGGATAAACCATACTTGGCCGAAACTAAACGATAAGTTCACAAACTTTTCTAATTAATTGCTAAATGATCTTATACCAGTATTATAGTGTACCAGTATTTGTCAGTACCCACACTCCATACAGCACATTTGTCTGTGATTAACTAGTATTTCCCACGGCGTTTCTCGCACACGCTCTCACAGGAAGAAACGGATCTCATCTTGTTAGCATACTGATTACTTTCCTTGGAAAGCTTGCTCAATTACTTATTTCCGATCTGTTCGACTATATCGAGCTATACTTATCGAATTAACTATGAAAAGTCGCAATCTTATCTCTACATTCTCTACTCCACCGCCTCTGTGGTCTAGTGGTACAACCACCGGTATCAAACCCAGGGGTCCCGGGTTCGATTCCCAGCGGGGGTACTTATTGTATTCGATTTGGTTGGTGGTAAGACTTGTTGTAAGTCCGCCTGGCTAGCTACCACCATCTTATCTAAGTGTGACGCCATAACAACAATGTTTTCAGCATTGTTTGGCAGTTAGAGATAAGATAGCTAGTTCCTCAGTGATTGAGGATTCCGGGAGAGGCTCGCTTCCATCTTCAGCCTTATCAATACTTAACATCAGGTATGATGAAGGCTAAGAGACACCACGTCGTTCATAAATTATAATAATTTGAATTTAAATATTTACATAGGTACTTACGTTATTTATATCTGTAATTATTTTTCTAATTTGATTTCAATATTGGTTCCAACTTAACGAAGTGACAAAGAGAATATCAATTGAGGTCAGGAAATGAAAAAAAGGGAATGAAAAATCAACATTTTGTTAGCTGATTCGGCTGGTTAAACTCTAAAGGAGTTCTGCGTAATTTTAACTAACAATGAGAAAAATAAAATACAATTCATTTTCTTCTACAACCTAGTATTGGAGTATCAAATACACGTCAAGTAAGGCAGTTGTATATCAACCTACAAATACGACATTCATATGTAGTTAGAGATTTGTGAATAGGTGATTTGTGACCCACTCAACCCTCGGTAGTTTAATGTACATATATATCTCTATATAAGGGGGTGACACATGGCTTACTTTGACATGACAGAAAAATGTTCCTGCGAGTCGGACCAAGTTCGTTTCTTCTTTTATCGACCAAGGCTAAAGTTTGTAAGGTGCACCAATAGTTTATTTAATAGTAAACTAGATGAAAAAAAGTTTTACAGAATTGCTCAGACGAGACACGATTACGCAGAGTTTGGCTGACCGGATTGATACTTTAACGCTCGAAATTAATAACCTATCCGTAGATATGGAGTGGGCTGTCTGTGATTGTTGCCTAGGATACTGGGTTCGTTGCCTAGCAACGTCGTTATTTGTCATCGTCATTTTGGTCATTATTTTGGTGTCGTCGTCGTCGTTATTTTGGTCATATTAACAAAAATATTCTATGAAATAAAACAACTTTTACGGATATCAAACGCGCTATATTTCCACGAACTAAGTTGTAATTGTCCGTATTTTTAGGTTTTTAGGGGTTTTTTGATTTTCCCGACGTTTCGGCACCTTTACAGCTGCCGTGGTCACGGAATGACAGTCATCCCGTGAATATAAAATATAGCGCGTTTGATATCCGTAAAAGTTGTTTTATTTCAATGAACAGTGCGCGCCAAAACATAAGAAAAATATTCTAGGCTACTATCTCAGATAGCTCTATCCATACCTACAGATAGGTTATTAATTTCGGACGTAGACGAGACGACAGTCGAAACTTTTTAAATAACCTTAATATTAATTGTTTTTTGTGACGAGGGGCGAAATATGGTAAAGCATGCGTAGCATTCGCACCTCGACAAAGCTTTCTTGACACTTTTCTCCCGCGCGAGCGCATTAGCTGTCCCTCCCGCTCACAACGTACTAAATATGAGCGATACAGACATCCTGAGATAAAGGTCGACAGCGAGTCGCGGTGCGCATGCTACGCTGGAAGGTAAGTCGGTCCAAGAAAAATCCACTAACCAGACACTGATAAACATAGAAAAAAAATCAATTTCGTTCTCTTGACTGATTGGAATTCACGTGTATTTAATTATTACTTAACAATATTTCATGACATAATTATTATGATCGGCATGGTAGATTGCTGGGGTGGGATTTCTAAAAGGAAAACCGATGGAACCTTTATCTCTGGTGGGTATTCGTCTCATTGATTGATATAACGCTGCCGCTGGCCTGTAGTGAAGAAGTTTTTTGTCATGTCATTACTTATACTGGAGGCTTGGATTTCATTTCTAAAATTTATTATACTAACATTTTATTGTACCAAGTATTTGCGCTGATCTGGGCGAAAAACGCTTTTTTAAGTACCTAACTCTTGAGTTAGGATCCGTGTGCGCACACCTTTAGGGTCAAAGGTGCCCGTGGCGAGGGACCGAGGCCGGTTGATCAATCAATACTTCAACTAGTTTATTTATTTTGTAACTCCAGTCCAATAAATGTATATCAAAAAGTTGGACAGTTTCGGCAACCACACGGAATTTATATACATTTCTTATTGGGAAGGTAGAAGTGACATTATTTTTTTGGCAGTTTCTTTAACTTACACATTTTACTAATTACAAAGATAAAGATAAAGATAATTTATTTGGTCAAAACATGTGTAACAAAGATTTTCATTTATAATAAGCACATAATATGTTCGTACAGAGACCTACCCATGAAAACAAACTATTGTTTAATTTCATAAGTATATCTGTGCAAAGAGGCAAAAGCTCAGCGTATATTTTTGCCCCGAAGGAACAAAACACTGGTTTTCAGCTTTCACCCGTATAAAGAAATATATATACCTATATCAGCATGATGCAGACAGAGTTACTAACGCAATTTTATTAGTATAACATTATCCAATATCTCAAAGAGATCCCTAATGCTACTTTGCCTGTTTTCAAGCTGGAGTCAAATAGTTAGATACCGACTAGGGATTGGCTAAAACGAACGTTCGCCTTTATTAAACTGTCGGTCGTGTTTGGAATCGCTTGGCAAATAGGAAGACCCCTAATGATATTACCTTTGCGAAGCAGGCTGAGGCTGATGAGGCAGTGGAAATCTCATTATAGAATCGAGAAATACTTGGACTGGACATACGTAATTCCCTATGGGTTATATGTTAAAGTACTTTGATAACGAACGTATCGATGTTCGATTTAGATTGATTTGACGACCTATTTGGCACAGGGGTACTAAACCCGCCTTTTGCGCCAGAGGTCCGGGTTCGATCCCCGGACAAGACAAATATGTGTATACGTGAACTTGTCTATTTGTCTTGATCTGGGTGTTCAATACGTATATTATGTATGTACTTATTAAAAAAAAAATAAGTATGTTAATCCGTTATCTAGTATCCATAACACAAGTTCTTCGTGAAACTTAACGTGGGCTAGATAATTGGTGTGATAGTATGCAAATATTTATTTATTGTAATACCCACATTTTTAACCTCGTAATGTAAATGCAGTTGTTTCAGTTACAGCTCTAATTAAGTTTCTTGAGGCTCATAGTCAAAGAGATTTTTGTTTCGGATATTCACAAACCAATTTTTCGCGACCAAATGTTTCATATCTTATTTGACGACCTCCGTGGTAGAGTGGTACGTACACCGGTTTCAAGGTGTCGCCTACTCTGAGGTCCTGGGTTCGAATACCGGTAGGGGCGAATGTTTGTATGATGAATGTGAGCATTTGTATCTGAATCATGGACGTTTACATGTATTTCTACACATAAATACTTATATATGTATAATTATATGTATTTATATCCATTACCCTAGTATCTCATAACACAAGCCTTACATTACAGTGCTTTCTTTGGGGCTAGGTTAATAGCTGTGAAGATTTTTTTTTTCTCTTTATTTTGACACATACAGTCATTAGTACAAATTACTATTAAATTAAAACTTACATTATAGACAAAGAGTGTCCACCATTACTATTAATGTTAAGTGGGTACCTACTTGCTAGAATTTACAGACTTTTTTGCAAACTTAAAGAATAAACTTAATAATAAAATACTTGATACAGTATTTTTTGCTAAAACTTAGAAAAACAAACTTATATTGTGTAGTAGAAGGTAACTTTACTATTTTAGATAGGTATTCAATTAATTTAATGAGAAGTGATAACGAAACATATAGAAATAAGTATGCATTACTTAAGTTGATTTATCAGATCTTTTATCAATATATATTTACAATAATATTTATATTATATTTATTTATATTTATATCGCCTTGATAGATTCAGTCATGAATCGTGAAAAGTTTATCACAGCGTTGCAAGAAAAACATTGCTACATAAACCACAAACGGCAATCATTATTTATTGCCATTATAATACAAAGAGAGAGTTCTTTTTAACTGAATAAGTAATCAGCAAGAAGGTAAATAATATTAAGTACAGGTCTTGGAGAAACCATACCCTTCAAATGCTGGTACCAAAGTTTTAATTGTGCCTTCTCCCCGCAATCATTTTCGGTAATTCCTTCCTCTACATGATACCTCGCCAACGACCTAATGGCCTCACAGACCGCTCTTTGACCATTACTTTTAGGTGAATTTCGAAAATAAAAGTATTTAAAATTTTAGAAGAACTTTCTGTGCTTAAATATTTTTGCTTTTTAATTCTTCAATGTTTTATGGTAAATGAGTAGGTATTTCAAGTTTGCTTATTTAGTCATAGAACTGCAATAATATTCACGATTATTTGAGTTTTTACTACTCAAATGAAAGTAGTCAGTAAATACGGTAAATAGTTTAACATTACGCTTAGGCCTGATGAAAGAAATTTCGTTGTATTCCAGTGCAATTTAAATATATTTTGCCGTCTAAGCTTTTTTATAATTTGCATTATACATTCTGTCGTTTTAATTTAAAAATATTTTTTATTGACAGGATTTTTGCATACAATATTAAAATAGAAACAGCCAGACAGAAACTGTATAACGTCGAACTCAAATCGAATAAGGTATGGTAATGGTGATAACCGTTTTCTATCACGTTAGCGTCGCACGTTAAAAGTAAACTATTTAACAATACATTGTATGGATTTGTTTTGCTTTGAAAATAACTAATTTCTAATTAGAGTATTACCTATTTGTAAATCACTTTATCGTCTTCAATCTTATATTTCAATCTTAGATGTGGGATTATTTAGAAAAATAAGAAATTTAATTAGTATATATGACGCATTTAATAAAGATTACCTACCTAGAAAACCAAACATAATAAATGTTAGCTTATAAATACTTTTGTACAAAACTTCCTTTATAGAATTGTTGACGAAATACTAACATAAAAATGCTCCTAGCGTACAATGTGTTTAAAAAGTGATACACAATTCCCTCATAACGTTTTATTAAAGTCTTTTATAGAAATTCACCTTTCCAGTCACGGTGTTTTTACACAGTGGCGTGTCCGAAGCAGTTTTGTGAATGGAACGAGCAGTAATTGGCTTCGGGATGTTATTTTAGGCTAACCCTTTGCTCCAGCGACGTTGTTGGGTTACTTTGCAACAATAACTAAGTGATAGCCCATTAAAAAAAATTGTGGTAGCACCTATAAGTGTTGCCAAAATATTTACGTGTGACCTTGACGTAAATTGTTGGCCATGGGCCCTAATTTATATTAGCCGGAAACGTTATGTTTTATCATAGCTTTGATTTTATAGACAATGCAATTCAAAACATCTTATTTAATAAGTATATATATATTTTTTAACCGACTTCAAAAAAGGAGGAGGTTCTCAATTTGGTTGGTATGTTTTTAAATATTTCTTTATATACATATGTACACCATATACGCCGAGATTTCTTTGTTCCCATAAAAATTTGATTCAGTTTGGCACAGTAAGTAGTTTATATTTTATAAGCATTTTTGCTAACTTGGACGATGTAATTAAATAATTTTTTTTTAAAAAATCGTTTATTTGCCTCAAAAACATAGAAATGTTGCCATATTACATATTTGAAAATTTAAGTGCATGTAAGTATCTACTTAAATTTTAAGACAAAAGGGTATATGACTCAGTGACCGCGGGAAACCCACCGCGGTCCCTGCTATTCTGTCACAGCCTCACTACATAAAATATTTATGTTGTGTCGTCATAGAGAGTGACACTACATACATAGCATTATATTTTGGAACATCGATAGCCAATAATTATAATTCAACGATACTTTGTGTATAATGTTCGTAAAACCAATCAAATTTACAAAATTACTACTGTAGTTTTCAAAACAACCTATTACAGACACTTAAAAGTAAAAAAAATAAAAAATAAAAAAAAAAACCGACTAAACTAAAAAGCAAAAAATAAGCCTTTTGGAGTCAGTGCCAGCCAAGGTTGGCACCGACTCCAAAAGGCTTATTTTTGCTCTAAAAATTTTTATCAACTCTTTTTGAATAATTTGCACATATCGCATTTTTGTGTTTCATGGTTTGATAGTGCAGTGATCCCAAACTTACCTGACGGTCCTTACCTAGTTTGCCAGGAATCGTAAGTTATTTTGGTTTGTTATGTTAAACGAGTATATTAGTGGTTTACTATTTGTAAAAAGTATTAACGGACATCGCGAAATTGATTAATAAAAAATTCAAAGATTTCCAGGGAAAATCGGGTATTGTAATAGGAATTATCATTCCTCGTACATAACCGGCCCATGAAGTTGGTTTTGCACAAGGAAAGAAAAAATCATTTTAAAAACTCCGGTTTTGGAGTAGGAAATATTTGTCCTACCTAATTATGAAAATTGGTTATGTACGGTGAACAAGGGTTATTTTTCAAGTGTGTAACATTCAAAATTCGACGGAAGATCAGCGCTGGTCAAAAGCCAATTATACTGGATCAGGGCCGTTTTGGGACAAACCATTTTTCGTTTCCTTGTGTGTTTTTATTCGGGTGTACTGTCTTTTGTTTGTATCAAATAAATGTAATTTTCTTTCTTTCTTTCAAAATGACACAAATCAGTTTTTCAAACCAAAGCGTTGACTATTTCTCTAAATCTGTAATTTCCATAACCAAGTTCGGCGATTGGTCTCGCCTCGTCTCGTACATCCCGTGCTGTAACGCGTTACACAAAATGGTTGGGGTACGATACGCTAATCGTGTAAACCGGCTTTAAATGTTTTGGTCAATGCCTTTTATTTTTTAATGGATTTTCGAACGCTAGCTCATTTTAACTATAGAACGGTAGTATTGTATTCTTTGGAACTAGGTAAGAAAAATCAGACTGGGTGGATGATTTTGCATGTACTTACGTTTCATTTTTTTTGTAATTTTGAATTCGCTTTGATTCGATATAAAATTGGATGAGCTACTTTTCTCGGAGGTCAATAAGTGATATTGAATTGTTGCAAATATATTTTCATTACTTTAAAAATCTTTATTGAGAAATGATTTTTTAACTTATGATAAATTTTAAATAGAAAAATATTAGAAAAAAAACTAGGGTTCCGTTTAAAATGTTCAAAAATATTTTTTATTATATGATGTAACTAAAAATTTACGGTTTTCGCAATTTTACCTTTATCTGTACTGTACTATAAGACGTTACTTCGTACGAAATTTCAAGATTCTAAGTTCATGGGAAGTACCCTGTAGGTTTTGATTCCCGTGCGAATTTCGAAAATTTGCGGAAATTTGTGGCATAAACGGCTGTATCTTTTGATTGCTTTGGCTTAGAAGTTTGATTTTTTTGATTTTTTCACAGCTCCAAGGGACAGTAGACCTGAGTATTAGATATAAATTTCAGTTTGATACCTCCACGCGTTCCTGAGAAAAACGGTTTTGACAGACGGACGGACGGATGGACGACGAAGTGATCCTATACGGGTTCCGTTTTTTCCTTTTGAGGTACGGAACCCTAAAAATCAACTCGGCCACAAGTGAATTCTCAGATGGGACTCGAGCTCACCTTTGGAAATCCGGTCCAATGCTCTAACCACTGAGCTACCGAGACTTGCGGACCACCGTTGAAATTCTCCAATACTTTTATACTTTAATACGCTGTAGGCCAGCGTTGTCACATCAATGCTAGGAATATCCTTGCATTCGAAAGAAACATCTTTTCAGATGTTTAACGATCGATTAAGATGCAACAACCAATATTATATTTTTTCATTTAAAATTTATCATAAGTATAAAAATAGCATTAAAAAATAATAAATGATTTTTTAATTCGATAACAGTACAATATACTGTAACAGTCACAATCACGAGTAACTCATTAGTTGTAGCATTTACACCATCTATTTTTGAACGAATTAACATTAAAATATAACAAACTAGTTATTTTATTTTTTTGACATTCTGAAGTTTCGTTACCACAGACCTATATAGAGATAGACGGTAAAAGTGTACCTACGTTGCGTGTCAAAAGTTTGATCCACGGTCAAAGTTTTACGACCTAAGTCAGTCCGCTTGAGACCATTGCCACGAAAACACGCGTCACTCAGAAACGAAAACGATTAATTGTGCAGTGATTTCTTGCCAGAGCTCGTCAATAACATTTCCACATCACTAAAACTCGCTCGTGACGTCATCGTAGGTACGAAAAATTCGACACGCTAGGTTCTCATACAGTTTGAAGCGCTCTGTTCGTCTATTGCGATGTAAGTCTGTGTTTATCACCTTTCCCAGAATGCCAAAATTAAAGATGTGCTTACGAAATTAACAATTACATCGAGAAATAAATATTTAATCATTCAGTTTCACGAGTCATTACCCCGATGCACGGATTCGCACAGTGGTTCACCGCAGGCAGTCATTATGGATAAAATAGATCGTAATTTTTATTCAGCGAAGCAACAACGGACAATTAAGGCGCGCAGATCGATTCTTCCCCGTGAGACGCGGATGTGGTAGCCTTTACAATACAAGGTACGACAAAGGTGTTTTACAAGCAACGACGTGTTATAAGTAATATACCTACATAAAAATCATTTCATTATAATGTCTTTAATTTTTTTTTCATTTCACAAGAACTAAATAACTCTATACCCAGAGTCGCAAAATATTATTCCATAGGTAATCTGATTGTCTGCTGTGATTAGAAAAAACAATAACACAACAATAACAACGAAAAACTTTTCAGTTTTGTTATATTTCTGTACATATAACAATAAATATTGTGTAGTTGTAAAATACTTAAACGGCACCATATAATTAACTCTAATAATGTTTCGAAAATTTCAATGCTCTTCTGAAGTTTAAATCATTTTCCATAATGTTTAATTTTCAAAATTAAATGAAGAAACCTTGTCAGTTTCGTTAAGACCGTGAGGATCGCACTTGACAGCAAACTTGACATGGTGAAAAATCCCACCGTGTAAAAGCCCTTGAACGAGATTTTTATAGTTTATTTTTAGTTTGGTTGAGATATTGTAATGAAAGTGAGATGGTACTCGTTTGCATCGCACTAGAATTTTATTTTACGTGCGCTAATTATGTCTAAGTATTTAAGTACAGTTAACCAGTGGGCGTCTGAGTATTTTTTCCATTTTTACTTTGAAGAATGTAGGCTATGTTCATTTAATAATGAGTACTTGCTTTGTTTCACTTTTATTGCAGTAATTCTATAGTTATTTTTACTTTTTAAACGGTAAGATTGGATTGGAGCATGTTATTTACTGGCACTTTTCTTTGAAGGAATATGGAGAAGCGAATGATTTTATTACTTTTTCACCAAAATCAATTTTGCGGCCTAGCGTGGTAAAGTACTTTTTTAATTTAAAACTTAAAAATATGTCCTAATGCGTTCCGAATCGCACTATTGACGTTTTATGTTACATTTATTCTTATTTTAAATAACTTTGAATTAATTACAATTCTCCGTTTTGGTTTTATTATATTATTTTAGTTTCTTGAATCATAAAAACAATAACAATAAGATTAAACAATTTGTTATAAGAAATTTTATATTAGGCTGGGTGAGATTTGATAGTATTTGATAGTATATACCTATGATAGTATTTTGGAACGTAATATAAAACTTTATTTTTAAATTGTCTTTGTCTTGTCAATCATGCCAATGTCAACATTTATGGAATCGATTTTATTGTTATTAAAGGTAACAATTTATTCCTATTTTAAATAACTTTGAATTAACCATAATACTCCCTTTTATTCTTTTAGTTTTTTATATCATTAGAATAACAAGAAAAAGGTATATTTAGATTAAACTTTTTGTTAGAACATTTTTTACCGGAAGTTGACCGCGAAACCAACCTAAAAATTTTCCTCGCGGTTGTGAGGTGAAAAGTTTTTAGCGTCTCGTACCTTTAAAACCCTCGCTATGCTCAGGATTCAATCCCACATTCAATAGAGGCAACTCGCCCCTAAATTTAACTTTCCAGCCTTGCATAACAAATAACTATTTAATTGTATGCATTTGTGAGTATTTATGACTCAAACGCACTCTTTAAATAATACCGCTTTTTTAAATAACTTTAAGGTTTTAATCAGACCACGTAAAAGATTCAAATGCCTTATATATTTTTTCCAAATACTTATTAAGTTATTTTTTACTTTTCCAGACAAAAACTTAGTTTTAATGAATCAATTTGAAAATGAAAAAGAAAAAAAATTGGTTTGGAAAAATATATATATGCCATTCGAATCGTTTACATGGTCTGATAAAAACCTTAAATTTATGGGATATAAAAAAATCGTTAAATATTTGGTAGGTATGTAGTGCAGTAATTTTTTTATCTGTATAATTTAAGTGGTTTAGTTGAGATTAATATTTAAATAAAACAGATGTTTTACGTGCAAACCTGATAATTATTTATTTTATGGAAATCCATTAGATGTTATCTTGTGTTTTAGTGTTAAATAATTAATAGTTAGTTGTGAAATCGATATCACTGGTCAAGTGAGGAGTGGTTTTAATTTTTTTTATAGATAGATAGATTGTACTACTTACATTTATCTATACTCATAAAATAATGCCAGGACTGACTGACAGACAACGGACAGCCCAAACGGCTGAACCGATTAAGATGAAATTTTGCATACGGGATCCTTTAACGTCGTTAAATTAACGATGTAGGCTAGCACTAAGAAAGGATTTTTTGATATTCCCACGGGAACGGGAACCACGCGGGTGAAACCACGAGCTGTCGCTAATATGGGAAAAAATGCCAGTTTGTTTGTTAAGCAATTCGCTTAAACGACTGAAACAGTTAATAAAATGTTGCATACAGATAGAATGTGACCTGTAGGCCTAGCACAAACAACTTTCGAGTAAGTATCGAGGAAGTAAAGTAAAAAAAATTATGACATATTGAGCAGCGTTCCTACCAGACGTAAACGGAACTACATTTTCTTATACATTTTTTTACATTACGTGCTCGATACTTACTTGATACTATTTCGATAGGTTTTCGTGCTTGCCCTACTGAAATAAGAAATACGATACATTTTCTTTTTACCTTAGAATTTTCTCAAAAGTATTTTTCAAAAAGATTTTCTTTTGTTCTAGAGAAAGTTTCATTTTTAATCAAAACCAATAAAGGACATAAGTACACTGTTTTTTTATGTTATATTTAAAAAAAACCTATCAATTAATTTGAAAAAAAAATTGTCAAAGAACTTTTTGTTTACTTTCAAGCACCCTTAAATTTGAAATTAAAAAGGATCATTAGTTCCCTAGTCAGAGTTGATATTAACTATGAACGTTATCGCAATCTTTAGGATACATTGGTAATTGTGGTACAGCAGATAATAAAGGGTGGAAATAAAACGCTCGATAAAAAAAAATTAAGCGTCAAAAATACTAGGTGAGTGACTTAGTAGCTAATTTAACCTAACTTACCCCAGGCCGCCGGTCTCTCGCCTATAGCTACCGCGATAAGCACCTACAGCGAGCTACAACTTGGAGTTGTAAATTAGTCAGGGCCGCCCCGCGCTTGTGAGTATACGAGTGCAGTTCGAAACATGAATTTTACAAAACATAAATTGTATAAAAATACTTACGAATATCGAAATATTACGAAACATTAAGTGCATCATGTTACGTTTTCCGACACTATACCTTTTAAAATTATTATTTAATTAATTATAATATAATTATTTTTTGATTTTGTAGGCTATTAAAATATCGGCTCTCTTCGAGACCAAAGGAGTGCGACTTCGGTTACTATAATATATTCTGTGTCTTAGGGGCGCGCTCTAGGCCAAAAGCACAAGTAATAACTGCAACGGCGAACTGCAAAGTAAATGCTGCCTTATTTCTATAAAAAATAAGGCAGCATTTACTATATAATTCTCCGGCCCCATTCGGCCGCCGGTCCGAATGACGAAATGAAGGAAAAGTCTTTTTTTAAGGATATTTAAAGGTTATTTACAAAAAATATATAACTTAAGCCCTGCCTTATCTATAGTGAAATTATACTAAAAAGTTCCAAGCTTAATTTTAATGTATTACTTGAATACTAGCAGTTTATCGTGTTAATTATAGTGATTTGGAGGCAACTTCGCAATTTTTTTCTATCGAGAAAATTTTATGCAATCGTGTTTTTGAGTAACATAGTCACTAGTGTTAGTCCTGTAGTTTGCTGCATCTTAATTTGAAATTCAGTTTTTCATAAATATTGATATTACAGACGATCATGTAAAGCAATCTGATTTTCGTTGGCCTATAGCGAGCCCTTAACCTATTTTTTCCGCAACCCAACCTATATTTTTAGACGCTCTATTTAGTAATGTTTTGTCTATCGGTTTATTATATTTCGTTGATGAATATGAAGAAGACAAAGCGATAGTTTTCAGTAACTAATATACATTTTCTCGTACTATTCGTAGCAGCTATAGCCGTTTTTTTATTTCTATATAAACACGGTGCCCTAATAATTAACTTGACGAGCGTCTAATGTAAATCTTTGATTGCTGTCGATGAAATCAACGCTTTATTTTCAAACTTCCTGCAATTAACATAATTTCATCATTATACTGATTAAACTAGACATAATTATATCAAAGCTCGACGTTTTCTGTACCATTTTATAATATTTATTCTTATTATCACTGGGATAATGTTACCGAGATTATGAATATTCATTTATATGTAAAATTTAATATAATTATTGGATAAAAGTGGTGCTTAATTATTATCTGTCAGCATGTTTGTTGACCTGAGATAAAAAAATGGACGTCCTGACAACACCTTTTTACCGACTTCAAAAGTAGAGGTTTTTTTCACTTTAAGTAATTTCAAGACCATATTCATAGTGGTAAGACCACTATAAATATGGTCTTGAAACTACTCAACATCTCTCTTAAAATAATAAACAAATCAGAAAAGAACATATGAACTGAGATAACTAGTTTAAATACACGGATATCAGAAGCGAAAGGTATTACAACTATGGTACATTATTTTAAATGATAATAAATTCTATATCCTGGTACTATATTTAGTATTCTGTGGTACTATACTAGTACCTTGAAATAGAACAAATCTTATCACATGAATGTTTGACCCTACCTAATATACATATACTATTGAGGTTAAGCAACTTTCGCAATGGTCGATGACAGGATGGGTGACCAAAATTTTACTATCTCGAGCACTTCCGTGCTTCGGAAGGCACGTTAAGTCATTGGTCCCGGCTGCATTTGCAGTCGATAAAACTAACCAATCCGCATTGGGCCCGCGTGGTGGGCCATGGCTCGTTCTCCTTGTCGATTCATAAGGAAGGCCAGTGCCCCAGTAGTGGGGACATTAAAAATGGCTGATGACGATAATATATCTATACGAAGCAGTGGGTGTCACACTGACCTGATGATTTTTATGATCAACGAGGATATGCTTAGCCTTTATCATACCTGATGTTAAGTAATGATAAGGCTGATGAGTCGGCGGAAGTAAGAAGAACATGAGCAGGTGAGGTCATAGCTCAGAGAGCGCTTGTCTACGTGGTATATTTCCGCAGACACATCTTTTGCCCTGCCTACGTGTTCCAACACATGTACAGGAGGACCTTTACAAAGCTACGATAGTGCTGTAGCGGCTGAGTTTTATTCTTTTTTTATGAACAACGGTAAGACTCTACTCTGTGTACTCTCTTCAACCTCCTCTTCGATCCACTTACCCCAGAATACCTGAAATCTCGGTTTCAATTTCTGGGTGACTCCCATCAACGTGATCTTCGCTCCAGCAGCAATCTTCTTTTAAAAATTCCGCCCCATACTTCTGGCTTCGTCTCCCACTCGTTCTCCGTTACAGCAGTACAACTCTGGAACGCTTTACCCCTGAACATTCGTAGTGCCTCCAGTAAGTTTGTTTTTAAGAAACTGGTCAGAGAGCATTACTTGAGTTCTTTACCCTAACCTCGTCGTTTCTGACTAATGTACGCTATGTATTGTATTTTTATGAGTTATATGTATGTATAGTTGTATGTATATATATATTTATTAATATTTATGTATTATTCGTTTATGTAGGTATGTATGCATTCATGTACGTATGTGTATATTTATCTATAA
Source organism: Chrysoteuchia culmella (assembly GCA_910589605.1). Lineage (NCBI taxonomy): Eukaryota > Metazoa > Arthropoda > Insecta > Lepidoptera > Crambidae > Chrysoteuchia > Chrysoteuchia culmella. The sequence goes on from OU342657.1 coordinate 1,392,464, forward strand.
TGTTGTTAGCTTGTTAATCACTGTCTTTTTATTGTTTTTTTTTATTTCCATTGCCGCCATGATCTCTCCTTTAACATCCTTTCCGGTTGACTGGTAGAGAATGCCTAAGGGCATTTAGTCCGCCATTTGCTGTATATGTGCAATAAAGAGTTAATAAATAAATAAGACTCTTAGCCTTCATCGTACCTGATGCTAAGTATTGATAAGGCTGAAGATGGAAGCAAGACTTTTCCGGAATCCTTAACCACTGAGAAACTGGCTAAATTACCTCTAACTGCCGGAAAACAACAATGCTGAAAACATTGTTGTTATGGACTTGGACCTAGGTAATGATGGTGGTAGCTAGCCAGGCAACAACAAATCCTGCCACCAACCTAAGCGAATACGACATGTACCCCCACAGCGAATCGAAACCGGGATCTCTGGGTCTGATACCGGTGGTTGTTACCTAATGGTCAGTACATCCTAACGTCTCTGATGGCCACAGAGGCGTTTAAATGATCATCATGATAAACGTTTATCGCAAGACGGGACGGAAACGGAACCTACGGCCCTTGGTGCAATATGCAAGATCAGCCTATACTGCCTAGAGCTGTTGAAGCGAAATGGCGCAATAAGGAGTGTAAGTATATTTCCGTCCATTAATCTTTTTTTTTATGAACAACGGGGAGACTCTTAGCCATCATCACACCTGATATTAAGTATTGATAAGGCCGAAGATGGAAGCGAGCCTCTCACTGAGGAACTGGCTATCTTATCTCTAACTGCCGGAACACAACACCGCTGAAAACATTGTTGTTATGATGTCAGGCTTAGATAAGATGGTGGTTGCTAGCCAGGTGGACTGACAATAAGTCCTACCACCAAATACAAGATGTAACCTCGCTGGGAATCGATCCCGGGACTCCTGCTGATACCATGGTTGTTACCACTAGACCACAGAGGCGGTTAAAAAATCAACATAAATTAGATAATTGGAGAAGGAAGAAACTTACTTGGGCAGATTGGAAATAGAAGGGGAAAGATGATGGGCCTGGATGATTTCATTAAAAACCTACTGGAAGGGAAAATAGAGGGAAGCAGAGGGAGACCTAGACTGAGCTATATTTCATAGATAAAGGAGAAAGTTAATGTTGTGTCGTACCAGGAAGTGAAATCATTGGCAGAGAAAAGAGAAGAATGGAAGATACTCCACCGACAAGAACCTAGCTCTTAAATTTAGGGAGAAGCAGAAGAAGAATCAACTTTACATCAATATTTCAGTGCTACTGCGTTTTCATCCCAATCTGACCCGATTGCCTGTCATTCGTGCCTAGTCTAGTTTCATTATTCAATATTACATTCAAGACTCATTAATGTGGAAAAACAAACATATTTTTTTAACCAACATCATCACAAACATTACGGCTTATACCATAATCTTTTGGTATAAGTCGTACCTTTCTGGCGCAGATGGTATGTAGGTCTAGCGTATTTCCTTGTATTCAATTCGTTCCCTCCTCGGGACGAATTTTAAATTCAGTACGTTTTTAGACATCAAAATATGCTTTGCAAACGTATCGCGGTTTACAAGTAGTATCAGTAGACCCATCAGGCACGAATAACTTTCGAGTAAGTATCGAGGAAGTAAAGTAAAAAAATGTATGAGACATTGAGCAGCGTTCCTATAGTTACTCGATAGTACTTCGATAGGTTTTAGTGCTGACCCTACTGTAGACAAAATCAACAAAGTGGTCAAATTTCCCCATTTGGGGACGAATTCAATACGGTTAAGGAAATACGCAAGTGGATACACCCGACTTATGCACAGAGGTCGTTGGTTCGATTTCGGTACAAGACAAATATTTGTGTACATGAGTAGGTAAAATACCTAATAAATTTATTTGTCTTCTTATGTGTGTTCATTATGTATCCATTTACAAAAAAAGTACATAAATATTTATTTTACCCCTTGTCTAGTATTCAAAGCACAAGTTCTTAATGAAACTTTGACCTAGCTTGGTCATTGGTGTGATTGTATGAAAATTTAATATCCATACAACAAAAAAAGGTCTTCAACTCAATAAAACACTGTCATAGACACAAAATGTACTCACGAATCGTTCCCAACAGTCCAAAGAGGCACACACATAAATCACACACTCCCGCGCTTAGCTTTCACGTCACGGATGCGCGCGCGCTTCGTGGAACACGTGTTTCGCTACCGCGCTCCGAGTCTACACTGGATCGCTGGGGGCACGGATTTTTAGAACACTATTCAATTGTTTTAAGCTTTTTAAAATATACACATCAAAAGTATCTAGGGATCAAGAACTTTTTTGACTATAAAATATATCCAGTGAATATTTATAAAATGTAGTCTTTCAGACTGGTTTCTTACCTTAATTCTTCAATAATTGAAGTAGTGTTCAAACCAAAATAGTTTGATTAGCGATCCAAAAACCATTTTAATCTCTTCTCAGTATTCAATTAAAAAGGTTCGGCAGTAAAAAGTATCAATTTTTTATTGAAATTGATCACTGGTGGCATGGATTTTTAGAACACTGATTTCCAATTTTATTGTTTCAAGTTTTATAAATAATTGGGTGAGTAAAATTTATTTAATTTAATTTTAGGACATTTATAATACACACTGTTTTGATTCTTCGTTTTTATTTTTTTAATGGTTAACTCAGTGTTAAACTTTAGCAATACTTTCTTTGGTTCTGTTAGTTTTAATAATTTTAAATAATTGATTGAGTTTAATTTTACCACATTGTTAGGTAAAAACAGTTTAAGTTCGTTTTCCTTTTTTTCCGTTTCGTTTCCTGTGTTTTCGTTAACTGTGTTGAACTCTTGGGGAAGCTTACTTGGCCTCTGCTACATTGAAAACTCTTTTATTTCAATTTAAATCACTGAAAATCGCCTATTTTTTCTTAATTCTCTCTATTTAGTTCCGTATGCAATGATAATAGGACAAAAGAGACAAAAAATCCGGAAACTAAAAAGATAGCTAATTTGAATGAGTGCACATATTCCAATTCCTAATGTTTTGTTAGAAACCTCGATACATACAGGCAAGTAATTTGTTAATTTATTTTAATAGGAATAAAGACTTTTTGATGTAAGTATAAATTTTATAGTTAAAACCTCCTTGGACCAAGAAAGTATGCCTTTAATTAACAGCCTTGTTTTTTTTTCTTTAAACTATTTTCGATAGAAGTTTTTGTTGAGGGAACTTCCCAAGGGAACTTCCATACAACATTAGCTTCCTTGGGCTCAAAAAACTTTTTTTAAATTAAGAATACTAGACATTTGCTACGTTCTCCAGATGCAGGTGCTGTATAAAAATTATCACTATCTCTGGTCGCGCGGATTTTTACAACTCTGATACGAGTATCAATTGCTATAATTTTTTTTTGGTCAACTAAATTTCCGCACCTTATTTATATATTTCTATCGTTGAATCTTTGAAGAAGGAATGTCAGACAATAGTTATTTGTTATGCAAGGCTGGAAAGTTGGTTATTTAGCGGCGAGTTACCTCTATTGAAATCTGAGCAAGTGAAGGATTCTAAGATAAGATTGAATCCTGAGCGAAGCGAGGATTTCAAAGGTACAAGACGCTAAAAACTTTTCTGCCGAGCGCAACACACAATTTTTCACCTCACAACAGCGAGGAACCTTTTTCGGTTGTTTCCGCGGTCAACTTCCGGTAAAAAAGATAAAGTTTAATCTAAATATACCTTATTCTCGTTGTTTTAATGATATATAAAACTAAAATAATAAAAAAGGGAGTATTATAGTTAATTCAAAGTTATTTAAAGTAGGAATATATTGTTACTTATTATTAAGAATAAAAACGATTCCGTAAATGTTGACACTGACATGAGGTACAAGACAAAGACAATTTAAAAATAAATATTTATGTCACAGTCCGAAATCCAAGTATAGGTTGTGAAATCTCACCCAGCCTAATATAAAATTCTTATAAGAAATAGTTTAATCTTATTGTTATTGTTTTTATGATTCAATGAACTAAAATAATATAATAAAACCAAAACGGAGTATTATAATTAATTTAAAGCTATTTAAAATAAGAATCAAATATAACAAAAAAGTCAATAGTGCAATTCGGAACGCATTATGACATATTTTTAGATATACAATTAAAAAAGTACTTTGCCGCGCTAGGCCGCAAAAAGCTGATTGACAAAACCTCCTTTTCAGAGCGTGTGAGGTGAAAACGTTATTTTTATCATTTCCGAATCATTGGTTTTTTCTATTCATTGAAGCAAAACGGAAACCGAATACAATAGTAAAAACGCTTCCACAATATTTCATATTTTTTTATTATTTAAGGAGAAATAGTATCCTTCTTGTGCAATTTGGTTTGATAACGGGCCGAATTATCTAAGCGATGCCAATATTATGATAGTGTGAAATAAATACTAAGGGTGGATTGCACCACCTAACTTTAACCATAACTTTAACGGGAGAAAAATCTATATACTTAATTCAGGTTCGCAAAATTTGTGACGACTCGATAGGGACTTTGGCGCGTAGTACGCGGCCGAGTAAGGTATCAAATTAAAGGTACTCGAGTCTATTTGTTCCGAAAACTATAAAATATACAAAATGTTAAACGTGATGATCACAAACTGCAATTAAAGATTTTCGCATAATTTGGAATTTTTCGTCGATCGACGAACCCGAGTATCGGGTTGTAACCGCCCTAGTGTATATGATTTGACAGTTTTGACAACCATAAATCGGCTAAAATTAACTGGTAGGCGTTGTTTTAAAACGACGATAGTAACAAATGTGTGACAGTCAGTCTTTTCTGTGTGACTGTAACCCACTTGTTACTTAGTCAGTCAACAATCTTTTTCATTGAGACTTTTTTATGATATTGCTCTGTAGATTCGGCGCAAATAAGTTTCAGATTTCTTTACTATGAGCAATTTTTCAATGTCTCGTCGTCGTCGTCTCAGCCACATAACACCCACTGCTGGGTATAGGCCTCCCCAAAGGGGGGGAAGGGGGGGAGGTTTGCCTAATCGCCACGCTTGGCAGGAGGGTTGGCGACCGCAGTATTGCCAAGCTTATTGGACTACGCTGGACTATTCGAAAGTACTTATCTATAAGTCTATTCGAATAAAAATCTTTGACTTTGACTTTGACTTGTGGGAGACGCTGCTGCCCATCTCCTGAAGGCTGAGTCCCTTAGTCGCCTTTTACGATACCCACGGGATGAGACGGGGTAGAGCTATTCTAAGCCGACACTACACAGCATTTTTCAATGACTATTTGTTTAATATTTAAAAAATAAATGGTTTTGCTCATTAGTCTATTGCAATGAATATTTTTTGTTAGCTTATTCAAAACTGGTCATTCATTTTTGTTTGAACAAAGATAGCTAAAACTAAAAAAAGACATTAAATGCCTAGAGATTTATATCTCTCGTGGTAGCTCGATTCTCCGAGAATGCGGTGACGTCACAGATACACTACGTGAATGTTTTTTTCTAATTATTCTTACCGGACGTGACACCGTATGAATATCCTCGGTACACGAGAATGGGTCGTTCAAAACAATACGAAACGTGGTGATTTAATGTTGTTAGAGCTTTAGCCTTTTATAAAATAGGTAGACCTTTCTTATTTAGTCTTAACTCACTTGTTACTAGCGTTTGATATACGGATCATCATAAAAAATAAAATATTGTTAACAATGTGTGTATTTTGTGATTAAACGATTTTGTTAAACATTTGCTGAATGTTCTCTTTGTCTGTCAGAAGTGTCTCGAGACCAAATATTTTTTATTTATTTATCCTGTTGCATAGATGCATTTAATAGCCTATTTATACAAAATCACAGGTATTGTACGTAAAAAGGTATATCCGTGACAACTGGGTTAATTTTCGTAATGTTAATCGAATAAGTTTTTCAAATGCTGTTATAATATTGGCTAGGTAAATAATTGATTTATGAACAGGTCTTGACGTTTTTGATAAAAGTTTAAAAATAGTAAATAAATTGAATGATGTAAATATTTATGTTAACAATTTAGTCAGAAGTCTTACCGTATCTATGATATACATACTGCGTAGCTTGATAGAAACAAAAATAGTTCTTATTTTGAAGACTGACTTAAAACGATTTGAAATAAATTACAATTACGTTCTTTGTTGTAGGAAAAAAGTATCTACGTGTAAGGTATCAAAGTCATTAGTCTAATGGACAAGAAAGTTTTAAGCAAGGTTAAGTACAGTTGACTGTACCTAGGTTCAACAATGACCTATGTATTTCGTAATCATTTTATTAAATCTGTTTCAACAATTATCACGTACCTACACGTTCAGTCTGCATATTTTTATTCTTATTTTTAAGCATTATTTTTGTCACCTCGAGGCATAGTTTAAAGCTTTTACCAATCCACTTGTTATGATACTACTTTATCGTACTTTGGGCCTGGTGACCTGTTAGTACAGGTATCTTTATGATTCCTATTACGGGCACCAGTCTCTCACATCTATAGGTTATTTAAAGGTGTATTGTTTAAGCTAATAATGTTTTGTACTAAAAACCTAAATGTGATGAGAATATAAATTATTGATTTATTATTATTATTACTGTACCTACATCACGGTTCAAATATAAGAACATGATAAGAGCACTCAAGGTCATCATTCAAACCCTTATAATCTACCGAATGTACTCTCATGACCTTTACATTCTTTCAATTTAGAATTTTAACTGTTTACTTATTTTAATTAATTCGTACTATCAAGGGCAGAATAACGAAGAAATGTTGGATTTAGTTATGAAATTATGTAAGTAATTGTGCTATTCTTTGGTGCGCGTAAGGTCTTGCAGAATTTGAGGCTTTAAATCCTGTTTAGAACTTATGATATAAAAAAGAAATTTTTTTGGGCCTTGTGGCGACGGCCTAAGAATACAAGTGTCACTTAAGGACGTCCTTACATGCCTGGGATGTCGTAAGAGTTGACTAAGAGGCTCGAGGCATTGAAAACCTGTGTGAGAGAAGGAAAACTTCAAACAAACCCTCTAAAACACGTCTGGCCAGCGTGGTAGCAGTAGGCTAATAGCCTCCTATGAACGCCACAACAGGCGTGAGCTAGGAGAGGCCATTTCCAGCAGTGGACGTCCACAGCTGATGGATGACGGATAATAATTTTTATTTCCACTAAAAAACAACTAAAGTTTGAAATGTTCGCGAAAAAACGGTTTATGATAGCTTAACACATTATTAAAATAAATATGCAATCCAATAATAGCACCGTCTTTATTGGATTGCATATTTATTTTATATTGCATAGATTTATATAAATTAATGAGGAGTTGATAAGAGGAGTTTGCTCTCGCCAGTACGTAGGTAGGTACAGTAGGGGATCTTCCCGGTTGACCAGTAGAGTCTTTTAGAGAAACGATATTTCGGAAAGTATTAAGCTTAAAGAAATAATCTATACAAATATTATAAAGCTTAAGAGTTTGTTTGTTTGAACGCGATAATCTCAGGAACTACTGGACCGATTTAGAAAATTCTTAGACCATTATAAAGCTACATTTCTCCAGAGTGACATAGGCTATGTTTTATCCCAAAATTCCCACGGGAACGGGCACAGGATCCGCGAGTTTATTTATAAAATGACAAACCTATTAACCCTTATCTATACTTATTGTGATATTAATGTTTTCTATTAAGTCTATTACTTTTTGAGATAACTTTCTTCAAAAAAACTGTACTGATCAACCGGGAAGATTCCCGATTGTAACATCGGCTCAGCTTCCCGGTTGACCAGTAGAGTTTATTTTGGAAAATGTTTTCTCGGAAAGTACTGGTTACAAAAATAATTTACTGTTTAAATGAAATACCTATTAATGTTCTATTATTTTATTAAAAACGTTTTCTATAATATAAGTACTTATCTGTTACTTTTTTAAATAAATCTCCCTAAAAAAGTTCTACTGGTCACTCGCCGACTGTACTAGAAAATCAAGCTAAACAGAACTTAGCTGATTCTGGAATGCGTGTTTTTTTATACGTACGACGTAAATCAATTCGAAATAACTCTGTTACCTTTTCACGTCTAGGGCATTGCGCCCATCTTGGTTAACACATTTAATCCAGCCAGGGTTAGTGCTACTTTTGTATGCACTAACTCTGGGTTAAATTTAAATTTTACCTTACTCGTCATCGTCGTCAAAAGCTTTATGACTATGTGTATAATAATCTTTAATAAAATACCCAAGGAATTTAGGACTCGAAATATTATTCAATTTAAAAGACAATTGGGGACATGGCTAGGCTTGCATACTTTCTATGATCTAAAAGATTTTTTGAGATTAAAGATTAAGTTACTAAGTTAATACTATTTAAACTAATTCAATTATTAATATTAATTATTGTTATAAAATTTTAAGTCAACTATTGAATAAATTGTAATTTTGGCTAAACATGTTTTAGTGCTTATTATAATCTGTGACATCTGTTATTTACCATGTTTAATTGCAAATAAAGATTATGATTACCTTAATTTTGATGATTTTGAAATAGAGCTAGATTCGACTTGGATGTAGGCTAATTTTGTCAAGAAAATTAGAAGTGAACCATTCATCGAAATCAGATCATAACAGTAAGCTCTTTGGCGCTTCGTAGATCTGTCACTTCGCTCGTAAACCTTATTATTTTTTAACGGAACCCAATTATACTTATGGTAAATTTTAAATAGAAAAATATTGGAAAAAATTAACTCGGCCACAAGTGAATAGGCTATTTGTCAGGTTTTGAAAATCCATTTTATATTATGTAGTGGAGTTTAAGGAACCCAGTAAAAGTTGTTTTTTTTTTAATTCTGGTACATATTTGCTGAAAAATATCAAATAAAAAATTCTATATTTAAATAGCGCGCCAAAACGCTACTTTGACAATATGGCGCTGCAATGGGTTCGGTGACGTCACTTGCCTGTATTCTGCATATCATCCACATACGTAGTCAAACGAGGTTTACAAGCAGGTGACGTCATTATAAACTCGACGAATCAGGAGCGTTTTGTGTCACGTGAAAAACGTTTAAAAAATGCATTTTTATTTACGGATTTTTTAAAAAAAATATAATTATTTTCAACTTACGTTAATAAAAAACCATTTTTAAACTCATAATTTATACTGATAACAGTAATTGACACTTTATTTCTCGCATTGTCAAATAGCCTATTCTCAGACGGGAATCGAACCGAACGTCTGAGAATTCACTTGTGGCCGAGTTAATTTTATCCAATATTTTTTTATTTAAAATTTACCATAAGTATAAAAATAGCATTGAAAAATGCAAAAATTATAAAAACATAAAAGGAACCCAATTATGTTCCCTACACAAACATATAGGCAAATGTTGATCAACAGCATTTGACGCAACGAACCTTTAAACTTAGGTAATAAATAAATTAATCAGCTTATGAGACCCTTGGAACTTAAATCCTCCGTTAGGAAATTGCTTCTGAGGCCTGTAATGGAATATCCTGAAACAATTACGTCGAGCGGTGGAACGCCTCAGGCAGTACACATAGTACACAATATTTGTGGGAACCCCTGTCATCTCTGTATGGGGATACACTGAAGAATAGGTAGGTATGTAAAAGCAGTTATAGATTTAGAGATATTGTTACATGTTCTCATTGCCTTTTGTAAGAGGGTTTTACCGCAGGGTATCGACTTTTAACCGCCTCTATGGTCTAGTGGTACAACCACCGGTATCAGATCCAGGGGTCCCGGGTTCGATTCCCAGCGGGGGTATATATTGTATTCGGTTTGGTTGGTGGTAGGACTTGTTGTAAACCACCATCTTATTTAAGTCTGACGCCATAACAACAATGTTTTCAGCATTGTTGTGTTCCGGCAGTTCGAGATAAGTCGGGGTGCAGGTCTTGCGCGACCTGTGTGAGCTCGGAGTGCCAGATTGGAAGTAGCTTGTACACGACAGACCCAAATGGCGCGTCTTATTATCGGAGGCCAGGACTCACTTTGGGTCGCTGTGCCGTCATAGTAAGTAAGTAATTAAAGAGCAAACTCATAAAATGGAATGGAAACAAGACCTATTTTTTTTTTATGAAAATGGATTGAAACTTACATGAAATCTTTAGGATCTCTGCAGGTCATTCTTTACATGTTTTTTGCAATTTCTTCGTTTAAAGACGTGGAGTTCGACCAGAACGAGAATCATCTTCGTAGCTCGATTTTCCTCCTTTAACGTCGGCTATTATCGGCTAACCAGTAAGCGAACATGGAATAAGGTACAGCATCAGTCCCTAATGACTGCTGAATATCCGAATAAATATCCGTAGTTGACATTTTTTTTCAGGCACTGGTACTTTATCACCTCGCGTATCTCGTTTTTATACTTGTTTGCTAGACTTTATCGATTTGTTTCACATAGTAATTAATAAAATTAAAAGGACAAGACGGAATCGATTGATATTTGGCATAAATACTAAATGAAAACGACACTTAAAAATAAAATAAATACATTCACAAAAACTTATACTTAGTTTCTATTTCTAAGAACTTTTTGATTCACCCTCGTACAAACAACTAAGTACTTAATAAGAACTTCCTTCAAAAGACAATAAACATTTGCTTCCCAAATTAATAAAACTATGTCATATCCTCCATCAGTCCTTCCCACGTCGTTCACCGTATGTGCGAGTAACCGAATATCTTCGACACCTAATAACCCCACTGCTTTATTGCTTTCTCATAAGGTTGAAAATCCGCTAGCACGGACATAGGAATAGGATTTACGCTCTACAAGGCCGACACATCCACTTCCTGGCTTTTTTTTTGAGATTTTGAAAAGCAAACCGTGTTTATTTTTGTTTGAATTGGGGTTGAGACTAGATCGTACTAATCTTTAGCCATTTTAGGGAAGATGTTTGTAAACAAATCCGCCATACTTAACCTCCAAAGTGCTTTTTAAAGTTACATTATTAAATTGAAGATTTGTATGAAGATTATCAAAGAAAGTTCGTTTTCCATACTAACAATTTTTGTTATATTTACTACCTAATGTGCTAATGCCACAATTTTTTAATGTACAATAATTATTTAAAGAGTATGGAATCTAATGCTATATTTTTATTTAAAAAATAAAGAATAATTTATTAATTATATTAAATAAAGTAGTAAATTTTGCTAACAAAAAAATGAGAACCTTTCGAGGTATTTTTTATCGTATAAGAAACGAAAATAATAACCATGAGAGTAATTATTCTTGATCTTGAGCATGGTGATTGACTCCCTCTATTATATGTGCACTTCATAAATACATAGCTTACATTTATGGTAAATTTTAAATAGAAAAAATAGAAAAATATTGGAAAAAATTAACTCCGCCACAAGTGAATTCTCAGACGGGTAGAGCATTGGACCGGATTTCCAAAGGTCGCGGGTTCGATTCCCGTCTGAGAATTCACTTGTCGCCGAGTTAATTTTTACCAATATTTTTCTATTTAAAATTTACCTTGTATAAAAATAGCATTGAAAAATGCAAAAATTACAAAATCATAAAACATAGCTTACGTCATCACGTGACCACGGCAGCTGTAAAGGTGCCGAAACGTCGGGAAAATCAAAAAACCCCTAAAAAACCTAAAAATACGGACAATTACAACTTAGTTCGTGGAAATATATCGCGTTTGATATCCGTAAAAGTTGTTTTATTTCAATGAACAGTGTGCGCCAAAACATAAGATGTACGTACATAGCTTACATGTTGTCCAAGTTTCATACATGGTATTAGCAACAGACCTATATCGACGAAAAGAGCAGTTTAAACTGTATGAGAGAATAGCGTGTCAGTTTTTCGTACCTACGACGTCACGAGCGAGATTTAGTGATGTGTAAATGTTATTGACGACCTCTTCCAAAAGAAATGCACAATTAACCATTTTCGTTTCTGAGTGACGCGTGTTTTCATGGTAATGGTCTCAAGCGGACTGTAGGTCGTAAAACATTGAACGTGAATCAAGCTTTTGACACGCAACACTCTTACCGTCTGGTATTAGTTACCTGAAATATAACTTATTTGTGAAATAATTACGAAAAAAAACATTTTATAAAAAAAAATCAAACCGACTTCAAAAAGTAAAAAATAAAACTTTTGGAGTCGGTGCCAGCCAGGGCATTCTACATTGCACTTCTATTAACTATATATTTTTTTGGCCTTAGCTAGCTAGCACCGACTCCAAAAGTTTTATTTTTTACTTTTTGAAGTCGGTTTGATTTTTTTTTATAAAATGTTTTTATTTCAGATTTTTTAGTTACATCATGTGCCGTTACTTCACTAAAAATCAGCCCATACACAACAATGTCATCTAGGTAAACGACTACTTGCCAAAAGGTGATTTATATTTTTCAAGATTATGAAAAAACTACTAGCCAGATCTTCGTAAAAATTATATGGGACCAAATTGACAGTGTACCCGATCGAACAAAAAAACAACTATTAAAATCGGATCACCAACACCGGAGTAATCGGTATACATACATAAGACAAAAAAAAAAAAAAAAAAAAAAAAAATACACGTTGAATTGAGTACCTCCCTCCTTTTTTGTTGAAGTCGGTAAAAATGCTCAAATGTTTAGTTAACAACATTTTTTCCGTGATATGGATGGAGTATAGATACGATTGTGGTTAAAATAGTTAGCGGAACTCGACTAGAGAACATCTTTCTTTCATTATGGTACTGGTATATTACGTATTTTTTACACAACGCTTAGCTGAAGGTGTAATCACACGTCTAGAGGCATCCTCAGCCACTGAGGAACTGGCTGTATACACAACAATACTGAAAATCATGTTAAAGGTTAATCATTGAATGTTACTCAAGCACGCAAAAACAGGTCAACGGATTTGAATGAAATTTCCGATGCTTCCTCGAGATCGGGAACCGGGTATATTAAACTTAATAAAAATGTTAAATAAATACAAAAAACCAAATAAAGTATTAGATAAAAAATGTGAAGTAAATCTTCTTCGATAAGATTTTTTTAAATTAGGCTGTCAATTAAAGTTTGAATAAAGTCACAGGATACAAGTCGATTTATTTTTCATTATAAATTCCATGTTTCTTTAAATTGTTTATAAAATCAAAGGAAGTACCAGAGTTATTTTGTCTCGTTATTAATTAGAAGTCGCTTCTGTTTAGGGTGACCATGACGACATTTGAAAATTCCGGCCGACATTTTGTCGATAACAGTCTTTATTGAGGTATAGCGTCCAGGTGATTTTTTTCCGGTTTTTTATGTTTACCGGCCTTACTATATTAGATATCGTAAAGTACTTATAGCGGTAAGATTTTGACCTCAATATAAAAGATACTTGCAATATACTTTTATTATTCTAACTTACCATAAGTTAACATAGAACTATACATAAGGTAACACTATTTTAGTTTTAATGATGGTCAATAAATAAAGTCTCTCTATTTCTCAATTGAAAAAAAATAGGTCTCTAATAAATAGTTCTTCTATTGTTATATCCTCACCGACGAGCATACCCAATTGTGAAAGAGGAAATAAAACAAAGAGGAAGAAGAAAGAACATTGATATTTAGTAATTTGGTTGGTGGTAGGACTTGTCGTAAGTCCGCCTGGCTAGCTTCCACCTCTTATCTAAGTCTGACGCCATAACAACAATGTTTCCAGCATTGTTGTGTTCCGGCAGTTAGAGATAAGATAGCCAGTTCGTCAGTGATTGAGGATTCTGGGAGAGGCTCGCTTCCATCTTCAGCCTTATCAATATTTAACATCAGGTATGATGAAGTCTAAGAGACTACCCGTCGTTCATAAAAAAAGTACTATAGGTATACCGCCCACCATGATCTATCATCTCGCAACATCGTTAGTGTTATGCTGGGTAGCACTATTTGTTCTGGGAGAAATGCTTTTACGCATAGGGGGGTTCTGTCTGACCCAGTGTACAAACTCAGTCACTATATAAGGTGATAATGATAAGACGCTTGATGCTGTCTGGCTTACCTCGCTAAGATTTGAGCGGGACACGTTATCAAGCTACGAGTGCCGATTAAAGCCACTTATGCTAGCTAGGGCTACGATTCGACACCACTTATCTAAAAATCTGTTTGAAAACTATATTATGACTTTGAAAAAAAAAAATTGACTTTGACTTTGACTTTGAGGGTGACTGGGCGGTCTGTCATGTCCGAATAAATCTTAACGCATGGTGACCCTACTGTTCTTATAAGAAATGTACTTCTTTTCATTTAGAACCAGTTTTAATATCCGTTCTGAGACTATACACTGTGATTTAAATCGAAATAGTGAGTGTTTTTGTACTCACGGTTATTTACCCCTTAATATTTTATTAGGATAAATTGCTTGTATGTAAAAGATGATTTACGAGATGATTTATTTATGTAGGTATGTTAATATTGGTAATATCTCGTAACAGTAACACAAGTACTTATTCATATATTGTTCCTTCTTTCTTAGTTATGGGGTCTTAGTTCATATAACTATGGTTAAGAGGTTCTATTGTGGCAGCTAAAACGGTGTTCTATGTAGAAAGTATAAATAGAGTTAGTAATCAGTTCTTTATCTAAGCTAGCGGTAGCTACTGGTGAACCTAACTGATTGTTTACCCAGAAATTAAAACAGCTTTGTGAGAACTATGGCATGCTTTTCTCTAGAATCAATTCATACGGAATGAAACGCTTTCAATATTTTTTACACGTTCTTATGTCTTTACTAAGTGCTTATTATGCGATCTATGGTATTGATTATAACTTACACAATGATTCATGCTGGCAAACTTACATACCAGTGGCGAATGGTCCTAACAGTCCAAAATAGATTCCCGTCAGATTCCCTATTGGAGTCCTTGAAATCCCACCTTCACTAATCCACCATGCCGATCAGGGGGCGTACCATGCCGATCAGGGGGTGTAATGTGAGATAATTTTGGCTATTTTTGGACACCCCCTTAGTGAGATAACGTTAGATTTGACCCTCCCCCTGCCTCCTCCGTCTAAAAACAGGGGGGGGGAGGGGCTATCTAGATAGTGATTACGTCAGCAGTAATTTTTTACTTTTTTGTACATATCGCAGCCCACACTTTGTCTATGCAGAAAACGAAATGCATTTTCGGGGATTACAGTCCTCTATTCCAAACCTATTCCTTATTCAAAGTCAAAGTCAAAGATTTTTATTCAAATAGACTTATAGATCCAATCCAATTTTCCAATCCAATTTTTTTTCCTACCAGTCATTCAGGACACCTTTTAACTGATAAGAAGAACGGCCGCAAGAAGCTTATCAGCTTTAACAGAAGCAACAACATTTACAAAGGAACATGTCGTTGCCAAACACAAATCTACAATCTTGAAACATATTTAATAAAAGAGGAAAATTTTCTTATACTCAGTTATTAGAGTATTTTCCTTTTATACAATTACAATAGTCATGTTTTATGAAAGAAAGAAAGAAAGAAAAAACATTTATTGGCACACACACTATAGAATAAAAAATAATAATAAAAAAAAAAATCTTAAAATCAAACCTTACAAACTATAACATATGGAATATGCAGATGTGGGGCCAATAAATATCCTGGCTCAGCATTTTGCTTCTGTGCCATTCTCAGATGGGAGGAATGAAAACACAGAAGCGCTGTTATTCTGCCAGGATGCTACGACTGACGTATAAAAATAGAGAGAAAAAAAATAATATGATAAATAACTACATATACATACACAAAATAAAAAAAAATATAAATAATATACATTACATATTAATATACAACATATAATAATATAACCCTATAAATAAACAAATGAAAGGCATAGTGTTCCACGTCTTTGCCACTCTCAAGGCACGGAAACGGGACGTTTTAGAAAAAAAAAAAGAAAACTTTTGACAACCAATAGCGCGTAAAAGTTGCATCACTTTTAAAGTTTGTGTCTTGCGTTTGTGCGTTTGTGTTTGTGCGATTGAGAAGCGATTATACAAGTTGTTTACTTTTTTTAAAATGCCACGAAGTCCACACAAAGACCCCCTCACTAGACTTTATGTTAGTATTACTTCCATGCATTTTGGTCTTTCAAATAATCATCTACCTTGTAATAACCTTTGCTTAAGAGCGTTTTTTTTTAACATATATTTGAAATTTATGCAAAGGCAGCTCAATCACTTGTTGTGGAACTTTATTAAAAAAGGCTATGCCTTTCCCCAAAAACGAGCGACTGCATTTTTCAAGCCGAAATTATGAACATAGCTGTGTTTAATAAATAAATCGTGATGTTTCCTTACATATTATCATAATTGTATTGTCCCGCCAAAGTTAGTATATTAATTTCTTTAAACAATTCTTTAAGAGAATCTCTCTGTCGAAGGTTGTAAACGGCGCGCACAGCTTTTTTGAAGTATAAAAACTTTTTCTATATTGGCTGCTGAGCCCCACAACCACAGGCCATAGGACATTACACTATGAAAATAACTAAAGTAAACTAGTCTTGCCGTTTCAATATCAGTTAGGAGCCTAATTTTCCTTATTCCGAAAGCCGCAGAACTAAGTCTACTCGACAAGGTTTCAATATGTGGATCCCATTGTAGTTTTGAATCTAATGAAATGCCAAGAAATTTAGTACTCTCAACTAACTTCTACTACATCCCCATTCAAATTGATATGCATGTCGACCTGCCCTACATTAGGTAATGTGAATTTAACAAATTTCGTTTTAGTAGGGTTAAGAGACAAATTATTACTGTTGAACCAGTGTGCGACTTGAGAGAGAGGGAGAGAGCACTATTTACTTCGTCAGAACAATTGTTTCCTCTATCAATTTTAAAAATTAAAGATGTATCATCTGCAAATAGTACTGTCTTACATAAATTACTCGCGTAGTTAGGGAGATCATTAATATATATTAAGAACAGCAGAGAGCCCAATATTGAACCTTGGGCCACGCCCATAATAATAGGGGCTCCAGTAGAAGCAGTATTATTTACAATTACTTTTTGATTTCTGTTGTGCAAGTATGAGTGCAAAAGACTAACTGATTTTTTAGAGACACCATAATGCTCTAGCTTCTCTAAAACTGTAACGTGATCAACGCAATCGAAAG
Source organism: Chrysoteuchia culmella (assembly GCA_910589605.1). Classification (NCBI taxonomy): domain Eukaryota; kingdom Metazoa; phylum Arthropoda; class Insecta; order Lepidoptera; family Crambidae; genus Chrysoteuchia; species Chrysoteuchia culmella. Next base: position 1,409,608 of record OU342657.1, read on the forward strand.
CTTTAGAGAGGTCACAGAATATACCAATAACATCTTGCTTGCCCTCCCAAGCCTCAAAAATATGTTTGAGGAGTGCTATTCCAGCATCTGTAGTATTTTTACCTTTAGAAAAGCCGAACTGATTATTATGAAGGATTTGATTTACTGTTAAATAGTCTAAGAATTGAGAGTATATATTTTTTCAAAAATTTTACTAAGTGGCGGTAAAACTCATATCGGCCTAAAATTTGTGGGGTCACTTTTGTCACCCGATTTAAAAAGAGGAATAAGCTTACTATATTTCATAAAATCGGGAAAAGTACCTTCATCTATGCATTGATTAAAAATGAAAGCTAAATATGAAGCTATTACTTTATCAATTATTGATTTAATAACGCTGGTTGATATGCCCCATAAATCTTCAGTCTTTTTAATATTTATAGACTTGAAAGCTTTTAAAATGTCTTCACTATTAATATGCTTAAAATTGAAAACTTTATAACACTTATCAACACATGACTCTAAGAGGGCAGCAGCAACGTTTGGACAGGAATTTAAGTTACTGGTAGTTTCTAAGGGTACCCGAGAGAAGAATTTTTCAAAAACACGGGCAACCTCAACGTCAGATTTCTAAATCTAGATATTTCTAGACTTATATCTGCTCATAAATCAATCAATTGTACCAATGTTTACGTAAGCATGGGGGGGAGGGATAAGAGCTTGGCTTACTTTTGCTGAGTTAATAATTGCAAAAAATCTATACTTGAACGGCCCGTTATTGCTACATAGCAATCTCTTCCAGGCAACCTTGGGTAAGAGACGAAACCCTTCATGTGCGAGTTCGACTTGCACTTGGCCGATTTTTTAATTGTTATTTTGTTGCCAGATGGAAAGCCAAATGTACCTTTTTTATGTTTTTATGTACGTCGGGGAGACTCTTAGCCTTCATCATACCTGATGTTATTGATAAGGCTGAAGATGGAAGCGAGCATCTCCCGGAATCCTGAATCACTGAGGAGCTGGTAATCTTATCTCTAACTGCCGGAACACAACAATGCTGAAAACATTTTTGTTATGGCGTCAGACTTAGATAAGATGGTGGTAGCTAGCCAGACGGACTTACAACAAGTACCTCTAATAATTTATCTTCACCTTGCACTGAGTTTATTGGGCGCTGAGCAAGGAAAGACGGTACATCAAAGTATGTTGTGACATGAAGGTCCAATCAATAACGTGATATCGGTGTGGTGGAGGTTCTGCATTTGAACGATTTGAAGGTAATTGTTTCCTGACCCTCTTCCACGTGAAAATATCGGGGGATCAATAGACGAGATTTTTAGGTCAAGGATTTTATATCTTGTGGTACGATGCCATTTTCTCCTGCTTTAGGTTATTTGAATCGAGCCTTTAAAAATACTTAAAAGGGGTTCCTATTCGTATTACATAAGATAACTTCAGATACAAAAACTAAAAATAAAAAAAATAAGCCTTTTGGAGTCGGTGTCAACCAAGGCAAGAAAAATAAAAGAATAGAAGCTCCTACCGACTTCTATTTTGAAGTAGAAGTCGGTTTTTTTACGTTGTGTTTTTATTTTTTTTGTGTTTTTAATAGGTTGTTTTGTATTAATTGAGATGATGTACACCGATTACGCCTGGTCCTATAAAAGGACCAAATGGCAACTATTCCGAAACGAACAAAAAAGAATCACGTACATCGGACCTGGGCCCCTAGCCAAAGTAACAATTCCAAAACGATCACGTGGTCTTTCCGCAAGTTAATTGGCGAATATAGACAATAACGAATCGAATTATCGTTTCGCTACATAACGATGTTATTTTGTCTACGCACCCAGAAATCTCGGCGTAATCGGTGTACATACATAAAAAAACATACCAACCGAATTGAGAACCTACTCCTTTTTGGAAGTCGGTTAAAAATAATATGCATATCATATAGTTATGCCCCACAGGTAAGTATAACAAAATCACGAAGTTGTGAAAAACCGTTAGTAATAATAATAATAATAAAATAAACTTTATTGCACACGATACAAAAACAGATATATACAGAGAGAATGACGCAAAAAAAAACAACAACACAATAGGCGGCCTTATTGCTACAAATTCCAAAAGAACGTTTTCCAATCAAAGAAAACCGATACCCAAAAAAATAAAAATATCAATAATACTTAGGAAAGTGCTATTGGCCATTGAAAATGATATCGGAGTTCCACAAGTCACTATATTTCCTTTATTCAAATTACAGACCATTATCGTACATCATCTCAAACGGAAGGGAAAAGAGAGAAAATAACTTTTATTTCCTGAACCCTTCGGCATATTTTACAATATCCTGTAAGGGTAGATTAAGTAACTCTTATAAAACTTTTAGATCATTAGCAGCTATGAATATGTGGCCTACCTACGTCTAGATTCAAACTTACGCTCGTTAATGTCAGAACTGAGTAACAATGCCGACGATTAATCATGGATCTCCCTTTTATTTACCTCAACAATAGCTTTACAACCTTTAGAACTTTTTTCAGACTTTAAGGCACTTGTATGCTAGCCTTGACCATGAGAAGACAGGCCATTAATCTTCGGCCAAATATCTCATTTCATGAGATGAGCTATTACTTACGTCGTTGCTAATGGTCAGACTTGACCGCTTCTTGCTGAAGCCGACTCGCTTGACGCTGAAGTAAGACCGGGACCGCGGTCCGAAAATCCCCTTTGGAATTATTTCTTTTTTCTGATGCGGCTTTCGGGACCATTTACCGTGGTTCCTAAGCCACCTTAATATAAATCATTATTTTTAGCGGTATTTTGGGACCACAGATAAAGAAACATTGCTTTTTAGGGCTCCGTACCTCAAAAGGAAAAAACGGAACCCTTATAGAATCACTTCGTTGTCCGTCCATCCGTCTGTCAAGGCCGTTTTTCTCAGGAACGCGTAGAGGTATCAAACTGAAATTTAAATCTAATACGCACTACTGTCCCTTGAAGCTGTGAAAAAATCAAACTTCTAAGCCAAAGCAATCAAAAGATAGAGCTGTTCATGCCGCAAATTTTCTAATCTCGCACGGGAATCAAAACCTACAGGGTACTTCCCGTGAACTTAGAATCTTGAAATTTGGTAAGAAGTAACGTCTTATAGTACAGATAAAGGAAAAATTGCGAAAACCGTACATTTTACATCATATAATAAAAAATATTTTACGGAACCCTCGGTGCGCGAGTCCGACTGGCACTTGGCCGGTTTTTTTTTCTATTTCCTATGTCGGGAAAGTACATTCAAAGTACCAGAACAGCATAACACACCAGAGTTATTTAGAATTTTGAGCAGTCAAATCTTCCACGTTGCCAGAAGTGCTATAATAGGAAACAAAAACATTCGATATGGCATAATATTCTAACCAACTCCTGGGCCCTGTTCCATAAAGATTATAATTGTCAGCGATAGGTGAGAGGTGACAGGTGACAATTTGACGATTGTACATTCCATAAAACAGTTCTACAATTTAAGGTGGTACGACTTCTATACAAACAAACATTACACAATTATTGGTTCATCATACCTTAATAATACATAAATACATGCGCAACTAACTCATTTCAGTTATTTGTTTGCGCGAAATAATAAAATAATTGTACATTCATACATAAAACACAATTATACTATTTTTTTTATAATTTAGCGCAAACAAATAACTGAAACGAGTTAGTTGCACATGTATTCATGAATTATTAATGTATGATGAACCAATTAATGTGCAATGTTTGATTGTATGGAAGTCGTACCACCTTGACGTTTCATAAAACTTGGTCCGACATATTTGTAATCGAAAAATCTGACACATTTGTCAAATTGTCGCACATTTTTGATAGGCATTCTTGGACGGTGTCAGGATGGGGAGTGACAGTTATTTTTCTTTTATAAATGCTCACATGATCGAAAGAGTTCGTAATAGGATTTTGAAAAACAGAACTATAATTGTATTATTGCTTTTTATAGAAAACCTACCTTCTGCAATGATAGCAAAGGTCAAAATTGCGTAGATCAGTGACAAAAAAAGTATGTTGGAGCAAAGTTGACAAATTGTCGACTTGTCAAGCTTTATGAAACAGAGCCCTGGTGCCTTATGCCGCTCTGGTACTTTCACTGTACTTTCCGATATAGGAAATAGAGATAGCAATTTTGTCTATATCAGCAGGGTTAGCACGAATAACTATCGAAATAGTATCGAGTAAGTATCGAGCACGTAATGTCAAAAAATGTATAGGAAAACGTAGTTCCGGTAGTAAGTCTCGGTAGCTCAGCGGTTAGAGCATTGGACCAGATTTCCAAAGGTCATGGGTTCGATTCCCATCTGAGAATTCACTTGTGACCGAGTTAATTTTTTCCAATATTTTTCTATTTAAAATTTATCATAAGTATAAAAATAGCATTAAAAAATGCAAACATTCAAAAATCCTTAAACGTAGTTCCGTTTACGTCCGGTAGGAGCACTGCTCAATATCTCATACATTTATTTACTTTACTTTCTCGATACACACTCGAAAGTTATTCGTGCTAGGCCTACTGGTCCCAAAAAATAATAAACCACTAAAAATAATTATTAATATTAAGGTGGCGTTCGGGACAACAGTTTGTGATACCGAAAGACGCATCAAAAATATTATTCAATTCCAAAGGGGATTTCGGGACCACGGTCTCGGTCCCAAACGCCCCTTGACTCCTATGTATTAAAAGTCATATTTTTATTTACATCCTTTAAACATTATCAATGTTCATTCACTTGAACGCTCGTAAGACTAAACTAAGTAATTTAACTGAATTATAACAACTTTTACGGATATCAAACGCGCTATATTTCACTAACTAAGTTGTAATTGTCCGTATTTTTAGACCACGGCAGCTGAAATGGTGCCGAAACGTCGGGAAAATCCAGAACCCCTAAAACCCCTAAAAATACAGACAATTACAACTTAGTTCGTGAAATATAGCGCGTTTGATATCCGTAAAAGTTGTTTTATTTCAATGAACAGTGCGCGCCAAACATAAGATGTACGTATAAGTAATTTAACTCTTCAAAACAAAATGTCTGTGTTTTTACAGTTCAGTGTTATACAGAATTTCGACGCACAAAACATCGATGCGCGCTAATTCGATACGATGCACGTTACCGCATCGTAACTCCACATTTTGGAACCATTTCACCCAGCTCCCCAATTCCCTTGAGAACAGAAGGAGACTATTCTTCTGTCTAGATATTAAAAAATAATCGGCTTAAATAATAAACGTAACCACGATTTGAATATTTAGAATATTGAAACTGGCCGTAAAAAGCAATTTGTTTTTTATAAAGTTTAACGTTTAGTACAATACAATAATGCATTCAGGGTGGTGTTGGGACTTCCGCGTTACTGCAGCGCGTCAGCGATGTTTGCGCACGCTCACATGGACGGATTCCATGCGATACTACGGCGCCGTATCGCCTCTCTCCAACGCAGGGTGCGCGGGAGCTCCAACACCATCCTGAGGGTACTCAGTGACAAACCTGATTCCCCATTGTGGAGGCAGTGGGTGCGAGCACATATTTTGATCCCCGGTGTATCTGTGGGGGGTCGATATCTTAGGTAAATATGTTAAATTCTTGGACGAATTAACCACTGGACACGAAACCCGAGAAGAATGTATGAAAACACGATCAACCAATTCTTGCGGGGGTGAGGGGCGATTACTAATGTCAAATAATGACAGTAGTGCTTGAAGTATCGATTTTTTTTTTTATCGATAAGTAAGGAGTGAATGAATGAACCTATTGAGTTTAATAAATCATGTGTGTTTTAAAGAAATTAGTAAGTTAATTGTTTATTTCGTGGAAAAATATAAAGCACCTAATAATATGAAAATCTCATTAAAAAAATACCTCAAATTCATAAAAACTATACAATATGGTTTCCAAAGCGTTTGTGTTTGGGTTTATTTTGTGAAAAATGGGTAGATACATGCAACCTGATACTAGTACTGTACTGATAAGGCTTAAGATGGAAGCGCGCCTCTCCCGGTATCCTCAATCTCTGAGGAACTAGCTATCTTACCTCTAACTGCCGGAACGGACTTGGATAAGATGGTAGTCGCTAGCCAGGCGGACTTACAATTTACTTACTAACACTTTTTTAAAAACATTAATATTTGGTTTATATAATAATATAATTCATTATTTACATTAACTTCTTCAATCACTCGAGCTTTTTTATATAAAACAAAATATGGGTAATTAGTTCATTACAGAACCATTGTATAGGACATACACAATAGCAACCCCTCCATAAGTGTTTAATTTTATAATCGATTGCAATCCCTTTCAAAGGTCAAATAGTTGTGGCGCGATGCTATGTGATGCGATGTGAATAATATGTACCTTTTAAATGAAAAATTTAAAGGGATTGTGATAGACTTAAAATTAGACAATAAACCCCCTGTGTGCTTCTCGAGCTGTGATATCTTGTATTCTAAATTTTTTTTTGGAGCCAAAAATCTAAGTATACTAAAACTTATTGAAAATAATCATCGACATTAGAAGATCGTTGAGACTAAAACATTTAATTTCAACTCTAGTCCATTTACATTTAAGAAATATGCATATTTGTAAGAAAAAATATAAACTTGTTTTCACTTTATTAAAGATCTCAAAATTTACGCCACCGTACGAAATTAGCACAACCTAAACCCAAATTAGAAATAGTAGACTAGCGTTTGGATAGCGTATGGTCCAGCATACGCTATGACAGTATTAAACAACAAACTCTCAGAAGTTATAATTATATATAATTACCTATATTTAAGATAAAGCCAAGGCAGTATCTTTCTAGCAACTACTAGCTGAAATACTAATTGCAAGTATATTGCAACCAATAGTTTATTGTAGTTTTAAGATTGTTTTACTTGAATATAATAAAACGATCTTAAAATTAAAATATTATAAGATTAAAAAATAGTATAATATAGCTAAGTACATACATAAATATAATTAATTTTATTCTTGCTGTGACCTAACAAGGTCTATGTTAGAAACAAATAATAAATGTGTGTAAATAATATTGGAACAAATGAACTCGGCCACAATTGAATTTTCAGATGTGACTTGAACCCACGACCTTTGGGAATCCGGCCCACTGCTCTAACCAATGAGCTACCGAGTTTTGCGGACCACTGTCGAAATTCTCCGATACTTTTATATTTTTATACGCTGTAAGAATATCCTTCCTTGCATTCGAAAGAGAAAAAAAATGTTTAACGATTAATATTATGATGCAACAGCTAATAAGTTATGATTTTTTTATTTTTGCGTTGTCAATGCTATATTTATACTTATGATACATTTAAATATTAATGTACAACACACCATGATAATGTACAACATAAGTCTAATACTAAAAAACAATACCGTGACTGACTTACAGGCAAGGCAACGCACAGCCCAAACGGCTAAACCAATTAAACTGAAATTTTGCATACAGGTTCTTTTAACGATGTTGGCGAGCACTAAGACAGGATTTTTGATATTACCACGGAAACGGGAACCATGCGGGTGAAATAAGCAACATTTTTTTTTAAGTTTGAAGCTATATTTCAAATATAACAAGCTCAAAGTTCGTAGGGTTGCGTCGTTTAATTACAGAGTTCCTATTGCCATCTTCGGGCTCCATCATCAGACCTTAGATGTTATCTAAGACCTGAGTACTCGTCTATGTTATCTCCCTGCGTACCGCTTCCACCCAATTCTTCTTGTTAGGGGCTCAACTGTAAATCTAAAATTAATTTAAATAGTTCCTACATTAAAATTGGATTCGTTCGTTCATTTACATACATCGATATGTTTATCGATATGTTCAAGCCCTATACGACATAAAAATGACAATTGAATAAATGAGTGATACGTATAACCCAACCAAATTACTTATGCAATATCTTTGAAGAATTTACACGTACAATGATTACTTTTTGAAATGACGTATTACATTTTGTTTACATACCAAATTTTATTTATTTTACGAAAAAATGCTACTCTAATAGATTGAAATTATACTTACGCCTGAAAAGAAAAATGTTTTGATTGTCCGGTATGATTTTTACAAATTAAATCAGCGTATTTACCCATTTTTGAGATAATGTTCCACTTCGAGATCTCGCGTCATACTGACAACGCCATATTGCTTACTGTGTCTAAAAGGCAGGGTAAGTGACAGAGGGGTAAAGGCGAACGCGGTCCTCGTTACGCGTCCAGAGGTTAATTCGTCCAAGGTTAAATTGTAAATTTTTAATTAATATTTTTATTTTTATATTATTTTCTTTTAATGTAATTAATTAATTAATTTGAATTGAATTGGTATGAATCTGATTGATATTTTGACATTTTTATTATTTCATTTAGTTTTATTACTATTAATTATCACGAATATTATGATCAACTGTATGGACATAGTCTGAATTTTTTTATTTTTTTTTATTAAATAAATTTCAACTACATACTTTTGGTATTGTTCTAGTTAAACTTGCCAGTTTTAACGTTGCCTAAGCTTCTGGTAGTACCTGCTACAGCCAATATTCGAACATTCGTTGTTTCTGATTTCCATATTACAAGCTCTTTTCCTTTGATTGGGATCACAGGTGCAGTGCAATTGTGAAATAATTGTGGTCTACCACGCCACGACTGATTTCTTATTTTTCATGTGATGGAAATGTTCTTGAGGCCATTTTTCAAAAAAAAAATTTTTTTTTAATAGTGAAGTTTCTTGATGATTTCTTGCAGATCCAGGCGACAGGTATTATGGGTTTGAATCCCACTCAGGATTCACATTCATATGATGAGTGTTTGCTATGTTTGAGTGCTTAGATTTTTTTGAAGTGAAAACTTCTTTAGCGGCGTTGAGCACTTTTTCTGTAATGGGTATAAAATCTTAAACTCGCGTCAGGACACGTGACCTGATCGAAAAAGCGTAGGACGGATGGAGAATGTTGAGGTGACAGGTTGACTATGGTCTCGGTTGCTTAGCGACAGACTGTTGATAATGTCTTTTACTTGTCTCTTGTTTTATTGTCAATATATATTTTTCGATTCTCTATAATAACTAATGTTTTCTTATATCTTATTACCTAACTTAACGTTCACTTTAATATGGTTTGTCATGTTTGTGTACGATAGCGCAATAAATGAATATTGTATTCTACCACATAAATGATAGTACTTTTATACTGATAAAGCAATTGGTGCAAAATTATTCCCTAACCATTCCAAAATATCAAACATGCTCAACGTTAATAATCAAGTTTTCACTTCTGCCGGCACTCCCGGAGTGCAACCCGTCTTTTTTTTTATATCATCATTTTTCGAGTAATGGCCAATCCTATTTGTCTATCCATGAGTCAACTGCTTTAGTTAAATGGGCAAAAGACTGATGATTTATTGGCTGGACAGTATTTCACCGGTAAGCCAGGTCGTCAATCACGCGGTCGGTCAAATGCACCTGTCTGGAGCGGTGACCGCGATCAATCAAAATCGAGCAAATAAAGGTAGTGCAACTGTAGGCACTAAGTATAAAAAAAACAGCATTTTTTATTTGATTTAAATATACCTTTTTGGATACTTCAGAGCTTCTACTCTCTAGATGAAATTCCTGTCAAAAGACTCTAAAGACTAACAATTTTAAGTATCTGGGTCACAGAGTTTCTTAGCATCTTAATGATAACTTGGACCAGCAGCGAGAACGCAGCGCATTGTCTGTTCTATGCAATATGCTGACTCGCAGAGAAGTGGAGGCTATGATTTAGTGGCTGGAGGGAATTTAATCGGTTAGCCATGTTATCAATCACGGTCAAGTGCACCTGTCTGGAGCGGTGACCGGGGTCAACCAAAATCGACCAAACAAAGTTAGTGCAGCTATAGGCACTATTGAGAACACCAGCATTTTTAACCGACTTCATAAGAAGGAGGCTGTCACTTCGACGCGTATGGTTTTGTATTATTATTTCGCATTAAATGTTTTTGTTGACTTAATAAATCTTTTACTACTGTAAGAGCCAATTTCAGCAACTTTCAATGACAATCATGGTTTAAAACATTGTCAATTATCATGTCCCTTTTATACTATAAGCGGTCGAAATGCAATAATATTTAAATGACATTTGATATACTAAGGGCCGGTTTCACTACTTGCTCATAAGTTATAGATAGCTTATATAAAAGATTTGACAGTTGTAATATGAAGAATATGTCAAATTATATGCCATATAAGCTATCCAGAACTTATCAGGCAGTGGTGATATTGGCCCTCAATGTAGCAAGCGAAGCTCTCCTTCCGCCATCGCGAGGGCAGTGACGTGAGGGGTAGCGAACTACATCGATGATTATATTTCTCGTAATTTTAATATGTAGTTCTAAGACATAAAAATTCAAAAAACAATAAGTTTAATATCATGAAAGTGGCTTGGGCATTGAAATTGGATTCAGTTGACAGATGAATGTGACACATTGCTGCTTCTTTTTGACACAAATGAAAACTTGCCAAAGACCGAGAGCAATATGTCAGATCCATCTGTCAAATGAAGTCGATGTCGATGCCGACGATACTTGCGCGGGAAAGAAAATATTGGATGCGCTAATTCCTAGCTTTCCAATGCAGAAAGTAATAGTTATTTGTTATGCAAGGCTGGAAAGTTGGTTGTTTAGCGGCGAGTTGCCTCTATTGAAATCTGAGCAAGTGAAGGAATCTAGGATTGAACCACGAGCGTAGCGAGTGGTTCAAAGATTGAATCCTGAGCGAAGCGAGGATTTCAAAGGTACAAGACGCTAAAAACTTTTCTGCCGAGCGCAACATAAAATTTTTCACCTCACAACAGCGAGGAACATTTTATGGTTGTTTCCGCGGTCAACTTCCGGTAAAAAATTATTTAAAAATAAAGATTAATCTAAATATACCTTATTCTCGTTGTTTTTATGATATAAAAAACTAAAATAATAAAAAAGGGAGTATAATAGTTAATTCAAAGTTATTTAAAGGAGGAATATATTGTTACTAATTAATAGAATAAAAACGATACCGTAAATGTTGACACTGACATGAGGTACAAGACAAAAAAAAAATTATAATAAATATTTATGTCACAGTCCGAAATCCAATTAGTGGTTGTGAAATCTCAACCAGCCTAATATAAAATTCTTATAACTAATAGTTTAATCTTATTGTTATTGTTTTTATGATTCAATGAACTAAAATAATATAATAAAACCAAAACGGAGTATTATAATTAATTTATAGCTATTTAAAATAAGAATCAAATATAACAAAAAAGTCAGTAGTGCGATTCGGAACGCATTATGACATGTTTTTAGGTATTAAATTAAAAAAGTACTTTGCCGCGCAAGGCCGCAAAAAGCGATTTTCTACGCCTAAACTGATTGACAAAACCTACTTTTCAGATCGTGTGAGGTGAAAAATAAATGACTTTGTTGGCTAATAGGCTGCTAGCTGTTTACGGACAATATTTTAGACCAAATAAATAAACCGTGTCTAATTCAAAATTTAATCGCACTTTTAAAACCCTAGGAATACGAAAACAAAAGAGTAAGCGCGATGTAGTATCGTACAACGCCATCTAGTGACAAGGTTAAAAAATTACACTTGTAAACAATCGACAGATTATTTTTATAACCAAATTATACACCCAACCAATGCCAAATGTGGCCTGAATGAGGTATTTGTATGTTCGTGTACTTCTATCTAAGGCTAGTATGCTACATTATTATTCAATCAATAGTGTGACACACACGTACTGTGTTTTCTACTGCCAAATTGTAACTGGGTACGAACGAGTATAACGCGCATCATACCAGAACTTTTTACCTAATTTTATGACAGCGGTTCTCCGCTTTAACGGCTCGTTAAAAATGCGCGCACAGCGTCAAGCCGGGCGCGGGCGGGTGTAATCGACCCGGAGGATGTGTTGACGCCTCGTAAAATGGCGGCTTAATTGAAAGTCAGCCGTGGCGGATTTGGCCATGAGCCATGTGAGCTTCGCGATGGGGATTATAGAATGTGTGAGGGGTTTTTCGCGGGGTTTAGGAAATTGTTTTTTATATCTACAAGGAAACGCTTAGCTGGCGCGTATTACGCGGCTGGTATGTACTGCATCGCTTTACAAAAGATCCTCATAATATTACTTTTGTACATTTCATATGAACTATATTTTTACGACGGGGATACTTTGAGCCTTCATCATATCTGTTTTTTTTTTTATTAGGCTTACAAAACTGGTTTACAATGTTATCATTTTACTAAATTAAAATTAAAATCTAAAAGCTTATACTACATTGAAACCTATTAGATGTAAGCACAACATGCGTTATGTAATATTACAATTTGTTTTTGATATTACGGTTCGAATTTCTGTTATAACTTACTTACTATTTTATATTATTTACTTAAAATTTACTTAAAATTAAGCTACGAGATAATAGTTTTTATAACTTTTTTGGCTGAGGACATGGAACCATTAAAAATATCAAAGTCGATCTGTATTGAATTATACTTCGAACACATTCGATATAGTGGTGAGTGCTGGCCGAGTCTCGTTTTGCACAAGGGTAGTGCAAATGTTTTGCGATTTACAACCCGACTACTCGCTCGTGGGAGAGTAAATTGAATATCTTTTAATATTTCTGGTGAATAAGTATGACCATTAATTAATTTAAATAAAAATATCATATCAGAGATCTTTCTGCGCACACTTAATAAAGGAAGCCCATAATGATTGGAACGAGCATGGTAAGAAGGTAGCCGTCTGCACATTCCATCCGCGAATGCCAGATGGTACAAAAATCGCCTCTGAACTCGTTCTAGTCTATCAGAATGGATTTGGTAGCCAGGGTTCCAAGATGGACTGCAGTACTCCAAGATACTTCGTACTAAGGAGTTGTAAATGATAACAGTGAGTTTAGGATCCTTCAAAACTTTCATCTGTCGTGTGATAAAGCCTGATAATTTAGACGATTTCCTAATTATAGAGTCTATGTGATACCGAACACTAAGAGTACTGTCCATTATTACACCTAAATCTCTGATCTGGCTGACTACAGTTAGAGGCTTGCCTTGGATACAATAATTAACATCAGTTGGGTGTGTCTTTCTGCTGAATTTTATTTGGAAACATTTGTTCAAGTTTAGTTTCATTCCATTACTTATACACCAAACGTTAATTGCATCCAAATCCTGCTGTAAAACATGTACATCATTCAGACATTTGATTGCCCGGTAAACTTTTAAATCAACAGCATACATTTTTACTTCAGATTTTATTATACTGGCTAGGTCATTAATAAATATAAGAAAAAATAATGGTCCCAAATGGGATCCCTGCGGAACACCCGAGGGAACATCCCTGGCTGCAGATGTAAAGCCATGCAGTGCCACCAACTGGGAACGATTTCTCAGGTATGACTCACACCATCTTAAAAGCGAACCGTGAATACCCATGTGCTCCAACTTTAGAAGTAAGAGTTTATGATTTACGAGGTCGAAAGCTTTTTGAGCCATCTGATGTTAAGTATTGATAAGGCTGAAGATGGAAGCGAGCCTCTCCCGGAATCCTCAACCACTGAGGAACTGGCTATCTTATCTCTAACTGCTGGAACACAACAATGCAACAAACAAATCGACCCCTGGGTCTGATACCTATTCAAACATTACAGGCGGGCTATATCGCGACGCGTGAAGTGGCGAATCGCTTCATCGCATCTACGCGTATTTATGCGTTGCGATGCAGTTGTAACATGCGCGAGCCTTCAGCCTTTCATACAAGACAATTGAATGGTGATGAAGAATCAAAAGGCGGATCTAAGGGAAAGGTAAAGTTATAAATAAATTATAATTAAACTAGAAAAGTTGTTCTTCTCGTGTCTCATATTTTAATCCCTTGTGAAAGCCTATATTGAAACCTTCATTGTTCGGTTTCGCACTATTCGGACTATCAGTTAAAGTCGATAAAGAAACATACTATTCAGTTTGAAGGTTCAATCGCCTCTGTGGTCTAGTGGTATAACCACCGGTATCAGACTCAGGGGTCACGGGTTCGATTCCCAGCGGGGGTAGATATTGTATTCGGTTTGGTTGGTAGTAGGACTTGTTGTAAGTCCGCCTGGCTAGCTACCACCATCTTATCTAAGTCTGACGCCATAACAACAATGTTTTCTGCATTGTTGTGGTCCGGCACTTTGAGATAAGATAGCCAGTTTCTCAGTGGCTGAGGATTCCGGGAGAGGGTCGCTTCCATCTTCAGCCTTATCAAGAGTTAACATCAGGTATGATGAAGGCTCGTATCTCACCGTCGTTCAAAAAAAAAGTTAGGCCATGTGAAATCAGTCTCTAGGCGGATGAAGTCACATGCCGAATTCATTTTGAAATTATTTTTTTTTAGGGTTGTTAAATCGCAATACGTACAAGTTGGTCGTTGAGTACGCTTGAGCTAGTTTCGTATTGCCACTTTATATTTTGTTGCGTTGTTTACTGTCCAAATAAGCATACCTTTTTTTTTTTTTATACTAAGAGAAATGCTTTACGCATCCCTCGCCCCTGGGTGTAGGGGCGATTCGAAATGTTGGACTCACCTGAAGTACTACCAACTAAAACTCCTAGTACTTGCCCTCCAGGCCGCCATTGGTCACGGGGGGTAGGGTTCGCAATCACCCCTAAGACCAGGCGGCAAATAAGCATACCTAAGTATTTTGACAAAAAGATCTTATGCAAAATTCTTTCAACAACCGGACCCAAAATTGTTGTTTTTGTTGAAAATTATGTGATCGAGGCACTTCTACCGGTACTAATGAGGTGTAACGATGGGAATGACTCTGTGACCCGCATGCAAAGGCATAACCACTGGACTTGGACAGACGGAATGTTTTATGTGACTATAATTCAGACATCATGCGTAATTTGCTGGTAGGAGGATGTTTTTAGTGAGTGACTTAACAAACAAGTCTTTTTTAGTTGTTTAACTTAACGGCAAAAAATAAATACGTAAATCCACTAAAAATATTCCATATCATGATTTTTAAAAGGTAGCAATATTGCTGACCAGGCTATTATACATTTTTATATCTCAAATTTATTTTGAACATTGCTTCAAGTTTGGAAATAATAGAGGAAATATAAATCCTGTAGTGAAAAAGATGAAAAAAATAGTGAAAATTCAACTACATTAGATTTAGATGAAAGAACGAGTCAGAGTGGTATCTACATTGATTTTGGGTATCTATATTATTTTGTGAAAAAATTGGGATATTGAAAAAAGGGATACGAAAAATTACTAGTTACATACAAATATTATGGCGTATCCACTCAATGAAATTTATATCTACGACATAATGAGTAGTTTTCGTACTGCAAATGTCAAGTTGTACATACTGCCGACTGTACATGCACTGCATTGTAGTGTTGTCACATAAGGTGACACGTGTTGTCCGATTACTATTCGGCAGAAGTAGATGAGCTAAATCACAGGTATCAAACATGTGGTTCATCAGTTGCCTCTAGAATGCTGAACAGTTAGCCATTGTACACACTGTATTCAATTCAAAATAATCATTTAATTTTTTTTCAATTCAATGGCCTTTGCGTCTATTGCAGACGATTTATAGCAGTGCCACGGAGGCAACTGTTTTACGTGGCTTAACAAACCGATGCGAAAGCGGCATACTCTCCCACAAGCTTGGCAGGGGAAGTTTACGGCTGGTGTGTTGGTGCCGCTATGGTGGCGCTTTTCCCTTTTGTCCGCTAGTGCTCTGAACCAGATTGGAGATTGGAGATGTTTTTTTTTATTCTAACTAAATATTTTACTGTTTCGAAAACAATGAGTGTAAACTAAATATTTTTTATAAATGTGACGTTTAATAGATGCAAATTTTTAGGAATTTGTGGAATTATCTTCTAATGTCACTACTACTTAAAAAATTTGACGATATTCAGCATTTTTGTATACTCAGTTAAGTCAGTAATGTATTTATTTGAATAAGTTGTTACTTACAAGTGGTTACCAACCCTTACAAACCCTTGTAAATGCCAGAGACAGCAGCCTTATCTATTCAGTGGTGAGCATGTATAACCGGCAACAGACATGTTTCCTAAGGAAGGGAAGACATGAGAGACTGATATGCCTCTTTAACTTGAGCCTTAGTAATTTAAAATTCATTAGCTAGTTAGAAATACGAGTTAGTCGCTGAAAACAGACCTGTATAATACAAAAACAGAAAAATATGTAGCTTAATTCCGCAAGAATATTTTTCGTTTTTACTAAGATATGGATTTCCGCCAAGTAACGCCTGGTTCTATCAAATACAAAAACAGAGTTACGATACTATTAATTAAAATTTAGTATTAATCAAATGCTTTACAAAACTCTTAATGTGTATTTTATTAGTACATGTGAACATTTTTTTTTGGATCCGTTTGAGTTGTGCGATTTATGCGTCGGTGAGTCCTCTGCCTTACATTTAATCACGAACGTGGTCAAAGAACTAGTTATAACATTTCTATATCTTCGATCTGAAGGATCTATTTTTACTTTTTTTTATTGCAACCACATGCGTGACGCAGTACTTTATGTTAATGTAGTGGTTGAGAAAAAATAACGTCCAATAAAGCCGCGGAATCATCGGTTGAATCCATAAATTTATCATCAGTTGTAGCAACGCGGAGACGCTAAGTATCAGCTAGAGCTTCTGGAATCGATCGAAAACCGTGCCAGGAAACTTATTGGAAACACAGCATTGGCCACGGCGGAACTTCAGAGCCTCAGTCTCCGTCGCAAAGTTGCATGTCTATCGGTCTTTTATAGGATACACTTTGGGGAGTGTGCAAGAGAACTGCACGACCTTGTTCCTCCAGCCCCTTTCCACCATCGGGGTACCAGACGCAGGTTAGCTTACCACCCATACGTCGTTGACATTCCAACGGTCCGTACCAAGCGCTTCGCTGACACATTTCTAATGCGAACCGCTAAAGAATGGAATGCGCTGCCTGCTCATGTGTTCCCCGATTCCTACAACCTTGGCCTCTTCAAGGCGAGAGTAAATAGGCATTTCCTGGGCAAGCATGCAACACCTTAGACCACATCCTGTTTATTAAGCACGATGGTGGTCAAATGCCTGTCCAGTTATTAAAAAAAAAAGACCAATGATTTGATATTGATGATAAAATGTTAATATTAAAATATTGTAAAAATCGACTCGGCCACAAAATATTCTCAGATAGGACCAATTTTCCAATATTTTCCTATTAAAAATTTACCATAAGTATTAAAATAGCATTGAAACATGCAAAAACTTAAAAATCATAAACCTTTAGATACTATATTAAATACTAACCTATTCTTAATAAATAATAAAATAGTAACTACCTATATATGTTAAATCTAAATGTGAAATGTTTTAAAATCTGTAACGTATAGATGTGATATGGATAAAAGCACCAAATAAATAGTTACTTACATCTTAAGTTTTGGCGCGCACTGTTCTTTGAAATAAAAGAAATTTTAAACGCGCTATATTTTACGAACTAAGATCTAATAGTAACGGGAAAACGTATTTTTTTTCTAATATGTCAACAACTATTTATTTGAAATAAAATAACATTTCCGGTTATTAAACGAGCTATATTTCACGAACTAAGATCCAAAAATACGGACAGTATATTTGGATCTTCTCGCTATTACTTCAAAACCAAACAACAAGAGACGTAAAGCGAAACTCAGTCAAAATCTATTAATATTAGCCGAAACACTTGTTAAGGGCCCGCTATAGGCCAACGAAAATCAGATTGCTTTACATGATCGTCTGTAATATCAATATAAATGAAAAACTGAATTTCAAATTAAGATTCAGCAAACTACAGGACTAACACTAGTGACTATGTTACTCAAAAACACGATTGCATAAAATTTTCTCGATAGAAAAAAATTGCGAAATGGCCTCCAAATCACTATAATTAACACGATAAACTGCTATTATTCAAGTAATACATTAAAATAAAGCTTGGAACTTTTTAGTATATTATTATTATTATTGCAGGATATAGGGGATATGCAGCTCCAGTTGGAACTGTAGTCACTGCGACCTACAAGATCTATTGTAACTCGCCACCTTGTTATAGTATCTCTTTTAGCCTGGCGGCCTCCAGGAATCTAAAATCTTCCTAGCTCTAAGAGATTTTAGTTCCTCTGGCCGAATTATATGCCGGCCCAGGTGGTTACTGCGTTTGTGAATTAGGGGTCCGCAGTCACATAGGAGATGTTTGGGTATTTCTCTCTCTAATCCGCAGTAACGGCAAACGTCAGTGTCACTTAATTTCATGTGAAATTGGTGTCTTTTTAGTTTGCAGTGTCCAGTTAAGGCTCTTGCTATCGCACTTATATTTACTCTGATGACTACTAGGAGTTCAGCAGTTTGCTTTTGCGAATAGCCTTCGATAAGGGATTTGGCGTGTACTAATCCTGGTTGATTTAGCCAGTATTTTTTTGACTCACCAAGTAGGTTGCCCTTGAGAAGTTGCATGGCCTGTTCCTTTGAGATACCACAGAAAGGCTCTGGACCTAGCTGGTGGCCCTGAGCTCCAGACCTTGCAAGTTCATCAGCTTTTTCGTTGCCAATGATTCCTGAATGACCTGGTACCCATTTCAGAATAATTTTATTGCGTTGTCTCAGCTCATTCAGCTTATCGACGCAGTCCTTCACCAATCTCGAATGTATGACATTTGAATTGATAGCGTTAAGGGCTGCCTGACTATCTGAGAAGATAAGAATAGTTTGATTTATGTAGTTTCGTTGGCGGTTGGCCTCCGCGCATTCTATGATGGCGTATACCTCTGCTTGGAATATGGTAGCGTGTTTGCCTAGATTCACACTCTTACTGAATCGAGGGTTGTCGCCGTATATTCCGCATCCTACATTTTCATTCATTTTGGAGCCGTCTGTGAACCAAACTAAGCTTCCAACCTTACAGGTAAGGTGATTTGCAGACCACTCTTCCCTGCGAGGTATCTCCACTGAGTAATATCTGGTGAAGTTACACAGTGGGAGCATGACATCCGTTGTCATTGCCAAAAGATCATGTTCAAGTACTGATCCATGTAGAGATCTTAGTGCTTGAGAGTGCCAGTTTACTTTTCCATTGATGCTGGCTCTATACATGCCGGCTTTCGCCTCTTTTGCAATAAAAAGGTGAAGAGGTGGTAAGTTCAGCAGAGCATTCAGTGCAGCTCCTGGAGTCGTAGACATGGCACCTGTTGCCATGAGGCATGCCAATCTTTGCAAGCTGTTGAGCTTGTTGATGACTGTCACTTGGGATGCTTTTTTCCACCATGCTACACAGGCGTATGTTATTGTCGGCCGAACAATAGTGGTGTAC
The DNA here is from genome assembly GCA_910589605.1 of Chrysoteuchia culmella. Taxonomy (NCBI): domain Eukaryota; kingdom Metazoa; phylum Arthropoda; class Insecta; order Lepidoptera; family Crambidae; genus Chrysoteuchia; species Chrysoteuchia culmella. The sequence continues at coordinate 1,429,048 of OU342657.1, forward strand.
ATCCACAGGGCGATCTTGGGGTTAAGACCCCATCTCGTCCCTGCTAAGCGACAGCATATTCCTAAGGCTATTTTAGCCTTTTGGATCACATTACTAATATGTGTCTTCCAAGTCAATTTTTGGTCAAAAGTAACGCCTAAGTATTTGACTTCTTTGGAAAATGGGATTGGAGTCCCTTTAATAGTAGGCGTAACAAGTTTCTCTAGCTTGCGCCTTCTAGTGAAGGGGACTATTGTGGTTTTGCTCGGGTTTACCGATAGACTGTTCTCCATACACCATTTATTGATGAAGTTTAGAGATTTCTGGAGTATAGATGATATAGTGCTTTGACAGGGGCCGATAACGCAAGCCACCACGTCGTCCGCATAGCCCTGTATATCTAAGTCTCTTTCTGAGGCTTCAACCAGCAACTGGTCAATAACTAGCGACCATAGTAGCGGCGATAGGACACCCCCCTGTGGACAGCCTTTCGTTATTCTAAAGCCTTTTGTGGTTACATGTAAATTAACACTGACCGTTCTGTTAAGGAGCATTGATTCGATCCATCGGGTGGTATTTTTATCAATCCCTTTAGCCTTCATTCCCTTGGAAAGGGCCTCTATGGTAACGTTATCAAATGCTCCTTCAATGTCAAGGAAAGCACAGAGGGCTATCTGTTTGTCGTCTAGAGCCCTTTGTAGCCTGTCTGTTAGTTCTAACAGAGCAGTTTCTGTGGATTTTCCTTTTTGGTAGGCATGCTGTCTCGGATGCAGAGGATGTTCCCGTAGCGGTCCATCTCTAATGCACCATTCTATGACCTTTTCCATACTTTTGAGTAGGAAAGAAGTAAGGCTTATTGGTCTGAAGGACTTTGGCTGCGAAAAGTCCTTTTTGCCAGCCTTAGGGATGAAACGGACTTTGACTGTAGTCCATTTTTCTGGTATGTATCCCCATGCGTAGCTTGCCCTGAAGATTTTAATCAAAATTGGGATCAGGATGTCCTTTCCTTGTTGCAAAAGAGCTGGAAAGATATCATCCTCACCTGCAACTTTGATTGGCTTGAATGAGTCTATTGCCCATTCTACCTTATTTGGTCTGAAGTTCCTTGCTGCTCTTCTCCAGTCCTCGTTTGCAGGCCTAGAGAATCGATTGTGAGGAACATGCTCATTCAGACTTGATACCTCCACCGATCCAGGGAAATGCGTTGACGCTAGAAGATCTAGGGTCTCTTCTGCCGTTTTGGTGAAGGTGCCATCTGGCCTCTTTAGGGGTCCCAGTTGGTTTGTAGGCGATTTTGCCAAGACTTTGTGAATTCTAGCTCCTTGTGGAGTCTTGGTGATCTCCTCGCAGAACTTCCTCCACGATAGTCTTTTCGCCTTCAGTAGTTCTTTATTGTAGGCAGTAAGGGCTTTTTGGTATCGATTCCAGTGATCGGTCGATTTAGCCTTATTGAACAGCCTACGCGATTCTTCTCTTAGAGCATCTAGCTTTTTATTCCACCATATTACTCTATTATCCCTTACAGTTCTTAAAGGGCAGCTCTCCTCGTAGGAGGCTGTCATGGCTTCAGTAACTTGATCTACAGCGTACTCTAGAGAATCGATAGATCGTATGTTTTTAGGTATATTTTGTAGCCTATCTTGGAGCTTTTGTCTATACAAGTTCCAATCTGTGGCTTTGGCATCCCTAAAAGTGATGGTTTCGCACATGTTAGATGTGTTTAGTTCGAATCTAATAAGTCGGTGATCAGACATAGATGTGTCATCGCTAACGTGCCAGTCGTTTACCAACCTAGAGAGATTATTCGTAGCGAGAGTAATGTCGAGAACTTCCTGCCTCGTTTTAGTCACAAACGTCGGTTTACAGCCCTTATTGACAATCTGGAGGCGGTTTGATAAGATAAAATCATGGAGCAACTCACCCCTATCGTTGATGTCAGTGCTGCCCCAGTTGGTATGGTGGGCATTGGCGTCGCATCCTATTAGAAGATCAGCGTTATGTTCGTGTGCATACTCGACCACCTTCGCCAGTTCCTCAGATGGATCCCTTTTCCCGCCATCTAGGTATGCAGAGCACACGATGAGACGTCCACTGCCGCTCTTGACTTTGACAAAAGCTGCCATCATGTCATCGTTGCAGAGCCCTGGTATACATAGGAAATCAATATTATTATTGAACAGGATACATGCTCTTGGCTTAACTCCTCCGATATGGTGAACCACCTTACCTGCGGAGCCAAGCCCGGACACCGTGTTGTTGTTGGCCAGCCACGGTTCCTGGATTAGAGCGATGTGAAGTTTCTCTTCTGTGAAGAGTTTTTCCAGAACTACTGTAGCTGCTCTGGCGTGGTGCAAATTAATTTGAACCACGTGTGTGTTGTTGTTGTGTGTTTTTGAGAAGTATGTGTGTGTGTGCGTGTCCATGTATTTATGTATGGTGTATGTGGAGTGTTATTTAGAGGCGTTATTTGAACCGGCTGGCCTCGGGACTACAGAGTCCTTAGGTTTGTCGGTTCTCGCCTCTACCGGTCGATTGGGGCCTGGGGCCCCTTTCGTTGGTGGTGCTCCTGAAGGACGGGCCTTTCGGCCCTGGGCCAAGTCCTTAGGCTTAGCGTTATGGCGCTTCGCTGTGGCCTTGGGTCCTGGGACTTTAGGTCCCGCCCTAGGAGTGGGGTTTTGGTTTGGTTTAAACTTCGGGCCTGACTGGCTAGACTCAGCACTACGAGTCACATCCGCATTCTTAGGCGGGTTTTCGCCTCGGATGCGGATGTGAACAGTCCTGAAACCAAGTTCTGGCCTGAAGTTTAGTTTGCGCAGGTCCTCGACAGACGCGTCATCAATTGATAGGACAAGGGTGAAACCGTCCTTCTCAATTTGCGAACGCAGGACCTTCCACAAGCCAGTCTTCAGTTGATTCTGATTCTGTAGGAGATTTAAAGCTTCCCCCACAGAATCAGCCTCCGAGGATGGAATGTAGAAAACACCAACCCTGGCCTTTGGCAGTTCTTTTTCGCTTATAAGCGATAGCTCTGCCTCAGGCCAGGGCTTGATGCTCCCCAGATTCCCCTCAATCCACTTCCGACTATGCTCATTTTTCAGGATGATCTGAAGCCAGCCGGGCTTGAAGGTGCATCCTGCAAATTGAGGGCCATTTCTCTCAGGGTCGTTTGCGATCGCCTTGAGTATGGCCTTTTCCAACTGCTCATCCGACATAGGATCCTTATTACGGATGCCCATGCGGATGTGCGTTAGGGCGTCTTTAAAAGACTTCGTTGGGTCTTGTGCTACAGGCGTAGGTCCGGCTAACGGCGCCTGTGTGGCAGAGGCCCCGACGTGGGTCGTTTGTGACGTCCCCGCCGTCGAGTCGCCCACCCGCGAAGTCTTTTTGGCCTGGTCCTTCGGTGACTCATCCTCGGATCGGATTCGTTTTACCGACCTCCTATCCGAAGATGTGTCAGCCGTAGGACCGCCACCTGGATTCTGCGCTGCCGCCTTCACGCTCTCACTGGGCTCCATACCGCTGGCCTTGAGTCGCCTGAGGCGTTTTCGCGCCGATCCCGGTAGCTTGATCCTGCGTGGTTTAACGTTTGTCACCGGAAGTGCGCTCGAGTCCATTTGGACTGGACTCACGCCCCTTTCGGATGGCATCGTTCCCAGAAGGATTGCTTCGGCGTCTGAGGTGACCTGGGGGTCTTCCTCAGATACTAGTAGTAGTTCCGATAAATCGGGAATGGATGCAGTTAAGCTGCTGGATAATTATGGACGTTCGGTATCGTCCAGAGAAGAGTTGATTTTTAGGTTTATAGGTTCCATGCAGGTCCCACGCAAAAGCTAGGGAACTAAAAAGTCCACCCCGGCAGAGCCCCGCTTGCCCGGGTAAGGCAAACTACTGCTCCAGGATTGCCATTTCACTGGAGAGCCACCGTTTAAGACCAAGCTTCCCCTTGGCCACGCATCCCTCGGCACGGTACGATTGACACCTTAGATTGGGGAGGTAGAAGAGGAAAGGAGTTTATAAGGAAAATAGGTTAGAGGAGTGGATATTGGAGATTTGGAGCAAAGGAGGTTGGGGTTGGGAGTCTCCCGCCGTGTTGGAGTTCACTGGCGAGATAGCGCCATTGAGTTTAGCTACCCGGATCACAGGGGCTAACTAGAAAAAAAAACTAGTCACAAAATAACTAAGATGGGAGACGAATTGAATGTTTCGCTACAGGGCTGTTGAGGAAATAAACATCAATACCAAAAAAGTCAATTTAGTGAGCAAATCTATCTGCAAATCATTTACCACCACCCTATCAATTACCATCACTCACAGACGCGTTTGCAATCCAACACAAATAAGCGATGGGGAACAGCCAGTGAAATCACTGTGGGCATTTACCCTGTTCCGATTCAATATTATTACATTCGACACAAATCGAGCTTGCCCTGTCAAAGGGGTATTTGCTATAGTTATTAGACACAACGGTTTTTTTATTTATTGGTGATTTTTTATTTGTTAAATTTACAATGCTATAAGTAAGTATTTTAAATTAGCGGCCGCCAACGGTTTCATCAGCGTAGTTTCTGTTCCCGTGGGAATATTACAAAACCCTTTCTTAATGCTCGCCTACATCGTCAGCCCGCCTGTGTAGTGTCGGCTAGCTGTGTAGTGTCGGCTTAGAATAGCACTACCCAATCTCATCCCGTGGGTATCGTAATCCCTAAGGGATTCAGCCTTCAGGAGACAGGCAGCAGCGTCTCCTACAAACTTGGCCATACTGCGATCGCCAACCCGCCTGCTAAGCGTGGCGATTATGGCAAATTGATGGCGATTTTGGGGGAGGCCTATACCCAGTAGTAGGTGTCATGTGGCTGGGACGACGACGACGACGACATCGTTAAAAGATCCTGTATGCAAAATTTCAGATGAATAGTTTCAGCCGTTTAGGCTGTGCGTAGTCTGTCAGTCAGTCACGGTATTATTTTATTAGTATAGATATAGTATAGATTTGATAGATGTTTTATTTTGGCTAAAAAGAAATACCCCATAGAATGAAATACCTCATTCATCGAGCCGGGCTGAGCTACTCCCCCTGGGCATGATCTACCTTGGGCAACTTGGAAGTCCTTAAATAGGCTGCTGATCCAAGTCAGCCGAAGTAAAGAGAACAGTGCAGGTAAGATTACAGCTCGGAGAGGCTGTGTGGTATTTCTCCCCAGACAATGGCACATCTCTTGTCCTGCCCTGTATATCCCTACACCTGAACTCGCGAGGATCTTCACAAAGCCACTGATAATGCGGCTGAGTTTTGATCCTCACACATATAAAAGCCTGAGTAGCTAAGAACGTTGCTAAAGCTAAGAAGTTCTTCTAAGACTAAAATTAAACTAGAAGACTACCTAACAACAATCTATCTATCTATATAATTTATTGTATTCGGTTTGGTTGGTGGTAGGACTTGTTGTAAGTCCGCCTGGCTAGCTACCACCATCTTATCTAAGTCTGACGCCATAACAACAATGCTTTTAGCATTGTTGTGTTCTGGCAGGTTGAGATAAGATAGCCAGTTCCTCAGTGGCTGAGGATTCCGGGAGAGGCTCGCGTCCATCTTCAGCCTTATCAATACTTAACATCAGGTATGATGAAGGCTAAGAGTCACCCCGTCGGTCATAAAAAAAAACTAACCTAGAAAAAAGCCTTTTTTTTAGATATTTTTATTTTTCAGTTTATCAGTTTTAAAGATGTAGGATGTATTAGACAAAGCGAGCTATTGAAGTCTTACCCCGTCCGCCAAAGCAAATGCTCTGAAAGACAAGTTGTTACGGTTTAGTAGAAAAAAGACAAATACAAATCTTACACCACAGTTTTTACAAGATGTTTTAAAAACTAGTACAGAACCTATTTCAAAATTTCTAAAAACGGGACCAACTTGGTAGGTACCAATCCTGGGGCCCAATTCTACTAATGCTTAGTCACAATCGTATTCCAATAGTGTTTCAATAGCAGGCCTGTTTTACACATTTCTTGTTACAACATATAAATAAAGCCTACTATTGAAACACCATTGAGAGACGATTTTGACAAAAAATTTGCAGAATTGGCCCCCTGATGTTTAGTATTATGTAACATTTAAATCATTGAAATTGGTTCCGCCTTCTTCGGGTAAAAGATGAACAAAAAATAATAGAGGTACGCCACGAATTGATAATCTCCTTTTTTGAAGTCGGTTAAAAATTGGAAAATTTTACTCAACTCACAAGTTGCAGGTTCAAGTCTCGCGAGACTTAAACCTGCAGCCTTTGGATGTCCAATCCACTGCTCTTCAAATTGAGCCACCGAGATTTGTAAGCACCCGCCGAAAGTTCGTAGTGTAGAAAAGTCAATAATACCTACTACATTTTGAAATTTAAACAACATAAAAAAGACAATATGTTATTTTTGCAATCAAAATAATAAAAATCACATTATTAGTAATTTTAAGTTAAATTTAGGTATAAATATCGTAGTTTATTAAAATAAATTGAAGTTACATAATTTTAACCAACCGAGCTTAAAATAAAAGCTTGTGTTGTTTGTCGCAGAAATCATTAATTCCGAAAGGCCCATCAGTTTTAATCAACCAATGACAGCTGTTAATTTAACTGCTGTCAGTTTAACAGCATTGCACTGTTTCCTTTTATTTTATTGTTTGTATTTATGTATTCAGCGATTTTGTATTTAAACATTCCATGTAGAAAAAAGTGTAGTGTGGAAAAATGAGTCTCGAACTTGTAGAAGGGGGTAGTTATAGCTAGTCTGACATTACATTTTTATTTAAACAACGTGGAAACGCCTAGCCTTCATCAAACCTGATGTTAAGTAGGTAATGAATGGAACTGGCTATCTTATCTCTAACTTCCGGACACATACAACATAGCTCCTGTTGTCTATGCTTCCGGAACACAACAATGCTGAAAACATTGTAGTTATGACTTCAGACTCCGTCGCTTTGTGAGACTTGGTGCGTCCGAATCCGTGAAAAAACGGATCCAGAAAACTCGGACTAAATTTCGCTTACGCACTGCGATCCGAACCGATACGTAACTTCCTATTTTAACACTATCAGTATAAGCATAAGTAAGGATCTATCTTGGCCTTCACTTACTTCCACTACGTAGAACAAAATGTTAAATTTTTATTGATTTCACAACACTCTCTTATAACCAAAAACAAACTCGCGAGTCGAGTCACTGAGTTAATGTCAGCCATGTTTTTTTTTTTAAGCGATGATGCGATCTAGGATGAAACGCGCTATAGAAGATACCTATTCACACGCGACTTGAAGACCCCCAAATTGTAAGTATTAGGAACACAGACTCAGGCAAAGCATTCCACTCTCTGGCAGTACGGATGATACAATTTGACGCAAAACGTTTAGTGCAATCTTTGGGATCTCAATCATAAAGCGGTGGCGCATATTTGTATGTCTGGTTGGCCGATGGAAGAATGGTTTACTCGATTCGCGATTTTGATTCTGTTTTTATTTTAACTTTTCCTTAAGTGTGTGCAATAAAAATGATGCCCTAAATAAGTTCTCCGTGGTGGTGGAAGTAAGTGGAATCCAGGATGCTAACTTATCCTCACACGTACCTATACTGTTAAAATAGGGAAACAGTTTGTTCATACGCCCCGTCATGGAGATTCACGGATGACGGAGAGAAGTAAGCGGATGTAGTGCGTAAGCTACCATACAAATAGTTCTATGGCTATGACGGATTTTCACGAATTTGGATACAGTGCGTAAGCGCTCTGAAATCGTCGAGTCCCTTGGGTCAGGGACTCGACGATTATCGTAGCGAACGTGGTGTTAAAATCCACCAACCCGCATTGGCAGGCCCAATGCGGGTTGGTGGATCATACCCCATCTATAAGAAACAGTGAGCCAGTGCCAAAGCCCATAAAATAGCTGATGATGAAAATGACGATTAAAAAAGTACAAATTCTAACCCAAATACAACCTCTTTTGAAAAAGGATTTCTTTTACATAAAAAGGGTAAAAGTAATAATTCTTGCCAATAAAGAGAGTGCAAAATCCATGTTCAATTTGTCAGCATCAATGTGCGATGTGTCAGGCCCCTATCTGTCCCACCAATCAGAACAGACATGGGAAATCGTTATCAGCCTCGTATAAAACGAAAGATTGCTGCGGGTGTTACTTGACTAATAAAATCGAGAGTGCTTTACAGTACACACAGAAGTCAGTAATATAAAGTTGACTGTTTACAAAAATGTGGAAAACAAAATATGTTGTGCTGCCATCGGACGTTGAGCCACCATGGTACAATCGGGGAACTTCCCGGTTGAACAGTAGAGTTTTTTTTGAAACTTTTTCTCGAAAAGTACAGAAACAGTTTATTATTAAAATGAAATACTCGAAAAAAATATGCTGAAGCGAGATAGTAATGAGAAAACGACGCGCACGGGAGCGAGACCGATTTTGCAGAATAGACAAAAAAAACACAAAATACTTCGTATTAAAAAACTACAGCGATTTTAAAAAAATGCTTCTATACGATCCTAAATATTATTGGTGTCCACTTATTAAACCAATTTCCAATAGTGTAAGTAGCCCCATTTAAGAATAATCTTGAATTTTCGTATTTTTAGAGGTCTTTTATAAAAGAAGAAGTGTCGAGGCAAAATCATGAAATCGTGTTTTTGAAACTATACGAATCTAGATAAAGGTATGAAGAAATATATATGTTAGTACCAGATTTGTAACAACTGTAACCGTGCTATAGTTTTATATCAAAAAGTCCATACTTTTCCGAGTAGCGCCTTAACGTTCTATTGTTTGTGATATAAACGTTTTCTATATATATATATATTACTTTTTTAAATATAGCTGCCTAAAAAAAACTCTACTGGTCAACCGGGAAGTTATCCGACTGTACGTTACTGCAGCGGCCAGCAAAAGAAGCATTGATGGACAAACGTGTTAATGTGGGCCGAGGCGAAGCCGAGGCACACGTACGCAAGTCCATCAATGCCTAGTTGTGGCCAAGGCTTGTATAGTACTTTTCTCAAATAATCTGCGGAAATTAAAACTAAGTAGTACCTACGCAGAGCTTCACAAAATCAACAACAATCATTTATTCACCTCACCCGCTCGTTAAAGGAGGTTTTGTCATTCAATTTCTATACGTTACGTACGTGGAAAAACGAATTTTGCGGCCTAGTTTTGTTAGTTAAATTCAAAACCTAAAAATATATCCTGATTAAAGATCAGGACATATTTTAAGGGTTTAAATTTAACTGTTTTTTGTGTACTTAGGTTGATGATTATATGTAAACATTCACCTGTCTCGGCGTTTTTGAAAATTCCAATCCCAAAGAGGATGAAGTTCAGTAAGAAAAGTCCTTTATTTTCAAAGTAAATTTCACTTAATTTTATAAGGCTTAGGTATGGTTGGAAATTAAATACAAATAAACAAATCAAAATTTTATGATTTATTGAAATCAACCCGTAAGGAGGTAAAAAGGAAAAGTAAAGTTAAAATCGATATGGGTGTAGTTATTGAGGTTTCATGGGATGTATTACGAAAATGGCATCGATTTTCAAGTTCGACGAACAAGGACGATAAGCCTTGAGAGGAACATAGGCTATACTCATGTGGTGCGAGCGAGATGGCTTTGTTCGGTGTGGTCTCTTTTCTCTAGCGCCTGTAACGAGTATGTTATTGCCTGTGCTAGTAGCAAAATGATTCAGGCTCATGATGATGATAACAATTATGATCCTAACCGATTGAAAGAGAACTTAACCTAGTGTAAATTAAAACAACGGGACATTTGTCATGTTGTACAACTATATATATTTACAGTTTGACGTTTCGACTATGTTGCTACATATTTGTACTGCATAACAAATGTCGCGATTTAGTCTCATTGTTTTGGTTTATAATTATAATGGAACGCGAAAGTTTCAAATCTTATACTTAACCTACTGACCTTTCTGCTACTGTGGCGGCTAAGGTGCTCAAAGCCCAAGTGTGGGAACCGCACCTGTTTCCCGTTGGTAATGGATTGCCTGATGCCGCTGGATGACCTATATTGTATACCTACGCAGATTGCAGCGAAATTCATGTTTCTTTATAATAATATTATTACTCTATAATTATTAAGACATTAATTTTGAATGTGACAGTGCAAGGTGTTAAAGACTTTATTTATTTGTTTTAAAGTACGAAGATGCATGAGATGAGAAATCAGAGGTTACGCTTGGCTAGTATTTACTGGGCAATAGGGTGCATATTAGCCTGCGGACCTACCGCCATCTCATAACGCAGTATTGTTTCAATCTTACCATGCTATTTCGAACTAAGAATCTCTTGAAATAAGCTTGTTTTTTTCAATTACCAAATGTAATCCAAATCGTTTAGTATTTTTTGCGTGAAAGAGGAACAAACAAACAAACAAACTTGCATACTTCCGCATTTATAATATTAGTAGGATCTATCAATCTACTGTCATATAAAATCTCATAAATATCAAAACTAGATGAGTGATATCATCTAACTAAACCCCTTTACGCATCTTGAAACGGTTGACGGGTCATATTGAGCATCACGCTCCGGCAATCGCGTACAAATTCCGGGATCCGGGATTGTTTCGCGATCTCGAAGGGGAATAAGGGAATAGGGGGTGAACGTCGATTATAGGATAAGTGGCTTAAATATTTGTGAGGCAATATGGAGAAAATTGTTTGTGTTTTGTCGACTTAGTAGCGTCGAGCACGAATATGTAATGCCTATTGTTATAATTTGTTTTTCATTCCCTTTTTATTTTGTAGATAAGAGAGTATGTGCCCGTATTGTTAATTCACGTTAATCCTATCTACTTTTGTTTTTGTAGCTTTTTAAAGGATATTTTCTTTGTTTTGGCACAAACAATCACTACACAGATATTGAATAATAAAAGGTTGTTGCGAGTGCCCAAAATTAAACATAAAATTAGTTGGAGTTACAGCTATTTAGGGTTAGTTTAAAGTAATATGCTTGCTGCACATAACAAAGATATAACTAATAATAGGTTAATGTTTAAGTAACTTGGATAAAACAAAACAAAATGATTAAGCTTAAAACACAGATAATGAGTAAGAGGACGTCAACCACCACACTAGAGTTCTGAGGCGTCAACATACACAACGCACCCGTCGGTTCGTGGGTTGGATCTTGACTCAAGACAAAAAAAATATGTGCTTATGAATTTTGTTATTGGTTCCATGTCTGGATGTATTATATATTTTTACATAAACTTTTATGGTCCTGATACCTTCAGTGCATTAGAATTCTGTGTCTGCATGTAAATGATTTAAGTAAGTAACTTGGTGAAAATGGGAACAAAAAGAAATAAATTTGTATTTTTTTTTAACATCAAGAAACCTGATACTAATTTTTCAACGTTGCGCAAATGAAACTTGCTAACGAAGTATTCGTTATCTTGAAATTTATCGCGAAGGCAAAATGCAAACCTAACTAAAACCCTGACAAAATATTGCCAGCAATAACTCTCAATCTTAGAATTGCTCGCAGCTAGTCTGAAGGAAAAAAATCGCGATGAACAGAATTATTTATCTTAGTTATTCTGGGATTTAAGGAATGAGGGAATATAAAGTAAGAATTATAAGGAAATTTTGAATGTAAGCCTTTAACACTTTTTAGGGTTATAAATTGAAATAAAAAGATGAGTAGGTAGGTACTATTTTCTGTGTGTATATTCCGATTTTTGGTAACATTGTGTATTATTAAACCGCAAAATTTCAAAGGGCGTGGATTCTACATTTATTGGTTAACTTAAGAAATTGAGTCAGTAAGCACAAATTCAAAGTCATGTTTTTATTTACTTAGCTGCATTACAAATTCAAGAGACAAGCAAATTGTGCAAAACAACAGCTGATTTCATAGAATCACAAACGCCCCAAGTCGTTTTCTTTACAAAGTTAACACTTAACTGAATAAAAACCGCGACAAATTGTGAAACTTTGTTCCATAACAGCTTCCTACAAATCCGTATTTATAGCGTCTAAAGTTGAAATTGCTCAGATAGTACCTTCAGGCGTTACTTTTAATTTTAGATGGATTGTCGAGGCGTCACCATTGACTTCCAAAAAGGAAAAGCTTTTAAATCGAGCTCCAATGTTAATCTTGAGGGGATAGGTCGGTTTTAGACGAGATTATTTCCTTGGTTATTTTTAAGACCGTGAAAATAAACGCATAAGCGGTTAAAAAAGGTTGAATGTATCAATTTTCCTCGTGCTTATGAAGTGACTAATTTTTAAAACCTACTAGCTTTTTTACTATTTAAGTACGAAGTCATAATTTGAGACATAGGATGACGTCTACAAAACGGCGGTGAAACTAACTCAATTAAACTGGAAACAAGCATTTTGAGTCGTCGATTTTTTCAACCTCAAAACTCCACCTATTCAAAACTCTTAAGCTAACAAGAAGAATAGGTGAACAATAAATAAATAAATAAAAAGGTTTATTTCTGAAATCAGTACATTACAACAATTACGCCGAGACTTAGTTAGACAGTAGTTAAGTAATCGAGGATACTTCTGTTGGGAATGACTCGCAACTTGCCAAATGTTATCGAAAGTTACAACAAATTATTATCTAAAGTTACAACATGCTCACAATGTATGTTTAAGGTAGGAAACAAAAAAATAACGAAATAAGAAAACAATAATAATAAAAAGGGTTCAAAGGCTCATGTTTTTGATTAGAGACAAAAGTAAGCTGTTGTACTTATTTACAAATGTTTATTACATTATTACTTAAATACTTACATTATACACTAATAAATTAGCGAGAACTCCAAATAGACTTAAGTGCGCCCATATTGTGTTATTTAATATCAAATATAATTTTATTTCGGCATCCATTTCCCCAAAATCCTTAAAAGCAAGCAGGGCATCAAAATTGAAGGCATTGACGTGTCATTTAAAAAGCCATTTACATACAGTAAGTCTCCCCATCCACTGTGAGCCTGCAGGATCACCGAATCTGGATTAAAAATTAATTAGGCCGCGCAAAATGGAGGCAACGGAAAACTTTAGTCAAGGTAGCAGAATCATCAAGTAAGTGGTCTTTGTTTCTTGATAAAAGTTAATGATTATTATCACAGCCGCACGGTAGGGGATTATTAGATGGAGGTCATGTTCGGCTTCAGTCATGTTAAATAATTAGTTTCAAAGTCAAATATTGAAAGCGCTGTGAGTGCCGCAGCTCTCCAAGCTTCTCAGTACCTTCCTAAACTTGGCTGGTGAGCATGCTGTAAGACAGCCGACTTTCGCTTTTGTGGCCCCGTGGACCCACGACTATAGATACGTATTGTTTTTTTTTATTATTTCAGAATATGACCTAAGCACAATATGATAAATGCAGAATGTGAAGAAAGCAGACAACGAGACAACAAGAGAACGTCACTGATTCGTGACTAAATCAGAACATGACGAAAGCGGAATATGGCTAGAGCCGAATATGACTAAAGCCGAACATATGACCTCCATCTAATAACCCTTCAACACAATAAGGCGCATGACAGGAATGCGGTTTCGTATTTTCAAAGCCCGCACCCTGCCTTTTTCACTACGTTTACCCTATTTACTAATTCGAAAGAAAGAAAATATGATTGAATAGTGCTTCTTGAAGTTTTCGTTATCAGCAAGTTATTTTATGTTTTTCATAGCTGTCATGCGCCTATTATGTGGGACGTGTTAAAAGTTTCACAGCGTGCGTTCGTCATCGCGACGCATTCGAGACTGAGAGTCTTGCCGAGGTCTTGCCGAACCGACGCGCGTCGTTGGGTATGTATGGTATTGAATACTGAGTATCTTTATACTGTGCTTCTGGCTTCATTTAATCATGAAGGCTATCCAGGAAAATGGTATCCTTTATTTTGTGGGTTTGAATTATTGGAGTCAATTATCCAATCTTATCTATTTTCTTTTAAAATAGATAAGCGTAAGGTTTATATGCTGTTTATTGGTTTCCCAACGTCCAAATAAATCGCACTAAATACACCACAAAAGTTGTTTTATTTAAACGGTAAGAATGTATTCGAGAGCTTCTATGTTTGAATTTGATAGAATTTAATGGTAAAAAAGTCAGACATTTGGGAACCGTTAGTTTTATATGTATAAGTAGACAATCAAAATAGGTAGCACTACCTACAACTTATAGATTTATTTACTAATTATAATTTATGGATTTGGTACTACTTACTATGCAAGACCACTTTTACGTTTCTTAGCCTAGGCAAAAAAAATATTAATTTTCATGTATTTTCAGCAGAAACTTTGTTTTCTTGGTCGTTGGTCACGAACGGCACGGTACATGTGGAATGTCACATTTGTTCATTCATTAAAATCACCTTTAGCTTGAAAACTGTGGACAATGCACAAAAGCCTAAAGGTCCTCTGTCATAAGCCTAAAGGCGTTAATACACGGTGGACTCATTTATCTTCAGCTCAGTAACGGAACGGATAAGTGAATAAACCTTTTTTATCAGGTCCGTTTCTTTCTTGCCCTGCTTTAATCTATGGTTGTACTTTTTGCTATATATAATGATTGATTGAAGGATGTAAACAAAAGAGGGGACATTAGGCTGGTACACACAAGTTCTAGTTAACTTAGGGCTATTGAAGCACTGATGATTAAAGCCATCAGTTAGTTCAATTTATAACCAAATAAAATAAATGACTATCACAAGTTAATGAATGACAATTAATTTTCAATTGTTCGTAATACTATATCAGTGGAAAATCAGAGGATTGAAAAGTCAAGTCGAGAGAGATAATTTGCGATTATAAAGAGCTCGTATACGCAAAAGAATCCCGAAGCTTGGAACTATTAAAAACCAAATTGCAAGAAGCAGAAACAACTATAAAAAGCAATAGGAGTGCATTCAATCGCCTACAAGAGAACTTTTTTCGTCGTTGTCGTTTATGTATTGAAAATGAAGGTCAGAACTTTGAGGATTGGTCGTAGTTATTAAAAAATAAACGATTTTTTTTACAATTTGAGTAGGTTTTATTTATGACTAAAAAGTTATAATTTCGGACTTTCTTCACATTTCTGTAAAATTTGCCATGATACCATAAAGATATAAGATACCATATGGCTATCGTATGGTTTGTGAACTCAGTCGTTTTTGTATTGAACAGCACCAACTATTAGCTGAATAACAAAAAAAATATCAAGGATTTATATCAATTATTCACTTCAATAGGATCAAAATTGTCTTGCCACTCTTAAATAAATGAAATATCACAAAAAAAAACATAACTTCTAAAGTATCAATAATCGCGGAACATACATGGGGGTGATTCGGGTAGCCCAAGGGATGCTCCACCTCTGGGCCACCGCTTGACAGTGTTTCCAGGGACACCCTGTATATTTTGTAAATACATACATAATATACATATTAAACACCCAGACCAAGACAAATAGATACATGTTCATGCACACAAATATTTGTCTTGTCCGGGGATCGAACCCGGGACCTCTGATTACGCTAGATGGCGCTGATAAGTAAACAAGTGGTGTACGAGCTTAAATAAAAGAAAATAGTAAAACCTTATAAAAGTGAATTATTTAGTTCGGAAATTATGGCATATCACCTAATTCGCCACATCAAATGTTATTCTTGATTTTGAACAAGTATAAAAGAAGAAAAGTGAATTTTAAAGTTACTTCAGTGAAAGTGTTAATAAAACAGTGAACACGAACACAATCTTAAATTTAAAATAATATAAATATTGTAAAGAGTGACTAATTGGATTTTTGATAATTGGTTTTAAAGTAGAAGTTATAAAGTGTCTTTAATTTTAAATAATCTCCCAAAAAATTCGGTTAGTGAACAGTGAATGTGCACGGACACATGTGATTGGTTGATTGATTTCATCTACTACGAACTGTCATTCTTATAGTGAATTTGTCGATCTGTAGTCTTAAGATTACAAAATTAGTCGCTTGTTTACTGACACACCTATCCGATCGGAGTATACTTGATACTCTCGCACTACAACCATTGGAGGTTCAAGTTCTATCCTACTCCACTTGGTTTTCTTTTTTGTTTTTTGACGAAATAAAATCTCTTTGGACTTATTTAATTTGGTATAAAATGGATAACGATAATAATATCACATACAGAAAAAAATATAAAATAAATGTTGCTATTGAAAATTCATTCGAAGCATTGTCTGATGAGGATTACGACAATTCATTTATGACCTCTTCTCCCACAACTCAACTAAACAGAAGCTGTCCTGAAAAAAACATGAACGTTAGCGACAGAATAAATGATTTGGAAAGGAAAATCCTTATTCTCGAAGAAAAGCTGCAAATAGCAGATAATGAGATAAGCAATTTACTGACAGAAAATAAATCACTTAGCAACAAAATTCAAAACTATGAAATTAAAATACAAAAATTAACAAGTGTATGTAAATCAACACCCCAGAAGAAGAATAATAAAAAGAAAATAACAAACTGTAACAAAACTAAACTAGATTTCTCATGCTTAGATGATAAAAATAAAAAATCATGCAAAGACTGTAACTCGGATGCAGCGCCATCTACAAGCCACAGCGGCACTACTACGATGGATTTGGTTATGGATCAAAGAGATTGTGGTTCTGCAATAATATCAGCAGATGTCGCTGAGACCAAACCGATCAAGAATCGACTTTGTATTTTAAGTACGAATAAAAGACATGATATAATAAAAATAATTGAACGATTTGACATTGATAAAAAATATAATTATTATCACCATCGTATAACTAATGGTGGAATAATGGAACTATTTGACTACAATAATAGGGGATTAAATCACTATACTAAAAATGACTACTGTATAGTTTTGATTGGCGAAAATGACTTCAATATGACTAAGGATTATATAGAACTAATTTACAAAATAAGGGAATTTGCTGAGCGAATGCGACACACAAACCTTATTATAGCTGTACCGACATACATATGTGGTGCTATAATCTTCAACTGCAGAGTGGAAATTTTCAACAATCTACTAAACCTCGATGTGCAGACTCATAACTATGCTTATTTAATGGACTCTAATCGACAGCTATCCTTCGATATGTTCTCTACATATACCGGGAAGCTAAAAGAAACCGGTATGAAACACATTTTTAGCGAAATTATTAACATTGTTCAATCGAAAGACAACATATCCATGACAAATAGTTCGAATGAATTATTAATAAAAAACAATGAAAAAATAAAGTCAAAATTTTTTCGTTCATAATAATTTTAGTGTTTTTCACCAGAACATATGTAGTTTTCAAAGTAAGTTTAATATGTTAACTTTACATTTGGAAGAAATTCATTTGAATGGATGTGAGGTCGACGTAGTTTGTTTGACGGAACATTTTATGGTCGACGAAGATCAAAGTAATTTATCACTATGTAACTATAAACTTGCCGCTTTTTACTCTCGAGACAGACGAAGAGGTGGTTCTTGTATTCTTGTACTTCAGGGTCATGAATTCAAAATTATTGATATATCAAAATATTGTGTAAAATGTGTGTTTGAGGCATGTGCAGTAGAAATTTCACTTCTTAACATAATTGTCATATGTATATATAGGCCGCCTAAATCCGACTGTGATTTGTTTTTAGAAAAATTGACACAAATGTTGGATTATTACTTTAGTAAATGGAAAAATAAAAAAATTATTTTGTGTGGCGATTTTAATATAGACGGACTTAAAAAGAGCAGAATATCTATGGACTTTGAAAATTTACTTCACAACTTTAACCTTAAACTGCAAATTAATAAACCTACAAGACTAGCTAGTAAAACATGTTTAGATAATTTCGCCACAAACATCAGGAGCTGCACGTCTGATGTACTAGATCTTAACCTATCAGATCACACGGCGCAGTTACTTAAATTACCAGTTAAAAATAAATACAGATTAAGCTCTTGGCGCATTAAGAAACGAGACATGAAAAAAACTAATGTAAAAAAGTTTTGCGATGCCATAGGAAGTTTAAGCTTTTCCGAAGTGTATAATCAAACTGATGTAAATGAAGCCTATAACTCATTATATAACACAATACGCTTGTTTTATGATCTATGCTTTCCTTATATAATTATTAATGTAAGAGCTAGAAAGAAACAGAAGTGGATTTCTCGTGGGATAAAACTTTGCAGTAGAAAGAAACGAAATTTACTATGGAAATGTAGGAAATCTCCTACAACGACTAATAAAATATCACTTCAGAATTATACTAAACGTCTTAAAAAAATTATATTATTAACACAAAAAATTCAAAATGACTTTACAATAAAAAAAATCTAATAATAAGTCTAAAGCTACCTGGTCAGTTATTAATCAAAATAAAAATAATATTCCCCCGGAAACGATCAAGGCAATTTCCTCAAATGGCACAATTATAAATAATCCCCATGACATAGCAAATGCGCTTAATAATTACTTTATAGATCAAATTGAATCAACCTCAAAAGTGACATTGAAAAATAGCAAAATTGACATTAAATCACAATCTAATTTGAACTCTATATTTTTGACACCGACTAATCCACCTGAAGTACTTAAAACTATTTTGTCTTTAAAAAATACAAAAAGTGTAGGCTTCGATGATATATCCACCTTAGCAATAAAAAGTTGCGCCATACATCTTGCCGGCCCTTTAGCTCATATTATAAACCTGTCATTGAGTCAGGGCATATTTCCAGATGCTTTTAAAACAACTAAAATAATACCGATACATAAGAAAGGTAATACTACTGTCATGAAAAACTATAGACCTGTAGCTCTTGCGCCAGTTATGTCCAAAATATTCGAAAAAATTATATACACGTTGGTTTATTCATTTTTTGAGAAATTTAATTTATTTACACCACATCAATACGGTTTTCGTCGTAATAAAAACACTAATTTAGCAATTTTTGACTTGCTTAAATTGGTAACAGACTCAATGGATAAAAGAAAGAGCATCTGCGCCATATTCATGGACATGTCGAAAGCTTTTGACTACGTTGATCATAGCATACTCTTGCAAAAGCTCTACCATTACGGAATACGCGGCGTGGCACTAACGCTATTTAAATCGTACCTCAGTAACAGAAAGCAAAAAACCGCTACTAAAAGTATTTCTAAGGACAAAAATATTGAAATAGAGCATCTATCAAAATGTAGAGACGTCAAGTATGGGGTTCCTCAAGGAACAATATTAGGACCTCTTTTATTTTTAATTTACATTAATGACATGCCTACAACCATTCAATATCCCATGACTTTATTTGCTGATGACTGTACTATATTAATTAATTGTAAAGATAATTTGACATATGAAAATGAAATTACTTTCACATTAAACCGCATAATTGAATGGCTCGAAATGAATAATTTGAATATAAATATTGACAAAACCAAAATAATGCATTTCCGTCAATATACAAAAGCACCAAATCTGACCATACGTCAAGGCAATGATACCATAGAACCAGTGACTACAACAAAGTTTTTAGGATTACATATTGACTATCAAACCAACTGGCAAACTCATTCAAATGATTTGTGTACACGCTTGAGTAAATTTGTCTATGCACTTCGAACACTATCCAAAGTTGCTAATCAAGAAACAGTATTAACTGCTTATAACGGATATGTCGCCTCTATTTTACGCTATGGAATTATATTTTGGGGCAATTCTGCATGTAAAGAGTTAGTTTTTAAAACACAAAAAAAGTGCATTAGGGCTATTAAATCTTTAAAACGTAGGGATAGCTGTAAAGAACATTTTATTGAGCTAAATATTCTAACAATGCCATCACTGTACATATACGAAACTGCAATGTTCGTCAAGAGGAATCCACATCTATTTCCCACAATATCAACTGGCCAGTCAAAAATAAGCAAACGCCATGGAAATAAGTTAAGTGCACCTATGACTAAAACAGCGTTAAAAGGAAATAGCTTTTACTGTATGGCACCTAAAATTTTTAATAAACTGCCAAATGGGTTGAAGGACTCGAGTTTGACTGGGTTTCGTAGGGACTTATTAGCATTATTAACTAGTAAAGCCTATTATACCATAACTGAATTTTTAAATGACAAATTTTAAATTGTTATCCGTTATTATGAATTGATTTACTGTATCTGTGACATAATGAAATACTTTTAACTTTACTTTTATTGACATCTTATTTAAATAATTTAATGGATTGACATTTGATACGCCTGACTTGATTTATATGTATTAATATGTAACTTCTTCAATCTAATTTAATACTTGTTGTTACTAAGCATATGTAATCAACAATCCAAATTTGTACGCCTAATAATGGCCAAGCATAGTGATACTTTTTTTTTTATAACACCATCTGTATGTAATTTACTACCTGTGTTTACAAATAAATGAATTTCTATTTCTGGCGTAGAAGGCGGGTTTAATACCCCTGCGCCAAACAGGTCGTCATATCTACAGATAGGTTATTAATATCGGCCGTTAGCCTGTTTACCCGTTTAAAGAATAAAGTATAAAATTTGAAATAACGAGCAAATATTTCATTAGAATAATTACAAAAAGCTTGAATTTTGAGATTCTATTTCGTATTCGGTAATTTTAATGGCAAATAACACGTGTTTTATTGACAGTTTGTAACCTCAGGCCTGTTCCTGAACGCTGTGTTATTAATTTTATATTAGCTTAGTAATATGGACGGTCAAATATATTTACGATAACAATTTTTTTTTAATGAATTACAGGAGACTCTTAGCCTTTATCATACCTGATGTTAAGTATTGATAAGGCTGAAGATGGAAGCGAGCCTCTCCCGTAATCCCCAATCACTGAGGAACTAACTATCTTATCTTTAACTGCCGGAATACAACAATGCTGAAAACATTGTTGTTATGGCATCAGACTTAGATAAGATGGTGGTAGCTAGCCAGGCGGACTTACAACAAGTCCTACCACCAACCAAACCGAATATAATATGTACCCCCGCTGGGAATCGAACCCGGGACCCCTGCGTCTGATACCGGGGGTTGTACCACTAGACCACAGAGACGGTTTAGTGTTATTAAAAAAGGTGTCTTTTTGGTACCCGGGACCGGGAGCGATTTTTTATAAGTATGTATTATATTGCTTAGCTGGATGGTCCACCTATTACATTTTGGCTCGCTTTTTTTACTTTTTGTTTTCGCTGAACCATTTCTTTAAAGGTAATTCATGACGTGTGTAACGTTGTTCTTTTACTATTATTATTGCCAGAAACTCTGGTTTTCTAGGTTTACGGCACCCTCATACATAAATCTAGCAGCTGTATATTAAATCTCTAGTGATATTGACGAGATTTTCTTATACCTACTGACTACCCGATTTCAAATAGTTGTTTTACTATGTTAATGGTCGACAAACAGTCAGATTTATTATTTTTAAAAGCGAAGACAAGATCTATTATAATACTGAATGATTTTACTGGTATCTAACAATATTAAGAAAAACGGGATTTGTACCATGTTTGTACTCTGTTTCCGAGTCCCGGATATTACGGCGCAGTTGCATGCGCCATGATTACGGAGTAACTCCGTCAAAGTCCCGTTGTGGACGTCAGTTTTAAAATTTTGGGATGGGTAAAAAATGTAAAAGTCGCATCAGGACATGTGACCTGATCGAAAATTCGTAAGACGAAGGGAGAGTTGACCGCCGGCGCGGCGTAGGAGAGGAAGTAATATCCCCCTCTATTTCTAACGCGCGGCGAAAATGTATGCCTGCTCCTGTTGTTTCGTTTAAGCGGTTTTCACTGCTGCCGACACTCCCGGAGGGCAACCCATTTTTTTTTTTAATAATGGTATTGATAGTGACCGTGGAAGTTTAAAATGTTATTTTACTGGTATTTTACTTTGTATGGGTGTATAATGGAATAAATACACTCTCAGACATTATGTGAATATATTTGTTACGATTTATCAGATTTCATAAGCGTTATAAGATCATAAGGTAATATAGCATCGTTTGGCTAGCAGCGCCATAAAGCCATTTTATTTAATTTCTTTATGTTAATTAGTTTTATTTGGTTTTACTATAAGAGATGGCATCCGCGGAAGACCAGCGTCTTGGTTAGTGCCCAGACATATGCTGAGCGGAGACCATGCAAATTATGGTCCTATGAGAATAAGATAATGCGAATAAAAATAGTTCCTGTAATTACGCTGACGTTACTATGATCAAATTAATTATATAATTCATGACTGTTAAATAAAAGAAATCGATATATGCCGGGGTTTATTTCTATTTGAATATAACTAAGATAATTAATTCAGGCTTAAATAATGAAGTTTGTACAAGAAACACCTAATACTTAAATTAAAAATCTATATCGTAATTTCGGTGCTAGTAAAGTAATTTCGGTGTCGAGTTATTTAGAAAAATATGTTTAATTCTTAAACTATTCATTTGTAAGATGGGCCTCCAAAAGCATTCAACTTATGAAATCTAAGCCTTTTATTTTATGAGCTAAGATTAAACCAAACACCGAAAATAAAAAATGACACCGAAATTACGAAAATTGTCCAACTTCAAAAATACAGCCTTTATTCAAAACTATTGTAGAACTCATAAATTGGATTAACTTTTTGTATAAAAACTGAAATACTTGGTGAATTTTATTTTATTTATATTTAATTTTGTCGCCACTAGTCCAAGCTCTGCCAAGAGGAAAGTCAGGTAAAAGTTCTCAAAAAAATAGGTTTTAAATCACGCAAATAATGTTTTATTGCTTTCGCTTTGTTGATAATGCAAATCTGATCTCCCACAAAACTTCCAACAAGTCATACCCTAAAGTTGGCGAAAATCCGAACCCAAATCCTTTCGCAGACAACTCTTTAAATCCAAGATGGACGCTATTGCGTGCCGATCTTCTTTTCAAATATTTCAATGTCCCAAGAGAAATTATGTGCGCTGGATCAGAATTTAAATGTGGTCTGTTGTTGATATTTTGCGTTCGTATACGTAATGTATAATTTTTATGAAGCATGTTATTTTATGATGTTGTAATTTTATATAACTAACTTAATTGATTTTTTTTCTCAGCAAACTATTTAATCCTTTTTCATAAAATAAAAACAAATCTTTTTGGAGTCGGTTCTAGAAAAAGGACTTGTATAGTTAAAAAAAAATAGAGAAATATTGGAAAAAATCAACTCAGCAGAAGTGATGAGTGACAAGTGATTTCTAAGATGGGACTCGAACCCACGACCTTTGGAAATCCGGTCCAATGCACTAACCACTGAGGTACCGAGACTAGCGAACCACCTCGGCGAAATTCTCCAATACTTGTATATTTTTAATACGGTGTAGGCCAGCGTTGTCACATCAATGCTAGGAATATCCTTGCATTCGAAAGAAACATCTTTTCAGATGTTTAACGATCGACCAAGTAAGATGCAA
Source organism: Chrysoteuchia culmella (assembly GCA_910589605.1). Taxonomy (NCBI): domain Eukaryota; kingdom Metazoa; phylum Arthropoda; class Insecta; order Lepidoptera; family Crambidae; genus Chrysoteuchia; species Chrysoteuchia culmella. The sequence goes on from OU342657.1 coordinate 1,452,501, forward strand.
CAGCCAATAATTTATGATTTTTTGATTTAAGCATTTTACTTTCATACTTATGATAAATTTTAAATAGAAAAATATTGGAAAAAAAAACTCGGCCCCAAGTAAATTCTAAGATGGGACTCGACTCGTGGGTTCGAATTCACTTGTGACTTAATTGATTTTTCTAATACTTTTATATTGAAAATTTATCATATGTATAAAAATAGCATTTAAAAATGCAAAATATATATAAATGCAAAAAAATAACCTTGTATAGAAGCTCGTTGGAACCGACTCCAAAAGGATAAGTATATTTTTTTAAGATGGCTTCATATTTTTTATTATTATTTCGCTAAAAACGCTTGAAAACCTCCAAAATTTTTAGGTGAACAATTTTCTTAGGAATATTTTTGATAAACTAGCGAAGCCAAATCCAACTATCAGTGCGTAGCAGTGGGACGGCGCCATAAATCGGGCCATGGGGTATTTCCGGTGACCTACATTAATGAAAATGCTATCGGCCGCCCGCGGTTTCACTCTCGTGGTAACCGTTTCTGTGGAAGCATCGGGATAAAAAGAATCCAGGCTTTCTTATATCTGTGTGACAATTTTCTTCCAAATCCATTTTTGCGAGAAACAGTAACAAAGAAACTGACATACTTTATTATGATATTGTTGGTTATCAGTATTTATGATATTCTTGGTTGGGATAGGTTAGTAGTTGTCCTGACGTAGGGCAAGCACGAAAAGCTATGGAAATAGTATCGAGTAAGTATCGAGCACGTAATGTCAAAAAAAGTTTAGGTGGTTAAATGTGGTTCCGTTTACGTCCGGTAGGAGCTCTGCCTGCTTAATATGTCATATTTTTTTTTACTTTACTTCCTCGATACTTGCTCGAATGTTATTCGTGCTAGGCCTACTGGATAACACGGACCGAATTATCTGAAATGGGCTGATTATTGTATTTTAATTAGACTAATAATAATATAAATGTAAAGTTTGTTATTTGTTCGTTTGTCACTCTTTCACGCAAAAACTACTGAACGGATTTTCATGAAATTTGGTATGTAGGGACTTCAAGTAGTGGTCTAATTAATTAATTGTAGGATATAGGGGCTATGCAGCTCCAGTTGGAACTGTAGTCTATAAGATCTATTGTAACGCGCCACCTTGTTATAGTATCTCTTTTAGCCTGGCGACCTCCAGGAAGTCTAAAATTGTCCTAGCTCTGAGAGATTTTAGTTCCTCTGGCCGAATTATATGCCGGCCCAGGTGGATACTGCGTTTGTGAATTAGGGGTCCGCAGTCACAAAGAAGATGTTTGGGTGTTTCTCTCTCTAATCCGCAGTAACGGCAAACGTCAGTGTCACTTAATTCATGTGAAATTGGTGCCTTTTTAGTTTGCAGTGTCCAGTTAAGGCTCTTGCTATCGCACTTATGTTTGCTCTGCTGAGTTCTAGGAGTTCAGCAGTTTGCTTTTGCGAATAGCCTTCGATAAGGGATTTGGCGTGTACTAATTCTGGTTGATTTAACCAGTATTTTTTGACTCGCCAAGTAGGTTGCCCTTGAGAAGTTGCATGGCCTGTTCCTTTGAGATACCACAGAAAGGCTCTGGACCTAGCTGTTGGCCCTGAGCTCCAGACCTTACAAGTTCATCAGCTTTTTCATTGCCAATGATTCCTGAGTGACCTGGTACCCATTTGAGAATATTTTAATCCGTTGTCACAGCTTATTCAGCTTATCGACGCAGTCCTTCACCAATTTCGAATGTATGACATTCGAATTGATAGCGTTGAGGGCTGCCTGACTATCTGAGAAGATAAGAATAGTTTGATTTATGAAGTAGTGGTCTAATACAGAGGTTACCTATTATCCCGATATTCCCACGGCCGCTAGTTACCTATATTAGTTACTTGCCACTTTATATTTGTGTGTTCCAAATAACTACGTAGGTAGACGTCGAAAGCCAAGGTTGTTGGTGGTGCCGTCTGGCAGAACTCACTTATTGAACAAGTCGCCTTGGTCGCGGGCATTGCGTACACTGAATCTGCTTGCAGAAATTATAGACATTTTCTCGTGCACTATGAATGAATTCACAAGATCGGCTTTATACATTATATGTTATAAAAATCAAAAAAATTGTCTGTTGCGATGCTACTTTACCGTAGGGAAAATATCCTGTAATGGTAATTGTATACGTGTAATAAATAAATAAATAAATAATAAATAATAAATATTTGATGCACTATTTTAACTAAGCGATGCATGTCACATGGTCATGAAACAATATAAAGAACGTAAAGTTTTCTAGAAATGCATTTTATGTGAGGCTCCGTACCTATCTCAGTGAGTTCTTAAGTATTTATGAGGTTAATTTTAACTTCATAAGGGGGAACTTGATAAAAGTGAGTTATAAAACTTGAAGAGAATGTTATGACACTAGTGACATAAGTTAAGTACATAGTCGTAAAATTAAAAATAAGCATACAACGCGACTGATTTTTAGATAAGTAGCTTTTTTAACCTTTGAGTAACAGATATCAGAATCAGAGTATAAAAAATACCTATATTATTTAAGAATTTGAGTATGAAGTTTATATCAGTTAAATTGAATTGATAAAAGAAAAGATAAGTAGTAACTAAACAAAAATGATAAAAACGGTTTTGATTATCCTTGAACCGGAATAAATCACTATTAATTAAATAAAGAACTTTTAATTTAACATAAATATTGAGTCACAACCTTAGAAATCTAGAAATCTAGCGCCCGAAACTGGGTGAGTGCAACTACTGCTTGACTTAATAACCTATCCACAGTAAGAGATAGGCCTAGTAGAGCTTTGTTGCCTAGATATTTTTGTTAATAAGCTCAAATTAACAGCGGTTGCTAAGTAAAGTAACCAAGATAGGCCTATCTCTTGTTAAGGATAGATTATTGAAACCGGCCGGGCCCTTAAAGTATATAGGTATACTGTGGTAGTGTAGTATAATCTCTTAATCTCTTTTTTACATTCTTTCTTATGACGACCTCCGTGGTAGAGTGGTACGTACGCCGGTTTCAAGGTGTCGCTTACTCTGAGGTCCCGGGTTCGAATCACGGTAGGGGCAAATGTTTGTATGATGAATACGAGCATTTGTACCTGAGTCATGGACATTTATATATATTTCTACACATAAATACCTAAATATGTATAATTATATGTATTTATATCCGTTACCCTAGTATCCAATAGCACAAGCCTTACAGTGCTTCCTTAGGGGCTAGGTTAATTGGTGTGAGTGTAAGAAATATTTATTTATTAATTTATTTCTGGTTGACTGGTAGAGAATGCCTATAGGCATTATGTCCGCCATTTGCTGTATATGTGCAATAAAGTTTAAATTAAGCGGAAGCAAAGTAGCTCTTTTCTGTATGAGAGATTTAGCGGGCAGAAATGAGATTTTTAATTTGGAACATGTATCGTTCATAGTAATCGGACGCAAGATATATGAATATTAATATCGGTGGGAATATCTGACGACCTGTTTGGCGCGAGGGTGCTAACCCCGCCTTCTGCGACAGAGGTCCCAGGTTCGATCCCCGGACAAGACAAATATTTGTGTGCATGAACATGTCTATTTGTCCTGGTCTGGGTGTTTAATATGTATATTATGTATGTATTTACAAAAAAAAATGTATATACGTATGTTTATCCGTTATCTAGTACACAACACAAGTTCTTCATGAAACTTAACGTGGGCTAGATAATTGGTGTGATTGTATGCAAATATTTATTTATTTATTTATTCATATTGGCTGAAAAAAAGAGACGAAAGATTTCTGTGCGTAATCGGAACGGATTTTATTTATTGTATTTTGCAGAAAAAAAAATGTTTAGTCTACGTCAAGTTACACTTAGGAGTGACATTATGAGTTAATAACTCATGAAACAATAAAAATAGCAGCTAATAACGTCAACAATTACTTTCAAGTGTATGTATTGTATTTTTTGTGTGATTGGTAATAATCATCCAAACATCTAAACACTGCAATTTTCATATTAATTATAATACCAGCTTACAGCAGTTTCATCCGCGTGGTTCCCGTTCCCGTGGGAATATCAGAATAAAAGTAGCCTACCTATGCTACTCTCAAAATTCAATTCGATTGGTTGCTAAGTTCGGGCGTGAAGAAAGAACTAACAAACACACTTTCGCATTTATAATATTTAAGGATTACGATAAGTAGAATTAAAAACATTTTATAAAAAAAAATCAAACCGACTTCAAAAAGTAAAAAATAAAACTTTTGGAGTCGGTGCCAGCCAGGGCATTCTACATTGCACTTCTATTAACTATATATTTTTTTGGCCTTAGCTAGCTAGCACCGACTCCAAAAGTTTTATTTTTTACTTTTTGAAGTCGGTTTGATATTTTTTATAAAATGTTTTTATTTCAGATTTTTTAGTTACATCATGTGCCGTTACTTACACTTAAAATCAGCCCATACACAACAATGTCATCTAGGTAAACGACTACTTGCCAAAAGGTGATTGATATTTTTCAAGATTATGAAAAAACTACTAGCCAGATCTTCGTAAAAATTATATGGGACAAAATTGACAGTGTACCCGATAGAACAAAAAAACAACTATTAAAATCGGATCACCAACACCGGAGTAATCGGTATAAATACATCAGACAAAAAAAAAAATACGCGTTGAATTGAGTACCTCCCTCCTTTTTTGTTGAAGTCGGTAAAAACTAGAAAGGAATGCCCATCTCTAAATCTATTTCCCCATCCCTAACTTAGTATCTGAACCCCTCACAATCTCCGTCTAGTTTCTTGTCGATCGCCTATGGTACTGATGGACTAATTTAATCTTGGAAGGGGGAAAAAACGGTTTCCGATAACTCAGACATTTTTCCGCACAAATTACTTGAAGAAGCTGAGGAAGAAATTGGGAGGCCGGATTTATTAGGTAATGTCAAATTGCTGTACGTATTCGAATTTCTGAATTTTGTAGGAAAAACATGATTCAATTTAGGTACTACGGCTCGTAAGTATTTTGAACATCAACTTTTGGTCTACAGACTTATTAACAATTTTTTTTCAATATCTACCATTTATTACGTTTAAAATCTAAATTGACTACAGCTTAGTTGCAGACGAAATAGATTTTCGATTATTTTGAATGATTGTGTAGGGTGTTATGCCTACTATTTTCAAACATCCAGAGGTTACAATTTCACTAATGATTAGTTGGTTTTACTAATACAGAACAAACAATTAATAAAAATTTATCAAGTATCAAATTTGTTTTCGTAGTATTTGCTAGATGTAGTCTAGTACAAGACTAGTGGCGCCCTCATATGTTTATACTCTTTTGGTGTTGTTTTTTTTTTTGTGGATGACGGGGAGAATCTTAGCCTTCATCATACCTGATGTTGAGTATTGATAAGGCTGAAGATGGAAGGGAGCCTCTCCCGGAATCCTCAACCACTGAGGAACTGGCGGAACACAACAATGCTGAAAACATTGTGGTTATGGCGTCAGGCTTAGATAAGATGGTGGTAGCTAGCCAGGCGGGCTTACTACAAGTCCTACCACCAACCAAACCGAATACAATATGTACCCCCGCTGGGAATCGAACCCGGGACCCCTGGGTCTGATACCGGTGGTTGTACCACTAGACCACAGATGCGGTTAAAATTAATTTTCGAAACAAACTCTGCGTGGGAGCCATAAACTTTCGGGCTGTTGATGTAAATAAGACGATATACATAATTGATTTTTTCATATTTTTCAATGAACGAAAATACGTTCATTGAATCATAAAAACAATAACAATAAAATAAGAAAACTATTTGTTAAAAGAATTTTATATTAGGCCGAGTGAAATTTCCCAACCGGATTTCGGAACGTGACATAAACCCTTATTTTTAAATTGTCTTTGTCTTGCACCTCATGTCAATGTCATGTACCGAATCATTTTTATTGTTATTATATGTAACAATTTATTACTATTTTAAATAGCTTCGCTTAACTATAAAACTCCCTTTTTTATTATTTTAGTTTTTAGATCATTAAAACAACAAGAATAAGAATTTAGATTGAACTTTTTGACCAAAGTTTTTTTTTACCGGAAGTTGACCGCGGAAACAGCCTAAAAATTTTCCTCGCTGTCGTGAGGGGAAAAATTGTGTCTCGGCAGAAAAGTTTTTACAGTCTCGTACCTTTGAAACCCTCGCTACGCTCAGTATTCAAGCTTTGAACCACGCTTGCTCAGGTTTTAATAGAGGTAACTCGCTACTAAAATCCAACTTTCCAGCCTTGCAAAACAAATAACAATTTTACTCACATCCAAAGAGTTTCAATGCACCATACGAATTATGTTTAAATTAATAAAACTTTAAATTGGCTACATTTTTTGATGAAAAAAAATATATATAAAAATCAGTAAAAGCTAGTTGTAATGGTTTTGGCATTGAAATGGTTACATGCAGACAGAATAATTCTCACATTTATAATATCACAACTATGGGTTCTTACGTAAATATAAAAAGTACTAAACCCTTTGTTCGCCTCTCAGTGTAGTCAGAGACTAAAACTTAGGAATTCTCGATCAAGAAATGTAACTGATGTAACCCCAATGGGCATGTGATCAAGAGAACCTTGTGGTCGACATTGTTTCCGTCGGTATATCAAGGATATTGCCTAAGTCTAAACATATGTGAAATTGGTATAAAGGATTGTTGGTGTGTGAAGTTCTGTTAATTGAGGCGGAGCGTAGCGGAGCCTCTCTTAAGTTGACTCTTTTGAAAATCTGTCCGCCCGGTCATAGCGCCCAGACCGTTTAACCGATTCTAATGAAACTTGGCACATACTTAGACATCAACCATACCTAGGAGGTGACAAAAATTCGATGTCCTACCATCACCATAACCTTAGCTTTTGGCGCCAAAGAAAAGCCAAATTCGGTTTTTAGGGTTTTGCTCGAAAAGTATAGACTTTTGTGCATCGCGATACATTACAAATTTGACCAGAATGTAATTCTGCGTTTAATGCAATGCGTCACACGGCAGATACGGATACATTAGATTGCATACAGGAGGGGTAAGTGTCTAATTTTAAAATCTATCGCAATCCCTTTCAATTCGTCATTTGAAAGATACTTACATACTTCAGGCCGTCAAAATTTGACATTTGATAAGGATTGTCATTGGGATGCGTTTTGCAAGGTGCTGAATGAATGAAATTGAACTGTTTAAGCAAAGTGACACACGAAAATACATTTCAAATGTAAGGAGAAGTGTCAAATGAAGTGTCATTTAAAACATCATTCGTTCCGAAAGAGATTGCGACTACAAGTTACACAATTCCCTAAATCATTATCACGATCACAATACCTTTGAAAGGGATTGTGATATATTTTGAAATTAGACAATTAGGGGGCAAATCACAGACATGGAAAACGATATACGTATGTATATAGGAATACATTTTATCTCAAAAAACTCATTCTAAAGTTTACTAAAGTAGCTTAACTTTTTCATACAGAAAATATTAAATAATTATTGTTGTAGGTAATAATTGTAACGGTACACTGCTTGGTGTGTACAAGTAAAATCATCACCCATGAATCTCAATACTACGCACGCTAAACACGTGACACACGCATGTGTAAGAATATTGAATTTTGAATTTAAATTTATTTGTCAATTACTGCTTATAAAGTCATTAAATTAATATTAGAATACATACTCACTAACATTCTTCTTCTCCTTTCTCCTTCATTTAACCAAATTCTGTTAAAAAATGTGATTTGACGACTATTCTTAAGTTAGTTATTTCCTGTTTAGCAGATAATAAATTAATAATTATTATGTAAATTTAACATTAAATTCATTATATTATTTAAGCTTATCGATATTGGTTTATCAAAATATTAAAATCGATAATTAATAACAGTAAAATACTAAAAAGATGTTTTGGCCACACGATTGACAAATGGTCAGGTTTCCGTTTACTTCCTGTTATTTTACTTAATCATTTTTGTAATACAAATATTGAACATGTATTGTATCTTGTTAAATTAAGTTATAAATAATGTTAATAATATTTATATTATAGTTAGTACAAATAGTTTATTTAAAGTATGTTATTTTCATAAAGTAATTAATTTGACACGTTGGCGCCACGGTAGCAAATTTATTATTTTCACGGATAAGTTGTTAAAATGGCGGGAGAATCCCCCTCCTCTTTTGGCTCCCTCTGAGCATGGAGGACACATTTTGTGAACAGTCTTGTGTGGTGAGTCAAGCAGAGCGGTCTAAAAGCTAAGTACTATAATACTGTCTAATTCTACTTAAATATTGTTTTATTCTATCTTAATTTAATACTGTTTGAACTTGATTCACTTTTATTTAGAGGTCTAGCTAAGTGTTTCCATACTGTTTTATTCTACCCTAATTATTACTGTTTTATTCTCCCGTAATAGTCACTGTTTTATTCTTTTCTAATACTGTGTTATTCTCGATTAATTTTATTTGAGGTGATACTTGATGTTCTCCTTGAGGGTAAAGATTATGTTAATTAAATGTGTTATGTGTTTTAAGTTGTGTTTTAAATAATCATTATAATTGAAAGAACATTTTTTAATTGTCGTTTTTATTTAATAAATTCCAGTAATTGTTGAAAGATTTCTAAGGTTTTATTTCTTTATTCCTCGTATAACAATACTTTAATTTAACTACAATTGAAGCTATATAACATTTCCAGTAGAATTTTAATTACATATCCATTGATACATGTACTTATGGTCATAATTTCTAACACATGCATGAACGTGGGTATCCAATAATAATTAGGTAATTCAGTGTAAACGTAGATACGTAAAAGTAGTTAAGATTCATGTACCTATGTGTCACGGACGGACGCTCTTGAGATTATTTAGTCGGTAAATTGTTTGATCATTCTGTAAATAAGTATAGAGAAATAAGAGAGTGCACATACCGCGCACAACCGCCTCTGTGGTCTAGTGGTACGCCCACCGGTATCAGGCTCAGGGATCCCGGGTTCGATTCCCAGCGGGGGTACAAATTGTACTTGGTTTGGTTGGTGGTAGAACTTGTTCTAAGTCCGTCTGGCTAGCTTCCACCATCTTATCTAAGTCTGACGCCATAACAATGTTTTCAGCATTGTTGTGTTCCGGCAGTTAGAGATAAGATAACCAGTTCCTCAGTGATTGAGGATTCCGGGAGAGGCTCGCTTCCATCTTCAGCCCTATCAATACTTTTAACATCAGGTATGATGAAGGATAAGTGCCTCCCCGTCGTTCATAATAAAAAACACTTGACGATTAAAAATCGAGAAAATATTTATGTTAATTTTAAATAGAAAAATATTGAAAAAAATTAACTCGGCTACAAGGATATTCCTAGCATTGATGTAACAACGCTGGCCTACAGCGTATTAAAAATATAAAAGTATTGGAGAATTTCGACCGTGGTTGGCAAGTCTCAGTAGCTCAGCGGTTAGAGCATTGGACCGGATTTCCAAAGGTCGCGGGTTCGATTCCCGTCTGAGAATTCACTTGTGGCCGAGTTAAATTTTTCCAATATTTTTCTATTTAAAATTTACCATAAGTATAAAAATAGCATTGAAAAATGCAAAAATTACAAAATTATAAAAAAAAAACGTGAAAATATACTAGAAAAAGCAACTAGTCTCATGTCTCCCTGCCGGAACCCGCATCCGTGCCCAATTATTGGTGTCCACTAATTAAACCAATTTCCAATAGTATATGTAACCCCATTTGAGAATAATTGTAATTTTAGGGCCTTTTCGAAAAGAAAAAGTGGCGAGGCAAAATCATAAAATCATGTTTCTGAAACTTTACAAATCTAGATCAAGTTATATACAAATATATATCTTATTACCAGATTCGTAACATCTCTAACGTTCCTATAGTTTTATAGTCATAAGTACTTACTTTTTCCGTATACCGTCTTCAAATGACCGTGCATACCGTGCACAACATGCGCAGCAATGGGACAGAGCCTTAAGGCTTTTAGCTCTCTCCAACTTCAAAGGTATCTTAAATCAGAGTGAATGACGATGAGATGGAACACAAGGACCTTTTAAAAGACCTCGTGGGCTAATAATAAACCCCGACAATGGACACAACCGGTACTTCCTTACCTAATCTTGAAATACGGTCACGTAAGAGTTTTGTTTTTTATATAAACACTAAGTGTACGTTTGACCTTTGAGATATTGAAAATATTTTCATAATGAAAACAGACCTAAATCAAGATAGACGTAAAAAGAGCGCTTCAAACTGTATGAGAACCTAGCGTGTTAAGATTTTCGTACCTACTGACGTCACTAGCGAGATTTAGTGATGTGTAAATGTTATTGACGAGCTCTTGCACGAAAGCACTGCAAAATTAACGATTTTTGTTTCTGATTGACGCGTATTTTCATGGCAATGGTCTCAAGCGGACTGACTTAGATTGTAAAACTTTGACCGTGGATCAAACTTTTGGCACGGCTTTACTGTTTATCTCGATATAGGTCTGTGATAGTGAAGATTAAAAAAAACTAATACCAAAAAATTCTCGAACATTGTCAAATGTAGAAAGTAACTACGTCATTCTTTTGTTTTTTGTTCTCAACCTTTTTTCAGCGGATAAATCACTAAACCATTTTTAGGGTTTCGTAGTCTAATGGCAAAAAACGAAACCCTTATAGATTCGTCATGTCCGATGTATGTCACAGCTACTTTATTCCAAAACTATGAGGATTACACAGTTCAAACTTGGTAGGTAGATGTATTCTGTAAACCGCTATACGGTTTTTACACAAAAATTAAAATATATATATATTAATAGGGGGTTCACCATACATGGAACTGAAGCTAAAAAAATTTTTTTTATCAAACCTATACGTGCGGGATATCTATAGATAGGGTCTTTAAAAATTACATTGAGGTTTCTAGTACTATTTTTTTTCCAAGTCTACCGTTTGAAAAATGTGTGTCCCCCCCCTCTAACTTTTGAAATAAGAGAGTTAAAATAAAAATATATATATATGCTGTAGATCTTAATAAAAACTTTCAACGAAAATTGGTTTAAACGAAATATAGTTGCCAGTTTTAGAAATATAGCACATTTCCCAAAGTGAAATGAAAAAAAAAAAAAATTTTTTTTCATAAACCTATACGTGCGGTGTATCTATAGATAGGTCTTTACAAATTACATTGAGGTTCTTAAATCAGTTTTTCTCAAAGTCAACCGTTTGAAAGATTCCAAAGTGGTAAAATGTCACAGCCACTTTATTCTAAAACTATGAGGATTAATTTGAAACTTGGTAGGTAGATGTAATCTGTAAACCGCTTTACAGTGTTTAGATAAAAAAAATGTATATATTAAGGGGGGGCTCCCCAATACATGGTACTGAAACTGTAAATATTTTTTTTCATCAAACCTATACGTGTGGGGTATGTTTAGATAGGTCTTTAAAAATCACATTGAGGTTCTTAAAACAGTTTTTTCTAAGAGTCAACCGTTTGAATGATATACACTTTCAAAGTGAAAAAATGTGTGCCCCCCTCTAACTTTTAAAATAAGAAAGTGAAAAATCTAATAATAAAATATGCTGTAGATCTTTATAAAAACTTTCAACTAAAATTAGTTTGAACGAAATATATTTAGCAGTTTCAGAGCTATAACACATTTGCCAAAACTGCAAATATAAATTTGTCATTCCTACAGACACTATGAAAAACAAAGTTATTTCTGCAGGCGAAAAATTATAGTGGCATTTTGGGTGTATTTAATATAATAATAGAAACTTTATTGCACACGATACAAAAACAAACACATACAGAGAAAATGCCAAAAAGAGGATCACACAATGGTGTGGTGGTCTTATTGCTACATAGCAATCTCTTCCAGGCAACCTTGGGTGAGATACAAAACCCTACATGTGCGAGTTCGACTTGCACTTAGCCGATTTTTTATGAATCTTGGTACCTATGCAGATAACTTTTGTAGCGAAAATAAAAATGGAGTAAGCGGGTAAAATGAGGGATGGAAGTCTCTAACATCATTATCATGTTGTCCTTATACCAATGCTATTTGTCGGCGAAGTACGTCCTTATTATGTTTTTTTTTTAATTTTCGCATTTTCAATGCCATTTTTATGCTTATGACATTTTTTAAATAGATAAATATTGGACAAAATCATCTCGGCCACAAGTGAATTCTCGATGGAACAAGTCTCGGTAGATCAGTAGTTAGAGCAGTGCACCGGATTCCCAAAGGTCGTGGGTTCGAGTCCCATCTGAAAATGCAATATTTTTCTATTTAAAATTTATCTACGTCCTTTTAAATTATAGATATCATCACATCAGCACACACTCTCTTCTCATTCATATCAGAGGTGTCATTTAATTCTTGTTATCTATACTTATACATATATCTATATTGAATTGTAGTTTTAAAGTTTGGAGCTGTTACGCCGTTGGAAACTTAGGGCAAATTTGCAACTTCGATGAAATGGCATCGCCTTGAATGCTAAGTATCCTTCTTATGATAAATGATCATGTTTTATCACACCAATGTACACTCACCGGCATATGTAACCGCCCACCTCGTTATTTTCATACAAACATGCTCATTTTGCGACTCTATTCGTAAAAACGACAATATATTTCTGCGAAGATCTGTTTGCTAATGTTTCGGTTAAGCGTTCGACTCTCCAATTAGAATTTTGAATGAATACTGAAACTATTGCATTTGTCCATAAAGTCAGAACAATGAATGCTCCATAAGCACATCTTAAATTACTTTGCGCACTCATCATTGAAATAAAACATTTTTTACGGATTTAACCCAGAACTAACATCGTTAATTTTTGTCACACTACTCACATCGTGGGGTAAAAATTAACCTCAAACTTAAAAATAAAATAAATAAATAAGCAAATATTTATAACAGCTAATATTTATTATTCTCATACAATAATGGTATATGTAGTTGCATTTACGATAAAATAACATAGTTTTTATAAGTTAAAATTCTTTAATTTGAGAAAGGTTTTTTAGGTTTAGAAATTTATTTCTCTAAAAAAATTCAATGATTCACTTACTAGAGAAACACAGATCAATCCTACAAAATCAATCAATCCTAAATCAATCAATCAATCAATCCTAAAAACAAAAATAACACTTTTTTCTTTATGGATTCCTATCCTCATAAACAGTCTTATATAAAAATATAAAAAGCCAGCAACGCAGGAAGCAAAAAGGAAACCAGACCATATTGCTAGGATACCCAAAAAAATTAAAATAAATCAGTACAATTGTAAAAATAACTACATACTCGTACATACGTAATTAACACCAATAGGTGTAAACTTACACCATGTACCTGTACAATGCAAATTGAGAACTTTTATGCGCCCCGAGTTTTTGACGTGCAAGAACGAACACTATACTGGAAAGCTGAAAAGGAGAAGCGACTATCTTTGCCGGAAGAGAAAATATTTGAGTTTTTTTGCGGTTGGGGAAAAATTTGCCCTACGATATCAGTTAAGGGTTAAGAGCACTATATAATACACTTTAAAGTGCCCTCCAATCCGTAAAAGTTGTTTTATTTCAATGAATGCTTCATCGCGTTTCATGCAATGTGATATGGCCATAAAGTAAGGCTTTACTTTTACGAAGGTTTAGAAACGGGAAGAGATTTTTAAAACTCTTTAAAGTGCTCATTGGACAATCGAATGCTTAACCTAAACCTAAACATATACAGCAATAGCAGAAATATTTTGACAGTATGTATGTATACTATACAGGGTGTTAAAAGACCCATAACGAAAACGAAAACCACGTATTCTCCCCATCTTTACTATCATTTTCATGTATGGAGCCAAACCTGGGAAACTGATAGTTAAGGAGTTATTGAGGATTAAAGTTATTAAATTTTTCTAAAGATTATCGTATAAAGTAACAAAACCGCAATGAATTTCAAAACCACTCAATGATATGGTGCCCCGGTCAACTACTCGTACTCTATAGATACACGCCAACGTTGTTGCACGCGTTCCATTGCGTGTAAAAAAATAACACCCATTTTTTTTACTAAAAATAAAAGTGGTTTCCCAGCAATTATATTTACATAATGTTATTTAGTTTGACGTACACTATGCATAAATCACGGGTTCGGTATGGGACTTTTAACACCCTGTAGAGTTGCAAAGTGAGAATATTTGTATGAAAATAACGGGGTGGGTGTTGTGCCGGTTAGTTGTGCCGGTGAGTGTATTTTTTTTTGTACTGGTTCGATGAAAATGTAAATGTAATGACAAATATTAAGGTTACGGTTTATTATTAAATTTGGCTTTGCAGTTCCACTATTATCATTGTAACCTCTTCGGTCGTTACAATGATAATAGTGGAACTGCAAAGCCAAATTTAATAATAAACTGGTTTGGTAAAAGTGGGTATTGCTGTCAGTGTGTAGTGTCGCATTGCGACGGGAACGGACGTTTCAGAAAAAAATATTTCTATACCCCATTTTACACTTGACTATATGACTAAGATGGAAAAATTTATTGTCTTTCAGTCAATAGATTTTCAACATTTATTGTGGTTCTCGAGAAAAATGGGAAAAGTGGCGATAGGTACGCCGGGAAAATAATCCCTGTAACCTGGAGGCCTACTCTCTAAGCCCGTCAACTAAGATGGGCGTCAACGGGCCCCCGTCCGTAAGTTTCCCGAAACTACAGATGGAGCCTACTCTCTATTGATTTCGGATGTACTATGATAAATATTAAACAAGAAAATATACTAGAAAAAAGTTTTTTTCTATATATTTTCTTGATTAATATTTATCACACAAAAAATAGCATTGTAAAATGCAAAATTAAAATTTTTTAATTTGGATGTACTAGTTTTGGACAAATGGCACAAACACATTAGGAGTAGGGACAATGTCAAAACGTATTCTCATTCATCCTTAGTTCGGGTCTCCGAACTAATAAGCTGTAGGTGATACGGAGTAGGAAACGTCCGTAACTTAGGCCGAAACTACGGGTTTCGTGCTTAGAGAGTAGACCTCCTGATACACACTTGACGAGTGACGACTGTTGCTATTTTATAAGTACACACTCAAGGCGGTAACTAAGGGGTCTATAATTATTGTAACTCACCTCCAAGTAAGACAATAAATAATTTTTATGAAGTGGAGGAAATGCGGGTCTAAAACGAGAAAGATTCTTCTGATTGAAACTTGTTGACGTTAAGGTAAGGATGACTGAAATTGATGACCAGAAGAAATTGAGACCTTCGCTGGTTGGGTTACATTTGCTCCGTTTTCGTATCGCTTTCGTACATATAGCTTTTGCTACGCTTTCGCTTCGACTTCGCATCGCTTTCTCATCGCTTTAGGTCTACTAGCGTAGATTCTAGGTATGAACAAACAGGAACAAATCAATTCAAACAAATGATTTCAACCGCCTCTGTGGTCTAGTGGTACAACCACCGGTATCAGACCCAGGGGTCCCGGGGTCGATTCCCAGCAGTACATATTGTATTCGGTTTGGTTGGTGGTAGGACTTGTTGTAAGTCCATCTGGCTAGCTACCACCATCTTATCTAAGTCTGACGCCATAGCAACAATGTTTTCAGCATTGTTGTGTTCCGGCAGTTAGAGATAAGATAGCCAGCTCCTCAGTGATTGAGGATTCCGGGAGAGGCTCGCTTCCATCTTCAGCCTTATCAATACTTAACATGTACGTATGATTAAGGTTAAGAGTCCCACCGTCTCGTACATAAAAAAAAAAAAAAAAAAAATGAGTAAGAACAGCCGCGGCAGTGTCATAAGTGAAGCTTAACGAAGCCCAAAATGCGTATTATTTACAGTTCACAGTCATTCAATTAACGAGTGCATTTGAAGTTAAACTCGCAGTTAAAGGCTTCAAATAAAGTTTATTTCGTTGGAGGACGTTAACTGTGCAACTAAACTTTTACAGGGAACCATTAACTTGAATTGGGTCAGCATTTAAATGAACGAGAAGACAATTGTCAGAAAGTTGTAGTACCATTATTCAAGTGATATTGCTGCTTTAAAGATTTGAAAACAAGACGGTTATCAATTAGTCGCGTATTTTTTTATTTTTAATGTATGTACTCAAAGACGGCTTTACCCATTTCAATAACATCATAGTCGTTCCAAAGTTGGTCCCATTTTCAAATCGATTTGAAATTTTCAAATCGGTACAGCATTTTTCAGGAAATCATGAAAATACTGTTGGAGTTGTGTACGTAGTAGTTCCTCAAAAGCCGCGAGATGGCGCAACTAGATACTAAACTGCGAGACGACGAGATAATTTTGATTTGCAGTAAACTAGATGGCGCTGTTCTCGACTTTTTAAGTAAAAAAATAAAAACAGATTTCAAAAGGTTAAAAGTAAGCCTTTTGGGCCCGGTGCCAGTTAAGGTAAGAGAAATAAAAGTTACAGAAGTGCAATGTAGGATTCCTTGGCAGGCACCGACTCCAAAAGGCTTATTTTTAACCTTTTGAAGTCTGTTTTTATTTTTTTATTTTTTTAGGATTATTACTTGACCACGGCTACCTTGATAATTTAGGGCTTGACTTATAAAATTGCCGATTTGTATGAAGACTTTAAAAAAAGTTAGTTTCCCATACTAACAATGTTTGCTGTAGTTACTACCGCACATGCTAATGTCCAAATTTAAATATGTACAGGCATTGTATGTACTATTGATGAGGAGATTAATAAAAATAGCTTAATACTTATTTAGCACTTGGAGGTTTATTCTCGTAATAACTTTACAAAATGATCAGTACCCCTATTACGAGTTTGCTTAACATGACTTTTACAGGACTCGTGAGCGTAGACTATCGGATACACTGCTCATGTCGGTAAAACAGTCGCTAAATATGAAAGAGACAGAGCTACATTTTACATTAACGTTTACTGTAACGTCGAGTTTGCCAAACTCGTAATAAGCCTACTGTTCTTATTGAGGTTCCAGGCAAAAGTGGCCGAGGTACCGCGCCACAATTGCAGATGTTTTGTTGACAGTCTGTAGCTAAAATGGAGCGAATTTCCATACATCTATAGGTTATATTAAATGTCATCCGAATACTGACTCAAGTCATTTATGATACTCTGTATCTACGTTTCGTTACACTCAGTGCTATATATTACATTGTATGACGACGGAGCAATCTGATGCTATATTTTTATTTGAAATTAAACTAAATAAAGTGTACGTACATCTTATGTTTTGGCGCGCACTATTCATTGAAATAAAACAACTTTTACGGATATCAAACGCGCGATATTTCCACGAACTAAGTTTTAATTGTCCGTATTTTTAGGGGTTTTTTGATTTTCCCGACGTTTCGGCACCTTTACAGCTGCCGTGGTCACGGAATGACTTTCGAATGACCTTCGAAGAAAGAAACTGCCAAGAAAACTTCGAAAGCGGGCCGACCTATAAATAAACATATCCTAATTTTTTATAAAGATGGAGGTCGGCCCGCTTTCGAAGTTTTCTTGGCAGTTTCTTTCTTCGAAGGTCCTCCCAATTTGTGAACTGCCAGTAGAGTCTTTAGTTTTCTCTCTTCTTAATAATAAAGAATTAAAATAACAATTAAATCAAAATATCAAATCAATAATAATTTGTGCCATAGTCAATGTCTAACCGTATCCGAACGAAAATAAATTAACTTTTCGAGGGTAGACTTATAAGTAGCCAGTCATCCCGTGACCACGGCAGCTGTAAAGGTGCCGAAACGTCGATTTTTGCTTACAAAATAATGAGTACTTTTCAAATGTATTTTTATCGTATAAGAAACAAAAATAATTAACTTATGTTTACTGATTCTTGACCGTTATGATCTTAATTTAATACCATTAAACAATTGATGTTTATTTTTAATTTATAGAAATAGTGATTTGCTTTAGAAGTGCAAGAAAAAAATCGGGCATTTCATAAGTAAAGACCTATTATCTATAAATAAATATCATATCACACTATCACGTAAATTGGTCAGAGTCCGAGCTTATGCAATACTGTTTACTAAACACCCAGACACAGAAAAAACACAATCGTTCCTTATTTAAATGTTAGTGCCGAGTCGGAATCGAATCCTAGTTCAGTAGAAATTATCAGTAGCAGTACGGTGGCCACCGGCAGCGGCAGGCGAATGATTATCAACTCAAAATCACTTATCAACAAGCTATCATCGCTGTCATGGCTGTTTTTGTAGTAGGCGGGTGGAAAGAGGTTTTTTTTTTAAATAAAAGGAAATGCTGAATCCATGCGTATAATGTAGGCATAAAAGCCCGGTTGTGGCCACTGCCGGTCGTGGTTTAAGCTATAAGTTAAGCCCGTTGTGACCACTCTAAGCACCTGTTGTGGCCACGTATATTCAAAAGATGAAATAAACGTGGTCACAACTGGGGCTTAGAGTGGTCACAAAAGAGTCGTCTGCCCTATACTAAGCCGATGTGGTACTGTCAATTTAGTAATTAAAGGGCAAGGAAAACAGACTTTTGTTATAATTTATGGTCAAGTTTCCTCATGTATCCTATATTCTTTATTTCGTAACTTGTAACTAACTGTAACACAACAAGCTATTATTCTTATTTGATCTGTCATTGTAAACAATTTATCGTCTAGGCGATAAAAAAATCACAATTTCAAGTTATCGGAATCTGGAGCTAAGGAAATCAATTGATGTTACAGAAACGACTTTGCATCTAATTGTATTATTCAAACTTCAAACCTACCAACTTTTCATTTCTATTGTTCTATGGAGCAATGTTTCTATGAGCTTAGAATAAATTGTTAACGACTAGTAAATCGTAAATAGCACCAAAAAAGTGAAAACCATGAATTTTTATAAAAAAAAAAACAACGCGCTGTTCTCCGTGCCGGCAGGAGTGAAAACAGCTTAAACGAAACAGCAGGCGCAGGCATACATTTTCGCCGCGCTGTAGAAATAGAAGGGGATATTACTTCCTCTCCTACGTCGCGCCGGCGCGGCGGTCTACTCTCCCTCCGTCTTACGAATTTTCGATCAGGTCACGTGTCCTGACGCGACTTTAACATTTTTTACCCATCCCAAAAATTTTAAACTCATTTTATGTGCACAAAACGCCGCTAAAGAAGTGTTCACTTCAAAAACCGTAAGAGTTGTACCTATGTTACAATTTATGATTAGGCAATATTTTCTGGTCCATTTAAAAGAAAAACGGCTAAATGAATTTATATGATACTATTTTTCAGATAAATCATTTCGGATCAATAATACAACACAACACACACACAACTTAATCGGATCAAAAAATATATACTTTACAGGGGGTAAAATGTAAACAAGGGATGTTTTCCGGTATCTATATTTTTCATATCCCTGAAAAGACAAACACGAAAGTAGTTCATCAAAATACAATTTGACGAGAAAAATACAGTGTCGTGCGATAAACCAGAAATAATATATGGCGCCTACATAAATTCATTCAAATGATTTATCGGGCCTGTCCGCACTATATCTTTTTGTTTTTTACCATCGGAATTTGGAGCGGAAATCTTTCCCCTAAGCCCCTAATACAATAATTTTTTTACGGGAAGTCTTCAAATATTCCGTAGTTATTTATACAAGGGACAAAACTTGTTCAATCGATAGAATATACAGGGTGGAAAAGTTAAAGTCAAAGTCAAAGTCAAAGATTTTTATTCAAATAGACTTATAGATAACTACTTTCGAATAGTCCAAATTTTTTTTCCCTACCAGCCATTCAGGACATCTTTTAACTGATAAGAAGAACGGCCGCAAGAAACTTATCAGCTTTAACAGAAACAACAACATTTACAATGGAACATGTTGTTGCCAAGCACAAATTTACAATTTTGAAATATATTTAATATAAGAGGAAAATTTTCCAATATTCAATTATTAGAATATTTTCCTTTTATCTAATTTATAATAGTTATGTTTTATGTTAGTATCACATCCATGCATTTTGGTCTTTTAAATAATCATCTACCTTGTAATAACCTTTGCTTAAGAGTGACTTTTTAACATATATTTTAAATTTATGCAAAGGCAGCTCTATCAATTGTTGTGGAACTTTATTAAAAAAAGCTATACCTTTCCCCAAAAACGAGCGTCTACATTTTTCAAGTCGAAATTTTGGAACGGCAAGCTTATTCTTATTTCTAGTATTAAAATTATGGACATCGCTATGCTTAATAAATAAATCAAGATGTTTCCTTACATATACTATATTATCATAGATGTATTGTCCCGCCAAAGTTAGTATATTAATCTCTTTAAACAAATCCTTAAGAGAATCTCTCCGTCGAAGGTTGTAAATGGCGCGCACAGCTCTTTTTTGAAGTATAAAAACATTTTCTATATTAGCTGCTGAGCCCCACAACAACAGGCCATAGGACATTACACCATGAAAATAGCTAAAGTAAACTAGTCTTGCCGTTTCAATATCAGTTAAGAGCCTTATTTTCTTTATTGCGAAAGCCGCAGAACTAAGTCTACTCGACAAGGCTTCAATATGTGGATCCCATTGCAGCTTTGAATCCAATGTAATGCCAAGAAATTTTGTACTCTCAACTAACTCTACTACATTCCCATTCAAATTGATATGCATATCGACCTGCACTACGTTAGGTAATGAGAATCTAACAAACTTGGTTTTAGAAGGGTTAAGAGACATATTATTACTGTTGAACCAGTGTGCGACTTGAGAGAGAGCACTATTTACTTCGTCAGAACAATTGTTTCCTCTATCAATTTTAAAAATTAAAGATGTATCATCTGCAAATAGTACTGTCTCACATAAATTACTCGTGTAATGAGGGAGATCGTTAATATAAATTAAAAACAGCAAAGGGCCCAATATTGAACCTTGTGGCACGCCCATAATAATGGGGGCTCCAGTAGAAGCAGTATTATTGACAATTACTTTTTGATTTCTATTGTGCAAGTATGACTGCAAAAGGCTAACAGATTTCTTAGAGACACCATAATGTTCTAGCTTCTTTAAAAGTGTAACGTGATCAACGCAATCGAAGGCTTTAGACAGGTCACAGAATATACCAATCACGTCTTGCTTGCCCTCCCAAGCCTCAAAAATATGTTTGAGGAGTGCAATGCCAGCATCAGTAGTATTTTTACCTTTAGAAAAGCCGAACTGATTGTTATGAAGGATTCGATTTATTGTCAATTGATAAAAAGGTCGTATGGTACTAATGGTATTAATTTTTAACTACTTATTTTACTATTTATTTACTATGTTATATATACTAAAGTAATCCTTATGATTAACACTATCGATCGGTATCCATAAAAGTACAGGTGATTTTATTAAATTTAGGCCGGTTCAATTCCCGCTTCAGGCAAGTCAAAAATATAAAAATCTTTGAATGCAGTTTGCATTTTTTATGAAAATAAAGAAATGTTTCCCATCACCATAATTTGCTATCATCAGTATTAAGGGTACTTTCCCTCCAATGATCGTCTTTTTTCCATCCTGTATATGTACGAACAATACTTTATTGAGACAGCACATTTCTAAACCGTATCCATTCTGAGTTATATGCGCCTGGAGCTCTATTTTTGATTCAGTCGTCTCAACGTTTCTACTGATTTTCGTGCGACGTTTGACTTTCCGTTTTTACCGTACTTCTATAATAGCGACCTTGCGCGTATATATGTCGTAGGATAATTAGATAAATCGATTTTTTGCGAAAATCCTTGGGATATTGCGAAAACACGGATAATTCGACAATGGTGTTGTCATTTGTCAATCCTACTGAAAAACTGGTTGCCTTAGTAAAATTACGAAAAGAATCCCTGGCCGGCCAATTTGGACGGTCCGACCAGCGAATCAGGGTTCTTATTTCAGAACCCTGATTCGCTGGTCGGACCGTCCAAAACAACATCTTCTCTGATTGGTTGACGACTTGACGTTTCAAATGTCAATCTATTCTCTCACGTATAGTAAACTTTCTATGAACCAATCAGAATAAGAGTTAGCAAGCAACCAAAAATTAAGCCAATAAGAGTAAAGAATATCCAATGTTACTAAAGCAACCAGTATGTGTCTCGAAAACTGAAACCATGTCCTTTTCACATGCATATTGAATATATGCATTTGCATATTGAAGCAGATTTTTTTTTTGAGATTTTATCAACTTATACCAATGAAATATTATTATATATACAATGTATTAAATAATAATACTATTTTTAATAATTTTACAAAATATCTAGTAATCATCTCAGTTCTAGGACGCTAGCGAAATGCCGCCGTCCCCGGAAAACTAAAATATGATAATGTTTTTATGAATTGCTTACAAAAATGAGGCATAGACTTTTGAACAAATATACATGAATTAGTTAGGTACTCTTCTCCTAAAACAATCAACATCAGACTCATTACCAAGGTCATTGCCGTCTGAATCATGATCTTGATATTCTTGATAGTCCGTGGGAAAGACAACTGAATGTTATCTACGGGCACCGCATTAATTATACCACGATTATTACACACAATTACTTTTCACTTCGGGGTACAAGTCTGACTGCAGTTTTAATTATAGGTGGGTACAAATATGATAAATATTAAACAAGAAAATATACTAGAAAATAGCAACTTGTCTCATGTTCAATATTTATCACATAAAAATAGCATTGTAAAATGCAAAATTAAAAAGATATAAATAGGTACAAACATTTTTCAATATTATGCTAAATGAGTATTTTTAAGCGACTTCAAAAAAGGAGGAGGTTCTCAATTCGGTTGGTATAATTATTGTTTTTTTTTTTATGTATGTACACCGATTACGCCGAGATTTCTGAACAGATTTCCATGATTCTTTTTTTGTTCGATGCAGAATAGTTGCCAATTGGTCCCATAAAAATTTGGTTTCGTTTGACCCAGTACTTTTTATGTTATGAGCATTTTTATATATTTCATTTCATTGTTGACTTGGACGATGTAGTATTTACGATAATTTTGTTTATAATGTACATGCAACCTTATCTAATCTAGAAAAACCCTGCTGTAGTTTACAAAACAGCCTATTACAGACACTAAAAAGTAAAAAGAAACTGCGTTTAAAAAAACCAATCAACCTTTTTTATACCAATACCTTACTCCACTACATAATTCAAGATGAACTAAGGCACCAGAAACTTATTAACTGAGCCGCGGATGAAATATTTTTCAGAAAACAAATCATACAGTATTGTGAAATCTACTGAAATCAATTTTTTTCTCTTATAATAAATTATGAATGTCACATTTGTCACAAAACGTGCATTGCGGTAACAATTTTTATCTCGTACTTTGCAGTATTTTTTTAAAGAGCCTAGTTTGGAACCTTAGTTAAAAAAAACCGACTTCAAAAACTAAAAAGCAAAAAATAAGCCTTTTGGAGTCGGCCCAGCCAAGGCAAGAAAAATAAAAGAATACTAGCTTAAAGTATGTCTTGGCTGTCACCGAGATAAAAATTGTTACCGCAATGCACGTTTTGTGACAAATGTGACATTCATAATTTATTATAAGAGAAAAAAATTGATTTCAGTAGATTTCACAATACTGTATGATTTGTTTTCTGAAAAATATTTCATCCGCGGCTCAGTTAATAAGTTTCTGGTGCCTTAGTTCATCTTGAATTGTGTAGTGGAGTAAGGTATTAAAAAAGGTTGATTTTCATTTTGTCCAAAATGGCTAAAAAATATGAAGATTTTTACAATTCATAAAAATTAGTTTTTAGTTCGTCCCTTCTTTAATCAATAATTATAAAAAACGATAACTCATACACACTTATACTTACTTGTGCCGTGTGGTGACGGCCTAAGAATACAAGTGTCACCACTCCCTTACACGCCTGGGATGTCGTAAGAGTCGACTAAGAGACTCGACGCATTGAACACCTGTGCGAGAGAAAGAAAACTTGAAACAAACCCTCTACCAACCCGTCTGGCCAGCGTGTAGCAGTAGGCTAATAGCCTCCTATGAACGCCACAATAGTGAGAGGCTTATGTCCAGCAGTGTACGTCCACAGGCTGATGATGGATGATGGATGCAATACATCGATTTTTAAAAAGTATCATGTCCATACTTAATTACTAGTAACGTATTTATTGATATGTTAAGAGATGAAAAAGCGACACAATATCGATTACTATTTAAGAGAAATTTAATTCTTCGTTTAATACGAGCACTAGATACATAATTAGATCTCCATAGCGATTGAATGACTCCGCCCATTGAATCAGTTAAACGCGATATTGAACAATAAATATCTCATTACAATGAATTTCATTTCAATTACACATTTAGTTCAAAGATTAGTTTAACCACCAAATTTTAGATAAAAACGAATTACATTTAATGAGTGAATTCCAAAATATGTGAGTTGAAACTGTTCGTAACTATTTGAAATATTATATGAGGTATTAGGAATTTATCATCTTATGTCCCATAAACCTTGTTTGATGGGTACTCAATATCAACTTGATGCACCCATATTTGTAAGAAATATTAGGTCTTTAACTATGAAATTGCCGATTTGTATAAGGCTTTTCAAAGAAAGTTCATTTTCCATACTAACAATTTTTGTTATAGTTACTACCGCAAGTGCTAATGCCACAATTTTTTAATGCTCAATCATTGTTTGAAGACTAAGCAATCTTATGCTTTAAATTTATTTTAAAAATTATGAATAATTTATAAGTTATATTAAATAAAGTAGTAAATTTTGCTAACAAAAAAAGGTGAAACTTTCGAGGTATTTTTTATCGTAGAAACGAAAATAATAACCATGAGATTATTCTTGATCATTATGATCTTAATTTAACATAAAATCAAGCAATAGAGGTACCTTTTAATCACCGAAGTAGTGAGGTTCTCTAGAAGTGTAAGAAAAAAATAGGCAATTTCATACTTTAACCCCTATTATATAGTACTAAACTAATCTATGGTGTTTTTATTGAGATACTGTTGAATGCTGTTTTTTAGTTTGCATTTTCTATCTTACCTATCATATGTGATATATGTTAATAGAAAACTACTAAAAAAAGCAACTTTGCTCACAAGTCACGTCTGAGAAATAGTTGTGAGCAGAGTTGATTTTTATAGTTTATGTGATAAATATTAAACAAGAAAATATACTAGAAAAACAACTTGCGTCATGTCGCCCTGGCGTGACTCGACCCGGGAAACTTGGGAATCCGGCCCAATGCACTGTTTTCTAGTATATTTTTTTGTTAAATATTTATCACATAAAAATAGCTCAGTAAAATACAAAATAAAAAAAATATATAACGAGTTGATTTTTTCTGAAATATCTCTATATTTAGAATTATCAAACTGAACATTTAATAGTCCTTTGAATAATCTTAAGATTGCTTTTTTTATACAAAAAAAAATACCCAATTTTCTAATATGTTTCAATTCTGGATGATTGAGTATGTTACTATTCTATATGGATAGGAATATTCATGCGGCGATCTTCAGATAAACATGGTTTTTGCAATTATATTACCTATTAAGAAAAGCAGTCTGTAACATACATTGATCCAATAAAAAAGATACGCACTGTTCATTGAAAAGGTATCGAAACGTCGGAAAAATCAAAAAACCCCTAAAACCTAAAAATAAAGACAATTACAAGTTAGTTCGTGAAATATAGCGCGTTTGATATGCGTAAAAGTTGTTTTATTTCAAGTTACATTCAATTAATTTGATTAAACAAATACCCAATTCTACAAAGTGTAGTAATAAGAACGAGATTTACGATTGAAATGTTACACCCAATTTAATTGAGTGGTTTTAACAAAAAGATTTGCCTAATATCTTGAACAATGTAGTTTAAACTCCCAGACATTAGTGCTGGGAAAATCAGTCATTTCTTCTGACCAGTTTACATTCGGTTGTGTTATCATGTACTCGTTTCAAATGTTTTTTTTTAAGTGGATACAATAAGTGTAGTGGTGTGTTATTGAATTTGTTTTAGCTGTGATATAAAGGTAGGGTTTTTTTTAAATATTTTAAAGTTGAACAGTTTTTCAGTCAACCTAGTTTATAACTTTCATGGTCTTGTTAACCCTCGTAAAAAGTGGGGTGTTATATACATAAAAACCAACAATATATTGCGCTCTTAAAAACATTTAATTTTGTTTATTTACCTACATGAAAACGAAGGCTAAGGGTCTCACCGTCTCCATGAATTAGCATTAAATTGCATTATTGAGAATCAATAATGACAATTCATTAAACGTTATTTAAAAACGGTAAATTGAGTAATAGGCCAATCAGATCGTACAAAAATAAACACTAAAATTGCAATATTGCGGTAGAGCTGCTTTTTCTAAAGTTATGACAAATTGCAAATTTTCGATCAAAATATCAGATACTAGCGGCCGCCCGCGGTTTTACCCGCGTGGTTCCTGTTCCCGTTGGAATATCGGGATAAAAAGTATCCTATGGTCACAACCAGGCTATACACTATCTGTGTACCAAATTTCATCCTAATCCGTGCAATAGTTTCTGAGTTTATCGTTGCAAACAAACAATCAAACATTTCCTCTCTAAATTCGAATTTAATATCATTTATTCAGTCTAGGCTGTTACAAGCATTATGAACGGGAGACCTTGTAAGGAGAAAAACCGGCAAGAAACTCGTCAAGGGCTATTTTTTTTCTTTTTATAATACGAGTAATATCTAGAGTCTAGACTAATATTATAAAAAGAAATAAAAGACTCTAGACTCTAGACAAGGAGGTGTCTACGGAGAAATTAATAGGAAATGAAGTTGTAGAAAATTTCATTAACTAGATTTTGAGACTAGGGGTGCGTCTGTAGGTGTTGTAGTTTGTTCAATAATAAGCATACACCAATCAAGCATACCAATAGAATTTAGGGGAAGTAACAACAAAATTACAAGAATTCTTCTCTACTATGTGTTAATTATCTAGTCAAATATAATATGCTAATCTAATTTAAATTTATGTGAAAAAAATAACAAAAAAATGCAAAATCATTCATAAAAACTATCATTTTAAAAGCCTTATTTATTTTGGCAGCTATTAGATCTAAAAAATTAGATTTGGGCTAGAACTGGCGGGAATTTTGTTGACATTAAAAAAGTTATATTGACATTTCTCGTAAAAGCTTTCTTATGTTGTTTTTGTGCACAAAACGAAAAAAATGCGGTTAAAATGCAGGTCTACCGCAATTTCGAATGTAACATAAGACTGGTCTATAAGATAATTGACTTTAAATCATTTATACTCATTGTTCCACTTGTCAACTTTTAGATTTAATTTTCTTGGTTCTGATCGAATTACGAGACTCCATTGTGTACCTATTTAAGAATGACTCTGATGATGAATGATGATACTAGCTCGACTAGCTCTTCCTAAACTCATTAAAGGATTTGTTTAACTGACCTTAGCCTGAGTCGACACGTTAATAAGAAGAAGAACTGACCTTCTTCACAAAGTATAGCAGAAACATAGTCTCAGCACTAGTCAACTTTCATACAATTTCGATACTTTTTAATAAATAAATAAATAAATAATTGCATACAAACACACCAATAATCTAGCCCACATTAAGTTTCATGAAGAACTTGTGTAATGGATACTAGATAACGGATAAATATACTTATATACTTTTTTTTTTGTAAATACATATATAATATACATATTAAACACCCAGACCAAGACAAATAGACATGTTCATGCACACAAACATTTGTCTTGTCCGGGGATCGAACCCGGGACCTCTGGCACAGAAGGCCGGCTTAGTACCTCTGCGCCACACAGGTCGTCGTTTTAAATATATACTGATAACATAATACCATGACTTACTGGCAGACAACACACAGCCCAAACGTCTGAATCTGTTAAGCTGAAATTTTGCTTTAACGATGTTGGCGATCAATAAGAAAAATATTTTTCATCAAAAAGAACAAATCACTAGTATGTTATTACATTTGTATCAAAATAATATAATTATTGTTTCGTTTTGGAATCGAACCCTCAACGATATGATCGGCAGCCCAACATTTGAACCACAACCCACCCAAAGGTGACATGGTCAGAATACTGCTAGAAGGGTCATTAGAGGGTCAATCCCATTAACAAGGTAATAAAAATTGCCAAAAAATAATGAGGATCATTAAATTGTGTTTTTTAGTACCAATTATTCTGCAGGTTTTAATTAAAAAAAGTACTAGTGACCTTTCGTCCTGATGTTCGTATTATTGTTTTTAACAAGTAAAAAAAAAAGTTAAATAACCTTCAAAGCGCAGAGGAGTGAAGTTTTCATACATTTGGCTTGAATGACATGATTCTTTTACGGTTTATCCCATACATTTAGTAGTCGTAAACGTTTAGGTAATCGTAAAAGTTACATGATGTGCAACCCACTGTAATTGATTGTAAACGCTGTTTTTAACCGACCTAAAAAAAGAGGTTATCAATTCACCTATATTTTGTATGTTCACCGATTACCTGAAGACGGCTGAACAGATTGAACCGTTAAAACATCAGGTGTGTTCCAAGTTAGTCCCATCAATAATTGTTTTTTAAATTGTTTCAGTGGTTTTCGAGAAATCTTCAAAAAACTGTCATTTTCGTTACTTGACGGTGTCGTTACCTAGATGACGTAGGTAATAAATACTTTATTGACCGATTTAATGGTGAAGGCAAGTACGGGACTTTAATAACTTTAATAATTGAGAAATATAAATATTTTTGCTACAGAGACCTATGAGGACACGTCGAATTTTTCTAGTATATTCACCGTTCTACGGTGTTGGCCACCGTCATACCGTCAGGGCTACATGAGACTAGTTGCTTTTTTCTAGTATATTTTATTGTTTAATATTTGCAAAATTAAAAAGTTATAAATAAATATTTTTATATTTTTATATATTAGTAAAAATAAGCCTGTTGGAGTCAGTACCAGCCTTTTCAAAAGTAATGTTAAATACATTTCAAATAGCGCCATCTTCCTTGATATTATTTTAACAGCTTAAGGTTCCCCCAAAGTATTTTTTTGATGTAAATCTTTCTTTAAAACTCCATAAAATACATCTACACTAAATTAAATCCTTGTCCCCCCTTCCCCTTTCGTAAAGTGTCAAAGTTAATTTTAACTACGTACTCGCACGTTATTAGGCAGCTGACGTTCTAATTTAACCGAAAGCTCGTTAGGACATAATCAATCTTAGATCAAACCACTAGACATACCAGCGACTATGGATAGAACATTGAATTTATATTTTGTAGTAAGTGCTTTTTTGTAAACAATAATTTAATAATTGATAAGATTTTTCTGTAAATTTAATGTGACGTTGAATTATATTAATAACCTTAAGTATACCTAAACAAGTAATTTAAACCAACTTTTTTACTATAACATTTATGTTATGTATGCTTATTATAGGTTTTATTTGAAATTTAAATTTAAATTTCACATTTAAACTTATTTTTTTGGAAAATCGAACAATAAATACAAGAATAGACCGATTTAAATCACAAGTTATTCTCAGTCCCGCCGGGGTCGATTCGATTTTTTTTATTAAAATGTGTCCTATAACATTGTTATTAAAATTGCAAATTGTTATTAAAATACCTAAACCTACTTGAAACTTTCATGGACACTATCACTTTAATTATTATTAGGAAAAATTTTTGCCATGTTTGTATTTGCTTATGAGTCCCCGATACACAGAGTACTTCTTCTTACAATACGGGCGGTTTCCGCAACTCGACGACTTTTTCACTTCATCACTCCAGCATCCCAGCTCAACCAGGAATGCTCCCAGTGCGTTCACGTCAGAGACGGCTTCCCGGAGACTGCCTGGTGAGCCGAGGTACTTCGCTCGGTAAGGGGCTACTCCGTCACAGTCCAACAGGACGTGAGCCGCTGTCTTTCTTCCTCCATGCAGCCTCTGCATACTGGGCTGTTAGGGACAGACACCTAAATTGAAAAGATGCTTGTTAAAGTTGCCGTGGCCAGTGATGGGCCCTGTTATCAAACATAACAGCGGTCTATTGAGTTTAAGGAGAGCTCTGGGAGACGAGCGTCCGCGCGCGGTAGTACACAGAGTACCAAATAGTACACACTCACTCATCAGCCTGTGGACGTCCACTGCTGGACATAGGCCTCTCCTAGCTCACGCCTATTGTGGCGTTCATAGGAGGCTATTAGCCTACTGCTACCACGCTGGCCAGACGGTTTGTTTCAAGTTTTCCTTCTCTCTAATAGTACAAGTCCCGATATTTCGGCGCAGTCACATGCGCCATGATCACTAGCCATAGTAATTAGGCATTCCTTGATCTTTTATCAAGTTGACGCTGTGTATACCGATTTTTCGAAAGCTTTCGATAAAATTTCGCACAATTTGTTAATTACTAAACTTGAAAATATTGGTAAACACGGCGATCTTCTGAGGTGGTTAACATCATATTTGCGTGACAGATCCCAGGCAGTAGCAGTAAAAGGTATACATCGAGCTTTGTTCCAATAACTTCCGGTGTCCCACAGGGATCCCATCTCGGTCCTCTTCTTTTTAACATTTTCATCAATAATATAATGAGTTGTTTTTGTCATTCTAAAGCTTTATTATACGCTGATGATACCAAAATGTTCGCCTTTGTTAAATCCGTTGAACATTGTAAATTATTCCAAAATGACTTAAATAATTTTTTCGAATATTGCTCTGCAAATAATTTAAAATTGAATATTGACAAATGTCACACAATAACTTTTTCTCGGAAGAAAAATCTCATTAATTATAACTACACATTTAATAATAACATTATCAAAAGAGTGACCGGGGTGAGGGACCTGGGTGTACACCTTGATAGTGGACTTGATTTTTCGTGTCATATAGATAAAGTTACAGCTAAAGCTTACAAAATGTTGGGGTTTGTCTTTCGACAATGTCAAGACTTTAAAGACGTGCATACCTACATACTATTATATAACTCTTTAGTCAGAAGCCACTTAGAATATTCCTCCGTTATTTGGAATCCTTTCTACGCTACTTATATAGATCAGCTGGAGAGAATTCAGAATAAATTCTTAAAAAGGCTGGGTTACAGATTTGGAGATACCCCAGTGCTACTTCAGTCTTTAGAGTTACGACGTGAACATAGAGATCAGTTGTTCTTATATAAAGTCCTAAATAATGTTATTGATTCACCCTTCCTTCTGAGCCGTATCTCATTTAGGTGCCCAAGGTTGAGTGCCCGCTCCAATGCTGTGTTCTCAGTTCCCTTATGCAAAACTAATTATTCTAAAAATCGATTTTTGATCCGAGCTTGCAATATACATAATAAAAGATACTGTCATATTGATTTATTTAACTGCAAACTAAGTGCTTATATATCAGCCGTGAAAAAAGTTAATAGTGTGTAATAAACAATACAGTGTTATCTGCTTCAGCCAAATTCTATATACTATTATACCGCCTTACTTACATATTTCCTTAACTTTGGTTGTTGGAATGGCATCCATGGTTTAGGTTTTCTTTTTACTTTTATTTTATTGTTATCTTTTAAATTTTTATTCATTATAGTCTTCGCTATACAATTGTCATCGTTGGAAACTGTTTTGGCTAATGAATAACTTATAGTTATAATAACTCTAAATGTATTATAAGAGCTGTATGTTTCTTTTAATTCAATAAATAAAAAATTAAAAAAATCTTTTCGCACCCGTTTTTTCCTAATAAATTTAAAAATAGTTTGATCGTCATAGAAGTTTAAAAATAATAGTTTGATAATCACGCCTTCACATTCCCTCAGCGTAAAACATGATAATTATTTTACGGTAATTTAATTTTTGTAAGTCCAGGCTTGTAATTAGTAGCTTAACAAACTTTTCCAATGCCAGGCAATTAGTGGAACTAATTAGCATTCCGGGTGTCAGTTGTAATTGCGATCCGACGCGAAGTTCGGAGGTTTTGAACCGTCATGGTTCAGGATTCGAGAAATGGCGGTTAAGGGCTGTTTATTTGAAGGTAGAATAAGGTATTACTTTTGTCTCTTTGGTTCCGTCCTGATTGATTGGCCAACCATCGCTCGTTGGCACGACGAAAACGCTCGCTGAAATGACATTCCAGTTTGGATTGTGTAATGCGATTTCATCGAGTGATGAAGCAGACAATGGTTTTTAGCATTCAATTCGATCGACAATTAGGACAGTCAGCCTGCAGATATCTATATGTTTGATCGCACTTGCGATCTTATTCATCGGATAGACGCATCATCGGCCAATTAGGATACGGGCTCATTCTTTGCAATCAAAAACAGTTCACAATTGTAACGTTTACATTCGTAAAAAAGTTCCAAAGACATCCAGACAATCTGCATACAAAGTAAGGCAAAAAAAAACATAATCCCGATATTCCAACGGTAACGGGAACCATGCGGGTAAAATAAATAAATGTATAATTTAAACTTTCTTAATCCTTTTTATAACTTTTTAATTTATTTATTTTTTAGGTCTCTGTAGCATAATTGGTTAGTGCATTGGGCCGGACTCCCAAGGATGCGGGTTCGAATCCCGTCAGGGCGACATGAGACTAGTTGCTTTTTTTTAGTATATTTTCTTGTTTAATATTTATCTTTCTTAATCCAATAGAATTTTACTATTTCTGTCATAAAGATCCAACTGTTGGATCTGTAATTTACAGATAGCTATAAACAGCCTGTTTTATATACTGGAGAAATGATTTTACGTTTCCCTCGACCCCAGGTGCAGGAGCGATTCGTATGTTGGACTCTTGGGTACTATTAACTAAAACTTACTTGCCGTCCAGGCCGCCATTGGTCACGGGGGGTAGGGTTCGCAATCACCCCTACAACTATAGATTGGGAACAGCCTAATGATTACCTATCAAGTTATCATAATATCATTCCATCGCCTGCCAGTCCAAACGTCAATAAGGTGGTTTCCTACGATCTGTTTTTGTGAGGTAAAATAGTTCCGTTTTCGGCCCGCTTCGGCACGCGAGAGGCTTGTTTCAACATGGCCTTTGTTGTTCCAACCTATAAACCTGCCTGTCGTTACTTGTTGGTGCCTGTTGGTGAACTGACCTAGATATTTTAGGAATCCGTGAGATTAGGAATTTTAGACAATTTGTTGAGATTGATTGGAATGGTTCTTCTGCTTCTTTACTTAAGAGCCACGCTCTTGTCTGTGTATGCTGAGACGACGTTCACCTTCTCTTTGTTCTGTTCCATGTAGGCTATTGTTGGTCTTCTTCATCCTCTCTTTCGCTCTATTTTTCCCTGTATGGTTATAATGTTGTCGTATCAGCCACATAACATCAACTGCTGGGTAATAGGCCTCCCCCAAGGATCTCCCCAACGATCGGTCCTGCGCTGTCCGCATCCATCGGCTTTCCGCGACCTTCACCAGATCGTCGGTCCACCTTGTCGGGGGCTTACCCACGGAGCGTCGTCCTGTGCGCGGTCGCCATTCCAGAACCTTTCCGCCCCTAACGGTCATCGGTTCTTCTCGCTATGTGTCCCGCCTACTGCCACTTCAGCTGAGCAATCCTTCGAGCGATGTCACTTACTTTAGTTCTCCACGGATCTCCTCATTTCTGATTCGATCACGTATTGCACGCTGGGAGACCGTGAGCTGTATGTTTATAATGTATTAATGTAATATTGATATATTCATCTCTAACTTTAAATCGTTTAAAAAGAACATTTCAGATTTGTTCAAGACCGGATCCCAAAACTTTTTGTGTTCATTTAAGTTTTGTTTTGTTATTATTATTTAGGTTATATTAGCCTTATTTCGTCCATAACTTCTACTAAATAGTTAATAGTATTAACTACGTTGTTTTAAGTAGTTTTTAATTTTCACTTTCATGTTGCATGCACGTGTGTTGGATGTCAGTCTAGTCTTGTTATTTTATCACTAAACTCAGAAGTTGCCATGACTGTAATCTGTTCGTGTACCTTAATAAATAAATAGTTATGATAAATATTGAACAAGAAAATATACTAGAAAAAAGCAACTTGTCTCATGTGACTGACGGGATTCGAACCCGTATCCTTGGGAATCCGACCCAATGCACTAACCAATTATACTATAGAGGCCTATGAGGACACGTCGAGTTTTTCTTATATATTCACCTTTCTACGCTTTTGGCCACCGTCGTTTCATCAATGAGAAAAAAATATCGTCGCGTTCGCAAGAAACATTTTTATAAATGTTTGACTATCGATTAAGATGAAACAGCCATCTAATTATAACATTTTTTTAATTTTGCATTATACAATGCTATTTTTAATATACTAGATATAGAGATAACATACTAGAAAAAAACAACTTGTCTCATGTGACTGACGGGACTCGAACCCGTATCATTGGGAATCCGACCCAATGTCGGGGTTCGATTTTCTGTTCTAATTCAACGTGTCCTGATAGGTCTCTGTAGCATTAGTATGCTACAGAGACCTATCAGGACACGTTGAATTTTCTTGTTTAATATGTATCACATAAAAATAGCATTCTAAAATGATAAATTAAAAAGTTATAAATAAATATGAGTTCAAATATCTTTTCATTCTACAATATGTAGCAAACAAAATGTTACAAAATACATCGGTCTGTATGCTTAAGCCTCATTCATCTGCCCAACAGATTTACAAACAACACTATCAATAATTAGATAAATTTCACTAATCTATTTACCTATTTCCAGTGACTAATATAAGTTTTGACTAAAGACTTCACTTGCTGAGAAATACACACAAATCATACAAAAGATCATCAATCTAACTAAACCAATACATAAAGTATGCCAACAATTGTACTCAACTACATAAACTACTGGAGTTTAAGTCAAATGTTCTACATGTGATTTAAAGGTAAAGGGGTGCACCCACGAACTGATTCAATTCGTGTTCAATAGGAGATTTTCTGACAGCTTGAATTAAGCAAAAAGAAAAAAAATAGTTCCGTAGTACGTTTTGTATTTTTTTTTAAACAGCAACATACGTACTAGAAAATCAACTTGTATCACGTTACGCCCCGTCAGAGCGACATGAGAAAAATTTACAGCATTTTCAGATCCATTTTCACCAACTGATTAACCGATGGATTAACGCTAAACATAATAAATGTCAATACCGTCGTATGGACGACGTCTTAAAACCACGATTATCTTATCGATAGTGGGGCAAATATTATTCAATTTGATGGCCGTTGCAATAATACAAGTTTTACAGATTAAAACGCGAATAAATCGTGATGACGAACGGCCGCATAATGCTGCAAAAAAACATTAAATCATAATACATCAGAATGATCAATTTGAGTGTCCCAGATTGATCCATCAATGTCGCGTTGTTTACATCAAACTTCTGCGCTTGTTTGCGAATATATAACTTTTTTTTATAAAGAAAGATACTTTGGAAAAGCTCAGAAGATCAACTTTTACGTTCAAATACTTAAGAGCTTTATTAAAATGGCTATTTTTACACTCGTAAAGAAAGAAAAAACAATTTTAATTGCTGTTGTGACCTTTGAACGTTTGTTTTGGATTTAACTCTCATATCTTACGTATATACCTAAGATATGAGAGAACACCTCATCCATTCCAACTTCCATTTTTTCCAAACCAGCTCTTCGTTAAGCATATACTTACTGACCATGCGATGGTCGGCCTTGACGTGAAGGGTGGCAAACCACATCACCGCTTTTTTGGAAGATGTTTCATAGCGTCTTAGCAAAGTCGGCAAGAGAGAAGGATAAAATGGGTAGAATTAGCTGTAAAACATATAATCAGGGGGGGGCCTACCACCATCTCTAAACGCAGTATTGTTTCAATGTTACCATGATATTTCGTACTACGATTCTCTTAAAGTAAGCTTGTTCAAGCGAGAACAAGATAGAAGTTCAATCATCGCCTCCATAGTATGAAGAGTGTTAAGTTGTGACAAGTTTTAAAAAACAAAACGTAAACAAAACGTTCTTATGCCATGATCGTTTCTAATAGATGATCGTAGACCCGCAGGTGACTACAACGGGTTTGAGAAGGACAGGGAACTATTGATTTTAGGAACTTTTGGAAAAACTCTGTAGTTCGGGAATTCGGGATTATCCGTTAGCACATTTATCATCCTATTATCATCACACACACACATCACACATCATCAGCCCGTGGACGTCCACTGCTGGACATAGGCCTCTCCTAGCAGCTCACGCCTATTGTGGCGTTCATAGGAGGCTATTGCTACCACGCTGGCCAGACGGGTTGGTAGAGGGTTTATTTCAAGTTTTCCTCCTCTCGCACAGGTGTTCAATGCACCGAGCCTCTTAGTCGGCTCTTACGACATCCCAGGCATGTAAGGGAGTAGTGACACTTGTATTCTTAGGCCGTCACCACACGGCACAAGCCGTGTGGTGACGGCCTATTATCATCATCTTATTATATTTATCATATTATTATAATTATCCTATTAGAAACGATCATGTCACAATGACGTTTTGTTCGAATTTTGTTTTTATTGAAATTGTCACACTTTGACACACTTCACACTTCGGATGTTTGAGCGAAGACGTCATAAAAATTCCGTCTTAAAACAAGCTTACTGAGGTTCGTAGTACAAAATAGCGTGGTAAAATTGCAACAATACTGCGTTAAGAAATGGCCGTAAGCCCCATGAATTCAATGAATGAAATAATGATTAGGTATGCATCACGCTTAAGCTCTTCCATGCAGACACGAGAGTAAAAGAAAAACATAGTATGTGTTAGCTGATACCTTCCTAGTGCAGATACTAAAAGACAATGAATGGACAGGAATATTCGAAATCTAACCGATGTACTGATAGAAAGAAAGAAAGAAAGTAAAAACATTTATTGGCACCCACACACACACTTATATACTCGTAGAATAAAAAAAATAAAAATAAAAAATCTTAATTTTAAACCTTACAAACAGATGGGCAGAATGAACACAGAAGCGCTGTTATTCTGCCAGGATGTTACAAGAGATGTTTACAACAATAGTAAAATAATTGAATATATAACTACATATACATACAGAAAATTAAATAATATACCAACACATAAAACGAAACGAAAGAAGGCAGAGTGTTCCACTTCTTTGCCACTCTCAAGGTACGGAACGGAACGTTTAAAAAAAAAAGGAAAACTTTTGACAATTAAAAGCGCGTAAGTGGTATCACTATCACTTTTAAAGTTTGTGATTGTGAAGTGAACAAGTTCAAAACTTCAAGATATTAACTTTTTGGTTTAAAAATGCCACGATGCCCACACAAAACCCCCTCACCGACCAGTACAATAAGTGTTAATCTGTCTAACTGGTAACCTGTCACTCACAGACCTATATCGAGATAGACGAAAAGAGCGCTTCAAACTGTATGAGAATATAGCGTGTCCCTACGATGACGTCACGAGTGAGATTTACGGCCGGTTTCAATATTCTATCCCTAACAAGAGATAGACCTATCTTAGTTACGTTACTTAGCAACCGCTGTTAATTTGGATCATTTTGGGCTGATTAACAAAAATATCTAGGCAACAAAGCTCTAGTAAGCCTAACTCTTACTGTGGATAGGTTATTGAAACCGACGCTTAGTGATGTGGGAATGTTATTGACGAGCTCTTGCACTGCACAATTAACCATTTTCGTTTTTGAGTGACGCGTGTTTTCATGGCAATGTTCGCAAGCCGATTGATTTAGGTCGGAAAACTTAGATCATGGATCAAACTTTTGGCACGCAAGGTAGGTTCAATTTTACCGTCTATCTCGAGATAGATCTGTGCTGTCACTATTGTTTCCAGACAACATCATAAACACAACCAATGTTTATGGCGTTGTTGAGAAGTTTAAAAAATATATCTCTCAAGCTGAAGTTTTGATGCAGCTACATTTTTTATTATAGTCAGGGTAGGTTTGTATGCATTTAGGTGATGCATAACAACAATATTTTTATTCGAGTCAAAATAATATAATCCAGCTTCTGCCATATTGGAATCTTGATATTCCGCAGAGCTCGGTAAACATATTGGTGGGTTATTAATAAGCTCTTTGTTTGGATCAGGGGTTTCAAAATCAAAATCAAAATCAAAATCAATATCATTTATTCAGTCTAGGCTGTTACAAGCACTTATGAACGTCAAAGAAGCTACGCCATCGGTTCACAAACCCTACGGCGGGAGACCTTGTAACGAGAAGAACCGGCAAGAAACTCGTCAAGGGCTGTTTTTTTCTCCCTGTTTTATTTCATACAGAGTCGTCAAATTGAAAAGTGACCTTATATCAGTAAGGTCAATTTCCATCACAAAAGGAAAATACTAATGAAAATATTACATTTTATGGTTATTGTAAACGTAAACAATTTTTAACTGGCAAAGAAAGACTTGTCTATCATACATTACAACATTTCCCGCACCACAAGAATACTACACTGCAAGTTGTGAGGTACATACAGGTCAGTATCAATTTATTTTAGATAAAAATATTTAGGCTTTAAGCACAGCATTAAGATAAGCAGACTGAGGTAGACCCATTTCCGCTGCTGGCGTAATAAATTGCAGCATACAACTTACTGGACAGTTAATCGAGAGACGAATGTAGATCGTCACTTGAATGGAATGAGCTAGTTAATCCACGTTAGCAACATATTTTAACCGCCTCTGTGGTTACGGGTACAACCACCGGTATCGGATCCAGGAGTCCCGGATTCGATTCACAGCGGGGGTACATATTGTATTCGGTTTGGTTGGTGGTAGGACTTGTTGTAACTTCGCCTGGCTAGCTACCACCATCTTATCTAAGCCTGAAGACATAACAACAATATTTTCAGCATTGTTGTGTTCCGGCAGTTCGAGATAAGATAGCCAGTTCCTCAGTGACTGAGGATTCCGGGAGAGGCTCGCTTCCATCTTTCAGCCTTATCATTACTTAACATTAGGTATGATGAAGGCTAAGAGTCTCCCCGTCGCGTCGTTCATAAAAAATAAGAAAATATTAACTTGCTATAGAAAATGCATCTCAAAAATAAGGTCAAATAACGCCTGGCGTCAATTACTGCCTATACTTTGAAAATCCTTTTAAAACTACTCAA
The DNA here is from genome assembly GCA_910589605.1 of Chrysoteuchia culmella. Taxonomy (NCBI): domain Eukaryota; kingdom Metazoa; phylum Arthropoda; class Insecta; order Lepidoptera; family Crambidae; genus Chrysoteuchia; species Chrysoteuchia culmella. Next base: position 1,491,668 of record OU342657.1, read on the forward strand.
AAGTTCACCCTAAACGCTAAAGTCTCTAGCCGTAAGGTCAATGCTCCGCTCCAAGGGCCAGTGGTCTTACATCGTTCGTTTGGGGTAGTCTTTATAAAAAGTGTTTTATAAAAAGTGTGTAAAGTTTTTCCTAAGTACCTTCAATATTTGCAGATATTATGTTTTACGTCGCTACGTTACCTGCCCAATTACCTAAATTTGATGTTTTTTCTTGTAAATTCTACTTCTTCTCGCGTCGTAGTGAGCGGATTTGATCAACCACCTAGTTGAGCTTCGACCTGTCGGTATTTTGCCATCGACCTTGCCAGTGTAAATATGTGACACAATAAATTATTATTTTCTTAGATGTAATATTGATTTTTTGTTGATAGCTAATAACGCCCATGTGTTACTGGCCGCCTTGGGCCCTATTACCCTCACCATAAACTTTATTAACCGTATGGCCATTTTTAACCCCCGGCGCCAAAAAGGTGTCTTATAATTTAATTTTTTAATTTTGCATTTTTCAATGCTATTTTTGTGTGATAAATATAAAACAAGAAAATATACTAGAAAAAAGCAACTACTCTCATGTCGCGTCCCGTCAGGGCGCCATGAGACTAGTTGCTTTTTTCTAGTATATTTTCTTGTTTAATAGGTTTGTTATAAGTTTGACCGCTTTCTGTGTGTGTCCATCTGTCTGTCTGTCTGTGGCAACGTAGCTTTTTAACAGGCGAACGGGCGAAACCAGCGAAGTTTAATAACGCCTACTGTACTTTATTGAATTGTCGGTACTTTCACTTGTTATTAAGGTGAAATAATAACATTATTTTTTATTTCTTTGTGTGCCTTAAGTGAAATTGAATTGAATTAATATTAAGGTCAAAAATAAAAAAATCTCTTTGACTGACTCTTTCAGTACCAAATACTACTTATTAATTTTTTTTTAAGATAGTATTAGAAACACTGATTCTGTGTCTATATAAGAAAATTTAAGGAAGATCCTAATTATATAGTTACTGTAAGAAAATACTCATACGCGAAATTAAACCGCTATAGTTTTATATTGCCAACATCACTATATTTAGAATTAAGTCCTTATTTTGTAAAATTTTAAAAAGTTTCTATAATTTTCAAGCTTTATAATTTCATAATAAAAAATGCTTTCACGCGTGTTGTTTTCTTTGATTTTATATTTTATTTTCCGGTTCAGAGTTCAGGTAGGCGTTATTACACATCAGTACCTATTCCTATTTTGCTTTACGAATTTGAATATCTAATGTTTTTCTCTCTCATTGACTAGTTTTTCTCTATTCGGTGTTTTCATGCTGTAGAAAAAAATATTTTTGTTTAATATACAGGCCTCATTGGTAGTGTCGATATATCTGGGGTAGTGTTCCGCCAATGTGAGCCAAGCTAAAGCAAGGGCACTAACTACCTTTTCTCGAAGCGCTTCGTTGTTTTTTTTTTAGCCTCATAATTTGGGTTTGTAATACTAGACAAACAAAATTCTTGAAGTCCCAGAAAGCTAAAATTTGATATGTAAGCTAATTTTAGTACATAAACAACAAAAACATTCTTAAACTTGGAACTTTTATCTCCCAACCCCTTAAAAATAGGGGATGGTAGTTTGTATGAAACTTCTACCAATATTGATGCTAGAGGTCTGAAACTTGATGAAGCGTTTCCTCGTAATAAATCATTAAAAACGTTTTTCAGGATCTTTAGTAAATCTTTACAAAAATAAGTGAAATCAAACCAAAAACATTTTATGTAAAGTGTTGCCAATAATACAAGACCATACGGTTCTCACTATCAAAAAATCAGCTAGAGCTAAGTTCTAACTCCATACGCCCTAACTCTACAAGTCCTAACTCCATAAACTCTACACCCTGGTCAAAATATGTGGATTAGCCGTTTCGTAACTACAAGTACTAACATTTAACAGAAAGGTAAAATAGTGGATAATTCACCATACGCCCAATGGTCATGTGACGGAAGCCAAACGGCCAAGCCACATATTTTGACTAAAGTGTAGAGTTTACGAAGTTACGATCTGTGGAGTTAGGGTGTGTAAGAGTTAGAAGCTTGGCTCTAAATGAGATCTGATAAGTTTTTGACAGTGAGAACCTTATGGTCTTGCGTTGGCAACACTTTACGTGAACATGTTTTTGGTGGGATTCATTATACGGTATACTTTACTTAAATCGACAGGTTTTCGTGTCCACCAAATTTTTTGGAAAATAATCTCCAGGTTGGGATTAGCTCCAGATGTCACGGGTTCAATTCCCAATCCTACTGTACGTATTGGTTTGGTTAGGTAAGTTCGTCTGGCTAGCTACCACCGTGGTATCTAAGTGTATCGCCATAACAACTACGTCTTCACCATTTTTGTCTTAGTAAGAGATCGAATTCCTCAGTCATTGAGGATTTTGGGAGAAGCGTAATTCTAACTGCCGCCTTATAATTATTACACATGTCATCATCGTTATCAACAGCCTGTGGACGTCCACTGCTGGACATAGTCCTCTCCTAGCTCATGCCTATTATGGCGTTCATACGTGGTTATTAGTCTACTGCTACCACGCTGGCCAGACGGGTTGGTAGAGGGTTTGTTTCAAGTTTTCCATCTCTCGTACAGGTGTTCAATGCGTCGAGCCTCTTAGTCGACTCTTACAACATCCCAGACACGTAAGGGAGTGGTGACACCTGCATTCTTAGGCCGTCACCACACGGCAGTCACCACACTACAAATGTATGATGATATAATCTAATTGACAGTTGGTGAAATCGTGTCATAAGCTGGCCCTAGACGATAGGTTATGCATGACGATTTTGACCTTACCGATAGTACCCTAGAGACTATAGATAGCTTTATACAATAAAATAAAACTGACAAGATTGTTTTTCCTTTTTAATGCCATCTGTCGGCGAGTTCTGCCATCGCAACTCACATACTCCAACCATCTCATCCACCAATATCCTAACCGCAGCTTTAGGCGTAAAACGGCTAAATTAAATGTGAAACACAGCGAGTCTGTTTACTGTACGTCATAAACGTACTCGTAAACACCCAGAACAGATTACGTTTTGTACAATAAAAGGATTCCAATTGAAACATACTGTTTATTTGTGGGTGGAATGCTGCAGAATTAATATTAGCAGTAAAAGTCTTGCTTTAATGAAATCTGAAAATAGACATGCCTTTCAACCTTAACACAAAATAACGATTTAGTAAAAGTTGGTTCTTATATATTTTTTCTAAGTTCACCAATAATATTCTATAGCGTGCCGTGTGGTGACGGCCTAAGAACATGCCTGGGATGTCGTAAGAGTCGACTAAGAGGCTCGACGCATTGAACACCTGTGCGAGAGAAGGAAAACTTGAAACAAACCCTCTACCAACCCGTCTGGCTAGCGTGGTAGCAGTAGGCTAATAACCTCCTATGAACAACACAAGAGGCGTGAGCTAGGAGAAGCCTATGTCCAGCAGTGGACGTCCACAGGCTGATGATGGATGATGGATGATTCTATAGCGAGCTCGAAAGAGATCATTGAAAAACTAAACCTTATAAATACCTAAGTAGGTAGGTATTAACAGTTACAAATGCTTAATGTGCCTTCTATCTGGACACAAAATTATTGTAATATATTCCGTAATTTTCATAATATCTTAATTTTAGAATTTTAGGTTAGTGCTTATTGATAGTCCGCCTGGCTAGCTAACTACCACTATCTCATTTAAGGCCCGATTTCGCGGTTTGGTCCGATTTTTGCGGCCCGCCATCTAGCGGATTACGTCACGGACTATACCAACGCCATACAGAAACCTAATGCGCTTACTATTTAACGTAAGTAGAAAAAAGATCATTTGACAGTCGTAACATGAAATATCGAATTATCTATTCATATTCAAAGCTTATTAGTCGGTAGTGAAATCGGCCTTAAGTCTGATGCCATAACATAACAACATTATACCACAGATTCTACAATACTATACTAATTATATGTTAAAATCACACTCTTATATATTTTTGCTTTTTATGAGTAAAAGGGTAACAACTCAACCAATACAAACGCTCATTACATACCCGTCTCTACCTATCTAGAAAGTAAGTTTAAGTCACACGTTGCGATCAAATATAACCTTTAACAACATAGACGCAGCCATCAAAACGCCTTAACCCTTCATTGTGAAATGTAAATTAAACCGAATTAGGAGTGTTACGACTGTTTGTAAACTTGGTGATTAAAATAGTTACGGTTGGCGGCGCCAGATGGCGTTAAACATAGATGCACAGATAGCAAATCATCACCCCTGCCGTCTAACGGTATCGCTATCGCTATCGCTATATCGAACGCTAACGCTATCGCCCTCATTCTAAACATGCAATATTGCATCTAATAGATTAATAGAAATATGTAGGAATTGGACAAAACCCTATCGTTGAAGGGTTTTACGAGAGTTTTAAGTTTGATAGCTAAAGCGATAGCGGTAGCAATACCATTCGTCGTTAGAGGTGCAGGTTTTACAAAACTTTCTAAATTCCCCAACTGATTTTGAACCTTCTCGTATGAGTATACGTACGGTTGGGTTGGGAATCGGTTGAGGATAAACGTAAGTACTGTACGTACATGGTGTAAAAAAGCTGTGATTCTGCTGCTCAATATACAGCGAATTTTCCTATGGTATGAAATAATAATAAAACATATTTGATAAATATTAAACAAGGAAATATACTAGAACAATGCTAATTGTGCTGCTTTTGACCAAAAACCTAAAATCGGAAATCGAACGTACCTAAACCGTTTGATTTAATACTGATACTATAGGTACTTTAGCCATTGCAGGTAACATTGATAGTTTTTGGGACTACATTGACACAGATACAATATATTTTGAATATTTTTTTAGAAAATACTTTTATAAGAAGGAAGATTTGCGTTTTAAATAATTTGAAAATCGTGAAATCATATATATATTTTAATTAAAGGTAGTCTTTAACTTTGTCTTCTATTCAAAATATGTAAAAGTACTTCGGGTCCAAGAGAGATGTCATTTTTCCCAGATTTTAAAGCCAAAAACAAAGGCTCTATTGCTGTGATAAGCTATAGTAAGCTTGATTCAACGTCAAATTATGTTGTAAAAGCAAGAAAAACCACTCAAAACATGTTAAAGGCCCCAGTTTACGGTATTGCGTCTTTCATCGATTGCGTAGTTTACGGTTAAATCTGCGTGTACCTAAAATTCTACAGCTGGCAAAGACTAGGTACCTATGTATAGATCAAAGTCATAAAAAGTTACACGGTTTGTTATTTTGAGAAAATAGTTCTTTTTAGTTTGTATCTACTTACGTACATCTTATGTTTTGGCGCGCACTGTTCATTGAAATAAAACTACTTTTCCCGAACTTCTTATTTCACGAACTAAGATCTAATTGTCCGTATTTTTAGGGTTTTTAGGGGTTTTTGATTTTCCCGATGTTTCGGCACCTTTTCGGCTGCCGCGGTCACGAGATGACCGATGAGGAGTCGTCCAACAACATAACTTAGTTCGTGAAATATAGCGCGATTGATATCCGTAAGGTTGTTTTATTTCAAGTAAGTTATGCTTGCACACTTCTTTTCATATCCTTATTGAAATTACAGTCAATGGATGGAGAATAATTAACATAATCCACATTTGAAATAATACAACTTGTGGTGAATTTCTGACGTCTTTATTACAATACAGTCAAGTCACAATAAAACATGTTGAAGTGTTATTATAACACAATCTATGGAGAAATACGAAAGCAATGGAGCGTCATATAATACGAATGATGGATGGCTTTCCCATGGGGCTTGAGTGGTGTATTAACCGATAGTTTCACCCTGATTCGGTATAGATGACTGGAAGATAAATTACATTCATATTAAGTAAGATGTAATTATGTTGCCTAATCCATCCATAAGGAAAGCCAGTGCCCCAGCAGTAGAGACGTCAAATGGCTGATGCCTATGATGCTGATGATGATCATCTGATGATGAATATGAAAAGAAATATCAAAGAAATCAACAATATTGTAGCTACTCGTATTTTATCGTTTTAAAAAAAAAAGAATAAAACAGATCTACTTATCGTTTTCTTTTTAAGGGTTCCGTACCAAAATGGTAAAAAGGAACCCTTATGGTGTGACTCAGTCTGTCAGTCTGTCTGTCACAGCTGGATATATCAAGAAGTACTAATGCTATCAAGTTGAAATTTGGAATTCATTCCTGAATGAAACATTCCTGATGCACTACAATAGCGCGGTAGCCACAGCAGTGCCCTGAAAGCGTAATTATATTGAACGCGAAGGACGCTATACGATTTTTGGTAAAATTAAACCACAGGCTCCGCTCTCTCTCCATATCTGTAATAATGTGACCCAAATATATATTTGAGTCACATTATTACAGATATGGAGAGAGAGCGGAGCCTCTTATTTCACGAACTAAGATCTTCCGATCTGTAATAATGTGACCCAAATATATATTTGGGTCACATTATTACAGATATGGAGAGAGAGCGGAGCCTGTGGTTTAATTTTACCAAAAATCGTATAGCGTCCTTCGCGTTCAATATAATTACGCTTTCAGGGCACTGCTGTGGCTACCGCGCTATTGTAGTGCATCAGGAAAAAATTCAAAATTCAAAATTCAATATCATTTATTCAGTCTAGGCTGTTACAAGCACTTATGAACGTCAAAGAAGCTACGCCATCGGTTCACAAACCCTACGGCGGGAGACCTTGTAACGAGAAGAACCGGCAAGAAACTCGTCAAGGGCTATTTTTTTCTCCCTGTTTTATTTCATACAGAGTCGTCAAATTGAAAAGTGAGCTTAACATATCAGTAAGGTCAATTTCCATCACAAAAGAAAATACTAATTATAATATTACATTTTATGGTTATCCTAACCGTAAACAATTTTCAACTCGTAAGGAAGGACTTACATTTAACATTTCTCGCATTACAAGGTTACTGTACTGCAAGTTGTGACGTACATCATACAGGTCGATAGTAATTTATTTTAGATGAAAATATTTAATCTCTAAGCACAACGTTAAGACAAGCAGACTGAAGCAGACCCATTTCCGCTGGCGGCACCCGTTCACGAGCATGACGCATGAACCAGCCATCGCTTCGCTCAACCATATTTTAGGGAACGTAACGACCCGCCTCACACGACACCGCCGAAGAAACGTTTGAGTGAGCATGACGTACTTCAGGTACTTATGTTAAAGTGTATAAATATAAAAAATACAATGGCAAAAACAAAAAAAAAAAAAATATAAAAGTGCATTAATATAAGACGCAACTTACAATGTTACTGGAAGACGCATCAGCTGGGTCATAATCATAAAGCGTATTTAAAGTAAATTAAAAATAATAATAATAATGGCTTTCATATACTTGATTACAAAAATTGGAGAACATTACTTATTTTTATTTATTCTGATCAAGCAGTGCCACGTTCTCAATTCAAAACATCATAAATAACATAGAATTTATAAAATTGAAACAAAAATATAAATATCTCAACACATTTTAACACAATCAGACAAGAGCAGACCCATCCCACTGGCAGCACCAGCCCCCTAATTGTCTAATTTAAAATCTATCACAATCCCTTTCAGAGGTATTGTGATTGTGATATTTTCGTCTGTCATATTGCTTAGACAGTTCAATTTCGTTTACTCCATACCTTTTTAAACGCGTCCCGATCACAATCCCTTTCAAATGTCAAATAGTGACGGCCTGAATAACTTTCAAATTACGAATTGAAAGGGATTTCGATAGATTTAAAATTAGACAATTAGCCCCCCGTTCACGAGCATGACGCATGAACCAGCCATCGCTTCGCTCAACCATATTTTAGGGAACGTAGCGACCCGCCTCACACGACACCACCGTAGAAATGTTTAAAGAGAGCATGACATACTCAAGCTACCTGCGTTAAAAGTTTAATCTAATAATAATTATACTAAACAAATTAATGACACGGCTACAACTTCGAAAAAATAAAACAAAACATTTATGACCAAGCTGTTTTGTCATTCAAATAATCCTTTATAGTATAATATCCTTTCTTTAGTAGACAATCTTTTACATGAATCTTAAATTTTTCAAAAGGCAAATCCAAAATACATTGTGGAATTTTATTGAAAAAATTTACACCTAGACCCAAGAAAGATCCGTGAACCTTTTTTAGCCTGTATCGAGGTATTACAAGTTTATTTTTATTTCTCGTATTAACATTGTGCACATCACTATGTTTGGTATATTCTGATAGATTGCGACGAACAAAAATTATACAGTTCAAAATAAATTGACATGCAGCTGTTAATATACCTATCTCTTTGAACTTATCCCTAAGAGATGTTTTAGACCCTAGCTGATAAATGGCTCTTATTGCGCGTTTTTGTAAAATGAATATAGTGTTTATATCAGCTGCTGTCCCCCACAAAAGAATACCATAAGACATGATGCTATGGAAATAACTAAAATATACAATCCTAGCAGTTTCAACATCTGTTAACTGTCTAATTTTTCTAATAGCATATGCAGCCGAGCCAAGTCTACCAGCTAATGCCGCGATATGTGGGGCCCATTGGAGTTTAGTGTCTAGAGTTACACCCAAGAAAACAGTTGAATCGACTAAATCTAATTTTTCTTTTTTAATTTCAACATCTATTGGCAGGACTTTTACATTAGGCAAAGAAAATTGGATACATTTGGTTTTCCTTGCATTAAGTTGTAAGTTATTTGCATCAAACCAAGTAAGAATTTGAGAGAGTGCCATGTTTACATCGTCAAAATGAGTTTGATTTCTGTCAATGTTAAAAATAAGGGAAGTATCATCCGCAAACAAGACAATCTCACAAAACTTCTCTGCGAAGAATGGTAAATCATTTATGTAAATTAAAAATAGGAACGGACCTAAGATAGAGCCTTGAGGCACGCCCATCTTTACAAGACAGCCGGACGATTTTACGCCATTAATATCAACGGTTTGTGTCCTCGAACTGAGATACGACAGTAACAACTTCTCAGCATTGTCCTTTACACCGTAGTGGTTAAGCTTCAACAGCAGCGTCTGATGATCTACGCAATCGAAAGCTTTGGATAAGTCGCAAAAAATGCCTAGAGCGTTCTGCGACCCCTCCCAGGCCTTAAAGACGTGCTTTAATAGCGCGACCCCAGCATCAGTTGTAGACCGACCCTTTGTAAAACCAAATTGTTTATTATGCAAGAGATGATTCATATTAAAGTGCGTTAATAACTGTTCGAGTATTATTTTTTCAAATATTTTACTTAAGACGGGTAATATTGAAATTGGTCTATAATTACTAGGGTCTTCTTTATCTCCAGATTTAAATAATGGTATTACTTTACTTAATTTCATAAGATCAGGAAAAATTCCTTGATCAATACACAGATTAAAAATGTCAGCAAGATAAGGAGCAATAGTATAAACAATTTCTTTGACTATATTTACAGATATGCCCCACAAGTCTGTAGAATTTTTCATTTTTAGTGATTTAAAAGCTTTTACAATGTCTATAGCATCGATTTTTTTAAAAGTAAACAATGACCCGCATTCCGTTACGTTCCCTTTAAGCATAGAGAGTGACGCTGCTGGTGAAGAATCTAAATTCGAAGTAGTTTCTAAAGGAATATTCACAAAAAATTTGTCAAAAATGTTAGCGATTTCTTTGTCCGACTTTACTATTGTATTATTGACTTTAAGCGCCATACTACGGTCACGTGGTTTATATTTACCAGTTTCACGATTAATGACTTCCCAGGTCGTTTTAATTTTGTTTTGGGCTTGTTTTATTTTTGCTTTTATGAATTTAGACCTTGCAACAGAACATATATTTTTGAACGTCTTAGAATATTGTTTCACATATTCTAGGAACTCTGGGCTATGGTTAGTTTCTCTTAATTTATAAAGTTCATACAGTCTATTTCTACTTTTATAAATATCTGTCGTAGCCCAGTCACAGAACTTTAACTTTTGAGTACATTTAATAGTCTTAGGTTTAAAGCAATTTTGAAACTCATTAGCAATCAGTTTAAAGAGGTCTCCGTATAGAACATTGGGATTATCGTGGGTATAAGGCATTAATGGTATATTACATTCCACACCGTTTTTAAAATTATCTAATCGTTTCTTAGTTATAGGCCTGCATTCTATAATTTTTGTATCGTCAACAACATTTAACTCGTATGCTACTTTCAATCCATAATGGTCAGATGAAATATTACTAAAAATCACTTTGCTTACCGGATCACATTCTGAAAAAACATTATCCAAGCAAGTAGCAGAGTGGCTTGTCACTCTAGTGGGTTCAAAAAATTGGTTGGTTAAATTAAAAGAATTAAATAATGCTAGTAAACGAGTAGTCAATGGAGAGTTTACTAGAATATCAACATTAAAATCTCCGCATACCATCACTGACTTATTTCTTAATTTTAATTTATTAAGTACATCTTCCATTACAGATTCAAATGTTTCAAAGTTACCCTTAGGGGGTCGGTATACACATACTATAATTAAACTACTTAATTCTATACATGATAGCTCGATATGGCTTTCTGACGTAAGTTTCACAATATCCTTTCTTTCCTTAAACTGAATATTATTATTAACTAAGATTAAAGATCCGCCATGAATCGCTGACTTTCTACCAAACACACTAGATAGTTGAAAATTGTTTAAGTTAAATGACGTATTACAATGCTCCAGCCAGTGTTCAGTAACACAAATGATTTGAATATTGTTACTTTCAACAAAAAGTTCTAATTCTAAATCTTTGCCAGACAGACCCTGAATATTTTGATGAATAATATTAATACTAGCAGGTCTGGCTGTTGTCTTTCGCCTCAGTTTAAATCCGAGTTTGTCATAGTCTTATTTAAAACATTAAGTCTACTATTATTAGTAGAACTCAAAGAAATAATAGGTATATTTGACTTTGTTACACAATTTGTAACAGAGTCTTGTAAATTATAAGCTAATAAATTAGCTAACTTTATCCTAAGTATTTTAGACAGATACATGGTATCTGGAGTCAAGATAAAATTGTTAATAAATTTATTAACGTCAAAATATAATACAACGTCACTATGACAACAAATCAAGTTATACATATACATATTCAAATTATAGATTCGTTTGTTCTCATCCCAATTTAGATTACTGGCATATGGCAAAGCACTTATTATCATTCTGCATTTTGTCTTAGATTGCAATGACAATAATTTGTTTACATTAATTAGTATATCCTTTTTTAATAATTTAGAACTATCACCACAAAATATTACTAAAGTTGTAGTTTCATTTATTTGGGATTCGTCTATTTTTGCAATAATTTGGCTCACCGACTGGCCAGGAGTACAAATATTTATACATTTATTGTCAATTTTCTCTCTAATAATTGATGCAAAACCTTGACCTATCCAGTCAGAGTACATAATTGTCTGACAATTATTGCTTAACACTGGCTTAAAACTTACGGTGTTATACTTTGACTCAACCTGATTCGGAGAGACCGATGTATGACTTGGTTCAGAAATACTTGTTTCTAAATTAATTAATTCAGAGTTTTGTAATAAAGATTTTGAACAGTTTGTTTGTTGACTAGAAGAATTCAATTGAGTTCTTACTAATGAATCATACCTGTCAGCATTATAATTACAGAGTTCAACCAGCTCTGTAGCTGACCGAATATGTTCATTGATCTGTTTTTGTGCACTTGAGTATTGATTTTTCATGAACTCGAGAGATTTATGCAATCTTTCAATGTTTTCTTGCAAATATTTGGTATCTCGTTCATACATATGTCTACTCTCAATTAATTTAGAATTATAAATATTTAATGAGTCAATTAAATCTATCCGTTCTTTCCTAAGTGCAATATTTTTATGGTAACAATTATTTCTTTTAATTAATTTTTCAGTTTTCCTAATAAACTTGCTAATGCGGATATACTTTTTTACTTTCTTAAGCCCTAAGTTACATTTAAGTTCATTTATGCAATTAGTTTTATGTTCTAACGGTTGTGGAGAAAGACACACTCCTGGTGACTGCATCAGTTCCTCAAAAAGGCTCTGAGTGTGAACCGTCTCTTGATTTTGCATTGTTGCCTCAAATTCTGCTATACGTTGATTTGCAGAAATCAATTCTTTTTCTAGCTCTGTGATGCGGCTAAGAGCTCTGTCGTAAGTGTTTAGCTGCTGGTCATAATCACAGATGGTGTCTCTAAGATGATCCCTTTGCACCAACACCTCCATATGTTCCGAATGAAGTTGGGCCAACTCGCTCTTCAAAAGAGAATTCTTGTCAATGATTTTCTTAATCTCGTCTTCACTGTCCTCCCGTTCTTTTAAGAGCTGATTGCAAGTATCTTTTGAAGCCTTAAGTTCTTGTAATGCCTGTCTTAACTTCAACTCGGTGCTCTGAGCGACTGCCTTACGGGTCATCATTGTGAAAAATTTGCCTGAAATTATTTTATTACTTTAAATAAGTGTTTTTAGAGGGTTTGTGGGGTCGATGCTAAGTATATTTTCAATTGGTTGTGATAATTTTTTAATAGAATACTTTTTATGCAGTAACACAAAATAAAAATAAAAAAAAGTGGGTAGGTAATAGAATTGTATTAATTAGATTTTACAATGATTGTTGCTTTTATGTTTAATTGCTTATTGGGATAATTAGGTATATATTGCAAGTGTTAATTCATTCTATAGAAAAGGAGGACCACAGCAAACTTATGAGTTAAGATTTGGAAAATATATTATATGGTTTCACTACATGTAGGTGTACTTTTCATGAGTAAGATTGACTTAATTCTCTTCCTACACAATAAATATTGACATGTTAAAGGCAACTAGCTCATAAACAAAGCACAGTCTAGGTTGCGAAACAATAAATATGATTGTGTATCACTAACTAAAATAGTAGGTGGAAATGTCAAAACAATAAGGTTTGAGGGCTAATTAAAAATACATAGAAATGGTCTGAAAATGCAGTGCGAGTAATGTAAATAATGAAAATAATACTCCCCGGGTTTAAGAAGTTGCAGTCCACAGTATTTACAACTTTTCACTTCATGAATTTGAATTTTATCTTCGTTGACAGTTGAGGACAATTTGCTTCGCCGATAATTTGAAAGTTAGCCACTGTAACTTGCTAATAACAATATCACTTATGATTTAATACACAATTTAACTATTTGTAACAAATAAACTGGGATTTAACACTAAATAATATTAAAATTAAATTAATTAAAATCCTAGAACAAATTGACAGGTATAGCGGCCAGTGTTGCCAGCCAAAAAAAAAAGAAAAAAAAAATGAGAAGTTGCGGAATGTTTCATTCAGGAATGAATTCCAAATTTCAACTTGATAGCATTAGTACTTCTTGATATATCCAGCTGTGACAGACAGACTGACAGACTGAGTCACACCATAAGGGTTCCTTTTTACCATTTTGGTACGGAACCCTTAAAAAGAAAACGATAAGTAGATCTGTTTTATTCTTTTTTTTCTAAAACGATAAAATACGAGTAGCTACAATATTGTTGATTTCTTTGATATTTCTTTTCATATTCATCATCAGATGATCATCATCCCATGAGAAGTTGCGTAATTTTCGCAAATCATCAAAAGCTTTCTGAGGGCACTAAGGGCACTAATATATGATGGTACGGAACCTCGGTGCGCGAGCCTGACTCGCTCTTGACAGGTTTTTTTATTGACAGATATTTTGTATTTTTTTTTCTATCTTGCTTATACAATGAATATCATGTATATTTCGTTTTAACTCTCTCCAGCCTTTATAATCCTGACAAAACCTTATCTTCATCAGTTTTTGTCGTGTTAAAAAGGAAAATTCTCTTGAAGCAATTATACAGTGTGTCCCAAACTGGGATCACGCAAAAACTTTGAGGGGCTTTGGACTTGTTTCGTGTAAGTGACACATGAAATGCTTTAAATAAATTGAATCGTAATCACTCGAAGCTTTTCCGGGCTTATAAGAGGAAATGGGAAAACGTGAATATGCACCTATATGTATGTGTAAGTATGAATCGTATTTCGCGTGTTACGGGAAAATTATAGACTGGGACGTTGATACTTACGGTAAATTATAAATAGAAAAATATTGGAAAAAAACAAAGTCTCGATAGCTCAGTGGTTAGAGCATTGGACCGGATTTCCAAAGGTCGTGGGTTCGAGTCCCATCTGAGAATTCACTTGTGGCCGAGTTGTTTTTTCCGATATTTTTCTATTTAAAATATAACATAAGTATAAAAATAGCATGTAAAAATGCAAAAAATTAAAAATCATAAAGGGACGTTGATGTTACGTAAAGTAGTACAGAGGGTCTAAAAACGCCATTAATGCAATATTACTAATAGAATTCCCTAACAGTTCATTTAATTGTTTATTCAAGTGAAAACTTCTTTAACGGCGTTGTGCACATCAGAGTTTTAAATTTTTGGGATGGGAAAAATTTTTAAAGTCGCGTCAGACAGGACACGTGACTTGATCGAAAATTCGTAAGACAGAGGGAGAGTAGACCGCAGGCGTTTTTTGAAGACAGGGTAATCTAATTCTATATTTTTATTTAAAAAAGAACGAATATCTTAGAAATTATACAGGGTGTTAAAAGACCCATAACGAAAACGAAAGCAACGTATTCTCCCCATCGCTACTACCATTTTCTTGTATGGGGCCAAACCTGGGAAACTGATAGTTAAGGAGCTATTGAGAATCAAAGTCAACATTTATTTTTAAAGATATTCGTTTAAAGTAACAGAACCGCAATAAATGTCAAAACCACTCAATGATACGGGGCCCCAGTCGCCTACTCGTTCTCCATAGACATACGCAAACGTTAATGCACGCGTTCCATTGCGAGTAAAAAATAACACCATTTTTTTTACTAAAAATAAATGTCGTTTCCCAGCAATTATTTTTACATATTCTTAATTGGTTTGATGTATACTACGCATATATCACGGCTTCGGTATGGGTCTTTTAACACCCTGTATACAAAATGTGGTCATTTTTGCTAACGAAAATATGAGTAGTTTTCGAGGTGTTTTTTATCGTATAAGAAACGGAAAAAATAATCTTCAGATTACTGATTCTTGACCGTTATGATCTTGATTTCATATAAAATCAAGCAATTGATGTATTTTTAAATCATAGAAGAAGTGAGCTTCTCTAGAAGTGTAAGAAAAAAATCGGCAGTTTCATAGATAAAGACCTATTATTATTGAAATCAGTTTTATGGCCACAGGTCAAATCAATTTCCTTCTTAAATTGCTACAAATTAGGAACCGTCTTCAGTAATTTCTCCAATTTATATGTGCGTACTTTCTTAATTTTTTTTATATAGATATGAAATATTTTATAAAGTCTAATATTAATAGTTTCTAGCAACGGGATTCAAACGCCACAATTATATTGAAGAAATATGTACTTACAGTTTGACGTAATAAATGTCGTGACGTAACTTCATATAATATCGCATTTTGAAACTATTAGTATAATGGAACGTGAAAGTTTAAAATGTTAAAGTCTAATATTGCTATATATTATTATAAATTGCATATTTCTATTGAGAAAATACATTCGGATTTATTGTTTAGAATATAAGGCGGTGTCATGCGGACGGTAGCCGCACACTCATTCCTAAATGAATACTCCGAATATCTGAGTATTTAGTCCATCTGAATACCCGGGACTTAGATAAGTAACTACATTCCAATAATCTCCCGATATTCCTTGAAATCCTATCTAACATCAATTGATCCATTCCCCCACACCATCCACTTAGCCCCTAAATCAACAAAGCCTAAATAAGTATTACCAATAGTCTATAATACTATACAGGGTGCTCCGAGCCTGGTGGATATATAAATATTTTTTATAAATAGTTAACCAAACGGCCTATTAGGATGAAGAAAAAGAAAAAATATCTGCAAGATAAATTATCCGTTCTCACCAGATTGCAAGATAGAAAAAAAATGAAATATCTTTTTTTCAGTTTTACACATATTTTTGGCATTTTCTTTGTGGTATGCGTTACCTGATAGGTCTTTTCTTAAAACATTAAATATCCAGGCTAATTGGTTGTTTTAGGTTAACAAAGTTTTTATATATCTAAATAAAGTTCTTTCGATTATTTTTCCTTTTAATAGGCCGCTTGGTCAAGTATCTACAAAAAATATATATCCACCAGGCTTGGACCACCCTGTAACCCAGTATTTCCTCTTATACCATCCTGAAGCTTACCCGATTGTTTCAGATAATCGTGTAACTCGTATTTGCATGTGATTGCCGCAAAGCCTTCGGCTCCGGTATCTAGGTCAGGGACGCGAGGTGTGAAAACATATTTTGACATAGTGAAAGAACTGTCCAGTAGGACGTGTAAGTAAATAAAAGTCATAAAATTTCTTACACGGTAACACTAATTAACTTAAAGAAGTTGCGTTTTGGATACTAGATAAAAAACCTGGGCTCTTAGCCAAAGTAACAATTCATAAACGATAACGAAGTTCGAGAAATATTAAATGTATGTGATTGGCGGATTGGCATAGGCCGCGCTAAATCACGTGGTCTTACCGCAAGTTAATTGGCGAATATAGACAATAACGAATCGAATTATCGTTTCGCTACGTAACGATGTCACTTTGTCTACGGGCCCAGATAGTAGACAACGTAACTTACATCAATCTCAAATAAGTAGGTAAGGTAGCTTATAGTAAAGTTGTGATCGGAACGCGTTTTGAAAGATATTGAATGAACGAAATTGAACTGTCTAAGCAAAGTGACGCACTAAAACATCTTTCAAAGGGATGGAGAAGTGTCATTTAAAATATCATTCGTTCCGAAAGGGCTTGCGACTATTTGTTACACAATTATATAAATCACAAAAAATTATATATTTTGAAATTAGACAATTGGGGGGCTGATAATGAACATAATGTGTACTGTGTTACTCATCAGTCAAATCAAATAATACTTTGATTGATTTGTGTTTAGTGGTATATTGTATTTATATATTTATATTATTGACGACCTGTTTGGCGCAGGGGTACTAACCCCACCTTCTGCGCCAGAGGTCCCGGGTTCGATCCCCGGACAAGACAAATATTTGTGTGCATGAACATGTCTATTTGTCTTGGTCTGGGTGTTTAATATGTATATTATGTATTTATTTACAAAAAAAAAGTATATAAGTATGTTTATCCGTTATCTAGTATCCATAACATAAGTTCTTCATGATACTTAACGTGGGCTAGATAATTGGTGTGATTGTATGGAAATATTTATTTTATTATTTATTTATTATATACCATTACTTACATTTGATAAAGCTGGTAAGTTTTTTTGCGCCCGTTTTTTCTTGTCAGCTAAAAGAGTCTGAAACGGGTGGTAGAGCCATTCAAAAATGCATGTAATATGCTCAATTTTATAAAGAATATTTTCATTTTCATTTACATAACGATTATCAAAGTCAACGAAGTAGACAATAAAAAAAACTACAAAACAAATAACACAGCAGACATAACCCAAATATGTTTTTCTCTAAAACCAATATTTTTATTCAATAACCTTAATAGTTTACTGCAGTTACAAGTTTTATTACGTGTCTCCAAAAAAACCGTATTTCATCTCAAAATCCGGTATTTAAGCAATACATACGATAAATTATAACTAACTAGCTTTCCGCCCGCGGCTTCGCCCGCGTGGACTACACGATTTTAACCCACGGGAATGTGGTGTTGTTTTTATTATTTTCCTTGTAATTTTTACGTTTTTTCTCTCCATAAGAACCTTCCTTGTGCCTTAACAAAAACGTTAAATAATTTAGCCGAATTAGTCGGGCCTTTCTCGAGTTTTACACTTAGCAACACATTTAGCTTCCATTTTTATTTATAATTATAGGCACGCGCCGCCCGCCGACCGACCGGTAACCCCGCAACCGCTATGCCCCTGCATTTTAAATCTGTAATATCTTCGAAAATATTAATTTAAATTACATGCTGTAAACGGCCATATTGATCGATATTAAATCAACAATGTATTTAAGGTACTTAATTGGATAAGGATTAATGCTGTATTGCTTAAAATTGCTTCGAAAATAAGCCATTATTTCCCGTAAAAAGTAAATGACAAAAAAATGCTATTGTGGGTTATCCATAAGAGATAAACATATACCACTGCGGAGTTTTCTGTAGACCTTTTCAAGGTGTACAAATACTTAGTACATTATTTTGATAAATCTCGTAGGGTTCAACCTGCGTTTGCAATGTAAGCGGAAAAAAAGGAATCATTTACGACATCACATTAGAAACCTCATTACAGTATTTCTCTACTGCTTCAAAATCCGTTGCGTAGTTTTAAAGATCTAAGCATACATAGGGACATAGGGACAGACAGCGGGAAGCGACTTTGCTTTATACTATCACTACTACACTTACCGTCAGAAAAATCGCACCTTTAAAAAATCTGACTTTTAAACTTAGTTGTTAGTTGTTGTTAGTTGAAATGTTGGATATCATTTGAAAGGTAACGAAAAGGGGTACTCAAAATATTTAAACTTTTTATTTTTTATTAGAATAGAACAAAAAAAAGATAAAGTTTACAAATCAATACCACTCCTTAATAATGCTTTTTGTACAAAAACAACTTAGAAAATACATATTTTTAAGGGTTAGATTACCGATCACTGCCTTTTGAACCTGCATTGACCCATTAAAACCCAGAAAGTGTAGCGCAATTGCTCAACCAGCGGCCCTTATAGAGGAACAAGATTGTTCTTTTTTAGTGTCACATTTTTCTTATTTATTATGTTTTTTTAATGCAATGAAATCTTGTATAGTAATTTCATTTATTGGGCTTTCAAACAAGGCTAATATTGGTGGGAGTACAAGCCGTACACGCATTTGTAAAGTGATAATAACACAAAAAAAAATTAAAAAGGTGCGATTTTTTTGACGTTGAGTGTAGTTTCAAATTGTTGTACAGATTTTTTTTCATATAACACGAAAGTTATTCAACTGAGTGCTTGGTGCGAGTTTATTCTACTCACGGTCGATCCTGAACGCGTCGATTTTTGTATGACATCAGCGGCCCGCCATCTAGCGGATTACGCCACTGACTACATCAACTCACTATCGACCGTTAGTAGAAAAAAACTTGCTCTAAGCACACTGGTTCAGTAACGTAACTATGGTTAAATACTTTCGACACCTTGCATCCTTGGCCTAGAAAATAAAGATGAATTGAAATGTTATTATCTGAGAACAGTGAAATATTACTGTCTAGGAAATTTTACTATCTTTTTTCCGATAATCTAGTGAAGATCTTTATTATAAGACAGTAGGTAATTTGAGCAGTTTTCTTTTAAACTTATGGACTGGTAGATCACTAGTGTATAAAGGAGAGCGTATAAAATGGCTGATGATGCAAAAAAGTATATAATTTACACCACACTGGAGTGACGGCTGAAAATCGGTGGTTCACATTTTCTGCAAACTGTGAAATTTTTACTCCGAGCCTAGACCCTTTGCTGCTGCATGCTTTGTTATTTTTTAAGTAGATAGATAGATAGATAAAACACTTTATTGCACACACAAAAATACAGACAGAAACACAAGAAAGAGTTGACATAAATGTGGGCAAAGGCGGCCTTATCGCTAAGAGCGATCTCTTCCAGACAACCTTTGAGGCATAGGAAAAATGGAGAGAGAGCGGGAGGTAGTGCACAGGCAACAAGCAAGAATGACAAACTTTACTTAACAATATTACTGAATATATAAATAAATCTACTTGCATAAACTACTAAATAAATAGTCATAAATAAAAATAAAATATTTAAATAAATAACAACTAAATATATATTTAATATATCTATATATATTATAATAATATATACTTGATAATAAACAAATAAAAAAGAAGAAGGTAGTTGCAAACTAGGACTTAGAGAGAAGATGTGAATGCAGTTTGTTTTTGAAAATGGCAAGTGACTTCGAATGACGGATCTCATACGGGAGGTTATTCCAGAGGCTGATTGACTTCGCCGTAAAGGAGTCCTTGTAGTATCCAGAGCGCGTGAAAGGACATTTAAGCAGATTATCAGCCTTGGACCTAAGAGGACGGCTGTGGTCCACACCAAGAAATTGAAAACGTTCCTTGAGGTAAGGAGGGGTTCGAGGGTCATACAGCACATTAAACAGAAGTATGAGGACATGCTCCTCGCGTCGCAGTCTTATTGGAAGCCATGTTTTTCAAAACCTATCGTGTGGGGTATCAAATGTGAGAACATTATGAGACGATTCTAGAAATATACTACTTTACACTCTTACCTTTTAGTCACCTGTTTTCCAAAATTCTAAAAAACATAAGCGAAACATGCCAACTTTGGGCCCCCCAGGTGAGATGTGGCTCGATGCCAAAACACACGCCAAACGTCTTGTCATATCCTTATATCAAACGTAAAATAAAGCAATTTGTAAAACAATAACTATAACTATTTTGTTAAGATTTTTTTTTTTTTCATTTTTGACCTATGTCTAAAATTGCCACATATATATCTACATCGAAGCCGCTTGGTACACAGGTACTTTAGACTTAAAGTTTTAATTTCTCCGCTAGTTCCGAAAATTCTTATTACTTCATCAATTCCTGTATGGGATTGAATTTTTCTTCTTCCAAAACCTATAGTGTGAGGTATCAAATATGAAAGGGCATCAAGAGACGTTTCTCAAAATATAAATCAACTCATGATGCTCTTTCATTTGATACCCCACACGGTAGGTTTCGAAAAATCCCATACAAAAATTTGATGACATCATTACTCCCCCCTAAAGGGGGGATTTTTACGAACTAGTGGAATTTTAGACGTACCACATGCAACTATATCATTTAGTATGGCTGAACACAATTTTAACAAAGCGTGTGTCACAATAGTAGTTTCGTCAACCGTCGAGGTCGTAAGTACGTATTTTATCTACAAAACGTGACAAAAATGGCCGTTGTCCTAATCAGTTCCGGGTTACACATTACGCGGTCCCTCCAGGACATCTTTCAAAGGTCTGTCCTTAACGAAATGAGACCTTTCCATGGAACAGGAAAACTGAATAGTGTCCGCAGATTTGAGGGAACCAAGGGATTTATTTGTGTGGCAAGGATTTTGTGATTCTGCGGGCCTACCATCATCAATTAGAAACCATCATGTCAGAATGTTTTGTTTGCGTTTCGTTTTTATTGAAGTTGTCACATTTTGACACAGTTCACAATTTGGAGGCGATTATTGAGCGAACGTCACAAAACTTCCGTCAAAAAACAAGTTTTACTTTAATGGTGGTAATATCTAACTATAATGATAACTTTAACGGTGAAAAAATGAATAGGATTTGACAGCTTTGACAACTTAATTGGCTCCCAATTCGCCGGCGCAGGGACTTACTTACTCTTACGCTTCTCTATTCCATCCTCTTTCATCCATCTTCTCCTCACTATCTAAAATAATACTTTCACTATCGTTCCTCTTCCACTCAATGCACCTTACGCTCTTACTCTAATCTCACTCTTGATATTCCTTCCCATACCACTGATTTCCTCTCCTATTCCTTCTCTGTGCATGCTGTTCGCCTATGGAACTCCCTTCCAGAAGGTATTAGAAAAGCTCGCTCATTGGAGTCTTTTAGCGATCAAGTCAGAATGCATTTCCTTTCTCATATTAAATCAAAATTTTTCCTTTCCCATTCCTACTATATGTTTATATATTCATTCTAAGTATGATTATTTATAATGTTCTATATTCAATTGAACCCACTCCCCCCCCTTTTTCCCCTTTTCTGCTCTTCCTCTTATTTCTTTACCACTCAAGGTTGCCTGGAAGAAATTGCTACCTATCAATAAGGCCGCCTTTTGTGTATTTCCTTTTACTGTCTGTTTTTTTATTTTCTTTGAGTTCTTATTATGTGCATAAAGTGTTTTATTATTATTATTATTATTATTAACTATAAATAGGTTAAAATGCAACTCAGCCTAAGAGACTCGTAGTACGAAATAGCATGGTAAGATTAAAACAATACTGCGGTAAGATGGCGGTAGGCCTCCTGGGGGCCTCCTGGGGGCCTACCGCCATCTCTTAACGCAATATTGTTTATATTGAAAATATTGGATTAAGTTTTTTTTTCTTTGGAATATTTACAAGGAAATGTTAAGCTTCCAGATGGATACCAGATATTTAATTCTTGCGAACACCCGCGGATTAACCCGCGTGGTTCCCAATTCTGTGGGAACACAGGGAAAGCATTTTATCCTGATATTCCCACGAGAACGGAAGCCACGGGCTGGGTGTAACCGCGGTCAGCCACTTTGGATGTTTCTAAATCAATCACTTAAAAACGGCTTTATCTATTTAGATGAAGTTTGTCACAAAGATATCTTGTAGTCTGGATTAAAACATAATATACATTTTATCCCGAGATTCCCACGAAAACTCGTTAAATCGTGGGCAGCCGTTAGTATTGAATAACTGGAGTTGCCCAAAGATGACAGAATGTCATCATCTTTTTCTGGAAGCTTAACCTGTCCTTGTGAATATTCAGAAGTAAAAAAAATCCTAACACATCTTTTTTGGGTAACGTCAGAATATCTAGTTTGGCTACCGGACTAATAGCAAGTATAAGCTGTGGTGATGGCTAGAAAGAGATTAAACAAAATCGTAATATCATTCGTTCCTTCGCAGGAACGAATAATGAACGAGCCAATTTTACTTTATGAAGTTCGCGGTACGAAAACAAAACGTTCTTACGACATGACGGTTTCTAAAAGATGGCGGTAGGCCTGCTGGTTGGTAGGTATTTCAATTAAGGAAACATCGCGTCGACGTAATTTGCAGTGATTTCATAATCTGTATTTATTTATGAAATCTATATTTTATTAACGGCCGTCCACGATTTTGTTTTTGGTCTAATACCACAAAACGTAAGGTTCGTTTGTGGCTGTGAGCGTCATTTCTATTAAAATAAAAAACGACTTGTTGCACTCCGGGAGTGCCGGCAGAATTGAAAATCGCTTAAAATCGAAACAGCAGGAGCAGGCAGTGCTTACATTTTCGCTGCGCGGTAGAAAGAGAGGGGGATATTACTTTCTCTTCTACGCCGCGCCCCGGCGCGGTCTACTCTCCCTCCGTCTTACGAATTTTCGATCAGGTCACGTGTCCTGACGCGACTTTAACATTTTTTACTTATTCCAAAAATTTAAAACACTGGTGTGCACAACGCTGTTAAAGAAGTTTTCACTTCAATAAAATATTTGGTAGTTAACCTAATGTGGCAACAAAGTATACCTACACGCGAAGACCTACAAGACCTACAAGGCTACTAACAGTGCTGTTTTGGTGGTTCAATTTTGGTCTTTACAAATATAAGCCAAAGTCGACACGCCAAGAAGAAGAAAGTATATTTTTCAATGCGTTTAATACCAACGAACAGACACATAAAATTTTTGAATACTAACTATTGTTAATAACTTGAACAAATTTTTCAAAGTCAGTGGAACAGTTAAATTCCCATAATTACCATTTGATGACCTGCTTGGCGCAGTGGTACTATACCGCCTTCTGCGCCAGAGGTCCCGGGTTCAATCCCCGGAGAGACAAGACAAATATTTATGTGCATGAACATGTCTATTTGTCTTGGTCTTCTTTAATATGTATAATATTTACAAAAAAAAGTATCTAAGTATGTTTATCCGTTATATAGTATCCATAATACAAGTTCTTCATGAAACTTAACGTGGGCTAGATAATTGGTGTGGTTGTATGCAATTATTTATCATAATGCGACTGTATATCTACATATTGTATCCACAGTACCATTTTCGTTTTGCTCTTCAAACCTTCCCACTCTACCAATCAGTCTATAGAAGAGTCTGTCTGCTCCCGTCTAACGTAAACAATCCACCGGGACGTTGTGCAAATACCACTCGAAATTGGCGTTTTTCCATGCACGGCACGGCAACGGCACGGGGCTGCTCGGAACTCAAAATTACACAAAATTACATTAAATACTACAGCCGCCTGTGGTTTCACCCGCGTGGTTCCCGTTCCCGTGGGAATATCGTAATAAAAAGTAGCTTATGTATTAGTTCACTACTTGACAATACATACCAAATTTCATCCAAATCCATTCTGTCGTTTTTGAGTGAAAGAGCAACAAACAAACAAACTGACATACTTTCACATTTATAATATTAGTAGGAAGTAGGAAATGGCACGTCTTTACACTTGCGCCGGCGACGGTACGGCGCCGGCGCCGGCGTGCATGCATTTTGCTTCGCCGATAGCGCCGGGACAGTGCCGGTGCCGTGCTGGCAAGTGGAAAAACGCTCAATGCTGGCACATAAAACGCAGACAGATGCGCTACACGTAAACATTTAGTTGATAGTTGATATTACAACAAGAAAGCAATTAAAATATATGAATATATGAATATGGACAGGTTTCTGTTGAAATTAGGTAACTTTAAATACTTAGGGAAAGACTTAAGACCAATAAGCAGTAAAGAAAGTAAAAGAACAACTTTTTTTTTATGAACTACGGCGAAGGGGAGACTCTTAGCCTTCTTCATCATACCTGATGTTAAGTATTGATAAGGCTGAAGATCCTCCCGGAACCCTCAACTACTGAGGGATTGACTATCTTATCTTTAACTGCCGGAACACAACAATGCTGAAAACATTGTTGTTATGACGTCAGACTTTTATAAGATGGTGGATTGGATACAACGATTCCTACCACCAACCAAACCGAATACAATATGTACCCCCGCTGAGAATCGAACCCGGAACCCCTGGATCTGATATTGGTGGTTGTTACCACTAGAACACAGAGGCGGTTAAAAAAACTTTCCCTATGGTCACTCATGGGATGGGTGGCTGACTAAAGTTTTTAACACGATAGAAAGCACACATTACAGAAAAGACACTCTACCGAAATGATACACGGAAATGATAAAACGCAGACGCACTGCAAAATTGTCACACCAACGGCAGCTCCTTTTTATATCGCACAACTTTCGCACAGAGGTTCTATGGTTTTTTAGGTCCATACTTGTACAACAAAGCAAACAAACAATTATCCATATACCCTAACACTAAATTTCAATGCAAAAGGAAGCTTATAATGTGGCTACTCACCTTGTCATATGATGACACAGAATGTCTATTAAATGTTTTAAAGTAAATAACAATAAATATCCACTCACACACGTAAACACGTTCACACTCAAACACACATACATACAAACACACACACACACACACAACTCACACACATACACACACTAGACTGCTTATAGATGCATAATAAATACATACATACATTACATATGTTTCAATCACTTCACACATAACGCATTATTAGAACTATACTGTTGCAATGTAATCTGTATCCAGGAGAGCCTGGAGATCTGTAGCACAGGTTTCGACCTATTTCAGACTCCAGACTCTCACAAGGACCTGATAAAACTTATTAAATTATTTGTAACTATTATGTTTAAAAACCTTGTGAGAAGTGAATAAATTTCTTATTTATTATTATTTATTATTATTAAATTTTTTTAAAACCTTCGTGGAAGTGCTGGCACGCCTGGAAATAAAAAAAATGGAACAAACTACAACAAAATAATTTAATAATATATTAGGTTGGGGAAAAAGTCATTTCGCATATAGTATGTATGAAATTGTAATACAATCTCTTTGGCTATACTATTTGTATCTGGCTGGTTTTAGTATCATTAAAAGTTTAAATTTTAGAGAATATAATTCCAAATTCAAAATTATGATAATGTGTGATTTTCATTTGTTTTTCTTACTGTCAAGTGAATCTAATGAAGAAATTCGATACATTTTAAAATTTTACTACAATAGAGGTAAAAATGCAACGCAAGCCGCGAAAAAAAATTGTGCTGTTTATGGATCTAGTGCAGTGTCTGTGAGAGTAGCACAAATTTGGTTTAAGCGTTTTCAATCCGGAAATTTTGATGTCAAAGATGCACGTCGCTCTGGTATGGTATTACGAATAAAATGAATGACATTTTTGAAGAGTGGAGAAAGATATCAGCAGTTACGACGTAGCTGAAGAACTGGGAATGGACCACAAAACAGTTTTGGGGCATTTGAAAAGAACCGGGTACACAAAAAAACCTCACGAGGTTACTGAAAGAAACCTATTGAACCGTGTACTCATTTGTGATTCTTTATTACGACGTAATGAAACCGAACCATTTTTGAAGAAGCTGATAACTGGTGATGAAAAGCGGATCACGTACGACAAAACGTGGTGGTCAAAGGCCGGTCAGGCTTCACAGACTGTGGCGAAACCCGGGTTTACTCGCAACAAGGTGATGCTGTGTGTGTGGTAGGATTGGAAGGGCATTATTCTTTATGAGCTGTTACCACCAGGCAGGACCATCGATTCTGAACTCTACTGCGAACAACTGATGAGATTAAAGCAAGAAGTTGAGAGAAAGCGGCCGGAATTCATCTACAGATCATCATCATCTACTTTCCATCATGATAACGCTCGACCTCACACATCATAAGCCACTCAGAAAAAAATAAGAAAGTTTGGCTGGGAGGTGTTAATGCATCAGCCGTATAGTCTTTACCTTGCACCTTCAGATTTCCACCTGTTTCGGTCTCTTTAGAATTCTTTAGGCAGTGTCAGGTTAAATCACGAGAGGACGGTATTTTGATCAGAAGCCCCAAAATTTCTATAGCAATGAGATCATGTCCATACGACCTGTAGGTCGTAGATAACTTTTTGCCATCTTACAAGAAGTTATCGAACAAAATGGTACCTACACACTTTCATCATCATCAATCATCATCAGCCTGTGGATGTCCACTGCTGGACATAGGCCTCTCCTAGCTCACGCCTATTGTGGCGTTCATAAGAGGTTTAGCCTACTGCTACCACGCTGGCCAGACGGGTTGGTAGAGGGTTTATTTCAAGTTTTCCTTGTTTCGCACAAGTTTTCAATGCGTCGAGCCTTCGAGCTTCTTATTCGACTCTTACGCCATCCCAGGCATGTAAGGGAGTGGAGAAACTGTATTCTTAGGCCGTCACCACACGGAATACTTTAGTTAAATGTAAATAAACTATATAAAAAAAAATATTTAAATTTTCTTTAAAAATACGAAGAATTTTTTTCCCCAACCTATATTATTAATACGGCACAATTATAGCACTTGTTATCCAACATTATCACCGAAGGCCAATCATCCCTTATGACGTCATAGCCAACGTAACATTAATATATTTTAAGCGCCGTTATTTTTAAAATTAACTCAATCAGTGCTTAGTGATCCGGAAACAAAATCTGACGGGCGGTTGCCCGATATTGTTCGTCAAAAAATACTTTATCTAATATCAATAAAAGTACGAACTATTTATAACTTACACGTACATCTTATGGTTTGGCGCGCACTGTTAATTTAAAATAAAACAACTTTTACGGATATCAAACGAGCTAAATTTCACGAACTAAGTTGTATTATTAGGTTTTAGGGAGGTTTTTTAAGGGTTTTTTTTATTTTCCCGATGTTTCGGCACCTTTTCAGCTGCAATGGTGAGGGGATGACTTTTTAATTTATTATATCTAAACCTATAGGATGGTTAAAGATGTTACAAATCTGATAATAAGATGTATATTTCTAATAACCTTTTGTAAAGTTTCAGAAACACGATTTTCTGACTTTGACTCGACACTTTTTCTTTACGAAAGGTCTTGAAAATACGAAAATTCTAGATTATTCTCAAATCGGTTTACAATTATACTTCCCATTGGAAATTGGATAAAGTGGACACCAATAATATTAAGTATCGTGTAGTTTCATTTCTCTTTAATAACTAGTTATTTACTACGAAGTGATTTCGTTGTCTTTTGCCTAATCTGCATAATCGTTCCCGCGCGCGTTGTTTTCTTTTTTTTGTTATGCACGACAGGGTCTCTTTTAGCCTTCATCATACATGATGTTAAGTATTTATAAGGCTGAAGATGGAAGCGAGCCTCTCCCGGAATCCTAAATCACTGAGGAACTGGCTATCTTAACTGCCGGAACACAAAAATGCTGGAAACATTGTTGTTATGGCGTCAGACTTAGATAAAATGGTGGTAGCTAGCCAGACGGAGTTACAACAAGTCCTACCACCAACCAAACCGAATACAATATGTACCCACGCTGGGAATCGAACCTCGGGACCCCTGGGTCTGATGCAGGTAGTTGTACCACTAGACCACAGAGGCGGTTATTTATCTCATTGCTATATCGTTTCAGGTATAGCGCCTTAAAAGAGACTAACATTTTTTATGATCGACTGGTCTTATGGCGCATTGGATAGGAGCCTTGCCCTCAAAACCAATTGTCGTAGGTTCTAGGCTTCGTCATCAGCCATTTTTACTCACTGCTAGGGCACTGGCCTTCCTTATGGATGGATAAGAAGAACGGGCTATGACCCACCACGCGGACCCAATGCGGATTGGTGGGTTTTAACGACTGAAAACGCAGCCGGTACTAACAGCTTAACGTGCCTTCCAAAGCACGGAGGAGCTCGAGATAGTAAATTTTTGGTCACCCATCCCGTGACCGACCATTGCGAAAGTTGCTTAACCTCAACAATCGCAGGCCGAGCGCGAGAACCACTGCGCCACGGGCTCCTCAAATTCTTTTTACACTTGAGGACACATAAAGCGGGTCACTGCGTTATTTTCATACAATCATGCTCACTTTGTGGTCCAATAAATAAAAAAGTGTGTGTATTTCTGGGAAAAAAAATGTGTCAATGGCAAGATCATATGCTCAACTATGCTATCAGCATGTAAAACAACTGAAAACATTTATTGATTTCCTAAACTTTCAGTGAAAGGAATGTTTAATTTTGCTTTCATATAAAGTTGTATTATATTTACCATCTGTAATAACCAACTTGTTGCAATAAATGTTATGACTATGACTATGACTATGCATGAAAACGGATTAGTGAATTTGTTTTTCTTATTTTGCAATTCGTACTTTCGGTAATAAAAGGCATTTATTACCGAAAGTACGAATAACAACTATCTCAAATAGCCAATCCATATCTACAGATTGGTTATCAATTTCGGGCGTAAAGACCCGCTTTATTTGTCCGCGAGTATTTTAATTTTATTTTGGCATAGAAATGAGTTCCGCACAATTTACACATTATGTCATATTTTGTTGGTATTATTTTGCTTTATATATATCTTAGAAGGATTTGATAAATATAATTTTCGCAAAAATCCTAGAGATATTGCAAAAATACGGATAATTAAACAATGGTGTTGACATTTCTTCTAAGCAATTCATAGTTTGTAATTAAGGTTTATTTTCATCCTTTTATGTTCTGGTTTTTACTTTATTACCCAGTATGTCATCTCACATGCTAAATTAGGAGTACCTAATGTCTGTGGGTGGGCCTGGTGACCTGTAGCTCAGGTATCTATTACAGATACCTATTTCAGGCACCAGTTCCTCACAAATATAGGAACTGTGCTCTACATTAAGCAATTGTCTATATAATGTTATTTGTGATGGAAGATTAAATCTATTTTTTTATTTATTTATTTATTTTATTGTAAGCGGGTTTGAACTTTTTTGTATGGAGGCTGGCCTCGTCCAAATCTCTCCTTTTTAATTTTTTTTCAAAATGGCGTCGCACGATTATACCTATATAAATGAACACACAGAGGAACCAAAAATGTTATGATATATAACGCCCTAAAGTGTCACGTAAGCCAGATAATTAGTTAAAAATTAATATAAATTGGGTTGCCATTCCAAAGTATCATCTTTGTGTCTTTAGCGAAGCGATGGCTGGTTCATGCGTCATGCTCGTGAACGGGTGCTGCCAGCGGGATGGGTCTGCTCATGTTTGCTTGTGTTAAAATGTGTAGAGATATATGTTGTTTTGATTTTATGTTATTTATGATGTTTTGAGTTGAGATGCGTGGCACTGCTTGATCAGAGTAAACAAAGGTAAATAATGTTTTCAATTATTCCAAATATATAAAAGCTTTTTTTTTATTTTTATTTTTTTAACTTTAAATAGATTGAGATTGTGACCCAGCTGATGCGTCTTGTAGTGACATTGTAGGTTGTGTTGTGTCTTACATTAAGGCACTTTTATCTTTCTTTTTTTGATGTTGCCATTGTGTTTTTTTATATTTAAGTATGCAGCTTAACATAAGTACCTGAAGTACGTCATGCTCACTCAAACGTTTCTTCGGCGGTGTCGTGTGAGGCGGGTCGTTACGTTCCCTAAAATATGGTTGAGCGAAGCGATGGCTGGTTCATGCGTCATGCTCGTGAACGGGTGCCGCCAGCGGAAATGGGTCTAGCTCAGTCTGCTTATCTTAATGCTGTGCTTAAAGCCTAAATATTTTTATCTAAAATAAATTGATACTGACCTGTATGTACCTCACAACTTGCAGTGTAGTAGTCTTGTGGTGCGGTAAATGTTGTAATGTATGATAGACAAGTCTTTCTTTGCCAGTTAAAAATTGTTTACGTTTACAATAACCATAAAATGTAATATTTTCATTAGTATTTTCCTTTTGTGATGGAAATTGACCTTACTGATATGTTAAGGTCACTTTTCAATTTGACGACTCTGTATGAAATAAAACAGGGAGAAAAAAACAGCCCTTGACGAGTTTCTTGCCGGTTCTTCTCGTTACAAGGTCTCCCGCCGTAGGGTTTGTGAACCGATGGCGTAGCTTCTTTGACGTTCATAAGTGCTTGTAACAGACTGAATAAATGATATTGATTTTGATTTTGATTTTTGATTTTTAACTCCAATTATTTCACAAACTTTATACTAACAATACAACTTGGGAATCATAGTGTTATAAAATATTATAAAAATTGCACTCCGGGAGTGCCGGCAGAAGTGAAAACCGCTTAAACGAGCAGGAGCAGTCATTTTCGCCGCGCGGTAGAAAGATATATTACTTCCTCTCCTACGCCGCGCCGGCGGTTTACTCTCCCTCCGTCTTACGAATTTTCGATCAGGGTCACATGTCCTGACGCGTTAACATTTTTACCCATCCCAAAAATGCTAAACTTTGATGTGCACAATGCCGCTAAAGAAGTTTTCACTTCAAAAATAAGGTAAGCCCGCCAACATTTTTATTGCGTCAGATTATAAAATTATGCTTTATTCTAAAAAGATAACTGAAAGTAATGCGATAATAAGAATTATACAGTTTTATGCGAATAAATAGGGAACTAAAGTCTATCCCCATACGATAGAAACATACAAGTATCGAAATTATGTGTTGCCTCATCGCCGTGCCGATTACTTCGTTCTCACATAGCATAATCGCCTACTATTTATTGGAACACCACCATTATAGCACTTGCAATTTATTTGAACACCACTTAATGAAATAGCACTCGTTAATAGTTAACACCTACTACCGCATTAACTACGACTACACTTTTTACACATAAAACGGCTTCTAAGGATTATGGGAAGCCTCTACATAACGGTGAATGACGTCACTAAAATGAAGTCTATGTTTGGTTATGTTTTTGCAGGACCATTTCATACACTGTTCTGTTCCATATATTCCATCTAATGTTTTTTTATTATAATAACTGGGCACGCATTTGACCACCATCGTGCTTAATAAACAGGATGTGGTCTAAGGTGTTGCATGCTTGCCAAGGAAATGCCTATTCACTCTCGCCTTGGAGAGGCCAAGGTTGAAGGGATCGGGGAACACATGAGCAGGCAGGGCAATCCATTCTTTAGCGGTTCGCATAAGAAATGTGTCAGCAAAGCGCTTGGTACGGACCGTTAGTATGTCAACGACGTACGGATGGTAAGCTAACCTGCGTCTGGTACCCCAATGGTAGAAAGGAGCTGGAGGAAAAGGTCGTGCAGTTCTCTCGTATACTCTCCAAAGTGCATCCTGTAAAAGACCGATATACATGAAACTTTGCGACGGTGACTGAGGCTCTGAAGTTCCGCCGTAAATAATGCTGAGTTTCCAATGAGTTTCCTGGCACGGTTTTCAATCGATTCCAGATGCTCTAGCTGATACTTAGCATAACCATCCCACAGGTGACAGCAGTACTCCATAGAGGGCCGAATCTGCGCATTGTACAAAAGGAGCAGCTGATTCGGAGAGAAGTATCGCCTAGCCTTAGAGAGAACGCCCAGTTTCTTTGCAGCACACTTCGCAATGGAGTCTATGTACTCGCCAAAGTTCATGTTGGAAGACAGGTTCAGGCTGAGAAGTTGCAGATTTTTGGTTATTGACAAGGATACACACTGGAAAGTCAGTTGGAAGCGACTCTGTTTTGCAGTGAATAAGCAAGCCTGTGTTTTAGTGGCATTGAAACTGACAAGATTAGCGTTGCCCCAATCTGAGGCGGCGGCCAGAAGTGCCAGAATCATATGCTTGACAAGGGAGTCTCGCCAAGACTGGATTTTATCACTGGTAGCCTTTGCAGTTGAGAAATATCTGCTGGTTAAAATGCGGAATACACACGTACAATATATTCATAAAGCGAGAAAGTGAGCTTACCGATGATATAAAAACGAAAACTTTTGTGCAAATACAGTACCTAGCAGAGAGCATAGCTTAGCTGATCGTTATAAAAGCGTTCTATATGCGTTTCTCGTTCAAAAACGTTATGTGAAAAGGCTATCTAATACGTGAGAATGCAACAGGTGTTGCACGATGTGCGATCGTTGAAGACGATTTTTTTGATCGACTGGCCTGAATGAGGCTTGTTGCTGATATGGAGATTTAGACTTTCAACTTGAACTCTTAGATAATTATAACTTTTTAATTTTGAATTTTACAATGCTATTTTTATGTAATAATTGTTTAAGATGCATCTTATCAACTTGCAAAACATAAAGATTGCTTAAAACTCACCTCCAGGTGTTTGATATTATGCAAAAATAAGCATCACCATTCGGAAAGAGCGTTCCGGCACCCTCGAAGCGAACAACGCTCTGGCCACGAATATAAAACTGACCATTGTCTGTTTGTGTTAAATCTTCCCCCATTTTTAAAACATAATGTTTTTCCGAACTTGGCTCTTCTTTCCATTAGTTGACATCGAGTATCGAGTTCATATTTTTTTCATGGAAAGAACTCATAATTCAGAACTCGAATACGAAATTTCAAAGCGAGGAGACAAATACGACGCGAGAAATAAATTTCTAAAAATTAAGATTTTTTAAGTTACAAATGTCAATTTTAACATCATTTAGACCCTGTGTTGTCATTGTTTGACGTCAGCCCGCTAAGTTGGTAGCACTGCTAAATTGTCGCAAATAGCGCTAATCCAATGCCGTAATGCCAGTAATAAAAATATGTAAGGACCGCCATTTTGTGAGTTTTGACATCAGTCAGCGTTTGTATTCTTCGCAGTTGAGAGCGTTTCCGTACTCCTGTTGATATTTATGAACGTTTGGCTACCATGGCGTCCCCGAAGTCTCAGTCTTCGAGTTCCGCTGTGTCTTCGCCTGAAGAGTCGAGTGTAGTGCGAGTTTTGGACTCCAGTGAGCCGCTTGTGTCGAACTCCTCTTTAGTGCCTTCGAGTGTGCAAGTGTTGGACTCAAGTGAGCCGCTTGTGCACCGACCCGTTCCTGGGTGCTCATCGTCAGTGCCTGTGCAAGTGTTGGACTCTGGTGAGCCGCTTGTGCATGGTGACGAGGAGCCCATTGCTGGGTGTTCATCGTCTGTGCCTGTGCAAGTGATGGACTCTTGTGAGCCGCTTGTGCATGGTGACGAGGAGCCCATTGCAGGGCCTTCTTCTGCTGCTGTTCCAGTTGGTGCTACTGAATCCTCAGGTTATTAGAATTTATTATTAAATATTGTACATTAATTGTTATTTAAAGAAATTGAATATTTAAGACCGGTTGTGGTTAAATTAGGTTAAAATAAGTGACAGAACCGAATTAGTCAACCCCGACTCGCTGTGATACTAGTCTGCCCTACCCCAAGAGTGTTTTATGAGCCCGGAGGCGCGGAGGGAGAGCAGCTCCCACCCGCTGTAGTGTAACACAGGCATCATGCTCATCGGAGCGGCTGAGGCTGGTCGCCGAAGGCGATCAATAAGCCGAAGCTGCGGAGAGGAGCATGTAATGCCTGCAATACACTACGTAAGGGTGGAGGAGCTGTACTTCCCGCAGCGCCGGAGACGTTTAGAACCTATAGTTGTGACATATCTGAGCATGTTATCAAATAACAAATCAGTTTTATAACTGATTCCTATTTCATTAGTACCTATGTACTTTACTGTTATTTCAATGTGTTTTCATTTTTATTTTCAGATGAGGATTTGGAAGCTCAGCCGCAGCAATCAGGATCATCTGGGAGGCGCATCCATTTGCTCTCCAGTGAGATTCAAAGCCATTGGAACTTAAGGAAAATTCATAGAATTTTTGGGTCCACTGAAGACTGCATCCGATTTTCAGAGGAGAGAGGTTTGATACCCACCTCTAGGATGTGCCGAATACACAGGAGCCCTATGAGCCTAGTTCAGTTTGGGCGACAATTGGGGACCTTCAGGTGCCGTAAAAGTTCCTGCAGAGGCAGGTCCTTCAGTCAGTCCTTAGGGACTTGGTTTGAGGAGGCAAGGCTGCTATTACCAACAATCTTTGAGTTGATGTATTTGTTTGCGCAAAATAATTCATATGAAAAAGCGAGATTAGAAACTGTAAACCCGGATAAAGTCGGATCTATATCATTCCGAACATTTGCAGACTGGTATTCATATTGCAGAGAAACTATTATAATTTTTTAATTGGAAAAACAACATCAAAGACCAATGATCGGTGGCCCTGGAAAGATAGTGCAAATTGACGAATCCAAGTTTGGAAAAAGAAAATACAATAGAGGACGTCATAAAGAGGGTCACTGGGTCATTGGCATGATTGAGGCTGGGAGCGATGACCTACGTGTGGAAGTGTGTCCAAATAATGAGAGATCAGCAGAAGTTTTGGTTTCACTTATTATAAAGCATGTTCGGGGAGGTTCCACTATTCATACAGATTTTTGGAGAGCGTATGATTGCCTTCCCGAACATGGCTATATACACAAAAAAGTTAACCATAGTGATCCGGAAAATAGATTTGTTGCTCCGGATGGGACACACACCCAGCGAATAGAAAGTCATTGGCGAGGTCTAAAGAGGCAATTCCAGATAGCGAATTATAAAGGGAATTTTGAGGACTGGTTGGTGGAAGAGTCGTGGAGACGAAGGCTTCGAATTGAGCATTTGGACAAATTTGAGAGTCTTTTAGAAGCAATAAAACATGTTTATAAAATATAAAATAAAAGTATTATATTGAAAGCCGTTTTTTATATTTAAACTGTCCTTATAAAATGTAGTATGTACGGTCGCCAGCACGTCGGGTTACTACAAAATGTCAAAATTTATTAATTGAAACTAAAACTGTTGGACATAATGTTGAATTTTATTTAAAGAAATTTGACAGTTTGTAGTAACCTGACGTGCTGGCGACTGTACTTCACGAGCTTTACTCACTGATAATATGATTTTTAAGGGCGAAATTTCCGCGCTCCCACATTTTAGGGGGGCGGGGGGTGTATCTCATTTAGGGGGGGGGGGGGTGTATCTCATTTAGGAGGGGGGTACACCACCGGGGGAGGGCAGCTACCCCCCTCCCTCAAATTCGAGGTCAACTAATGGATATTAGAAACTTTCTTAGCAAAAAATATCGATTTTCAGGGCAAAATTTAAAATTCTATAAAAAAAAAAGTATAAACGTCCGCGCCTCCAGATTTTTAGGGGGAGGTAGGGGGCGCCCCTCCCCCCCCCCCCCTCCCAGCCCGAAATTCGATGTCAACTAATGGAATTTAGAACCCCGAACTTTTGTGACAAATACGAAGACAAACCTTGATCACTTTTTATGTTTTTTGACCTCATAAGTAATTCAAAATTATGTTTATTTTGTTTTTTCCCCCCAAAATTGTTATTTTATGTTTCCAAATAGTACAATTTCCAAAGATATCACAACTTTCACAATTTTTCCCCATTGTTGATTTTTTCTATGTTTGTTTGTAGTTCAGGTTCAGATTTGTTGTTTTTTTTTTTTTCTCTTTTCTATTGGCAAATGTTTCTTTAGCCTACAGCCTTACTTCTTTTTGTTTTATTTTCATCTAGTTTTATATGTTACTTTGTATGTATGTTTTTTTTTTGTTTAACTTGTCACGTCCGTTCGATGTCCTCAATTAAGGTCCCTCCAGAATACCAGCGTTGCAGTGGCAGTCTCCTGGCGCTGTAACATTATGCTGAGGCAGGGACCTAGTTGATGGCATACTTTTAACACGGTTTTGTTTGTTACCTACCTAGTTTGATGTTTATTTGTATACGTCAATAAATATTTTTCTTCTTCTTCTTCTTCTTCTTAAACAAGAAAATATACCAAAATCGAATCAAAATCGAATCCCGTAAGAGCGACATGAGACAAGTTACTTTTTTTTTAGTATATATTCTTGTTTAACTCTTAGATAATGCTTCATTAGATATCTCCCAGGATGCATAAAAACTTACTAGAATTTAGCGTACAAAAAGCATTAGGTAAAACTTATTTATCAATTTATTTCCTTTTTTCCTTTACCAATAGGTAGCTTACACTATCCCAGAGGCTTTGAATTTAATATTAAATTATTATACTTTTAAATAGCTAATTTTTTTCGCTAAAACAAGTTGCGCGTTCCGGACAAAGTTTTTTTGGAATGTCTCGAAACTCCAACTCCAAGCAATTATTAACAAAAAAAAACTGTTAATAATATATTATTATAACTTTCTATAACTTCGGGGCTTTGGAGTTTCGAAATTACGAATTGCCACCGTGTTGGAGTATCTTTTCAAGTCTAAAAGTTGCTCGAATGAATTAAATTCCATGCAATTAGAGGTATCTGGTCTTCTCGTTCTTCTCGTTACGCGGTCTCCCGCCGTAGGGTTTGTGAACCGATGGCGTAGCTTCTTTGACGATCATAAGTGCTTGTAACAGCCTAGACTGAATAAATAATATTGATTTGATTTGATTTGAACAACACTTCAGTGTCTACCATCTAAGAAAGAGACGAGACGCTAAGGAGAAGGTCACCTGGTTGAAGATAGAGAGCGCCAGCGAATCGTTGTAGCTGAAGGAGGGTGACTCGTAGACGGCTGCAGGCAGCGCTAATACCTTACGTAGATACTCCGAGAGGCGCTTCATCATCAGGTGCCCGTTGCCGTCTGATAGCTGCGAGAATATGTCTGGGGGCAACCATTTCAAAATCAGTTTCATTATCAACTACAAGTATTTATTGAATTCAGCAAAATAAATGAGATTTGATGAATGAGAGGTAAAGAAAAGCATAGAATGTTAGCTGCTGGCTTTTCAATGCAGATAGTAAAAACTAATCACCGGAAAACGGAACCGGGGCGATGACTTGTGAAACCCGTCACATTATTTTTCTTACAACATCTAAGGCCAATCCAATGCAAAATGTGGCGTCGTTGAGGTGATTGTATGCAGATGTTACTACATTTTTAATCTCAGCTGCATATTTGAGGCTTTGGCCAAATCGTAAGAGATATGAGATGTGCAGGTACGTATGCATGTATGTAGATTTTAGTCCCAAGCTGATTATAAAAAAATAAAAGTAAAATAAAACAATATTTTCTCATCACAAACTTAAATAAATTTAAAGTCAAAGTCAAAGACTTTTTTTTTTAAAAGTCAAAGATTTTTATTCAAATAGACTTATAGATAAGTGCATTCGAATAGTCCAAATTTTTTTTTCCCTACCAAAACATTATTGCTGTTGCATATTTAGTTTGTGTGAAACTGATGCCTGAGCTAGATATAAAATATTTGTGTTAATCAGGTCATCAGGCTCCCACTACCTCGAGACACTATCTACAAGAAAGACATGATGAGTAACAGCCAATATTGTCATTAACATTTTTTTTTTATATAAATGTGATTGATATCTGAGTCCTTCATAAATATAATTTGAGAGTGCGTGTGTGTGTGTTAACTCGTTGATTGTAAAATTCTCACGTGGTGGTCGGATATCAACAACGTCTGCAAATACGGGTTAGATTTCTTTCTCGTAATCGAATTTGAAGAAAAGGTTGTTTGCTTAAGCACGAAGCCTGATTACTGAGAGGTTTATTGTTGACAATAAAATGGGTTTAGCTGATGAGTGAATCAATATTAAATACAAATAAATTTATTTCCCAAAAAACAATAAATACAAGGCATATTAAGTACCTACATTTACCTAGCCTCCACACTAGGCTGGGCCTGTCCTGTGGAGGTGGAAGCGTTTATCATTAAACTTTATTTGGCACTATTTGTTTACAAACAATAACAGGTCTGAAATTGACAATCTCTATAGCAGTAAAGAGGCTTAGGGTAATTTTTTTTATAGAAAAATATTGGAAAAAATTAACTCGGCCACAAGTGAATTCTCAGACGGGAATCAAACCCGCGACCTTTGAAAATCCGGTCCAATGCACTAACCGCTAAGTTACCGAGACTTGCTTGCTTGACTTTTAGCGCAGCGGTTAGAGCGGATTTCCAAGGGTCGCGGGTTCGATTCCCGTCTGAGAATTCACTTGTGGCTGAGTTAATTTTTTCCAATATTTTTCTATTTAAAAATTTACCCTATGTATAAAAATAGCATTGAAAAATGCAAAAAATACAAAATCATAAAAAAGTAAAGAGGCTATAGAGATAACCTCTTTACATTAACCAAACAAAATATTACTTTGAATCATATTAATAAATAGTTTATTTGCTTAAACGAGTTAATTCGTCGAATAATCCGATCCGATTGCTTTAAATATTTGACTGTGCTGGCGTAAGAAGTAGTAGTTTTCTTTATTCTACAAGGTTTTTAACCGACTTCAAAAAAAGGAGGAGGTTCTCAAGTCGACGGTTTTTTTTTTATGTATGTGTTACTATAACTTCGCCAGTTGTTAACAGATTTTTATAATTCTTTTTTTATCTGAAAGAAAATGGTTTATGTGTGGTCCCATATAATTTTTATGAAGATCTGGCTAGTAGTGTTTTTCATAATCCTGAAAAATATCAATCACCTTTTGGCAAGTAGTCATTTACCTAGATGACATCATTGTTGTGTATGGGCTGATTTCTAGTGTAAGTAACGGCACATGATGTAACTAAAAAATCTGAAATAAAAACATTTTATAAAAAAAAATCAAACCGACTTAAAAAAGTAAAAAATAAAACTTTTGGAGTCGGTGCTAGCTAGCTAAGGCCAAAAAAATATATAGTTAATAAAAGTGCAATGTAGAATGCCTTGGCTGGCACCGACTCCAAAAGTTTTATTTTTTACTTTTTGAAGTCGGTTTTTTTTTTGTTATAAAATGTTTTTATTTATCAAGTTATAATCTTATAATAAACTATGAGACGTTGAATTAGGTAGGTAATACTTAGTGGAAGACTGCTGGCTAATTAAAAAAATTACATAAATACCTGTATTAAGCGCAATGTAAAGGAACAAATTTTGTCTAATTTATTTGAGCGTCTGCGGCTACATTTGATGAGTTTTAGTTTCAGGAATTATAAATAATTTGATCGTTTTACGAGCCCACAGGCAGATATTTGTGTTTACTATGTATGTGTCGTAGGATGATTTGATAAATAGAATTTTCTCAACAATCCTATTGATATTGCGAAAACATGGATCAGATTAGACAACGGTGTTGGCTCAATCTTACTGAAAAACGAGTTGCTTTAGTAACATTGTAAATTCTTAATTTTGATTGGCTTAATTTTTGCTTGCTTGCTGATTGGTTCACAGAAAGTTTACTACACGTGAGATAATGGATTAACATTTGAAAAGTCAAGTCGTCAACCAATCAGAGGAGATGTTGTTTTGAACGGTCTGAATAGCCGGTCAGTGTTCTTATTGGATAATACCCCGCTGGCTGGCCCGCTTAAGGCAACCCATTGCCTTAGTGAGATTGCTTCTTTTCACAATATTATTAAGGCAACCCTTTTTTTTCAGTAGAATTGAGAAATGACCCCTTGTCTAACTTTCGTTATATCCCTGGGATTTTCGCACAATATCGATTTATCTAATTATCCTGCGACATGTATTTAAAGTATCATCAGCCAATATAATGAAAAAATATACATAATTTTTTCATTATATTGGCTGATGATGAAAGAGTTTTCAGAGAATGGATCATGGATGGATCAATGAGTTTCTGTTTTTTGCGAATATGATTTATTTTCGCAACAAAACCATCGCAATGCAAGAGGCAATAAAATTTTAACGAAGGCGAAATATGGGATGAAATATATGATAAAAGGTGCCAAAACGTCGATAAAAAACCCCTAAAAACCTAAAAATACGGACAATTACAACTTAGTTCGTGAAATATAGCGCGTTTGATATCCGTAAAAGTTGATTTATTTCAATGAACAGTGCGCGCCAAAACATAAGATGTACGTATGAAAGGATATAGTTAAAAACAAAGGTATTAAGGGCCTGTTTCACAATTTAAAAGTAAGTTCTGAGTAGCTTACTTGACATATGATGTGACAGTTGTGATATGGAAAATATGTCAAATCCTCTATATCAAGTAAGCTACTCAGAATTTACTATTACATTGTGAAACCGGCCCAATAAAAGGGACTATCATTAAGCACTTTAAACTAAACCCGTTAATGATAATGACTGTAATATCCAAAACCTAGTTATTAAACTTTATCTAGTTTTGCGGCTTTAGAAAACTAGTTTTAATGATGCCACTGTTAGGAATTTGGTAATGTTAATCCATGCATTTGTAAATACAATAGTAAATTATTCCATCACCTTGTTTTGCGTTTATAATAAAATTATATTCTTAACCAAAGTACGACCAATCAACTGCTCAAAGATGTGTTTCAGTTTCACAGATAAACTTTCATTCCTTAATTCAACCTCGACCCCCAAAGTTGGGGTGCCAAACCCCCATCAAAAGTTCAGGCCAAAAATATTAACTAATTATATCAGAAATTTTGGTATAATTGCCAGAATGAAAGTCTTTCCTTGTTGCTTGTAACACACAAAGCGGTGATTAAACAAAACATTAATTAAAACTTGAATCTTGGCCATAAGACTTGACTTCCCGAAGATTATTAACTTACCTCGTTTACAAGATAAAAGGGGTGAAAACACCACATGAGGTAGGTGTACATAATAGCGTGTGTTGACATTGCGAGGCTGCCTCATGAGCACAGACCTATATCGGGAATATAGGATGAAAAGAAAGAAAGAAACCTATACCTATAAAGAGGGCTTCAAACTGTATGAGAAACTAGAATTTTTCGTACCACGAACGAGACTTAGTGATGGGAAAAGATTGAATAATATAGTCGCATAAAACCTTTACCGTGGATCAAACTTTTTACACGCAAGGTAGGTAAACTTTTACCGTCTATCTCGATATAGGCCTGTACTCGCGAGGCATCACCAAAACTCTTGAGATTACGAAGGTCTAAAACAACTTTTACGGAATAGCGCGTTTGATATCCGTAAAAGTTGTTTTATTTAAATGAACAGTGCGAGCCAAAGCTTAAGATGTACGTTTACGAAGGTCTCCTTAGTTTTCCATGTCGCGAGTGTGCGATGAACATATCTTTAAAACGCGTCCCCTGAACGCCTTTTGAGCACTGCCACCGCAAAAAGAAGAGCGACGCTCGCGAGCGGCAACTTTAAAGGTACTTTAACTAGTATCCATGTCGTGGGTCAATCGTTATCGTCATTTGGCCAATTATTTCATGATGTGCCCAATAAAAAGGTGGGCAGATCGATGAGAGTAACCTATTTGTCGATGGCACAGGCATATTGTGATGTGGCTAGGCGGATCATAATTTATTTCTAATACCCGACCCGGCGTGCGCGCTGTCAGTTGTATGTTTACGTGAGACAAAGATAGCGGCGTCACAACAGCCGTTTCATTTTAATAATACTAAGATTTTGTTTAGGGTTATCATATGTACTTCTACTTATTTATAAGTGTGCTAATTTTTTTATTTGCTTACAATTTGGTCACACACGGGAATCGATTTGCCTAAACGTGGCTGGACGAATCGTCAAACGTTATGCTTTGAACGATGTAGCGGGTTTAAAACAGCCAAATCAAGTAATGCCGGCGTATCGTGATGTGCCCATGCAGATCGCGATCGACCCAATATAACGATCGGCCTGCGATATCCTTAACACAAGAACACAAGT
Organism: Chrysoteuchia culmella; assembly: GCA_910589605.1. Lineage (NCBI taxonomy): Eukaryota > Metazoa > Arthropoda > Insecta > Lepidoptera > Crambidae > Chrysoteuchia > Chrysoteuchia culmella. The sequence goes on from OU342657.1 coordinate 1,534,037, forward strand.
TCTACATGAAACTTAAAGTGTAGCTATATAATTGGTGTAAAAAAATGGGTTCAGATATCCGTTTCGCATCGTATCAGCGCGAGCTTCGCGATCAAGAACGCTAGTTTGGACGCCCGTTTGGTACGGTACGGTGGTACGGCGTCTTGACACGGATACAGGTACGCTCCGATCGCGAGTCGGTTTTTTGCCCGTTCAAAGGAAATGGACGCGCGATGATCGCAGCGACGAAATTTGCGTCTAGTTTTTGGATCGCAACACTTCCATCTTCAGCCTTATCAATACTTAACATCAGATATGATGAAGGCTAAGACTATCACCGTTGGTCATCAAAAAAAAAAAAAAAAAAGTACGGACAAAAGAACAACTCAATAAGTCACGTATCACCATAGCAACCGCACGGTTGCTATGGTTATACGTGCGGTTGCTATTTTGATACGTGACTTGTTGCTATCGCGATATTGTTGCAAAGCTAGGTTTAGCCCGGACGGACTCACCATTCAATTGGTCTCGAGGCAGCCTCATAATAATCTATACACGCCATAATGCTACATGTGTATACAGCCAAGTCGCGTATATAACTTAGTTAGAACGCGGAAATTGAGTTTGGCGCGAGCGAGTGTCAGCGTCGGTTTATCACCCTTCAAAATTTGGGTTAATCAGTTTAAGGTTTAATCAGGATTTGGCAAAGAATGGAAATTCATGACATCGATGTAAATATTTTCATTAACAATAATAAAGAATCTAAGCCTCACATAAAATAAGGGGTATATCTATCCATGTAACTCGCCCTACAAAGAGGAGGTACAAACTTATTTTTGCACAAAAATAATAAGGACGCACACCGTTTTAATGCAACTTGTTTCACAAATAGGTATAAAAAGAAATATAATAAAGTCTACAAGAAATCTTACAAATTAAAAGATATTTCTAAAGTAAAATAATTTTAAGGGAACCTACATCATACTCTGGTGGTTTGTAATGCAAATCATTTAATTAGACATGGTATGCCACGCGGCAGTGAGTTAGTCGGCGTTTTTTTAGAGTTCCGTAGCCTAATGGAAAAAAACAGAACCCATAGGTTCGTCATGTCTGTCTGTCTCTTCGTCCGTATGTCACAGCCACTTTATTCCAAAACTATGAGGATTAAATAGTTGAAACTTGGTAGGTAGATGTATTCTGTAAACCGCTTTACGTTTTTTACACAAAAATTAAAATATATATATTTATATATTAAGGGGGGCTCCGCATACCTACTCCCCCTCTAACATTAAAAAAGAAGAAAGTAAAAAAAAAAAAAAATATCTTTATAAAAACTTTCAAAGAAAATTGGTTTGAACGAAATATATTTAGCAGTTTCAGAGCAATTTCACATTCTCCAATGTGAAAATTGCTGTGATAACCGCAAATATAACTTTGTCATTCATACAAACACTATGAAAGTTATTTTTGCAGACGAAAAACTATAGTGATAAATTTTCGTTGAAAACTTTTTAATAAGATCTTCAGCATATATTTTTCTTAAAATTTTCACTCTCTTATTTTAAAAGTTAGAGGGGGTGGGGGGGACGCACATTTTACCACTTTGGAAGTGTACATCTTTCAAACGGTTGACTTTGAGAAAAAATCGTTTTAGAAACCTCAATGCAATTTTTAAAGACCTATCTATTGATACCCCACACGTATACGTTTAATGAAAAAAAAAATTCAGTGTCAGTTTCATGTATGGGGAGCCCCCTCCCCTTAATTCATATATTTTTTTATTTTTGTTTAAATACCGTAAATCGGTTTACAGAATACATCTACCTACCAAGTTTCAACTGTGTAATCCCCATAGTTTTGGAATAAAGTGGCTGTGACATACATCGATTTGGGCGAATCTATAAGGATTTCGTTTTTTGCCTTTAGGCTACGAAACCCTAAAAAAGCGTTCAGTAAGTTGTTTTAATACAAGAAGCATAAATAAGGAGTGTTATTGTTTTGGAAACTTTATCTTTTGTTTTTTTTATGAACGACGGTGAGACTCTTAGCCTCCATCATACCTGGTGCTAAGTATTGATAAGGCTGAAGATGGTAATGAGCCTCTCCTGGAATCCCAGAACTGGCTATCTTATCTCTAACTGCCGGAACACAACAATGCTGAAAACATTGTTATTATGGCGTCAGACTTAGATAAAATGGTGGTAGTTAGCCAGGCGGACTTACAAATAAGTTGAATGGTTTTGGGAACTTTTCGTCACCTTTCAAATGATAAACAACATTTCCCTCATAAATAAAAAATTGGGTTAATCAAAGGTGCGAGTTTCCTGATGGTGATTGTAGTATAAAATATATATAACAATTTATTATGTGAACTTATTTGTAAATATTATATAAATGCTTAAATTCTTCAAAATGTTAAAAAAGACATTTCGTCATGATTCATTTCATCACGAAGACGCGTAAATAGCAGGTAAGAAAACAAGTTTGTAATAGATAATCATAACAAAACCAAACATAAAAATGAAGGTAAAAGAAACCAGATGTTAAGAACTTCAGTAGGGCACGAGTTTACATTAACTATTGAGTATTCCCTAAATAGTCTTCCGTATAACAAGCCCGAAAAAAAATGCTTTTGAAAGAGCTAAAAAATACCCATACAATATTTATTTATTTAACTGACACTTTATTTGCACACGCACAGACAGAACATACGTTAATGGGAAAATTACAACCAATTGTACAAAGGGGCGGCCTTATCGCTCAACAGCGATTCCAGACAACCCCCATTTTGTTATAAAGCTGGTTGAAGTGATCAGGGTTATTTACATACTACACGACCAAGGCAATTAGGCGCATGACAGGAATGCGGTTTTGCACTTTTGGCATCTGCAGCCCACTTCTATTATCTGATTTATTAGCGCTACAGTTATTAACTGATTGATTACCGCTTTTTGATATTTTGGTTTTTACTTAGATTTTTTTAGTTTTTCTCAGCTGTCATGCGCCTAATTGTCTTGGTCAGATAGTAACAGATTTACGATTTCTTCTATATTATTCTTTTTTTTTTTATTTGCATAAATTATGGTAATACAAAGTTGTTATAATTAAGTTTCCAACATATTCTGTCGAGTTCGACGTGCAAATATTTTGTTGAAGTGATACAAGTTATTACGAATGCTAGATACAATTAATAAAAATAGGTACAGTTAACAATAAGTCAATAATTAAATTGTGGATGTCAATGTGATTAAAGTAAAAATGTCAAAAATTATATTACAATTGTCAATCATAACTACAAATATTATATTAAACTTCCTTCCAATTTTTTAAATGTCAATGATTGTATCGTTTAAATAGTCATTTATACAATAATATGTTTTTACAATTAGGACGTGAAATAGTTTCCCTTTGAATTTATTAAGGGGCAGTTCCTTAATATTATTCGGCAATTTATTGTACAGTCGTATTGCCATACAAAATGAGTTACTCAGAGTTACTATGAGTTACATATGTGGCAATAGTTTACAACCCTCATAATTTCCCTTAAAAAATTGGCTTACACATAACCTCTTAAACCTATCCCAGCATGTACAGTAATCCCAACAACTGTATCTTACTTATCCAAAGCCTTGACGAAACTGGGTAGGTATATTTTCCTACCTACGTCATACGTTTGAGTGAACGGGGGAAAAGGACGGATAGAATTTCATTCGAATGAAAGAAAGGGATGAATGGAAAGCCTCGTCAAAGAGTAGTTTTGGGCTACTGGTTCGTAAAGAGCTTTGGGAAATGGATTCTCTCAGATGATTTTTAGATTATTTCGTAATTATTTTCGAGTGCTAACTCAAATAAATTACTGTAATGATTTTTTACTTGTTAATTCGAGATAGAATGAACGAAACGTTCTTGATTATTCCTTGAATGTTAATAAAATCTCTATTTATTAGGCATTTATTTCCCGACAATTTAATTAAGTTAAATTTAATTATCCTATAATCATGCAAGCATAAAAAAAACAACTAGCGACCACCCGCGGTTTCTTCCGCGGATTCCGTTCCCATGAGAATATCGGGATAAAAAGTATTATATTTTATAATCCAGGCTATCTACTATCTGGGAGCCAAATTTCATCCAAATCCGTTCAGTAGTTTTTGCGTGAAGGAGTAACAAACATTCATTCATAAAGCCAAAAGTGTCTAAAAATTTGAACCTTTTTTAGGCTTTTTAAATTTAATGATTTTATCTATCGATCAAAATGTAGGAATGCAGAGAAAATAATGACGACAACAGTAAGAAAACGAATAGCATCCGATGATTCTCTATCTACAAAGAAAATTATATGGATGACTAAATAATTACTAAAATTGCCGACATTAAGAATGAGGCAAAGAAAACAATAGAGCTATAATTACTGATAGTAAACTTATGCTTGCTATTGTTCATCTGGGTTTGGAGACATTCAACTGTAATGTAACAACAATTCTATTTTTCCGATTTATCCACTTTAAAATATCTAATTCTATTACCTATATTTTTTGTACTTGCTTCTGAATAATATATTTTCACGGTATTGTGCATATGTTGCTAACTTGTATTCTACAAATAAACTTTCTGAAAATAAAATATCACATTTCTTAAAAGACTCCAATAATTTGAATAAGCAAAGGACATTCATATCTCTGAGAAATGAATACGCTATCTCAAAATACGATTTACCTAATTTACATAACAACGAGTCTGCGTATTTTCCCGCGACGCATAATCTTTGCCGTTATCAGAGATTCAAGCTCAGTCTATGTCTGGGCGTCTTTCAGCGAACATCCGTCGATTTTTTTCCCATACATTTGTATGAAATATACTGTAATGTAGCCGTGTGTGTGAGTGTAGTGGTGTGTTTGTATGTGCTCTGGGATTACCTGTGTGACGGTAAGGTCATTGGTGTTTAATATTATTGTAACTTTACACGTTTTGTTTGTTTTTCGAAGACAATACATGATTCTGTATACGTTTTTTGTGTGCTGTTTACGACCAACTGAAAATGTTATCCTTGTGTTGGGTTTCTGTGAGAATTGATATTTTGTAGAATTACAATCGCTTGACAGAGGTAGGTTATTTTAAAGACTTTTGCGTTTGTCAAAATTAAATGTACTTAACTATCAACTTTTAACAATAATTTTGTAGGATTTTGCTACATAATCTCCATTATTTTATATTAACAGTAATTTTGGATTGCAAAAAACATATATATTGCTATACTCGTAGAACTATTATTTAAAAATATGTAGGTACATATTTCGCTATTAAATTTTTTTTCAAGATAACTTAGTAGTTCCAAGATCAAAATATTAATTAAAAAAATGAAATACAATTACGATTGAACTGGGCTAGTAGCAGAATAATACGAATAAAACACTACATTAAAAAAAGAATGGTTTAATTTAATTTGTTTTTCATAGTTGTAATATGTTTGATATTAAAATGTCCTTCAAAAGTAGTAAATTACAGAGGCTCTACATAAATACATTTCGTCTAGGCAAAGCGAAAACTAGTTTTTTCTAGCATTAAATTAATAATAATGTGACACAACACAACACACTTGTAGCATACGAAATGCACGCTAACGCATGCATTTGAATGCAAAATTTTAATAGAGTCATTCACTTATTCAAAATGTGGTTTTAAGACCATTTTGGCTAGTAATATATATTTTTTAAGGCGTTTAAATACGGTAGTCTTTTTATTAAATACAATTCATAATCACCCCGTTTCCGAACCCCTCGAAAGGTGTAGAAACTATGGAAATAAAAAAAAACACACAATTTTAAAAGTAAATATATAAATAGTTGTTTTTCTTTATCAGTGAACAGTTCGCGCACTTTAAGATGTAAGCTTATAACAACAATTCATTAGAGTATTGTGTTTGAAAATGATGCTTGATTATTTTTGCCAAGACTGATATCCATTTGAACTTTATTGTTGACTGTTGGAACAATATTATCACATCAAGGAAATCGTAGTTTCTATTTACAAGGATTTCATATAGTTTTTAATGAATAATGGGGAGAGGCTTAGGGCTTGCTCATATATAAAGTCCCTTTTTATCAGGTATGATAAAGGCTAACCCCCATATTCTAAGTCGTTCCTCCAAAACTTTTTACACTCCACTCAACCTCGTCGTGGGTAAAAATGGTAGTGTGCGCTAGGCCTAACACGGAGCGGCTTCGTACTCTTTGGCTCCTCCAGGTCCTTACGGAGTTATGACTTAGAATACCGATTTCGAGGAGTATTTCGAAGAGGTTTTCAATGAGGTTTCGTTAAGTCGAGGACGAATGACTTAGAATATGGGTGTAAGGCCCTTCATCATACCTGATAATATGTATTGATAAATCTGAAGCTGGAAGCGCGCCTCTCTCGGAATTCGGAATCGGAAAGTTGTGAAAACTGAATTTGTTGTGAAACAGTATAATGAGTGAAACATTTTCATAATAAGAAGCTATTCATGCAACTACTTATTTTTCAATGGATTTAAAATTGTTTTCGCAAACGGAATTTTATTTATTAACTGTTCGCAAAGTTCATTCAAAGTCGAAGTCAAAGATTTTTATTGAAATAGACTTATAGATAAGTGCTTTCGAATCGTCAATTTTTTCCCTAACAGCCATTCAGGACATCTTTTAACTGATAAGAAGAACGGCAGCAAGAAACTTATCAGCTTTAACAGAAGCAACAACATTTACAAAGGAACATGTCGTTGCCAAACACAAATCTACAATCTTGAAACATTCTCTTTTTAGTAGCATTGTAATGAAAATTCATAACGGAACATAAATTCTGTCAGTTTATTAAGTACCTACCTACAATAGAATATCAGTATAAAAGTCGTACCTACTAAATGAACTCTATTATTAATAGGAACTGTAATATTATTAACTAGCATGACTGTATGTGATTTCGTCCGAATGTAATTTGGTCGACTTAGGGGCCAAGTCGTCCCCATCTAAAACTGGGACCAGGGACCAGTTGCCCCCGTTGAAATTTGATAATAGGCAACAAGGCCCACATCGATCGAGGCTTTGGGACGATTTACACCTTTAATATTCACTAGGGGTTTATTGGTCCCATTGTGATTGTGATAGGTATTTAAAGAAAAATTACATTTATATGGATCGTATTTTTTTATCGTATGTTTTCAAATTTTCGTGAACCTGAGTTCATTTATGGCCCATGACATGATTCATGATGACTTTCTTTAAAGTTTAATCAATTTCTATGCCATTCAACAAAATTGGTTCAGGGTTTTAACCGTGAAAATGTAACAAAACAGACAATGTTACCTACTTTCGAAATAAAAATATTATTATTGGTACTAAATACACTCTACAGTAATATCGACCTCAAGTACAATTTCGAGTAAATCTAACTTGTAGGTAGTTAGTCACTGAATTAACGAAACACATAAAGAATTTTTGTGTTTATTTCACATATTTCAAAGAGGCCTCTTAAAATTTAATAAAAATGCGTAAAATACAATACTTTTTAGTACCCATTTACTTAAAATTTAATTAAATTTCATATTTAATAATATAAAGGGGACTTCCAGCTTACGTTACAAAGTAGATACATAAATGATACCCTTCACAGGTAGCCAAAGTAAAGTTACAATCAAGCTCAAATCTTTAAGTGAGAGGTAAGCTTCCAAATGTACAATTCCCATTACATCCCATGTACAGTCGGCAGATTAACTGCCTGTCACTATTTGGTGCTAAGTGACACAAACATTACAGTTTCAATTTGTTACTAGTATCTTACAGGCTTATGTGATTTTAGTGATAATCTCGCTGCTTTACACAAGATTGGCATGTAAAGAGTGTTATATGGTGTGAGGTACAGTCGGGGAACTCCCATGTTGACAAGTAGAGATTTTAATAGATATTTAGAAAAACGATTATATCACAAATAATTGAATAATAAATAAATATAATAAATAAATTCCATACCATCACACCTATTATCTAGCCCACGCTAAGTTCCAGGAACTTGTGTTATGGATACTTGATAACGGATAAACATACTTATATACTTTTTTTTTTGTAAATACATACATAATATACATATTAAACACCCAGACCAAGACAAATAGACATGTTCATGCACACAAATATTTGTCCCGTCCGGGGATCGAACCCGGGACCTCTGGCGTAGAAGGCGGGTTTAGTACCCCTGCGCCAAACAGGTCGTCAAATTGAACATTAATAAGTATTTCATTTGAATAATAATTTATTTCTTTAACCTTAGTACTTTCTGAGGAAACGTTCTGAAAAAAAACTCTACTGGTCAATTGGGAAGTTCCCCTATTGTACAATATTGTACAGTCAAACAATAGGCATGTTTTTTTAACCGCCTCTATGGTCTAGTGGTACAGCCACCGGTATCAGACCCAGGGGTCCCGGGTTCGATTCCCAGCGGGGGTACTTATTGTATTCGGTTCGGTTAGTGGTAGGACTTGTTGTAAGTCCGCCTGGCTAGCTACCACAATGTTATCTGAGCCTGACGCCGCCGTAACAACAATGTTTTCAGCTTTGTTGTGTTCCGGCAGTTTGAGATAAGATAGCCAGTTCTTCAGTGGCTGAGGATTCCGGAAGAGGCTCGCTTCCATCTTCAGCCTTATCAATACTTAATATCAGGTATGATGAAGGCTAAGAGTCTCCCCGTCATTCATAAAAAAAAGTTTTACTAATAACTGATGTAGGCTGTCTTTAAGTACAGTTAAAAGAAAATGCCTTAAAAATAAGGTAATATATATCAGACTACATCACATATTGGTCTGACTCCGAGCTAAATATTAACTTGTATAAGAACAGAGACAAGTATTTCAAGTATTTTATACTAGATAATAAGTCCCATGCTGCTGGTAGTGAATGGAAACCATTAAAGCTAATAGCTTTCCAGGGCCCGTAGACAAAGTAACATTGTTATGTAGCGAAACAATAATTCGATTCGTTATTGTCTACTTATTCCGATTCCTTATTGTTTATATAACCGCCTCTTTGGTCTAGTGGATTAACCACCGGTATCAGTCCCAGGGGTCCCGGGTTCGATTCCGAGCGGGGGTACATATTATATTCGGTTTGGTTATTATTATTTGGAAGGTTGATGGTAGGACTAGTTATAAGTCCGCCTGGCTAGCTGGCACATTCCAAAGTTTTCCCTGTTCGCCCCACATTCCAAAGTTGTCCCGATTCGCCCCACATCAATGTAAAGTAAAATAGTACTGCCAACAAATAAATCAAGTCTATACTTGGGATATAGAAAAGCATTAGTTTTTAAAATACCGTTTTCAACCAAAAAACGAAATAAGTCAAATATGAACCAAAATTACCAGAGCAGCATAACCAACCAGGAGCTGCTGCCACTCACACATTTAAAAAAAATCCTAATATAAAACAAATATAAATTCAGAACTTCTCAATACACCTAAAATAACCTCTTGGTTAGCTATGCGACCATGGTACATTCAAATAACAATATATTTTTTAATTTATTAAGTATTCATAATAAAAGTAATTGAACATAAACTTACACACTCTTTCTCTTCTTTTCTCCATCCTGTTCCTCCAAACTACTCCTTCTTACCTTAAAGAATTATTCAACTTTCTATCCTCAACTTCACTATGCACTTTGAGTTCTTCCTCTAATCTTTCTCTCGCTTCTCCCTATCACTCAACTGATTTCTTCTCCTACTCCTTCTCTGTGCACGCTGTTCGTTTATGGAATTCTCTCCAAGAAGGTATTAGGAAAGCTCGTACTTTGGCACCTTTTCGCGATCAAGTTTAGCATTTCCTTTCTTTTTCCTAATAGTTACATGTTATGTGTTTGTATATTTTCCTTTTCAATTCCATTATATTATACTTTATTTCTTTTATTTATATTATGTACATCTATATCAACTATCCTTCCCATAATTGCACCCACTCCCCTTTGTCCTCTTCGTTATTATTTTTCTAACCAAGGATGCCTAGAAGAGATTGCTATTTAGCAATAAGGAGGTCTTTTGTATGCTTTCTGTCTGTTTTTTTTTATTTCTTTATTGTTTGTCTTTGTGTGCAATAAATTGTTTTTAATTTTTTATTTTATTTAATTTAATTATTAATTGTTTGATGTTAAATATATATTATCTAAAATAATACGAAGGTTTGCTGATTGTCGAGTTGGCAGTATAATAACATGTGGGGCGAATCGGTAATAAAAAACGGGGGAATCAGGAATAAATTAAAAATATTTTTAATATATTCTGTTTTGGGGCAAAGAGGCATACTTTTTAGGGCGAATCGAGATTTTTTTTATGTGGGGCGAAACTCAGTGGGTCGAATGGGGAACAAATCAGACGCAACCAATGCTAAACGTGGCGCCGCCGATGTGGTTGGCATTGAGAGTGATGTTCACACATTTCATTCTCAACATGAGTGATGTTGAGAGTAAAAGGTGTCTTTGACTTATGGCGTGAGTGTATTATCGATAATACACCCAGACACGAAACAAATTGTTAACAACTGCTAACTGTCAAACGTTAGACACATAAATGAGAATGTGTTTGGGAATGGAATCCAAGACCCTGCCTGCCCCAATACCTAAGCATGATCAAATCTCCCTGTCCTCAAATGTCATTCAATATTAATGTGACAAGGTAACTTAGTGTTCCTATATAATTGCACGTGACTGTACAAATACATGCGACCTATTTGGCGCAGGGGTACTAAGCCTGCCTTCTGCGCCAGAGGTCCCGGGTTCGATCCCCGGACAAGACAAATATTTGTGTCTATTTGTCTTGGTCTGGGTGTTTAATATCCGTTATCTAGTAACCATAACACAAGTTCTTTATTATACTTAACGTGGGCTAGATAATTGGTGTGTTTTTATGAAAAAAAAATAAACCCATATACCTCGTCTGGCTATTCCTTCATACTTAAATAATAGTCTTACAATTTTCTACCATTATTACATGATTGTTTCATAAGAATTTTAAAGGTCAGTATTTTCTCTTGACATACCGCAACGGATACAATTAAATATTCAGAAATTGAATACCGTCTAAGCGATTTCGTAGTAATTTCCGTGAAATTGTATTCAATGATACAAAATCATTTTTATTTATTGTAGATAAAAGTCTGTATAGCAAAGAAAGATTTCTTTATACGAGTATAATATCTAACGATATAAAATTTATAATTATACCAACGACTAACGACAACAACTACGGGACTCGATCCCGCCACCAAAGTATCTGGCCCTCTGCTCTACCACCAGTATCCAAAGGTCGCGAATTCAAGTCCTGTCTGAGAATAACTTCTGAGCCGAGTCGATTTTTTCTAATATTTTTCTACTAAACATTTATCATAATTATAAAAATACAAAAAAAATGCAAAAAACTCAAAAATATCTATACGTAGTAAGTACACACATAAAAAATGGATTTCCACGGTGACGTCTATCAAACACTATATTTCGATACATTTAGTAAAACTTGCCACTCTGCAATATTATGCTAATAGAACTGTTCCTATCCCATTTCCCGATTGTATCGAACAAGATGGGACCATCCTTCGAGTCCCGAATCCCAAGTCCCGAAGGTGATGACTGGGCGTTCCCAATTTTCCACTCCGTTGACCCTCAGAACCGATTCCTATCAGGGTGTTAAGGATATCATGCGAACGCTTTGGTTTAACACACGTTGGCTTTAATTAACATATTTAAATTGGAAGACTTGAAGATCTCCATAAATAAAATCTGTACTAATATTATAAAGCTGAAGAGTTTGTTTGTTTGAACGCGCTAATCTCAGAAACTACTGGACCTATTAAGAAAACTCTTAGACCATTAGAAAGCTACATTTCTCCCGAGTGACATAGGCTATATTTTATCCCGATATATACAAGGGAACGGGCACCACGCGGGTAAAACCGCGACGATCCGCTAGTTGAAAGATATAGCGGAAAATCAATGTGAATAGACAATTAGTCAGTGGATAGTGAGAAGACAAGAAGTATAGTCACCTTTTCACGCCTAAATAGTTTACTTAGCATATTTGTTAAAGACCTTGAAAAGAGACCTGCGAAAATTTCAAGCCAGTCAACAATTTAAATTTGGCAAATTGAAAATGTTTTTAAAAATATTTCTTTCTACGGGCAGTCTATACTTACAAGCTCTGTGCTACGGGTCCAATTTGTAATAATGTCCTAGCCATATGCTATGCCTTATGGTATAGTGCTTATAGTGCTCACTATATGCACGATAACCACGGCAACGCTAGACTTCCATTATAACGTGGATGATGTTTCATGAGATTATGTAACTTGTTTCTATCATCGTTTGATTGAGAGTGCAGTCACATTGCAGCTTTGGTAAAAATCAATGTGACAACTATCTTACTAAATCAGCAATGTAACTGCACTTTCAATCAATTTCAATCCAAATGTGTTAGCAACAGAGTTAGATAATCAACTAGCTATGCAGGCAGATTCTTTCAGTGACAGTGCCATTAACACAAATCTTAAACCAATGCTTGAATCGTAGTCGCTATTTTTCCGCCTCTTTTCTAACCACGTCTGCTCAAAACATCGGTCAATGAACTAAAGATGACGATCACAATTTGGCCAGTTACCAATATCTATTAAATGTCGTCGTTTCGCCTATTTCTTTATGTAGCAATGTTTAGGACGTCGTGTCTCAGATGTTAAATTTATTTAGATCATCAATCTTTGTCCTTATTATTAAAGCAATCAAGATTTATTAGTGGACGGCTGCCTACGCACTCCGGTTTGTGGTGAAAAATCAGTAGGGCTCTCCAGGGACTTGTTAAAATTTTCTGGAATTAAGTTGTATGTGACCTTGGGAAGGCAAGATTATATTAAAAATAATTTAACAAAGTTTTACAAATGTGTGGTCATAATATATATTTTTTGTATTTCTTTATTTATTTACGATGCCATTTTTATATTATTAACAAAAAAATATGCTAGAAAAAAAATATTTGTCTCATGTCGCTCAGACGGGACTCGAACCCACATCCTTGGGAGTCCAGCAAATTGCACTGACCAATTATTACGATACTTTAAGACGACACGGCGAAATTTTCCACTTCTTGCCCGTAGTACAGTTGGGATTATTCAGTTAACTGGACCTTCGTTGAACTTTCATGCGGTAGAACAGTTAATTGTACCACGGAGTAATGGTTATTTTACCTCACACGCTCGGAAAAGGAGGATTTGTCATTCAGTTTCGCAAAATCGCATTTTGCGGCCTAGCGCGGTAAAGTACTTTTTAATTTATTACCTGAAATATGTCATAATGCGTTCCGAATCGCACTATAGACTTTTTTGATACATTTTATACTTATTTTAAATAGCTTTAAATTAATTATAATACTCCGTTTTGGTTTTATTATATTATTTTAGTTCATTGCATCATAAAAAAAATAACAATAAAATTGACTATTTGTTATAAGAATTTTATATTAGGCTGGGTGAGATTTCACAGCCTATGATTGGATTTTGGAACGTGACATAAACCTTCATTTTTAAATGGTCTTTATCTTGTACATGTCAATGTCAACATTTACTGAATCGTTTTTATTGTTATTTATAAGTAACAATACATTCCTACTTCAAATTTCCTTTTTTATTATTTTAGATTTTTATATCATTAAAACAACAAGAAGAAGGTATATTTAGATTAAACTTAATGTTTAAATATTTTTTTACCGGAAGTTGAACAACTAACTGTTGTGAGGTACTATTATAATAACGTAGTATTATAATTAATTCAAAGCTTTTAAAAATAAGAAAAAAAGGTAACATAAAAAGTCAACACTGTACAACGACTGTACTGTAGTACTGTACTGTACAACAAATGTACTCTCTACCTTTCGACGCTGTTGGTCAGCGTTCGATGTGAGAAATATCCATTTTGCAAGAACGAAGAAAGTTCCTTATAACAGCGGAAGCTCTATTACCCTGTCACATCAAGTTATAAATGTCTCCTTCATAGAAATCGCAGAAAGACAGTCACATTGATTGATGTGACAGAGTGGTAAAACATTCAGAATATTTTGCTACTTTGAGAACTAATGCTTGTTGATGTTGCTTCTTCTTATGAAGAGATATTCGTCATCTGATATAATAATGCAAGATTGATGATACATGCAACATTAGTATCATGATAATAATATTTTTTTATACTTTCACCCATTAAATTACGATATCTTTGCTTTCAGCGGATTTCAGCTTAAAAACTAACTACCTAACAAACGAATTATAAAATGTTAACACTATGGACCTCCCGGAGCATAGCAATAGACAGGAATTATCTAATATTTTAAAATTAATAAAATACAATCAAATCAATGTAACAAACAAAACAAATCTATATCAATTGAAAAAAAAATAGGAAAAAAATTTAATTTATGTAAATATGCCTCTGTGGTCACTAGACCACACTACTAGGTACAACCACAGGGTATCAGACCCAGGAGCCCCGGATTCAATTCCCAGCGGGGGTACATATTGTATTTGGTTTGTTTGGTGGTAGGACTTGTTATGAGTCCGCCTGGTTAGCTACCACCATCTTATCTAAGTCTGACGCCATAACAACAATGTTTTCAGCATTCTTGTGTTCCGGCAGTTAGAGATAAGATAGCCGGTTCCTCAGTGGCTGAGGATTCCGGAAGAGGCTTGCTTCCATCTTCAGCCTTATCAATACTTAACATCAGGTATGATTAAGGCTAAGAGTCTACCCGTTATTCATAAAAAAAGAAAAGAAAATTGTAAGTTAATAACATAAAATACTACTCGGGTCAATATTTTTAACCTACCGTTATAGGTACATTAGAGTTTTGCTTATAAATTCTTTAGTTTAGAAACAGATTTGTTTTTGAACTTTTAAATTAGCGTCGCCTTTCAGGTTTTCGTGAAAAAACCTTAGGATCGTACTCAATATTTAATCACTTATTGAGCGATATGACCCACAACTAGTTTCAGTTTCAGGACTCCTGGGAAATCTTAGCCTGAATGGGGCCGATAAGGATCGCCATTATACCAAAATTGAAACTGAAATGAAGCACTTTACGAAATACTTGTACTAAGAAAAATCGAGAACTATCTTATTGCTTTTTGGTTGAAATGAGTTAACGTTTTGATTGTCAATTCAACTAATGTTTAGTCAATCGTATTTAGAAAGAAAGAAAACACACACACACACATACGTTACAGACAATGAGAATAGAAAGGAGGAGAATAAAAATATAAATACAATAATCACAACAAAATATATCTAAGAACAAATTGTGTGGGGTCAATAAAACCCTATCTCAGCTTTTTTGCCTCTGTGTCATTCACAGGTGGGCCGAATGAACACAGAGGCGCTGTTATTCTGACATTTAAATGGTGTTTCAATAATAGTAGTGCTCTTTTCAAACTATATACTACAGTAGTGTTAAAAAAGACAGTAGGCAATTGAAATGCGATTGACAATAATAAAATTATGACTGAAAGTTAGCTGATTGATACACTGCCCCTGCGGGCATCATCTATCATGACATTATAACGTTTTGTTTGCGTTTTGTTTTTATTGAAGTTGACACATTTTGACACACTTCAACTTTGGAGGCGATGATTCAGCGAAGACGTCACAAAACTCCCGTCAAAAACAAGCTTACTTTAAGAGGTTCGTAGTACGAAATATCATTGTAAGATTGAAACAATACTATGCTAAGAGATGGTGGTAGACCCCTGGTTATTATAATTTTGTAATGACTATAGTCACTTCAAATTTTTACAGTTATAGCTTTGCATTGTGTGCTCTCACAAAAAATCCTTATTTAGTTCCAGTTTTTTTTGCATTGAAATAATTTATTTGCAACACAAAAGTATCATAAATGAACAAAATATAGCCATGCAAAAGCCCTTTCAAAAGCAGATCCGCTTGCACTGCGAAGAATTACAGGTTAATTGATTCTCTGCTTAGTGTCTTTATATAGCTACTAATTTCAGACCCTTCATAAACTTAATTTTTCACTGTAATATAATAGTTATTTGTTAAGCAAGGCTGGAAAGTTGGTTATTAACGGCGAGTTACCTCTATTGGAATGTGAGCAAGTGAAGGATTCTAGGATTGAACCACGAGCGTTGCGAGTGTTCAAAGATTGAATCCTGAGCGAAGCGAGGATTTCAAAGATACAACGCTAAAAACTTTTCTGCCAAGCGAACACACAATTTTCAACTCACAACAGCGAGGAACATTTTATGGTTGTTTCCGCGGTGTGTGATAATGATATAAAAACTAAAATAGTAAAAAAGGGAGTATTATAGTTAATTCAAAGTTATTGAAGTAGGAATATATTGTTACTTATAAATAACAATACAAACGATTCGGTAAATGTTGACATTCAATTCAATTCAATTCAATTCATTTATTTCAAGTAACTTGACTTATTATTTGTTAGTAACAATTGTACTTAACCTATGTTAGTATCTTATATTAAATTGACATGAGGTACAAGACAAAGACAATTTAAAAATAAAGATTTATGCCACGTTCCGAAGTCCAATCATAGGTTGTGAAGTCTCACCCAGCCTAATATAAAATTCTTATAACAAATAGTTTAATCTTATTGTTATTGTTTTATTGATTCAATGAACTAAAATAATACATTAAAACCAAGACGGAGTATTATAAATTTTATAATTAATTCAAAGCTATTTAAAATAAGCATAAAATCTAACAAAAAAGTCAATAGTGCGATTCGGAACGCATTATGACATATTTTTAGGTAATAAATTAAAAAAGTACTTTACCGCGCTAGGCCGCAAAATGCGATTTTCTACGCGGAAACTGAATGACAGATACTCATTTTCCGAGCGTGTGAAGTGAAAAGATAATTTAATTGCCTTTGGTAACAGACCTGGAGACAGCAGAAAAATCTAGTTAGCATTCATTGAAGAAATTCTTTCTTACTTTCCCAGTTCGACAAAACAAAGTCAATAAAACACGAAACACAATTTTCGTGATTTTTTTTCAGGCTAATGTTGTAACGGAATAGGCCCTGAAGGGACGAACAGTCAGTCGTTTGTCCTGAAGGGACCAACGGAGTTTCCGAAACTTTTTAATAAAAAACTTAGTTCGTAACTCTGGGCAGGCGGTTTTTGTACAGACCGGTTAATTATTAAATACCGAATTCATAATTAGTGGAGAATTCGCGAGCGAGGAAAGGCTTTATTTAATGCGAAATCTTATTTCTTGATTTATTACTGTTTTGTTGAATTAACTCTTTTGGTACTTAATAACGACGCTTTCTTGGTACCTACTAAGCGGCTTGTAGCAAATTATTTTATTGCTTAAATCACACATAACACATTTAGGTGTATTTGCGAATTTAGTCTCTCAAAGATTTATAAATGTACTGTATATTTATGTCTGAAACTGTCCCAAGTTTTTATGTCGAAATGGTTCCCAAATCTATCAAGTTAATTCAACTTTTTGTATATTTAATACTAGCAGCTGCTCGTGTTTTCACCCGCGTGGTTCCCGTTTCCGTGGAAATATCGGGGTATAAAGTATCCTATGTTTATAACCGGGCTATCTACTATCTGTGTATCAAATTTCATCCAAATCCGTTCAGTAGTTTCGGAGCCTATTCAATGCAAACAAACAAACGATCAAAATATATATAAAAGTATAATATTTTATGTGATAAATTTTATTCCGTAAAAAAGAACAACGAGTCAGAAAATTGCTCAAAATGAACACTTTTATATTAAGGACATTCAGCCAAAAAAAATATAATTTACGAAATTTTCGTTACCAGCCTAATACTGGAATGGTATTAAAAGAACGAATGATTAAAGTTAGTAGAAAGGCCTGAATTCTCAGATAAAATATCCAATGACAACTCGGAATTCCAAGTATCTCATTTACTCAGAATCGTCATTACTTGGAGAGGTTTCTGAGGACACAAGTACGATAAGGTGGGGCTCTGTGAATAGCGGATAGATGACAGCGAAATATATTACACTAGCAGATCCTCGCGGTTTTACCCGCGTGGTGCCCGTTCCCGTAGGAATATCGGGATAAAATATAGCCTATGTCACTCGGGAGAAATGTAGTTTTCTAATGGTCTAAGAATTTTCTAAATCGGTCCAGTAGTTCCTAAGATTAGCGCGTTCAAACAAACAAACTCTTCAACTTTATAATATTAAGTATAGATTCGTTGGCGCACTTGTAATTAAAGAAAAATTGCTTACAAATATTGCTGGAGATTTAAAGACCTCATTACAAAAGTAGAAATAAAAACTACCATTACAATATTTTGAGGAAACGACTGTTATGTGCGATACCAGCAATAAAGTTGCTGTATAAAATTCAAATCTTGGTGAATCATTGTAAAAATACAGTTACTTCTAAACTACATTGAGCCTGAAAAGAAGAAAATACTATAAACACTCCTACGAATCTATCACTCCTATTTTTTTCCTATTTTATTTCAGAGTCGTCAAATTGAAAAGTGACCTTAACATATGAGTAAGTTTAATTTCCATCACAAAAAGATAATACTAATTATAATAATTAAATTTTATGGTTATCCTAACCGTAAACAATTTTCAACTCGCAAGGAAGGACTTACATTATAACATTTCTCAACACAAGGTTACAGTACTGCAAGTTGTGACGTACATACAGATCAATGGTAATTTATTTTAGATGAAAATATTTAAGCTCTAAGCACAACGTTAAGACAAGCAGACTGAAGTAGACCCATTTCCGCTGGCGGCACCCGTTCATGAGCATGACGCATGACCCAGCCATCGCTTGGCTCAACCATATTTTAGGGAACGTAACGACCCGTCTCACACGATACCGTCAAAGAAACGTTTGAGTGAGCATCACGTATTTCAGGTATAGTGTATAAATATAAAAATACAATGGCAACAACAAAAAAAAATGAAAGATAAAAGTGCATTAATGTAAGACGCAACTTACAATGTTACTTGAAGACGGATCAGCTGGGTCATAATCATAAAGCGTATTGAAAGTAAATTAAAAATAACAATTATTACTTTCATATACTTGAAAAGTCTGTGTCCCGGTAGTAGGGACGTAAGAGGTTGTTGATTACGATTACTCTCAACATATTATTACTGAAAATCCGTTTTAAGATGAACGTTCCTCATCTTAATATAATACCTAGTCCCGTCTGAGAGACACGAGACGAGTGGTTTCTTTACATATAAATAGCATTGTAAAATGCAAAATTTAAATACCTATTATTTATTACCGACTTCAATATTGGTTATGGACAACAGTGAAAGTTGCTAAATGTAATATAAGTTTCCCGCTCCGCTTAACGCTGTATTGGGCAACATACCTTACAGGCTCTCCCAGTTATTTGAACCGAGATATTACGAAAAGCTCTAAATTTATCGACTTACTTAATATAGTTGTGTGGAATTTGCTCTTAGGAAAGTCCTTTGTTGCGAACAATTAGATTGCCATGAAGAACATTAATATTCATACTTATTTATGTATTGCTTTCTTGTGGTTTATTTCACTAGCGTTCTGCCTGTGCTCGTCTTCTTTTTAAGTGCTGTCATTGCTTTTCTCGCCTCTAGAAAGTTTGCAGATCATGCTTAGTCATCCTTTTGCCCGAAAGACTAAAGCAGTCCATACACTTTCTTCTGTACAATTTTGAGTTTCTTCACGTTGTAGTGGGTGGCAACGCCTGTTTTAGAGGCGACATTTTATTCAGCACTAAATGCTTAATATGCTCCTTCTAACCTCTGGATGCACTGAATCGGTAAAGCAGTCGATAGATATGAATAAGACAATGTGAGACAGTGATTAGTTTGTCAAATTCGTACTATACCTACAGTATGCGGTGACAGTGATTAATGAATGATTCTTATGTGCGAAAAACGGTCACCAATATCAATGTTAAATTCGCATCATAGTACTGGTCGTCGTCTCAGCCACATGACACCCACTGCTGGGTATAGGTCTTCCCCAAGGATCTCCACAACGACCGGTCCTGACCATACTGGTAACTGGATCTCATTTCTGATTCGATCACCTAGGGGAACGCCGAGCATAGCCCTCTCCATTGCACGCTGGGTGACCGAGAGCTTTCTTATCAGACCCATAGTTAGCGACCACGTTTCACTACCGTAAGTCATCACTGGCAACACATACAGGCAGGGGCGTGCATTCCATATAGGCAATTAGGCAGTGCCTACCTCATTCAAAATATAAATAAATATACAATAAGTGTTAAAGTTATTTTATTTTAGTTTAAACTTCTATTCAACACTCACCCACTAAGATATTCCTTACGCTAAATACTGAATACCTACCGATAGGGGCGATAGGCAGTCTCGAAATTGCCTACTCGAAGCAAGCAGCGTTTCATACAAGAATACAACATATTTAGATAAACTATTGCTCAAGTATAAACCGCCCATGGCAAGAAGGGCGTTGTTTGAGTACGTGTAACGTTCTAGCTTAAACTTATCTTAATATATCAGTATAAAGTAAGCATGCCTACCTGACGAATGAATTTGGTCGCGAATTATTTTGTTGAGGAGTTATTTTAAAACTATCATATTTCCTAAGATATTCATTAAAATTTAATGATGTAAAGGACAATTTTGTTCAAAATTAAATACTTGTGATGATTAACGTATTTATTTAGATAAGGATTAATATCATGTTTATGAAAACAGCTTCTCAAATAATACATTAGTTTAGAACAAATTTTATTATCTGAAAAATGGTTATAGTGAGTTAACCATAAAACATAGACATATGCTGTCGCAGACTTTTTTTTAGAACTTTTGATGGGGAATAATTTCGTCATACATGATTTTTACATAACTTTAACCGTTTACACACCGTCCGCAACGGAAGCTCCCAAAACTAATATTTTTTTCCCGTTTCTGTAACATTTTACATTAATGCTCTGCTCTTATTAATCGTAACGTGATATTAAATATCTTATTACCTTCCGAGATAAATGGACTATCCAGCACAAAAATAATTTTTCAATTCGAAATAGTAGTTCCGGAGATTAGCGTGCTCAAACAATCAAACTCGTCAGCATTTTAATATTCCTACTAAATATTACGAACCATATCATTTATGACTAGCGGCCGCTCTTGGTTTCACTCGCCGCGTGGTTGCCGTTACCGTGGGAATATCAGGATAATTATAAATATTTGCATATAATGTGGTTTTCTGATATATAAGCTACATTGCTGTAAAGTTTCATCTTAATCAGTGCAGTAGTTTTTGAGTGAAATAGTAACAAACATTCCTCCATCCAAATATCCTCACAAACTTTCAAACTTGTAATATTCGGTAGCAGGATAGGATAAGTGCAAAGTTACTAGTTAGATCTACACTGCCTACTACGCTGGAAAACCAATGCACGCCACTGCATACAGGTAGGAAGCCACTAATAGGAAGGTCAAATAGCGAGCTCGTCCTCCGGACTGGGTGTTGGTAGTCCGGGGACCGCGGTCCCACTAATGAGCGTCGGACTTGGTATATATTGATTGTGGCCGGTGAAACTTCTGACAGCGCGATGTAGGATTCCATGCATGTTCCTCGGAACCCATACTGAGTTGCTGTCAGCGCCATCTGTTGTCACAGTAGGTAAGTTCCGTGTGTAGTAGTGCGGCGTTAGGTATGTGCCGCCACACTAACAAATTTAATATTTACGACTTTCTTAGCCTACTCTGAAAATCTATCTACAATATAAACATCTCTAACCTTTCTGAGCTAGCGGTAAATCATATTTCCTGAATAATAGTCCATTCCAACTGGTGCCGCATATAAATCACTATATTTACACCAATTTGACTGCTGGGCAGTTTACGAGTTATTTACTATGTAAACAGGTGGTCTGGTGTGTAAACAATGGTAGGGAAACCAATTTAAGGTTATTTACGGTTAGTATTTTTAGTGGTGTTCAAATAAATATCAACATTTAGGTCACCTAGATGAGAGATCTTTCACCTTGAGTTTTAAATGTATACCTCATGTTCCTACTTATTAAAATTGTACAAATGTAAAGCTGTCTACACACCAAAGCTGCCGGCCCGGCGCGGCTTTGGTGTGTAGACATTCGGAACACAAGCGCAATTTCTCCGAGCACTCGGCAATCACTACATGCGGCGACTGTCATGCCGCCGGCCAAGTTATCCGAATCGCCAAGAAAGGACAAAGAATATATAAATAAATAAATAAATAATGAAACTTTACAAAAATGATTTTGATATAACCTAACTTAACTTGATAACATAGAAATTTAATGTTAAATACACATACTTTTAAATCATTTTAATAATATTGTTAATCCAATCTAAGTTCTTTAAGTTTTGAGACCAAAAATATATTTATTTGAAAATAGGATAAGAAACATTTACTTGATATCCTTACTTGTGAACTAAACGCAAGATATTTATTCTTAGTTCGAACTAAGTTATTTATATTGTATCAAGACTCCTGATTCTACAGCCAAAACTATGTCAATAGTTTTGTAGGACAATTGATAATTGTATGATACCTGTGTGCTTAATAATAATAAATTAACAAATAAAATATAATTTCAATGTCTCCACTAGCTGTGATGCTTATGTTTCCTCCCACTTCTGGCTTGGTTCATGACCCACGTACGCAAGCACGGATGAGTTTGAGATAGTAAATTTTTGTTCACCCATCCCGTGCCCGACCATTTTGAGAAGTTGCTTAACCTCAACAATCGCAGGACAAGTGCGCTCTAATTTATTCAAGTCTACGCTTAAGTATTGTACATCAACTCCCTTTACCCCAAAGTTTCTCGTCTTCAAAGTATGAAAGTAATATCACATTACAGCTTCTTTGTAACTCAATATCTTCAGTTCGGATGGAGACAGATACCAATAGTAACTTACAGAAGTACCTACTTACGAAGTACAAAGGTTCGATCGGAGAAGATGACAAAGTTTTACTGTTACAATTGGATTCAACAAGTGATTACACGGCGTTACCATCAACTCTTTGCGATTATTTTTAGGTTTTGAGGGTGGAATGCTGCCATACGGTGCGTATAGCGGCGTCTCACTACCTGAATATAACCTAAAATGAATCGCATTACAGTTGATGGTAGGTCCCCAGATCACAGATCATAAATAAGATCTGAGACAGACTCAGATCTTATTTACCTGCTACAAAAAGATAAACGTTATTCAGTATACGATTGGTAAGCAACTTTCACGAGATGTTTGAACAAGCATTTATTGTATAAACTCCCCCGTGCTTCAGAATGCCTGTGAAACAGTTGGTATCAGCAGATTTGCAGTTGTTACCAACCACCAGTTCATTGGGCCCGATTAGTGCCCAGTTGCTTTGCCAAAATTATATATTTTGCCATTAATTAAGTAGGTCTGCCCCAAGCTGTGGAGGCATTTAAATGATTACCATGCTGGCCCAATGCTGATTGGTGAGTATTACCGGCTGCTAATGTAGGCAGAACGAATTTTTTAGCGTGCCTTTCGAAGCTCGGAAGAGCTCGAGTAAAAACTTTTTTGGTCACCCATCCCGTGCCCGACCATTGCGAAAGTTGCTTAACCACTACAACCGCAGGATGAAAGCGACTTTTTTTTATTAACTACGGTGAGACTCTTAGCCTTCATCATACCTGTTGTTAAGTATTTATAAGGCTGAAGATGGAAGCGAGCCTCTCCCGGAATCCTCTATCACTGAGGAACTGGCTGTCTTATCTCTAACTGCCGGAACACAACAATGCTGAAAACATTGTTGTTATGGCGTCAGACTTAGATAAGATGGTGGTAGCTAGCCAGGCGGACTGACAACGAGTCCTACCACCAACCAAACCGAATACAATATGTACCCCCGCTGGGAATCGAACCCAGGACCCCTGGGTCTGATACCGGTGGTTGTACCACTAGACCACAGAGGCGGTTGAATCCTTATTTTAACAAGAATATTACTGTTAAATTACGTAACGAAAACTAACCATTGTTAGCTAATTACGTGTACTATATAGTTAATAGTTTAATTAACTGCGAGATCAACAGTATAGGAATACGCCTATCTAGGGTTTCAGTTAATTAGCGATTATTGGTAACACGGTGATTTTCTGATATTATATCCATACAATAAAACTGACGAGTTTCCTTGTTTGAACGAGCTATTCCTGTACCAAACGGATCTTTATAAATAGTTTCTCGTAGATCAATCTTTGAAAAGGTGTGTAGGCTTGTTAATTCATCATTTGCTAATAGGAGTCTGTGTCCAGAGAACAATGGAATATTCCATTGTATAGTGTGTCATAGTCGTAGTAGAGGTTAAAATCGCTCTACGGTCCGAATCCATCCCCGACAAAGTCGCATGCTACCGCTTGTGAAGCCTAGCCTTGACCACAGTATAAACTTAAAGATATAATACGGTATTTTATCATCCTACGAAAGGTCCATTCGCGAGTAATACCTGACGCGCCTTGTCTCGTTGTCTCGTCTCGGCTTGAGCTCGGCAAGCGTCTCAGTCTCGAATGCGCCGCAGTGACGAACACATGCTGTGAATATCACATTGTATGTTCAAATAAATAAATAAATATGATAAATTTTAAATATAAAATATTGGGAAAAAATCAACTCGGCCACAAGTGAACCCACGACCTTTGGAAATCCGTTCCAATGCTAGAGTCTCGGTAGCTCAGTGGTCTAAATAGCATTTAAAAATGCAAAATTTCTAAAAATCATAAAACATGCTGTGAATGTTTTTGCAAATCCATGTTGGGTTAGGTTAGGTTAGGTTAGGTTAGGGTTTGCCGCGT
Source organism: Chrysoteuchia culmella (assembly GCA_910589605.1). Taxonomy (NCBI): domain Eukaryota; kingdom Metazoa; phylum Arthropoda; class Insecta; order Lepidoptera; family Crambidae; genus Chrysoteuchia; species Chrysoteuchia culmella. The sequence continues at coordinate 1,558,896 of OU342657.1, forward strand.
ATTGCGTACCGCGCGGCTGTAATAATAATAATTAACTTTTATCAAGAAAGAGTCTAAGACAAAATACTGTTTGTTTCTTTTGCTGTGCCATAGCTCAAGCCCATATGAACCATCATATTACTTAATGACGACAAACACTTAGCTAATTCCTTTTCCCCGTAATGAACTTTTATATATTATGTGCCACAAGGCAATGTACAGTCGACTGCACATTAAGCTTATCAGCCTCAATACAAAAACCACTCATAATATCAACGCGAAAAGAATGCTCTCAAGATTGATAATTATGTCTAACAAGATGAAAAATCATTTATTCAGTAGGCTAGGCTGTTACAAACATTTGAGAATGTCAAAGAAGCTACGTTATCTGTATCGGGAGACCGTACGAGAAAAAAGTTAACAAGACCTGTTTTTGCTCCCTATTTTATTTCTTGCAGAGTCTTTAAATTAAATGGCCCCAACATAGTTATAAGTACTTATGGTCACTTTCCATCACCATATCAAGCAATACATCTAATGACTAAACAAATAATATAATAGAATGCGGTAATCATACACATAAATTAAACATGGCTGTGCAATAGAAAAATATATTCTTTGAACCACCGCCCAATATTCAAATAATGAAGCGAGTATCCTTTAATAACAAGCCATATAAATGAGTATACTTAGCCATTGAATACTGATAACTGCTATCAACGTCAACAGTGTCATAGGCTTATGGGGATTAATGCGATAAAGTATCTTGTTTACATTGCCATAAAGCGAATTAACTATAAAAGTATAATGAGCTTCCGAGATCGTAATATTAAGGGAGCCCACGATTCTAAATGAGGATTTACTCGAGCGTCATAGAGACCGAGAGAGATTGGGTTACAAAGCTTAGATGATAAGAAGAGTTTTTTATAGACGTTCAAATACGTAAAAAAAAACTCTTGTATGAACATACTCGAGCGCGTCAGGTATGATAGCATACGTATTTTTAATAATGTACGCATGTTAATCTGATCGTTTGCATGATGCGGGTCGTAAGTAAGGGTTGAAAATGAAAAAAAAAATCGAGCGCCTCAGATTTTCTAAGAAGGGTCTTAAGTGAACCTAAAGAAAGCTCTCATTCAATAATCTGACGATTTCGACGTGACGCTGACTCGCAGCCATTATTGTAATGTGCAAAAAAAATCGCCATTTTGAAATACTCAGGCGCGTCAGATTTAGATATATATGGTTCATCTTTATCTCCCAGACGTGCTGTCTCATAATCTGACGATTATCTAGAGGGATTCGCCTAATCTGACTTTTTTTTAAATCATTGAACTTAATTAATTGAAGACCTCGGGAAATAGCATGCAAATAAAAGAGTGTATGTTTTTTTAAGTAGAATACTTGTATTTATAAGAAAATAATAAAAAATAATGTTTTCTTTCTTACTTTCCGTAGACAACTTTATCGACGAATTTTGTTACTTCGGCTTGTGGAAATCGTCGGATTAGATATTTTTCGTTATTCTTGAATTATGTTCTTCAAAATACAACTTTGTCCCCTTTCTTTACGTCACTCTAAAATTGACAGATTAGTGGAATATACACTTTTTAGCATGTAATTAACTCACCCTACTTTAATCTGACGCGCTCGAGAATGTCTGATGATCATTTTTTTTTTACTATTCTGATCATTTATCCTCGACGGGCGGCCTTTATATGGGGCTCATATTTGGTGGAGGTACTTAATCGGGTACAAGGTATCCCACTGTATATTAATCTGCCGCGCTTTAGTAAATCCCGAAATCTCCGCTTAGGCTCCCCCACTATAAGTAGGTACTTGGATATCGATGGATATATTTGTATTTTATTATATTTTGTATTTTATTATATTTATACCCAGGACAGAATAGTATCATTAAAAATCACAATTTGAGGCCCACTTCCGCCAACCAAGGTTAACATTTAACCCAGGGTTAGTGCATACAAAAATAGCAGTAACAAGCTAGGCGGCCTTGTTTTATACTGTGAGGGGAATGCATTTACGCTTACCCTGTCCACTACGGCGGTTATGATCGAATCGCCTAAGGTTCAATCCTGTGCTGGACACCTTATCCCTATTGGACCGCCTCCTGTTCCCCCATCCAGCCAGAAGAGTACGATGGGAGACCAAGAGGGGGGAATACCCATTGAACCTCTCACCTTGTGCCCACAGGGGCTACCCTGGTCGTGCGGTCCCGAATTGACTTGCTCGCGCTCAAGAGATCTAAATCAATACACATTCGGCTGTGTTTTTACTAAATAACATGGCTCTTTTTCTCAAAGAAACGCTTAGCCTTCAGCAACATACCTACTTGATGTGTATAAAGTGGAATCGCGGTGAATGAATTCTTCCAGAACTTTAATTCATGATTTGCTTACAGGACACCGGGGTCCTGAGAACAATGGGATATCTATTGTGTCTCAAACCTCAGGGCATGAGAGGTTAAGAAAGAATTGTATCATATTGGGGTATTACTGTGCATAAATAATGTAAAACCACCTACTAATATTATAAGTGCATAAGTTTGTAAGGATGTTTAAATGTCTGGATGGATGAGTGTTACTCTTTCACACAAAAACTACTGAACCGTTTTAGATGTAATTTGGCACACAGATAGAAGATAGCCTGGACCAAAACATAGGCTACTTTTTATCCCGATATTCCCACGGGAACGGGAACCACGTGGGTAAAACCGCGGGCGGTCGTTATTAAATTTACAATTACTATGAATCAAAATCACCCGATCACCTGATTATTACGAATTCTAGTGATCTCTATTTTGCACATTTCCATACTGGATTATATTAAAGCAAATTTGTCTGACCGACAGATCAATTAACAGATTGTATTTATTTACATAATTTTATTATTGAGCAAAAGTCATGACAGAAATTTTGTTAGAATATCGTGTAGGTTTTCAGAGTAGGCCCTCAAAAATCTTGAACTAAGTGATTTTATAATACTTGAAGGTGATAGTACGGAAAACATATCAATTTGAGTACTTAAAGGATAATATTAATACAAACTCTCATTAAATTACATTATTGTAATAATTGATTTAAACTGAGATATAATATTGGATAGGTATCATACGCCGATAATATCCCTTTGACGTTGCCAAATTCCAAAGCAATTCTAGAGCTAACTATTTCATTTGTATAAATGTACATTATATATATTAATCTTACTTCCTATTAATCCTACTATTATTATAAATGAATGGATTTGGATGTAAGACTTAGAAATGGATGTTTATTACTCAATCACGCAAAAAGAAGTGAACGGGTTTGGATAAAATTGCCACACTGATATTCTATAGTCTGGAAAATATATAACATACTTTTTATACGGAAACACATATATTTACACTGGAACGGGTCTCGTCTAAACTAATAGTCCGATCAACGAGGAGATTCGTTGTATGGAGACTTCGGAATAATTCCTCCGTCCATGAAACTTGGCACATGATTAAAATAGGTAACACACATTATAGATATACAATAATCCAACAACTTTTTTTTACGAGAAGTTAGATATTTTTACCTAAACATGGAAATCGCTTTTAACTTTATGTGAAAAAATTCTCAGACTGAAATTCTTTCTGTATACGTACCTATGTACTACTTAGAATATGTATGTAAAAGAATCCATTTATTTTTTTATTTTAGAGATACGCAAAAAAAAAAAATGTTCAAATACATAGCTTTTCTCAATTATCCAAAAGATTTTCCTATACAATATCATAATTGCTTACTGCGGTGTGTTACACCCATCATACGTGTCAATGAAGAGTTGTGTTTGAATTTACGACCCGAAAAATTGGCAGTATTCATAAATGTTGATCCAGCACCATACAACACTTTGACGGTATCACCGCCTCCATCAAAGATTTCTCTAATGATCTTTTCTTCAGTTTTAACTGTTCTTTTAAATTTGTCTAGATTTAGTCTAGTTAATTTCCTGTAGAATTCGTATGGCTCTTGCCTTCTGTCGAACCATTTTAATCGGAATTCAGTGTATTCCTTTACGTGTAACATTGATTTAGCTGATAAAATTATACCTTTCTTTTTATAACTTTTTACTTTTGTCATCGAGATTAGTTGCTTTTTTCTAGTATATTTCCTTGTTTAATATTTTTCTCATAAAAATAGCATTGCAAAATGCAAAATTAAAAAGTTATAAATAAATGGCTGTTTTATCTTAATCGATAGTCAAACATTTGTAAAAATGTTTCTTTCGAATGCGAGGATATTTCTCTCATTGATGAAACGACGGTGGCCAACACCGTAGAAAGGTGAATATACTAGAAAAATTCGACGTGTCCTCATGGGTCGCTGTAGCATAATTGGTTAGTGCATTGGGCCGGATTCCCAAGGATTCGTATCCCGTCAGGGCGACATGAGACTAGTTTCTTTTTTCTTGTATATTTTCTTGTTTAATATTATACCTTTCTCTTTTACAATATTCTCTCGATCTTTCGATTCTGCTTCCAATGACTCTTTTAGCAGTTTATTACGTACCCTATCTCGTTTCCATTCGAGAGTATGAGATCTAATATAGTTTTTCGTTTTTCTTTTAAAATTGAAATTACTATCGCATCTTGCCAACGGTACCCTCGAACCCGGATCGACTGCTACGATCTTATTGAAACTTTCGGATGGCTGTAAACGTTTAGGCGGTGGCGGTTCTTCTTTAGTATTAATGTATCTATTCATAGAAACGCTTACGCTAACCCCATCAGTTTGTAAACAACATCCGAAATTTTTTAAATTGACCAACCATGGGTTCCATAATTCGCTTTTGTGGTTTTAAATATTCTTCCAATCACTGGTGATTTTATGCGGCACCACTCTACGTAATAGTTCTAAAAAACCGCGGGCCGCCACAAGAATTAATTTCACTTCTCTAGATTTTTATTCTTTCATTTCGTGTCTATAAATGGCTCTGTTGAGAATACAGTAAAAAAGGTAAAATAAAACGACCCCATATCAGACTATAAAGGCTTTAGCGTCGTTGAGGGAATAGCGTGACCTTAAATATTGGCCCCGACTATTAAAGTAAGACACAATCAATGCCCTTACTACGTGTTTATATTTACTATCAACGTTTTCGGTAATCGGATGCTCTACTCATGGCGGTAAAACAGTCTATAGATATTGTAGGATTTGCAATCCTACCGAACCGTTTCCCTGGCTCACCGTCACACCAAGACAAGCACACATAATACGTATCATCACATCAGGGATCCTGGAGCCGTAATCCTATCCGCACTCCACCAGAACTCCCGCCTAGCTATATGTCATCTGTCAATCTATCGTTACTGATTACTAGTTTGATAATAAGAATAAGAATGAGAATAATTTTATTTTGCAAGAAACACGGTTACATGGATGTTGTAAAGATATTATGGTCAGCATGTTTCGCTGGTCAAACAACATGCAAAGTTATAAAAATAAATGTTGAGTTCCTAATTTAGAGTTATTTTCGAGATAACATTGGTAAATAGGCTATGTAGGTAAAATAAATAGCTAAAATTATACAGTTAAAATAAAAAGTCATTAATCATTTAAATAGGAATCGAATATCAATATAAGTAAATGTCACAGTAAAAAACCGGTCAAAGGCCAATCGGACTCGCGCACCGAGGGTTCCGTTTAAAATTTTCAAAAATATTTTTATTATATGATGTAAGCAAAAATTTACTATAAGACGTTACTTCGTACCAAATTTCAAGATTCTAAGTTCACGGGAAGTACCCTGTAGGTTTTGATTCCCGTACGAGTGACAGCGACATTAGACCTGAGTATTAGATATAAATTTCAGTTTGATACCTCCACGCGATTCTGAAAAACGGTCTTGACAGACGGATGGACAACGAAGTGATCCTATAAGGGTTCCGTTTTTTCCTTTTGAGGTAATGGAACCCTAAAAAATGACACAATAAGTAAATGTTTAGCAAAATAAAATAGTTTTCGAAAGCTATATACTATACTATTGTCCCTTTCATATCCATATACTGTTTTATCGACATGAGTAGAGCATCCAATCTATCGAAAACGTTGACAGTAAATATCAACTCGTAATAAGGGCTCTGCTGGTTGATTATCTAACTCTTGTTGCCAAGATATTTTCATTGAAATTGAGTGAAAGTTCAGTTACATTGCTGCTTTAGTAAGATAGTTGTCACATTGATTTTAAATAAAGCAGCAACGTGACTCTACACTTTCAATCAAACGTTGATAGAAACATGTTACATAATGAGGGGGCTGGCCATATTTGGTTCTTTTTACTTTAGGTCTATATAGATTTTTTTGAAATATAATAAATGGACCAAAGATAATAATAAAATTAAGAAAAAATACAGGATTATTTTACCTAGTTTTTATATCTAGCAGAAAAAGTGAACACATTAATTTACCAACAATTTTCTTTACGAAATTATTGGTAAATTAATGTGCAGTCCACGAGCTCTATTTTTGAGTCACTCGTCTCGAGAATTCTACTGATTTTCGTGCGACATTTGAGTTTCCGTATTCCGTAAAAGCGACCTTGCAGATATAAACATAGCTTCGCTTTTCGCCTGTAGTACCGCTTCCCAACGCGAGCGCGCGTGGGGCAAAGTGAAAAGCGCGCTATGTCTACGCTTGCAAGGTCGCTAATCGCCTAATCGCCTCCTCATTCGCCTCGCAACTAGCGCGACGAGTGATTCAAAAATAGAGGTCCAGCATTTTTACAATCTCAGTTGGGGTTTGTATGCTACACTTTTAAAAACAACTTGTTACCTATATATAGACGATGTACATCATCTTCTGACGGAATGTGCCAAAAATCAACGAGAACGACAATGGTTAGCAATTGAATTAGGGCTCAAAACGTGTGATATGGGGGTATACCAAAGCATATTGTCAAATCCTACATCTGATGCAGCAAAACTGGTTTGTGAAATGGTGTTGGCTAGCCGCGCTAGACATTAACAATAATATACGTAAACGTATCTATGTAGTAGAAATTAAGATTAGTTTAGGGTATGATGGGACTGACATGACGTGAAGTTAAAGTCCCTAAATAAAATAAGAATAAAAAAATAAAAAAAAACCTATATATTGTCAGTGTTCAATGCCTTTTACTCCTCAAAGACGCAAAAAATATATTACATAACTATATATTTTTTGTATATCTTAACATTAACGACCGCCTCTGTGGTCTAGTGGTAAAACCACCGGTATCAGACCCAGGGGTCCCGGGTTCGATTCCCAGATTTGGGTTTGGTTGGTAGTAGGTCTTATTGTAAGTCTGCTTGGCTAGCTATCACCATGTTATCTAAGCCTGACGCCATAACAACAATGTTTTTAGCATTATTGTGTTCTGGCAGTTCGAGATAAGACAGCCAGTTCCTCAGTGGCTGAGGATTCCGGGAGAGGCTCGTTTCCATCTTTCAGCCTTATCAATACTTAACATCAGGGCCTTATTCACTATGGCCACTTAGCGATTTCTTGCTCAAACCACGCGGATGTCGTACTTGGTTTAAACATTTTCAAAATTCGTTTTCTCCATGATACTCACAAATTATAGGGTTATTGTACAAGTACATGACAGTCACAAACTGTATAGTTATTGACCAAGTAAAATAACTTTAAAATTTGTAAGTGTCATAGAGAAAACGGTTTTTTTTTAATCATTTATTTTATTTCGGAAGACCAACAGCTTAAAATATTATATTAGATTTTAACATAAAAATTGAGAGCCAATTACAGGTCTTCACCAATAGAGACAGTTTTAAAGTTAATGATAAGCACTTAATAGGCAAACACGCATTCCAGCACATAAATTCATAATAACTAAGACAGTATAAACAAACCAAATCAAAAAAACAAGCAAAAAATTGATAAAGCTCACAGAGAATTATCATATAAGCAAGATTTACAAATCAAATGAAAAACCTATCCATCAAAAAACTCATTACTCATTAAATTTTGAAAATATCGAAACCAAGTACGATATTGGCGTGGTTTAAGCAAGGAATAGCTAAGTGGTCAAAGTGAATAAGGACCCAGGTATGATGTAGGTTAAGAGTCGCCCCGTCCTTCATAAAAAAGTGTTTCAAACAAAAGTCAAAAATTACGTTCGGCTCGATTCGATTTCGATGTTTTCGGAATACACCCTCATCCGCGAAGCTATCAACCCATATTATCGATTTTATTCAAACAACACGTTTACGTTACGTTATTACGAAAATGAATAATGACTTTTGCGTCAATAACGATACAATGGATGCTGAAAAATAAATATAAAATCGTATTGACAGCATCTGAGTGACGCCTTTTGGGTATGATATTGTATTAAAAAAGTTATTTTAGGCTTCTGTTACCTACATGTAAAAAAGATTTTCAAAATCAAAATTGCTTACATTTTATTAAATTCATGACAATTTTGACTTTTAAATAAAATAAAACTTTTTAACTATATTTGGCTTATGTTTAACTTGCTAACCTAACCTTACTACCGAAACAGCTAATTCGATCAGCCCGTTGTATTTTTCGTGTTGGGAATTTATATTACAACTCATGTCGATTCTCCTTAATCTTACTAAACCCTTTTGTTGATAAACTTTATTTTAACCCTTAATCACCTACTAACTATTTTTGTCCTTTAAACACCTACGTGCGGTCTCGGAGACCGCGGATAAATAAATACTTTTCTTTCGGAATCTACAGCAATCGTCATTAGCCATTTTTAATGTCCCCATTGCTGGGGCACTGGCCTTCCTATAGATGGATAAGGAGAATGGGCCATGACCCACCACGCGGGCCCAATGCGGATTGGTGGGTTTTAACGATTGCAAATGCAGCCGGGACCAACGGCTTAATGTGCCTTCCGAAGCACGGAGGAGCTCGAGATAGTAAATTTATGGTCACCGATCCCGTGACCGATTATTGTGAAAGTTGCTTAACCTCAACAATAGCAGTCCGAGCAGGCGAACAACTGCGCCATGGGCCACACGGTTCCTCTACAGCAATAATGAAACAATAACTGATTTAATTACTAGTTTATTTTCTAGATCTTAGAGTTGGGTTGTTCTATTACTTATGTCCAATATCAGATTTCTGGCAAATATCAATGTATCATTCTGTTTACTGTCCCTGTACTCCACGAACAAGATAAACCGATAAAAAGAATAACTACCTGAGAGCAGATCTCTCTTAGTATTTCATGGGAGTGAGCAGGAAACCCGGTAACCGGGAGCCACCCATAAAGTGGGAATCCGCACGTTTTATCCATACGTATAGGAAATATCTTTTGCCTTTACTGTTTTCCAATCTCCGATTTAACTAGGATTTTGCCGCAAAAGAATTTACAGCTTGCTACGCGAATCAAACTACGACAACTTTGTGTATCGTGTAACTTCGTGAAATATAGCGCGTTTGAGTATTGACTTTAATTTATTATTATTATGATTTCAGGAATGCTTACACAAAAGTGTTAATGTGTTACCTAGATCTATCATCATCACAGTACTATCACTGTACGCGTAAAATATAGTTACTATAGATCACGCTAGATGGCGTTGTTCATTTCTGTCTCTCGCTTTAAGTTGCTTCTTAGAAAACTTGTGTCGGAATATTTTTGTACTCTAATTATCCAATATACCTGTCGTGTACTAAGTAGTATAATATTTAATGAAAAGTACACCCTAGAACCTATCTAGATTACAAAGGTTATTCAATCACAGTGTAATCAAGAACAAACAGTGGCACACAATCTGTATGATGTAAATAATATTAGTCTACGCGGACGAAGTCGTGACCGGAACTAGCTTCCGGTCACGACTTTAACGCTCACTATATTCGTAATCGATAGCACAGAAAACAGGATAACGATACTCACATAGATTTTATTTAACATGTCGAACCCGCCATTTTGTATCTCAAAATAGATGTTAAATTCTTAATCACGTAGATTTTATTAGACATGTCGAATCCGCTATTCTGGATTTCATAATAGATGTTAAATTCTTAATGAGCACCGCCGAAAACCATGAATTCGAGACCCTTATTATATTGACTTTAATTAAAGGGTGGATTTTTTCAGATAAATTCGGTGGCATTCTTTATTTTAAATGAAATTACAAATTATTATATATACGTGATGATAACACAGTCTAATATTACTATATAAAATATATTTTTTTCACGTCACTTCCAAAAAATATATAGCTAGATTCACTCCTGAGGGCTGGTCCCGAGCGAGCGTATGGCAGCTCGGTCTCGCTAGCACTCCCACTCGCCCCGCGAACCCCGCACAATTGCTCTGTCAAGACGTGTTCGACTGTAGAAAAGAGAAATTGTGGAGACTGTGATACTATAAAAGGCTTTTTTGGCACAATAGAAAATAAAGAAACTATATTTACTTGGGATCACACAAGTCACACAACGATACACAGTAAGCATTTAGGATTAAAAGGCTTTTAAGTTTTTGAAGTCGGTTTTTTTAACGCAGTTTTATTTTACTTTTTAGTGTCTGTAATAGGTTGTTTTGTAAACTACAGCAGGGTTTTTCTAGAATAGATAAGGTGTACATGAAACATTATAAACAAAATCATCGTACAAATTAACAATGAAATGAAATATATAAAAATGCTCATTACACAAAAAGTACTGGGTCAAACTAAATCAAATTTTTATGGGACCAATTGGCAACTATTCTGCATGGAACAAAAAACCGAATCACGGAAATCGGTTCAGAAATCTCGGCGTAATCGGTGTACATACATAAAAAAAATATACCATCTGAATTGAGCTCCTCCTTTTTTGAAGTCGGTTAAAAATAGAAAATTAAAATACCGTGTGCAAACTGTCATAAGCTTTTTAAGGTTGTAACTAAATAAGAAAACCCTGACTTGGATTGACAGATTTTCAGCGGAAGTCTTGTAGGTGGTAAAGCTTTCCACGTTTTTCTCAGTTTTCTAAGCTTTTGAAGACGACTTCAGAATGCGCTGAACTTTATTCCCAATTTACATACTTTCAACACTTTTCTTAGAGTAGCAGCTGTTCTAGAACAAACTATTGTTAGACCGACACGGCGGATAGCACTTCAGAAATGGCTGTCCGCTTTTCGTTCTAAAATGTTGAAGAAAATTCCGAGTTTTCTTTATAACTTCACACTTCGGATAACCGATTAAAAACTCGCTTGATTATTCTCGATTACTCGATTCAAGTCTGAGAATTCACTTGTGGCCGAGTTAATTTTTTCCAATATTTTTCTATTTAAAATTTACCATCGCTTGATTAATTTAATAATACAACAATGTCCTGAGGGTGCTGTTGAGATTGCCGTGGCTATGTAGTGCATCGAATTTGTTCGCGGAAGCGCGAGTAGACGGCTTTGCCGCGGTGATGAGGAAAAGGTGTGCCTCAGTCCTGACTCGCTTACGTAACAGTTCAAAGGGTAATAATAATAATAATAATAATAATATTTCTTACACTCACGCCATTTAACCTAGTCCCAAAGTAAGCACTGTACCTACGCCTTGTGTTATGAGATACTAGGGTAACGGATAAATATATAAGTATTTATTGTGTAGAAATTAATATAAACGCCCATGACTCAGGTACAAATGCTTGTATTCATCATACCAACCATTTGCCCCTACCGGGATTAGAACCCAGGACCTCAGAGTATGCGACACCTTGAAATAGGTGTACGTACCACTCGACCAGGAAGGTATTTGTTGATAGGTGGGAAATGCCACTTTTGCAGAGGTGGGTTAAGCTCCACACTGTGTTAAATAAATAAAAATAAAATAAAATATTGTGTTTATTTATTTTAATTTAATAATTATTTGATTTGTTTGTGTGTTCTTTACTAACCCTAGTTGTATGAATATTGTTACTAACACAATTATGGGCTATGTCTGAAATAAAGTAATAATAATTGCATACAATCACACCAATTATCTAGCCCACGTTAAGTTTCATGAAGAACTTGTGTTATGGATACTAATAATAACGGATAAACATACTTATATACTTTTTGTAAATACATACATAAGATACATATTAAACACCCAGACCAAGACAAATAGACATGTTCATGCACACAAATATTTGTCTTGTCCGGCGATCGAACCTGGGACCTCTAGCGCAGAAGGCGTGCTTAGCACCCCTGCGCCAAACAGGTCGTCAAATAAATGAATTAAATTAAGTTAATCACATTTTTTTACATATTACCACATTACTTGTACGTGTTATTTTATGTTTTTTTGGGTTTTAATAAACAGTGTGCTCAAAAAATCTGCTGCTATTCACACTGTCTTATGACAGTAGGTACCTTATAGTAGGTATCATGTCTAGTGAGCCAAGAAGTCGTAGGTTCGATCCCCATCTGGAACAAAAAATAGCTGTGTAAGTGTCGGCTTAGAATAGCACTTCCCCCTCTCCTCCTCCGGACTTAACCTTCAGGTGTCGGGCAGCAGCGTCTCCTACATACTTGGCCATACTGCGATCGCCAACCCGCCTGTCAAGCGTGGCGCGATTATGGCAAACCCTCCCTTTGGGGGAGGCCTATACCCAGCAGTGGGTGTTATGTGGCTTCTATGGTAAGACGACGACAACCTTTTATGGTTTTGCGTTTTTTGTCGGTTGGTGTCAAATTGTCTGGCTAGCTATCATCATCTTAGTCCGTCGCTATAACAACAATGCCGTCAGCGTTGTAATGTTCCGGCAGTATAGCAAGTTCCTCAACAGTTGAGGATTCCGAGAGAAACTCGATTCCACCGTCACGCTTATCAAAGGCTTATCATTACTTAACATTAGGTACGAAGAAGGCTAAACGGTTTCCCGATGTATAAAAGTCAATACAAGAACCAAAAAAATAAAAAGTATTATTTTAAAGTAGTTGTTAAGAAATACTTTTCGGATAATATAATTAACAAGTAGCAAGTCATATAATGAATGTGTTATTGTACAAAATCAAATCACATGATTGTAACTATAATTTTTAGTGCTTACAAAAGTAATCTTTTAATCAAAATTTCTTTTCTACCTACAAAAATGTGTTTCTTAATAAGTTATAATACTTAAAAAACATGTTCTTATATCTTTTATTTTATTTTTTCTAACAATTTACTAACATTTTAAATTTGTTGTATTTGCTCTGTATGCAACTGAACTCCTCCGCCACAGTTTGTAGCGGTGAGAAAATTAAATATCATGTCTTTTGTAATACTTTTGGTCAATTAATGAAAAAAAAGCCTTTTACTTTCAAAAGAGTCTTGTGATTTATCATTATTTTTTTCTGAAAAGCGGAAACCTAAGAGAAATAGAAATTTCGTAAATAAACGCGTGTTTCCTAGCTAGTATTTAACATTCACCCACACACTCGGTCCACGTAACCGATCCAATAACGAAGGCAGTCCATTGTACTACATCCCACCACGCCAATGTCCGTATTTGGTTTCGACATTTTCAAAATTCGTTTTGTACAAATTATAAAGTTATTTTACTTACGTATATCTTATGTTTTGGCGCACACTTTTCATTGAAATAAAACAACTTTTACGGATATCAAACGCGCTTATATTTCACGAACTAAGTTGTAATTAGAATACCAGTGCAGCAAGCTCAGCTTGCTGCTTACACTGAGCTGGACACAGTGTTGGCATCACGCGACGATACACAATAATATATGGTTGTAGTTATAGTACCTAATTGTAATTTTGTAATGTTGTTTTGTGTAGTCGTTGTGTGATTCTAAAAACATTTTATAAAAAAAAATCAAACCGACTTCAAAAAGTAAAAAATAAAACTTTTGGAGTCGGTGCCAGCCAGGGCATTCTACATTGCACTTCTATTAACTATATATTTTTTTGGCCTTAGCTAGCTAGCACCGACCCCAAAAGTTTTATTTTTTACTTTTTGAAGTCGGTTTGATTTTTTTTTATAAAATGTTTTTATTTCAGATTTTTTAGTTACATCATGTGCCGTTACTTACACTAAAAATCAGCTCATACAAAACAATGTCATCTAGGTAAACGACTACTTGCCAAAAGGTGATTGATATTTTTCAAGATTATGAAAAACTACTAGCCAGATCTTCGTAAAAAATATATGGGACCACACATAAACCATTTTCTTTCAGATAAAAAAAGAATTATAATTATTGCGTGAAACTTCAGCTCGAACAAGAATCTAACAATTACCTGGATGATATAATTGTTTCATGACTTCCATGACATTAGGCCCTATATCTCCGAAGATTATCATCGGATCTCAATGAGACTTATGACTTATATGGGACCAAATTGACAGTGTACCCGAATCGGATCACCAACACCGGAGTAATCGGTATACATACATCAGACAAAAAAAAAAAAAAAAAAAAAAAAAAAAAAAAAAAAAAAAAAAAAAACGCGTTGAATTGAGTACCTCCCTCTATTTTGTTGAAGTCGGTAAAAATAAATGTATTTTTCTTTCTAATTATCCGTATTTTTAGGTGTTTTAGGGGTTTTTGATTTTCCCGACGTTTCGGCACCTTTTCAGCTGCCGTGGTCACGGGATGACATACCTATAGCGCGTTTGATATCCGTAAAAGTTGTTTTTTTTCAGTTATTTTAAGTTATTTTATTTAATAACTACAAAATTTGTGACTGTCATGTTCTTGTACAATAACTCTTTAATTTGTGAGAAGCATGGAGAAAACGAATTGTGAAAATGTCAAAACCAAGTACGACATTGGCGTGGTTTGAGCAAGAAATCGCCAAGTGGTCATAGCGAAGAAGGGCCCTTAATAATTACAAACCTAGCCAGCCACCTAAATGTCTAATTTCAAAATCTATCACAATACCTTTAAAAAGTATCGCGATTGAGATAGTGATTTATGGAATTGTGTAAGTTATAGTCGCAGTCCCTTTCGGAACGAATGATGTTTTAAATGACACTTCATTAGACACTTCTCCATACATTTGAAGGATATTTTCGGGTGTCACTTTGCTTAGACAGTTCAATTTCGTTCATTCAATACCTTTCAAAACGCGTCCCGATCACAATCCCTATCAAATGTCATATAGTGACGGTTTGAAGTTTGTAAATATCTTTCAAATGACGAATTAAAATAGATTGCGATAGATTTTAAAATTAGACAATTAGTCCCCTGGTTTACCGCATTTACTACATGTGAACTAAAACTAACTGGTAAACTTTCACTTATACGACTAATCCGCTTAGCAGATTTTTTCTTAGACACCATTTAGACACGTCAACGACCCCAAAAGGGGAAGACTTTTAGTATAGTACCTACTGTACTTCTAAAAGTACAAGTTTATTTTAGGTTATATAAACTTATCCACTGAACTGCTCATATCGGTAAGGAGTCGATGGATTTGAAAGAGACAAAGCGGTAGTTTTCGATGTTGAATGTCACTTGCTTGGCATATAATACTAAACTCATACTTTCCTCTTATATTATATATTTCAAAATTGTAAATTTGTGTTTGGCAACAACATGTTCCATTGTAAATGTTGTTTTTTCTGTTAAAGCTGATAAGTTTCTTGCGGCCGTTCTTCTTATCCTGAATGGCTGGTAGGGAAAAAAATGTTGGACTATTTGAAAGTACTGGGAGCCTACCGCCATCTCTTAACGCAATATTGTTTAATGTCAGTTTGTATCGGCGCAATGTTGTTATATGTCATATGGTACCGCGAACCTCTTAAAACAAGCTTGTCTTTTGACGGAAGCTTTGTGGCGTCATCGCTCAATCATTCACTCAAACAAGATTTTTATCAATCAAACCTACTACGACGTCTTGTGTCGAATAAAGTCAAGCTTGTAATTTAAACAGTATTGAAACAAAAGGAAAACAAACCGTTCTTACGACATGACGGTTTCTAAGAGATGGCGGTAGGCCTGGTGATCTATAAGTCTATTTGAATAAAAATCTTTGACTTTGACTTACTAGGGAAACAGAGTTCAAAGTCACTGTTAATTAAATTCAAAACTTCAACTCCGGACTCCAGCTTAGGCCAATTATTCTTTCGCATGGTAAATCTCTTTCGTTAAGTATTTATCTTTGACGTGATCCTTAACGGCATCTGCTTTGTTAACGTTAAATTGTATTAAATAATACCTACACACAACGGAAACAGTAGAGTACCCCTATTACGAGTTTGCTTAACATGACATTTACAGGACTCGTGAGCGTAAACTATCGGATACACTGCTCATGTCGGTAAAACAGTCGCTAAATACAAAAGAGACAGAGCTACATTTTACATTAACGTTTACTGTAACGTCGAGTTTGCCAAACTCGTAATAAACCTACAGATAGCACGAAAACTATCGAAATAGTATCGAGTAAGTATCGAGCACGTAACGTCAAAAGATAATAGTTTTTATTTTTCTCTTTACAAACAGTCTTATGTCTAAATCCAATACCAACAAATTATGTAAGCATCTATTTGTAAGGAGACTGGCACCTAAGCTAAGCCGAAGCCTGTATTATAGGATACCAGGATCTCCGCCCTCGTGACAATTTTGGTATCCTTATTCTATACTTAGTATATATAACTAATCTAAGACAAAATCAGTATAATTATAAGCTGTAAATTTAAAAAAACAATCAACAATAAAAGTTATTTAGAGCTGTTTTATATTAAATATATGTACTTAGGTAACGTATGTATAATTTATATTGTGTTTATTATGTATTAAAGTGTTATGAATTTAATTTAAGACTTCAGTAAATATTCAGTGTTATCATAGTTGAGCTTAAGCAGATGTTCCTTGATTTTGTTTTTTAATTCATGAGTACAATTGTTAACGATATTGAGTTGTTTGTTCATAATATTATATAGTCTGCGTCCTCTATAGTAGAAAAATTTCTGGCCAAAACTAGTATTAACTTTAGTTGTATTATAGACCTTATAAAATCTACGACCACTTATTTGCTTATTATCGGGAATGAGCCGATGTTGTCGCAAGATAGTGCTCAATATGTATAACTGTCTAACCGTCAAAACTTTAGCATCATTGTATAGATCAGCAGTAGAATAGCGTCGAGTCTTAAACAAACTAACCTTCAAAATTAACCTTTGAGCTCTTTCTAGTTTGATCAAGTTTGTTTTCGGGGCGCCACCCCAAGTGGTGATGCAGTAAGAAATAATTGATTGCACAAAAGCGAAATAAATATTTTTAAGAGATAATGGATCAAGAACATGTCGGAGGTTTTTAAATATATATGTTAATTTTCTAATCCTGGTTGCCACTCTGGATATGTGCTCATTAAACGATAGTTTGTGGTCAATTAATACTCCCAGGTATTTAACGTCAAAAGATAATAAATAAAATATATAAATATTTCCATACAATCACAACAATTATCTAGCCCACGTTAAGTATCATGAAGAACTTGTGTTATGGATACTAGATAACGGATAAACATACTTATATACTTATTTTTGTAAATACATACATAATATACATATTACACACCCAGACCAAGACAAATAGACATGTTCTTGCACACAAATATTTGTCTTGTCCGGGGATCGAACCCGGGACCTCTGGCGCAGAAGGTGGGGTTAGTACCCCTGCGCCAAACAGGGGGCCTACCGCCATCTCTTAGCGCAGTATTGTTTCAATCTTACCATGCTATTTTAAACTACGTATTTCATAAAGTTAGTTTGTTATTTGACAGAAGTTTTGTGACGTCTTTGCTCAATCATCGCCTCCAAAATTTGAAATGTGTTAAAATGTGACAACTTCAATAAAAACAAAACGTTCTTATGACATGATGGTTTATAATATATGACGGTAGGCCCGCAGGTCGTCAAAGATGTATAGGAAAATGTAGTTCCGTTTACGTCCGGTAGGAACTTGGCTCAATATTTCATAATTTTTTTTACATTACATTCCTCGATACTTACTCGAAAGTTATCGTGCTTGGCCTACAGAACACAAACAAGTAGTATAAACACTCCGGTATTTGTTTATTTCTGGTAATTGTTGATACAAATCAGTCGGGACGTTTATCCGTCTGTCCGTGACACATTGCAGAGACACAAATCTCCCTTCGATCTGTTTCCACTTATCTTTGATCTCGTTTTAAGGAAACAGTAGCAGGAAAATATCTTGTAAATAGTTAGTAGTTTGTTTGAAGATGACTGCTTGATATACAGTATGGACGTCACCGGGAGGGAAAGTACTAGAAGTATTGGAAATCAAATACAAAAAAAACAATAATTTACAATCTGTTACTTTCACATTCAATCATAACAACCAAATCTATAACAAACAAATGGAAAAAAGAGCAACCAATAATAATACTACGACGTCATCTAAAAATACTGAATGCATTACGCAGTGCAAAGGTTTAAAAAAAATGATTTCACAAAGTTTTTCAAAGTGATAAAGGAAGAGTGAGAAGTAACGACGCCGGTTATAGCAAAAAGGGTTCTGGAATGGCGACCACGCACCGGAGGACGCTCCGTGGGTAGGACCCCGACAAGGCTGACCAGGGGCCTTACCGCGCAAGTGGCGTCGGCATCGAAATAGGCTCCATTTGACAGATGGATGTGGTACATTGCTGCTTCTTTTTGACACAAATGAAAACTTACCAGAGACTAGGAGCAATATGTTACATACATCTGTCAAATGAAGTCTATGTTGATTTTGATGCCGACGCCACTTGCGCGGTACGGCCCCAGGGCAGTTCGTTTTTGGAAGTCGGCTTCATTTGACAGATGGCTAATTTTTTTTGACACAAATGAAAACTTACCAAAGACTAAGAGCAATATGTCACATCCAGCTGTCAAATAAAGACGATGTCGATGCCGACGACACACCCTGTGGGCCTACTGAGTAAGTGCCGTCGGCATCGCTGTCAACTTCACTTTGAAAGCCGACGGCGTTTTCGTACAACGCAACTTCAAGGTTATCGTCCTAATAATAAGATTCGTTTTCCATAGTCAGTTAATACTCGACTCTATGTGCGCCCGAGACAGCGCTATAGCATCAGCGCTCGCGTGTGAAGAGTCGCGCCCATATTTGGCAAGTCGACGACGGCGAAGACGTCGACGACACTTTCGCTGTAGGGCCATAATTGAAGGTCGCGGGTACTTAGCCAAAAACTGGACATTGTCGAAATCCAAAAGGGCACCGCCAATACATAAAAATAAGAAGAAGAAGGTCGCGGGATCGGCACATCGATCCGAGTGGAGATCCTTAGGGAGGCCTATACCTAGCAATCTGTGTCATTGTCATGCAGCTGATATATGGTGGAGGCTGACGAGTTAGTTTAGTGCCTTAAAATACAGCCCAAACTAATAATTTTTCAGTCTAGGCTGTTACAAGCACTTATGAACTTCAAAGAAGCTATGCCATCTGTTCACAAACCCTACGGCGGGAGACCTTGTAACGAGAAGAACCGGCAAGAAACTCGTCAAGGGAGTTTTTTTTTCTCCCTGATTTATTTCATACAGAGTCGTCAAATTGATAACCTTAACATATCAGTAAGGTCAATTTCCACCACAAAAAAAGAAATACTAATTATAATATTACATTTTATGGTTATTGTAACCGTAAACAATTTTCAACTGGCAAAGAAAGACGGTGTCGGTCAGTAACATATAAATTCCAATACAATTTACTCTCCGTTTAACATATTCCCTATTCATCCGAGCCGAGAATATCAAATCCTATTTAACTTATACGGGATTCAAAGTTACAAATTGTGATATGTTTGCATTTCCCAGTGCGATTCCGCTTGCTTTGATAACGTGCAACTTTGCCAAGTAATCATTAATATGTTGATTGGATTGGATAAGTATTTATTTCTGAATTAAAAATATAGTAACAACTAACGACGCATTACTAATATACACGTCATCTGCTAACATCATGGTTATTAAAAACAGGGAAAAGATACGATAGCTATACACACTAACACAAATGTATCAAGAAAGGGATAAAAACTAACGACAAAATTGGAATAGTTCGGAATAGCAGCCTCCCCTAGTTTATCCTTGCGCATGCGCGATAGCGCCGCGACGACACTGGCCGCCATATTCATTTCTTTCACTCTCGCACGCAAGCAGAGCACATCTCGCTCTTTCTCAAAAAAATGTCAAATTTTAAATTTCCCTCTTTTAAAATACATTTACTTTTAATTACGTTTTACTTTTAAAGTTCATTGAATTATAACGACTTTTCCGGATATTAATAAACGCGCTATATTTCACGAACTAAGATCTGATTACAACTTTTTAATTTTGTAATGCTATTTTTATGTTATAAATTCACCTTTTTGGTTTTTAGGGCTTTTTTTATTTTCGTGAACGTTTTGACTGTCGTTGAATGTCGGGAAAATCAAAAACCCCCATAATCGTGAAATATAGTGCGTTTAATATGGAAAAGATGTTTTATTATAATAAACATTTTCAACTACAATCAGACTTGTGAAATGAATATGTTTCCGCTCTCTTATTGAACCGGTATAATTTTTACACCGTCTAAAGGAAGGAAGGAAAGAATGGAAAAAAGGCCTTTAATTCTGCAGCTAAGGCAAGCAAAAGAATGTCCCGCAAGGCACGTTTCGACCACGTTAGCCACATAGGGTCTAAACTATCATCTTACCCTTCTGGTAGTTAGCAGTTTTGGTCCCTGTCCAAGTTGGTCGAATCTAACTTCTGCCGTCCCACTTTGCCTCCGATGTTGCGACCAGACGGGTCGCTGGCTCACTCCGCATCAGACAAAGCAAATTTATTTGCGTCTTTGTTCGCGAGCAATTCACATCTTGACACAAGCACTGCAGTTCCACCATCTCTACCTCACTGTGGCAGCTCCATACCACATATCTCAATTCACTGTAAAGAGGTAAAAAGAGCATTGCTTAGTTTGGATGTGAATAAGGCCAGCGGTCCTGATGGAATCCCAGCAAGAGTGCTAAGGTTTTGCGCGCCTGAACTATCTCCTCAATTAACACGGCTGTACCGCCTTTCTCTCCAACAAAAAACGGTTCCCAAGTCATGGAAAGTTGCTAATGTACAGCCAGTGCCGAAAAAGGGTGACCGTGCCGACCCCACCAAC
Source organism: Chrysoteuchia culmella (assembly GCA_910589605.1). Taxonomy (NCBI): domain Eukaryota; kingdom Metazoa; phylum Arthropoda; class Insecta; order Lepidoptera; family Crambidae; genus Chrysoteuchia; species Chrysoteuchia culmella. The sequence goes on from OU342657.1 coordinate 1,579,995, forward strand.
TACCGTCCAATTGCAATTACCTCCATACTATGCAAGGTTATGGAAAGGATTCTTAATAGCAAACTGCTTTCGTACCTAGAAAATTACGACCTACTCAGTGACCGTCAGTACGGCTTTCGCCAGGGTCGCTCAACTGGGGATCTTCTAGTGTACGTTACGCATTGCTGGGGCGAGGCTATCGAGAAACATGGCAAAGCTCTCGCCGTGTCACTCGACATCTCGAAAGCCTTCGACCGGGTCTGGCACGCTGGCTTGTTAAGCAAACTTCCATCATACGGTATCTCTGCTGACTTTTGCGATTGGGTCTCTGATTTTCTGAGTGAACGGTCAATACGTGTAGTCATTGACGGCTGCTCCTCTGACCTCAAGGCTATTGATGCCGGAGTTCCTCAGGGATCTGTTCTCTCCGCGACTTTTTTCCTGCTGCATATTAATGACCTGCTTGTGCCTTCGCGAGCAATTCACATCTTGACACAAGCACTGCAGTTCCACCATCTCTACCTCACTGTAGCAGCTCCATGCCACATATCTCAATTCACTGTAAAGAGGTAAAAAGAGCATTGCTTAGTTTGGATGTGAATAAGGCCAGCGGTCCTGATGGAATCCCAGCAAGAGTGCTAAGGTTTTGCGCGCCTGAACTATCTCCTCAATTAACACGGCTGTACCGCCTTTCTCTCCAAAAAAAAACGGTTCCCATGTCATGGAAAGTTGCTAATGTACAGCCAGTGCCGAAAAAGGGTGACCGTGCCGACCCCACCAACTACCGTCCAATTGCAATTACCTCCATACTATGCAAGGTTATGGAAAGGATTCTTAATAGCAAACTGCTTTCGTACCTAGAAAATTACGACCTACTCAGTGACCGTCAGTACGGCTTTCGCCAGGGTCGCTCAACTGGGGATCTTCTAGTGTACGTTACGCATTGCTGGGGCGAGGCTATCAAGAAACATGGCGAAGCTCTCGCCGTGTCACTCGACAACTCGAAAGCCTACGACCGGGTCTGGCACTCTGGCTTGTTAAGCAAACTTCCATCATACGGTATCTCTGCTGACTTTTGCGATTGTGTCTCTGATTTTCTGAGTGAACGGTCAATACGTGTAGTCATTGACGGCTGCTCCTCTGACCTCAAGGCTATTGATGCCGGAGTTCCTCAGGGATCTGTTCTCTCCGCGACTTTATTCCTACTGCATATTAATGACCTGCTTGTGCCCGGTATTGTTGGGTATGCAGATGACAGCACGGTTACGGAGAGATATTTATCCAACGCAAAAGTCAGCGGGGAGGAGTCTCGTTCTTTAAGAGAGGACATGGCTGAGCGGACTAACTCGACCTTAAGTCTTGTCTCCCATTGGGGTGACAACAATCTGGTCAGTTTTAACGCTGCCAAAACACAGGCGTGTTTATTCTCCGCCAAAAAGAGTCCTTTCGACATGACTCTTACTTTCCGCGGTACTACTATACCAATCACTGAGAATCTTGAACTTCTTGGCATGAAGTTGTCATCAGGTCTCAACTTCGGCGATAACATCGAGTTGAAAGCTCAGACTGCGGCAAAAAAGCTGGGCATCTTAAATAGGGTAAAGCGGTATTTCACGCCGGAACAGCTTCTTATGTTATATAAAGCACAAATTCGTCCGTGCATGGAATACTGCTCCCACCTTTGGGATGGTTCAGCAAAATACCAGCTGGCCGCACTCGACTCGGTGGAACGCAGAGCCAGAAAACTCATTGGGGATGATAATCTGGTGAACAACAAGCTCGACAGTCTCCCTCATCGACGAAGAGTTGCTTCATTATCGGTGTTCTACAGATTGTACTTCGGAGAGTGTGCTATTGAGCTGCATGAGCTCATACCGCCAGCTCCTTTTTACCACCGGTAATCCAGACGTACCGCATGCTATCATCCCTACCTGGTTGATATACCTCGTCTGCGTACAAAGCGCTTTTCCTCATCTTTTATTATGCGCACAGCCAGAGAGTGGAATTCCCTGCCTGCGTCTGTATTCCCGGGTGTCTACAACCCTGGTATATTTAAAGCTCGAGTGAATAGGCTTTTTCTAGGCAAGCTCGCTCCATCTTAGGCCTCTTCTTAATCTAACGATTCAGAATTAAGCCAAGAGTAAGTCTATTTCATGTATAAAAAAAAATAAAAAAACATGTTTTATCCAAACTTTTCGCAATTTTTTGTGAAGTTTGGCTGGCTGGATCCGAATGTGCCGCGTCTGTCAAGGCTGCGTGTCTTTAAGTTCCTTATTTTTTTCTTGTCATATTGGAGAGCTGGCAACGCATCTAGTTATATTATATCGTTGCTTAGAAGTAATAAGCCGGCTGTCATGCGTTTGCGTAAAACACTGAAGCAGTCCATAAAAAAAATATTTAAATAAACATTTGTTTGAGAATTTTTATCCAACAAGAAGATAGGACCATACCGCCGTCTCTTAGCGCAGTATTGTTTCAATCTTACCATGCTATTTCGTACTACGAATCTCTTAAAGCAAGCTTGTTTTTGACGGAAAGTTTGTGTGTGTTTTGAATAAAACGCAAACAAAACGTTCTTATGACATGATGGTTTCTAATAGATTATGGTAGGTAGGCCTACAGGGCCATTCTTATTCCGTTGTACGGTTTTTTTTCACTTTGTCATAGGAAAGTTTCTAAAGGTAACACTTCTTTAAATACTGTACTAAAATTATTTGTTGTATTCTGTGTGTGATTTATAATTTTATTAAACTAATATGTTGCTAACAGATTTTGATTGAAATTTTTTGAAAGTGCAGTTACATTGCTGCTATAACATAGCTGTCACTTTGATTTTTACTAAAGCAGCAATGTGACTGCACTTTCAGATCAGGGGGCAGATCCTAACATTATATATTTATATATTAATATTATAAATGCGAAAGTGTGTTTGTTTGTCCATCCTTGACGCCCAAATTAAGCAACCAATCGACTCGATTTTTCGCATAGAGTTAGCTGGTAGGACAAAGAGTAACATAGTTATATGTATACCTATTTTTTATTCCGATACACGGGAACGAAAACCCCGCAGGCGGTTGCTAGTCTAGATATAAGTCTAATAATAAAAAAGCACATAGTGATTAATTTTCCCACTTTACCGTGCAACCAACATGTTTTATCTTCCTCCATACACTTTGTTACATACAATACTAAAAAGCATCTGTCTGTAGAAAAAACCATCGACCGATACATTGAATTTTGACGTAACACAAATATTCCGAGATTCCTAACGAATACTCTACCGAAAATAACTTTGTTTATGGTTACCGGCCGAAAGATAGCCACGAGTTCGACACACGTCGGGATAAACATTGGCCATGGAAATGTGTTAAAAAGCTTGGACATGTATCAAAGAGATTTGAATTAGATAGACAGATATACTCAATGGTTATGATAAATTTTAAATATTGAAATTATAAAAATAGCATTGAAAAATGCATAAATTCAAAATATTAAACAAGAAAATATACTAGAAAAAAGCAACTAGTCTCATGTCGCCCTGACGGGATGGGGCTTCTCGTTACAAGGTCTCCCGCCGTAGGGTTTGTGAACCGATGGCGTAGCTTCTTTGACGTTCATAAGTGCTTGTAACAGCCTAGACTGAATAAATGATATTGATATTGATATTGATATTGTTTAATATTTATCACATAAAAATAGCATTGTAAAATGCAAAATTAAAAAGTTATAAATTATTTATTTATTTATTTATTTTATTTATTTATTTCAAATACAGTTTTAACAATTACAATAACATTTTACAGTTTTCACTTACTTATCGATCTAAATAAATTCAAAAGCCATAAAATATACTCAATGATAATAATAATAATAATTGCATACAATCACACCAATTATCTAGCCCACGTTAAATTTCATGAAGAACTTGTGTTATGGATACTAGATAATGGATAAACATACTTATATACATTTTTTTTTGTAAATACATACATTTAACACCCAAACCAAGACAAATAGACATGTTCATGCACACAAATATTTGTCTTGTCCGGGGATCGAACCCGAGACCTCTGGCGCAGAAGGCGGGTTTAGTACCCCTGCGCCAAACAGGTCGTCAATGATATTATAATGTGTGTACTTGAAGCAGATAGGTATGTCATACGAGCTCCCATTGTGATGAATTCGGACGACCCTGGGATTGGGGTCCGAATAAAATTGCTATCTCTTTCATTTCCGTGGTTTTTCGTATCTTTTGTCCTACTTGTCAGTAAACCATGGCAGTTGTCTTGGTCACAGGTATCAACGCAAATTGTCTTACATATTTCCTTAACTTTGGTTGTTGGAATGGCATCCATGGTTTAGGTTTTCTTTTTACTTTTATTTTATTGTTATCTTTTAAATTTTTATTCATTATAGTCTTCGCTATACAATTGTCATCGTTGGAAACTGTTTTGGCTAATGAATAACTTATAGTTATAATAACTCTAAATGTATTATAAGAGCTGTATGTTTCTTTTAATTCAATAAATAAAAAAAAAAAAAAAAAAAAAAAAGGTAAAATTTCTAGTATAGAATAGTATCATTGAATACATATACAAAAAAAAACTTGTCAGTAGATTTACTACTTATTTCAGTAAAAGAACACTTATTTACTTAATAACGAGGTTTAAGAAAGTAGCAGTAAAGAGACCAATCGCAAATCAATAGTAACCCTCATTTTCTAAGTCGTTCCTCCAAAACTTTTTACACTCCACTCAACCTCGTCGTGGGTAAAAATGGTAGTGTGCAATAGGCCTAACACGGAGTGGCTACGTACTCTTTGGCTCCTCCAAGTCCTTACGGAGTTATGACTTAGAATACCGATTTCGAGGAGTATTTTGAAGAGGTTTTCAATGAGGTTTCGTTAAGTCGAGAACGAGTAAGTTTTGGAGGAACGACTTAGAATATGAAAATAAGGTGCCTACTAGGAACGATTGCAACATAATAGAAATAATCAATTCTGATTTCTTCAAGCTTCTCACTCAATGAGCTGAAACATCGAGAATAAAACCAATCAGAATGCTAGAGCTTTGTGACAAAATATTTTGAAAATGTTCTAATTACTTAAACTTTGGATTAAAACATAAACTATGGGAAAATACTTTAAAGAAGTCTTCAAGATCATATTTTTAATTAACGGTCAATATAAACCGCACTTTATTATGCTACGAGTACACAGGGAAAAATAACAAAATACCTAGGAAAAGAATATAAAAGACGTTACTTGCCTATGCCTTATGTGAAAGCCTTTATCAGAATAGAGTACCTATTGTAGTAAGGCTCTCATGCATTTCTGCTGGCTCACATCACTTAACACTAGAAGTGCCACCGTCCCATTTTTGTCCCATCCCAACTTTAATCGTCACTATAGGACCGTGAATTTTTTTGACATTAATAATTTATTGTATTTATTATACTTATTTCAGATGTTTTTGTCCAGTAAAAACGATAGTAATAAAATAAACAGTCGTTTTACCTAGAACTGTCGTTGGGTCATTTTTGTCCCGTCAGTTTGTGGGGGTGAAGCGGCGATGTGTGTGTGTGGCTATGCAATCATGCATAGGTTTGATATATCAGTTGCGCATTGTTTAGCATAAAACACTACCCAATCAGTTCAAAAATTGGTATTTTGTTTTGCTAAGAGCGTTGTTCACGTAGTATAAATTACTTATATTTTATATAAATTACTACCCCCTAGAACCGCCGCTGTGCCAATTTTGTCCCATTATAATTATTTCAAAGCTCATTGGTATAAATCATAAAATTATAGTCAATACGATATTTGTTACTTAAATAAACGTGTTTGAGTAACTTACAAATATAATTTAAGGCTTAATACTTGTAATCGTTGCTTTAAATGTAATAGGTCAAAATTGGGACAGCGGCAGTTAGTGTTTGGGGCAATGGGTTAGTGGCAGTTAGTGTTTGGGGTAAGGGGACAAAATTGGGACAGCGGCAGTTGTTTACACTAAGTGTCTTCCAACATTATAAATCTTAGTGCACTAATGTACTAAATGGGGAGTTCCAAGATTATTTTGCTATTTTTTATATGTATTGCTTGTACTAATTTAACAATATTGAGATATGATATAGTTAAAAAATAACTGCAATGAATAGATGCATACTTTCTTTAATATATGAGGTTGCTTTCGAAATGTTCATATCTAACTTTAAAAAAAACTTAAAAACGCTCTCCTGTGAAATTGTCAAATCTGTTGTTGTCAACTTAGCCATCGATTTGTTATTCGAATTAAACACAATATTCTTTTATTTGTGATGTAGACGTTTTCTTTACGGCTTTCTGAAATAACGCTCGCTAACTAAAAGAACTCCACTGACCGACTGGGAAGTTCTCCGATTGTCTGTACAGAAGTGACCTTTTAGTGTTTCATAAGCGACGCCCACTGCTGGGCCCAATCCTCCCACAAATTCAGCATAACAACTTAATAAAATAATCCTAACATAATCGTTTATACTACATAACAATGTTCGAGCCTAAACTCATTACCTAACTCACATGATCGAGTTAGGGCGGGCGGACGGTTGGGCGGCTCAGCCGTTATCTGAGACGAGTGTGTCGGTTGCCATGGCGACGGGCCTTTAATGCCCCACTTGGCATTGACGCAATCTTGACGGAACTGACTGACTACCTGGGGTTCCATTCAGCTAACGTTTTGCAGTAATCGCATCTCAATTGTTTGTAGTAGTATTATGAACTGAGTTTAAGACCGTTTCACCTTCAGTAGTTCTGAAGTTGCTCTAAATCCAAACAAAAATATCTAGTGACTAGCAGCCGCTCGCGGTTTCACCCGCATGGTTCCCGTTCTCTTCAGAACATCGGGATAAAAAGTATCCTTTGGTCATAACCAGGCTATCTACTATCTGTGTACCAAATTTCATTCAAATCCGTTCAGTACTCAATGCAAACAAACAAACTAACAACCAATTCTTTCCTCTTTATAATATTAGTATAGATATAATGTACGGTCAACCTGTACATATTGACAAATTAGAGAAAGAAATTGTTTACGAAACAATTATTAGTAAACCAATTATAAATATTTGCATAGCGGCCTTTATCTCTAACAATTTAAATTTAGGCCAACTTTCCAACGGTAATATTAAATTTCCTTGGCGCAAGTTTCTCATGGCCGCTGCTAAGGAAACGCTAAGGCAAAGCGCACACGTAACAACTCAAAAATTTCAAAAATTTCAAAATTTAAAAAATTTCAAAATTTATTTATTTCGGTACCAATAATTGTCACAGCATGGTGATTGACTCCCTCTATTAAGTGCATAGTGCACCTGTGCCAGATGGAGTCGCTCTTCCATAAAAAAAAAAAAATAACTAGTACAGTATTTGTAATGGTACATACAATGTGCTTAAGCTCCAAGTTGTGCCAACTAACTAATAAGAATAACAATAAGTAGGTAATTTACTAAAAACTAACCGTAAATATGTGTGTGTGTGTGTGTGTGTGTGTGTGTGTGTGTGTGTGTGTGTGTGAATGTGTGTGTGTCTGTGTGTGTATGTATGTTAGGTTATCTGTCAAATACAAGGAGATCCTCGGTCTCATCATAAGTTAGGGCTTTTAACCACGCTGATAACCTTAGTTTGCATTCACGACTCAAGTTGACGGAGCTGTGAACTTGTTAAAAGTTACTAGTTACTGCGACAGTTTACGTTTGCAATTTGCCAATCCGTGACCAACTGAAGCACATAGGAGGACAGGGGTGTTGGGTCGCTGGGCAAATTGCGATTGCCTGTTCAGGCAACCGACTATTATTAAACTCAAAACAGTGAATGCTACACAATGGAGGTAATTTATATTCATTAATTCGTCACTTGCTAGCAGGCAGGACACCAGTGTCCAGAGAACAAATAGATTATCTATTGTGTCTCATATCTCGGGGCCTGAGAGATTAATTATATTTAAAAAAAGGAAATTTTATAGTAATGTCCAAATATTGATGATTAATTTTTGAATGTTAATATACCTAAACATATTAAAGTGATTAAAATTACCATTCCTAACCCATTAACAAGTCGAAAGTTATTAGTTGCGGCAATCAGAAGCTAACTAAGAATTGAAAACAGTTTTGTCAATCACCGAATGTCGTGTTTCTTTGTCTGTGCAGTTCCATGTTAAATGCAAACTGATCGTTCGTAGTGGCTTGATTTTTTTATGAACTAACGGGGAGACGTCGAAGATAGGTGAAATTGCTTTAATAGCTTTAATTCAGAGATCAAAGTTGCTCTATCTGCGGAGTGCCTAAGAAATAACATTTAATTAACCCAAAAGCGGTACCTGAGACTGGCTGTGATATGAATCGCGGCGCTGGCCGTTTGTACCCCTCAGGATTAAACCTTTAAAGAAAATTGCTGAGACTTGCGAATTTAACCTTTGTTGGAACGTACTTACTTACTTCAAAGGTACTTTTAATATAAAGTAGAGTATTAAATTGTGAGTATAGTAAAAAATAATAATTGTTTTTTTATGATTTAAAATTTTGTTATTAATTTTTACGATTTTATTCTTGATTGTTTTGTTAAAATGCAATAAATTATTAACATAAGGAAAGAGGCAGCACCTCTCAACTCGATGTACATATTCATCAGTCTGAACATTCGCTTTGCTTTGTGTTTTCTCAGTACTGTGATTGTGTTGGCCTTGTATAATTTTTTTGCGAAACATTGTGTCATAACATTTCAAAGTAGTATACCACCCCCTCTACCCCAGTCTTATTATAAACATACCAATATGAATAAGATTGGGAAATAGACAGAGAAATAAACTACTGTGTCACCTTAATTATGCTTCTTTTCGTGTCGAAAGCATACTTAAATCGTTTTACCTTAATTACTCAAACTTCATTTTAATATTTTTTAACCATACAAAAAGCTCCATACAACACATTAATAATACTATATTTTAATATAAAACATTTCTTACCCAGACCCATTTTGTAAAATGTTTTACCGCCCGGGTCAATGGCCTTCAGCCTTTCAGCCGATTACTCAGGTAATATTATTATTACCAGCTACTACTAAATATTATATTTTCTGTGACCCAGGCCCAGTGTCCTATAGAAAGTAGGCGAAGTCTTTTAATGTTGTATTTTAAATCAAAAGAGTATCAATATCAACTTCCTAACGAACACCTAACAAGTTCCATATTTAAAAAAGTAACCCGTAAATGGGTCAGGGGTCGCGGCGACCGATGAGCGGCCGTCATCGATTTAATGTGGCGGCCTCGGGCCAAAGCCCCAAGATAATCATTAATGAATGCGATTGCTCGCACTCCGTACACAATCGATATGTTACTGTCATAACTCATTTCCGGACAACAGTAGTTTTGACTTAAAAATTTAATTAAACAACTCGACAAAATCCTTGCAGGACGTAACAGTATTATCCTTTCTGTTTTGGTAACTTATGGTCTTTCTTTCTTTGATTTGTGGCCACCTCAGGTTTCAGAGTTTATCAAGCCGTCTATAAGGCCTCTGACTTGGCTTAACGACTGTAATTAACACATGACAACAACCGGGATCGACGGTTTAACATACCCTCCGAAACACGTAAGCGCTCAGTTGGAATGCCACTTTACGATCACCACTCCGACACCTGACCGACCGAACGTTGCTTAACAAACGTGATCGAATACGATCAGTCTGTCAAGCGCGACCATTAGAACAGTTTAACAGAATCTAACAATATGACCTCAATGTCTTCTTTCCATTATCTAGTCAATCATAATGACTAGTAGCACTAGACTGGTCAAACTCTTAATAAAAAAAGGGAAAAGTCCTAAATAAGATGTGTTCGTATTTGTTTTGGTCACAGTTCTACTATAACCTAACGAATTATCATTAACCTGGCCAAAAATATTTATCACAGAATTTGTTAGTCAAAAGGACATTTTGACTGGTTGAGAGTTTTCACTACAACTTATATTATAGTATTACTAGGGCGGTTACAACCCGATACTCGGGTTCGTCGATCGAACTAATGACACTTTTTAATTGCAGTTTGTTATCATCACGTTTAACATTTTGTATATTTTATAGTTTTCGGAACAAATAGACTCGAGTACCTTTAATTTGATACCTTACTCGGCCGCGTACTACGCGCCAAAGTCCCTATCGAGTCGTCACAAATTTTGCGAACCTGAATTAAGTATATAGATAGTATTTTATTTTATAAAAATCGGAATTCATACGGTGAGACATAACTAAATGATTACTTATTGGATTCTATACACCAATGACATGTCTCCACAAATACATAACAAAGTAATATTATCAAGTTACATTCGTTACATAGTATAATGTTAGCAACTTCAGAACTAGAACTTTGAAAATAGAATGAACACTAAAAGTAATGATGTGTGACTGTAATTAAAGTCTAAACTGTTGGAGAATCATCATCGATCGACGAATCGATATATGAGTATCATCGACGTAGTCGGGTAATAAGAAAATGAAACCACTTTTTGTTATGAGGTATCCATTTGAAAGTTGAACATACTGTGTGTGTGAGTCCGTTTATGAAAATGCATGGAAGTGATACTAACATAAAACATGACTATTGTAATTGTATAAAAGGAAAATATTCTAATAACTGAGTATAAGAAAATTTTCCTCTTATATTAAATATGTTTCAAGATTGTAGATTTGTGTTTGGCAACGACATGTTCCTTTGTAAATGTTGTTGCTTCTGTTAAAGCTGATAAGTTTCTTGCGGCCGGTCTTCTTATCAGTTAAAAGATGTCCTGAATGGCTGGTAGGAAAAAAAATTTGACGATTCGAAAGCACTTATCTATAAGTCTATTTGAATAAAAATCTTTGACTTTGACTTTGACTTTGACTATGTGCGGGAGACTTTTTTGGTCTCCACGAGTATATACGAGTACCTAATGCATGATATTCATGTACCTAAGTGTGTCTCGTACCTTTTAACGGTGCCGAAACGTAAGAACAGTATCTAATAAAACCGTTCTATATAACTAGCACATAGCGTCGAAGTGTTTCATATAGTGACAAATTGTTGATGTGATTAGTCTGAAGCTAGGAGCCACTTAAATAAATAGTAAATTATGATAGTTGCTACTTTTATTTAGTTCAAGAATGTAATTTAGCCACCGATTAAACAGATAATAAACTCATTCCTCATTCATAATAAACATAGTAAAGGGATTTGAAACTTTAGGCCTCGACACCGGCCCGACATTTTGAATTTTTTTCAAAATCGTGCCGCACTATAACACCCATAAATGGATAGGGAACGTAAAGATGGACAAAACATATTAAACATCATTAGCCCTAAAGTGTCAGGATAGTTCTCACTATCCTGACACTTTAGGGAGTTATTTATTATTATCTCTAATTGGAGTTAACATAAGTGATACTTTTGGTGATTTGTGCGACAAGTTTCACACAAGCATTTTTTCATTGTAGCGAATTTTTACAACGCGTTCTTTTTGATGATCGCAAATTTAATTATTCGTCTTTTTTCATGTGCGATTTTTCATAAAGCGTTTTTTATTATTAATTTTTAACTATAATTATCTGGCTCACGTGACACTTCATATCTTAACATTTTTTGTTGCTCTTGTTACCTTTTGATTTATTTAGGTATTATCGTGCGACGTGATTCGACGGAAAAAAAATCTAAATGGCTTTTCATACTACGGATTTGAAGGCCAGCCTACATACAAAAATAATTATTAAGGTGGTACGACTTCCATGCAAACAAACATTGCACATTAATTGGTTCATCATACATTAATAATTCATAAATACATGTGCAACTAACTCGTTACAGTTATTTGTTTGCGCGAAATTTAAAAAAAAAATTACTTTCATACATGAGCTATATAAATGCGATTGGTCACACACACATACGTAGAATTATTGAAATTATAAGATATTAGTATATTCGTGTTTTATGTATGAAAGTGCAATTTTTTAATGATTTCGCGCAAACAACTAACTGAAACGAGTTATTTGCGCATGTATTTATGAATTATTAAAGTATGATGAACCAATAATTGTGTAATGTTTGTTTGTATAGAAGTACCATCTTAATAGCTCAATCTCAACAGAATTTAAACTCATAGATTGCTACAAATTCACCTAAGTCTCTTCCAAGATTTTCTAATCTCTTCACTTTTAGTTCGCTTGTTGTATAAAGCAACTACCCAATATAAACAGTAAATACCTTACTTAATACGCCATTCACGAGCACTGAAACTAATTTCATAATGGTGGTTGCCTTCCACCATCGGCCGGTCTAACAAACAAACGAGTATCGATTCGAACGGCCCTGTAATCGATGAGTGTCAATCGAGGCGGTACTAATAGCCGCCCGCAGTGGAGGGTTAACGAGTAGGTGGTATTGGCGGGAAAAGTATCAATTTACAATTTGTGACGTTTTTATAGGATAGTGTCCAGTCTTCTATTAGGTAAATAAAATTAGAACAGCCCTTATAGAATCAGCTGGTTTTTTTTTCTTCAACAAGGAAACGCTTAGTTTTATTCTTTTTTTATTGCATACAATCACACCAATTATCTAGCCCGCGTTAAGTTTCACGTTATGTTATGGATACAAGATAACGGATAAATATGCTTATACACGGCTATTGTTAAACAGTATCCAAATTTTTTTAGTTTGACTCAGAATCGGTAGTGAACAACTTGCTCCTAGAAATATGAGCCGAAACACGACTCAACTATTTTGACTTTCCAAATCGATGAATTCTGATTGATGATCAGTCTGATTTGAATGAAGAAAAAAATAATCATATTTCGAGCCGAGTTTCTAGGAGAAAGTTGTTTACTTACAGATTCTAAATCAAAATAAAAATTTTAGATACTTTTCAAAAATAACCCTGCTTTATATTTTGTTGTAAATGCATAAGTACATAATATATACACATTAAACACCTAGACCAAGTGAAATAGACGTGTTCATGCATTCATTTTATCTTGTCCGGGGATCGAACTCGAGACCTCTGGCGCAGAAGGCAGGTTAAGTACACCTGCGCCAAACACGTCGTCATAACTGAAATTAATTTTAAAGATGTTGGTGGCACCGCGTTTCTCGTGGAACTCTCCAGCACTGAGAAACTGACTTGGCTATAACAACTGAGATGATTGTTGTTAAGTCACATACTTAGACAAGACATGCAGCCGGAATCGGCGGTTCGAGGTAACAAGTACCTACAGCGAGGAACTCCCCGATTGACCAGTAGAGTTTTATAGGAAGCGGTTTTTCAAAAACTAATAGATTTATATAAAAAAAATTGAATTACAAATAATAGAACACAAATAGGTTTTTCAATTCAATAATAAATCTTATGTTTTGGCGCGCACTGTTCATTGAAATAAAACAACTTTTACGGATATCAAACGAGCTATATTTCCACGAACTAAGTTGTAATTGTCCGTATTTTTAGGTTTTTAGGGATTTTTTTAAATTTTTCTGACGTTTCGGTACCTTTACAGCTGCCGTGGTCACGGGATGACTCTGTCATCATCCCCATCATCCCGTGACCACGGCAGCTGTAAAGATCGTGGAAATATAGCGCGTTTGATATCCGTAAAAGTTGTTTTATTTCAATGAATAATTAATTATTACTGTAACCTTATTACTTAATTTTCGAAAACACGTTATCCAAAAAAAAATTACTGAACGACCGGGAAGTTCCCAGATTGTACCACCTTGTCAAAGTAAATAATTAAAAATAAACATAAATTAAAATATACACGTTACTCTATGTTTACTCAAAACTTCAAAAATCATCATTACGAATAATTAATCCTACTAATATTATAAATGCGATAGGTATGTCAGTTTGTTTGACGGATTTGCATGAAATTTGGTCTACAGCAACTTCAAGTAGTAGATTAACACATACTTTTCATCCCGATATTCCCACAGGAACAGGAACCATTGGCCCTATAGTGTTAGTGTCGTCGACGTCGTCGAAGCTTCGAATATGTAGTCTCGGTCACACATAGTCGAGAACTATCTGAAATCTTATTGTTAGAACGATAATGTTGAAGTCGCGCTGTACGAAAACGCCGACGGCTGTCAAAATGAAGACGACAGCGATGCCGACGGCACATACGCGGTAGGCCACAGGCGGGTGAAACCGCGGGAGGTCACTAGACATTTTATATGACACAACTGTATTCAATAAATGCTTTTAGTAAACATAAAATAAAGTAATACCCATATAGATTCTGTCAGAACCAATGCCGCCTTTAAAATACTGCTGCAAATATTCTAAAAGCAATAACATTCTGCCAGTCCGTTTTCATCGTAAGTACGTGCTTTTGGCTGAGCTTACAAATACATTGAGAGTAACACTCGGCACAGCTTAAAAAATAAAAAGCATTCCCCCTCCACTCAACGCTCGCAACAAAAGGAGGGGGTGAGCTACCCCCTCCAAGCTATTTTTATTCATACCGCAAACTCTCATAAGCTTCTGACAGCTGCAAGTGTGGAGTGACACTTCTGTATTACTTTATTTGTTTTTTTAAGAAATACATTTGAGATTATGTGTCAAACTTTGCCAGATAAGTAACGACTACACTCGTTGAACCTTCCTATACTCGCGCATTGGTCTCTCAGACCATCGAATCAATAATTCACATTTTTTTATGAAACACTCAGCTGCTGCCGATTGTACATGTGCTACATTTCGGTCCGTAAGACCGACGCGATTATCATCATCATCATCATCATCGCCGCGAGTATATCTGTAATTATGTCAGGTAATTTTTTTATTTTATGTAATATTTCTTAATAATATGTAAATATTTATTTCATTTATCTATTTAAAACAGAAATTTTATTTTAGAACAGTTTTTTTAATTAAATTTTCAAAAACGCCGAGGCAGGTAAATGTTTATTTTTAATTATCAACCTAAATACAAAATTTAAAGAATCTAATACTTTTACTTTGAAAATAAAGGACTTTTTTTCCACAACGTCATCCCCTTTTTCACCCCTTGGGGGTGGAATTTTCAAAAACGCCGAGACAGGCAAATATTTATTTTCAATCGTCAGCCTAAATACAAAATTTAAAGATCATAACTTCAAGACTGACGGACTTTCATACAAAATTTCATCCCCTATTTCACCCCCTTAAGGGTAGAATTTGGAAATATCCTTTCTTAGCGGATGCCTACGTCATAACATCTACCTGCATGCCAAATTTCAGCCCGATCCGTCCAGTGGTTTGGGCTGTGCGTTTATAGATCACTATGTCAGTCAGTCACCTTTGAGTTATATATATTTAGATAGTCATTTTATCGCAACTTTGGACGAATAACGAAATTTATCAAGAACACTGATACGAAAGATGTTAATAAATGTTAATTTGCAAATTAATAATCCAGGACCTGTATATCTTCTGAAAATCATCAAGCAGGTCGTAATTCATTCTGCTTTTCAAGAAAACAAGAAAACAAATAAAAGGCAAAAAAAATGTCTTGAACGTGCCGTTTTTGTACATATTTTCTGGTTGTTACAGCGGTGAAAATATTTATGATTTATACTTTGTTAAGCTATTTTATTACTTTTGTTACTTTCATTAATTACATTTGATAGTTTTCTTTTTTGCTTACATAAGAAAAAAAAAAATTCATCTCTTTATTTATTTATTATTAAGCATAATTAAACGGGTATAAACCCAATTACATAATTATCCTAAAATAAGTACATAATTACATTACAAAAACCAAAAAGACACAATAAGATAGCTAAATTCTATTACTAATACTTTTAGAATTATCAAAAAATATATCAATTTCTGGAAAAGTTACCAGGAGCGTGTTTAGTGCTTCATGCATACGACACAATGGTGATTGCGCGCGCGCCACCGTACGACACGGCGGAGGCGCGAACAACCGATGTCTACGACTTGAACGTATTCTTAAATAGTTTTCCGGAACATAAAAGCGACACAACTGTTCAACACATTCAGGTGAATCAATAGCACCCCGTAAGATCGCCACAGCAGTTGCGATATCCGCACGAGCTCTCCTGCATTCTAAAGAGTCCATCCCCAACATACCTAGTAAAAACTTAGTAGGATACATAAAGGGATAGTATCCATACATCCGCTTATAATAGTATCGAAGAAAAGCCTTCTGAACCTTTTCGAGCATTAAGGTATATTTGGCTTCGTGTGGGCTCCAAATACATGAGCTAGACTCCAGCGAGCTTCTCACAAGACCAATGAACAGAAGCTTTATGACCTCAAGGTTCTGAAAATCACGCGAATTGCGTAAAATAAAGCCTAGACGACTGAAGCAGCCACGAGTAAGTATGGAAATGTGTTCATTGAACGTCAGAGAAGGGTCAAATGTAACGCCCAGGTCTTTCATTGAGTCTGTGCGACGTATAATGTCACTACCCAGCTTATAATTGTACTGGGTGGGACTATGCTGGCGACTAAAAGACATAACAGAACACTTATCACAATTGAACTCCAAGCCATTGGCGTTACTCCACTTAAGAATGGCATTAATATCCCTCTGAATAAGTTCACAGTCCTCCTCATCGTTTATCTGAACATATAATTTTAAATCATCAGCATATAGAAGGCACTTTGTAAATTTAAGAACTTTTACCACGTCGTTTATCATCAATAAGAAAAGCAAAGGGCCAAGGATCGATCCCTGCGTCACGCCAGATGGAGTTGGATAGGGTTGCGACACATAGCAACCGTGGCGCACATACTGCTGCCGGTCCAGAAAGTAGTCAGAAAGCAAGTTGATGAGCCCAGACGAAAAACCAAGGGAATCGAGCTTAGACAAAAGGATTCGACAATTAACCCGATCAAAGGCCTTGCGATAATCGAAATACAGTACGTCCACTTGCTTGCCTTTATCCATCGATTTTGATATGTACTCGACCAACGTTAACAAATTTGAATTCACTGACCTTCGCGGCCTAAATCCGTGTTGTTCATTACATATGTAAGGAAGAACTTGTTTGAGAAGAATATTATTTAATAAAATCTCAAAGATTTTCGCTGGTGCACAAAGGACTTTAAAATAGAAACAAAAATAATTCAAAAATATATCATTAACACATTAAAAATAAGCAAAAGTTTCGGTCTGAGCGACCGTGCGCGAGTTTACGTATAATATTTTTTCACGCGAGTATACGAAGTTTAATTACAAAAATACAAGCGTTATTGTAATAATTTTTTGTCGCTATTGCTGAGATTGATTATCTCTATTGCCGGAACTCAACACTGCAGAAAACATTGTTGTTATGGCGTCAGACAGATACCTAAGATGGTGGTAGCTTAGAACAACGGACCAGACGGACTTAGAACCAGTCCTACCGTCAACCAAACCGAATAATATAAGGAACTCCACTTGAAATGGCACCCAGGGCCTCTGGATCTGATCTGATGTCAGTGGTGTCACCACTGGCCACAGAGGCTGTTAGATCATTTTGTTGATTAATACCCGTTGTTATACAAATCGAGACGATATATCTAGTCTGAAGATAATGGGTCGCTTAATCGATATTAAGTTTACGACTAGGACGGGTTATGGCCCGTTATACCAATTGTTATGGGTTGTGAGGGGTTAATTAAGAAGTTTAAACCTCGGGTATCTTGCATTGTTATAATATTGATAGAAGGACTGGCGGTTTATAAGGAGATTTTTTTTATGAACGACGGTAGACTCTTAGCCTTCATCATACCTGATGTTAAGTATTGATATGGCTGAAGATGGAAGCTAGCCTCTACCTCAATCACTGAGGAACTGGCTATTTTATCTCTGAATGCCGGAACACAACAATGCTGAAAACATTGTTGTTATGGCGTCAGACTTAAGATAAGATGATGGTAGCTAGCAAGGCGGACTTACAACGAGTCCTTTCACCAACTAAACCGTATACAATATTGACCCCTGGGTCAGTTGCAGTGGTTGTACCACTAGACCACAGAGGCGGTTAAAATTAGTAGGTTAAAATTGAGTAAGATTACTGATATTTGTGACGTTTAATTTAATGTTTTTTATATTGAATTCAATTATGTAGGTACTAGGGCGGTTACAACCCGATACTCGGGTTCGTCGATCAACGAAAAATTCCAAATTATGCGAAAATCGTTAATTGCAGTTTGTGATCATCACGTTTAACATTTTGTATATTTTATAGTTTTCGGAACAAATAGACTCGAGTACCTTTAATTTGATACCTTACTCGGCCGCGTACTACGCGCCAAAGTCCCTATCGAGTCGTCACAAATTTTGCGAACCTGAATTAAGTATATAGATTATGTAATTTTATATTTCAACATTAAAATTACCATTTCAGTTTGATTAGAAACTATGCAAAAAAAACTATAAATAAATCGTAATATTGGGATAGATTTTGTTATGTTTTACCGAAAATGCTGCTTTCCAAATAATTGAGCAATGTTACGCGTTGAATAAATTATTGTATTTTTAAAAGTAAGGTAATGAAAAAGAAATGTTATTTATGTATTTTATTGTTTATTTACAAGGATATTTTCGAATGAAACCTACACAATTTCACTTCAACAATGATTGGTGAGTAGTTTTCAAACAACTTTCGATGGTAATCAAATAATAATAAAAATGGTAATTGCCGAGAGAAACTTTAAAAGTTGACCACGATTTATTCATTAAAACTAACAACAAACTATCTAACAGCTACAAAGTGGTTCACAATTTTCTATCAATAATTATAATTATGATTTCATACAAACACCAATTATCTAGCCCACGTTAAGCTTCATGAAGAACTTGTGTTATGGATATAACAGTTAGAAATACTTATATACTTTGTTTTTATAAATACATAGATACTAAACACCCAGACCAAGACAAATAGACATGTTCATGCACACAAATAATTGTCTTGTCCGGAGATCGAACCCGGGACCTCTGGCGCAGAAGGCAGCCTTAGTACCCCTGCGCCAAATAGGTCGTAATTATGAGTACCTAGTAGAAATACACTCAAACTAAAATTCATTTATTCAGTCTAGGCTGTTACAAGCGCTTGTTAATGTCAAGAAAGCTACGCCATCGGTTCAGAAACCCTACGGCGGGAGACCTTGTAACTTGTAGAACAACCGGCGAGAAATCTGTCAAGCGCTGATTTTCTTTCAGAGTCATCAAAATCAAAAATAAAATAAATAAAATAAAAATAGTCTTTATTCAAGTGAAATATCTTTATTTTATAATTTGTAAGATTTCGCATTTTCAATGCTAACTTTATCACTCATGGTAAATTTTTAATAGAAAAATATTGGAAAAAACGACTCGTCCACAAGTTATTATCAGACAGGACTCGAACCTGCGACCTTAGGGTATCCGGCCCACTGCTCTAACTACTGAGATACCGAGCCTTGCGGCCGATCGTCGAAATTCGAGTTTATTCGAGAGTATTTTTTTATTTAAAACATGAAATATTTTGATATCTCCTATTTGAATCACCGAGAATCCACTAAAACAGGAAGTAGTTGAAAAACTTTTAGAGCATCTGCCACGTCACATCCGTAGCATCAGTTTAAACTAACTTAAACAGTTGTGAAACTACACACCCAAACGTGATGCTTCCGTCTCACCCCACACTGGTAATGTTAGAAGTTCAGTAACGGTACAGTTCCTACATACAATATATTAAGGAACAGTAATGCAGCTTTTTATAAACGCAGGAAAACATGAACTCACACCGACACATACACCCAATTGCTTGGATCTTCTGCTAACAACTGATCCAGACAGATACTCGGCATCAGTCTCCGTTCCGCTGGGGACATCTGATCACTGTCTGGTGAAATACGTGTCCAAATTTTCCCCTCCTATTGATGGGCCTCCTGGCAGGACGAGAATGTGTAGATACGAGTTGGCAGATTGGGATATTATGTGGCACCGACCACCTCGAACTTCTTGGCATGGAGTTGACAGCCAACCTCAGCTTTAGCGCTACCATCAAGACGAAGGCACACATTGTGGCAAAAAAGCTGGGCATTCTGAATAGGGTCAAACGATACTTCACGCCTGGTCAGCTTCTTACTCTTTACAAGGGTCAAGTCCGGTCGTGCATGGAGTATTGTAGCCACTTCTGGGGTGGCTCAGCCAAATACCAACTGGCTACTCTTGACTCGGTAGAACGCAGAGCCAGGCGACTTATCGGCTACCACGAGCTGGTTAAAAACATACTACATAGTTTGTCACCAGCGTAAGGTCGCTTGGATGTGTCGGTTTTCTACAGACTTTTTTTGGGAGTATGCATTTAAGCTGCATAACCTCCTTCCGCCTTCTTCTTTTTTCCATCGTGATACCAGACATACTTAGTTGCCATTCCAAACCTAAACATAGAGCGAACACCCTCTCTTTTTTTCCCCTCTCGCCGCCGTAAGTCATGGGGCCCCATTTTTTGTATTCTCCCCTGTGACCGGCGTCCTGCCCATCTATCTGAGCCACCTCCCGGTGCTGGTTTCACTACAGTGACAGGAGATGCGCGTAGTGGCGCCTCCGTACACCCACCCGCCTGCGTCGGACCCGATCCGCATGGACATCCTGTTCACGCGCCCGTTCTGCTGCCTCCTTTTGCGAGATGACGTCCTCGCAAAAGGAGACTGCCGCCTTCCAGGATCTGTCGCTGGCCAACATGGCTCTTGCCATGCTGGGCAGCGAGAGATAGAGCGAACACCCTGCCGGCCTCTGTTTTCCCTTGTACGTCCAACCCAAACCTCTTTAAGGTGCAAGTGAACACCCTTCTTCTGGGCAAACTCACTACATCGTAAGCTTCATCTACGCCCTTCGGCCAGATTGAGGTCAAGAGTAAGCCCATTTCATGTAAAAAAGACACGTTTCTTCAACAACAACCCAGAGCTCACAAGTAAGACCAAAATATCTCGACACTTTACTGTTAAAAAACTTTTTTTTACTTGGATTTTTACTTTTAACTGATGGGTAGATTTGTAACCAGAAAACACAAGAAAGTAGGTTACGTAATATAAAACTCGAAAGCCTCGAAAACAAACACTGCCTAAAATAGCATCGCGAGGATATACAAAAGCGTACAAATATAAAAGTACTTAAGTATTAAGTGCTTCAGTTAATCGCTCAAAGGGACGGCGACACTAACTACTTCTAATCTATTCATTATGTTGTGCTTATATGATCTATTTCGTTTTTATATTCGGTACTAACTTTCAAAGTATCCCGTGGGAATATCGGGATAAAGTATTCTATGTTTCGATCCAGGCTATCTACTATATGTATGTGTGCCAAATTTCATCAAAATCAGTTCAGTAGTTTTTGCATGAAAGAGTAACAAACAAAAAAATAAACAAACAAACAAACTGATGGCATACTTTCGTATTTAAGATATTAGTAGGATTATGGCGTTAAGTCAATTTGTAGTATTAATATATCGATAAAATAAGATTTTACCAAACTTGAGATACTGCTTATAATAATACATTTATTATGGTAACGACCATTAATTTGCAAACTATAAATTTGCTGTAAACTGAAGCAAACACGAAATTGGAATTCAACTAAAGCAATGAAAGCTAAACTTAGTTGAGTACAAGAAATTAAAATTATTCAAGTTCTGAGTTAGGGAAGACTTAGAATAATTTAATAAGACAAGTCTTATGACTAGACTTTTATATTATTTTATTATGAGAACTTATGTTCATTATCAAACATATTACAATAGGAACATGCGGTGTTACAAGTTTAAAAAAAATACTGCAATTAAACT
The DNA here is from genome assembly GCA_910589605.1 of Chrysoteuchia culmella. Classification (NCBI taxonomy): domain Eukaryota; kingdom Metazoa; phylum Arthropoda; class Insecta; order Lepidoptera; family Crambidae; genus Chrysoteuchia; species Chrysoteuchia culmella. The sequence continues at coordinate 1,601,794 of OU342657.1, forward strand.
TACGTATTTATTATATACTGGTAAGTTATGTAAATACCTACTTTTGTTCCAAACAAGCAACATGAAACCTCATTCTTTCGTAAGCTGAATTATTTCCACTCTTAAAACGGTTCTTAATGCCAAGCACGAATAACTTTCGAGTAAACATCGAGTAAATAAAAAAATGTATGACATATTGAGCAGAGTTCCTACCGGACGTAAACGGAACTACATTTTCCTATAAATTTTTTGACATTACGTGCTCGATACATACTCGATACTATTTCGATTGTTTATCGTGTTAGCCTTACTGTTTACCAGTTACCAAACAGACAATCGGCCGACCACAATCGACCGATCACTCTCACACCTCACATAAACGTAAATCCAAGTCATCAACCTGGAAATTTAAATCGACCCCAAGTCCCATACAAACATTAATTTACCACACCTCCATCAACTGAAGAATGATTAAATTTAATTACTCTGCCCATCCGACGCTTAAACTGTCAACTGGGCCAGATTAAAACTTTTGGGACATGGGCCCTGATGACGTCACACACACTTGTCTTGTTTGAGTACTAAAAATAGGACGCACTTTGTACGAAAATTCAATATCAATTATTCAGTCTAGTTACAAGCATTTATGAAAGTCACAGAAGCTACGCCATAGGTTTACAAACCCTACGGCGTACCCTACCTACCCTACCTTGTAACGAGAAGAACCTGCAAGAAACTCGTCAAGGGCTATTTTTTTGTCCATGTTTTATTTCATATAGAGTCGTCATATTGAAAAGTGACCTTAACATATTATATTAGTAAGGTCAATTTCCATCACGCAAAGAAAATACATTTTATGGCTATTGTAACCGTAAACAATTTTCAACTGGCAAAGAAAGACTTATCTATTATACATTACAACATTTCTCGCATTACAAGATTACTGTACTGCAAGTTGTGATGTACAACATTAAGATAAGCAGACTGAGGTAGACCCATTTCCGCTGGCGGCACCCGTTGACGAGCATGACGCATGAACCAGCCATCGCTTCGCTAACCATATTTTAGAGAACGTTACGACCCGCCCCACACGACACCGCCGAAGAAACATTTAGGAATTTACTATGTCAAGGTGCAGTGTTTTGTATTTGCACAACGAGCTTTAAGGTTACTAAGGTAATGCTTATATTTATAAGTACATGATAAAAGTGTAGAATATAGTATTTTAATTACTCTCAAATTTGAAGCGCTCATGTCCGCGCTTGACAGACTGATCGTATTCAATCACGTTCGTTAAGCAAAGTTCGGCCCGGTCAGGTGTCGGATGGGTGACCGTAAAGTGGCAATATAACTGAGCGCTTCCGTGCTTCGGAGGGCGCGTTAAACCGTCGGTCCCGGCTGTTGTCATTTGATTACAGTCGTTAAGCCAAGTCAGAGGCCTTATAGGCGGCTTGATAAACTCTGACACCAGAGGTGGCCACTAATCCTCACTCGATAAGAAGAAGAAGACTCACAAATTAACAGTCAGTTGCACCAAAATTAATTTTAGGAATTCGTAAATTGTATGAGTAACGTAATATGCTTTTCAAAGGTGTCAAATTCCGTACACATAAAACAACTTTGACAAGCAAATTACGATTCACTTTTTACATAGGTATTCGGCAAAATAATGAATTTAGGTGCCACCGGCTGTAAAAATTTTGGGACATGGGCCCTGATGACGTTACACACACTTGTCTTGTTTGAGTACTAAAAATAGGACGCGCTTTGTACGAAAGTACTATAGGAATGTACTATGTAAAGGCGCGGCGGCCGTATTTTCACAAAGGCTTTACGGTAACAAAGTTAGTGAAATGTTTACATATCGTAGTCATACATGATAAAAGTATAAAATAGGAACGGTGGAATGTGAAGAAAGATTCAAGTTTTTGTGATTGTGATGTGTCGCAACTTCAAGCTCGGATAAATCCAAATGAGATTTTTTAACACTTTGATGTCAAAAGAAAAATATAAAATGGTTTAAACAATTTTATCAGTCGTGTTAAATCCAATCAAAATCCGTCAAAATCATAATATTTTTCAAAGTCAGATCCATGAGACAGTTTTTTTTTTTCAAATGTAGTTAAGTCCATGAGAGCCAATCAGGTGATTGCGTTTGTTTAACATGGCCGTCAGTCGACCAGATAAATCCGGATCAAAGAAATCAGAATTCTATAAATCCAAATTGAATTTTTTTCAAAGATAGATAAATTGCATTCCATTAAATAAAATGAAGGTAAATCCAATATAAATATTACATTTTTGAAAGGATGAGTGGTTTAAATACTGAAATGGCTGAACAGGATCGATTTCTTTAATACTGGTGTGACATATGTCAATGTCAGTAAGATGTCAGTCTTGCTCTAGCTAATCAGTATTCCAATATGGTCTTTTGAATCGGTGTAACTTCCTCTTCCCTTTGTACCATTCAAGATGTCTCATGTGCTCGCTTCTAATAAATTCTTATTGTCAATAGTATAAAGCGTTTCTCTCTTCAACCAATATTCTATCAAGATTATTACAACTGGTGATTTAATAAAAACAAAGTACCTTTTAATTGACCACTCCGTTTATCTTGGTCAGAAAATCCAGTTAGGCAAGTCCAACTTTCAGGAAGGCAGCATTCGCGAAGCTCCGTAAAATCTTCGCGTCCAACTTACCTCAGTGTCTCAAGACGAAAATCTATGACTAGTGTGTGTTGCCAACGATAACGTACGGTACCTAGTGAAACGTAGTCGCTTTCTATGGGTCTGATAAGAAATCAGCGTGTAATAGAGAGGGCTATGCTCGGCGTTTCCCTGCGTGATTAAATCAGAAATTAGGAGATCCGTAGAAGAACTAAGGTAACCGACATCGCTTGAACGATTGCTCAGCTGAATAACAGTGGGCGGGACACATAGCGAGAACAACCGATGGTCGTTGGGGCAGAAAGGTTCTGAAATGGCGACCGCGCACAGGATGACGCTCCGTGGGTAGGCCCCCGACAAGGTGCAGGTTGCGAGAAGCCCTGGATGCGGGCAGGGCAGGACCGTCGAAGTGAGATCCTTGGGGGGCCTTTACCCAGCAGTGGGTTTCATGTGACTGAGACAACGACGACAACCTTTTAATTCATGAAATTAAGACTGATATCACTTTTTTATATCTTCTAACAGTAACAGGTTTTATTTTATTTATTTATTTAGGTACACCAACAGCATAACATGTACAAACATTGTTATAATAAATTATAGCTAGGGGTACAATTCTTACATGCATGCCAAGTTAGAGTGGGTTTATCCGAATTTGAAGTTAAACGATACTATTTAGTTTACACTTGAAACTTTCAAGTTCGAACTACCTAACGAACTGTGACGAATTTCGGAATGAGATAAAACCATAACACTACATTATCTTTATTATGTCTAGTATTTCTTGCGTGAAAAAATTACAAACGTCTACCCATCCTCACAAACATTCGAGTCTATGATATTCGTAGGATTTTTTCACAACAGTACAACTCTTCCCCAATTCCTTACAAACCTGGGAATCGGGAGAGCTTACTTTTTAAAACCTAAATGAGACTAAATTTTGGGTTCAAAATCCGTTAACAAACGGTCTTAAAATAACCCAAGGTTAGACATTGAGGGGCCAAAATCAATATGCTAATGTGATAAATGTCGAATCCAATATTATGCTTAACGCCTGAACGAGCACAACAAACAATACTATTGAAGTTGCCAATCAGAGCTTCAATTTGTCGTCCCCATTAATTCAGCCTGATCACAGTATAAAGTTGCGCAGTATTTTGTCGTCCTACTACAAGTACGTTCGCGAGTAATACCCGAAGCGCCTCGGTTCCGCGAGAGCTCGGCAAGAGTCGCATTCTGCATTTACATTTTATTTCGCTTTGCCACTCCCGCGCCCGCGATGAGGCGTGTGAGTTCGCGAGGGGCAAAGCGAAAAGCGAGCTTTTGTCTACACTAGGAAGGTTGCTATTCGCCTGATCGCCTCGCCATTATGCGCAAATCTAGTATCAGTCTCGAATGCGCCGCGGTGAGGAACACACGCTGTGACAGATTTGTACGTAGTAAGCGTGTGGTAATGGCTAATCTATGTTTGCGGGCAGGTTAGCGTATTGCGTGCCGCGCGGCTACAAAAATAATGAGAAACTAACTTTTATCAACAAAAAGGCTAAGAGAACTTACTGTATATGAACTTATCTTTATACTGTGGCCTGGGTCTGTGTACCCCAAGTTATTTAACCATCAAAGCTGAGGAACAAAGATACGCTTGGAAATTCAGCAACCCGAAACCTTTGAACTCTGAAACAAATATAATGTCACCCGATTCCCTCGTTTGCTCGGAAAAATCAACAAATTAGATAGAACTATCTTTTGGAAATGTTTATGTTAAGAATGTAATTCCACTGCCAACATATCGCACTGCTATGGCTAGGCGACAGAGCTGTTTGTTTTCTTTCTGTTTATTTAGATAATCGAGTCAACTGTATTTTAAATTTCTATCGAGTTTCTTTACATATATGCAAATGATTAGTTTTTGACTGGCTATCAAAGCTTGATTACCACAAAACCGAAGAATTGCTCCAAGAACGTTCGTGAGCTACCAGTCCAAGCATTCACTTACAAGTTAACACTTCTCTAAGGCACAAACACATTCTCTGCGTACACCACTCTCTCACACACACGCACACATCATTATAAATATTTAAAAAACATATAAATACAAAATTCAATGTTTCTTTGTACTTTTATAATCGTTCTCCTTTTATTAATATCTTTTTGACACTATTTTGAATGTGTATCTCTGGAAGAGGGCGCTGATTTTCTGAGATACAGGTATTTGTATACCTCGTTCAGGAATCAGAGACTTCATGATTATTCACAAAAAGTTGTTATCATATTATGATAACTACTTTTTGTGAATAAACTTATTGTATTATAGTATATTGTATCACATACAGACCATTTCTAGTTGAATCTTATTCTTCGTCTGTGGCACTTTATGTAGTTAAAGTTCATGATTACTTTATTTTTAGAAAGCTTATTTGAGTTCTATTTTTTAGTGGTGCAACCACCGGTTTCAGACCCAGGGGTCTCGGGTTCGATTCCCAGCGGGGGGACATATCGTATTCGGTTTGGTTGGTGGTAGGACTCGTTGTAAGTCCGCCTGGCTAGCTACCACCGTCTTATCCAAGTCTGACGCCATAACAATGTTTGAGATGATGATTGTTTGTTAGAGATGAGATAGCCAGTTCCTCAGTGATTGAGAATTTCGGGAGAGGCTTCCATCTTCAGCCTTATCAATACTTAACAACAGGTATGATGAAGGCTAAGAGTCTCCCCGTCGTTCATAAAAAAAATAAAACAATATAATTTAAAGGTATTATTTTGTAGACGTGAAACTAAGTGTTAAAAATATATTTATTTTTTCTGTACAATTTATTGTACGAGATCTTGGACTTTAGATCTTTAGACTCGAAATTGGTATTTGCTGAACACATTGATAACATTGTTAATAGAGCCTCTAAAGCGCTTGGTTTTCTCATTAGGTCATGCTCGGATTTCGTCAACATTAAGCCCATCAAAGTACTCTATTGCTCTTTCTTACGTTATATCCTTGAATACGCATCCGAAATATGGAACACTTTATATAATGTATATATTGAAAGAATTGAATCCATTCAGATAAAGTTTCTCCGATTTCTTCGATTTAAATGTAAGCAATTCTTACCAAACTATGAATCTATGATCATTTCGTACCACTAGTGCTCAGAAAAAATATTGCTGATCTTATTTTGCTTAGTAAAGTTCTAAATAACTCCATCGACTCCCCTGAATTATTGAGTGAAATTTATATTAACTCACCTCCTCGGCAGATACGTAAACATCGCCCCCTAAGCACACCAACATGTAACACAAATTATAGAAAGAACTCATTTTTCTGTAGAGCTGTTGAACAATTAAATAAATTCTCTTTGGAAAATCCCGCGATTGACATCTTTAACATGAAGCCTGCTGAAGTGAGTCGCTTGATTACCAGCTCATTTGTGTTTGTAGTTTGTATTGTAGTTGTTAGCTGACGCACTTTGCTCCTAATCAATTATTAGACATCTGTTGTTTACTACTCAATATACTCCACAATGTCTAGTTACCTAATAATATTTAACTACATTGTATTTATTTTATAGCTGTAAGTTTTTCTAACGAAATAAATAAATAAATAACAGAAGTGCGGTGATAGAAGTCGACTGCAGGTGCCAAAATTGCAAAACTGCATTCCTGTCATGCGCCTAATTGTCTTGGTCGTGTAGCAGCACATAAGACCGAAGCATAAGACGCGACGCTTTCCACATGACAGACACTATAGATCTAAACATTATTGTCCTGAAAGTTATTTTGATCCCGAGTGCGTGTCGCCCCCGGATCCAATATCGTACGTGATCCCGTCACAGGGTATCACATGAAATATCAAGTGACACAATATATCATCCTTGCCTAAGCGCTATTTGGGCAGGCAATCCTAGGCAAATTGAATACCCAATCCTACGCATAAAATTGTAGCAATAATGTATCGCACTAGGTTTCTGACGACGGTATGCGGGAAGAAACGAAGCAATAGAAAAGATTTCTTTCCAGCAATATTTTTGTCTGAAATCAGAATTTTTCGCGTTCGTTTATCATCAAACATTATAAGATGTTTTTGGGTTTAGCTGGTTTGGTTATCAGTCAGTTTGCCATTACTGTTTACTTTACTCAGTATAAGGGTTTTAACCGCCTCTGTGGTCTAGTGGTAAGAACCAACGGCATCAGACCCAGAAGTCCCAGGTTCGATTCCCCATGGGGGTACATATCGTATTCGGTTTGGTTGGTGGTAGGACTTATTGTACGCGATCTTATCTAAGTCTGACGTCGTAACAACAATGTTTTCAGCATTGTTGTGTTCCTCAGTGGTTGAAAATTCCGGGAGAGGCTCGCTTCCATCTTCAGCCTTATCATTACTTATTATCAGGTAGGTATGATAAAGGCTAAGGTCGAAAATACACGGACTGCTTGAAGCAGTCAGGATGAACTACTTCAAGCTGCAACTACACACACACACACACACACATACACACATAAACCACTCGAGCAGTCAAAGTCAAAGTCAGGCATATATAAAATCTAAGATGTTGACTATGACTGCTCGAGCAGTCCGTGTATGGCCGGCCTAAAAAGTAAGAGTCTCACATGGTTCTTAAAAAAGGGGTTGGCTCTCATTATAGTTGTTGAGATGTTTTGAAGGAGACCAAAAATTTCTTGAATTTATTTCTGATCTACGTCTACGTTAACTAAAGCACGCTACGCTACTAGTTTACTGCAAATGAGCTGATTAAATGAGTAAGTAAATTCTTTCTTATGGTAAATTTTCAATAGAAAAATATTGGAAAAAATTTACTCGGCACCAAGTGAATTCTCAGACGGGCATTGGACCGGATTTCCAAAGGTTGCGGGTTCGATTCACTTGTGGCCGAGTCAATTTTTTCCAATATTTTTCTTATTAACATTTACCATAAGTATAAAAATAGCATTGAAAAATGCAAAAATTACAAAATCATAAATTCTTTCTTACTAAGCAAATAGTTACTAAATTAGTTTGGATATGGTTCTATTCGCATAACCCACCGAAGCGAGCCTCTCCCGGAATCCTCAATCATTGAGGAACTGGCTATCTTATCTCTAACTGCCGGAACACAACAATGCTGAAAACATTGTTGTTATGGCGTCAGACTTAGATAAGATGATGGTAGCTAGCCAGGCGGACTTACAACAATTCCTACCACCAACCAAAACCGACTACAGTATGTACCTCCGCTGGGAATCGAACCCAGGACCCCTGGGTCTGATATCAGTGGTCGTACCACTAGACCACAGAGGCGGTTAAATTCTAAAATCACATAGCAACAAAATGTAAAGAGACAAAATCTCCGAACAGCAAGCAAGTCACTTAGTAAAACATCTCCTATTCAACAAGCTTCAAATAAATATCAACAGATATTCATTATTCAGCCAAATAGGTCGTAACTAATTGTAAAAGGATGTCAAATTAAAATGAACGTCGTCTACAACAATCTGGAACTCCTGAAAGGCCACAATAGCTATTGAGTTGGAGATGTTGCCGAACAAAACGTTTCGTTCACAATGTACCGGGCCTTGAATGAGGAACGCGTTAAGAGTAAACAAAACGCAATGTTACGTGCCATTTCGTTACCATTACGGTCGAAGAATATGAATTTGATCGTTTGAATTCAGTCTGACAAGATTCGGAAAGGTAACTTTTTCAACAAATATCGGCGATAGAAAAAAAAACATTCCACGGTTTAATTTCTAGTTAGATTTTAAAATGTAACAGAATTTATTTCATATTCCAAATACCAATATTACAACAAAGTAGAAAATAATAAACACAACATTGTAACTTATATAATCAAATTCAATTAAAAAATTTAAATATTTATATTTAACTTTAAAATTTTGCCTATCGTATGCAAGTAGTCTTACTTAAATGTCCTGTTTACTTGCGATTAGTTTAACGGCGCTTCACTTGATTACGCAACTAACTGAGTAAACAAAATTAACATAATAATTGAGATGTAAACACATACCCAATACAACACAGTTAAATTACGATCGACGTTTATGTGCAACTAATGGGTGTCCCAGAAATAAACAGACATTTTTAAAAATGATACTGGCCACAGAAAAAGTTTTCAAATTAAAAATAAATGGTTGCCATGGTTACCATAGATAACATATCTGTCGAAACACGCTGGATTTAAAATTGACTTGCAGTTAAAATTTAGAATCGTGCGGCACGATTTAAGGGCTAAGGGGGATGCGGGGGGGAGCGGAGGGAGGGCCGATGCATGAAGATATTAAAAAAATAAAATTTAACCTCAAAATGTATAAAAATCTACATGGTGGACCCCTGCATTGCACTACAAGATTAAGACCATTTTTTTTTTTAATTTTCTATAACTATCGTCATAATGGTTTGATAAGAAAGCTCAAGATCACCCAGCGTGCAATGGAGAGGGCTATGCTCGGCGTTTCCCTACGTGATCAAATCAGAAATGAGGAGATCCGAAGGAGAACTAAAGTAACTGACATCGCTCGAAGGATTGCTCAACTGAAGTGGCAGTGGGCGGGACACATAGCGAGAAGAACCGATGGCCGTTGGGGCGGAGAGGTTCTGGAATGGCGACCGAGCACAGGACGACGCTCCGTGGGTAGGCCCCCGACAAGGTGGACCGACTGGTGAAGGTCGCGGGAAGCCGCTGGATGCGGACTGCGCAGGACCGATCGTTGTGGAGATTCTTGGGGGAGGCCTATACCCAGCAGTGGGTGTCATGTGGCTGAGACGACAACGACGACGAAGACGACGAAACAAATTGTTGTAAAACTATCCATGTGGCGCATTTTTAACTAGTGGCAATTCTGTCGCGTCCAACTTCTGTCACTGTCAGTCAAATAACTCATTTGTGCTGCATCATTTGGCAAACTGCTGAGAGCGTTCTGCCTATTTAAAATATTTATTTATTCCTGTACACATATTATGTATTGTAATAGTTTTATAAGTTTATGTATTATTGTGTATTTTGAGTATTCTCGTCATCTGTACATTTATTATTTTGTGGTCATCTTCACTTTCCCCAGGGTAAGTAAACCCTGTCAGGATAACAGCGCCTCTGTGTTCATTCGGCCCACCTGTGAATGACACAGAGACAAAAACGCTGAGATAGAGTTTTATTGACCCTACAAAATTTGTTCTTAGTTATATTTTGTTGCGATTATTGTATTTATACTTTTTTTTCCTCCTCCTTCCTATTCTCATTGTCTGTATCGTATGTGTGTGTGTCAATAAATGTGTTTACTTTCTTTCTTTCTTTTTAAACACACATGCATTGAAATAAATAAACAATTACATCACAAAAAAAGGAAACCTAAAAACAAACAATTTAAAACAATTTAGACAGGAAATTAATGTACTCGTACAATTAACTTACTTACAAATTAAACTAGCATGTGTCACAGCGAAGCAAAAAGGCAACCTCAGCGACAGATTTGCCCTCAATTTGAGCAAAACGCTGGTTTTCAGCCGTTTCCCATAAAAATAAAGGGCGCTAGACTACGAGCCACAACAGCGGACGTGCATACATCATTACCGACAAAAATCTAATATATTATATTAAAAATTAAAATCAAATCAAATTAATTAAAACAAAAAAAAAACATTGTAACAAAAAAAAAATAAGGATAAAAGTTAAGGTGATAATAAAATTGATAACTATAAGTAATATAATAATAAATAATAACAATTATTTACGTAGGTACCTATCTAAATATAAATGTTAACTTGGTTTCAGAACGTACGTCGTTATGAATTCGCAGAGTTCGTATTAATTAGTAGAGTTAGATGTTTGTAATTTGTTTAGTTGGTTTACGGCAGTTAGCAGAGTGTTGTCATTGAGTTTGTCTCTGGTACCGAAAGTTTCAAACTACGACGAAGAGAAAACGAAACTAAACTAAAACTAACACGGTAGTTTTCGTTGAATGTTCGTGAAAAGTCTTAATCTGTAAAAGTTATTTTTTTATATTTAGAATATAATTCTTTCTTTTTATTTATTTTTAACTATTATTTATTAACGACGGGGTAACTCTTAGCCTTCATCATACCTGATGTTAAGTATTGATAAGGCTGAAGATGGAAGCGAGCGTCTCCCGGAATTTTTTATATTTAGAATATAATTCTTTCTTTTTATTTATTTTTAACTATTATTTATTAACGACGGGGTAACTCTTAGCCTTCATCATACCTGATGTTAAGTATTGATAAGGCTGAAGATGGAAGCGAGCGTCTCCCGGAATCCTCAATGATTGAGGAACTGGCTATCTTATCTCTAACTGCCGGAACACAATAATGCTGAAAACATTGTTGTTATGGCGTCAGACTTAGAAAAGGTGGTGGTGGCAAGCCAGACGGACTTATTACAAGTCCTACCACCAACCAAACCGGATACAATATGTACCCCCGCTGGGAATCGACCCCTGGTCTGATACCGGTGGTTATACCAATAGACCACAGAGGCGGTTAAATTAGATAAGAAAAGATTTTCAGCAGCTGTCGTAGGTCGCTAGTTTTTCAATAATTTCTGATTCTATTAATAGCAATTCTAGAAGCAATTCCAATCTTTTTGCTGAATATTCCCACGAGAGAACAATAATACTTATCGTTAGTCAGTTATATAACAAAGCAACTTCCCAAATTAGTTTAATGGATTTTTGTGTAGGCTTTCGTCCAAAATTACAAAAACTCGGAAGCAATTCCAAATATACTGTACAAATAAAAAGTAATCTTGAAGAGTGTAAAGGCATTTTGGTGACGGTGGAATTTGTCAAGCTTTTCTTTTTGGATTGAATATTTATCAAATTAAGGATTATTATAATAATATTTCTTTTCAATCACACTGAGCTATCTAGCCTAAAGAATATTTCAATAACTAACAACTTGTGTCATGGAAACAGAATCAGAATCACAATTATTTTATTTAGCATCACAAGACAAAGCACATTACATACATTGTGAAACTGTTTGTTGACCCCAATAAATGAAAAAAAAAACAAAAAGTAAGGTAAGGGACAAAACGAACTCATTGTGCAACGTCGCGTGATACCAAAATTGTACTCAGCTCAGTATAAGCAGCAGGCTTTCTGGTTTTCTGCTGAGCACAGCAATGACATCTGAAAGCCTACTCTCTGAGGCCGTCAACTATTGAAGATTTTCTGACCGACCGTTTTTTATTGCGGTCCAATTAAATCTACGTGTACGTAGGTATATACCTACGTACATAATTATGTATAAAAAAAACCCAAAGCGAAATAAATTGACAAGAGCGAAGATATTTTGCGGGTAGAGCACAACAAAGGCGGAATATGAAATGTTTAAAAGCTCCATTTGCCATTGGTTGGATGTTGACTGGGCACAATTAAAAAATAATAAATAAAATAAATCTTTATTTCTTCTCTCACATATAAAATACATATAAACAATCAGCCAACTTAGTCAAAACAGTCTTAGTCTTAGTAGTACAACTTAGTCAGTGTCTCCTCATCCGGACCAGGTGGAGACACGTAAGTGGTTTTTTTCTTATTTTATACATACACATTTTTTTTATTATTTAATCTACGTATTGGTTATTAGAAGTCATTGAGATTACAAAAGTAAGAAAGCAAGTAAGTTAAGTAAGTTGAATACTTAACAAAGGTAACAAATAAGGTATACGTGCACAGAATATATATTAGTACCTTACGGTACAGAAATTTCACTCCCGAGTTTAGGTATGACTAGGGCGGTTACAACCCGATACTCAGGTTCTTCGATCGACGAAAAATTCACTTTTAATGACACTTTTTAATTGCAGTTTGTGATCATTACGTTTAACATTTTAGATATTTTATAGTTTTCGGAACAAATAGACTCGAGTACCTTTAATTTGATACCTTACTCGGCCGCGTACTACGCGCCAAAGTCCCTATCGAGTCGTCACAAATTTTGCGAACCTGAATTAAATATATAGATAAACGAAAGCGTCTGGTCACCGGACTAGTCTCAATAGGCTGGCACTCGCTCGACTAGTCGCACACGCAGCGTACGCAGCCGCGAAACAAAAGTAAACTGTTACACCTCTGACAGCCCTAGCAGATTGAAGCGAGACGGCAGACAGTTATTGTACTATGAACGCTATACGCAATGCAAAAGGTTGAAATGAGGTTGTTTTCCAGAATAGTAGGTAAATATCTCGGGGATTTTGCGCCGCTTTTATGGAAGTGAGACAGGCCAGTGGGCCTAGCATGAGCGGCTTTTATCGACTCGATATCTCGATAACGTGCCGCTGTCCCGCTCACATCTTAGCGGAGTAAGCAAGACAGCATGATGCGCTACATCATATCGCGTGATATAGCGGTGTTCATGCTAGGGGGGCTGATATGTGTTCAATGTGTGTGTGTGTGTTTGTACAATAGTGACAGCCCATCATCTACATTCGTTTTCGAAGATACCTTGTCCATTTATAGACTTTTACTATCTGCACTGGAAAGATCGCTGCCGGCATATTGTACATTTTTATATATCTCCCAGCCCAGCATGGGAGAATTTGTTCACCCATCACCAATAAAAAAAGTAAAATCCTATCTTCTCCTGCCTCGAATCCTCGCAAAAGCTTCAGTTACATTAAACTTATTCTACTTAAGTCATAGTTGTTTATTCCTGTTTATATTAACAATGGTTGAGTCGAGACTACGAAGTAAACAGAGGGCAAGTTCTAATCCAACTTGTAAGCGACACAAAGGGAGCTTCCTTTCACTTGGCTAAGCACTTGTTCGTTAAATCTTGGAGGAGAATCTTTGCCCAAACTTGTGGCTGAGAGTAAATGTAAATGTACCTTAAGTTTACATTGTTGTTGGCAAATAATAAATCTAAGTAAGTATCAGAGGTGGGCAAATTCTGGACCAAAACAATTGAATTTTGTCGGTGAAACGATAAGTAGAAGAATATTAGACAACATTATAGGTATACTTTGATCCGATTCCGAGATAAGTTGATTCAGCATTTTTCAAGGATATCATCAAGGGCCTTACCAATAACGGCTTTCGAGATAGCTCTGGGGGCTTACCGCCGTCTCCAAGCCCAGTATTGTTTTAGACATAAAAGTATGTTTATCTGTTATCTAGGTATAGGTAGGTGTTTATATTCGTTTTTTTTATTTTATTAAATTGTTCCAAATATTTATAAGTCAGAGTTTTCAGTTTTAGCAATATGTAGCAAATACATTTTTGTGCTATTTTCGCGTTTTCTTAAACATACAGCTCTTGGAATTTTGATCAGATCAGTTGGGAGTGTATAGCAACTCTGGATCTCCTCTACTCACTCCCTAGTTGGTCGTTAATTATGTGACCACCACATATATATATATATATATATATATATATATATATATATATATATATGTCTTATATATATGTCGCAGCATCAGCGCGGTGCCCTCTAAAATGCTAGAATTAATTCTTTTTTTTTTAATATACAGAGCACACAGGTTAGTTTTAAGTTAAATCGGAAATGTCAAGTGGTTGACATTCACACTTGGGTGAGGTCGATGCCGCGTTGTCAGCTGTCAGTTTGAAGTTTTGTTTTGGCGGAAAACAGAAACGTCAATCATGTCATTTTAGGATTCTGTTTTTGGCTGCGATAGTGAACGGACGTGCCTAGTCTGACACGTGGTATCGAACTTGCCGCGCTACCAATTTAAATCCGTTTTCATCTGTTAGGTTTGTGGATATTTTGTAACGATTGTTGGTTCTTTGCTGAAATACTCGTACAAGCTTGTGATTGTTCTAGAGACTATTATTTCGTGTTACCGACGTTGTCTGACCCTTCTGATAACGAGTTTAGCAATCATCCTCCCTTAGATATATTGTAGGTTTTAAAATATATATGAAATAGGTAGTTTAGGCACAAAATTTAAATGTCTTAATAGTAGTTAAATCATGTATATATTATTTTACTAGATATTTAAGAGAAAAGCTCTAAGCAAACCAAATCATTCATTTTCGTAAAATGAACTTTTAATAATAATTATGATATCCTGTAACAGAACCATTCACTATCTGTCTATATTTGTCATTGATAACGATTGTTATAGCAAATAAGATAATCACTAGGTTTTATCACTATCATATTTAACTTACATTTTTCGAGTTTATCATTGTGTAATCTCTAAATCAGTGTTTCCCAATTCACGTACCCCTCACGTACCCCTAGGGGTACGTGAGGTAGCATCAATGGAAATGCGAGCAATCTCTTAAGGTGATACTCGAAAAAAATATGCTGAAGCGAGATAGCAATGAGAAACCGACGCGCACGGGAGCGAGACCGATTTTGCAGATTAGGCAAAAAAAACACAAAATCACTTCGTATTAAAAAACTACAGCGATTTAAAAAAAATGCTTCTACACGATCCTAAATACTATTGGTGTCCACTTATTAAACCAATTTCCAATAGTGTAAGTAACCCCATTTAAGAATAATATTGAATTTTCGTATTTTTTGAGGTCTTTTCGAAAAGAAAAAGTGTCGAGGCAAAATCATAAAATCGTGTTTTTGAAACTATACGAATCTAGATAAAGGTATGAATTAACCATGCTATAGTTTTATATCAAAAAGTTCATATTTTTTCCGAGTAGCGCCTTAACTAAGTCGAAGTCATTTTTCGGAGTGGTACGTAGTACAAATTAATTGGGAACCACCTGCTCTAAATAAAACAAGTATGAAATCACAAGCTGTGTTTGGAAATATTTGAACAACAGCAAAAACATTTTTTGTCCTTAAATATTTTTTGACCAGATTTTTATCAGTATCAATTTTATTTTAACCGTGTAGCGGGTTGACGGGGAGGCGCGGAGATGGTGAATTGGTGAAGAATAATGGACGAAGATTGGTAAATTGAGGTTTATTGCTGATAGTTTAGGTTCAGCAGTGAGGGAGTAGAATAGAGCGAGCTACTCCGGGCGGACTTCAGGTGAGACACCGAACACAGCCAGATAGATAGCCTGAACTTTGTACAACACCTGGACTTCCACCGCTGAAGTAGGTTCCTAAGAGGCTCGATACAAATCAAAATATAGGCGGCCGTCTTAAAGAACTGCGTAGGAACAATGATGCCGCGCGTTAATTTCGTACAGCGCCATCTAGTAGGAACTATATATATATATTGGTCATAGGAAGTTGCCGCGGTAATTTGAATGTTCGTAAATATGTTGTGTTACAACCGTACATTTTTTTTATTTATTGTCTTTCTCGAAAAAGTACGTACTTTTTGGTATAAAACTATAGGACGGATAGATATAAATATTAAACAAGAAAATATACTAGAAATAAGCAACTAGTCTCATGTCGCCCTGACGGGATACGAACCCGCATCCTTGGGAATCCGGCCCAATGCACTAACCAATTATGCTACAGATACCTATGAGGAAACGTCGATTTTTTCTAGTATATTCACCTTTCTACGGTGTTGGCCACCGTCGTTTCATCAATGCGAGAAATATTCGAAAGAAACATCTTTACAGATGTTTGACTATCGATTATGATGAAACTGCCTGTGAAATGCAAAATTTAAAAAAAGTTATAACGGTTAGAAATGTTACAAATCTGGTAATAAGATATATATTTCATTATACCTTTATCTAGATTTGTATAGTTTTAGAAACACGATTTTCTGATTATGCCTCGAGACTTTTTCTTTTCGAAATGACCCCTTTAAAATATGTTTTTTTAAGATTATTCTCAAATATATTGAAAATTGGTGTAATTAGTGAACACCAATAATATTTAGAACCGTATAGTTTAATTTTCTCTCTAACCGCTATACTTATTTACTACCAAGTGATTTCGTGGTTTTTTGGCTAATCTGCAAAATCGGTTTCGCTCTCGCGCGCGACCTTTTCTCATTACTAACTTGCTTCACTCGAGTAACCCTTTAAGCACCAAATATCTTAAGATTATTTTAATTAAAGTAACTTTCGAGTGGAGAGTTAGTTACAAATGAGTTAATATATAAATACGTTATCTAGTCAAGCTCAGGATCGGTTAACTATTTGATTCTATGCAATTAAAAAACAACGGGTTGCACTACGGGAGTGCCGGCAGAAGTGAAAACCGTCTAAAATAATAACAAATAATAAAAACTCTTAAATAATTAATTTAATTTAAATAATGAATCTACAATATAAACGCCATCTGGTACCGTAGTATGAAAGTCTAATTCTCTATCAAGGCACCAACTCAATGTCATCAAGTATCAAAAACTTAGTGGCAACTATATCTAGATGGCGCTGTAATGAAAGAAAAGAATATTCCTCCCTGAAATTAAAACTGACCTGGCATCAATATGAAAGTTGGTAGTAAAGAGAGATCATTATATAATGGTTGTTATTAACTAATATACGTAGATCTTACCAGTGTAAGACTTATAAGTAATTTGAAATAGATCAACGGTAAATGGTCTTACGAATTTTCGATCAGGGTCACGTGTCCTGACGCGACTTTAACATTTTTTACCCATCCCAAAAATTTAAAACTCTGATGTGCACAACGCCGCTAAAGAAATTTTCACTTCAAAAACCTGAATTCGATCAATATTTTCCGGATCAAACATGCATACGCCCGGTCATCCGATGTCTTTGTTAAAACTTTAGGCTATTTACAAATTATTACAAAAAAGTTTCAGGGTAGGTAGGGTTCTAAAGATTCCACAAAAAAATAGAAATAGTCGTAATAAAAAAAAGGAATTATTAATATTAAAAACGTAAAATATTCTTCTAGCTAATGCTACAACAGAGAACATCCCTTAATTTTCCCTTACTTTACCCATACTAATTAAGCAAAGAGGTCCAAACCGCAGCGTCCGACGCACATGTTGTTGCTACCGGCCAGTGCGACAGACAGAATGTATGATATGGTGTGTTATTTATATAGCCACATAGGCAAACGCACATTTGCAAAACATTTCCAATGATTCTAAATTCATCCTACTTATAACGGAAAAGGTACAAATATACCTTTCATAATTTTTACCGCCTCTGTGGTCTAGTGGTGCAACCACTGTTATCAGACCCAGTGGTCCCGGGTAGGACTTGTTGTAAGTCCACCTGGCTAGCTAGCACCATCTTATCTAAGTCTGATGCCATATCAACAACGTTTTCAGCATTTTTGTGTTCCGGCAGTTAGAGATAAGATAGCCAGTTCCTCAGTGGCTGAGGATTCCGGGAGAGGCTCGCTTCCATCTTCAGCCTTATCAATACTTAACATCAGGTATGATGAAGGCTAAGAGTCTACCCGTCGTTCATAAAAAAAAATGAGGCTAAGTCTCCCCGTCATAAATTATAAAAAACACAAATATGGCGTCAAACAGCTCGCAACAGCTGGTAACTTTATGTGCTTTTTTTCGTTTTAATTTAACTTACAGTATCAATATTAACACAATAAAACAATAAAAATGTGTCATAAAAATATGCCTGATATTATACCGCCGGCTACAAGTTTTCACAACCAGTTTGAATCAACAATAACATCTCACTTAATGAGACGGCTAAATATGACGTTCAGCCAAGTCGTCAAATGTTTCATTCAACGACTTGGCTAGTTGTCGCTTAGCTATTTCATTGAATGCCGACGTTTAATTAAGTGGCTAGCCCCCCAATTGAACGGCTGATTTAACCAGTTGGCAGCGACATATACATATGCAAAGTGATCTCCTCATAAACATATCACGAATGAGGATGAAAACCATGATCCTGTACTAGAATGACCACTATAATCGGATCATTCCCGTAAATAGCAACAGTTGCTTGAAGAAAATCATTGTGCTTTATTTAAATAAAAAAATTAAGTACGGTATTCAAAAAAATATGATATATATAAATCGTTTTAGCACTCAAACAGATTACTGACGGATTTTTCAGTACATACAATGTGTGTGTACATAAAATAAAAAATAAAAAGGATCGAAATGAAAGTTTCAGTAAAATATTCAAATAAAATGAAGTTAAACAACAGCATGTTAACAAGAGTCTGGAGATTCTTAACTGAAGTGTTTTTTCCACTTAATATTTTTGTACATTCGTAAAAATTATGAATCCTGATAAACCTTTTTGTGAATAAAATGTACTTCCACGTCAACTAAAAGATAAATAATTAGCATCCTCATAATTTTCAAAGAGCGTTACGTCAAAAGAGCCGTTCGCTTTCATTTCCCACATTTTGTCTCCATAATTAATTGCAAGCTTGACAAAAGACACTCAGTAGAACCTTTAAAGACGTCTCACAGAAACTCCAAACGCGAACAAAATTCTAAAGGTGTCCGTCTTACAATCTCATTACAAAGCAATTTTCTTGTTTCCACAGGTAGCCGAAACGCCGTCAGATTAGATTAGATACGAAGGTCGAAGCCAGTGACGAGAAAAATACACAATAAAAATGTCATCGGCACAGGAAAACACGATAAAAACAAGATAGCAGAAGTAACTGTGCTCAAATTGATACAAGATTACTTTAGAAAGGGCGTTTACAACTAGAAATAAAGTGTGAATTTTGTAATTATTACATTTGAAAGTGATAGTGATAAGCTTGAAGTGGTGTACAACAATGAAAGTTACTAAAACAATCTTGTCAGTGTTTGAACGGAACATGTTAGTCAGCAAATCTTAGTGGTGAAAAGTCCGGAGTGCCCAACGGTTTTGTGATACTAG
Organism: Chrysoteuchia culmella; assembly: GCA_910589605.1. Taxonomy (NCBI): domain Eukaryota; kingdom Metazoa; phylum Arthropoda; class Insecta; order Lepidoptera; family Crambidae; genus Chrysoteuchia; species Chrysoteuchia culmella. The sequence goes on from OU342657.1 coordinate 1,621,152, forward strand.
ATGAGGGAACAGTGAAAGATGGGTTGCAAGTTGGGTAAGATGGTGGCTTCGGAGAGGCAGCGAGGGGGAAACACCAACCAGGACTTGGGGGGTGCTCCGCCCCCAGCCACGGATCCCCGGCTGCCGCTGACGGCCAAGCAGAAATACTCCATGCTGGCTTCTTGGAAAGGGATCTCCAGAGCTATGGAGAAAACTGGGATATGCATGTTCATAAAGTAAGTCATAGATTCTAAACATTTTTTATCACCGTCTGATATATTCAATGTCCAGTACTAGAGTTTAGGCCTTACAATAAATAGACACAGACTATTCCAGATACAGAGATGGGACATGAGAATTTCATGATTTTGTAATTTTTGCATTTTTCAATGCTATTTTTATAATATTGGAAAAAATTAACTCGGCCACAAGTGAATTCTCAGACGGGAATGCTCTAACCGCTGAGCTACCGGGACTTCAGCGGTTAGAGCATTGGACCGGATTTCCAAAGGTCGCGGGTTCGATTCCCGTCTGAGAATTAACTTGTGGCCGAGTTAATTTTTTCCAATATTTTTCTATTTAAAATTTACCATGAGAATTTCACTCAATTTGTTTTTTTTTTCGCATTTCGGGATAGGGTACTCCGTATCTTACTATCAATTTGCGTCTAGTACCAGAATTATTAAACGTTTAATATTAAATCCGCACAATTACTAGTGATACCTACTCGTATTATTATTTAGGTTATACTTTATCCAAAGTAAAGATACTGTTATTATAGTTAACCCACAAGAGCTTATCATTTTTCAACACTTAACATGACAGATAATACTATTTTTAAGAATTCTATCTTTGTTAGTTCTTATTCGAAATCAGGTTCACAAAATACAAAAAAAAAATCGACTACACGGTTAAAAATCTTGCTTAACAATTACTAGGCATATACGTATTGTTACTCCTATTATTGTCTTGCATACTAGTCAGTGACAGAAACGAATCGCCTAAAAACCGACACCACGCCACTATTTATTAATCTGTGACCACGCAGTCTTATATGCGTACTCTACCCCTAGAGCTGAGGCTGGCCGGCGAAGCCGACTAGTAAGCCGAAGCTGCAGTGGTGAGCGAAAACCATCTTCGAATATAAGGTCGCATGGGACCGCCGTAACCTCGCAGCGCCGGAGCCTTGACAGAACACTTGCCTACTGCATGTTTGCTTGCTTGCATGCGTGCATACTTGCCTGCTTGCTTGCATGCGCGCTTGCTTGCTTGCTCACTTGCGTGTCTTGGTTGCTTGCTCACTTGGATATGTGCTGGCCTGCTCGCATGCATAATTACATTCATCCTTAAAGAAAATAAGAGTAAATAAATAAAAAGACAACGTCAAGTTTCTAAAGTCGGGGAGATAATAAGACGGAAAAAATTTAAACAAAGAACTGTCAATGTCACAAGTTGACAACAGGGTATAGCAACTTTTTTTTAAATAATCATTTTTTAAACGACAAGCAGAAACTTGCGGTCCCTTACTTTTCAAGTTCTAGTATTACTAGAACTTGAAAGGCCATATTATGGAAATTCACAGTAAATTAAGAGGCTAGTGGAATCGAAAAAACTGAATAGAATAAAACTAGCGGCCGCTCGCGGTATACCCGCGTGGTGCCCATTCCCATTAAAATATCGGGGTAAATTGTAGCCTATAAATAAATAAATATAAATAAATATTTCCATACAATCACACCAATTATCTAGCCCACGTTAAGTATCATGAAGAACTTGTGTTATGGATACTAGATAACGGATAAACATACTTATATACTTTTTTTTTTTTGTAAATACATACATAATATACATATTAAACACCCAGACCAAGACAAATAGACATGTTCATGCACACAAATATTTGTCTTGTCCGGGGATCGAACCCGGGACCTCTGGCGCAGAAGGTGGGGTTAGTACCCCTGCGCCAAACAGGCCTATGTGTTATTCTTATGTATAAGTTATATATTGTAAAATCTTATCTAAATCCGTCTGTAGTTTTTGTGTGAAAAAGTAACAAACATCCATTTAAACTTTCTCATTTATAATACTAGTGGCCGGCCGCGTGGATCATGTTCCCGTAGGAATAGATAATTTATATGTCGGCGATTCCCGGTGCCGATCATCAGATTCGTGGTTACCTTCCATATCGTTATGAAGCCGGTGGATGTTAAAATAATAATGCAACATGATAGTTGGCACGCTTCTTTGCTGGTTTCGACCAAGAATTAAACAGAATCACAATTGATTGTCGTGATGCTAATGGATATAAAACGCGATGATCCCCTAAATGACGTGACTGACATTCCACTCGCTGTTACTTTATCAAATTCTTTCGTAGTCTTAAGTTACTTCAAGGACGCGTTCGTGCTGCGACTCTTCATCAATGTCATAACCTCTTGCCTTTTGTCAACCGCCTGTGGATGTGATTAGATTATCATTTGATAATCTAATCACATCAACAAGTACATAAAGCAAGCCACTAATAAAGAAGAAGAAGAACACGCTATTATACGCTAGCCACGTCATGTGGAAAGGTATCCCACCTGCCAGGTAGTAAACTTACGTTTTTCCATTATCAATTACCATCAAAACATTAATTTTATTGTATTAGCTCCGACATATAAGGCTATGTGTTATTCCGATGTATAAGCTAGAAGCGTGAAAGAGTAACAAGCAAACAAACATCATCGCAATCTTTCGCATTTATAATAATAATGATAATATTACTTTGGCAACACAAAGTCTTTAGAATTTAGATGATTCTGGATTAGGCTCCATGTCAAAATAACAAAAGCAATCAACAACCAATATCAACAATCAAATTACAATAACGACATTTCAGTCATTTCACACTGCAAATAAAATCCAACAACAATAAAAAATAAAAAGTTTGTGACCTACGATAATTTGCCACAGTGTGGACAGTTCGTAAAGAAAAATTATGTCCAACTTTTGAAAATAAATATCTAATTCACTTATTAAAGCTTTTTAAAATTTAAAAGAGTCATGTAAAAATAGATTTTTGTTAATTTTGTTTCCTCTAAAATTAATGACGAGTATTAAACATTCACGTTTTATTTTTGAAAGCAAATCTTAATCAAGTTGGTTTTATGGATTTCTGTTTGTATATGGTATCATTTCAATAATTTAAGAAAAAATAAATTGACATCTGTTTGTTTACATTTTTTCCTTCTAATTATCTCCCCGACTATTGTGCTCTTTATTAATGTATGTATATATTTTATTTTAACAAATGCAATTAATCAATGTTGTATTCTGAATTATATTCATGCAGTCAAAAAAAATAAAAAAAATAAAGTAAGTTGATAACAATTACATTAATATATATAAAAAGCAACATTAAGTATTAAAAATCATATACAATTCAATTCAATATATAAAATTCATGAAGAAAGAAGAAGAAGAAAGAAACAACTCATTTGTTCACATAAAATAGCGTAAATAGGGTGGTGGTATAAACACAGTGGTTTACTATTTTACCTAACATAAGGCATGAGAAATGTGAATGTCACTATTATAATGAACAATCTAAAACATTTACATAACTATAAACATATTTTTTTTACTCAAATTTGGATTATTAATAAATATCATTATTATTATTTAAAATCAGAAATTTTGCTGGTAAAAAACTCTTTGAGGCTATAGAAATTATTTTTACCAAGCCATTTTAATAATTCCTTTTTGAATAATGCAGGTCGTAGGTTTTAAACTCACTAGGATTTTTTTTGAAAATTCTGACACACATTACTAAACAACTGTTCACATAACAAGCAGTTTTATAATTCTCTTTCAGAATAAAGGACATCAGGCAATCTGGTCCAAAAAAAAAAAGTGAGCGGCCAGACCCGAGATTAATTTCAATAGATAGTTCCTATTAAGGCCTAAAATAAATTATATGGACTTAACCCTGTCACCGCATGAACTGAGTAGCTATTTCGAGTTAAAAATTCTGGACAAATAAAAGTGAGCGGCCAGACCCAAGATTATTTCCAATAGGTAGTTAATACTAAGGCCTAAAAATATGTATATGGACCTAACCCTGTTACCGCATAAACTAAGTAGCTATTTCAAGTTAAAAAATCTAGACAAAAAAAAGTAAGCGGCCAGACACCAGATTATTTCCAATAGGTAGTAAATACTAAGGCCTAAAAAAATTATATGGACCTAACCCTGTCACCACATGAACTGAGTACCTATTTCAAGTTAAAAAATCTAAACAAAAAAAAAGTGAGCGGCTAGACTCGAGATTATTTTCAAAAGGTAGTTTCTATTAAGGCCTAAAAAAAATATATGGACCTAACCCTGTCACCGCATGAACTGAGTAGCTTTTCAAGTTAAAAAATCTGGACAAAAATAAAAAGTGAGCGGCCAGACTCAAGATTATTTACAATAGGTAGTTAATGCTAAGGCCTAAAAATATGTATATGGACCTAACCCTGTTACCGCATAAACTAAGTAGCTATTTCAAGTTAAAAAATCTAGACAAAAAAAAAGTAAGCGGCCAGACACCAGATTATTTCCAATAGGTAGTAAAAACTAAGGCCTAAAAAAAATTATATGGACCTAACCCTGTCACCACATGAACTGAGTAGCTATTTCAAGTTAAAAAATCTAGACAAAAAAAAAGTGAGCGGCCAGACCCAAGACTATTTCCAATAGGTAGTTAATACTAAGGCCTAAAAAAAATTATATGGACCTAACTCTGTCACCACATGAACTGAGTAGCTATTTCAAGTTAAAAAATCTGGACAAAAAAAAAGTGAGCGGCCAGACCCAAGATTATTTCCAATAGGTAGTTAATACTAAGACCTAAAAAAAATATATGGACTAACCCTGTCACCACTTGAACTGAGTAGCTATTTCAAGTTAAAAAATCTGGGCAAAAATAAAAAGTGAGCGGCCAGACTCAAGATTATTTACAATAGGTAGTTAATACTAAGGCCTAAAAATATGTATATGGACCTAACCCTGTTACCGCATAAACTAAGTAGCTATTTCAAGTTAAAAAATCTAGACAAAAAAAAAGTGAGCGGCCAGACACCAGATTATTTCCAACAGGTAGTAAATACTAAGGCCTAAAAAAAATTATATGGACCTAACCCTGTCACCACATGAACTGAGTAGCTAATTCAAGTTAAAAAATCTAAACAAAAAAAAAGTGAGCGGCTAGACTCGAGATTATTTTCAATAGGTAGTTTCTATTAAGGCCTAAAAAAATTATATGGACCTAACCCTGTCACCACATGAACTGAGTAGCTATTTCAAGTTAAAAAATCTAGACAAAAAAAAGTGAGCGGCCAGACCCAAGACTATTTCCAATAGGTAGTTAATACTAAGGCCTAAAAAAAATATATGGACCTAACCCTGACACCACATGAACTGAGTAGCTATTTCAAGTTAAAAAATCTGGACAAAAATAAAAAGTGAGCGGCCAGACCCCAGATTATTTCCAATAGGTAGTTAATACTAAGGCCTAAAAAAAATATATGGACCTAACTCTGTCACCACATGAACTGAGTAGCTATTTCAAGTTAAAAAATCTGGACAAAAATAAAAAGTGAGCGGCCAGACCCCAGATTATTTCCAATAGGTAGTTAATACTAAGGCCTAAAAAAAATTATATGGACCTTACTCTGTCACCACATGAACTAAGTAGCTATTTCAAGTTAAAAAATCTGGACAAAAAAAAGTGAGCGGCCAGACCCAAGATTATTTCCAATAGGTAGTTAATACTAAGACCTAAAAAAAAATATATATAGACCTAACCCTGTCACCACTTGAACTGAGTAGCTATTTCAAGTTAAAAAATCTGGACAAAAATAAAAAGTGAGCGGCAGTGATTTGTATCTCTGCTAATTCAACAGTATTAAGTATTCTATGTTCTCCACAGAGATCGTATTTGTTTCCGCTTTGCAAGCAGGCCATTACGCCTCCGTTGCTGGCTGGTTTATTTTGTAAATAGTTTGAATTTGAATTGACAATTCTATATTGATGCTATTCATAGACAGTCATCTTGACATTTTAAAATGGTGGTAACTGAAAATTACGTTCTTTTAATTATGTCATTTTGCTTTCGATGCGGTTACTCTGTTCAGCATCGCAGACATTATATTTGGCGTACTCGAGAGCAGCAACATAATGAAACAGCACAGTTGCTTCTGCGAGAGCTACAAAACCGACAGGTAAGATCTATGAGGTGGGTAGTTGTTAATGCAACAATGCCTAGAATCCTAGAGTAAAACCCGCTTATATCATAGTTAACAATAAGCTTTTTTAATTTTGCATTTAACAATGCAATTTTTATTTGATAAATATTTAACAAGAAAATATACTAGAAAAATACCACTTGTCTCATGTCGCTCTGATGGGATTCGAACCCGCATCATTGGGAATCCGGCCTAATGCACTTACCAATTATGCTACAGAGGACCTATGAGGACACGTCAATTTATTTGGTATATTCACCATTTTACGGTGTTGGCCATCGTCGTTTTATCAATGAGAGAAAATATCCTCGCATTAAGGTTAAGTCCGTATAATTTTTTTAGGCCTTAGTATGAACTACATATTAGAAATAATCTTGGGTCTGGTCTTATTTTTTTGTCCAGATTTTTTAACTCGAAATAGCTACTCAGTTCATGCGGTGACGGGGTTAGTCCTTTTAATTTTTTTAGGCCTTAGTATGAACTAACTATTAGAAATAATCTTGGGTCTGGCCGCTCACTTTTTTTTTGTCCAAATTTTTTAAATCGAAATAGCTACTCAGTTCATGCGGTGACAGGGTTAAGTACGTATAATTTTTTTAGGCCTTAGTATGAACTAACTATTAGAAATAATCTTGGGTCTGGCCGCTCACTTTTATTTTGTCCAGATTTTTTAAATCAAAATAGCGACTCAGTTCATGCGGTGACAGGGTTAAGTCCGTATAATTTTTCTTAGGCCTTATGTGAACTACCTATTGTAAATAACCTTGGGTCTGGTCGCTTACTTTTTTTTATCGTCCAGATTTTTTAAATCGAAATAGTTACTCAGTTCATGCGGTGACAGGGTTAAGTACATATAATTTTGTTTAGGTCCTAATATGAACTACCTTTTGGAAATAATCTTGGGTCTGGCCGCTCACTTATTTTTTTGTCTAGATTTTTTAACTCGAAATAGCTACTCAGTTCATGTGGTGACGGGGTTAAGTCCTTTTAAGTTTTTTAGGCCGTACTATGAACTACCTATTGCAAATAATCTTGGGTCTGGCCGCTCACTTTTTTTTGTCCAGATTTTTTAATTCGAAAAAACTACCCAGTTCATGCGGTGACGGGGTTAGTCCTTTTAAGTTTATTAGGCCTTACTATGAACTACCTATTGCAAATAATCTTGGGTCTGGCCGCTCACTTTTTTTTTGTCCAAATTTTTTAAATCGAAATAGCTACTCAGTTCATGCGGTGACAGGGTTAAGTACGTATAATTTTTTTAGGCCTTAGTATGAACTAACTATTAGAAATAATCTTGGGTCTGGCCGCTCACTTTTATTTTGTCCAGATTTTTTAAATCGAAATAGCGACTCAGTTCATGCGGTGACAGGGTTAAGTCCGTATGATTTTTCTTAGGCCTTATTTGAACTACCTATTGTAAATAATCTTGGGTCTGGCCGCTCACTTTTATTTTGTCTAGATTTTTTTGACTCGAAATAGCAACTCTCTTCATGCGGTGACAGGGTTAAGTCCGTATAATTTTTTTTAGGCCTTACTATGAACTACCTTTTGGAAATAATCTTGGGTCTGGCCGCTCACTTATTTTTTTGTCCAGTTTTTTTAACTCGAAATAGCTACTCAGTTCATGCGGTGACGGGGTTAAGTCCTTTTAAGTTTTTTAGGCCGTACTATAAACTACCTATTGCAAATAATCTTGGGTCTGGCAGCTCACTTTTTTTTTGTCCAGATTTTTTTATTCGAAAAAGCTACTCAGTTCATGCGGTGACAGGGTTAAGTACATATAATTTTTTTTAGACCTTGGTATGAACTACCTATTAGAAATAATCTTGGGTCTGGCCGCTCACTTTTATTTTGTCCAGATTTTTTAAATCGAAATAGCTACTCAGTTCATGCGGTGACGGGGTTAAGTCCTTTTAAGTTTTTTAGGCCTTACAATGAACTACCTATTGCAAATAATCTTGGGTCTGGCCGCTCACTTTTTTTTATCTAGATTTTTTTGACTTGAAATAGCAACTCTCCTCATGCGGTGACAGGGTTAAGTTCATATAATTTTTTTTAGGCCTTAGTATGAACTACCTATTAGAAATAATCTTGGGTCTGGCCGCTCACTTTTTTTTTGTCCTGATTTTTGAACTCGAAATAGCAACTCAGTTCATGCGGTGACAGGGTTAAGTCCACATATTTTTTTTTAGGTCTTTATAGGAACTACCTATTAAAAATAATCCCGGGTTTGTCCGCCTAATGTTACTTGTGTTTTTGCTCAGAATGCATTATCTTAAATAGCTTCTCAGTTCACGCGGTTACAGGGTTAAGTCCATATATTTTTTTTAGGTCCTAATATGAACTACCTATTAGAAATAATCTTGGGTCTGGCCGCTCACTTTTATTTTGTACAGATTTTTTAAATCGAAATAGCGACTCAGTTCATGCGGTGACAGGGTTAAGTCCGTATAATTTTTCTTAGGCCTTTATTTGAACTACCTATTGAAAATAATCTTGGGTCTGGCCGCTCACTTTTTTTTATCTAGATTTTTTTGACTTGAAATAGCAACTCTCCTCATGCGGTGACAGGGTTAAGTTCATATAATTTTTTTTAGGCCTTAGTATGAACTACCTATTAGAAATAATCTTGGGTCTGGCCGCTCACTTTTTTTTTGTCCTGATTTTTGAACTCGAAATAGCAACTCAGTTCATGCGGTGACAGGGTTAAGTCCATATATTTTTTTTTAGGTCTTTATAGGAACTACCTATTAAAAATAATCCCGGGTCTGTCCGCCTAATGTTACTTGTGTTTTTGCCCAGAATGCATTATCTTAAATAGCTTCTCAGTTCACGCGGTTACAGGGTTAAGTCCATATATTTTTTTTTAGGTCCTAATATGAACTACCTATTAGAAATAATCTTGGGTCTGGCCGCTCACTTTTTTTTTTTGGACCAACTTTGTATGGAGATTGCCTGATGTCCTTTATGAGGGTGTCTACGTTGTCTAGTACTTGAGCAGTCGCTAGCTTTTTACATAGATGTCTGTTAATCAGCACCAAGTTCCGAGCACAGATCTCCAAAATATACAGAGAGGGAAGTGGCAGTAAACCAAGATTCCCAAACAATGGTTTACACGATTCATCTGGCGGAATGCCCCAGACTGCTCTAATGCATTTTTTTTGGGCTATAAACGCTTTTTTTCCAATCTGTGCCATTGCGCCGTAAAATAAGACCATACCGTAAAACTGATTCAACGTATGCCTGATAAGACATAACATCTGTCTTTTTGTTCGTAACCTTCTTTACTTGATTGAGAGCATAAGCATTGATGATATTTTAATTAATTGCTGATCAAATATTCACAGAATTTATATTCATTTCAAAATAACTTTTTATTTTTGGCAATACTTTTTAAGTGTTCTGTTTGAAGTGTTAAGCGTTACGTTGTTGTGCGAATCGTCATTTAGTACTAGGAAACAGTAGGGATAATGAATGTTTATGCCAAGTAATCAATTTGGAAAGCAAAAATACGCCTAATGAAATTAGGCGAAGTTAAAATAGGCTAAACTAATTAGGGTCTAATGAAAATTGTGCGAATAAATTTTAGGAGTATAATGGGTGTGCGTTAGGACAAAAAAAAATTGACTTTCCAATACATACCCAAGTTATAAAATATCTGAACAAAAACGAAATGAAAACCGGTAATTATATATTACAACAACGGGGCTAAAACGCGACATTTGATAAGTAGTACAACTATGTAATAATAACTTTAATAATAATAACTTTTATTGACAAAAAGTAGTTACAATCATATCATGAAGTCTCTGATTCCTGAACTAGGTTTAGAAATACAATATGCACTTACAGCTTGACGACCACGGCTATGTTGCAATAGCCGTGGTCACTAGCAGACTGGCAATGGCGGTGCGTGGCGTCGTCTGTTCGGGCGGGCTTGGAGATCTTCAGCCACCTTCAAATTGTCACTATTTTTATTTATATTGATATATGGTATGAGTTTGAAAATAAAAGAGCCTTGGCTTTTCTTAACGTGCAGATCAGGGTAGAAGACGACGGTACGTTATCTCACTCGGTTTACCGAAAACCCACACACACAGACAGGTACTTACGTGCCTCATCTCATCATCATCCTCGGCAGCTTCAATCCGTGATGACGTCGTTGACCAACAGAGCTCATATTATTCGATTAACAAAGATTATTGAAAATAAAGGATTTTGACAGTAGACATTTGACATTTTACTAACATATTTCGGCGCGAGAATCTCTCCCCTGAAATTGTTGCTCGACGAAAATATTGTTTTTCACGTACGTGATAAAGATGCGATCAAAGTCAACACTCAAAATTTCTGCTATAGTACACATGACAGAAGGTCCAACTTTACAGTTTGTACTTAAAAGCGTTCTTATGTCACTGGTAATAGCGAAGGTTTTCCTAGAACAAGTGTAGACTGACGTGCTGTTAACATCGCATTCAACGTAACCTTCAAACACATCACAATTACCATTTTCACAGATGCAAATTTCATACGGCAATTGTCATTCGTTAGAATTGCTAAACGGCCCTCAGAGACTGAATGCCGAGCCACTAATATTCTGTTGTTGGCAAAACAACAAAAAGTGTTGCCATTATTTGTTTATTCACGAATTCGTGAAGGCTGTATTTACATGTTTCATTATAGCTTCGGGAATTGAAGAGCAAATCTTCTGTCGTAAGATGAATTTTAAGTGTCATGGGGATACAACGAGTTGGGAATTTTTATTGGTGTAATCATTTTTTTTACGTTTGTTACTTTTCTCCTTTAAAGTTGGCTCAGCATTGGCATATCAAAAGAATAAATAATTAATTTAATTTACTTTCATTTGCGCTACAGTTGCAAAGTTGAATACTAAAGACTAATGTTGTTTTCTACATACACGTACAAACAATTTTAATTTACATACATACATGGCAATAGGCGGCTTGATAAACTCTGACACCAGAGGCGGCCACTAATCCTATACGATAAAAAGAAAAATAGTCCTTAGGTATTAGCTATCCCATGCGCTGAACCAGTTGTTTTATTTGTATTGTTTTCTCTGACTAATAAAGCTAAAGAAAATTATCGGTTAACATAAGTACATAAAAAAATACAGTACGAATTGATACCCTCCTTTTTTGGAGTAGGATAAAAACCTGATTATTTCAAGAAAGTTCCTTTGAATATATAAGCAATTGAATAAATGAATACTAAGCAAATACAATAACAAAGTAGGTAACTTCTAGAAATTCATTAATATCGAATATAGTTTACTTTTTAGAAAGGTAAGCTAAACGACAGGAATAAAAAACATTTTGTATAAATATTAAGTTACATAATCATCCACTTAAATAGCATAATAAAACTGAGGGAAGGACGATAAAACGGTGCTTACTCCTTTTATAAAAATAACGGGAGTTAATAGATATTTTACTTACAAACTTGGAGAGGAAAATAAAAGCTTGCTGAAGAAAAACTAATCAAACATATCTCAGAAGACAGTGGAACTTCGCAGCCGGCCGAGTCTTTATGGTTTTGTTATTTTTAGGGTTCTTCGAGTGAGGCTGAAACTTTTTTTATTACAAACTAGGCTCCGTAAGTGACTTGGTCCGGTCCGCTTGGTCATTCGGAAAATCCGTATAGAAAATTTCACTTTTTGATTGTGTAAGACACATCCAAAGTACTAAAATACAACACAACCACGCACCACCTGAAAACCAGACAGAAGACCATTTCGACAACTGTAGGTATTTTGTTCTTTGTTATTAATTGTTTTTACACGACTGCAACGGAAGGGTTATATTTTTCGCGCGTATCTTGTATGTATGTTTGTTTGTTTATATGTAATAAAAAAATAATATTTTTTTATTACCTCTTATTTTTCAAACGGGTGAACGGATTTCTATAATTAAGATGTCGTTAGATTTGTCTTGACAGCCCATGTGTTTTTAGGTAAGTGATGTTAATAAAAACCAACATAGCGACTGTGAGGTGCTATTATTTAAAATAATAAAAAAAAACTTAGAATACTTCTATATGGGTATCAATGTAAAGGGCTGGTCTTAGGGATTCCAAAAATAACTAGTAGTAGTAGTAATATCAACTTCAAAACAGGTAATATAGCTAACAAATTCGCTGATACATTTAGTGCAAGTGTCAACAACATAGTACCTAAATGTAACCAACCGCTTTTGAATGCCAATTCATACTCATCACCAACCAACTTAAGTATGCGTTTTGAAAAAGCCACAGCCCAGAAAGTATCTAAAATCATAAAAAATCTTAATACAAATAAGGCTCCCGGATATGATAACATAAGGGCAGTTGATATTAAATCAATTTGGAAAAATGTATCAGGAGCTATAGCAAATCTTATAAATGCCTGTGTAAAAAAGGGTGAATACCCTCCAGAGCTCAAAATAGGAATCGTTAGGCCTGTCTACAAAAAAGGCTGCCGGAAGGATTTTGAAAATTATCGCCCTATTACCCTGCTGTCTACTCTCGACAAAATAGTTGAAAAGTACATCAGTAAGCAAATACATAGTTTCTATAGTGTTAATAAAATTTTGAATCCTAATCAATTTGGTTTCCAACAGCAAAAAAGTACTACTCAATTGCTTTCCCTTTTTACTGATGATGTATGCAGCCATCTTGATTCCAAAAAGCACGTGCTTGTAGTATTTATTGATTATAGCAAGGCTTTTGACACTCTTAAGCACGATCTACTGCTTGATAGACTTCATGAATGTGGGATACGCGGCCCTCTTTTGAAATGGTGCGCTGACTATATAAAAGATCGGCAATTTTGTGTTAAAGTAGGAGAGGAACTCAGCAATATGCAAAAAGTAACACATGGAACAGCCCAGGGTTCAGTACTTGGCCCTTTGCATTATTTGACCTACGTCAATAACGTAAATAATGTTATAAAATATAGTAAGGTATATCAATTCGCAGATGATACCTGTTTATTGGTAGCCAATAGTGACATCAATTTAGCTTTACAACAACTACAGATAGACCTCACGCACCTAATCAAATGGTCTCATGATGCTGGTCTAGTATTAAACGCGAGTAAAACTAAATTGATGTATATATCATCTACTCGGAACAGATCTTCATGCGACCTGAGACTAATCGCCCATAACCACGACTGCCTTCATAGTAACATTGATGATACTCAAACCTGTAGTTGTGATCTCATTGAGCTTATTGACCTACTTTGATTAATGACCTTCCTAAAAAAATCAAATTCGACCTTAATGAGAAAAATATAAAGAGAAAATTAAAAATACACTTTTTGGATAATTTAACTTAATTTAATAAAATAATCTAATTTTACACTAACTTATTTTAATATGATAAGCCACACAAACCTATCCCTATACTATGTTTTTGATACCTATATATTTTATATACTTATATATTTAATAATTATCACTAACTAAAACTAAAACTAAAGTAAAATGCAAAATAATGAGTAACAATATCTTAACAATACAAAGAATATCAAGATTTCTAATATTGCGCATTAACAACATCATACTGTATCCTCGATAATAATTAATTATGCATTAGAAAAAAAACTATTCCTTCACTCATTCATCAAGTTAAAATGGCAATGCGAGTGAGGGCAGCCGAGCCGCGTCGTCGTGTGCAACTCGGCTGTTATCGTCGCTCGTCGGGATGAGAGCGAACAGTCTACAAACCCAACTTGTTTGTTTTGCTCGATTGTGTTGCGTGTTTATATCTATGTATATTTGATAATAACTTTTTTAGACGATGAGTTGCGGTGTTCAGAAAAATCTAAAAGGTTTATGAAACACCGGAAATATTGTTTATTGATTTGTAAATGTTATGTTATAAAATAAATAAATAACTAAAATGATATAAATAAAAAATATATAATTTAAAAAACTGAAACACATAAAATATATTTTTTTAAACCAAAAAACTCTCCTGCATCAAAAGACGTCAACTGAAAACTTGGGAAGAAGGTCAGATATAAAAATATTATGTTCAACATAATATGCAGTTTTATATTTGATAAAAAATATATTTTATGTGTTACTTGTTACTGTATGTTAGCGAATTTTTTTTTTTTTTTTTTCGGACGGCTTCCATTATTGTTAAAGTATGGTATGGTTTTCGTTCCCACGGAAATATATGTGCCTAATTTCATCTAAATCTGTTTAGCCATTTTCGTGAAAATCCATACTTTAGTACAAATATTTGTTTATTCTTTAAAAACGAAATGACAAACTCGTAATTATAAAATACCTAAGTAAGATTGTTATGTTTTTTTAATAGTCGTTTCATATGAAAATGGATCCTGTTTAAATCAGTCTCACACTTGGCACATTTATTTTATGAAGAGGCCTCCTTGATTTGATTCACCCCGCGGTTATACCTACTCCGTTTCTTTAAAGTCATCTCCATTTTCGTCGGTCCGTTTAGATCAGAACTTTTTGATACTGCTCTTTTTGAAGCCAATATTTTTACAAGATAACTTTTTTTATTGAAATATCTATAAAAGAGTCTGAATCACTCAACTTTCCCGTCTCGAGTCAGGTGATTTCTCAAAGAAAATACGTTTTCGCTTGTCAATTCATCACGAATCGCGCTCTAATTCAATGAATTTAGTTACTTTGGAAAGAGAAAGGAATCAATTTTCACAGTTTCGCTTCCTTTTCTTTTCTTGTTATGGATTCAGTGAACAATCAATAAGAGATACACAACATATTTTCAAACTGTGTAGTCACTGAGAAATCTATAATAAATGTTATTAAATCGGACCATAGTGGACAACAAGCCTCTATAGAGCACCATCATGTCTGTCCTAAGCGGAAAATTGTATGCAGGCCAATAACTAAAAAGGGCATAGATGAATTCAGAAACAATGTGATTAATAAAATTAAGTCTTTACCAGTTCCTATTATGGAATCTAATTATCTTTATAATGATTTATTTCATGTGGTTGAACACGAATTTAGTAAAAAGTTTAAGCAAAAAGTGATCAATTGTAATTCGGATAAAGTAAAGTTTAGTGATTGGGCCACACCGGGAATTTACATAAGTAGAAGAAAACTATATGACCTCTATGCGTCAAAGCATACTTCCTGTGACCCAATTTTTATTGGATATGTCAGGAAGTATTCTCAAATGTTTAGAAATGTTTGTGTAGCTGCTAAGGCGATGTTCTTTTCAAATAAAATCAAATTAGCGGATAATAAAATAAAGGCTACTTGGAATATTATTAATCAAACAACTGGTAAAACTAAAAATAATGTCAACCACTTCTGTCTTAAAGTAGGTGATAAATTAATTGAATCTGACGTTGAGGTTGCCCGTGTTTTTGAAGATTTCTTCTCTCGGGTACCCTTAGAAACTACCAGTAAATTAAATTCCTGTCCAAACGTTGCTGCTGCCCTCTTGGAGTCGTGTGTTGATAAGTGTAATAAAGTTTTCAATTTTAAGCATATTAATAGTGAAGACATTTTAAAAGCTTTTAAGTCTATAAATATTAAAAAGACTGAAGATCTATGGGGCATATCAACCAACATTATTAAATCAATTATTGATACAATAGCTCCATATTTAGCTTTCATTTTTAATCAATGCATAGATGAAGGTACTTTTCCCGATTTAATGAAATGTAGTAAGCTTATTCCTCTTTTTAAATCGGGTGACAAAAGTGACCCCACAAATTTTAGGCCG
This sequence comes from Chrysoteuchia culmella, assembly GCA_910589605.1. NCBI lineage: Eukaryota > Metazoa > Arthropoda > Insecta > Lepidoptera > Crambidae > Chrysoteuchia > Chrysoteuchia culmella. The sequence continues at coordinate 1,637,135 of OU342657.1, forward strand.
ATATCTATACTACCGGCACTTAGTAAAATTTTTGAAAAAATTATATACTCGCAATTATTAGACTATTTAACAATAAATCAAATCCTTCATAACAATCAGTTCGGCTTTTCTAAAGGTAAAAATACTACTGATGCTGGCATTGCACTTCTTAAACATATTTTTGAGGCTTGGGAGGGCAAGCAAGACGTAATTGGTATATTCTGTGACCTGTCTAAAGCTTTCGATTGCGTTGATCACGTTACACTTTTAAAGAAGCTAGAACATTATGGTGTCTCTAAAAAATCGGTTAGCCTTTTGCAGTCATACTTGCATAATAGAAATCAAAAAGTAATTGTCAATAATACTGCTTCTACTGGAGCCCCCATTATTATGGGCGTGCCCCAAGGTTCAATATTGGGCCCTTTGCTGTTTTTAATTTATATTAACGATCTCCCTTACTACACGAGTAAATTATGTGAGACAGTACTATTTGCAGATGATACATCTTTAATTTTTAAAATTGATAGAGGAAACAATTGTTCTGACGAAGTAAATAGTGCTCTCTCTCAAGCCGCACACTGGTTCAACATTAATAATTTGTCTCTTAACCCTACTAAAACCAAGTTTGTTAAATTCTCATTACCTAATGTAGTGCAGGTCGATATGCTTATCAATTTGAATGGGGATGTAGTAGAGCTAGTTGAGAGTACAAAATTTCTTGGTATTACATTGGATTCAAAACTACAATGGGATCCACATATTGAAGCCTTGTCGAGTAGACTTAGTTCTGCGGCTTTCGCAATAAGGAAAATAAGGCTCTTAACTGATATTGAAACGGCAAGACTGGTTTACTTTAGTTATTTTCATAGTGTAATGTCCTATGGCGTGTTGTTGTGGGGCTCAGCAGCTAATATAGAAAATGTTTTTATACTTCAAAAAAGAGCTGTGCGCGCCATTTACAAACTCCGACGTAGAGATTCTCTTAAGGATTTGTTTAAAGAGATTAATATACTTACTTTGGCGGGACAATACATCTATGATAATTTAGTATATGTAAGGAAACATCATGTTTTATTTATAAAGCATAGTGATGTTCATAATTTTAATACTAGAAACAAGAATAAGCTTGCCGTTCCAAAATTTCGGCTTGAAAAATGTAGACGCTCGTTTTTGGGGAAAGGCATAGCCTTTTTTAATAAAGTTCCACAACAAGTTATTGAGCTGCCTTTGCATAAATTTAAAATATATGTTAAAAAAACGCTCTTAAGCAAAGGTTATTACAAGGTAGATGACTATTTAAAAGACCAAAATGCATGGATGTGATACCAACATTAAACATACTATTGTAAATAGTGTAAGAGGAAAATATTCTAATATGAGTATGAGAAAATTTTCTTCTTTTATTAAATATATTTCAAGATTGTAGATTTGTGTTTGGCAACAACATGTTCCATTGTAAATGTTGTTGTTTCTGCTAAGGCTGATAAGTTTCTTGCGGCCGTTCTTCTTATCAGTTAAAAGATGTCCTGAATGGCTGGTAGGGAAAAAAAATGTTGGACTATTCGAAAGTACTTATCTATAAGTCTATTTGAATAAAAATCTTTGACTTTGACTTTGACTTTAGATCAGTATAAAACTTTGACATTAAATTAGGGTGATTTATTTTTTGCTACTACTTGGCTGTTCTTAAGCGCTTCAGAAGCATTTAAGCCGTTGGTCCCGGAGGTATTTGTAGTCATTAAAACGCATCAATTAGAAAAGAATTTGCGTCATAGGTGAGGACATTAAAAATGACTCTTCTTCTTATCGTATGAGGATTAGTGGCCACCTCTAGTGTCAGAGTTTATCAGGCCGCCAATAAGGCCTCTGACTTGGCTTAACGACTGTTATCAGATGACAACAGCCGGGACCGACGGTTTAACGTGCCCTCCGAAGCACGGAAACGCTCAGCTATAATGCCACTTTACGGTCACCCATCCGAAACCTGACCGGGCCGAACGTTGCTTAACGATTGTGATCGAATACGATCGGTCTGTCAAGCGCAGCCATGAGCGATTAATAATGACTGATGATGATGATGATGATGAAAAGAAGCAAGGTAGATATGAAAGACTCGATGCAAAATCGATGCTTGATGTAACGATTCAGAATAAAGCGAAGAGTAAGCTATTTAATAAGCCTTTTAACCGCCTCTGTGGTCTAGTGGTACAACCACCGGTATCAGACCCAGGGGTCGCGGGTTCGATTCCCAGCGGGGGCACATATTGTATTCGGTTTGGTTGGTGGTAGGACTTGTTGTAAGTCCGCCTGGCTAGCTACCACCATCTTATCTAAGTCTGACGTCATAGCAACAATGTTTTCAGCATTGTTGTGTTTCGGCAGTTAGAGATAAGATAGCCAGTTTCGCAGTGATTGAGGATTTCGGGAGAGGCTCGTTTCTATCTTCAGCCTTATCAATACTTAACGTCAGGTATGATGAGAGCTACCAGTCTCCCCGTCGTTCATAAAAACTTTCTGCCAACCCAAAGGGAGAAAAACATGACTGTATGTATACATATTGTAATATCTACCGGTCAGATTGCGATGATTTTGTGATTGATTAAGATTGGAATGGCTAAATCTAACTGACCTAATCCATATAATTCAATAACTGACGTAATCAATCTCACTGGGAAAGATAACAAGCGAAAGTAAATCTTTGTGGAGAAAAAACAGCCTTTAACGAGTTTCTTTCCGATTCTTCTCGTTACAAGATCTCCCGCTGTAGCGTGACGTAGCTTCTTTGACACTCAAAAGTGCTTGTAACGGCCTAAACTGGGGGTTAATATTAAAATCTATCGCAATCAATTCAATTTGTCATTTAAAAGATATTTACATACTTCAGGCCGTCACTATTTGACATTTGAAAGGGATTGTGATCGGGACGCGTTTTGAAAGGTATCAAATGAACGAAATTGAACTGCCTTTTTTTTTTTTTTTTATGTACGACGGGGAAACTCTTAGTCTTTATCATACCTGCTGTTAAGTATTGATAAGGCTGAAGATGGAAGCGAGCCTTTCCCGGAATCCTCAATCATGGAGGAGCTGGCTATCTTATCTTTAACTGCCGGAACACAAAAATGCTGAAAACATTGTTGTTATGGCGTCAGACTTAGATAAGATGGTGGTAGCTAGCCAGGCGGACTTACAACAAGTCCTACCACCAACCAAACCGAATACAATATGTACCCCCGCTGGGAATCGAACCCGGGACCCCTGGGTCTGATACCGGTGGTTGTAGACCACAGAGGCGGTCTTAGCAAAGTGACAGACGAAAATATCTTTAAAATGTATGGAGAAGTGTGAAATGAAGTGTCATTTAAAACATCATTCGTTCCGATAGAGATTGCAACTATAAAATTGTAAAATACAAAATTAAAACGTTATAATTAGATTTTTCGATTTCGATTCGATTAGATTTTAGGCTGTTTCATATTAATCGATAGTCAAACATCTGTAAAGATGTTTCTTTCGAATGCGAGGGTATTTCTCTCATTGATGAAGCGACGGTGGCCAACACCGTAAAACGGTGATTATACTAGAAAAATTCGACGTGTTCTCATAGGTCTCTGTAGCATAATTGGTTAGTGCATTGGGCCGGAATCCCAAGGATGCGGGTTCGAATCCCGTCAGGGCGACATGAGACTAGTTGCTTTTTAGGGTTTCGTAGCCTAAAGGCAAAAAACGAAACCCTTATAGATTCGGCCAAACCGATGTATTGTCACACCCGTTTTATTCCAAAACTATGAGGATTACACAGTTGAAACTTGGTAGGTAGATGTATTCTGTAAACCGCTTTACGGTTTTTACACAGAAATAAAAAAATATAAATTAAGGGGGGGCTCCCCATACATGGAACTGACACTGAACATTTTTTTTTCATCCAACCTATACGTGTGGGGTATCCATAGATTGGTCTTTAAAAATTGCATTGAGGTTTCTAAAACGGTTTTTTCTCAAAGTCAACCGTTTGAAAGATGTACACTTCCAAAGTGGTAAAATGTGTGTCCCCCCCCCCCCCCCTCTAACTTTTAAAATAAGAAAGTGAAAAATCAAAATCAAATACGAGTATATGTATATAATGTAGATCTTTATAAAAACTTTACGAAATTTGGTTTGAACGAAATTTATTTAGTAGTTTCAGAGCTATAGCACATTTTCCAAAACCGCAAATATAATGTCATTCATACAAACACTATGAAAAACAAACTTATTTTTGCAGACGAAAATTTATAATGGCATTTTGGCAATAATAATAATAGAAACTTTATTGCACACGATACAAAAACAAACCCACACAGAGAAAATGTAAAAAAAGAGGAACACACAATAGGCGGCCTTATAGCTACGTATCAGTCTCTTCCAGGCAACCTTGGGTGAGAGAATCGAAACCCTTCATGTGCGAGTTCGATTCGCACTTGGCCGATTTTTTCTATTATATATTCTTGTTTAATATTTATCACATAAAAATAGCATTGTAAAATGCAAAATTAGAAAGTTATAATTGCAACTATAAGTTAGGCAATTCCATAAATCACTATCACAATACCTTTGAAAGGGATTGTGATAGATTTTGAAATTAGACAATTAGGGAGCAGAATATATTTTGAATTTATACGATTCAAATAGGCAATGAAAAGAATGTTGATGTCGGAACATGTCGCAGTTGAAGTCGCGGGCGGATACTAGTCTGTACTAATATAAGTTACTATAGAAAACACCGAAATCGCTATAGGAGTGCCTATAATATTTGAAAAGTTCCCTGGATTTCTCCAGGATCCCATTATCAGATCCTGACATGATGACAAGGGAAGTATACCCTTTCGACCAAAATAGAATTACTCAAATCAGTCCAGCCGTCTTCGAGTAATCGAGTAACATACATAAAAAAAAATAAAAAAAAACATTCCGTCGAATTGAGAACCTCCTCTTTTTTTTGAAGTCAGTTAAAAACAGTACTGTGACTGACTGACAGACAACGCACAGCCAAAACGGCTGAACCGATCAAGCTGAAATGTTGCGTACAGGATCCTTTAACGATGTAGGCAACCACTAAGAAAGGATTTTGTGATATTCCCACAGGAACAGGAACCACGCTGGTAAACGCGGCGCTGGCGCGGGCGGCGACTAGTTAGCAATACAAATGAAACACAAACTTATTCACCTTTGAGGTATCTCAGAATATATTGTTATACGGGGGGCGTTCAATAAAAAGTGAGAATGAGTATGTTACAAACAACTTTTATTAAATGTCATTTTATTTTTCGACAGTTACCTTTTAGCATAATACTTAGTGTATTATGTTAATAGGTATATCTTTTTTTTAAACTTAAAATTCCATTTTAAAAAAAGGTCTCATCTTGAGTACTTAAAAATCTTGTACTGCAGCGATTACCGCGTCGTCGTCTTTAAATTTCTGGTCTCTCAGGTATTCTTTCAATCTCGGAAATAGGTAGAAATCACTGGGGGCGAGATCTGGTGAATACTGAGGATGCTTAAGGATATCGAACCCAGCATCACGAATTGCAGCCATTGCAACGGCGGACTTGTGTGCCGGGGCATTGATCTGGTGGAACAGCACAACTTTTTCCAATTCGCCGGCGCAGGGACTTACATACTCTTACGCTTCTCTATTCCATCCTCTATCATCCATCTTCTCCTCACTATCTAAAAGAATACTTTCACTATCGTTCCTCTTCCACTCAATGCACCTTACGCTCTTACTCTAATCTCACTCTTGATATTCCTTCCCATACCACTGATTTCCTCTCCTATTCCTTCTCTGTGCATGCTGTTCGCCTATGGAACTCCCTTCCAGAAGGTATTAGAAAAGCTCGCTCATTGAAGTCTTTTAGCGATCAAGTCAGAATGCATTTCCTTTCTCATATTTAATCATTTTTTTTTCTTTCCCATTCCTACTATATGTTTATATATTCATTCTAAGTATGATTTTTTATAATTTTCTATATTCAATTGCACCCACTCCCCCCCTTTTCCCCCTTTTCTGCTCTTCCTCTTATTTCTTTACCACTCAAGGTTGCCTGGAAGAAATTGCCACCTAGCAATAAGGCCGCCTTTTGTGTATTTCCTTTTACTGACTGTTTTTTATTTTTCTTTGTGTTCTTTTGTGTTTATTATGTGCAATAAACTGTTTTATTATTATTATTATTATTATTAACTTTCGAGAGTTTACCTCGCCGTTTTTCGCGGATCTCATTGCGCAATGTTGCTATTTGTTTGGCATATAAAGTGTCCGTAATAGAGGCTCTATACCGTGACGCGACCATCCGCCAAAACTAAGTTTTCGACTTTTTTTTTACAATTTCTTTAGTTACTGCTGTAGCAGGGCGTCCGAAGCGGGGATCGTCCATGGTCGATGTTATTCCACGTCTAAATTCAGTGCACCAACGTGCGACTGTCGAAAACGGAGGAGCATTAGACCCTAAAGTGTCCCGCAAATCTAAATTCACTTGATCCGTAGGAAAAAAATTTCAAACACAAGTATTTGATAACGGCGCGCAGTTCAATTTTCTCCATTTTAGACTTCTAAACTATGCTTTGCATAAGATAGTAGAAGTCTTATGTGCTGGCTCTGTGTGTCTGTGCGCATATTTCAAGGAACTACAGTAGCTAAAGACACCATTTTTGGTACACCTATATATATGTCAATGAGAAAAGTTTAAATACTGAGTTTCGAACATTAGGGTCAAGTGGTTCCTGAGATCAAATAGTTTAGAAGTCGTCTGATGCCTTCGCTACGATAGTGAAGGGCGCCGATCTTGTTTGCTAACGTACTCAATAGCATTGAAAAGAAATTACCGTATTTTTTTTTAAACAAAAGACTGTTCTGTTTTTTTTTTCATAGCCATCAGCTACATAGATTAGCTTTACCGGCCAGTATTTAATTTCGTAATATTGAAAGAATTTGCATCTCATTCTTACTTTATATTGAACACCCCTCGTATATATTGTTTCGCTTCGGTTCGTATTATTTCAGCATTACACCGTGTTACACGGGCCTCCAATTTGCTCTCATCTTTTCCCTTCAAAATATTCCTCATATTTAAGCCGAAGCTGTTTTTCTACGTTCTTGTTTATCTTTATTATTCGTGAAAAGAACAAAGGTTGTTATTTCTAAGCCTTATTTAAATAAGAAACCCACTTACCTTACTTCACATAAAAAAAATTGTACAGGCTTGATAGAAATTGAAATTCTCTGAATGATGTATTTCCATCAACTCAATTTCGACGCGCATTACATTATCCATACTTGTAAGAGAAATTTTGTTTTGTTTTTGTCACAATCAGCAAAATAAACGAACGCATAAACTTTTTTTGCAAATACATACATATATACATAGTTACTTAACTTAATATAGTACATGATATATTTAAGAACTAAAGAACTAAACATATATTGGTAGGTACGCATTCGCAATTCGTAACGGATCAAAGTGCTTACGAAATTGATTTGATTTTGAAACGAGTTTGATTTGATTATATACATAGTTAACTATCCGGAGCGTGGAAATATGTTTTTCGGAGAAATGACGTCTCCCTGTCTCACACCTCGCTGCAGTTGGATGGGACTTGTGCTCTGGTTCTGTAATCGGACCGACATGGTGGCATGTTCGTATAAGTACCTTAACACCTCGATATACCTATAGTCCACTTGGCACCTCTGGAGAGACTGTAGCACCGCCCAGGTCTCTAACGAATCAAAGGCTTTCTCATAGTCCACAAACGCCAAGCAAAGTGGCAGATTATACTCTTCGGTCTTCTGTATAACCTGCCGCAGCGTATGGATGTGGTCTATGGTGCCAAAGCCTTTTCGGAACCCGGCTTGTTCGGGAGGCTGGAAGTCGTCGAACCTGCGGGCGAGACGATTCGTAATGAGACTCTCGAAAACAACTTAATACATGGCTTAGAAGTGAGATGGGTCTGAAGTTCTTCAAACGGGTGTTATCTCCCTTTTTGAAGAATAGTATCACCTCACTTATATTCCATGCCCTCGGCGTTTTGCCCTCGACGATGACGGAATTGAAAAGCTTCTGGAGGACTTTGAGTATCGGCTTACCGCCCGCTCTCAGAAGTTCTGTAGTGATTCCGTCATCACCCGCCGCCTTGTTGTTTTTGAGTTGTTTCAGAGCCATAATAATCTCGTACAGGCTGATGTCCGGGATATCTTCGGTGAAGTGTCGGGTAAGCTTGGCTCTGGGGTTACAAAATTATAAGGCAACTTATTTCTAAGAATCGGCAAGACAGCTTACAGTGCCTCTGCCGTCCTTCCAGTCCAAAGCATTTCACAGAATAATGTTACATTGTTGTTCCATTGCATTAACTGAGAAGTGCTTCGTCAGGAGTTCTTACAATATAACTACATATTAAATAGTCTCAGCCATATAACACCCACTGCTGGGTATAGGCCTCCCCCAAAAGGGGGGGAGGGGGTGGGCCATAATCGTCACGCTTGGCAGGCGGGTTGGTGATCGCAGTATGGCCAAGTATGTAGGAGACGCTGCTGCCCGACACCTGAAGGCTGAGTCCCTTAGTCGCCTTTTACGACACCCACGGGATGAGAGAGGGTAGTGCTATTCTAAGCCGACACTACACAGCCGACATTAAACACCCACACCAAGACAAATAGACATATTCATGCACACAAATATTTGTTTAGTCCGGGGATCGAACCCGGGACTTCTGGCAATCAGCAAAAAGTTCCTAATTTCCCATTTCAATTCCTGAAGGTTCCCATTTCAATTTCAAACATTCATTAATTTCCATAAGTAGAGATATAACAAAATGGTGCTGTGATATTTCCAGTGGCATTCCTTAATTCTTGAAACTGGTGACAGAGGACAAGCCTGTACGTCTTGCGATATTTTTTCTGGTCCAAATCCAAGAATTTCTAAAAGAATAACTGTTCTAACTATAATAAAACTTAACTCGAACTAAATGGTGTGAAACAGATGTCTTTTAACAACTTCTACAAACGATTTTGGGGTTTTAAGATACAAAAACGTAGTAATAGTAAATGAGTTTTGTTTCAGTGAACCGGGATTACGGGCTTGGGAATATCGTCCTCCATAACAGGAATCGTAATCCTAGAAAACCAGGGGGTCTACCGCCATCTCTTAGCGCATTATTGTTTCAATCTTACCATGCTATCTAGCGGGCCTACCATCATCTATTATAAACCATCATGTCATAAGAACGTTTTGTTTTTATTGAAGTTGTCACATTTTGACACACTTCAACCTTTGGAGGCGATGATTGAGCGAAGACGTCACAAAACCTCCGTCAAAAACAAAGCGTACTTAAGGATATTCGTAGTACAAGATAGCATGGTAAGATTAAAACAATAATTCGCAAAGAAATGGCGGTAGACCCTTTGTACTACGAATCTCCTGAAGTAAGCTTTGTTTTTGAAGGAAGTTTTGTGACGTCTTCGCTCAATCATCGCCTCCAAAGGATATATTGACACTTCTGCAAGTGCAACCGGTACTAACGGGTAATGATGGCTTCTGAAGCAAGAAACATCTCATTATAATTAACTTTTGGTCACCCATCCCGCGACCGATCATTGCGAAAGTTGCTTAGTCACTATAATCGAAGGCTAAGTGCGATAATCGCACACCGAGCTCCTCTCAAAACTGTTCAATTTAGGCACGTTTAGGTAATACATAAAGCATTAATGAGTATTTACTAAGATGTCTCTTTTTATTTGACACCTTTTACAATAGCCGTTTTAAACCAAGTCCTTTCGTATTTCAGAAGCGAAAATGACATTTACAAGGATAGTATGAAATTTCTTTCTCAAATTGAGCAGTAAAACGGGCATAAAAGGGGGAAATAAGTAAGAAAATTGAAACTCGGAGGGCCTTTAGAGCTCTAGGCATTCCTAACATTATTCACGATTTGCGGCTCTGGAAGTGGGTCAAAAGCTTATGACACGATTTCCTTTAGAAAAAAATTATCTTTGCCTCTTTGATGTCGTTCGTCGAAATCGTTTTGCATTAGGATTTTCGTGCCCGAAATCATCACGGTTTCGACTTTACCACGCATCGAGACGGAATTTAGTTTTGTAGTAAGCTCCTGCGGGCCTACCATCATCTATTATAAACCATCATGTCATAAGAACGTTTTGTTTTTATTGAAGTTGTCACATTTTGACACACTTCAACCTTTGGAGGCGATGATTGAGCGAAGACGTCACAAAACCTCCGTCAAAAACAAAGCGTACTTAAGGATATTCGTAGTACAAGATAGCATGGTAAGATTAAAACAATAATTCGCAAAGAAATGGCGGTAGACCCTTTGTACTACGAATCTCCTGAAGTAAGCTTTGTTTTTGAAGGAAGTTTTGTGACGTCTTCGCTCAATCATCGCCTCCAAAGGTTGAAGTGTGTCAAATTGTGACAACTTTAATAAAAACAAAACGTTCATAAAACATGATGGTTTATAATAGATGATGGTAGGCCCGCAGGAGCTTACTACAAAACTAAATTCCGTCTCGATGCGTGGTAAAGTCGAAACCGTGATGATTTCGGGCACGAAAATCCTAATGCAAAACGATTTCGACGAACGACATCAAAGAGGCAAAGATAATTTTTTTCTAAAGGAAATCGTGTCATAAGCTTTTGACCCACTTCCAGAGCCGCAAATCGTGAATAATGTTAGGAATGCCTAGAGCTCTAAAGGCCCTCCGAGTTTCAATTTTCTTACTTATTTCCCCCTTTTATGCCCGTTTTACTGCTCAATTTGAGAAAGAAATTTCATACTATCCTTGTAAATGTCATTTTCGCTTCTGAAATACGAAAGGACTTGGTTTAAAACGGCTATTGTAAAAGGTATCAAATAAAAAGAGACATCTTAGTAAATACTCATTAATGCTTTATGTATTACCTAAACGTGCCTAAAATGAACAGTTTTGAGAGGAGCTCGGTGTGCGATTATCGCACTTAGCCTTCGATTATAGTGACTAAGCAACTTTCGCAATGATCGGTCGCGGGATGGGTGACCAAAAGTTAATTATAATGAGATGTTTCTTGCTTCAGAAGCCATCATTACCCGTTAGTACCGGTTGCACTTGCAGAAGTGTCAATATATCCATGATCGCAAAAGTAACAATTTCAATAGCTTTTTTTTTTTAAGGAAAAATCAAAAGACAAATCGAGGTTTGTTAGCAACAAACGATATAGTCAAATAATAGTCATACTTATGGTAAATTTTAAATAGAAAAACATTGGAAAAATTTAACTCGGCCACAAGTGAATTCTCAGACGGGAATCGAACCAGCGACCTTTGGAAATCCGGTCCAATGCTCTAACCGCTGAGCTACCGAGACTTGCGAACCACCGTCGAAATTCTCCAATACTTTTATATTTTTAATACGCTGTAGGCCAGCGTTGTTACATCAATGCTAGGAATATCCTTGCATTCGAAAGAAACATCTTTTCAGGTGTTTAACGATCGATGCAAGTTAATTTTTTCCAATATTTTTCTATTTAAAATTTACCATAAGTATAAAAATAGCATTGAAAAATGCAAAAATTACAAAATCATAAATCAAATAATAGTCGTTAGCTACTGGGCAGTAAAATGGGCGGCTAATGACCATATCTAATAATAATTTACAGCATGAAACAGTAATAGCATTCTTTGCTGATACTAAACTTTCGTGACCGTGTAAAGAAATACTTAATCAATGGGAGTGGTGCTTTATGCCGTGAGATCAAAGACAGTTAATGCTGGGTGGAACATCATTTTTGTGAATAGGTACTTTACCATTAAAATATGTTGCTATTTTGTCAAAACGCTATCTGTCTGCAATGCAATTTTATTAATTACTCGACCGAACGTTAAGTTTTCCTTCGATAATAACACTTTAGACACAGAAAAATCTCTAATTTTCATCACACGAATTATTGTGTCTACCAGGTATATACGTCGTCGTTATCAGACTTGTAAAATTTTCTATTACTTACGAACTACATACAAGGTCAAAATTTAAAGCCTTGTGGTATACATACGTTCTAACCGATCTCAATGAGACCAAACCGCAGAATGCTTTTTTTGTTTTTTAATTTTTTTTACATTTTTCAATGCTATTTTTATACTTCAAAAATGCTTTATTTCAATCTCGGATCATTCATTCGGGAAATGACGCATAGCTAGTAACTTATGTCCAGCGGTGGGACATCGAAGGTCCGTTGTTTCCGGACGTTGTGCCGGCGGCCGCGGCCTACTGACATAATTAGGACAAAGGTCCGACCGTGGAACGAGGGATGAAAGTATACAGCCTATACTTCCATAGGCATACGTAAAATGACATGTAGGTCAATATTTAGCAAGAAAATATACTAGAAAAAAAACAAATTGTCTCATGTCGCCCTGACGGGATTCCAACCCGCATCCTTGGGAATCCGGCCTAATGCACTAACTAATTATGCTACAGAGACCTAATGAGGACACGTAAAATTTTTCCAGTATAATCACCTTTCTACGGTGTTGGCCACCGTCGCGTTTCATCAATGAGAGAAATATCCTCGCATTCGAAAAAAATATTTTTACAAATCTTCGACCATCCATTAAGACGAAACAGCCATCTAATTATAACTTTTTAATTTTGCATTTTACAATGCTATTTTTATGTGTTAAATATTTAACAAGAAAATATACTAGAAAAAAAAACACCTTGTCTCATGTCGCCCTGATGGGATTCGAACCCGCATCCTTGGGTATCCGGCCCAATGCACTAAATAATTATGCTACAGAGACCTATGAGGATACGTCGAATTTATTTCGACTTTTTTTTTTGAGGCGAGTTACAATATAAATATCTTAAAGTTCGCAGTGACTACAGTTCCAACTGGAGCTGCATAGCCCCTATATCCTGCAATTCATTAATTAATTACGTCGAGTTTTTCCAGTGACATGTAGGTATTCGATTGCATACTATTTCGTCACCAACTGATTAACTGACCGCTTAACGGAAAATGATGTTTTAAACCACGATTATCTAGTTGATAGTTGGAAAACTTTAAAAAAATGCTTTTTACCATGGTTTTAGAGATTAAGCCAGCTTATTATGTAGAAGAATCAGCGCTTTTACTGACTCATAAAAGCTCTTTATTTCATTAGATACTTGCGTGGCATTAATTCGGCTACTAACACACCGATGAAGGCCCATTGTTTGCGGACTTTGTATCATTGCGCGGCCCTCTGACATAGTTAGGACAAAGGTCCGACCGTGGAACGAGTGATGAAAGCATACAGCCAATACTTTCGTAGGCATACGTAAAATTACATATATTCGTTTGCATACTATTTTTGCACCAACTGATTCACCGATTATCGCTTAACAACGTTTGAAACTACGATTATTTAATCGACAGTTAGTGGGCTCGGATCTAAGAATGCTAAATTTTGCGGGTATACGAGCTAGCCAGAAAATTAGATCAAGAAACAGCGCTTTACCCGAACCATATAATTAGTACCTCATTTCAATACAAGTGGCATTCATTTGGCTACTAACACACAGCTGAAGCAAGTTATAGTAACTTTATGTGCAGCGCTGGGCCGTCGAAGGCCTATTGTTCGCGGACTTTGTGGCGGCCGGCCGCAGCCCACTGACATAGTTAGGACAAAGGCCCGACCGTGGAACGAGGAGTGAAAGCATACAGCCTATACTTTCGTAGGCATGCGTAAAATGACATTTTATTTGTTTGCATACATTTTATCACTAACTGATTCGCCGATTATCGCTAAACAACTTTTGAAACCACGATTATCTAATCCGCAGTTGGTGAATTCGGTTATTAGATGACACATTTCTAAAACTCTATTTCTAACTGTATTATAAAGAGCTTTTCTATTTTTGTTTAGGCTAGATTACAAAGCGTTCAGGTTTATAAAGGCTACCATTGGGTCTGTTTAGAATCGTTTAGTTCAACGACCGGAATTTAAAAAAAAAAAAACATATTGTTACAGGTTAATTTCAAAGTATTTAGATTTTTACTAAAAACTGAAATGATACGGATCTCATATCATTTCAGTTTTTATATATAGTTATATATATATATATATATATATATATATATATATGTTTTGACGACCTGTTTGGCGCAGGGGTACTAAGCCTGCCTTCTGCGCCAGAGGTCCCGGGTTCGATCCCCGGACAAGACAAATATTTGTGTGCGTGAACATGTCTATTTGTCTTGGTCTGGGTGTTTAATATGTACAATATGTATGTATTTACAAAAAAAAAGTATATAAGTATGTTTATCCGTTATCTAGTAACCATAGCACAAGTTCTTAATGAAACTTAACGTGGGCTAGATAATTGGTGTGTCTGTATGCAATTATTTATTTATTATTACTATATATATCACGGTAAATGTTAATAGTGTGAAAGTTATTAACAATAACCGGTAAATATTAATATTGATTTCGTAATTCGGTCAATGTGATTAAAACTATGAAGTTTGTCACTTTTCGAAAGTTACCTCTAGGTTAGGTTAGGTTACAACAGTGACCAAAAGACGCGCGAGCCGAGCGAGCGAAGCGAGCGTGCCGTGGCAGCGGCCGGCGAAGCGCCAGAGACGACTTTCTTTAAAAAGTACTTACTAAATTATGATACTAAGCTCCTCCTGCTCGATTGACGTTTTATTAGGTTAAAAAGCTGTAAATACCGATATTTTTAACCGACTTTATTGAACATTAATTATATTTATAAAAAGTAAGGTTCAACAATTTATAATGTGCTGTATAAGTAATTAATTAATCACTTTTACCTTTTCATTGTAATTATTAATAGTTATTGGTAATTATTAATAATTGATAATTATTAACATTTACCGTAACATATAATTATTGTTTCAAATCATGACTGTTTATATAACTGTCGTGATTCGAAACAACTATTCAAAACCGTTTAATTGCATGTATGTACTTTTCTTTATGATCTTTTCTTATAATAGCTGAGGATTTGTGATCCATCCGATATCTAAAGATTTTCTGGCAAATATAAGTAGGTACATAGTCTGGCAAATATAAGTATCAATCACCTTTGGTAGATGGCATCAAACGGATCAATTTAATACGACAGGGACCGCCACCTCCTAGCGCAGTATTGTTTCAATCTTACCATGCTGTTTCGTACATCGAATCTCTTAAAGTAAGTTTATTTTTTGATGGAAGTTTCGTGACGTCTTTACTTAATCTTCTCCTTCATAGTGTGGAGTGCGTCAAAACTTATAATAATAATTTCTGTTTTTTTCATTTTTGTATTTGGTTGTTGCACCATAATCGATAGTTAAACATCTAAAAAGATGTTTCTTTCAAATGCAAGGATATTCCTAGCATTGATGTGACAACGCTGGCCTACAGCGTATTAAAAACATAAAAGTATTGGAGAATTTCGATGGTGGTCCGCAAGTCTCGGTAGCTCAGTGGTTAGAGCATTGGACCAGATTTCCAAAGGTCATGTGTTCGAGTCCCATCTGAGAATTCACTTGTGTCCGATTCGATTTTTTCCAATATACTATTGGAAAAAATCAAATTGATTTAACTTTAACTTAATTTTCAAATGTATTTGGTGTATGCATTTTTATTTTTATGAACGACTGTGAGACTCTTCCTTCATCATACCTGATGTTAAGTATTGATAAGGCTGAAGATGGAAGCGAGCCTCTCCCGGAATCCTCAGTCACTGAGGAACTGGCTATCTTATCTCAAACTGCCGGAACACAATAATGCTGAAAACATTGTTGTTATGACGTCAGGCTTAAATAAGATGGTGGTAGCTAGCCAGGCGGAATTACAACAAGTCCTACCACCAACCAAACCGAATACAATATGTACCCCCGCTGGGAATCGAACCCGGGACCACTGGGTCTGATGTCTGATACCGGTGGTTGTACCACTAGAACTACATATGTACTACTAAATAAACTTGACAATTTCTCTAACAACACGTTCTCATGACATAATAGTTTTTACAGATGATGGTACAGGTACAGGTCGTCTCCGTCTGAACAAGCGATGATATTAACCCACATTATTAACATAAGAACTTCATACCCACCAAAAAAGGCCAAGAATATTCTCCGTCTTTTTATCTAACAAATTATTCGCTTTGTTAACTGGCATACTATAAGTGCTGCCAATAATAAGAATTGCCTTTTCTCAATAGTTATTGGTATTATTTGGATAAATCTATTATTAGATGGGATTTATCTACCATTTGGCATGCGTGAAATTGGATAAGCTGAGATTATTCCATTTCATTTATGGCCTGCGCAGACGACGGACATTGAAGGACTTTTTGTCCGCGACACGACCTTATTACTAAGAACATAAAGTTGAATAAATAACGAGGACTATCGCGTACTTTTCGCGGATATACGCGGTCTAAGTTGAATCTTATTTGGTTAACAATAAAGACGTGTCGCGGACAAAAAGTCCTCCGTTATCCATCGTCTGCGCTAGCTCTAAGGGTATCGATATTTTGCTATGTTATGTATAGATTTCGTAAATGTAAGTACAACAATATCGAATTAGTTTTGCAAGAAGAATGGCCATACTGTACTCTAAATTGGCGTATTAGAGGTACCAGTGGCGAAGGGTCCGTAAGTACATGCCGGTTCCCATCGACTTTCCTTTTCTAAGTTGACACCCCACATCGATACACCATACAGTTAAAAAAAATTTGATTCCCAGTTTTGATAGATCTTTTTTCGTAAGCCGAGTACAACTCCTTTAAAAAGCCAAAATGTTTTTATTCTCATAAATTTTTAATTTTGCATTTTACAATCCTATTTTTGTGTTATAAATATTAAATAAGAAAATATACTAGAAAAAAGCAACTCGTCTTATGTCGCCCTAGTCTTTCTTTCATTGATGAAACGACGGTGGCCAACACCGTAGAAAGGTGAATATGCAAGAAAAATTCGACGTGATATCATAGGTCTCTGTAGCAAAATTGTTTAGTGCATTGGGCTGGATTTCCAACGATGCGGGTTCGAATCCCGTCAGGGCGACATGAGACAAGTTGCTTTTTTCTAGTATATTTTCTTATTTAATATTTATCACATAATAATAGCATTGTAAAATGCAAAATTAAAAAATTCTATTTATAATGATAACTTTTCTAGTATATTTTCTCGTTTAATATTTATCACATAAAAATATATAATTTAATGTTATTATTATTAAGATATTAATTATTGTGCGAAGCGAGTAAATTATGGTAACAATCCTGAACGAAGCGAAGGATTCAAGTGTGCCCAAGGCTAAGACACTTTATACCCAAGGAGCATACTCTACTTTATTCAACTACTATGACGTTAAATAAAAAATAAATTATAAATTATAGAACTAATAAATTACAATTTAATAACTCGTGAAAAAAAATATGGAAAGGATCGAAAATCACCGACTTTTTCTTTAGATATTTAGTTCCGTAGGCAATGCAATGATAATTTTCATTATATCTGTGTGTGACTGTGATCTAGAGTCTAGACTATACACATTCACAATTTGATGATTTGCCATGTTTTACTGATAAGTAAGAGAAAAGACACGAAAAAGCACGAAAATGAAAGAGATAGCTATTACATTATATTTCAATGTGTGCACAATATCACATCCCTTATGTGCTTCGCTTGACTCCGTCTTGGCGGGGACACTACCGCAGTTTTGATAACTATAAAACTTATGTTTATTTGCTATTTTATTCAAAAGTTTGATAACCCTGATCTTCTTCTTCTTCTTCTTATCGAGTGAGGATTAGTGGCCACCTCTTGTGTCAGAGTTTATTAAGCCGCCTATAAGGCCTCTGACTTGGCTTAACGACTGTAATCAAATGACAACAGCCGGGACCGACGGTTTAACGTGCCCTCCGAAGCACGGAAGCGCTCAGTTATAATGCCACTTTACGGTCACCCATCCGACACCTGACCGGGCCGAACTTTGCTTAACAAACGTGATCGAATACGATCAGTCTGTCAAGCGCGGCCATGAGCGCTTATAAATTGATAAATTGGTCATTTTACTGGAAAGAATTGAGTTTTATGGCCCAGTCACAGGACTGCCAGCTACTTCTTCTTATCGTATGAGGATTAGTGGCCACCTCTGGTGTCAGAATTTATCAAGCCGCCTATAAGGCCTCTGACTTGGCTTAGCTTTACCCGTTGCTTTCTGCGTAGAGGTGGGTTCGTTTCTCGTACAAACAAATATTTTGTGTATGACCATGATGTATTTGTCTTGGTATTGTGAAGTACGTATTTACAAGTAAAAGTGAATTTGTATAGTTTGCTTATCAATAACCTTAACATATTTGAGTAAGATACTTACCTTGGGTTATTTTAATAATTATCAATTGAATAAATTATTATATAAGAATACAAGTGTCACCACTCCCTTACATGCCTGGGATGTCGTAAGAGTCGACTAAGAGGAGAAGGAAAACTTGAAACAAAACCTCTACCAACCCGTCTGGCCAGCGAGGTAGCAGTAGGCTAATAGCCTCCTATGAACGCCACAATAGGCGTGAGCTAGGAGAGGCCTATGTCCAGTAGTGGACGTCCACAGGCTGATGATGGATTATATAATGTAGGAAAATTTATAATTTCTATTTAATAATAATATTTATATAACGAAATGTGTGATAAAACTCTAAAAAATACAAATAATTAACATGCACATGTCGTTGAAACTTTAGAATAACTATTTAAAATTAAATCTTTTTAGAATTAACTTTTAGTTTGTTAACCTAAAAAAAACGTTCCAGACGCGATAAGGTCGCAGACAAACATTATAGTTACAGTTCTTAATATTATTCAGGGTCAGTTAAGTTCATTTTTGCTTTAGAAATTGGATATTTTGTCGCAAGCTGTATTTAATGCAACCATTAATTTTGCCATTTTACGAGTACGTTAAACTTGAATTGCGAGATTCTCTTGCAAGTTATAGACTGTGAAATTCACATGGGGTGAAGAGGATTTAATTCGTTTTGCGGTTTATTACCTACTAACGCATTTTCGGATTAATTGGAAAGTAAAAAACTACTTTAATCTTTGCAATACAGAGTCATTTTACAGTACATTACTTATTTGTGAATAAAAAAGTTACGCTGAGTTTAGACTTGCCATTAATAGTAAAAAAACGAAAAATATGTAGCATAATTCCGCAAGAAAAACTTACATGCAAGATGCACCGCCCGGCCGTCCGCAAATAAATGCAGATGCAACACAGTGACACACCTCGCACCTTCACCGACTACTCTACACGTGTTTCGCCCACGGAACATCCTCAGGAGTTGTTAGACCGTGCAATACCAGCTCGGTGCTGGTATTACATTATATAATATTATTCTACATATTTTTCGTTTTTTACTAAGATATGGATTTCCGCCAAATAACGCCTGATTCTATCAAATACTTGCAATTAATAAACATAACTATACGTACATCTTATGTTTTGGCTCGCACTGTTCATTGAAATAAGACAACTTTTACGGATATCAAACGCGCTATATTTCCACGAACTAAGTTGTAATTGTAATTGTCATCCCGTGACCACGGCAGCTGTAAAGGTGCCGAAAGGTCGGGAAAATTAAAAAACCCCTAAAAAACCAAAAAATACGGACTATTACAACTTAGTTCGTGGAAATATAGCGCGTTTGATATCCGTAAAAGTTGTTTTATTTCAAAAAACATAACTACTCGTATATCAAAAAATATTGTTGAAATATAATTGCTGTCAAATCTTTATTTATTTTTCAGTTCTCATGTCTGCATAGTATACAGAAGTTATATAGACTGTAGTGTTGCGCTATACCTAGCTTCTGTATAACAGTTAAACCATTTGTACTTATGTAGGTACATACCTTTGCCCTAGTGTATTATTTTTGTATAACAATACACAAAATAACACTTTTTAAATGACTTCAAAAGAAGAAGGAGGTTATCATAGACATTAGATTTCCGCCCGCAAATTAGTGGAATCCGGATTCGGATTTTTAATAATATTTTTGTACGTTTAATATATTTTTTATAAGTACAAAACCTTGTGTTTAAAGATTTAAATACATAAAATTAACCCGTGGCGCAGTGATTCGCGCTCTCGGCCCGCGATTGTTGAGGCTAAGCAACTTTCGCAATAATCGGTCACGGGATGGGAGACCAAAAATTTACTTTTTCAAGCTTCTCCGTGCTTCGGAAGGCACGTTAAGCCTTTGGTCCCGGCTGCGTTTGCAGTCGTTAAAACCCACCAATCCGCTTTGGGCCCGCGTGGTGGGTCATGGTCCGTTCTCCTTATCCATCCATAAGGAAGGCCAGTGCCCCAGCAGTAAGGAAAAAATGGCTAATGACGACGACATAAAATATATGCTTATTATTATTATTTATTTTAGTATAGATGTGAAAATTCCGAAATTAAATATTTAATTCTAATAAATTTCGGACTTGTCCTTGTTTTTTTTTCAATCTACAATAGATTTTCCAAAGCGGTACTTAAACCTCAGTTGGCACGGAACTTTAATTTTTATCCCAGCTGAAATGGGTTTTCCCAATGGAACCATAACTGTAGTAATTTTTCCCCTTAACGGACTCTCTGAAGATTTATGGACTTAAAAATAACCGTTATTACACTTTATCAACTTTTACAATAAAAACTCATTCGCGCCTTTTAAAAGTTTATTTAAAAAAAAAAAGAGTTTACGTACGATATCGTTTTAAGGGTTCCGTACCCAAAGGTAAAATGGGACCCTATTACTAAGACTCCGCTGTCCGTTTGTCCTTCTGTCCGTCTGTGACCAGGCTGTATCTCATGAACCGTGATAGTTAGACAGTTGTAATGTTCACAGATGATGTATTTCTATTGCCGCTATAACAACACATACTAAAAATCAGAATGAAATAACTCCCATACAACAGACATGATTTTTTTGCAGTATTTATAGATAATGGAACTCTTCTTCCGCGAATCCGACTCGCACTTGGCCGGTTTTTTACTTACTCAACTTCATACATTATTTTTAATATTTGCTAAAATAATTGAATATTTGACTACTATGTAAAAACTAGACCGTATTTATAGATAATGGTACGGAACTCTTCTTGCGCGAATTCGACTCGGATTTGGCCGGTTTTTTACTTACTCAACTTCATACATTATTTTTAATATTTGCTAAAAATAATTGAATATTTGACTACTATGTAAAAACTAGAGAAAATATTCTAACCAAATGTTGTATTGTAATAACTTCCTCTCAGCCACATGACACCAACTGCTGGTCATAGGCCTCTCCTAGATCAGGCTTACAGGCCTATAGGCCTCTCACATTTTGAAATAAATTATCTGGTTGAAAAGTTCTAGATGCTAATTTGTGGTAAAACAATATTTTGTGTGTAAATCTATAAAATAAATACTCTATTCCCATAGGAAAAATAAAATTTGTCGTACAAGAACCTAAATTACAAACGCAGATGAATCATGGACGTTACTTAAAAGTATATGTTAGAAAAAATCACGTTAAACTAACCTTTTCACAAAACAACTGTCCCGTCTGGTTAACTGAATTAGGTCATTTTAACTGTAAAAGTTCCTCTCGCCGTTCGGTCGTTACCGGATAATGTTTGCTCTGTAAACTGCGGCTTTTAAAACGTCACGATACACAAACATAACGTTTCGACGCCATTTTGAAAAGTCAACAACACGTAGTTACTTTAAAATGTACATTTGTGTTTATGACATTTTGTTAACGAATACACTGGAATTGATGTTTTACAATGGTATGCTAATGTTTTTTTAAGGGCCGGTTTCACCGCCTACTGATAACTTCTTTTCTTCTTCTTATATTTATTGGCGGTTCTCTTTTGGATTTCGCCAGTATCTAGTTTTTATTAAAATATATTAATTATAAAAATTGCACGGTAGATTGGGTTAAAATGGAGTCTCACAAAACAAGTGTTATTACGAAAAGAACTCGGGAGAAACTCCGATAATTTGTCATATTTTTCATATTACAACAGCTGTCAAATGATCTGTCCTTTAATCTATACAGAACTTATCAGTAAGTGGTGACCAGCCGTAAGTCTTGTGGTTTTTTTATGAACTGCGGGGCGACTCTTAGCCTTCATCATACTTGATGTTAAGTATTGATAAGGCTGAAGATGGAAGCGAGCCTCTCCCGGAATCCTCAATCACTGAGGCACCGGCTATCTTATCACTAACTGCCGGAACACAACAATACTGAAAACATTGTTGTTATGGCGTCAGACTTAGATAATATGGTGGTACCTACCCAGGCGGATTTACCACAAGTCCTACCACCAACCAAACCGAGTACAATATGTAACCCCCCGCTGGGAATCGAACCCGGGACCCCTGGTCTAATACCGGTGTTTGTTACCACTAGACCACAGAGGCGGTTACAAATGGTTTCAATTTTGTTTATGATAGGATAGTTTTAAAATTATATAAATGAAAAAATATATATTATGGACAATGTGATGCAAATGCGAATGCAATTCCAAATCGGTTTGCACGTAGATTTGAGTTAGATAATAGAAGCTGAAAAAATAAAATGTTTGGATCATCAATCGGAAGAAGTGACATCTGACCAAACATATTATACAGGGTGTTAAAAGACCCATACCGAAGCCGTGATATATGAGTAGTGTACATCAAACTAAATAAGAATATGTGACAATAATCCTGGGAAATTACTTTTATTTTTCGTTTTCTTAAAATGGATGTTATCTTTACATGCAAAAAAAGCGTGCAGCAACGTGTGCGTGTGTCTAGAGGGTACAAGTAGGCGGCCGGGATCCAGTTTCTTTGATTGGTTTTGATATTCATTGCGGTTTTGTAACATTAAACAATAATCTTCAAAAATAAATATTGACTTTGATCCTCAATAACTCCTTAACTATCAGGTTCCCAGATTTGGCCCCATACAAGAAAATGATAGTAACGATGGGGAGAATACGTGCTTTTCGTTTTCGTTATGGGTCTTTTAACACTCTGTATGTGTGTACTTGAAGCAGATATTATGTCATACGAGCCCGCATTGGGATCCAATTGAATTTGCTATGTCTTTCATTTCCGTGCTCAGTAAGTGCAGTCTGTGTCACAGATTTCAACACAAATTACTATAAGGTTACTGTAATAATGCGCAGTGGAAGCGTGCTAGGCCCATACCCTGTAATACAATAAAAGACGCAAATTTTTTAACAAAAAAAAAAATTCGCAACAGACTATATTCTTTTTTTTTAAGTTACAAAGACTCCAAAGGTGGTGCCACTAGAATTGCGTTCAGAAACATTTTGATACACATACTAAGAGTTACAATATCTATTATAAATCATCATTGCAGCCGACTAAAGTATTAAATAAAATGTAACAAATGAATTTTAATAATGATGACTGCTAGTCATCCGGTGACCACGGCAGCTGAAAAGGTGCCGAAACGTGAAATCAAAAACCCCTAAAAACTTAAAAATACTAGTTCGTGAAATATAGCGCGTTTGATATCCGTAAGAGTTGTTTTATTTCAATGAACAGTGCGCGCCAAAACTTAAGATGTATGTTATTGAATTTTAGTTTTCGAAAGATTATCATTTTATATTTTTTTCTAATTAATGCGTAAAAATTCGTTGGCTTTGACTCTGCTTGTCAGGCTTGTAAAAGCAGTCAAACAGAGAATAGATTAAGCTGTTTTTGCATTTATTATATAAATATGGATTATTATTGCCGTGCTCACAGCAGCGATACTCTGCGAACAACTTCGTTCAAGAAATGGGAATTTCTGAAAACTTTGGCAGGTTCTTGAATATTCAATGAATCGAGGCTCATACTTGACTGCTTTTAATTTACTTCTCAGTCTAACTGCAGACTTTGACATTTTTATAAGTAAACGTCACCAGTTCAGTTTGTTAATTTACAATTGATTAAAACATGCGATATAAAAAAATAACAATTTTTTTCTACCATTTTCTCTCTTTTTTAGGGTTCCGTACCTCAAAAGGAAAAAACGGAACCCTTATAGGATCACTTCGTTGTCCGTCCGTCCGTCCGTCTGTCAAGACCGTTTTTCTCAGGAACGCGTGGTGGTATCAAACTGAAATTTATATCTAATACTCAGGTCTACAGTCCCTTGGAGCTGTGAAAGAATCAAACTTCTAAGCCAAAGCAATCAAAAGATACAGCCGCTTATGCCGCAAATTTACGCAAATTTTCGAAACGCGCACGGGAATCAAAACCTACAGGGTACCCGTGAACTTAGAATCTTGAAATTTGGTACAAAGTAACGTCTTATAGTACATAAAGGAAAAATTGCGAGAATCGTAAATTTTTAGTTATATCATAAAACAAAACAAAAAACCGAACCCCTTGGTTCGCGAGTCCGACTCGCACTTGGCCGGTTTTTTTTATAATAAATAGACTTGCTCTTGGCATAATTCTAAATCTGTTTTTCTCTGTTTACTCTACAGTAAACGGAAAGTAAACTAATGGTAGGCCCAAAGTTCTGGATAGTTTAATTAAGATTGAGAGTTAGTATAATAGATATTTTGACAGTTTGTTATATGAAAGTATGACAAATTTTATGCCACATATAAGCTATTCATAACTTATCAGTAGTTGGTGAAACCGACCCTTAATATAATACCTACATTTCGATTCGTTATTAGCCATTTATGGTGCTGAGGCCTGTCTTTGTAAAAACAAAAAGGTCATGATGGCCATGTCAAAAATCTATTTACAAGAAATACGCCAGAGTTGGTGCCAGTGTGTTACTAACGTACCTAAGTAATTAAAGTTAAGGTCAATAATTACTAGGGCGGTTACAACCCGATACTCGGGTTCGTCGATCGACGAAAAATTCCAAATTTTGCAAAAATCTTTAATTGCAGTTTGTGATCATCACGTTTAACATTTTGTATATTTTATAGTTTTCGGAACAAATAGACTCGAGTACCTTTAATTTGATACCTTACTCGGCCGCGTACTACGCGCCAAAGTCACAAATTTTGCGAAACTGAATTAAGTATATAGATTAAGTTATTAAGTTCATATAATTTTAAAGACAGCGAAATCAAAAGCGTTTTCAAGATTTTCTGAAAACTACTATAGGTTCGGTATGAGCAGGAGGCGCAGTGGTTCGCGCGCTCGGCCTACGATTTAGTTTGGTAAATGTCGGTAATGGTCAATCACGGGATAGGTGACAAATATTTTCTACTTCTTCCTTGCCTCGGAAGGCACGTTAAACCGTTGGCCCCGGCTGTATTTGCGGTCATGAAAAATTTATAAAAGATCTTTTTAGAAATAACGACAAATATACATACAACGCCATCTTTCACGGACACTATACCGCTAAAGTAATAAAAAGCAGCAAAGTTAGTTACGCTAAAATACAGGGTGTTAAAAGACCCATACCGAAACCATAATATATGTGTAGTGTACATCAAACCAAATAAGAATATGTAAAAATAATTGCTGGAAAATGACTTTTATTTTTAGTAAAAAAAATGGGTGTTATTTTTTTACATGTAATGGAACGTGCGCAACAACGTTTGCGTGTGTCTATAGAGAACGAGTAGGCGACGGGCCTGCCGCACTATTGAGTGGGTTTGATATTCATTGCAGTTCTGTTACTTTAACCGATAATCTTAAAAAATAAAGATTATTTTTGATTCTTAATAACTCATTAACTATCAGTTTCCAAGGTATGGCTCCATACAAGAAATTGATAGTAACGACGGGAAGAATACGTAGTTTTCGTTTTCGTTGTGGGTCTTTTAACACCCTGTATATTTTCAAGAATTAAAATCAACAACTGTTGCTAAGCAACCAAAACTTACCAAATTTCATCCAAATCCGTTCAGTAGTTTTTACGTGAAAAAGTAACAAACAAATCAATACATCAACAATAGATTGATTTAATAGAAGTACTTATGGTAAAAATAAGGGAGAAAAGAGTACAGTATGTTACAAGATAGGTGAGGGACATGATTACATGAATGATGATTGACGGATATTGATATACTGCGAAAAAGATGGATACAATAAGATGGGCTTAATTGAGGACATGCAAGTACGAGTACTTTCAGGAGATGGACGTAATTTTTTTATATCCATATGTCTCTTTATCTTCACGCTTTTACTATTTGGACTATGCAACACGGGTGAACAGATTTGGATGACATTGTGTACACAGATAGTTCAAAGTTTGGAAGAAAATAAAATATATTTTACTTCGACATTTCCACGGTAACAGAAATCTCGCGGTTAAATCCGCGGGTGATCACTAGTGCTAACTTTTTTTTTTTTATTTATTTAGTGTTTGGAAGACCAACAGCAACAGCGCGTAGACAGAGTTAATTTTTGACATAAAGAACAGTCAGCCACATAAGGTCTTCACGTTGGTCTAAAAAAATGGTTAAGTAAATATTATGTTTTTTTTATGAACGAAGGCTGAAGATGGAAGCGAGCCTCTCGGAACCCTCGGCCACTGAGGAACTGGCTATCTTATCTCGAACTGCCGGAACACAACAATGCTGAAACCATTGTTGATAGCGCCAGACTTAGTTATGATGTTGGAAGCTAGCCAGGCGGACTTACAATAAGTCCTACCAACCAAACCGAATACAATATGTACCCCCGCTGGGAATTCAACCCGGGACCTCTGGGTCTGATACCGGTGGTTGTACCACTAGACCACAGAGGCGGTTAAAATGTTAGATTTGCAGTTGATCAAACCCAACAATATTAATCAAAATGGACTCATAAGATAGTCATTCCAGTAGATTAACTGTGCCAAAGTAGTTCAATCTGCTAAATTGATCACGTATTGATTGTCCTGACCGCAGTCAGCCGTCAGTCAGGAGATTAGGTCTGAATGGGCACCCTTGTGCCTGGGATTAGGACTGAATGACCTCTTATACTAGGTAATGTAGAGACATGTTGCAGCTATCAATCAATCAATCAATCAAATGTACTTTATTGCGAAAACAGGTTTACATAAGTTCATACATCTTAATAAAATTGGCCAGCCGTATTCTGCCTTTTTGACATGCAACATTAGGTAAATGAAAATCTTAATAACAATAAAATAATAATACTTATTAAATTTAAATTGGTAGATAAATAATGTCTTAAACCTAAAATTCACACTTGATTTTTTTAAACTAATGTCAAAATACAATACAGAAAAAAAAAGAAAAAAAGATAAGCTAGTCGAAAGATAGTATCTATAGTCAATACAACGAAACGAGATAATAGGGAATCCACTGGCATCTGACTGGTTAAAGAATTATGCTAAGGCTGTGTACACAGCGCGAGTTTTTTTTAGTTTGTTTGTGCGACTAGGGGTTCAATTCTGCTAAATTTTTGTCATAATCGTCTCTCAATGGTGTTTCAATAGTAGTGTTTATTTACACTGTTGTAACAAGAACTTTGTAAAACAGCACTACCATTGGAACACTATTAGAATACGATTGTGATCAATTAGCAGAATTGAGCACCTGTACTGTTCAGATTTCAGATCTATTGATCCTGATCTATTGTCCACAATTGTTTGTTATGTAACTGGTGGATTTAAAAAGGATTTGTTTTGACTTCATATACTTGCAAATATTACAAGACACAACAAGAAAAAAAATGGGCAGGTATTTGACCACCATCGTGCTTAGTTAAACAGGACGTGGTCTAAGGTGTAACATATTTGCCCAGAAAATGCCTATTCACTCTCGCCTTGAAGAGACCAAGTTTGTAGGAATCGGGGAACACATGAGCAGGCAGCGCATCCCATTCTTTAGCGGTTCGCATTAGAAATGTGCCAGCAAAGCGCTTGGTACGGATCGCTGGAATGTCTACAACGTGCGGGTGATAAGCTAACCTGCGTCTGGTACCCCGATGGTGAAAAGGGGCTGGAGGAACAAGGTCGTGCAGTTCTCTCGCATTTCAAGTCTACCCCCAATACAAGACCTTCTCAGTCTAGGTGGAGTTTTGTGGGAAACGGTTTGTTTTCGAAGATAAATAAGATAAAATAAATAATTTATTTCTCAAATGAAATACTTAATAAATTTGTGACTTAAAAGTTTTCTATAAATCCCTTACTTTTTCTAATAACGCTCCCTTTAAAAACTCTACTGGTCGACCGGGAAGAACCCCGACTGTACCATGAGATAATCTACCAATTTATCATTTATCTGTCATTCAAGTATCAGTGTATTAACGGAATGTCCTGTACATTATATTACTTATTGAAACCGCTTTAGGTCCGGGCTTATAAAAATCAATATTGCGTTTATTTTTAGGTTTGGCTCATAAACGAGTGGTTTAAGCAGGGATATCGGAGGTAACCACGCCAGCCTTCACTTCACGTAGGTTTATTCACCTTTTTAGAAGATTAAAGTAGATAAAAAATCTAAATTAAGTAAGCAGGCGCACATTCGTTCTTACTTTTAACGATAAACAAAAGTTATACAGGATAATGACCACGGCCTCCGAAAATGTGCTCAAACGTAAATAAAAAAAAACTAAAATGAAGCAGGACTTGCGAGACTTGGACGAGTATGAGCTCGGAGTGACAGACTGGAATGAGCTTCTACTGCATAGACGAACCAAAATAGCGTGTCTTTTAACGTATAACGTGTAAGTAGGTAAGTAAAATAAAATGCAGATAAAAAACTAAATGTGACAAAAAAGTGTTTTCCTAGATCCGTAAAAGATACAACCTCTCAATTTTGCATTTTACAATGTTACCCTGCTTATACTACCCTGCTTATAATGCTTTTTTTTATTTTTTTTATTATTAGATAGGTAAAGCGCTTGACCGCTATCTTGCCTGATGGAAAGCGAAGATGCGATCTAGGATGTAACGCGCTTGCCTAGAAGATACCTATTCACTCGTGCCTTGAAGACCCCCAAATTGTAAGTGTCAGGAAACACAGACTGAGGCAAGGAGTTCCACTCTTTAGCGGTGCGGATGATGAATGTCGAGTCAAAACGCTTAGTGCGACACTTGGGTATATCAACCATATAATATGCTACGAATATTTATCCGTAAAAGTTGTTTTATTTTCAGCGAATTGCTTTTCCCACTACTAAGAAGCTTTAGCAAAACTTTAGCTCCTCGCGACGTCTTATCTCGCTTGCTTCTTCTTCTTCTTCATACAATATTGGCGGTTTCCGCAACTCGACGACTTTTTGCGCCTATTTTGCGTCAGGAGGGTATTAGGCCGAATCACTCCAGTCAACCCAGCTCAACCAGAAATTCTCCCAGCGCCTTTTCATCCAAGACGGCTTCACGGAGACTACATGGTGAGCCGAGATATTTTGCCCGGTAGGGGGCTACTCCGTCACAGATCAGCAGGACATGAGCAGCTGTTTCTTCTTCCTCCATGCAGCCTCTGCATTATGGACCGTCCGTGACACCTAAATTGAAAAGGTGCTTGTTTAAGTTACCATGACCAGTGAAGCGTAACAGCGGTCTAGTAAGTTTAAGGAGAGCTCTGGAGAGACGAGTGTCCACTCGCGGTAATGCTAGTTTTGCTTGTCTGCATGTCTCCAGTGAGCTCCAGTAATTTTGATGAATGTCATTAGTGTGCTCACAGATTTTGCCATTAAACCAGGTTGCCAGAATAGGGGCAAACGGTTCCGGTCCATGTGGAGTAGAGTCTGAGCCTCGCCTTGCTAACTCGTCTGCCTTATCACTACCTCGTGAGTCACTATGGCCTTTAATCCACTGGACTATGAGATTGTTAGAAACAACTTCCTTGTTAAAGGTCCTGTAGCATTCTAGTATTAGGCTCGACGTGCTGCGACTGCCGTTCAGAGTTTGTAGTACCGATTTGCTGTCGGAGAGGATGATTATATCGCAGTTGGTTACCTCACTGGATATAATTGTCTGTGCAGCCAGTGTGATGCCGATACACTCCGCTTGAAAGACGGTGTTGTATGGGCCTTATACAAATATACAAATTGTCGCTCCATTATGAGCGAAAATTTGTATTTAAGGTCCTCTAAAAACGCTCCTGATCCTACACCTGACGTCGTCTTGGATCCGTCGGTGAATATCAGAAGAGCCTTAAGCATCTGTCTGGAGTTAAGTTCGCCTTCCAGGTGTACCCTGTATTACTTGTCAAAGATGAAGAATGGCTTGATTTGAGACTTGAGTATCTCGCTTGCATGAAATATCTTAAAGGCCTCAGACCGCGGCGAGGGGTGTCTGCTCGGAAGCGGGTCAAGAGCGCCACCCACTCGATACGGACACAAAACAAAATGTTACCAGAAGGACATCAGGTATCGATATCATATGAAATTGAGTCAGAACGACTGAACGACGACGGCTCCTGGTATATATTCGGAAAACTTATGTATTTGTTTATTTATTTGTGACAAAAAGCAGCGTTCACAATATATGTTAAAATTAAGGATAGTATATAGGTATTACTTATAGTGAAGCCCACAACATTATCCTCGAGTTAATTTGTTATAATCATTAACATACTAACTAAAATAGGAATAAATAAATAAATATAAAAGTAAGTAGTACTTAATACATTTTGGGAAAGTATGATGCAAAATATATATACAATTAAGTAATTAAACTAAGTACATTACTTGACTCCGAGGGTTTTTACTGTATAGATTCTGTAAGGTTTATTTGTGAATTGTGGAGTTTTTAAACTGGGACGCACCGCATCGCAAAACAAAAATCCTCCGATTTTACGTCAGTACATATATTACATATATTACTACGGTATGGCCGCATCGCAACACATGCATTGGCGGATCGTTTCGTAAGGTATGATTTGGATCTCGGGCCGCGCGACCGTGCCGCGCGACCGCGCCGCACAACCTTATCGCGCGCTTCGTATGAATTTATATGAGGCACTACACAATGCAAGCGTCGCGCGCCCTGGGTTGTTTAGTGCTTCATATAAATTCGGTCGGTCGCGCGACCCAAGATCCGAATCATAATAATAATTTCTTTATTTCGGATAAGTATTACATCCATATGTGTAAGTACAGTAACTTAAGACTATTGTTAGTAAAAAATATATATATAATAATTTAACATTTGACAGGCCATCAAAGGAAGGGGTAAGTTCCCGTGGCTATAATTTTATTTACAAAACATTTCCATAGCGGGGAAGTGTATCGATTAGCCAGAGTCATTAGGATGCTGTTGGGACTATCTCTCACTCCACCTATTAAGGAAGCGGTCTTTTTACGTTTGATGGCTTTAAAGCCATCAGTTTGGTACTCCGCAAACATGCCAGACGCGCTGCAATACCGAGGTAGGCCCAACATCATTCTAAATACATTATTATAAAGGACTCGCAGAGTCTCCAGCGATTTTTTGGTATGCTTGAGCTTGACCCACAGATTCCCCGGATATAATCTTTGGCAGTATGCCTTAAAAAGTGTGACTCTGTGGGTCAAGCATACCAAAAACATGAGAGAGACATGTTTGTCCCTTCTAAAACTGTAGCAAACGGCAAATCTTATCCTAATTGGTATTCAGCGCCCCTTAAAAAAATTATAAAGGAAAAGGCTAAGTATTTAAATAAATATAAAAAATACGGTAATCGCTCTGATTTAGAATCTTTCAAGCAGCTTCGTGACCGGGCAAAAAAGTTGGATGCTATCTGTCATAGCCAGTATATGAATACAATTGAGGAATCAATCCAAAGATGTCCTAAGCAGTTTTGGTCGTACATTAAATCCAAGAGAAAAACTATGAAAGTTCCTGCTTGTTTAAAGTATGGTTCGACTGCTTACATTACTGGTGACTCAATTTGTGAAGCCTTTTCTCTTTACTTTAAATCTACTTTTTTGGACTCGTCTGCC
The DNA here is from genome assembly GCA_910589605.1 of Chrysoteuchia culmella. NCBI lineage: Eukaryota > Metazoa > Arthropoda > Insecta > Lepidoptera > Crambidae > Chrysoteuchia > Chrysoteuchia culmella. The sequence goes on from OU342657.1 coordinate 1,669,019, forward strand.
TCACATAACCCACGCGTTGATGTTGACACATCTACCGATGCTGTGTCCTCACTGGCTACCGTTTCGATCGATGTCAGTCAAGTGTGTCAGTTGCTCAAGCACTTGGACCCGTCAAAATCAGCTGGTCCTGACCATCTTCCGGCTATATTTCTAATAAGGTGCTCGCAAACTATAGCTGTTCCCATTTCGATATTATTTCGGAGATCATTGGCTGAGAACATTGTTCCTGATATGTGGAAGAGGGCCTTTATTACACCAGTATTTAAAAAAGGTAATAAAGCCGAAATTACCAACTATAGGCCAATATCCAAGCTGTGTATAGTCTCTAAGGTATTTGAGAGAATTATATATGATCAGGTTTACTCTGCCCTGAAACACTCTTTCTGTCCACATCAACATGGTTTCCTTAAAAAGCGATCCACCGTTTCTAACTTGGTACTGCTAAACTCATTTATATCTGATGCAATGGATTCCGGTGCGCAGGTAGACGTCGTATACACCGACTATAGTAAGGCGTTTGACAGAATAAATCACAAAATCTTAATATCCAAGCTCTTGCTGATTGGTATATGTGGGGACCTTCTAAGGTGGTTTACATCATACATAGAAAATCGATCCCAGGCCGTGGTGGTCAACAACTACATATCTAGCTGGGTTATGGTTCCTAGTGGGGTGCCTCAAGGTTCCTTACTGGGGCCATTGCTATTTGTTATTTTTATTGCTGACATTGGTTCATGTTTTCATCATTCCAAGTTGCTCTGCTTTGCTGACGATATGAAAATCTTTGCTAAAATTAGATCTCGGGATGATGCAATGGCCCTAAACGCTGACCTGGCTCGGCTTGAGAATTACTGTTTGGATAATGACCTAGACCTTAACCCTTCTAAATGCTCTTTTATTTCTTTTAGTCGCAAGCGCAATCCGATTCTTTTTAACTACACTCTTAAAGGTGCTTTGCTTCAGCGTCAGTTAGTTACACGTGATCTCGGTGTGGTACACGATTCCAAATTGTTATTCGATTCTCATGTCGACAATGTTGTGTCTAAAGCATCTAGGTCACTTGGGTTTCTCATGCGTTGCGCTAAGGAATTCGTACATGTTAAAACTTTGAAAATCTTGTTCTGTTCTTTTGTTAGGAGCATTTTAGAATACGCTAGTCAAGTTTGGAATCCTATGTACAATGTATATATTGCACGTATTGAGAATATCCAGAGGAAGTTTATAAGATTTATATGCTACCGAACACAGGTTCCTTATTCATCGACCAATTACTACGACCTCTGTAAGAAGCATCACTTCCTGCCACTTAAACTGCGTCGAACCGTTAGTGACTTGGTGTTTTTGCTAAAGGTTGCATCTGGCTCTATTGACTGTCCCGAGTTGCTGTCACGGATATCACTTAGAGTTCCGGCGAGGACCCTCAGAAATAACCCTATCTTGTTTTTACCCCCAAATCATTCAAATTACAGGCAGAACGAGTTTATGTGGCGTGCTAGTAAAAAATTTAATGAACTTAGTGTAACTTTCAATTTTGATCTTTTTAACACAAGTGTGGCTAGTGTGAGGAATGCGATCAGTGGACATTTTTTCAATACTTGATTGTTTTAAAATATGTAACAAGTAGTTTTTGATACATCTTTCTTTTTGTGTAATCGATTCCAGTGTGTGCGATGCGTGTGACTTAGTTCGTAAGTGTGTATTTAATATTTTTAAATTACTATTTGTGAGGACCTTTAATTGGCCATCTACTTTTATTTGTATTATTTATTACTGTTTGTTGCTGTTGGTCTTCCTAGAAATAAATAAATAAATAAATAAAAAATCGCTGAGTTTGCTAGCTATAATATGTGCCAGATACTTAAATGTCATAGGTACCTTTATGTGTATTATTTATGCGTTGCGATGCGGCTGCAGTATGTGCGAGTATTTTTGACACTGGTTGATACCTACTCTTTGTTAATTTCAATGTATTACTATTTTTCATTCCAATAATCCCGCTTATTCATTGTGACATCACGACTGAATACTGCTTGGATAGGCCCGAGAACGCCAGTAATGTGAAGTCAATGCGTGCGGCCGAAAACCTACTGACTACCTACTTTTGCTGTGTTAAAAATTCATAAACTATCATACCAAAATAAATAATGAAAGTATGAAATGTTTTGCCGTAGTTAATATGAATTATGAATAGGTAGTTACCTAATGACGAACATTGTTAAATTGACTCAAAAAAAGAGAAAGAAAATACTACAACATTACTACCTATATGTGTGTTTGGTTTAAAAAAAACCCTTTTTCTCTTCAATTCTTGACCCATTTGTGGGCAAGCAGAACCTGCAGGAGGTACGGGCGGTTGAAGCTTATAGTGAGATTATTTAATTAAATTTAGTAAAGTAATTTGACAGGTGTCAATGTTACTTTGTAAAAATAATCCTGCTTTAATTAAACTGTTTTTGTAATGATTTGCTCAGATCCAGTACCAGTTCAGTAAGTACCTATTGATTCTATTCACGTACACAAATTCCATATTATCATTATAGCTCAATTCTTCTTCTTCTTTCTTAATTAATGGCGTGCTCGCGTTAAATACGCGAATTTTGCCAATGTCAAGTAAATATATTTTGTAATAAAGAAATTGTACAGTAGATTGAGTTAAAAATGGAGCCTGACAACACGTGTTATTACGAAAAGAACTCAGGTGAAACGCTACAGCTACATTATAAAGCAGGATTATTTTTAGAAAATGACATTGGCACCTGTCAAATCACTATACTCAATAAAAAATCCGCCTGTAGGTACGTTTACCTTTGAAGCTAATATTGAATTCTAAATTAAATATTAGCTTCAAAGGTGCTTCAAGAACTTAGTACGTTGTATTACGTGTGAAATGGTGCTCGTTGCGTACTTCATTAGTGAAATGGAATTAAGTTTTTATTGAGCATTTGGTTATAAATAAAATATTCATTGGATATTGCGAAATCTTCTCGGCAATATCAAGTTTTAAAATAACTCTCAGACAAATAAAAATAATACTTGTGGCACTCGGGGACTGCCGCGGTAAAGCTATTGCATAGCATTTTTTATCATAGATTTTGGTTGCTTAGTTACGATTGTGATGATGGTCAATGGTGAAAAAACTGTATGAAAATACAATTTCTTTTTAAAATCTGGTACCAGATTTTCATACAGTTTTTTTCATCATTGATTGACCATTTTGTTATTCACAATCGTAACTAAGCAACCAAAATCTATGACACGGAGTGGGGGGGTGTTAGGTTTTGTTTTCGTTACGGAATTTCTTGATTCGGTCGCGCGCTCAAAGCCCGCGATAAAAGCTATGCAATAGCTTAAAAATCTTCTGTAAGTACTGTAATTTTGGATGATTTTTTTAGTAATGATTTGATGACCAGTGGCGTAGTTATTAACCCGCCATTGGTGACCTATATGTCTGTGGGACCGGGTAGTTTAAAAAAATCAAATATTTTGGTCACCGTTCATCGAATTACAAGTGGTTTCGAGTAGCTGCCTAATTCAACGCCCCCCACCGCCAGTCTACCGCGCGACAGCGACGCGGACTCACGTTACAGAGTTGACAGCGTGAGACCGGCGTCACCAATTTTAGCAATAAGTTATTTTATTTTATTGGTAGAAGTATTACCATTTATGTTATTTAATTTTAAGTTTCTAATGTCATAAGACTGACAAAGCCAGATTCTAGTGTTAATTAATTAAGATTGTTGCTTTTTTTTAAGTTTAAAAAAAACCTTGTTAAAATACCTCATAATTTTAGTGCTTCCAAAGATGTTGTCTATTGCTAATACAAGAGATTTGATTACTGAAATATCTGTTTTATTGACAATTAAAGATCAAATATTATATATTTTCCAATGAAAAGTAGCATAAACTGTAAATGACAGAAAAACTCGCTGTCGAAAACCCCGGTGCGTGAGACCGGGGTCACCAACGATGTAAGTCAAAGTCACGTCACCAATGGCGGGTTAACGAATAAAAAAGTCTTATTACATAACATATCTAACCCATATATCTCTCTGTTTTTTTTATCAACATTATCCAATGGCAGCATCATACTAATTTATCATTTGAAATGTGGAGGCGCGAAAAAAGTAATTAGGTTTGCATGTTGATTGATGGTGTGTGTATGACTATGACAAAATAGGCGTATTAATAGCACTTTTTTATGGTTTCTTAATTAAACTAAGTACAAGGAAAAAACGATATATTAAATGATATATTTTAAGCTGAAGGTTTGTAGTAAACTAGCATTGATACCACAACTTTGTCCACGTACGATTTGGTCAAATGGCGCTTCTTATTAAACAATACACGCCTTAGAGACCACTTCAAATTTTTGCGAAAAAAGTTGCTAGTTAAAAAACTTTCATTCCAAAATTCTTTAAAGTAAGTTAAATGGTTGTAGCGTGAAGTGGTCAAATAAAGGCAAAGATTTTGAATTGGACGTCATCATGATATCAGCCGCAAGACACCCACTACTGGGTAATAATAATAAAAACACTTTATTGCACAAAAAACACAGAGAAAACAAACAAAACAGACAGTATAAGGTGACATACAAAAGGCGGCCTTATTGCTAGGTAGCAATTTCTTACAGACAACCTTGAGTAGGGTAGAGTTAGGGATTATTAGTTGTAAATCACAGTCAAAATATAACCTTTGTCACTCGGGATCGGGAGTAAAATACCTAATCATTTATTCGGAGTTTCACTTAAAAACATTACATGCTACACTACCATAGAGAAGTACAAAATTAAATTAAAATCTTACCTTAGTTATGGATAACGTGTTAGCTTAGAGCCACAACGCTGGTTTTCAGCTGTACTAGTACCTAATGTAGCTTCGTTCCAGAGACTAATTTCTACAAACAAACTCACAAACTTATAAAAAAAAAAAAAAAATTAAAATTTTGTAGTATTTATTCTGCATAGTAGGTATTGAAGGCATTATTTAGAACAGCAGGCCTACCGCCATCTTTTAGAAACCGTCATGTCGTAAGAACGTTTTGTTTTCCTTTTGTTTCAATACTGTTTAAATTACAAGCTTGACTTTATTCGATACAAGACGTCGTAGTAGGTTTGATTGATAAAAATTTTGTTTGAGTGAATGATTGAGCGATGACGCCACAAAACTTCCGTCAAAAGACAAGCTTGTTTCAAGAGGTTCGCGGTACGATATGACATATAACAACATTGCGCCGATACAAACTGACATTAAACAATATTGCGTTAAGAGATGGCGGTAGGCCCCCTGACACCTAATCATTTCCAAACATCATCCCTCACCATCACTAAGAATCCAATCCAAAAGAAAATGTTAGGCTAAAAATAAATTGCCATGCCAAAATTATAATCCCAATAAAGTCTTTTATTACATCCATATAAAAAAATCAGGCTAATCTCAGAGCTGCTGCTGAAGTAAAGCCACCTTTGTGGGTAATACAAACAAGGGACAAAATCAAACAATCCAAACAAAAGTTAATATTATGAAAAGGTTTCAATAGCCCTTAAGTGTTTGACATTATGCTATATACCACTATTATAAAAAAAAAACTTGGTCAGTAAAAAAATTGTGACCATTAGTGTCACCTGAATTGAGGGACATAATATTTCTTTGCGTTTCATGTAATACGGTCAGCAAAAAAGTAATGGTCGATAGTTTCGGCATTTTTGTTACCAACTACGAAAATGGTTGCTAAAAAATTAAATGTTTTCAGGATTTTTCTATTAAGTTGCCAATTATGGCAAAGTTTCTTATAGCTTAGAACCTAATGCTTGGGTGAATATAAACTTTAGCCATTTTAATGCTGGGGCACTGACTTGTGGATAACAAGAATGAGGCTGCCATGGATTGGTGGGTCTTAATCACTGCAAATGCATCCGGGACCAACGGCTTAACATGCTTTCCGAAGCACGGAGGAGCTCGAGATAGTCAATTTTTAGTCACCCATCCCGTGATCGACCATTGCGAAAGTTGCTTCACCCCAACAATCGCAGACCGAGGGCGCGAACCACTACGCCACGGGCTCCTCAATGCGAATTGGTTGGTGGAAAACGCCTTGATATTATTACTAGCAATATTTCTTTTGGAAAATTGCTATTACCTTGGTGTAGTGATGTACATACAATCGGGGACATTCCTGGTTGATCAGTAGACCTTTTTTTGAAGAAAGTTATCTCAAAAAGTAATAGACTTATAGAAAACGTTCATATCACAAATAATAGAGCTTTAATAGGTTTTTCATTTTATAAATAAATTGTTTCTTTTACCTTAATACTTTCTGGAATATCGTTTCTCAAAACTCTACCGATCAACCGGGAAGTTTTCCGACTGTACCTATAAACACAGTCTAAAAATAAACTGTTAGTACACTCGGCCGACATGACGCGCTCACACACACAGGCGCCGCTCGCTATCGCCTCGATCTCACTGGTTTTCACTGGTAAAAAAGTAGCAAGCGCGCGTATAGCGGCGCGTGTCTGTGTGAGTGCGTCATTACAGCCGTTTGTAAGCAGTACACAGACTGTTTGGACTGAGCTATAAGTTCAAATGTTAGACAGACGACCATGTCGTCGTCGTCGTTCGGTTCGACTGCCGCAGGAAACAATTTTTTTAGTTATACAATGTTATTGTTTGTTGTTAAAAAAAACTCTGGGAATGCCGGCAAAAGTGAAAACCGCTTAAACGAAAATAACGATCAAAATCCAATATATCTTGACCACAACTTCATAAAAAGTTGATGAAAACGGAGACCAACTTGATTTGGCAAGTAAATCCATTAGAACTGACCTGGCATCAATATGTAAGTTGGTAGTAATGAGAGAACTTTATATAATGGTTGTTATTAACTATACGTAGATCTTACAAGTGTGAGACTTTATGTAATTTGAAATAGGTCAACGGTAAATGGTCTTACGATTTTCGATCAAGGTCACGTGTCCTGTGGCGACTTTAACATTTTTTACCCGTCCGAAAAATGTAAAACTCTGATGTGCACAACGCCGCTAAAGAATACTTATGGTAAATTTTAAATAGCAAAATATTGGAAAAAATTAACTCGGCCACAAGTGAATTCTCAGGCTGGAATCGAACCAGCGACCTTTGGAAATCCGGTCCAATGCTCTAACCGCTGAGCTACCGAGACTTGCGAACCACCGTCGAAATTCTCCAATACTTTTATATTTTTAATACGCTGTAGGCCAGCGTTGTTACATCAATGCTAGGAAATATCCTTGCATTCGAAAGAAACATCTTTTCAGGTGTTTAACGATCGATTAAGATGCAACTGCCAATAATTTATGATTTGTAACGCTGGCCTACAGCGTATTAAAAATATAAAAGTATTGGAGAATTTCGACGGTGGTTCGCAAGTCTCGGTAGCTCAGCGGTTAGAGCATTGGACCGGATTTCCAAAATTCGCTGGTTCGATTCCAGCCTGAGAATTCACTTGTGGCCGAGTTAATTTTTTCCAATATTTTTCTATTTAAAATTTACCATAAGTATAAAAATAGCATTGAAAAATGCAAAAATTACAAAATCATAAATTATTGGCAGTTGCATCTTAATCGATCGTTAAACACCTGAAAAGATGTTTCTTTCGAATGCAAGTATATTTCCTAGCATTGATGTAACAACGCTGGCCTACAGCGTATTAAAAATATAAAAGTATTGGAGAATTTCGACGGTGGTTCGCAAGTCTCGGTAGCTCAGCGGTTAGAGCATTGGACCGGATTTCCAAAGGTCGCTGGTTCGATTCCAGCCTGAGAATTCACTTGTGGCCGAGTTAATTTTTTCCAATATTTTTCTATTTAAAATTTACCATAAGTATAAAAATAGCATTGAAAAATGCAAAAATTACAAAATCATAAAAAAATAAATAAAAAAAAAGCCGCTAAAGAAGTTTTCACTTCAAAAAAGTTTTGTAGTGGAAGCGCTCATGGCCGCGCTTGACAGACTGATCGTATTCGATCACGTTTGTTAAGCAAAGTTCGGCCCGGTCATGTGTCGGATGGGAGACTCTAAGTGGCATTATAACTGAGCGCTCTGTGCTTCGGTGGGCACGTTAAACCGTCGGTCCCGGCTGTTGTCATTAGATTAGAGTCGTTAAGCCAAGTCAGAGGTCTTATAGGCGGCTTGATAAATTCTGACACCAGACAGAAGAATAAAGTTTTATCATTATTTATTATTGTGTACCCGATCGAACAAAAAAACAACTATTAAAATCGGATCACCAACACTGGAGTAATCGGTATACATACATCAGACAAAAAAAAAAAAAAGAATACGCGTTGAATTGAGTACCTCCCTCCTTTTTTGTTGAAGTCGGTAAAAATTAACTCGGCCACAAGTGAATTCTCAGACGGGAATCGAATTTTTTCCAATATTTTTCTATTTAAAATTTACCATAAGTATAAAAACAGCATCTAGTTTGAAACTAAGGAAAGCTTGTACTAATCATAAATTTTTCCTAAAAAGATACTACATACATAAGAAACACCCTGACAATATTTATATTCATCATAATATAAAATAATAATAATTATTATTTTATATTATGATGAATATAAATATTGTCAGGGTGTTTCTGGTCAATTTGGTCCCATATAAGTCTCATTGAGATCCGATGATAATCTTCGGAGATATGGGGCCTAATGTCATGGAAGTCATGAAACAATTATATCATCCAGGTAATTGTTAGATTCTTGTTCGAGCTGAAGTTTCACGCAATATCTATTGAGCGGATTTTGATGAAACTTTTTATTATTATTTTTTTATCTGAAAGAAAATGGTTTATGTGTCATATAATGTCTCATATAATTTTTACAGAGATTTGGCCAGTAGTTTTTTCAGAATCCTGAAAAATATCATACACGTTTTGGCAAGTAGTCGTTTACCTAGATGATATCATGGTTGTGTATGGGCTGATTTTTAGTGTAAGTAACGGCACATGATGTAACTTAAAAATCTGTAATAAAAACATTTTATAAAAAAAAATCAAACCGACTTCAAAAAGTAAAAAATAAAACTTTTGGAGCCGGTGCTAGCTAGCTAAGGCAAAAAAAAAATATAGTTAATAGAAGTGCAATGTAGAATGCCTTGGCTGGCACCGACTCCAAAAGTTTAATTTTTTACTTTTTGAAGTCGGTTTGATTTTTTTTTATAAAATGTTTTTTTTTCCAATATTTTTGTATTTAAAATTTACCATAAGTATAAAAAAAGCATTGAAAAATGCAAAAAAAAACAAAAATCATAGATGCTGTTTGTTCAAATATCGTTTAAATAAAAATAAAAAAATCGTGTCCCGCCAGAGCGACATAGACAGCTTGCTTTTTTCTAGTATATTTTCTTGTTTAAGATTTATCACGTAAAAATAGCATTGCTAAATGCAAAATTTAAAAACTTATAAAAAAAGTATTTAATCCTTTTCATGCTAAGAACAAAAAATCGGCCAAGTGTGAGTCGAACTCGCACATGAAGGGTTCCGTCTCTCACCCAAGTTTGCCTAGAAGAGATTGCTATGTAACAATAAGGCCGCCTATTGTGTGTTCCTCTTTTTGTAATTTTCTCTGTTTGTGTTTGTTTTGGTATCGTGTGCAATAAAGTTTTTATTATTATTATTATATAAAATACACCTACCCAAAATGCCACTCTGCAAAAATAACTTTGTTTTTCATAGTGTCTGTATAAATGACAAAGTTATATTTGCGGTTTTGGCAAATATACCATAGCTCTGAAACTGCTAAATATATTTCGTTCAAACTAATTCTCGTTGAATGTTTTTATAAAGGTCTACAGAATATGTTTTTTTTTTTTCACTTTCTTATTTTAAAAGTTTGGGTAGGTACCAAGTTTCAACTGTGTAATCCTCTTAGTTTTGGAATAAAGTGGCTGTACATCGTCGTACATACATCGGACATGACGAATCTATAAGGTATTTTATGATTTTGTAATTTTTGCATTTTTCAATGCTATTTTTATACTTATGGTAAATTTTAAATAGAAAAATATTGGAAAAAATTAACTCGGCCACAAGTGAATTCTCAGGCGGGAATCGTACCCGCGACCTTTGGAAATCCGGTCCAATGCGGTCCGGTCAAGAGCAATGAATCTATAAGGGTTCCGTTTTTTGCCATTAGGCCATACGGAACCCTAAAAAGTAGTATAGTATCGTTATATCTTTATCAAAAGCTTCCCGTATAGAATTATAAAACAGACTGTATTTGAATCAAAATGTACGCGGCAGTTACAGTGGCGACTCCTATTGTAAAGGCACTTATAAATTCGGAACTATATTGCAGGAACTTTTACCAGCGATAGTCGTTCCACTGAATCAAGTAGAATCTTTTATTGAGGTTTGGCACGAAAAGCAATAGGAACAGAAATCTTTTAAAAGACGTAGTATCTCTTTCACAATTACGGTCAGGCACTTTGCGGTTGGTTTAATTTAAAAAATGGGTTCAATTGGATATATGATGTGTAACATGAGATTTTTGTTTGTCATGATTAAAAATTGTAGTAGTTTTTTGAGTTTTTGCATTTTTCAATGCTATTTTTATACTTATGATAAAATTTAAATAAAAAAATAATGGAAAACATCAACTCGGCCACAAGTGAATTCTCAGATGGGACTCGAATCCACGACCTTTGGAAATCCAAACTAGAGAGCTACCGAGACTTTTTTCTATTTAAAATTTATCATTCGTTTAAAAAGTACTTGATCCCTTGATACTTTCATGTTTTTTTATGATTTTGTAATTTTTGCATTTTTCAATGCTATTTTTATACTTATTGTAAATTTTAAATAGAAAAATATTGGAAAAAATTAGCTCGGCCACGCTCCGCATAGGACCGGATTTCCAAAGGTCGCGGGTTCGATTCCCGTCTGAGAATTCACTTGTGGCCGAGTTAATTTTTTCCAATATTTTTTTATTTAAAATTTACTTTTAATGTGTTTAGTATCATAACTTTGCCTCATATACATATCTCAGGCCTAAGAAACGCTTATAGGTTTACATATTTAATGGGTTCAGAAAACCTCGAGTTCTTAATAAAAAGTTTTTCTTTAATTATTTCGCACAATCACGGAACTTCCCGGTTGACCAGTACAATTTTTTGCGGGAAACGTTTTCTCGGAAAATACTAAAGTTTAGAAATAATTTATTATTGAAATACCTCTTGGTGGTCTATTATTTGTGATATAAACTTTTATTTATATATATATATCTAACTTTTTTAGATAAAGATCGCAAAAATAAAACTCTACTGGTAAACCGGAATTTCCCCAACTTCGGGAAAGTGATTCCCAAACTTATTTTTTCCGACAATCTTAAAGCTTCGATGTTGTTCCACAAGAAAGAATGCCAATGAAAGAGAAACTTAAGTAATTAAGTAAAGAAGGTCAGGGTTGAAGATTAAAAGCATATTTATTACTGGCAATTTAATTTCTAAAAGCAATAGATAATTGCGTGTTTTAAAAGGTAGCTAAGATAACTGTCTGACTGGTATAAAAACTGAGATAAATTAAAGCGAGTATTTTGTAAATTGGATTGCTCTTTCTAACCTATATATATTAATGACGGGGAGACTCTTAGCCTTCATATACATGATGTTAAGTATTGATAAGTCTGAAGATGGAAGCGAGCCTCTCCCGGGATCCTCAACCACTGAGGAACTGGCTATCTTATCTAGAACTGCCGGAACACAACAATGCTGAAAACATTGTTGTTATGGCGTCAGTCTGGTGGTAGCTAGCCAGGCAGCAAGCTATGTTTAATAAATAGAGCATAGAGACAAATTATTTTACGTAAAATAATTTGTTTCTATGCAGACACTATTACTCACAATCCTAGGAGAAATATTTAAAGTTTCAAAAAACATTTACATACAAACAAATAAGTGTACTCCAGCTCGCGCCTTATGATGTTAGCTATACGGAAAAGTACGTACTTTTTGTTCTAAAACTATAGGACAGTTAGAGATGTTACAAATCTGGTAATTCTACTAATGATAAATTTTAAATAGAAAAATATTGGAAAAAATCAACTTGACCACAAGTGAATTCTCAGATAGGACGAACCCACGACCTTTGGAAATCTGGTCCAATGCCACTGAACTACCGAGACTTGCGGACGGACCACTGAAATTCTTCAATACTTTTAAAATTTTAATACGCTGTAGGCCAGCGTTGTCACATCAATGCTAGGAATATCCTTGCATTCAAAAGAAACTTCTTTTCTGATGTTTAACGATCGATTAAGATGCAACAGCCAATAATTTATAATTTTTTAATTTTATTTATAGTATAAAAATGGCATTGAAAAATGCAATCATTAAAAAATCATAAATTCTACTAATATTATGAATGCGAAAGCATGTCAGTTTATTTGGTATGCAGAGACTTTAAATAGTAGACTAACACATGGCCTACTTTTTATCCCGATATTCCCACGGGAACGGGAACCACGCAGGTGAAACCACATGTGGCCGCTGGTAAGATATATTTTTCTTCATATCTTTATCTTGATTTGTAAAGTTTCAGAAACATAATTTTATACTTTGCCTCGATGTTTTTCTTTGTTAAAAACCCCTAAAAATACGAAAATTCAGGACTATTCTTAAGTAGACTGTTTGGCGCAGGGGTACTAACCCCACCTTCTGCGCCAGAGGTCCCGGGTTCGATCCCCGGACAAGACAAATATTTGTGTGCATGAACATGTCTATTTGTCTTGGTATAGGTGTTTAATATGTATATTATGTATGTATTTACTAAAAAAAAAATATAAGTATATTTATCCGTTCTCTAGTATCCATAACACAAGTTCTTCATGATACTTAACGTGGGCTAGATAATTGGTGTGATTGTATTAAAATATTTATTTATTTATTTATTTAGAGTTACATATACTGTTGGAAATCGGATTAATTAGAAGACACTAATATTAATTAGGATCGTATAGTTTCAATTTCTCTTTAATCGCTATAGTTATTTACTACTAAGTGATTTTGTGCTTTTTTTCGCCTAATCTACAAAATCGGTCTCACTGAGAGATTGCTATTTCACTTCAGTCGTATAGCACCTTAACCAGAGACAATAGTCCTCAAAAATAAAAAAATAATAACAAAAACTATTGTGTGCGTTTCAATTTACTATTGCGGCGAAAGAACTATCGCTTATCTAGTACCGCGGTTTATTAATCAACTACCTGCAGATTTCGTTGAAAGTATAACCAAGTCGAACTTAAAGTCCAAAGTGAAGGAATTTTTGTTTGAAACCTTTGAATGCGCCTAGCTTGTTTCTTTGATATTATAGTCTAATCCTATTTGTAAGTGATATTTAGTAAATTTTATGTTATTTAACGCCAACGAGAGCTTCTAACAGCGTTGCTATAAACCTCTGTGGATTTCTTACGCTGTTAATTTTCAACTATTGTAAAATTATTTTTATACGGTAATATATGAAAAAAAAAAAAAAAATTGCATGCCAACATTTTCAAAATTTACTTTAGCAACATACTACACAACCAATAACATTTTTCCCCGCACATTATTTTAGTTTCACAATAACACTTCGCTTCGGGAAAAACTCCATAAATCATCAGAATGACCCATTTCACGCTTAAACAAAGGCTTTCTGAACTTTTTCCAACTGTAATCTGCATACTTTTACACACGATTTGCCACTGAGACGACATAAAACGACGCGGAGCAGAGTTGGTCGATATTTGGTTGACAAATACCCTCTATTTGTCAACCAAATATCAACTTTAAAAAAAACTTCAAGTGGATAATTAGTAGAGCGCAATGGTAAAGCTTAGCGGCGGTTAAGCAACTTTCGTTAAGGTTGGTAGTGGGATGGGTGACCAAAAATTTTTTGTTCACGCCCATAATAATTCGCAAGCAAGTTAAGACGTTATACCCTTTTGTTGTTGTAACATCTTAAAGTCCACATTGGATGGTAAAAGTCACAACCCTAGTAGGGAGTTGGGCCAATTTCGTAGCTTTGAATGTTGCTAGAATAATAATAATATTCGCAGGTGATTGTTAGTTCTTTATTATCGAGTTGAATAGAGTTTTTCAATCCGAGCTTTTACATAGAGGTACAATCGGGTAACTTTTTCTTTATGAACGACGGTAAGACTCTTAGCCTTCATCATACCTGATGTTAAGTATTGATAAGGCTGAAGATGGAAGCGAGCGTCTCCCGGAATCCTCAGTCACTGAGGAACTGGCTTTACTGTACGGCGACTGTACCTTCACAGTAACCCACCCTATTTATCCATTCAAAAGGAAAGCCTTTAAAAGGTATCGTGAAAAGAAAACTTTGACGATTCACATCTTTACCATTGATTGTTTATGCTAATCACACAACTGTGTATTTGTGATTCACTTCTTTAAACTGACTTTCTAACTTCTGACTTAAATTTTTATGTCTCGGCGTCTCGGTAGCTCAACAGTTATAGCAGTAGGCCGGATACTTGAAGTTGAATTTTTCTAGTATATTTATTTATTCATAGATTGCATGTCACATTACATAAATTAGGATGGTACATATAATAGGCATGTAAGTTACTATGTGACGCCCGTCGGGGCATAGCAACTATTGAGGGCTATTATTATAATATAACATACAAATTGAATTAATTAAGTACATCATCAAATTATTTTAACAAATTAATTTAAACTTATATAAAATTTCTACACAATATTCAATTAAGTTTCTTGTTTAAAAACATTATTACATCGTAAAGGCCGCCCGCGGTTTCGGTCACGTGGTTCCCGTTCCCGTGGGAATATCGGGAGTGGGAATTCAGGGTACTTATGGCGAAAACATACAAAAAATCCGGCTTCTAGAAGGGGGGAGGGGGGGATAGTCATATCTCAATGGACAGGAATAACAAAATTTTGAGGGTCATGGTACGAATTTGAAGAGTATTGAAAACAAAACGCAAACAAAATGTTCTCATGACATGATGAATTCTAACAGATGATAGTGGGCCCCCAGACCCATAAAGCCCCGAATCCTTCAGATTACGGCTCCGTCTGTCCGCAGCTGATAAGCGGAATCCATTGAAGCCTTCTGTAAGTCTTGTGGCTCGTAAATTAGCTTTATTAATGTAAATAATTTAGTAAAGGCTCACTGTGTACTGCTCAATTATTACGAATAGTTTGTTGGCGAAGTTTGCTAAACCATAAAATGGAAGTTTGTGATCTTAATAATAATTATTACTTTGGTAGGCTAGTCATAGAGTTCAAAAACAAAAGCTGAAATTGCAATAATTGTGTTAAACTTGCTTTTTTATACGTTTGTTTAGGTCCTGGGTATGTCTGTGTCCTGGATAGTATTTATCTAGATTTGCAGCATTCTATGAGCAGCGCTTTGAGTTATTGCTGAAAAATGACAAAATTCTAAATATACTTTTCGGAGTCGGTGCCAGAAAGGACAAAAAAACTGAAGTAGAAGTATATACCGTAGGCCTAGAAGCAAGGAATTTTTTGAAAATAGAGACTCTCTAGAGTATTAATATTTGCATGCAAAACCCATGCATTACTCACAATAATAATTTAAAGTTACGATTCATAATCAGTGTATAATTGCGAAACGATATTATCGCTAACGTTGGGAACATATCGTGGTACAGGAGACAATAAAAAAAATACTTTTAACTCCTAAAAATTTACCTTTAACTCCTTGAATATCAAAAGCCCCCGCTACTTCTCACACCTTAAAATCTCTGTTTCAAACTAATTAAAAATCTGTAGTTTATTATTAAATATCGCAATGACAGTTATCTGTTTACAATTGCATCCATCATGCAAGACATGTCATTCCAATCAATACCAAGTATACTCTTTGTACCAAGTAGATTTATCCATGGAATTATTAAGTACTTGTAGGTAGTACTTATAAATTTTATGGATTCTACGCTTTTTACATTATGATCTTTTTAAAAATAAGACCATAGTGTAAAATTAAAAGAATAATTTTGATTAGTAAAGTCAGAATTTTAATATTTTCCCCATATCTAACCCCCACACTGTGTATAGAATGCACCATTGATGCCTTGGCTGCTTGGACGAATTAACCACTGGACGCGTAACGAGGACCGCGTTCGCCTTTACCCCTCTGTCACTTACCCTGCCTTTTAGACACAGTAACAATATGGCGTTGACAGTATGACGCGAGATCTCGATGTGGAACATTATCTCAAAAATGGGTAAATACGCTGAGTTAATTTGTAAAAAACATACCGGACAATCAAAACATTTTTCTTTTCACGCGTAAGTATAATTTCAATCTATTAGAGTAGCAATTTTTCGTAAAATAAATAAAATTTGGTATGTAAACAAAATGTAATACGTCATTTCAAAAAGTAATCATTGTACGTGTAAATTCTTCAAAGATATTGCATAAGTAATTTGGTTGGGTTATATGCATCACTCATTCAATCAATTGTCATTTTTATGTCGTATAGGGCTTGAACATATCGATAAACATATCGATGTATGTAAATGAACGAACGAATCCAATTTTAATGTAGGAACTATTCAAATTAATTTCAGATTAACAGTTGAACCCCTAACACGAAGAAATTGGGTGGAACCGGTACGCAGGGAGATAACATGGACAAGGACTCAGGTCTTAGATAACATCTAAGGTCTGATGATGGAGCCAGAAGATAACTATAGGAACTCTGTAATTATACGACGCAACCCTACGAACTTTGAGCTCGTTATATTTTAAATATAGCTCCAAACTTAAAAAAAGGTGCTTTTTTCACCCGCATGGTTTCCGTTCCCGTGGTAATATCAAAACATCCTTCCTTAGTGCTCGCCAATATCGTTAAAGGAACCTGTATGCAAAATTTCATTTTAATTGGTTTAGCCGTTTGGGCTGTGCGTTGCCTATCAATCAGTCACGGTATTGTTTTTTAGTATTAGACTTATGTTGTACATTATCATAGTGTGTTGTACATTAACATTTAACATTTATCATAAGTATAAAAATAGCATTGACAACGCAAAAATTCAAAAATCATAAATTATTAGCTGTTGCATCATAATTGATCGTTAAACATTTGTTTTTTTTCTCTTTCGAATGCAAGGAAGGATATTCTTACAGTGGTCCGCAAGTCTCGGTAGCTCATTGGTTAGAGCAGTGGGCCGGATTCCCAAAGGTCGTGGGTTCAAGTCACATCTGAAAATTCACTTGTGGCCGAGTTCATTTGTTCCAATATTTTTCTTGTTAAAATTTATCATAAATGGTGATTACATTTATTATTTGTTTCTAACATAGACCTTGTTAGGTCACAGCAAGAATAAAATTAATTATATTTATGTATGTACGTAAGCTATATTATACTATTTTTTAATCTTATAATATTTTTATTTTAAGATCGTTTTATTATATTCAAGTAAAACAATCTTAAAACTACAATAAACTAATGGTTGAAATATTCTTGCAATTAGTATTTCAGCTAGTAGTTGCTAGAATGATATTGCCTTGGCTTTTTCTTAAATATAGGTAATTTATATGCGATGTTTTGTTGATAACTTCTGTTTGTTGTTTAAAACTGTCATAGCGTATGCTGGACCATACGCTATCCAAACGCTAGTCTACTATTTCTAATTTGGGTTTAGGTTGTGCTAATTTCGTACGGTGGCGTAAATTTTGAGATATTTAATAAATTGAAAACAAGTTTATATTTTTTCTTACAAATACGCATATTTCTTAATTGTAAATGGATACTAGAGTTGAAATTAAAATGTTTTAGTGTCAACGATCTTCTAATGTCGATGATTATTTTCAATAAATTTTAGTATACTTAGATTTTTGGCTCCAAAAAAAATGTAGAATACGAGATATCACAGCTCGAGAAGCACACAGGGGGTTTATTGTCTAATTTTAAGTCTATCACAATTCCTTTAAATTATTCATTTAAAAGGTACATATTATTCACATCGCATTTGACCTTTGAAAGGGATTGATATCGATTATAAAATTAAACACTTATGGACAGGTTGCTATTGTGTATGTCCTATACAATGGTTCTGTAATGAACTAATTACCCATATTTTGTTTTATATAAAAATGCTCGAGTGATTGAAGAAGTTAATGTAAATAATGAATTATATTACTATATAAACCAAATATTAATGTTTTTTACTCACTTAAAAACTGTTAGTAAGTAAATTGTAAGTCCGCCTGGCTAGCGACTACCATCTTATCCAAGTCGAGTCGTCCAGTTAGAGGTAAGATAGCTAGTTCCTCAGAGATTGAGGATACCGGGAGAGGCGCGCTTCCATCTTAAGCCTTATCAGTACAGTACTAGTATCAGGTTGCATGTATCTACCCATTTTTACCACAAAAAAAACCCAAACACTAACGCTTTGGAAACCATATTGTATAGTTTTTATGAATTTGAGGTATTTTTTTAATGAGATTTTCATATTATTAGGTGCTTTTTATTTTTCCACGAAATAAACAATTAACTTACTAATTTCTTTAAAACACACATGATTTATTAATCTCAATAGGTTCATTCATTCACTCCTTACCTATCGTGCTATTTATGTTTCCACGAAATAAACAATTAACTTACTATTTTTTTAAACACACATGATTTATTAAACTCAATAGGTTCATTCATTCACTCCTTACTTATCGATAAAAAAATTATCGATTACTTCAAGCACTACTGTCATTATTTGACATTAGTAATCGCCCCTCACCCCCGCAAAAATTGGTTGATCGTGTTTTCATACATTCTTCTCGGGTTTCGTGTCCAGTGGTTAATTCGTCCAAGCTTGGCTGGCATCGACTCCAAAAAGTATATTTTGAAGACGGTTTTAGTTGTAATAACGAGGTTTTATTTCTTTGTTATTTTTGGATTTTGTTTTCATTTTTAACTTTTTGAAACAAGAAACACCTAGCTAGATGATCACCAATCTTTTTATTTTCTTCTTTAAATTAATACTGGAATCACTGCACCAAAGTCGTAGTCTAGTTTAATGCTATTCTGAGTTCCTGGGTTCGAATCCCGGTAGGGGCGAATGTTTGTATGATGAATACGAGCATTTGTACCTGAGTCATGGATGTTTACACATAAATACTTATATCTGTATAATTATATGTATTTATATCCGGTACCCTAGTATCCCATAACACAAGACTTACAGTGCTTACTTTGGGGCTAGAATAATTGGTGCGACTGTTTAAAAAAAATGCGATATGAATCCACGCAGCAAAACAAATTATGTAAGGTTTTCATAATGTAGCACGTGGAAACGATCTTCAGATCTTTGTAGCTACGAAATGTCGTAGCCTCGTAACAAAAGATTGCTTAATAAAATCACAAAATACGTGAGGTAGTCACCAAAGTAGAGACAACACTCAGAACAAATTTTCTCGTAGGCACACAAAAAGTTACGTTTCTATTTATTTATGACTAGCGGCCGCCCGCGGTTTCACCCGCGTGGTTCCCGTTCCCGTAAGAATATCGGGATAGAAAGTATCCTATGTTCATAACCAGGCTATCTACTACCTGTGTACCAAATTTCATCAAAATCCGTTCAGTAGATTCGGAGCTTATTCAATGCAAACAAACAATCAAATCTTTCCTTTTTATAATGGTGCCATTTAGATTTCAATTTCAAGTTTTTAGTTCAGTTACATAGTATTAAAATATATAAATAAAAAAAAAACTAAAGATTTTTTCAATTCAAGTGAATTGAAAAGATGGAAACAAGATCAAATATAGAACTTTTTTTCGACATAGTAATATGCAAACGTAGGCATGACATGAACGATTTATTATAAAATGCTATGCATCCAACTGCACATTATTATGTTAAACAAAAGTTCTATTGGTTTCGATCTTTTCATTTGACTTGTCTTTTGATGCAGGAGGGCTTTTTGTTTTAGAAATTTATATATTTTTATTAATATCTCTTTAGTTACTTATAGGTTAGGCATGATATACCTTTTTGAAATCATTAAGATAAGCCCTTTGAATTTGATACCTATATTGAAGTATTCTTAAAAATAAAGTTTTTGTCTTTAAATAATAGCACCTCACAGTCGCAATGTTGTTTTTGTAACATCACTTTTAAAATGTTTTAACCAGTAGTATCTTAAAGCACCATAATAACCACACAAATAAAACCTAGGTACATATTCAATACAGTAGCAACCATAAATCATAAATCATTGTTGCAAGCATGTTTTTCGTTACA
The DNA here is from genome assembly GCA_910589605.1 of Chrysoteuchia culmella. Classification (NCBI taxonomy): domain Eukaryota; kingdom Metazoa; phylum Arthropoda; class Insecta; order Lepidoptera; family Crambidae; genus Chrysoteuchia; species Chrysoteuchia culmella. The sequence goes on from OU342657.1 coordinate 1,689,284, forward strand.
TTAAATACTACACTCACCGGCAAATCTGATGGCCCACCCCGTTATTTTCATACAAACATGCTCACTTTGCAACTCTATACATAAAAAGATCTGTATGCTAATAGTTAGGTTTAGCGTTCGACAGCGTTTTGCAGAAAAACCACAAAATCACTTCGTAGTAAACAACTATAGCGATAAAAAAAATACACAAAACAACATTAGTACATGATGCTAAATATTTCATGTGCGAGTTCGACTCGCACTTGGCCGATTTTTTATAATTACTTTTACAATTTCTAATGTCTTCACCATATATTTATTAGGTAGGTACTAGCGGCCGCCCGCGGGTTCACTCGCGTGGTTCCCGTTCCCGTGGGAACATCGGGATAAAAAGTATCCTATGTTCATAACCAAGCTATCAACTATATGTGTACCAAATTCCATCTTAATCCGTTCAGTAGTTTTTGAGTTTATTCGTTGCAAACACACAATCAAATATTTCCTCTTTATAATATTAGTTTATAAGTACACTAGCGGCCGTGCGCGGTTTCACCCGCGTGGTTCCAGTTCCCGTTGTAATTTTGGGATCATTTATAGCCTATGTTACTACTTGGGGTCTAAGGATTCTCTATACCAAATTTCGTCAAAATCGGTCCAGTAGTTTTTGAGTTTATTCGTTACATACAAAAATACAAATCTTTCCTCTTTATAATATTAGTATAGATAATTTTTTCGTATAGCGTCTTTTCGTTTCTATAATAGGTATTTGGTTTTATGGCGGAAGCAATCCTTTTGGTTTTTTTTTATTCCGTGTTCGTAGCGTGTACCAAAAAGGTTACTTACTAAAATAAACTCTTTGGTAATATTTACGTTACGTGTCCTCATATCATATTTGTGACGACTTTAGTGTTGGGAATGCGTGGGAGTCACTATGATATTATACGACGGAAATAAGCACTGTGATTTAATACCACGTGAGTGCTCGTAAGTGCCTGCCGGATTTATAAATCTGACATTTATATTGAAAAAAAAACTGCAAATGGTTAGCATTTCATTGTTTTAGCGCTTTTGTAAAGAAGGGCAGTAAATTATTGCTCGTATTAGTAGTACTAATTAGAAAGTTACATACCTTTTTAGGGTTCCTTCCGTAAACAAAGAAAGGGTAAAATACTAAGTTACTAAGACTCCACTGTCTGTCTATCACCAGGCTGTATCTCATGAACGGTGATAGCTAGGTAGTTGAAATTTTCACAGATGATGGAGGTATTTTTGCTAGTTGATTATCTAACTCTCTTACTAACAGATTTTGATTAAAATTGATTGAAAGTGCAGATACATTGCTGCTTTAGTAAGATAGTCGTCACAGTGATTTTTGCACTGTGACTGCACTTTCAATCAAGCTTTGATAGAAACAAGATACATAATCAGGGGGCTGTTGCCACTTAAACAACAAATACTAAAAACAGAATTAATTAATATTTTAGTGGGGCTCCCATACAACAAACGTGATTTTTTTTCCGCTTTTTGCTGTAAGTATATTAATAATAATGCTACGGAACACACACACATAAACAAGCATGTAAATTCTCAATTGTTAATTTATATTTCTAATAATTAATTATTACATACATTTTGTTAGTTATACCTTAGCTAACTTTTTTTTAAATGGTTTGTAGATTTGTGTTATTTGTTAGTGTCAGACAAAGTTCGAGTTGGGTGCTAGTAACTGCGACACAGTCTTAGATTAATTTATAGAACATTTATAGCACAAAATAGCAGTTATATATTGTTAATTTATTTTTAAACTCTGATGAGCATCGAACCCACCTCCCCTGGCTCTATAGGCATGTAGAATCATTCATTTTATTGCGCTATACTATATTTATAGCAAACACGCTAACTGGAATTTTCAACACTGTTATTTTAAGATGGATGCCGTGTTGAAGCAAAATTATTTATTTCGCCCAATTACAGCACATGTCACATAAATCACTTCAATTAGGGCAACCTGTCACGAGTATTTCGTCACTGATATTACTGCCTTAATCCTTACACCTAATAATCCATGACTGTCAGTCTGCCTGTCACTTTTGCACGCCTGAACCGGAATTATGTTTACAAATATAGATTACTAGTTTTCGCCCGCGGTTTTACCGGCGTGGTACCCGTTCCCGTGAGTATATCAGGACAAAAATTAGCCTATGTTACTCTTCGTCATTTCAACAAACTCTATGCCAAAAACCAAGTCGATTAATTGATTAGTTAGGCCATGAAGTAAGGACAAACAAACACACTTTCATATTTATAATATTAGGATTAAGATTGTTACAAATATATATCATAAGAAAGGATAATAGTATTATTACGTATTACCAGTATTCTATGGTATTTATTACATACATCATCATCAGAAAAGATATAGTATATAGATAATGTACTTGGCGCGTATAGAATCGTTATTTCGTCAGTACCTATAACAGCAGAGTGGCGCAGTGGAAGCGTGCTGGGCCCATAACCCAGAGGTCCGTAGATCGAAACTACGCTCTGCTAGATGTTTTTTTTTTTTATAAAAATGTATTATTTTCTTGTTATAGTTAGTATAAGGTAGTCTAGTATGCTTATATGTTTATTATTCATTTTTTTGTTTATTTCCCTGAAATTTGACTAAATCGATAAATGATCCTTGAAGCAAATGTTTTTTTTTTTTTTTTATGGAAACAGAAAAAAATGGAGTAGGTAACAAATATTTTCACAGATTTTAAGACAAGTTTAGTCGTAGCAAGTTAGCTGTCACCCGTCGTCAATCTTTTGCGCGAAACACAGAAAGAGTCCATACGTTTCTCTTTTTAACCGACTTGAAAAAAACGATGGAGGTTATCAATTCGTCGCTTATATTTTTTATGTATGTTTGTTTACCGATTACTCGAAGACGACCACTCATTAGACGCGCGCGTCAAAACATGCTTCCGGGGTTTATGGTTTTCGAAAACAAATGATTCGTTCGTAATAAAATCAATTGTTCACAATAAGATAGCTTCTTCTTAGGAAAAATACGAAAATTAACCCTTAAATTCAACCCTTATGTATTCCGCAAGCTATTTACTTGCCTCCAGGAGGCAATGAACCAGTCGAGAGGGTCAAATTAACCGTCCAGTGGTTAACCAATTCGCTTTATCACCAGGTTTGTTCCCAAGATGGTCCCAGTTTTTTGAAATTTTGAAAGCGGTTTAGAATTTTTTAGGAAGTCTTGAAAATACTGTTGTAGTAGTTCCTAATATGCCGCTAGATGGCGCTGCTAAACACTAAACTGCGACGACGAGTTAATTTTTATTTGCAGTAAGCACAAGATGGCGCTGTTCTCGTCTTCAAAATTAGTGAAATTGTTCGGGATTTTGAGGACTGGTGGCGCCATCTAACAGCGAGAGGCGACACTACATTCGTCACTCGGTCCCCTTCATTCTACGGTCACTGTATTCGTTCTTCGGTCTTCCGTTCACCCACTCATTCAGCGACACACTCGCATTCAAATCCTCCTTACGTTAACATCTTATTATTGTACCTGTATTTTCAAATTAATATACGTTTTATAAACCGTTGAAATAAATAATTTATTGAAGAGATATCCTCCGTTCCTGCCCCAACATTGATCCATCGAGCCGCATAAAATATTGTACCTCCGAGAAGGCAATTCATCACGTTCCTGATTGCAATATTCAAGAAGAATCAGCGATTCGTTATTGGCAGCATCAACGAGAAAACGGTCAGGATATCCTATCTAACCCTATCCCGTTCTATTCGATTAGTGTTAAAACTGTGTGTTTTCCAATTCCAGTGCGTTACCAGCGTTTTCCATCCAGCCAATTGTCAAGAAGTTATTTCACGTGAGTACTTTCATTCTCTCTTTGACCGCCATAATGACTGAGGAAAATTCAAAATTTTCGGTTCCCTCTCGTTCTCCTACTTTGCGTTTACGTTCTGATGAGGATTATATCAGTGATTTAAGAAAGCAAAGAGGTATTTTAAAGAGTCGTTTAACTCAATTCAATAAATACGTTGATACATTCGATGGGGCTTGTCTTAGTAGATTACAATTTTCTGAAATGAAGTTGCGATTACAATCAGCTAAAGATTATTTCCAAAAAATTGAGTCGATTCAAAGTGAATTAGAGTTGAAGTGTTCCGAATCAGAAGTATCGAGTAACTTAGAATATTTTACTTGTGTCGAATCTTTATTTTACGGTGCAACTTCAATGGCTTGTTGTTTGCTGGACGGTTTTGAGACTGGTGAAAGTTCCAAATTGTGTAATTGTGATCATGAAAATGCGCAAAAAACCGTTAGAAAAAATATTAAACTACCCGAAATTAAATTACCTGTTTTCGATGGTTCCTTTGATAACTGGCTCGAGTTTAAACATTCGTACGTTACGGTTATTCACAATAGTAATGAGTTGGATGCTATTGACAAATTTCATTATTTAAAGTCTTCGCTAAGTGGTTGTGCTTTGGAAGTTATCAGAGCTTTAGAATTTACGCCAACCAATTATATTCACGCATGGGAGTTAATCGAAAATAGATTTAATAACCACAGACTTTTGATTCAAAATCATATAAAATCGTTATTTATGCTTCCATCTTTAAAACAAGAATCAGCTTTAAAAATAAGACAGTTGGTAGATTCGGTGTTAAGAAATTTACGTGCTCTAAATTCATTAGACGAACCTACGGAGACGTGGGATTCACTTATCATTTATTTAATCGTATCTAAATTGGATTTTTCCACCGAAAGCAAGTGGGAAGATCATAAAGGTACTTTACAAAGCAGTTCAAATAAAATAAAATTGCAAGACCTATTGACTTTCCTTAATAACAGAGCAGACACGTTAGATTCCAGAAGCAATTCAACTCATTCTAAACCGCAAGCACAATTCACAAATTATAAGGTCAATAATACGAATAATTCAAAAAATATTCAGTATACGCAAAGCTATGTGTCAGCCAGTAGTAAAGGCGCACATACTAATTCGAATAAAACTAATTTATTTAAGCGTAGCTGTCCCCTGTGCAAGAACAATAATCATTTTCTTTATGCGTGTACTGCATTTTTAAATATGTCTATACCAGACAGATTAAATTATATTGATAAAATCAAGATATGTAAAAATTGTTTACGCACAGGTCATTCAGTGACAGAATGTAAATTTAGTTCGTGTAAATTGTGTCCACAAAAACATAATAGTTTACTTCATTCGGAAAATGAATTAAACGTACCTACGTTATCTACGACGGCTTTGCATTCGTCAGCTGATCGGTCCGATGCAGCACATCGTACATGTGACGCGGACAGTTCAGATTTTTCGTTAAAATACGTTTTACTTCCAACCGCGATCGTAGAAGTAGCCGATGCTAATAATCGTTTCCACAAGGCTCGCGCTCTTCTCGACAACGGTAGTCAGCACAGTTTTATTACGGAAAAACTTGCACGACGTTTAAACGTTAAACATATACAGTCCACTGTTCGAATCTCGGGTGTTGGTCAAAGTGTAACACATTCGACTAACTCATGCGATATTTTTATGCGTTCGACAACAAGTTCATTCAATACGCGTTTAACTTGTTTAGTTTTACCACAAATATCGTCTCGTTTACCTACGAATAATTTCGATTTAGATATTCATGTTCCCGAAAATATTCAACTTGCAGACCCTACGTTTAATATACCTAATGAAATCGATATTTTATTAGGTGCCGACATTTTTTGGGAACTTTTATGCAATGATAAAATACGTTTACCGAACGGACCTTTCTTACAGAACTCGAAGTTAGGTTGGTTAGTTTCCGGTCCGGTTAATAACAAATACCTACACGAAAAAAAGGTATTTTGTAATTTTACGCAATCACTAGATTCACAACTTCGTAAATTCTGGAAATTAGAAGAGTTGTCTAATACAAATAAAGTGTTGACTCACGATGAGCAAAAATGTAAAGAACTTTTTATAAAAACGGCTACCCGCGAAAAAGATGGTAGATTTTCGGTTCGTATCCCGTTTAAAGACTCTGTAACCGTATTCGGCGATTCTTATACGTTAGCAAATAATCGTTAATTAATAGTGAATTGTGGTGGCACGGCCCATCTTTTTTGCGTAACAAAAATAATTTAAGTTTTTCGGATAATTGTTATTCAAATAATTTATTAATTCATGATAGTTTGCCGGAAATGCGTAATAATTCCGTTGAAAGTCACATTTGTACGACAGATAATAATTTATTTACGTTTGAAAATTATTCGTCATTCAACAAATTAAAACGTTGTTTGTGCCTACGTAAATCGTTTTGTTTACAATTTACGCTGCAAGCGAGCGCAGCCGGCGCGGCAACGTAGAACCGGTTTGTTATCAGTGGACGAGATGATCGAGGCGTAGCGCACGCTTGTTAGGATCGTTCAAATGCAATCATTTCCTGACATTTATAATAACTTGCTTAAGGGTTCGCGTTGTGATAAATGTACAGATTATAAGCGCATTTCAGGTCTTAACGTGTTTTTAGACGATAATAACATAATACGTGTCGGTGGTAGACTGGTAAATTCCACAAATTTTAACTATGATAAGAAGCATCCAATATTACTTTGTGCGAAACATCCATTCACAGTGTTATTGTTTAGATGTGAGCATAAGAGACTGCTACATGCAAGTCCACTACTTCTTTTAGCAAACATTCGTGAATATTGGTGGGCCTTAAATGCAAGAAACTTAGCGAAAAAAGTGGTTGGCGAATGTGTATCTTGCACACGGATGAAAGGTAAAACATTGAAACCTATTATGGGCAATTTGCCAAGCGAACGCATAGACGCATGTTTTCCTTTTATTCGTACAGGTGTGGATTATGCAGGACCTATTTATATACTTAACCGTAGCGGACGAGGGGCTCGTCTAATCAAAGCGTATATTTGTCTATTTGTTTGCTTCGTGACGCGCGCCATACATTTGGAACTTGTTACTAGTCTCACAACCAACGACTTTCTTTTATCATTAAAACGTTTTATAAGTCGTCGGGGCAAACCCGAAATAATTTTCTCTGATAATGGGAAAACGTTTGTAGGTGCGGAAAAAGAACTTCCGTTATTTTTATCAAAATCAAGTGAACAAATTACAATTTTTTTTGCCATTCAATTTAAATTTATTCCCCCGTATTCTCCTCACTATGGTGGTCTTTGGGAGAGTGGAGTGCGCTCGTGTAAATATCATCTTAGACGTATAGTAGGCAACGCTAATCTAACGTACGAGGAGTTCAGCACGGTTTTAACACAAATCGAAGCCGTCCTGAATTCCCGTCCCCTTTCCCCTATGTCTACAGATCCTAATGACCTAGCTCCACTCACACCTGCCCATTTCCTGATCGGGCGATCGTTGACTGCTCCAGCTAGCGATGACCTGACAGCACAGATGACGTCATGAGCCAAACTACAACGTTATGACAGGATAGAGCAGATGCGACAGCACTTCTGGCAGCGTTGGTCCAAAGAGTACATCGTGGAACTCCAGCAGAGAACGAAGTGGAAGAGCCACAAAAGCGACATCACTTTGCACAGTTTAGTCCTTCTGAAGGATGACAATACTCCTCCCCTCAAATGGAAGATGGGGCGTGTGCTACGCGTGTTCCCAGGCAAGGACGGCATATCACGCGTCGCTGAGATTCGTACAGCGACCGGCACCACTCAGCGCTCGTTCGCGAAGATATGTCCCCTGCCACTACAGCCAGCAACTCTTGATCATCACGAGGAAACAACATTGACATGTTGAAAGCGGAGCTTTCAAGGCCGGCGGTATGTTCGGGATTTTGAGGACTGGTGGCGCCATCTAACAGCGAGAGGCGACACTACATTCGTCACTCGGTCCCCTTCATTCTACGGTCACTGTATTCGTTCTTCGGTCTTCCGTTCACCCACTCATTCAGCGACACACTCGCATTCAAATCCTCCTTACGTTAACATCTTATTATTGTACCTGTATTTTCAAATTAATATACGTTTTATAAACCGTTGAAATAAATAATTTATTGAAGAGATATCCTCCGTTCCTGCCCCAACAGAAATAAATCAATAAAAAAAATGGCACAGACTTGAAAAGTTTTATATCGCACTTTTTGAAGTCGATTCTTTTTCATAATTACTTTTACAATTTCTAATGTATTCAACATTTATTAGGTATTAGCAGCCGCCCGCGAATTCACTCGCGTGGTTCCCGTTCCCGTGATAATATCGGGATAAAAAGTAGCCTATGTGTTTGCCCACTACTGGAAGTCCCTACATCACCCAAATCGTTCAGCAGTTTTTGCGTAAAAGAGGAACAAACAGACATACTTTCGCATTTATAATATTAGTAGGAAGTAGGATACTTAACTTATTATTACAACTTTTGGTATTTTCTAGTTTTTTTTTATGTACAACGGTGACACTCTTAGCCTTCATCATACCTGATGTTAAGTATTGTTAAGGCCGAAGATGGAAGCGAGCCTCTTCCGGAATCCTCATCACTGAGGAACTGGCTATCTTATCTCTTACTAGCGGAACACAACAATTCTGAATACAATGTTGTTATGGAGGCAGGCTTAGATAAGATGGTGGTAGCTAGTCAGACGGACTAACAACAAGTCCCCCCACCAACCAAACCGAATACAATATGTACCCCCGCTGGGAATCGAACCCGGGGCCCCCACACACCCCGCCACAAAGGCGGTTAAAATGGATTATAATTACGTCCCATGCTGGACTGGGACAGAAAGAAAGACACAGAAAGAATGTGCCAGCAGCTGGCAGCTATGCTCGACACAGACTCGCGACAGACGGTGCAACAAAACGCGGAAATGAGTCAGCGCACTTATGCTCGTCTCTCACACTTACACTGTTTATGGGTGACGTCACAAACATTTAGAGATGCGCGTTGTTTGGATACGTGTGATTATCGATAGGTACCAATGGATTTTCATCATCATCATCATCAGCCTGTGGACGTCCACTGCTGGACATAGGCCTCTTCTAGCTCACGCTTATTGTGGCGTTCATAGTAGGATATTAGCCTACTGCTACCACGCTGGCCAGACGGGTTGGTAGAGGGTTTATTTCAAGTTTTCCTTTTCTTGCACAGGTGTTCAATGCGTCGAGCCTCTTAGTCGACTCTTACGACATCCCAGGCTTGTATTCTTCGGCCGTCACCACACAGCATATGTAGTTTAGGAGGGGTATTTTAAATGTTATCGACAGTCCATGTGCGCATGCGCATCTCTATTACAAAAGTGATTTATATAAGGCACCGCCTGCCGCGTGTCTGTGTCTAGTACAGTTTGTTGTTATCCCAATGCTTATAGTAAAGGACTTTTTTTTAGGGAGGAAACTTTCGTGCTAGTCCTATCAATGGATAGGGAACCGAATCCGAAAACTTATATAGACGATAAGGGCTGACAACCATTGTTATCGGACAACATTCATAGTTCAGTGGAGGTAGCACGAAAAACTTTCCGAAATAGTATCGAGTACGTATCGTCAAAAATGTTTAGGAAAATGTAGTTCCGTTTACGTCCATTGAACACTGCTCAATACGTCAACATTTCTTTATGAGTATTTCAAAAGATTTTAGTGCGAGTCCTTCTATTCTTTTTTTAATAAAAAAAATGTCTCATTCTACTAAGAATATGCTACTTTCATTATTTTTCCATCATGTGGTTAACAAAATTTGTCACTGTATATACTTTACTATGGAACCTAGATTTCTTGAATTGTGTTCCACTTTTTTATGAACAAGATCTTAGCCTTCATCAAATCAAATCAATATCATTTATTCAGTCTAGGCTGTTACAAGCACTTATGAACGTCAAAGAAGCTACGCCATCGGTTCACAAACCCTACGGCGGGAGACCTTGTAACGAGAAGAACCGGCAAGAAACTCGTCAAGGGCTATTTTTTTCTCCCTGTTTTATTTCATACAGAGTCGTCAAATTGAAAAGTGAGCTTAACATATCAGTAAGGTCAATTTCCTTCACAAAAGAAAATACTAATTATAATATTACATTTTATGGTTATCCTAGCCGTAAACAATTTTTAACTCGTAAAGAAGGATTTACATTTAACATTTCTCGCATTACAAGGTTAGTGTACTGCAAGTTGTGACGTACATACAGGTCGATAGCAATTAATTTTAGATGAAAATATTTAATCTCTAAGCACAACGTTAAGACAAGCAGACTGAAGTAGACCCATTTCCGCTGGCGGCACCCGTTCACGAGCATGACGCATCATATATTGATGTTAAGTATTGATAAGGCTGAAGATAGAAGCGAGCTTCTCCCGAAATCCTCAACTTCTACTCTTCGACCACTTACGTGTCTATGAGTGAATTAGAGTACTATGTTGAAGTAGGCTAAATAACATCATATATTAGAGGTACCTACAGTCATCATAAAAATGTCTTCAGACACATTAAGGTAACATTCGTTTCCCTCATAAATCTGAAATGGTACCGTTAGTGGAAGCTATCCTTAGAACATTATTACATTAAGGTCAAGTGAAGTCACGCAATGAACCTCTCTAATACTCGATGGAAAAGTGAGTGAGCGTCAACGATCACAGCAGTTATGCAAACTTTCACACGGGCCCGTTTTGGGATGGGTGATGAAGAAGCTCGAGATCCTTAGTGCTTCATAAAGAACAGTAGCGTAAGAAAGTGTCGAGACAGCTTTGTCGAGGTGCTCATGCTACGCATGCTGGTAATATCTGGATAGGATCCATAAGTATTAGTGTGATATGTATTATTTATGAAAATTTTAAGCTGTTTTTGTTACAAGCACTTTATGAATGTAAAAGAAGCTACGCCATCGGTCACAAACCCTACAGCGGGAGACCTTGTAACGAGAAGAACCGCCAAGAAACTCGTCAATGGCTGTGTTTTTCTTTAATACAATAAAGTAATCATTTCTTAAATCAAATAAATTATAAATGCCATTAATACCGGAGATGGGTAACTGGGTTTCTTTCTAGTGGTTTGTTTTCAGTGCATATCTGTATTTAAGCGCTTTATCGTGATTTTTGAAGTGACAACTTCTTTAGCGGCGTTGTGTTCATCAGTTTTAATTTTTTTGAATGGGTAAAAAATGTTAAAGACGGACACATGACCCTGATCGAAAATTCGTAAGACCATTTGCCGTTGACCTATTTCAAATTACATAAAGTCTCACACTTGAAAGATCTACGTATATTAGTTAATAACAACCAATAAATAAACATCTCTCATTAGTACCAACTTTCATATAGATGCCAGGTCAGTTTTAATTTCAAGGGAGGAATATTCTTTTCTTTCATTACAACGCCACCTAGATATAGTTGCCTCAAAATTTTTGAAACTTGATGACATTGAGTTGGTGCCTAGAGAGAGAATTAGAGTTTCATACTACGGTACCAGATGGCGTTTATATTGTAGATTCATTATTCATGAATAACTATTGTATTTGTAATTAACTCTTAATTATTTCAAAGTTAGATATTATTTTAAGCGGTTTTCACTTCTGCCGGCACTCCCGGAGTGCAACCCGTAATTTTTTTTATTATTAAAGAAAAAAAATTATAATGGTAGGGTAAATGACGTCAAACCAACTTTCCTTTCCTCTCCCTTTTATTTTAATAGGACACTGCGCTTGATTCGATTGTATGTTACTGAGACAAGATGTGTAGTGTCGGCTTCGAATAGCACTACCCTCTCTCATCCCGTGGTTGTCGTAAAAGGCGACTAAGCGACTCAGCCTTCAGGAGAGGGGCAGCAGCGTCTCCTACAAACTTGGCCATACTGCGATTGTCATTGGAATTTCATACAACTTCTAAAGACCATTCTTTGTCCCCAGATTATTTGAAGAGAACCAAGATCTCCTGAATATGTTCGAGAAATTTCGCCAGTACCGAACCAAAGAGGAGCAAATCAACTCCATGGAACTGGCTGAGCACGCGAACAACGTGATGAACACGCTGGATGAGGGCATCAAGGGTTTAGACGACCTGGACAACTTCTTCGAGTACATCCACCAGGTCGGGGCCAGCCATCGGAAAATACCAGGGTTCAAAGTGGAGTATTTTTGGGTAAGTTACAGCTATTGGAAGTTTCTAATGGATTATCTAAGTAGGTATAAAAGAAACCACTTCCTGAACATGTTTGGGAATGTTCGCTAATACCACAACAAGGAGTAACTGACCAACAGCGTGGATGAAGGTATTAAGGACCTAGACAACTTCTTTGAATACATCCACTAGGCCGGAGTCGGATCCATCTGAATATATCAGGGTTCAAAGTGGCGTATTTTTGGGTAAGTAACAACTGCTACAACAATTTTGAATAGGCTACTGGCTGGTAGAATTCAGCTATACTTAGAATGTAAGTATAAAAGGAACTACCTCCTGAATACGTTCGAGGACGGTCAAGGATCGACGGTCAAGGATCAAGAGCCTGGACAACCTGGACAACTTCTCCGAGTCCATCCATCAGGTCGGAGTCAGCCATCGGAAGATACCAGGGTTCAAAGTGGAGTATTTTTGGATACAGCTTTTGGAAGATTCTTTTGAATAAGCTTCGTGCTGTAGCGAAAAGTAGCTCAAACCTCGAATAAACACTTTACTGTAGGCTATTCTTATTGCATTGTCTTGGGTCAAAAAAAAAATCCAATTTATGTACACGTAATCGAATAAAATGTAAATCTTCAAACCAAAAAAAAACCACCCCAATTTTGAATAGGTAACTGATTTTACTTAGAGCAATGCAATTCCATCATAAACAATAGGTACTAACTATAAGTGATGAAACAACCAAATCGTAAAGTGTTTGAGGTATGATTTCAACGCCTCATCCATTCCATACAGGTATTTATAATAGACGTACCGACACGTTAATATCCAACGTGTAGCAATGAGTTGAACCAGATAACAGGTGTGTGGTCTGAAACAATATTTTACCAACTCAGGTCAGACGAGGTTTATTGAAATACATAGAGAATGACTTAAGGGGCAGTTGCGTCAAATACTATATAGAAACTATAGCGAGTTAGAACTCACAGCTTCGGCAGAATTGGGGCGACTAAGCGACACCATAATAGCTAAAACTTCCCTAAAGCAATAAAACTTTCGTTATACTTGTAACAGCATATTTAATAGAAGTTGTTCATTTTCTCGCTGTAACATTGATCGAAAAAACCGTCGAAATCTTGTACGCTAAAACAAATGACGACTACCTCATTCGCTATTAAATTTTTTTCGATTTGCTAATGAGTTCCGATGTATCGGCAAACAACTGCCGCAATGGTCTGTTACGGGATGTGTGGCCAAAACTTTTTTTTTTTATATTTACAAACAAAAACTTATATAATGAAAGTAGTGGAGTAAGATGTTTGAGTCAATATTTTTTAAATAAGTTTTATTTCTTTTCTTTTATATTTCAATTATTGAATTCATCTCATTTCGATATGAAGGTACTATGGTACCGCTTTGAGAAAATGTGATCGAATACTTGATATCACATCCTCTTAGGGAAATTGAATTAGCGTATTGGCTTTTTGGGGAGTGGATATAAAATGAGGAGTGTCAGGTTTATCGGGATGGTGGGATCCTCTCGATTTGATGGATCAGGTTAGCAGACCCACGATATGGAAAACCAATTTGATAAACAGGATTGGAATGATTGGATATAAATTTTGATTTTGATCGGGATTGAAGTAATAAATAACACATACTAAAAATAATGTCATATTTAGATTTACTAGAACTGTAGACTAATTTGTGTAAGTATGTTTAGTGTATAGACCTTGATTTTTTCAAATCAATTCTCTAATATTCTTTGTGCTAGATATAAAACTAGCTTCCACCCGCGACTTCGTTCGCGTGGAAATTCGAGAAAGCTCTTATCCCTAAGGACCTCGATCTTTTAATCCGGTTAGTAATTGTTAAAAAAGTGAGGAAATGGTTATAATTTTACTTAACCGCCTCTATGGTCTAGTGGTACCCCGTAGCACCCTTCGGTATCAGGTACAGAGGTCCCGATTTCGATTTCGTATATACAAGGTGTTAAAAGACCCATACCGAAGCCTTAATATATGCGTAGAGTACATCAAACTAAATATAAAATCCGGGAAATCCATCAGAACCAGCGCCCTTCCTAGAGTCAAGTCTTTTTAATGCTCTATAAACATCATCTGACGAGAGTGACAATTGGCTTATATAATTCGTGGAACCCTTATCTGTAACATTGTAAGATCTGCCCCTGACCCAACAGAAAACGCTGACGCAAAATTATCAGCAAATAAATTGCAGATGCCAAACCCACTAGACTCCGTGTGCAAACCGTTGGACATAGATATGGAAGTATCCGGTATGGAAGTTTTGTTGCGTTTATTCTTAATAAAGGTCCAAATCAATTTTGGGTTTGACCTTAAGGAGGCCTCCAAACGAGTCAAGAATCTAGTATAGGTCGAAGACAATGTTTGGCATCTAGTTCTTAAAATTTTGAAAGTCAAAACATCTCGAGGATTGTCGAATTTACGTACTCTCAGACGATACTTATTCTTCTCCTTGAGGCATCTTATCAGAGGCGGAGTAAACCAACAAGGGTATTAACTACTACGAGGTCTCGACTTGGGAACATGTTTTGCTATCAAGCTACGAATCATTTCATAAAAAAAAACCCCAACCATGTCATCCACACCATGACAACTGCACAGAAGTTCATACCAAGGCAAATCGCCTTATTAATGCTATCGTAGTCGGTTTTATAGAAACGAAATCTTTCTTCGCAGTTCGAGGGCAGGGTGTCGGCACAATTAAATTGCATAGAGAAATTCATTGGGGCTAAAGTCGGTCCACTTTCGACAGAGGATCAGGATTTATAGCTACACCTGAAACTGTACGATTACAAAAGATTAAATCAAGGATTCTGTTTTTGTTATTGGTAATATTATTGTATTGCTCCAAACCGTTTAGGGAGAGGAAGTCGAAGAACATGTTGTGCATTTCACTACTAGAGAAATTAGGTCTAAGGCATGCATTAGTGTCAATTTGCAACGATATACTACTTAAATTGGAATCACCAGCAATAAGTGTGACACCCTCCAGTTCCTCAATAACTCTGCTACAATTCTCAATTAAATGCTTTAAAACATGCGTTTTTAAAGGAGGCGGCAGATACACACCGCATATATTTAAGTTTAATTTTGTAGAGTTGGTTTCACGACATTCGACAGAAACCCACAAGTCCTCACATTCGGATTCCCAAGTGTGAACACGTCTCGAAGTAAATCTCTTGGAGACTGCAATAAGAACTCCACCCCCTTCTTTTGAAGCGTAGAACCCACTTGTTTGACGGTCACGCCTATAGACATCATACCTGTCATCGACAATTTCATTGTTACAAACACTAGAGTTCAACCAAGTCTCTGTGAGTATAATAATATCGTACACATTACATACTATATTATTAAAAATATCAACAGTCTTTGTTCGCAAACCTCTTACATTTTGATAGCATACATTGATATCACTGAACGAGCCCAAAAGTAAGCTTTATACAACTTTAGCGCACTTATGATAAACACTTTAGAGTCTTATGGTTGCGTGTATAGATGTAGTCGGAATCTTCGGTTTTCCTCACGAAGATTTTGCCATCTCGAACCCAGCAATGTTTATATTTCAGCTCCTTGACCATACGTCGAGTAGCAGCATGTAAAAGTTTCGGTGTAGGGGTTAAATGTTCGGAAACATAAACAGGCACTTTCTTGCTTCCGCCGATGCCTTAGTGGTTGCTATTTAGTTTGCCGGTGGAATTCTTTTTATTGTACGCTGCTGTTGCCGCAAGAAACTGATCGCGCAATCGTGGACTATTAAATTTGACTAGGATCGATCTAGGGCGTGGACTTTTTTTATCCATTTTTGCTAACCTGGCACTAATGTTGGATGCATTTATTGGACAATTTATAACCTTGGACAGTTGCATTACGGTGTTGACGAGGTTCTCCTGCTTGTTTTCCGGAACGCACTGTAATTAGATTTTTGTGGCTCTGGTTTGTAATTCGTGTTGCACTAATCTATTGGAAATATTATGGTAAGCAGCACGTAATGACTAGTTCTCTTTCCGAATTTCAGTAAAAGCTGCAGCTTGAGTGGAGTTTTGCGTTCTAAAATTCTCAATATCGCGGTTAAATACAGAGAGAGTAGTTTCAAACCCAGCAATCATATTCTGCAACTCGCTTATTTTAGGAGTGATTGCAGCGACGACAGGGCGTGAATTTCCTCTCTTAGAATGTCTCTGACGTCGTTTGCGATGAGGCAGGTGCAGCTGGGGGTTGCAGTACGACTTGGTTTAGAGCGCGTAGTAACAAAGTCATTCTTAGCTGGTGTAGGTATCTTTACTCTCAATGGTGTATTAGTATTATCTCCCCGTTTAGGCGCACTACTACGGCAAAGTCACATATCCAGGAGCTTTTGAATTCTTCAGTCATCGAGTTGAATTCAGACAGTGAAAATACGGTGCATTGTAAATGATAATTGTTTTTACAGCGTTTGCATTGCATAATAATCGTTCCGGTCGTAATATTGGGACATCCAGCACATTCCATTGAGCCAACGTGCGACATTTTAATTATTTAATAAAAAAAATAGCAATATTCGAACAAGGTTGCGCTCTATAATAGTGGCTATGAAAAAAAAAAGTCTAAACATTCTGATTGGATTCGAACACCGGACCCACAATGTAACAGATCCAAAAAGTAAACCGTTCGGCTAGACTGACACTTGCTTTTTTATTTTGAATGAGATCTGTTGTTCTATTGTTTCACAAGGACACTTCACTGGCTAGAAACACAAATATTCGTCCGTTTGGTGTTTTTTTTTAAACATCAACCGAAATGTAAAAGCGATTTAAACAGTTTAATCACAAATTAACGAGCACTATATGGGGCACAGAACTGTAGCGATAAAACTATGGATTATGCAAATAATTCACCAAAAATCAATAAAAAACTTGGGAGAAACTGTTATGCGACTGACTCAGAACAAAGCGTACGTTGATGTATAAAAAAATAAATGACTTTTACATTGAAAATAAAAGAATTTTTTTACTCAACTTCATCCCCCTTTTTCACCCCTTTGTAGAATTTTCGAAAACGTCGAAATAAGTCAATGTTCATTTTCAATCGACAACCTAAATACAAAATTTTGAGATCCTGTCTTGAAAACTTTCATACAAACTTTTATCCCCTATTTCACCCCCTTAGAGGTTGAATTTCGAAAAATCCTTTCTTAGTGCACCCCTGCACCTCATAAGAAGCCTGTGCTTAGTTTGGAGTTTCTAGACCCATAGGTTTGTGCTGTGCTTTGATTTATCAGTCAGTCAGGTCGTTGAATTTTGTATAATATACAACTATATATACATATTATGTATATATAGATGTCACCGTATTTCAGCAATAACCGACAGTTCGTAAACAATCAAGAGTATTTATGAACCGTCGAATTATTGTAAACGGAAAAATGGATTTGCAATAAAACGGACGACTTTTCGTTGATTTAAGAGTCAGTATCTCTTCGTTTTATTGTACATTGAGTCTGACGAAAAGCATGCTTTAAGCCGATTAGTTGAAATACGTAATAACGTGTGGTCGAGAGGGTTTTTTAAGTTTTGATTGGTTTGTTTAACATACAAAGTGAAAATTCATTGAAAATGAGAGAAAAGGAGCCAGCGCGCGAAGAAATAATTGACTAACCGTGCTAAATAACTCTGAATGTGTTGATGAATTATCTAACACCGCGTAGAATAACACGGATATGGTAATTGATAACTATGGGTAATTGTACACCGTGCCGCGATAGGTACATCTGATTCGGGTTCGTTCACAATTAAACGCTGCTGATCTCGTTCGTTTATAAACTAACCGTTGGATAAATATATTTATAAATAATCGAAAAATTATATAATTTTAAACATAAATAATAATTAATAAAACAGATATCTGTTTTATTGCAAATTGTGCGGCATGTTTTCAATAATTCGGGACTTTATAAATAAGCTCGATTATTAACAAACAATCGGTTCTGACTAATATACGGTGACATTTAAATAGATAAACAAATAAAATATTCTTTCGTTACGATTCAATACAAGCGTCCTAATTATAGTTTGGCCGAAGGAAGCCCCTTGCCTCATTCGACCTTCGCTTAACATACCACGAAGCAGAACTTCGTGTTAAATCAATTTGAGTCGTTGATGCTCGATAACACTCGACAGTTGCGTCTTCCGATACCTATCACGAAACCCAGGGGTTAACACCAGCGTGCCATTCACGACCTCACCACTTTGAAATAAAACTTATATTGCTCGGATAAAACAGCCGTGACCTAATTCACGTCATTTATAAATACATACTTACCTACTTTTGCACCTACAAAGCACAGTACATAGCTAAAACAGTAGGGCAACTATATAAAAAACTAACAAAACGACGTAATTACGTATATGCTAAAAGAGCTCCAAAAGCTTGAGAAATAAAATAGTTCACATCATATTGGTAGTAATGTAATAAATAAGAATCAGTCTATAAGAAAAATAAGACAAAACAGGTACCAATTACAGAAATATCAGGTCACAAAAGCTGATAAAGAAAAATTAATGAATGTTTGTCATATTCCAGGGTGAATCATATTCCTTCTTCCAATCATATTCCTCCATTATACGGTGAGAATATATGGAAAAAATGTGAGGAATTAAAAAAAAACAATTTCTTTTTCCATATCAACTGTTCCTATACCTACTTACCTATCAATAGTGTCAGTGGATTGACATAATATATGGTTGTCATGGTGATACGAAGTTCACCGGGGTCATCTAATAAAGAGATAATTTTGTAGACTACGAGTATGACTTTGAGCATATTATAATGCAATAAAAAAGAGACAAATGCATTTATAGCATCGGTCCCGGTCCGAGATGGCCCGATCATAACAAATCAATAAATAAAAATAAAAAACAATTTAGTTTAGTAAATTTTTGGAAGAGTGACGTGGTTGAGGTACTGCTTTCGATAATATTATATTTACTGTGTACACTTCTTATTGTTCCGTTCTTCGATATTCACGTAGAATGTGAATATTGCAACCGACGTTACTGTATGATGGATCTGTGTTCTTCGAAACTCACTTTATTTGTACGAACGTCAGGATTATCGCTGATGATATATTTCGAGGTTTATTAACGCTATATGTTACTCTGTAAGGATAAGATTAGTTACTGTAGCATCTATGATTTATATTCATGACGATATTGTGATGTAATCTATACTAATCTATACTATATAATATAATATTATAAAGCTGCAGAGTTTGTTTGTTTGTTTGAACGCGCTAATCTCTAGAACTACTGGTCCGATTTGAATGATTCTTTCAGTGTTGGGTAGTCCATTTATCGAGGAAGGCTATAGGCTATATTTTGTTTTCAAAATTAGGGATCCGTAATAAAATTGCTATTTTGTAACACAAGGTGTAAAATCGAAAACCTATTTTTGCGTGCGCTGCAAAAACTATTGACAATAGAACAAAATGATGTACTACGGGTTTGTAGATCCCATTAAGACCTACTAAAAAGTCCGCGAGAACATATATCTAGCTATCATGGTTTAATCACAATAACCGATTTTGTGTTCAAAATAATTATTAAATCGTCTGAAGAAAAAAAAACTACGTTAAATATGTATCGTAATATTAATCTTTATCGAAATTAAGCATTATGTTATCAAGAGTATTTATGTAGAAGTAAAATACTTTTTGTTTCATCTCAATCGGATATTTAGTTTAAAAGTTATCACGTGTGTAAGATGCTAAGAGTTGGTACCTATTAATGAGTTATGGGCCATAGTTTTTTATTTTATCAACATAAAATCCTGTAATAATCTTTTTTAAAATATATTTGTTAATGATTGTAAGTATAAGATCTTTGAAGAGTATAATAAATACATTTCTATCGTAATTCTTATGTGTCTGGCTGAATGTCGAACAGATAGACAGCTATTGCCTGCGACTTATACAATTTAACTTAATCTATATTTTTCTTAATATTATAAAGCTGAAAAGTTTGGTTGTTTGTTATGAACGCGGTAATCTCGGGAAATACTGATCTGATATGAAAACTGTTTAAATATTCAATAGTCCATTTATTGAGGGAGGCTATAATATAGGCAATATTTTTATAACGAGAAAAACGCGGGTGAAACCGCGGGGCACGGCTAGTAATATTATAAAGCTGAAGAGTTTGTTTGTTTGAACGCGCTAATCCCAGGAACTACTGGACCGATTTAGAAAATTCTTAGACCATTAGAAAGCTACATTTCTCCCGAGTGACATAGGCTATATTTTATCCCGATATTCCCACGGGAACGGGCACCACGCGGGTAAAACCGCGAGGATCCGTTAGTGGGTAAATATACCTACTTTTGGCATTCAGTAGTAATACATATATTAACTAAATAGTTTTATTAACTAAAGCTTCCGTCTGCGACTTTTCCCCGTAAGCAGAAAAAAAACTGTAGAGAAGGTTTGACTGGTATAAAAACTACCCTACGCAGTGTGCCAAACTTCAGCCTTTTTGTTGCTAATAAAATATTGGAATGGGATAGTTTTTTTAAATTATCTATGACTAAAGGCCGGGCGCGGTTTCACCCGCGTGGTTCCCGTTCCCGTGGGAATTTTGGGCTCATTTATAGCCTATGTTACTACTTGGGGTCTAAGGATTCTCTATACCAAATTTCGTCAAAATCGGTCCAGTAGTTTTTAAGTTTATTCGTTACATACAAAAATACAAATTCCTCTTTATAATATTAGTATAGATAAAATAAAAGGTTCCTCTGTATAATGTTTTCAAAGAAACCTTTTTCGTGATAACGTAACTCTTCTCGAAATATAGCTGCGCTCGTGATTGCTGTCATCCGAGAGCTTTCCATTTAGTTTTCAGCGA
This sequence comes from Chrysoteuchia culmella, assembly GCA_910589605.1. Classification (NCBI taxonomy): domain Eukaryota; kingdom Metazoa; phylum Arthropoda; class Insecta; order Lepidoptera; family Crambidae; genus Chrysoteuchia; species Chrysoteuchia culmella. The sequence goes on from OU342657.1 coordinate 1,710,280, forward strand.
GTTTTTTACATTCAAAGGCATTTCAGTATTTGTTTCATATCTCGTGTTTTGTTCACGTCACAACCATGTGCCGCGGGTATTCACACTGATTAAATTGTGTGTAGTTGATGAAGCGAGCTATTCGAAATTAATACATGTTGCAATGTTTTGAGTGTACCTCTTAACATACCCTGAATTTTCTCGGTTAGGATCTAACGAATTGCATTACATCCTGTCGATTGTCAGTTGTTTTTCAAAGGGTCTAGCTTGTGTTTAGTACTTTGTCTTGATTTGAAAGGTACTGTAGTATGAAAGGTACATAAATAAGGTACATAAACTAAAAACGAGACAAACAGCTTATATGGAAGCTCTATGTAGGTTTACAGGGTAATTTTTAACACTGTCCAATTTTTTTAGTTTGTCTTAGAATCGGTAAGTGAACAACTTTCTCCTAGAAACATGGGCCGAAATACGAGAATTATTTTTGGATTTTCCATAGTAAATCGATCGCGTGATCAGTCGGATTTGTATGAAGCATCAATTTTTGTTTGTCATATTTCGACGCATGTTTTTTTTTTATGAACGACCGTGCGACTCTTAGCCTTTATCATACCTGATGTTAAGTATTAATCAGGCTGAAGATGGAAGCGAGGAATCCTCAGCCACTGAGGAACTGGCTATCTTATATCAAACTGCCGGAACACAACGATGCTGAAAACATTGTTGTTATGGAGTCAGGCTTAGATAAGATGGTGGAAGCTAGCCAGGCGGACTAATAACAAGTCCTACCACCAACCAAACCGAATACAATATGTACCCCCGCTGGGAATCGAACCCGGGACCCCTGAATCTGATACCGGTGGTTGTACAACTAGACCACAGAGGCGGTTTCTAGGAGAACGTTGTTCATTGACAGATTCTGTCTTGTACTTAAAAATTTGGATAGTGTTTTAAAAATTACCCTGTATTTCGTAGTCATATATATATATATATATATATATATATATATATATATATATATATATATATATATATTCTTAAAAAACCAGAAGTGTAGTTGATTTTTTAAAAAAAGACACGAAAATAACCTAAAGTACGATTTAATTTCAAATTTATCACAAAAATCAATATGCACTAGAAAGCACGTCCTTCCCGTCCGAGCGCCGCAGCAAAAGTGGCGCGAAATCGATGCGACGTCAAACACGTCATATCGTGTCCCCACCCCGACCAATTTCCGGTGGCGGAGAAGGGGGAACTTGTAAGACGGCCGTTCCTGGCAGCTGAACGTCCTCGTCAGCTTCATTGGGGATCAGCACCGCAGCCTCATCAGCATCAGCCCTTGGTGCCACGACTCCACTAGGTCCTGGCATGTGGTCCTCGTCAAACCTCGGAGTAGGGTCCTCTTCGTCTGGTTCTTCATCTACAACATACATGTAACAACAATAAGCAAACAACACTTTTAGTTATTTATTTTCAGCACTGGCTACTCAACGCAACAAGAACACAAGCGTGCACTCAAGTGATCAAGACACGATAAGCAACCAACACATATCAATTTAAGCAAATACGCTACTCGGAATGAAAGAGTTCCGGATCTCAATCATCCGCGATAACGAATTCATTACAACATAACATAAAGTACGGTTCATGTTACCATCTAGTGGCCCATATCGAGGCTCCAGATGCCAACACAAGCAAAGTTAAATGCCACAATGTCGGGGCCAAGTAATTGCCACAATGTCGGGGCTAAGTAATTGCCACAATGTCGGGGCACAAGATATTGCCATAATGTCGAGGCAAAAGCAGTTGGCCATAATGTCGAGGCACATGATACTTGCCATAATGTCGAGGCACGTGAGACTTGCCATAATGTCGAGGCAATCACTCACCACTACCGAAGAACGCTTCGCACGCATCGGGCGTCCACTCGCCACGCCACTGCACCATATGTTCTGCAGCAGTCTGGGTCTTTTTTCCATAAGACCCGGCCAACAGCTCGAGCTCGTAGCGGTGGTGTGGTAGTGCTCGCATGACCTTATAAGGGCCACGCATGCCGGAGTCCAATTTCCCGGTGCTCTGCGAACCCTTACTGACAAAAACATAACTGCCAACTGCAAAATTACGAGGCACTCGACGACCTTCATTCACATAAGCGTCCTGGCGCCGTTGGTTAGCAGCTAGCAACTCGGTTGTTCGTTGCCTCCGCAGTATCATCAATCCCTCTCGGTTTGGATTGGTATTGTTCAATGCCACATCTCGCACCAAGGACCGTAGGACTGGGGTTGTCCCCTCGATGCCAGCCAGAATTTGAAGGGATGATGTCTGCGTGGTAGCTTGCTTGGTAATATTCAAAGTGAGTTGGACCTTCCACAAAGCGTCCGACCAGGAAGCACCCTTATTGTTTACTTCAATACGCAACATGTTGAGGACTGTCCTGCAATACCTCTCGACCTGCCCATTTTCACGGTGCATCTCTGGAGTTATGAAGTGTATGGAACTACCTAGTTCAGTTACCCAGTTTTGAAACGATGCACTTTCAAACATTCTACCACGGTCGCAGATAATGGTTGACGGAGTACCAAATAACGAAATGGCGTTGGAAAACACGCGCTTAAGCTCGTCCGTGTCTTGTCTATATATAGCGTAGAGCAAGCAATATTTGGAAAATGAGTCAATAATTATAAGAATATATTTGAAACCATTCGACTCCGTTAATGGTCCAAGAGCGTCAGTGTGAATCACCGTAAAGGGGACATCAGGTTTAGTCCAGGATTCAATTGGTTGACTAGAGGCTCGAGGCACTTTTTTATGTGCTAAACAAACTATACAGTGGCCAACGTATTTTCTTACGAAGCCTCTTAGGCCCGGAAACCAAAAATGACGAAGTATTAAGTCAGTGGTCTTGTCAATGCCAATATGGTCATGGTCGTCATGAAAGACTCTCAAAAGGCTTAGTCTATGGCCTTTTGGTATAAAACAGAGAAGACGCGAATCTTCGCCGGTTGGTGAAAACTTATAATACAACAAGTCATTCTTTATAACAAATCGAGTAGCATCTAATTGACCGTCTTTTAGTTTTTGCATTAAACTCTGGGTCTCTAAATCAGCTGTTTGAGCAATTTTCGCCCAGTTTCGCGGATTTTGAATGTGAAAGACGTTAGCGGGCTGTCGGCTAAAGAAATCAGCATGTTGCATAAGGCAACCTTTTCGATATTCTAAAGTGAACTCAAAATCTTGCATGTAAACCCACCAGCGCGCCACGCGAGGTAATAAGTCCTTTTTGCGTTCGGTTAATTTTAAGGAATTACAATCGGTAACTATTTTAAATTTAATGCCAATTAAATAATGCCTAAAATGTTGTAGTGCGCGTATTATTGCAAGAGTTTCAAGCTCGTAGCTGTGATAGTGGGATTCTGCGCCTTGAGTGGACTTACTAAAATAACCGACAACACGCTTCCGCTTGCCCTCATGTTCCTGAAGTAGAATCGCTCCGTAGCCTATCGCACTGGCATCAGTGTGAAGCTCGGTAGGTAATGTAGGGTCGAAAATTGCTAAAACAGGCTCTTCAGTCAGACATTTAATAACATAGTCACGAGCTGCGTCTTGCTCTGGACCCCATATAAAAGGTTGACCTTTTCTAAGCAATTTGGTAATACAAACGGTTTTAGATGCATAACCAGCAATATATCTACGAAAATAACTGGCCAGTCCAAGAAACTGACGTACTTCTCGCACATTAGTTGGCTTTGGGGATCTTACTAAAGCCTCAGTTTTACTCGGACTCGGCCGAACCTGACCATGTCCAATTAATCGGCCCAAATATTCTAGTTCAGTGTCTAAAAACGTACACTTCTTTAGATTAACTGAAAAACCTGCACTTGTAAGTGTTTTTAGCACATCTCGCAGAGTTTCTAAGCCTTCTGCAACAGTATTGGACATGATCAAGACGTCATCGATATAGGTCAGAACCTTACCAGTATCCATCAGGTGCTTGAGGGTTTTAGATATGATTCTTTGGTAAGTGATAGGAGCATTAGCAAGCCCGTAGGGCATTTTCAAATATTCGTAATGCCCCTCAGGCGTCACGAATGCTGTCTTGCTGATAGAATCATTATCCCGCATTGGCACCTGATGAAAGCCAGTCGCCATGTCTAAGCTAGTAAACAGCTTAAAACTACCCAATCTATCGATTTGATCATCGATCAAAGGCAGTGGAAATCGCTCCTTAACAGTGATTGCGTTCAAGGCTCGGTAGTCCACGCACATCCTATCGTCCCCGTTCTTTTTCTTAACAAGGATGATAGGACTTGCGAAGTCTGACTGGGATTCCCGAATAACCCCTTTATCCAACAAATCACTTATAATGTTACGGACACGAAGTTTCTCGTCAGCTGAAAGTTTGTATGGTCTGTAATTTATCGACGCATCACTGCTAAGTTTAATCTCCATGCTACCAGTGTTTACTGTAGAGGTCGCCGTACCGATGGTGAAGGTGTCAGAAAAGTCATTAATCAGTGTCATTAGACGCTGTCTATCCTCACCAGTCAAGGGAGTCTTAACCTGATCGACCTCCACGGTAGACACAATTCGTACACAATCAACCCTAATTAATCGTTGAGAACAATTTGTGCGAATATAGGTAACTCCGTTACGATTTAAAATATCAGTACCTATCAATATTGGAGCCTGCATACAATCGGAAGGCACCACGTATAAATCTACCTCTAAAGACAGTTCAGGAAACTCTAAAACAGTTCGAACATAAGACGTCGATTCAATGTCCTGACTGCCGATGCCACGCATTCGGCGATAAGTAGGAAGCTTATTAAAACTAAAATGCTTTAAAACAGACTCAGAAATAAGTGAAATATCGGAGCCGGAGTCCACTAAAACATCAATTGGTAATTTTTGGATAACAGCGGGCATCACATTGTTTCGTTTGGAGTCAACTCCGAGCAAAAATTTACATTGCTCGAGTTATTATTAGACTTAGATTCTATACGCTGTTTAACAAAACATGATTCAACGAGATGCCCGTTCTTTTTACAAAATGAGCACGTTTTAACCGACTTAGTGGACTGCGACTGCAAATTAGATGTTACAGACTTTGCTAGGTTTTGATTTTGTACATTAGTATCTAATCTTATTTTCTTAGGACAATTTATTTGCTTATGACCAACATTTCCACACGTAAAACAAGATATGCGGTCATATTTAGGGGTCTCACGCTTATGTGGTTTCGACGTACCACTAATAGGAGCGCGAGCAGGATTGTTGGTAGCACCAGGTACACTTTTAGGTTTGACATACACCGATAAAAATTCAACCAAATCTTTTGGCCGTAGTTTTGCATTAGCGGTCGCGGCCTTCACTTGGGGATCGGAAATACCACGAACAACGATAGCAACTTTCAACTCATCTGTAAGTCCCCTGACAATATTAAGCCGCAAGAGGGACTTTCGCGCATATTCTGCATACGTGGCGAACTTGCTCGAATTCGTGCTCATTACATCGTACAAAACAGAGGCCAGGTCGACCTCACGCGGACACAACGAACGAAACTCGGATTTGAAGTTTGTCCATGTGCGTTCAGTGGTGACCCAGTCGCTAAGCCACGTTCGAGCATCGCCACGCAGGCAGTTACCGACACGTCCTAAACATTCCCCATCATCCCAGTGATTCAATTCACGACCGCGATCCACCTCTGCACACCACACGTCAAAATCATGGACATTAGGGTCGAAATTAGATATGTAGTAATGCTTAGATCTTACTTGAATTAACGATGACAGTGCACCAACAATCCTGTCCGCGGCATCCACGCTGGCATCGCATGAGGCCCCGGTGTGTCCTCCCACTGCGCGCATCTCCGTCGTACCAGCAACTGACGTAGTGGCGATGGAGGCCGTCGTCAACGGAGGCGTAGGGGTCCTAGTGCTCGAGCGCAGTACGGGAGTAGACGATGATGCGATTGGTAAAGGCATCCGCTCTTCTAGTGCATCTAACCTCTTAATAATGATATCCATAGGATCGCGTCGAGGGCTGTCGCGGCAGGCATATGATCCATCGCGACGCCGTCGCGCGTTATCAAAATTAGGAGACCTATAACGACGTCTAGGTGATCTACTATATGAATCGCGAGAACGGTTCCTACGCTTAGAATAAACATCACGATTTTTACGAGAAACATGCCTTTTATTACGTCGTCTACTAACATTTTCACGATTACTTGATCGAGACTCGCGATCTGACATTATCACAAAAGGTTAATACCAAATAAGTGCTTACAGAGTAAATCCAAACGATCACACAAAACACCAAAACTATTTTCGAATAGAATCTACCGCACACACGTTTTTATTTAAACTTTAACGTTTTTCTATTTTCTGCATCTATTTTCAAAACTTACGATGGCGAACGATCAAAACGCGCGAATCAATCCCACTTCTGATCTTAAAAACCAGAAGTGTAGTTGATTTTTTAAAAAAAGACACGAAAATAACCTAAAGTACGATTTAATTTAAAATTTATCACAAAAATCAATATGCACTAGAAAGCACGTCCTTCCCGTCCGAGCGCCGCAGCAAAAGTGGCGCGAAATCGATGCGACGTCAAACACGTCATATCGTGTCCCCACCCCGACCAATTTCCGGTGGCGGAGAAGGGGGAACTTGTAAGAATATAGTATATACAGTGGCGGACTTATAATTAGAAACACTTCATATGAATTATGGTTTGAAGTCCACATACAATATTCGTGAAAAATATATCGATTCAATATTTATTAATCATGGAACAATATAGCCACTCAATTAGAATACTCATAAAATACATTAAAAAAACAAAAATATCTAAACTTCAATCATAAAAAGATTTTAAAGCATACATAGCTTATTTTCGTAACTGGCCTCTTGGACGCCTTATTAGAAACACTAGAAAAGAATCCACGACACGTTCAATTTTCGAAATTGAAAAAATAAAACTTCTTTCTTAGCTATTCTGTTTCTATCGTTTTGGCGGCAATTGAACATCAAATAGTTTACGATTTTTTGTTCAAAATGGGCAAAAGTAAAAATTGTAACGCGTCAACTAGGCAAATAATTGTTAATTTGCACATCGACCAAAAATTGACGTACAGGAGAATAGCTTATCATTTAAAATGTTCCGTACAGAAAGTCTTTAAAGCTATTGACCATTATAAAAGACACGGAACTATTGAAAATGGTTTAGAAAGGCTCGACCGATGAAAACTTCGCGCAGAGAAGGTATGCTACTTGTACGTATTGCTGAACAAGACCCATTTAAAGGCTCCAACCAGAGTAAAAATGAAGTTTTTTCGCCTGATGACTCTAGAAACGTCTCGTCAAATTTATTTGGGAGGGTTTCTCGATAGGTACCGCTTCTTACCAAGCAACATCGAGAGAAGCAATTATTATTTGCTAAAATGTATGTCAACTTGACGGTGCGTTGAAAAAAAGTGTTATTTTTAGATGAAACTAAAATAAACGTTATAAATTCAGACGGCAAGCATTACGTTTAGACGTCCAATAAACCATGCTTTTAATTATGAATACACAAGAAGCATAGTCAAGTACGGGGGCGGCAAGGCAATATCAAGGTATGGGGATGTTTTTCCGGATGTGGAGTTGGACCCGTTCGAAAGATTGAAGGTAAATGGATCAACTGCAGTACAAATCCATCTTAGAAGAGACAATGATTCCCTACTCTGACAACAATTTGCCTGTGACCTGGATCTTTTAGCATGATAATAACCCTACACCGCCAACAGTGTAAAATATTTTCAAAGGGAACAGCGTATTTCCATCTTAGACTGGCCTGCAAATAGCCCTGATTTAACGCCAACGATCAAAATCCACTATATCTTGACCGCAAATTCATAAAAAGTTTATGAAAACTGACCCGGCATCAATATGAAAGTTGGTAGTAATGAGAGATCTTTATATATTTGTTGTTATTAATTAATATACGTAGATCTTTCAAGTGTGAGACTTTATGTAATTTGAAATAGGTCAACGGTAAATGATCTTACGAATTTTCGATCAGGGTCACGTGTCCTGACGCGACTTTAACATTTTTTACCCATCCCAAAAATTTCAAACCTGTTGTTCACAACGCTGCTAAAGAAGTTTTCACTAAAAAAAAATATTTATGTATGATATAATTATATGTCTTTATATCCGTTACCCCAGTATCCCATAACACAAGCCTTACAGTGCTTACTTTGGGGCTAGGTTAATTGGTGTGAGTTTAAGAAATATTTATTATTATTTATTGTATCTATTATAAAACATAATTGTTCGTAATAATGAGTTCCAAAAATGGTTATGAGGTTCTGAGTTACAAGTTTTGAATCTTCAGTTTACCATGAGTACATTACATAGGTATGTTTACCATTGCTCAGGCCGTGGTAGAGTCTGAAAAAATGCCCCGCAAATGCAGGCGACTGGTAGTTTAATAGTAAAAAAACCCTTGTGTCCGGGGTCACCCTTTGATGCTTGCTGCATCCGGCAAGACTTCCTTATTTATAGCATGGAAAAGCAAGTACACGAGAGACGATTAAATGAGTTATCTCGGAGATTGTTGGCGTAAAAGGAATGAAATTATTTTGCTAAGGCTAGGCGTCGCTATGAAGACGCGCAAAATTGTCAGTTCTAGCTCCAGCATCATAACAACATTGGATCTGTTATCCGAATTCGGGAGTTTTTTTAACCGCCTCTGTGGTCTAGTGGTACACCCACCGATATCAGACCCAGGGATCCCGGGTTCGATTCCCAGCGGGGGTACATACTGTATTCGGTTTGGTTGGTGGTAGGACTTGTTGTAAGTCCGCCTGGCTAGCTACCACCATCTTATCAAAGTCTGACGCCATAACAACATGTTTTCAGCATTGTTGTGTTAAAGATAAGATAGCCCGTTCGTCAGTGATTGAGGATTCCGGGAGAGGCTCGCTTCCATCTTCAGCTGTATCAGATTTAACATCGGGTATGATGGAGGCTAAGAGTCTTCCCATCGTTCATAAAAAAATAAACAAACATTCAAACATCCTCACAAACATTTGCAGTTATAATATTAGTAGAAGGTTAGGATACCCATATACGAGAATACGAGTACTTGCGAGTCACATCTAGGTCTAATGGAAAAATATTGGAAAAAAAAATCTGAGAATTTACTTGTGGCCGAGTTGTTTTTTTTCCAATATTTTTCTTTTTTCAATTTATCATACGTATAAAAATGCATTGAAATATGCAAAAATTCAAAAATCATAAATTATTGGCTGTTGCATCTTAATCGATCGTTAAACACCTGAAAAGATGTTTCTTTCGAATTCAAGGATATTCCTAGCATTGATGTGACAACGCTGGCCCACAGCGTAATAAAAATAAGTATAAAAGTATTGGAGAATTTCGACGGTGGTTCGCAAGTCTCGGTAGCTCAGTGTTTAGAGCATTGGACCGGATTTCCAAAGGTCGTGGGTCCCCCTTCACTTGTGACCGAGTTGTTTTTTTCCAATATTTTTCTATTTAAAATTTATCACATCTAGTTATATCAATTTAAAGAGCAAAATCTCCTTTGGTACTTTAGTGTACCTATTTTGAAATACGAGTAACATTAAAACCTTTTATTAAAAGGGAAATGGGATCGGAACTATATAGACGAATATGAATATTTTATTCGCGTGAGCCTTTTGTGTGAAATATTTGATATGCTTGGGCTCGGTCAAAAGATTGCCTTTGGCAAGGGAGAATGTCAACCACTTTAGATTTTCAGTCGCTCTTTTATTCAATCGTACAATCAGAAAATGTGTAAAAACTAACGTATTTCTTTTATTTCTTTTCAGAAAATCGAGGCCCCATTCCTAGCGGCGGTCGAGTCGACACTGGGCGATCGCTACACGCCAAACGTCGAAAATATCTACAAAATAACTATTAAATTCATTTTAGAAACACTTGTGGAAGGATTCGAAAAAGCGGGCGCGCCGAATTCTACGTGAGCTTAGTGCCGCGATAAAAAAAATATGAATAAAACAAAATCGCGAGAACTGACGCGCCAGATTTTAAATATAAAGAACTTGAGACAGGAACGATTTGAGATACAAAACTTTGAAATAGGAACGGCCTTTTCGATTTCAAAGTTTCAGAACGCGAGAAGGAATTTATTAAAATGTCAATTTTAAAGTGAGTTCGTAAAAACGTTTGGGAACGAAACAAAATGGAATGTGTCAAGTGATAATATTGTTAAATGAGGTGTTTATGAGTTGTAATTATTGAGTGAATGCTGCTTTTAATGAGGAATTACAATGATTAATGGACTGTCTCGCTTGCAATAAAGCAAATGATTTGTTATTATAAATTAGAAAACCTTTTTTTCATAGGTTAAATATTTAAACAAAATCGTTTAAAATGTAGATATTATAGAGCAAAAGATGTGCGTGTGTTTTTAAGTAAGGGAATTAAACCGAACTACCAATTACAAATTATTATCAATGTCATAAAAGCTTGTTAGATTACTTATAATATTTATTTTATTTAACTTCGTTAACTATTGTTATTATTGGTTGCATTAAAATGTCACAATGGCTGGTCCAAATATATATACATATAGAAAATTTTATAATTTTAATTCTGAAATTAACGTACTTGAATATTGGCTAATATCTTTTAAATAATTGTTATAAATTGAGTCTTCCGGTACGCATCGTTTTGACTCTTTTGCTATACTGCGTTATTAAAATATAAATTCTTAAAAAAAAATTAGCAGATAAATGTTTAGTGTGAATGTGAATTTTATCTTCATTTTGAACTTCCATGTTTATTGCTATTTTTATCGATGTAAATAATAACAGCCAATTTAATTTGGAATCGCTTAATAAATATTTAATGCATAAGTATGTTCAACATAAGTGTTGTTACTCGTGTTACTTGCAGTTAATTTGTATGTATATATGCTTTGCTTCTTGTTGAATATTTCGAAAAAAAATATTTTGTTAAATTATAATTATTATTGTTTGTTAAAAAAAAACACCTAAGACAAGAGTCACGCGCAATTCTTCATGCACAAAATCAATATTCTGAATTTTTGTATCAATTTACTGAAATAAGTATATTTTTAAAACTGTATTTTATAAAACATATTTTTGGAATGAATTGACAAAATCTCCTTTATACCGCGTAAAATTTTAATTTAATTCCTTCATTTGGTGGTACTTTTTAGGACTCAATTAACACGGACACATTTGTAAAAATATCGATATTTGTAAACAACTTGACGGGCCAAGAGCTGTATATTATCTAAGGTTAATTTTCTACACATGTAACTAACAGTAAAGTAAAAGTAATTAGAAATATAGTATTTTAATATATGCAAACATAATGGAGATGGGCGTATCATCCCAAAGTTGTTTTAATTTCACATTTTCGAAGCAAATCCAAATGTTAGGAGGCCTGCGACTCGTCAGTCATACAAACGTAATACCAAAATGATTTGCAAATAGACAACCATAGTACTTATGATGTTGATTAAGACAGTATTTTTTAATGGCGACGTAGATACTTAACCAAATCCGGCGTAGGGTTTGTGAACCGATGGCGTAGCTTCTTTGACGTTCATAAGTGCTTGTAACAGCCTAGACTGAGTAAATGATATTGTCGTCGTCGTCGTCTCAGCCACATAACACCCACTGCTGGGTATAGGCCTCCCCCATAAGGGGGGATTTGCCATAATCGCCACGCTTGGCGGGCGGGTTGGCGATCGCAGTATGGCCAAGTTTGTAGGAGATGCTGCTGCCCGTCTCCTGAAGGCTGAGACCCTTAATCGCCTTTTACGACACCACGGGATGAGAGTGGGTAGTGCTATTCTAAGCCGACACGACACAGCTGATGAAATGATATTGAATTTGAATTAAAAATAAATCAACCTTGCTCGGATTTTAAATTATTTTGGTATTATGTTTGTATGGGAGACTGACGTGCCGAGAACCTCTTAAGTTCTACCTATCATTTTCTTTCTCATTCTTTAATACGTTTGCTGTATTCTTTTACCTTCCTTAATAGTAAAACAACTTTCTGCAGCCTTTTTTTTAAGTACTCAACTACTGACACTTCCTGAAAGACTAAACACTTATGCTGTTTCATTTCTCTTTCATGGAGTAACAGAAATAGCAGTTTTACTGTTCAAGTTAAGTAAAAAAAGACAGTTGCCACAAAAGTATTGCTGCCAACTCTAGTTAAATACTTGAGAACTTGTGGGCCTATCACCATCTTAGAAAACCATCATGTTATAAAAACGTCATGTTTTCAATAATGCGGGCCTACCATCTTCAATTAGAAACCATCATGTCATAATAACGTTTTGTTTGCGTTTTGTTTTTCTTGTGTAGTTGACATATTTTGACACACTTCACACTTTGGAGACGATGATTAAGCGAAGACGTCACAAAACAGAAAACAAGCTTACTTTAAGAGATTCCTAGTATGAAATAGCATGGTAAGATTGAAACAATATTGCGCTAAGAGATGACGGTAAGCTCCCTGTTCAAATTCGTACCATTACCTTCACAAAGTAAAATTTTGTTCTTCCTGCCAAGGATTAAATTGAAATTGTTAAATTTTGACAAACTCTGGAGGCAAAGATTCATCAAATACGTCACAAAACTTCTATACAAAAATAAGTAGAGGGTCGTAGTACGAAATAGCAAGGTAACATGGAAACATGCTTGATATTTAATAAAGAGATCGTCAACATTTTATTAATTATTTTTTTACAAAATATACTTAAGGGCCCGCTATAGGCCAACGAAAATCAGATTGCTTTACATGATCGTCTGTAATATTAATATTAATGAAAAACTGAATTTCAAATTAAGATGCAGCAAACTACAGGACTAACACTAGTGACTATGTTACTCAAAAACACGATTGCATAAAATTTTCTCGATAGAAAAAAATTGCGAAGTTGCCTCCAAATCACTATAATTAACACGATATAAATATCCTTTAAAAAAAGAATTTCCTTCATTTCTTCATTCCCGACCGGCCGAATGGGGCCGGAGAATTATATAGTAAATGCTGCATTATTTCTCATAAAAATGAGGCAGCATTTACTTTGCAGTTCGCCGTTGCAGTTATTACTTTTGCTTTTGGCCTAGAGCGCGCCCTTAACGACGAGAAAAAATTATGTAATGTTTTATTTACTGCACATACGATTTGAGGACTTATGAAAGGGTTTTCTATAATTTACTAACGGATTGTTATGGTTACGGATAGTTCTATTTTGACATATTTAACTTGTAAGAAATGAAAATTTAACTGTCCGTTGCTAAACTATCCGTTTTAGTAAGATCACAGATTATTTATATAAGATATAGAAACCCGAGGTAAAAGAATAGAGTCCAAAAACTTAATTATTGTATGATAAAACCTTCTTGAACAAAAGTGTATTTTAAGATTTTTGTAATTTTTGCAATTTTAATGCTATTTTTATACTTATGGTAAATTTTAAATAGAAAAATATTGGAAAAAATTAACTCGGTCACAAGTGAATTCTCAGACGGGAATCGAACCCGCGACCTTTGGAAATCCGGTCCAATGCTCTAACCGCTGAGCTACCGAGACTTGTGGCCGAGTTAATTTTTTCCAATATTTTTCTATTTAAAATTTACCATAAGTGTATTTTAAGTTGACCGCTCATACATGTAAATGTCACCCAATTCTTGTACAGACAACAGCGAATCAAAATATATCTGGTTCTGTAAAAAAACTTTGAGGGGAAAAGGTTTTTTTTCGTCATCAGCCATTTTTAATGTCCCCACTGCTAGGGCACTGGCCTTCCTTATGGATGGATACGGAGAACGGGCCATGACCCACCACGCGGGCCCAATGCGGATTGGTGGGTTTTAACGACTGCGAACGCAGCCGGGACCAACGGCTTAACGTGCCTTCCGAAGCACGGAGGAGCTCGAGATAGTACATTTTTGGTCACCCATCCCGTGACCGACCATTGCGAAAGTTGCTGTTAAGCAAAAAACAACTGTTCATCGTTACATGACGCTCAACAATTGATTTAACACAGGAAATAATTAACAATGTCTCAATTCTGCCAACCATAAAATAACCGTCAGGCCTACCATCGTCTATTAAAAATCATCGTCATAAGAACGTTTTGTCTGCGTGATGTTTTTATTGAAGTTGTCACATTTTGAAACACTTACACTTTGGAGGCGATGATTGAGCGAAGCCGTCACAAAACTTCCATCAAAAAACATGAAAAACAAAATTATGAAATCGTGCTATTTTCACCGGGCAAATTTTTTGAATAAACCGTGTCTCTTTCACTACGGGATGTTGGCGGAATTTCTGTGAAAAACGGAAGAAGCCATGATTATAAAAATAAACAAGCTTACTTTCGTTATCCATTTACGAGGTTTCAGATTATTTTCGGATCAATCTTAATCATTTTGAAAGAATGATTTTTAAAACAATGCCTGTTACTATTCAGAGTAAGCCCGTCTGTTCTTGTTAAAAGAGCTCAATAAAACAAATACTTCAATATTATTTAGTTATAAAGCAATAAACAATAATATTTACTAGAAAAATAAATTTACTCGTCTCACAAGTTACTCTGGCAGGGCAAAATTTGCTAATCAATTTGAAACGAATCTACTTTTTTTTAATAAAATATGCATTGTAGATGCATAAAACCTTTAAAAATATTATTTGTTTGTTATTTTGTAATAAAATGCACCATACTCTTTAGTTAATTGATTCGCTGTCGCCTGTACTTACTGAAGCCTGTAATTAGTAGTTAAGATGTACCTATAGATCTGAGTAAGAGGTAAAATTGTTGTAATACGATGTTGTATAAGATCGGTGTAATAAAGTGTTAATTTGATTTTAAATAAATATTATTTAAAATTAAAGTGCTTATTTTTTATTCAATATCTTGGGTAATATATAAGTAAGATCTTTTTTGCAGTCAGTGCTATTTTTAAGGATTATGAAAAAGACAACTTTTCTCCAGCTCTATCAATCTGAGGAGTTCAGAACTAAAACGTTGATATGTAATGATCGTACTTGACAAAAATAATGAAAAGTTCCTAAAACATTAAAAATATTTGACGCTTAATGCTTTCCAATCAATATGGCTCATGTTACATCCTAATAATCAATATTAAGGGCTAACCAAAACATATGATACATTTGAAATAGTAAAATATTGGTAAAACAATTCGGCCACAAGTGAATTCTCAGATGGGACTCCAACCCACGACCTTTGGAAATCCGGTCCAATGCTCTAACCACTGAGCTACCGAGACTTAACATTTCAAATTCCATATCGCATTTTGTCTATCAATGTGAAATTGATATTTATTTACAAAACCATGCTATGTAAAAACACTTTTTCACCTCACACGCTTGGAAAAGGAGGATTTATCATTCAGTTTCCGCGTAGAAAATAGCTTTTTGCGGCGCGCGGTAAAGTACTTTTTTAATTTAACACCTAAAAATATGTCATAATGCATTCCAAATTGCACTATTGACTTTTTGTAAAATTTTATACATAATTAAAGCTTTGAATTAATTATAATACTCCGTTTAGATTTTATTATATTATTTTAGTTCATTGAATCATACAAAACAATAACAATAAGATTAATCTATTTGTTATAAGAATTTTATATAAGGCTGGGTGAGATTTCACAACCTATGATTGAATTTCGGAACGTGGCAAAAACCTTTATTTTTAAATTGTCTTTGTCTTGTACCTCATGTCAATGTCAACATTTACCGAATCGTTTTAATTGTTATTTTTAAGTAACAATATATTCCTTCTTCAAATAACTTTGAATTAACTATAATACTCCCTTTTGGAAACAACCATAATGTTCCTCGCTGTTGTAAGGTGAAAAATTTTGTGTTGCGCTCGGCAGAAAAGTTTTTAGCGTCTTGTACCTTTGAAATCCTCGCTCCGCTCGGGATTCAATCCTAGAATCCTTCACTTGCTCAGATTTCAATAAAGGTAACTTCGCCGCTAATAACCAACTTTCCAGCCTTGCTTAACAAATAACTATTAATTTGATAAAAAAATACGCGCAACTTTCCGCATTAGTAATATTATGTCAGTATGTTTACTTATTTATGAATCTATTTGACAATTTAAACACATTTAAAATCTATAAAGTATTATTTTGGCAATTAAAAACCTTTTACAGATAACGGGTAAAGTAATTAATCTATATTTTTTATCATCATTAACAAACAAATATTACACTAGTTATTTGGAGTAATTTACTGACAAAAAATGTTCTGAATATACTCAAGGTGATTGATTTTGCTTTTACGTCAATTAAAACGTTTAAAAAAACGTTTGAAACAAAGTCAAAAACTAAATAATTAATTAAAGATATCATGGATCTATATAAAATAGGTGATTTAAAAATTGACGGTTTATAAAATGTATTTTGAGATAGTTACTGCTCTTAAAGTTTATTTACCATACCACTTCAATAAAAAATGAAAACAGTGATGCTATATTTATGCGAAAATTAAAAGAGCTACTAACTGTGTGTTAATGAATATTTTATTGATCATACATATATTGGTTCTGCAAAATGATAATTATAATTCTAATTATCATCATATAATTTCTCAGATGAAATACGGCCCCTCTCTCTTCTAGCCCTAATTGCGTGCCCAACCGGGTCCATAACAATGGTCTTACATTATTTTATAACATCTACATGTACATTATGGTTTTGCAATAAACTATTGAGTATTGAGTATTGAGTATTGAGATATTAAAATATTATAGTTTTATTCAAAAAAACTTTTGTATTACCTTTGTTTCTCGCTTATAGACATTCAAATCTGAATAAAAAATATTTTCCTTCAACATTTTTATAGTCAGACGACTGGCGTCTACCGCTTAACTATTTTACAATCAAAAGAACATACGAAAGTAAACTTTATTGCAAAAGCAATAAAGAATAAAGACTCAGTCCATTATGAGTGCTTATGACGTAAGTTGCCCATAGTTTTCAAAAAAGGACTTAGTATTATCATACAATTGCGTGCGCGTCATAAAATTGTATGATACAAATTTAGATGCATAGTGATGTGAAATGTTAGGTTTATTTATAAATAATGAAAACGGTAAATATAAAATTTGTATTGAAAATACAAAATCTTAAAAATCAAGATTTAAATGGCTGTTGCATCTTAATCGATCGTTAAATATTTGTTGTGTATGTATTTTTCGAATGCACAGACATTCCTTGCATTGATATTGTAACACCGCTGGCTTATAGCGTATTAAAATGTAAAAAGTATTGGAAAATTTCGACGGTCGAAGGCTCGGAAGCTCAGTGGTTAGAGCAGTAAGCCGGATACTCAAAGTTCACAGGTTCGAGTCTTGTCTGAGAATAACTTGTGGCTGAGTCGATTTTTCGAATATTTTTTTGATTACAAAAAAGAACTGATAACGGTTTTTAATTGTATATTAATTAACACATTATTTATGAATAATAAAATTATAAGCTTTAGAATAAAGCAAAACAAATAACAAGCTATACAATTTCAAGATATTTTGACTATCGATATGTTGAGAACAATGTATTCTATGTAAATAGTATATTGTTTAAACTAATGTAGGTATAATTATTCATGTAAATTTTTGCCTGTCGAATTAATTTAAGTAATTTTAATTTACTATTTCAGTATTACAAAAATATTTATAATATTAAAACCATTAGTAAACGGATTAACAAAAATTACATCAAATTCACAAAAGTTAGGAAGTTACGATTAGATTAAACTTTTGTTTCTCAACTGGTCTCGCAATTCATAACACAATTATGCTAAACGAAATTTGAAAATTATTAATGTGTTATTCGTGACAAACATTTTCAAGTGCAATTAGCACTGCGTAGAGTTTGTAACGTTATTGATAAAATGAAACTATAGCCTGAAGTTGCCCAGACGGGAGAAGTGGGACACTAGTTAATTTTTTTAATTCAAAATTTAATAATTCTAACGTTGAAATAAAACAACTTTTACAGATTTCAGTGCACACTGTTTATTACCTAATATTTTGTGGTACTTATATTATAAGAGCTTCCCGAAGTTTCGATACCTTTTCACTTCCTCAGCTGCCGTGGTCACGGGTGACCGCGGGGGATAATATAAGTAACACTAATATATGGTTATAAACTGTATGTGTTTTATTTCAATGATGAGAGCGCAAAGAAACTAAAGATATTGTGCTCATTCTAACGTTATTGTCGATATAAATATTCACCAGCATTTCACAACACTACCACAGTTACTTTCGCAATTTTCATCAGTCTTGAAAAGTTCTCCACCCGACTAGCAAGTCGAAAGGAACAAAAATATTTGAATATCGGAAAATAACCAGAACTCGTTATCATCAATAAGCGAACTAATAACAACATTCTTTGACGAATTGTTAAAATCATTATGGTTATAACCAATCCATTTAGATACCTAAAAACGAGTTGAAATTAGTATCCAAACGTTTTTCTGAGTGCAATCCAAGTCAATACAAGTCCAAAATTATTCTAAATTAAAAACAGAATGTTTAAAAGTAAGTTGAACCAAAAATAGCTATTAGAGTATAGAATTTATTTCAGTAGATTCAACAGCATTGATATTTTCACGTTAGTTTTTTCTGAGTGCGGGGGTTTTGAATTTGTGTATCATAAAGTGTAAGTGGTGGAGTGATTATAAGCATGGGTTGCGAACTGTCAAAGTTGGCTGCATCAGAGCTAAACCAGGATCCTATGGATAGGCCTCCGCCCCCGGTAGACCCTCGGTCTCCATTGACAGCGAAACAGCAGTACTGCATGCTGGCATCGTGGAAAGGGATATTCAGGCAGATCGAGAAAACTGGCATCATACTATTTGTGAAGTAAGTACCATTTAAATTGTTTTCGAAATCAGTTTCTGTTCATTTAATATTCTTGTAGAAGTCCCGAATACTAAGGATTGTTCCATAGATGTTTCCTTTTATATTAAATATATTGCAAGATTGTAGATTTGTGTTTGGCAACAACATGTTCCGTTGTAAATGTTGTCGTTTCTATTGAAGCATAAGTTTCTTGCGGCCGTTCTTTTTAGCAGTTAAAAGATGTCCTGAATGGCTAATAGGAAAAAAAAATCTTATTGTTATTGTAGTCTATTTGAATAAAAATCTTTGATAACTTTTTAATTTTGTATGTTACAATGCTATTTTTATGTGATAAATTTTAAACAAGAAAATATACTAGAAAAAAGCAACTTGTCTCATGTCGCTCTGACGGGAGTTGCTTTTTTTGTAAGCTTTGCAAGTTGCAAGTTGCTTTTTCTAGTATATTTTCTTGTTTAATATTTATCACTAAAAAGTGTTTGACTTTGTTGAAATAAAGAACCTTATACTTGAATCTGAACCATTCGTTTTAAATTCTGATTAGTTAATTATTTAGTAGATGTTACTTATCTGCAAACATTGCTATAGGTAAATCACTTTATCGGTAGGTCAGATATTGAAAATCTATTACAAACAAAAACACTCAGAAAGAAGATGAGGCCTTTGAATACTTTTTTCAACTATTCACAGTTAGAAATGGAATAGATTTTGACTAATTCTGCTCTTGTAATTATTGAAATGTAGTTGACTAACTGCAAAGTGTTATTAGCATTTTTTTTTATTTTTCTATTAAAAAAATATCGGAAGTATAAAAACAAGGTAAATAAAGGTTCATATTTAAATAATCGATTTTTGGCATTCCACATATTATGCTAGTTAAATGGATTTTAAGCAAAATATAAGTTATTATCTTGATGTTGACTTCAGGATAAAGAGAAACAGTTTTTTTTAATGAGCAACGGGGAGTCTCTTAGCCTTCATCATACCTGATGTTAAGTATTGATAAGGCTGAAGATGGAAGCGAGCCTCTCCCGGAATCCTCAATCACTGATGAATTGGCTATCTTATCTTTAACTGCCGGAACACAACAATGCTGAAAACATTGTTGTTATGACGTCAGACTTAGATAAGATGGTGGTAGCTAGCCAGGCGGACTTAAAATAAGTCCTACCACCAACCAAACCGAATACAATATGTACCCCCGCTGGGAATCGAACCCGGAACCCCTGGGTCTGATACCGGTGGTTGTACCACTAGACCACAAAGGCGGTTAAAATTATTTATTATTCAAGGCTGGAAAGTTGGATTTGGCGGCAAGTTACCTCTATTGAAACTTGAGCAAGCGAAGGAGCGTAGCGAGTGGTATAAACATTGAATCTTGAGCGTAGCGAGGGTTCAAAGGTTTTAGTGTCTCGTAAACACTAAAAACTTTACTGCCGAATTTGATTTTTATTTGTTTACGCTGTCATGTTTCGGTAAAAAAAAGTTTCAACAAATAGTTTAATCTAAATATACCTTATTCTTGTTGTTTTGACGATTTAAAGAACTAAAATAAGTAAAAAAGGGAGCATTATAGTTAATTCAAATTTATTTAAAATGGGAATAAAATAATAACTATAAATACGATTCGGATTTTTTTCAGGTGCAGTGCAAGACAATTTAAAGCTTAAGATTTTTCTGCGGTCCGAAATGCAATCTAGCCCACGTTAAGTTTCATTAAGAACTTGTGTTATGGATACTAGATAACGGATAAACATACTTATATACTTTTTTTTTGTAAATGCATACTCAATATACATATTAAACACCCAGACCAAGACAAATAGACATGTTCATGCACACAAATATTTGTCTTGTCCGGGGATCGAACCCGGACCTCCGGCGCAGAAGGCGGGGTTAGTACCCCTGCGCCAAACAGGTCGTCAAAATTAAAACTATTTAAAATAATAATAAAATGTTACATAAAAATACAAAAGAGACGGTATAACTTTAGAATCTTGCATTTTACAATGCTTTCTATTTTAATATTTATCACAATAGTGACTCGGAACGTACCATGTGTGGTTTTCCTTTGTATAGAAAGGTTCCCCAATTTTAAAACATAATTTCCTTTTTAATACGTCAGCACTTTTAAAAATGTTTCCATAAAGTGTTCGCCAAAAGTTTACAAACACATTAGCTCCCCGATAGACTAATAAACCCAAATCTTCCCCGGAATAATGAAATAAGTCATCTCACGTCAAAATAAATCCATCATTCGGACAATATTTAAGCTTTGAGCGAATCACTTTGGTAGGAGTGTCGTTAGTGCTGTCTTTAAGGTGATTTATTTTCGTCGATAATATCGATAAAATAAAATTGACGATCGAAGTGTCCCGGTACGTGAGACGAGTCGATTAGCTTGTCAAGTCTTCATAGTTTCTTCCAAAATTTATCGTAACTATTTCGTCAATTCACCTTACTACATCATAATAATATAAAACTTAAATATTAAAAAGATTATATACTAGAAAAAAACAACTTGTCTCATGTCGCCCTGACGGGATGTTATAAAGACAAGTTGTTATAAAAGGTTGACAATTAAAAAGTTATAATATAAAACTTATCTAAATTCAATTGAATTAATGTAATATCTGTATAGTGATATTTAATTTATATTATGTTTCTAATTTTTATGATATTTTCGCTGTCTGTTTATTTTTTTTATAATTCTAAAATTTTGCGTGCGAATTTTGGTGTTAAATGCCTGTCATACGGTGTACACATACTTGTGGAGTTGCATCATAATTCTTTATATATTGGTTCTTCTGTATTGGTTTTCATCTATTTGCTGTCACTCGTTTGTGTACCTAAATAAATAAATAAATAAATAAAAATAATGTAATAAATATAGCATCGTAAAATGCAAAATTAAAAAGTTATAAAAATAATGTAGTTTAATTAACTTAACAATGTCAATATTTTTATTGCATAAACGCATATTATACACATCAGAAGTGTCGAGGGATCAATTACTTTTTACTATAAAAAATATCCAATGAACATTTACTAATGTAGTCTTTCAGACTGGCTTATCACTTTGTTTCTTTATATTCAAATATTAATTTACAAAAAAGAATCAAAACCAAGCTAATAAAGTTAGAATAATAATCCTCTATAGCGACAATACTCTTAAACGCAATTGATGGCTAAACATATTTGATGTTTGTATAAACCATCAATTCTTTTCCTTTTTCAATTAGTTAATAACACATCACGTGCCGTGTGGTGACGGCCTAAGAATACAAGTGTCACCACTCCCTTACATGCCTGGGATGTCGTAAGAGTCGACTAAGAGGCTCGACGCATTAAACACCTGTGCGAGAGAAGGAAATCTTGAAACAAACCCTCTACCTACCCGTCTGACCAGCGTGGTAGCAGTAGGCTAATAGCCTCCTATGGTCGCCACAATATGCGTGAGCTAGGAGAGGCCTATGCCCAGCAGTGGACGTCCACAGGCTGAAGATGATGAATAACACGTCTAGTAATATGCCTACCTATGCGATTTTAAGGGAAACCTGTAATTAGCCGTACCATATAGATCTAAGAACTATTAAGTCAATAATTATTAAAACGCTGATGGATTTCTTAAAAAAAAAATTGCTCGGTTGAACTGTAGTTTCAACACCAAACATAAGGGCCAATTTCTCAATGCTCAGATAAATAGTTATTTGTTATGCAAGGCTGGAAAGTTGGTTATTTAACGGCGAGTTACCTCTATTGAAAGCTGAGCAAGCGAAGGATTCTAGGACTCGCTACGCTCGTGGTTCAAAAATTAAATCCTGAACGAAGCGAGGATTTCAAAGGTACAAGACGCTAAAAACTTTTCTGCCGAGCGCAACACACAATTTTTCATCTCACAACAGCGAGGAACATTTTAAGGTTGTTTCCGCGGTCAACTTCCGGTAAAAAATTCTTTAAACATAAAGTATAAATCTAAATTTACCTTATTCTCGTTGTTTTAATGATATAAAAAACTAAAATAATAATAAAGGGAGTATTATAGTTAATTCAAAGTTATTTAAAGTAGGAATATATTGTTACTTATAAATAACAATAAAACGATTCCGTAAAATATGTTGACACTGACATAAGGAACAAGACAAAGACAATTTAAAAATAAAGATTTATGTCACGTTCCGAAATCCAATCATAGGTTGTAAAATCTCACCCAGCCTAATATAAATTCTTATTAACAACCTTTAACAATTAGTTTAATCTTATTTTTATTGTTTTTATGATTCAATGAACTAAAATAATATAATAAAACCAAAACGGAGTTTTATAACTAATTCAAAGCTATATAAAATGAGAATAAAATGTAACAAAAAATCAATAGTGCGATTCGGAACGTTCCTAACTCGCGGAATTATGACATATTTTTTGGTATTACATTAAAAAAGTACTTTACCGCGCTAGGCCGCAAAAAGCGATTTTCTACGACGAAACTGAATGACAAAACCTCCTCTTCCGAGCGTGAGAGATAAAAAAAACCTTATCGATATCGAAGTATATAACTAGGGAAGAATTGTAATTTAATTGTAATTCAAAATCTCTCTTAGGTTGGGCTGACAACTTAAATCAGAGGATTGAGGAAACTTAGTCGTATTTTAATGATTCTGTACTCGATAGCATACCTACCTAATAACAAGTATGACGGATATCAGAACCACAAATAGCTATTAATTCAAATAAACATTAATGACTATGTGTCTCGGATAGAAAAACGCATCAGCGTTACAAGGTCTCCCGCCGTAGTGTGCACCGATGGCGTAGCTTCTTTGACGTTCATAAGTGCTTGTAACAGCCTAGACTGAATGATATTGAAATTTTTAGATTTTTATTAATACCAAATCAACCATCAGAATACTCAAGTGCATCAAACAATAATTGCATAAGAAAAACCAAACTTATGTTATTATAAGAATGAACGGAACCATTTAAAACATAACCATTTAAAAGTTAACGTAACTAAACTACTCTGATAGGCAAACCATTCGACATTTTGACAATTTGTTTTTTTTGTATAATTTTTTTTTTCCTTCTATATATACTATAGTAAATACGGAAAAGGAATTAAGAACTATTTTACATTTTTTTAGTAAGTAAGTAAGTACTTAATAAGTTTTTATGTACCTACTAAAATAATCCATACAAATTTTTTTTGAGATTAGACCACCACCATCAGCAGTCACCCGTATCATATCAACTTAGCGTGTAACCACTTATTTGTAGATAAAACCACAAAAGAGAAATAAAGCAATACACATCGGATGCTCGTCATTTTGACGAACGTTAGCTTTCTAGGGTTGAAACAAATAAAGACATTCAGTCCCATTGTATCAGAACTAAGGTTTACCATAAGTATAAAAATAGCATTGAAAAATGCAAAAATTACAAAATCATAAATTATTGGCAGTTGCATCATAGTCGATCGTTAAACACCTGAAAAGATGTTTCTTTCGAATGCAAGGATATTCCTAGCATTGATGTAACAACGCTGGCCTACAGCGTATTAAAAATATAAAAGTATTGGAGAATTTCGAGGGTGGTTCGCAAGTCTCGGTAGATCAGCGGTTGGAGCATTGGACCGGTTTCCAAAGATCGCGGGTTCGATTCCCGTCTGAGAATTCACTTGTGGCCAAGTTAATTTTTTCCAATATTTTTCTATTTAAAATTTACAATAAGTAAGGTTACCCTGTTTTTCCTTTTACACTTTGTTTCTTCTGTTGTATGAATTCTGTTTACTTCAACAGCTGGACGGTTTCATTTGCAACGTTAAATGGGAAAAGTTCTACTTTATAGGACGAAAGAGAAAAATCGGCCAAGTGCAAGTCGAACTCGCACATGAAGGGTTTCGTCTCTCACCCAAGGTTGCCTGTAAGAGATTGCTACGTAGCAATAAGGCCGCCTATTGTGTGTTCATCTTTTTTGTCATCTCTGTATGCGTTTGTTTTTGTATCATGTGCAATAAAGTTTCTATTTTTATTATTGCCAAAATGACACCATAATTTTTCGTCTGCAAAAATAACTTTGTTTTTCATAGTGATTGTATAAATAACAAAGTTATATTTGAAGTTTTGGAAAATGTGCTATAGCTCTGAAACTACTAAATATATTTCGTTCAAACCAATTTTCGTTGAAAGTTTTTATAAAGATCTACATCATATTTTTTTTTTTATTTTTTCACTTTATTTTTTTAAAAGTTAGAAGGGGGGGGGGCACACATTTTTCCACTTTGGAAGTGTATAACAATGTAATTTTTAAAGATCTATCTAATGTAATGATATCCCACACGTATAGGTTTGATGAAAAAAAATCACAGTTCCATGTACGGGGGGAACCCCTTAATTCATATTTTTTTTTATTTTTGTGCAAAAACCGTAAAGCGGTTTACAGAATACATCTACCGACCAAGTTTCAAATGTGTAATCCTTATGGTTTTGGAATAAAGTGGCTGTGACATTTTACCACTTTGGAAGTGTATATCTTTCAAACAGTTGATTTTGAGAAAAAACTGTATTAGGAACTTCAATGTAATTTTTAAAGACCTATCTATATATACGCCTCAAGTATAGGTTTGATAAAAAAATGTTTAGTTTCTACTCTCTAAATTACGTAACTTTATAAGAAGAATTATTATTAGAATAAATCTAAGAAGAAATGTTATAATATTCTAGAAACCATTTATGTATTTGACAGAATCAGTTTCTGTCTTTATAACTTTTTTAGACGATGAGTTGCGGTGTTCATAAAAATCTAAAAGGTTTATGAAACACCGGAAATATTAATTTGTAAATGTTATGTTATAATAAATAAAATAATAAAATCAATATTTCTAGCACTCACGCTAATTAACCTTCTTTTTCAAAAGTAAGCATTGTAAGGCTTGTATTATAGGATACTAGGGTAAATACATTTAAATTACAGATATAAATACATTTTTATTTTTACATGTATAATTATATTAGTTTAGAAATATATATACACGTCCATGATTTGAGTACAAATACTCGTTTTTATTATATAAACATTTGCCCCTACCGGGATTCGAAGCCAGGGTCCCAGAGTAAGCGACATCTTGAAACCGGTGTGCGTCTCTACCATGGAGGTCGTCAAAATATGTAGTGCTTGAGATGCATTCGGGATTACGCTATATATTTTTGGTTTCTTAGTTAACCTTATAGTTATCTATCAAAATCCATTGTATTTTGACAGCTCAGCATCGATAACTCACCGTGGCATCATGTTGCATTTTAAATGGCGTTGAGCCCTGTATGAATATTCATGTGTCAATCATAACACATCGATTATCAATTTTCCCAACACTAAATCTATTTGGCAAGCACACCGCATTTGATCCGCTCCAATAGTTTATACTGGGATTAAAACTATTCTATTTTTACAACGATATCGACGATATAAATTTTAATCGAATATCGCACAAATATTTCAACGTTTTGAACTGTTTCAGAGATATGAATTTAATCGTTAGTATCTTTGTTATGCAGCCGTGTGGTGACGGCCTAAGAATACACGTGTCACCACTCCTGTACATGCCTGGGATGTCGTAAGAGTCGACTAAGAGGCTCGACGCATTGAACACCTGTGCGAGAGAAGGAAAGCTTGAAACAAACCATCTACCAACCCGTCTGGCCAGCGTGGTAGCAGTAGGCTAATAGCCTCCTATGAACGCCGCAATAGGCGTGAGCTAGGAGAGGCCTATGTCCAGCAGTGGACGTCCACAGGCTGATGAAGTATCTTTATTATAATTACTAGCCTAAATCGTCCCACACCTGGGCAGAAAACTCTTCACCTTCCTTCCATTTGACGCGGTGTTAAAATAGCAAAATATTAAGATATTTTTAGAGTCCCGCCCACGCCTCAGTCGGCGATTAGATTTATCAAAATAAATATTGTAACTCAACAGTTTCCCCTATGAACTAAAAGAATTCGAGACATGTCTTGAAGTTTACATTTAATATTACTAACAAGTTCACAACTCAATTAAAAACTTGTGAGCGTCGTAATGATGTCTTCACACCTTTTAAAGCAGTATTTCTCAAAGTGATGTGAAAAAAATGACATGAAAATATTGGCCTTTGGTGGGCATAAGAGTAAGGCCGCGCTTACTTTCGACACGATTTTTTTCGTACGTACACGTGTACGTATTGATCGTGGTTCGTACGAATTGAGCGAACACACTGATTTGCTTTTCTCTATCAAATAGGTTAGTAGAGTTATCGCGTTTTACGTACAAACGGGAATCTTCCCGGTTTACCAGTAGAGTTTTTTTGGGAAACGTTTTCTTGAAAAGTACTAAGGGCAAAGAAATAATTTATTAATCAAATGAAATACCTGTTAATGTTCTATTATTTGTGATAAAAATGTTTTCTTTAAATCTATAACTTTTTTTAAATAAAGCTCCCTGGTCAACCGGGAAATTCCCCAACTGTACGAATATGTGACGTCAGAACTACACGTTCGCACCCAATACGTGCGCTTCCATAGTACTTGGAAGGTTGGGATCGTTCGTGCGTGCTTGAGCAATATATAGGTTCGTACGAGTAAAATCGTACGAAAAACGCGTCCTAAGTGAGCACGTCCTACATTATAAGGGTTAAAAGTAACGTTTTACTTAGCGCAAGCCAAGCTAAGTTTGTTTGTTTCATTGAATCGAACTACGGAATTCTGAAGTTCTCGGTGGAAGCTCTAGTATAAAAGAGTTAGTTCCAATTATTTCTAGTATCATTTTAGCTTGAATGTAATTGCATGGTTATTTCACATAGCGCGCTGCAATGGAGAAGATAACAGGGTTACTATATTACACTTTTAAATGCGTAGAATAAAAGTCTAGACCGTATACACTATTCTAGTTTTTATTTCACATCGATCGGTGCAGTATTACCAAAGTTATAAGGCTTACGTAGGTTTTGTAAGTCTTGTCAGTGTTCGCGAGTACCGTGTGACGTCATCACGTCCATACGGCACGGCAGGCGACCTCGCCTCGTACGTCCGTAGTACATTTCGCGGGTAAGTTGTCTGCTCTCGTGCGCTCTGGTGTTATTTATTGATTTTAAATAATGCTGATTGATTAAGTGTATTGTGTAAATTATTGTTTTAGAACTAAAATGGAAGAAGGATTTGAAAAAGGCCAATCCGACAACCTTCCCATAGTCCACGATATGATGGTGGCAGAATATTTTATAGAAAATAAAGATTTGTAGATTTTGTTTTTGCTCGAAATATCGTAAAAACATAAAATATATTTACACATTCCCTTTACAAATAATCAAACATCAACCCCTAAGATCATATATAAACATTTTACTGCAAAACATGCGCAAACTTTCGAACTCTACGTCAATCTTGAAGAACGACTTAGGTCATTGACCTATCTACTTGTGTAACCCAAGATTGGGTGTTCATTTACATTGAATACTTGAAATTATAATGATCATTAACCTTGGAAACGAAAGGTTCAATAGATCGTTAGTTTCAATACACTGCGATCGAGTGCCTACATACCTACTAAAAAGCATGTACCTAGTGAAGCAGTCACACCAGCAGCAGCAGCGAAGCAGTAAGCGGGAACAGTGGAATTAAACGATGTTTCAACTTCACTTGGGTTTTATTTTCTTTAAATTAAATAAGTTTTATAATTTTACAATGTTGGTTTTAATAGCTATTACTAAAACTGACACACTTCTTGATAACTAGTGAACGGTACCGTAGTCAGCGATCGAATGACGCTCTGCCGACGCAGAGACCCAGCCCAACCACCGGTTGGGGTGGGGGTTTATGCGTCGTGTTGAAGTTAGCGCGAACGGTTTGGCGGGAATTGTAACCGGAAGTCTAAGTAGTAACTTTTAATCTTTAAATTAGATTGTATTAATAATACAAATATGACTTTAAAATAAAACAATGATTTATGTACTGCTACAGCTCGGCCATCCGATCGATATACACGTCCCCGTGTATAATTAGTCTAGTTACAATGATATGCTAAAATAATACCTCGACAAAACACATCGCGGCCATGAGTAGACAAACTTTCAGCCAACAAAAAAAAACCTAATAATAATAACAATGATGAATCTGTAATATATGGTATAAATATACATTCGACAACATTGTACCCCTAAAGGCAATACACTACCTACACCGTATACCGACAAGTAGTATTTAAAATAAACACTAGCCTAGACACATGACATAAGACTATTATGTTGTCATAATAGTTTATGATGCACTTTTCAGCAGCACGTTTTACATGTTACAATTACAAAATACATGAGATAATACTTAAACAAACAAGTCATTGTTTATTTAGTAAAAAGGAAACGTTTAGAATCGTATTTACATGACATTATTTGAAGCAAATATCTAATTAACTATATTTACAATGACAGCTCTTTCTCTATACAGCTTTAATATTACAATACATTATTAATGAATCGCTTCTATTCACAGCTTCAGTTCTACCTACTCCCACAACATCTTTTATCAGATCGCTACTATCTGTTAGAAAGACATATCGATAAACAAGCCAAGGGAGTGAATCGCTTCTATTCACACCCTCAGTGGTCGTAGATCGCTTCTATCTACTTCCACAAAATCTTTCATTAGATCGCTACTATCTGTTAGAAAGATAAATCGATAAACAAGCCAAGGAGTGAATCGCTTCTATACACACCTTTCGTGGTCGTAGATCGCGTCTATCTACTTCCACAACATCCTTATAATAAAATCACTAGGTACTATTTATTAGGAATAATAATTAACAATTGCTTTAGCTACTATTTTCGCCATCAGACGTATGTGGTAGCGCAAAAACTAGCCAGGGCTTCATTTTATCAACTGATATTGTAGCATTGTACCTCCTATTATTTTTCCTCGTAATAGGAGTATCCTCCACTACATACCGATTGTGATCTAAAACCTTAGATACTCTATAAGAGCCCTAAAATTTTGGAACCAATTTGCGACTTTGCCCAGTTGCATGAACGTCCGTTTCAAAGCTGACTAAATCGCCTACATCAAATTTCTTCGATGACTTAGCTTTGCTATCATAATATGATTTTTGTTGTTGTTGGTAGTTATCGATGTAAGAATCTACCTTGTCACGAATCTCTTTAATTTTATCATGCGTCACTGAATTTACGTATACTAAGTACTATACTACTAACTACTATTACTAAGTATGCTTTTACTTTATTTTCGTTGACACCATTTAATTTAAGACCGAAAAGAGCTTCAGCATGAGTACATCCTATGCCCCTATTGTATGTGTTGTTAAGGCCCCATTGTATTTCGAATATATGAGTGTCCCATTTGCTTTCAGCCTCACCAACACATTTAGCAGTTAGCGCCTCCAAAAGGGTTCGATTATATCGTTCAACTTGGCCATTCGCCCTCGGAGTTGCCACTGCGTTTAGGACATGTTTTATACCTGCGTCTTCTACAAATTTCTTAAAACTGGTACTCGTGAAACTGATGATGGTGATGAAACTGATATTAATCTTTTAGGTGTTCCAAATATACTAAAGTATTCTTTAAACTTATTAATTGAAACATTAGAGCTGGTGCTTGAAACGGGCTTCAAGGAAACAAATTTCGTGTACGCATCAATAATTACAAGAATATGCGTGTTACCTTTTGAGCTTTTAACAAATGGTCCTACATGATCTATATGAATCGTTTCAAAGGGTATATTTGTTTTTGGTAAAGGATGCAAGGGTGGCTTAGCGCTTGCTATGGCTTTAGAGTAGCTGCATTCCATACAAGAACGAACATATTTTTTTACAAAATTTCTCATACGCGGAAACCAATATGATGCTTAAATTTTTGCTAATGTTTTATCTATACCAAAATGACCGATATCGTCATGATTTTGTATCATTATTTGCCATCGGAACCCCTTTGGAACGACCCACCTATCACCTAGGTCAGTCTTTCTATAAAGCTTACAGCCTTAATATAACGTAATTCTCTTTTATGTCAGTTAGTTCTTTTAAGTTAGGACCATTTAAAATAGCAATAATTTGTTGAATATTTGGGTCAGCCTGTTGCGCCGTTGCAAGCCAATCAGCATCAACGCTCATTACGCTACAGCTTATTTCTTCTATATTACTTGTAATTGCATTGCGACTAAGCGCAACGACATGATTCATTGCTACACCTGGCCTATATTCTACAGTGAAATTATATTCTTGAAGTGCGATCCACCATCTCGCAACCCGAGGCATCAAATCGCGCTTCAAGAACGTGGCCCGTAAGGAATTACAATCAGTGAAAAATTTAAATTCTTTGCCTATCAGATATACGCGAAACCGTTGCACTGACGCAACCAAAGCTAGAGTTTCTAGTTCATACGCTGTTAAATTTTAAAATTTTAATAAGTTACTATCTCGTTGCAATAAAATACCTGCTATTCCAAATTTACAAGCGTCGGTATGGACTTCAGTTTCAGCTTCGGGATTATAGAGAGCTAATACAGGCCTCTTCACGAGTGAGAATTTTAATAAGTTGAAAGCCATTTCATGTTCATGTGCCCATACCCATTTTGAATCCTTCTTAAGCAAGGAGGTTAGCCTAGCAACATCTGTAGCAATTAAACTAGTATCAACGTCTATATCTCCTGTCCTTATGGGAGAATAATTATAATTGGATATGCTTCTAACTTCTAGTTCCGGTAAGTGCTCATAATCTATCCTAGCTGGCACACATCTAGCTACTACTGTTCCCTTTTTTAGTACAAACTCCTTAACAGAAGATCCTTTAATTAGTATTTCTCCAAAATCTACATTCAATAAAAAGATTCCCTGAACTAAGCAATGCTCGTTATTTACCATAAGCCTTAAGCTTTCATCTATATGTATAAACCGTACCTGTATAGAAAGGACTTGACTTTACATTCACAGCGGTAAGCCCGTTCATCACCGTGTCTTTACTGCACAAGAAGTCAAATTTAGGCCGTTTGAGGATGATTTCGAGATTATCAGAATCCTTTTTGAATGTTATATGAGGTTGTTCCGTGTAGGATTGTCCAACTAACAGTGGATAATTCATAACATCATCAGGAACTACGAAGATTTCAACTGTGGCTTCGACCTCGTCTATGACTATACTGACCATTGACTTCCACAAGGCTCTAACAGCACTCATACCAAACCCCCTAAGCGTTGGAAGATCACCTTCCATATTCCATTCGCAACCGAGATCTTTACTTTCAGACTATTTTACTAAAGTCGCGTGACTGCCAAAGTCTATAAAGCAATGTTTACTTGCACCATTAACATTAGCTATTTTAAAATATTTGCTATCAGAGGATGTGTTGGAAAGCACCGAAATAACGGCTCGGTTCCTATCCTTTGATGTACGTTTACCGTCATTAGTGCACTTTTCAGCTGTATGGCCAAATAGAAGACACTTGTCACATTTTGTTATAGGCTTAGGGCAGTCCGATTTGTAATGTCCTTCACAATTGCAATTATAACATTTTATTGGCGGTCGTTTAAAACTGCTGTTTCCTACAATAATTCTACCACCTACAACATCAATTTTCGCGAAATTTCTATTCTGTTTTCTATCGATAGCTTTTCTGTCTTGAATACTGGCTTATCCACCTTTAGAATTCCTAAGGTAACAAAGTAGTTTATCGTGCGTGTCGAATTGGGCTGCCTCAGCACCAAGCCTAACACCACGATCCTCAATGCCAAAAATTATGCAATCTATAGCCCTCTTACCAGTAATATCACACCTATTAAGTAAAACTACCTTGTCATGAAAATTATCCTCAAGATCATCCCCAAAGCACGCACGTTTAGTCAACATTGAAGTCAGCAACTGGCCGTAATTCTCATGACTATGAAAGGCAGCTTTTAGTTCTGTTGCCATTCGTTCCAAGAAAACAAAAGAGTACCTAAGCCCTCATACCACTTCCTGGCAGTACCACATAGTTTAGGCAAAGCAAAATGTATAGTTTGCCTGTCGCTTCAGCTATAAATTGTTGCACACTCATTCACTTTATGCAACCACATGTCAATTGTTTGTTCTTGGCGAGCGGGATCAAACTCGGGAATAACATTTTGAAAAGAAGTAAGCGGCAAGCTTTCATGAGTGGTGCCACCCTTTATAGCTTGTAGAGCTTCTATTAGTTGAGAAATAGTCACATTAGAAGGAAGTTGCTGGTCTCTATTCTGTGGTTCGCGGTCGCTACGGGTTTGTAATGGACTTCTAGAGCGGCAACCACCGTTACTACTGCGTCTACTTCTCAAAGCAACAGCTTGAACAATTGGTACATGCCTATTCTCCGCACATGGTGCGCGACTATGTCGTGTCGTGATCAACAGTAAGTGCGTGATTTAAGTGTAACGGCGTTATCAAGGAGTAGCCCTGACCGAACGCCAAGTGCATGTATAAAATGTAATAGCGATATCAAGGAGTAGCCCTGACCAAACGCCAAGTGCATGTATGAAATGTAACGGCGATATCAAGGAGTAGCCCTGACCAAACGCCACGTGCGTGTTCGAAATGTAACGGCGATATCAAGGAGTAGCCCTGACCAAACGCCAAGTGCATGTATGAAATGTATCGGCGATATCAAGGAGTAGCCCTGCCCAAACGCCACGTGTGTGTTCGAAATGTGTTATGAAGGAATGAAGAAAATCTAGGAAACAAAACGTAAGAAAGTAGAGAGAAAGAAAAAAAAATTACAGTACCTTTTCGCAGGTAATCCCACTTCTGAACTGAAGCAGTCACACCAGCAGCAGCAGCGAAGCAGTAAGCGGGAACAGTGGAATTAAACGATGTTTCAACTTCACTTGGGTTTTATTTTCTTTAAATTAAATAAGTTTTATAATTTTACAATGTTGGTTTTAATAGCTATTACTAAAACTGACACACTTCTTGATAACTAGTGAACGGTACCGTAGTCAGCGATCAAATGACGCTCTGCCGACGCAGAGACCCAGCCCAACCACCGGTTGGGGTGGGGGTTTATGCGTCGTGTTGAAGTTAGCGCGAACGGTTTGGCGGGAATTGTAACCGGAAGTCTAAGTAGTAACTTTTAATCTTTAAATTAGATTGTATTAATAATACAAATATGACTTTAAAATAAAACAATGATTTATGTACTGCTACACTAGTTACTAGCAATAATCAAGTAAGTACCTATCTACTGCTTAGTATTTCACATGACAAGGTATAGGTATGAATAGTATCGAAATGATCCTCACAACAAGATGCTGTCGTGTTTGTTCCTAATGGATGCGCTCTTCTCATCGCATTTGTCCATTTTTTTCTGATTTTCGGATCCCTAGGAACGTGAAAAAACAACTTTTTGGGTGTTTACGTGGCCGTATTTTTACACTGAGGCACACTACAATATTTAATAGATGGACTCATGTTGTTTTTATTGGTTCCGCGCGCGTCGGGCACATTCGGGTAAATGCTTCGATTCACCGAGTTGCTCGCGCGGAGATGGACGACGTGACGTCATGAACGATATCGCGCTCGGTCCGCGGCTTAGAGCGAAAATGTTAACTTTGCACTTTTATATCTCGGTCAGTTTTAAAGATAGAAAAACAATAAAAACACAGTTATTCTTGTAATTTTTTGTAGAATTTTTTGGCATATAAAACAAAAAATGGTTATGTTCTCCATTATATGGAACACATGACCGTGGATACGAACTTTGAGAACTGCCGAGAAGACCCCGAATTGCGAGGACAAATGCTGATTCGGCAAGCTGATGGCAAACCTCCAGTAATGGAATCATCATTATAAGAAGAAGAAGGATTGATCCATTGTGAGTTTTAAACACACATCAAAAGTGTCAGGGTTTAAGTATGTTTTAGAGTATAAGATGATAGTTATTTTAAATCGTATGGATCGTTAAGGATTCTTTAAAGATCGTCCTACATTTGGTAAATATTAATTGTTAATTTTTTTATAGTACCTAGTTGATCCTATTCTTAGCAAATAAATGATCTTTAACTTTATCTTTTACCTAGCACTTTTTTTATGTGTATATTTTGGTGGCCAGAAAATAAAATTAATATCAAAGTGGGTAGTCAATATAAGATTTCGAAACACAGTCCTAAAGCAAAATGAGAGGTGATTCTCGCAAAGGCGTACCTGTATACTCGTACTCATATATGTAGCACACTAATTGTAATTCTGGTCCCATTCAGCTGTTGAGCCTGTTATGTCATGAAATTTTGGCATAAATTACCGTCGCCTCAGTCTTAACGTAACGTACTGAATTTGATTTACATATTCACAAAAATGTGTAATAATTCTTGCATCTACCTACATTATCGTCGCCTCAGTGCTTATTTGTTTTATCTACCAATGGTTCCATTTTACAGTAGAAGTGTTTTTATCTTTAATAAAGCTTTAGTTTTTATATTTAAAAATATCCTCATATATGAGCTACTTAATTGTTATAAGTTTTAATTATAGATGGTAATTAAAAATTAGCTAGCTTTTCAGTGCCAAACAGTATAATTACGAACGTGGACGTTTAACGATACTTCATCGGACTTAGGACAATGTAACATTTTAATTTCTACGTACTTGTTTGTTCTATCTCCCAGATATATGAACAGGATGGTGCGGAGGTAAAGGGGATTTGTCACGGCCCCTACAAATTTTACCAAGCTCTGGCGCAAACGAAACTAGTCTCAAAATTCAGGATTTATTAGGTAAATCAATTATTGATATTAGCCATTCTTTACTATCGTGGCTAACATCTTAAGGTTACCTTCCAAAGATACGTATTTTAGGGAAAGTTAAAGCAGAAATATACGTTTATTTTCATTTACATATAATGGACGAAAAATTATTAGATATAAAACACTACGGGTACAGGGGAAAAATATGTAATGTCACAAAGACAATGGCCTGAGAAATATATTCGTTTTGTATGTGTAGTAAATATTATTAAGTATAAATCATCAGTTTTCTTAAATTAATTGATTTAATGCAAAAAAAACTGAAGAAAATAAAAAAAACAAGGTCATTGTCCTTAATTCGACGCCGTACAGTATACTTCCCATTGAATGAAAAAAAATATACATAAATAATAGACCATTATTTCTTAGTTTTCGATGCTATAATTGCATCTGAACCTATTTAACTACGTTGTCAAAAATTAGCAAAGCGTGTGCATCGACGGGACGCGAGCAGTCACCAGCGAGATGGCGGAAAGGAATAACACGCTGCGTGGGCTTTCGGTAAATTGCATTTTATTAATTGTGTTATGGCTTATTTCCTAGCAATGTTATTAAAAACTAAAGATAACATTCCCGAAAAGCTTCTCGTATTGTTTTGATTCTATTACTGAGTTTTATTTAGTTTTAACGACGCCCACAACTTGTATGTCCAGTATACTACACGTCGTCGAATCACTAGTAAAGTAACTGCTAAATACTATGTCCAGTATTCTTCCCGTTGCCGTATTACTAGTATATTAACTTTCGTTGTTTCGCGTATTAATATTTTTAGGGATCCGTAGATAAAACGTTTTATATCTTTTTATTTTTCTTTTTTAGAGCTAGAAATCGAGAGGGCACCACTTGGTAGAGTTAGTGCCGCCTGAAAACGCTCTTTCATATATAGATAGTGGTTCTGAACCTGAAAATTAAGAGGAAATTGCTGATAAAACTGAGGAGTTGTCGTCCTCACCCTGCCCTTCCATCGATTCATACATACAGAACATTAACATTTTAGACAGATCTGAAAACTATACACAAGACAATATTTCTATTGACACTGATCAAGATAACGTTG
The DNA here is from genome assembly GCA_910589605.1 of Chrysoteuchia culmella. Lineage (NCBI taxonomy): Eukaryota > Metazoa > Arthropoda > Insecta > Lepidoptera > Crambidae > Chrysoteuchia > Chrysoteuchia culmella. The sequence continues at coordinate 1,747,033 of OU342657.1, forward strand.
GTACTGATACTTTCATCGAGACAGTAAACGAAAATCTTCAAACAGAGGACTGTTCCAGCATCAGTGGGAGCAAGAAACCTCTGTGGCTTAGTGTTAACAAGCACTGGTACCAGACCCAGAGGTCCCGGGTTCGATTCAAAGTGGGGTACATATTATTGTATTCGGTTTAGTTGGTGATCGAACTTATGTTTGTAAGTCCGTCTGGCTAGCTATCTAGCTAACACCATCTTATCTAAGTCTACCGCTATAAGTAACAACAATGTTTTCAGCATTGTTGTGTTCCAGCAGTTAGAGACAAGACAGCCAGTTCCTCAGAGGTTAAGGATTCCGGGAGAGGTCTCAGATCTTCGGTTCTTCAGCCTTATCAATACTTTACATCAGATATAATGAAGGCTTAGAGTATTCCCGTTGTTCATAAAAAAAGACAGCAACCCTGCTTAAGAAGCCGAAGACAACTTGATCCATAAACCGTTGACTTCTATTATTGTTACCACACCGACTGGTGAAGGCTTTACCAAGTTTGGCTTCGGAATAATAAGGCAAAACAGACTGAAAGATTGCAAGGAACTATGTGACAAAAATCTAAAGAAATGAGGCAGAGATTCAACTAGCCAAGTTGTCGACATGTGACATTATTACGTATTATATACGATTATACGACATTATGGATTTTGCAAATTCCGCAAGAACAATAAAACGAACGTATGTACATTGTTCCAAATGCAAGCAGAGGTAGTGCTTAGTGGCCAAAAGGAATTGTTTTTCTTATTTCCACAATAAGTAAGTAGGGTAGGGCAATAAAAAAATAAGTGACAGTTGGTACTTATATTGATTGTACTCTTAAGTATTCTGTGCTTATATAGATTAAGCTATATTGATATTAAAAAAAAACCGGAAGGCTAATTATTTTTGAATAAAGAAAAATGGTGATTATTATGAAGATTTTATAAGTACTTAATTATTATGTTCAAAACATAAGTGAGTTTTTCGTACTTATAAGTTTTTGGAGTTTGTACTAGTGTTTTAAGCATAAGAAATGTGACTATGAGACTGATTTGCTTTAATATAATTACTATTTTTCCACGGAATCACTTGTTTCTTTTATTCTTTCTCTTTGACAATGGGAAGTATACTGCACGCGGTTGGAGTGCATTAGTTTCTTATGAACTTGATAATGTCCAGTATAGTGGACGTATGTTTTTCAGGAACCTGAAGTGGGTAGATTTTTTCAGCTATTTTTTCGCAGGCTCTCTACAAGCTAAGAATCGAAATCTATAACAATTTTACAAATTTTATTTAAATAAAAATCCGTCGAATGAAGTGTTAAGCATCATTATACTTTATTGTAAAAAGTTTTGTTTAGCATGGATATCCATACATTTTGCCTTTGACACTAGAAGACTATCCATTATAAGACTGTTCTGGCAGTAGACACTCAGAGTCACCATTACTATCAGGGCCATTACCGAATTTTGACTTTTTTTTGGTAAAAAATAATTATAATTATATTTTTTATGATAAAGCCTCAAGAAAAATATTAAAAACTAAATGTCAGATTGATAACAATGGACATTGCCTATTTTAGCTTGTATATTGCTTGTTATTTCACTGTATGACTATTTTTAGATGAAGATTACTGCGTGACTATTCATGTTATTGCAATGTGTTTTGCCATTTCATTCTACCACTTATGTTCTATAAAATGACATTGACAGTAGATAAAACATAAAAATGTGACATTTCATGTTTCCCCCCTTACCGTCCATACCTATCTAACTTAAAATCAATATTTTACTGTTACGGCCTAAAATCATGTCCAACAAACTTTTTTTTAAATATCGCTAAAACTATCGCCTTGTCTCTGTCATATCCATAGACTTCTATACCGACATGAGTAGAGTATCCGATAGTTCTCAAAAACGTTGACAGTAAATGTCAACTCGTACTAAGGGCATTGTTAAGTATTGATAAGGCTGAAGATGGAAGCGAGCCTCTCCCGGAGTCCTCAATCATTAAGGAACTGGCTATCTTATCTCTAACTGCCGGAACACAACAATGCTGAAAACATTGTTGTTATGGCGTCAGCCTCAGATAAGATGGTGGTAGCTAGTCAGGCGGACTTACAACAAGTCCTACCACCAACCAAACCGAATACAATATGTACCCCCGCTGGGAATCAAGCTCGGGACCCCTGGTCTGATACCGGTGGCTGTAACACTAGACCACAGAGGCGGTTAAAAAGTTAACAACGTACCCCTTAGTAAAAAAAAAAAAAAAAATATTAAAAAGTGTATGTCATTCCCAGCGAGGAGTGAGCACACTCAATTTGTTAACCAAGTCGTTTAAGGAATATGCTTAGTCGTTCGCACCACTACTACTACTCGTCTCGAATCCGTGAAAGATTCAAGTAAAGTTTGGTTTTCTTTAGTAGTTTCAATATTACTGTTAACTCAGAGGTTTCGTTGCAAGTGGGGAATTTAGGAGCAAAAGTCTTTAACGCGAAACCATTGAAAAGAGTTTAAAAAGCATCGACATACATTTTAGTATATTAATGGTAAGGCCTTTTAAAAGGGTAAATCTTTTAAAAGGTCTCATTATCCTCGTGTTATATTATTCTAATGTATCACCACGACACAACACACCACAAAAATGTGCATCTGGGCATATAGAATGGATTATTTGGATACGCATCAGAAGACGTCATAACGCGTCGCGAGTTTACGACACACCACTCCATAAAAGTATGGTTCTGCCTTTATAATCAAAAACAAAATCAACTGAATAACAGCGCCTCTGTGTTCATTCATCCCACCTGTGAATGACACAGAGTGAATGACAAAAACGCTGAGATAGGGTATTATTGACCCCACACAATTGTTCTTAGTTATATTTGTTGTGGTTATTGTACTTAAACCTTTTTTTTCTACTCCTTTCTATTATCATTGTCTGTATCGTATGTGTGTGTGTCAATAAAATGAGCTTTCTTTTCTTTTCAACTATATAGGCGAGTTTACTGTCGATTAGTTAATCGTAGTTTCAACTTCATACAAACGAGTGAAATGAAATAACATTTAAATGACATTTAGCGCAAATCTGTTGGTTTATTAGTTAGTGAATCCTTTCCCTAGAGTCGACTACTTGATTAAGATACCATCCTCGGTAAATTTTGATTTAGCTCCATCAGATTCCCCAAACAAAACGAACAGTTAATTGTATTTGAGAAACATTACTTACCAGAAACTAAGATCTATTGAGGATCTATTGATCCTGTGGCGCAGTGGTTCGCGCGCTCGGCCTGCGATTGTTGAGGTTAAGCAACTTTCGCAATGGTCGGTCACGGGATGGGTGACCAAAAATTTACTATCTCGATCTCCTCCGTGCTTCGGAAGGCACGTTAAGCCGTTGATCCCGGCTGTATTTGTAGTCGTTAAAACCCACCAATCCGCATGGCTAATGACGAAGATCTATATTATGTTTCAACTAGCATCCGCCCTCGGTTTCACCCGCGTGGTTTTGAAAGAAAGAAAGAAAGAAAAAACATTTATTAGCCACATACACACAGAAGATACACACACACACACACAACAATACAAGGAGCTACAATATTAACATTTAAATGAAAAACAAATTAAGCGTGCAGGGCCAATAAATACCCCGTCTCAGCATAATGCTACTGAGCCACTAATAGATGTGCAAAGTGACCCAGTAGCGCTGTTATTCTGACGGGGTTTAAAAAGGACACAGACAGTCAAAAACAAGTAAAATAATAATAGATAAATAACAAAATTTATAAATAAAAATATAAAGCAATAAAATGTATAAATATAAAAAGTCATAGTTTTCGAACCAATATCGGGAAAAAAGTACGCTGTGTTACTCTCAGTACTTTTAATAGCAGTAATTCCACTAGAAAACCGTAGAACAGTTACTACTGAATGGTATAGCGAAGTTTGTTTGGCTCCAGCTTTTATAGAGTTGGATAGCGAGCGCCCAAAAAGCGGCGTCCGTGGCTTTCTTTTTCACCAAGATAACGCGCCCGCTCACACAGCTGCTAGAACCATGGGCTATTTGACAACTTCGGGGGTACAAATGTTACCCCATCCTCCGTACAGTCCAGATTTAGCTCCATGCGTTTTTTTTTCCCCACGATAAAAAAATGCTTCGTGGGCAAAAATTTAGCACTGCAGACGAGGCCGTTGAAGAATTTCGGCAGTTTTATTTTTCGACCTCCCGCAAGACACGTTTTTTAAATGTTTGGAACATTGGGATTGGAGGGGGATATTTCGAAAAGCTGTAAATAAACTCTTTTTACCGACTTCAAAAACGGAGGAGGTTCTGAATTCGACAGTATTTTTTTATTTTTTTTTATGTATGTTTTACCTTAACTTCGCCAGTTGTTAACAGATTTTTATAATTCTTTTTTTATCTGAAAGAAAATGGTTTATGTGTGGTCCCATATAATTTTTACGAAGATCTGGCTAGTAGTTTTTTCATAATCTTGAAATATATCAATCACCTTTTGGCAAGTAGTCGTTTACCTAGATGACATTGTTGTGTATGGGCTGATTTTTAGTGTAAGTAACGGCACATGATGTAACTAAAAAATCTAAAAGTAAAAAATAAAACTTTTGGAATCGGTGCCAGCCAGGGCATTCTACATTGCACTTCTATTAACTATATATTTTTTTGGCCTTAGCTAGCTAGCACCGACTCCAAAAGTTTTATTTTTTACTTTTTGAAGTCGGTTTGAATTTTTTTTTATAAAATGTTTTTATTATAACTCTTTTTCATTTAACTTACCATTTTTTTGGAACAGCCCACGTAATTTACCGATCGACAAAATACTTTTTAACGACAAAAATGTTAGGTGAGCGACTTAGTCGCCAATCTAACGTAACCAAAACCTATTTTTTCCGATACCAAAGCAAGTATTTTAGTCGGTAAATTTATATATTACTAGAGGCCGGGCGCGGTTTCACCCGCATGGTTCCCGTTCCCGTGGGAATTTTGGGATCAAAGCTATCCTATCTCTTAAGTTGGACCAGACTGCTCACGGTGTGCCAATTTAATTTAAAATCGGTTAAGTAGTTTAGGAGTCCATCGCGGACAAACATCGTGACAGGAGATTTATATATATTAAGATAGTAATTTTTATTCGATCGGTTTATTATATTCCGATTTATTTGTCTCCGAGTATAGAGTCGTCGTTACGTGCGGATTTGTCTGAGAGTGGAAAAAGGCTTTCGTTAACAAGTACTACCAACATACACATAAAATAACATAAGATGTCTAATGACGTCTAATGACTGAGTAGTAAGGATTAATTTTGTCTGTAGGTACTATTTTGACGGTCGAGTTTTTATAGAAAACGTTAACTGCTTTATTTTAAATTCCATGTTACGGTTATGTTTGATCATGGCTCTGGAAAAAGCAGGTAATTAAAATTTTGGCTGGAATTGTATGTTATTTTGATGCTGATGACCTTAAAAAACAAACAAAAAGCACGAAATGAAATGACTAAGTATATTTAATTCAATAATATTAATATCAGTCTAATCGAGATCAAGTCCAATGGAGATTAACCCCCATATTCTAAGTCGTTCCTCCAAAACTTTTTACACTCCACTCAACCTCGTCGTGGGTAAAAATGGTAGTGTGCGCTAGGCCTAACACGGAGTGGCTACGTACTCTTTGGCTCCTCCAGGTCCTTACGGAGTTATGACTTAGAATACCGATTTCGAGGAGTATTTCGAAGAGGTTTTCAATGAGGTTTCGTTAAGTCGAGGACGAGTAAGTTTTGGAGGAACGGCTTAGAATATGGGTGTAAGTCTAACTGCGATTTAGTCGTACCAGCTATCTAGTCATATAGTAATCATTTATCATTTATTCGGAGTTTCACATTAAAACATAAACTTAATCTACAGTGAGGTATAAAATAAAATGTATATTAAAGATAAATTTTATTACATGAAAACATCCGAAAGGGTCAGCCCTTTCGGATGCTTGTGTTGTAGCTTATAGCCACAACGCTAGTTTCCAGCTATATATATCGAGACGAAGTCCTATAAGTATTTACTGTATTATTCTGATTTTGTAGAAAGTTAGACTATACACTAGAGCATTAAATAAACCAGGATTGCAGGCATCCAGGGATAAAGACGCAGGCAGGGAAGTCCACTCCCTGGCTGTGCGCATAATAAAAGATGAGGAAAAGCGGTAATACCTAATTCTGTTTATAACCTTTTAAAGTTCCATTTTACAATGCTACTTTTATGTGATAAATATTAAACAAGAAAATATACTAAAAGCAACTTGTCTCATGTCCTCATCCCGTCAGGGCGACATGAGACAAGTTGCTTTTTTTCTAGTATCTAGTAATTAGATGGCTGTTTCATCATAATCGATAGTTAAACATCTGTAAAGATTCTTTCGAATGTGAGGATATTTCTCTAATTGATGAAACAGCGGTGGTCAACACCGTAGAAAGGCGAATATACTAGAAAAATTCGACGTGTCCTCATAGGTCTTTGTAGCATAATTGGTTAATGCATTGAGCCGGATTCCCAAGGATGCGGGATTTTCTAGTGTATTTTCTCGTTTAATATTTATCACCTAATTCTGTATTTCCGAGTACCCCGTATAACCCGTCCATCTTCAAAGCAAGGGTTAACTCGCTACATCGTGGATCCTGTCTAAGTATTCAAGTCGTATAGTTCTATTTGATAAACTAGATGGCGTTGTGCCCATAGAGATCGCGATATGGTTTTACCTTCCCGGAATTGATTAGTAGCCATACTAATATTTTAGTTCCTAAGTTAATTAATAGATGTCACTAAACCCTTTTGAATCGCAGTTTCGTATACTGCATGTAACTTCCATAATATTGTGAATATTTTGCATGCAACATACCATATCAAGTGAAGTACCGGTTTTTTATTTAGTACTAGTATCCGAAGTTCCAGTGCATTTTGTTAGGTAGTCCTAGGTCTTAAACACTTATCCCTTGGGTTTGATTGGGATCAAAAGCAAATCCATTATAAGGAAAAAAAAACATTAACTTGACTACATCCTTAATAATAATAGCTAAGAGACTAGTTGCTTATTTCTAGTTAATATGTTATTTAAAAAAAAAGTACTGTCAAATGTCAATGCAGAAATTAAATAAAAAATCCCAAAAATCCAATTGCTCAATTCAGAAAAGCTGTTTATATTTTAATCAAGTCAGAAACGCTTAATGCCTTCAATCGTCGGTCAGCTCGAAATTCACAAGATTCCGCCGCTTAAATGATTTAAAATTCTCGCACCTCGGGGATTATTCCCGGCAATTCATTTTAAACTCGACCCTTCGCCTTAGGACGACTGGGATCAGTAAGGAGCCTTTGTGCATTTCTACCGCTTCGTACTATTTACAGAAGGTAAATATTTGGACGCCACTTCGGTTGATGATGTTCTAATTGTTGTGTTAGCTTACGATGAAAATTGGGAAAATACTGACTTCGTTCGTTTCAGCCACATAACACCTACTGCTGGGTACAAATGGGGGTTGCCATAATCGCCACGCTTGGCAGGCGGGATCGCAGTATAGCCAAGTTTTGTAGGAGACTCTGCTGCCCGTCACCTAAAGGCTAAGTCCCTTAGTCGCCTTTAACGACATCCACGAGATGAGAGGGGGTAGTGCTATTCTAAGCCGACACTACACAGGCCGATACTACACAGCTACTGTGTACTAAATACTGACTACTTTATATTATTATTTTTTTAATAAATGTTAAAATTGTTAATTGTTGTTTGTTGCAAGGAGTTTGTTACTGTTTTATTTTTCTGCAGCTTTTTACGTCTTTAGTTTATGATGAATAATAAGGTTAAAATATTGTAGGGCTGTAGGGTTGTTAATTCTCATTAAAGTACTTTAATAGTCGCAATTTAGGACTGTTTTTTTAAATAAATAAATAATTGCATACAATCACACCAATTATTTAGTCCACGTTAAGTTAGTGTGTTATGGATAATAGATAACGGTTAAACATACTTACATACTTTATTTTTATACAAACGTAATATACATATAAAACACCCATTTTATGATTTTGCAATTTTTGCATTTTTCAATGCTATTTTTATACTTATGGTAAATTTTAAATAGAAAAATACTGGAAAAAATTAACTCGGCCACAAGTGAATTCTCAGACGGGAATCGAACCCGCGACCTTTGGAAATCCGGTCCAATGGCAAGGTCCAAGAGCATTGGACCGGATTTCCAAAGGTCGCGGGTTCGATTCCCGTCTGAGAATTCACTTGTAGCCGATAAGTACAAATAGACATGTTCATGCACACAAATATTTGTCTTGTCCGGGGATTGAACCCGGGACCTCTGGCGCAGAAGGTGGGCTTAGTACCACTGCGCCAAACAAGCCGACACTTAGTTATTTAATTAGTTCAGTCTTTTATTTCTTACAGTGTGACCCTTGCGAGTTAGTTATCTCTAGACAAACTTTCTTTATTTATTTTTGTGCAAATAGCTAACAAATTAGACAAAGTTCACAGACATAATTATTATTCATGTCATTGTGTTGATAAGAAAAGCTTAATTAAACTACAGTCTACAACTAGTATGAATAAACATTGAATAATGTTTCTAATGACACATTGAATGTCTTACATTTACATTTAATGTAAACAATGGATACACCCATTTAAAGGCTTTCGCCAAGAAATAGTGTAGCTCCACATTATTAATAACAATGAGAACTTGCCTTGATGACAAATTGTTTACACGAATCTAACTGTCTGTTTCTGTTTTGTTTGGAATGAGATGGTGAATAGTGTTGGGAAACATATGAAAATAAAGTTATCGAAAATTTTTAAAATTACAAAGTAGGTAACTTAACGTTTGTATGCTTTCGAATTCTTCCAAAAGTAATATGATTTTTGAATTTTTGCATTTTTCAATGCTATTTTTATACTTATGATAAATTTTAAATAGAAAAATATTGGAAAAAATTAACTCGGCCACAAGTGAATTCTCAGATGGGAATCGAACCCACGACCTTTGGAAAACCGGTACAATGCTCTCCAAAAGTATTTTTAAAGTACTGGATATCTTTGTAGATAGATCTTTCCAAACGCTATTCAACATATGATTCCAAAAGAGAAACCTTTTTTGAAGTGAAAACTTCTTTAGCGGTGTTGTGCACATCAAAGTCTCAAAATTTTTTGGGACGGGTAAAAACATTTAAAGTCGCGTCAGGACACGTGACTTGATCGAAAATTCGTAAGACGGAGGGAAAGTATACCACCGGCGCGGCGTAGGAGAGGAAGTAATGAAGAAAATAAATGCCTGCTCCTGCTGTTTCGTTTAAGCAGTTTTCACTTCTGCCGGCACTCCCGGAGGGCAACCCGTTGTTTTTTTTTTGTAGTTCGGAGTATGTAAAGCTTTTATAAGTGTTATAGTATTATTGAAGCTAAGTTAAATCTGTAAAAGTTTTTTAATTATTAAAATAATTACAAACGAGAATCTGAGAATCACCCATCTGTGGAACAACCGAAAATCTTAAAGTTTAATATACGAAAAGTATTACTTGCAATGCAAAGGTGTCGCTAAATAAACAACATGCGATATACATACATGTTTGAGTATATCAAACAACAAAAATAATTTGTGTTCTCGAAAATGATATAAAGGGTGCCCTTCGATACGCCTAAAATCATTAGTCCTAATTTCATTTCGCCGTATTTCTTTGGCCTAAAATTCTTTAACTTTGACTTTGACTTTAAGCACAATTATTATTTAGCATAATAGATTATTTCGTATTGTTGTAATTTGGCGTAACTTTAAAATACCTCATAATCAAAACCACTAATATTCAGTGTCCTAAAATTTATTAGTATACATATCTTTTAACATAATAACTTACTACGCATACGTGTTGTTACCCCTATTATAATTTTGCATACTTGTCAGTGACAGAGTTGCTCGCATGCTCGCTTGCATGCTTCCTTGCATGCTCGCATTTAATGTTTGCTTGCATGCTCGCTTGCATGCTTGCTTGTTTGCTTTGCTTGTATGCTTGCTTGCATGCTCGCTCGCATGTTCGCTTGCATGCTTGCTTGCATGCTCGCTTGCATGCTTGCTTGCATGCCCACTTAAATGCTTGGTTGCATGGCTTCTTGCATGCCTGCTTGCATATCTGCTTGCACACTTTCTTGCACGCCTGCTTGAATGCCAGCTTGCATGCCTGCTTGCATGCCTGCTTGCAAGCCTGCTTGCTTGCATGCTCGTCACATGAATGAATTATTATATCAATTTGACATACGGAAATGGTGAGGCGTAACGTAACGGTGTTGGGCGAATAGTAATTTAGTAGTAAAGGAGACAGTAGGGTCAATGAATAGTTATGGTGCCTAATGACGAGCTTGGAAAGCGAAAATATGGCAAAAAAAATTAGGCGAAATGAAAATAGGCTAATCTAATTTAGGTCATTTGACAAATATGTAAAAAAAAAATAGATCTATTATATGTGTGCCAAAGGCCATTAAGTCAAAAAATAATTAGGCGTTTCAATATTACCCGATATTATGAAAAAAAAATCTGTTAACTATTCGAGCACATGTAGATCACAATAGACTATAGTTACGAAACAATTTTTGACATATTTTTTATATATCGATAACGCAAAGTAACACTAGAGCAGCATTGATCCCATATTGTGATTAATTAAAATGGAGGCCGCAATATTTGCCCCTGATTCAGATTAATTTACTTTGAACTCAACTGTCCAAATATTATGTAAAAAATTATTGCTGAATAAGCAAGATCTTTTTTTTTATATAAATCTCGGTAGCTCAGTGTTTAGAGCATTTGACCGGATTTCCAAAGGCGTGGGTTCGGGTTATTCCACTTATCCCCATTGACTTGGGGACTTGGGGACCTTTTGTGAACTTTTCTTCCACAAATCGAGCCCCATCTGAGAATTTACTTCTGGCCGAGTACTTTTTTTACAATATATTTCAATTTAAAATTTATCATAAGCAACATCTTTCCATAATGAAGATAGCTTTAAAAATGGTACAGTTGCCCGCACGTGAAGATTATCAGTTGAGCTTTTATTAACAAGGGTGAGGTGCTAAGCCTTCATCGTACCTGATGTTAAAAGTGATTAGGCTGAAGGTGGAAGCGAGCCTCTCACATAATCCTCAACCACTGAGGAACACAACCGGTGGTGGTGGTAACACAAACTGGTATCAGATAATCAGATCTGGACGTTCCGGTTTCAATTCCCAGTCGGAGTTACTTATTGTTTTCGATTTGGTTGGCAGGACTTGTTCTAAGTCCGCTTGTCCGCCGTCCATTTTATTTCAGTCTGTCGCCGTAACCACAATGTTTTCAGCATTGTTTGCTATTGCAGCAGTTAATGATAAGAAGGACAGTTCCTCAGTAGGTAATATGGTAGGGATTTCCGGGAGAATCGCGATTCCGAGGTATTCCTCCAAGCGCTCCTATCAGGTGCGCTTCGAGGAGTCAACCAAAAATATTATAGTTTTATTCCTGGAAGCGCACCTTATGTTTAAATTTTGAATAGTGATAGGTACTAACTGAAAATAACAGTTATCATTTAAAGTAATGAACGTTTTTTTTTTAATGTTTCACACTACGATTGAGTATTATTAGTAAATTATCACAATATTGAACAAAAGGTACTTACCAGGGCAGCATAACCAACCAGGGGCCCAATTCTGCTAATGCTTAGTCACAGTCGTATTCCAGTGGTGTTTCAATGGTAGTGCTGTTTTACACAGTTTTTGTTACAACAGTGTAAATAAACATAACTATTGAAACACCACTGAGAGACGATTATGACAAAAATTTAGCAGAATTGGCCCCCAGGAGTTATACTTACTTTAATTTAATTTAATTTTATAAATTTAATATGTAAATGAGTATAAAAACTTTTATACTCATTTACTTATTTTTACCTTTATTTTTAAATTGTATTGCACCTATTTCGGAATTGTTTTTATTTTTATTATAAGTTTTATTCCTATTTTAAATAACTTTGGATTAACTATAATTCTTTCTTTTTTAAGAACGTCGGCGAGACTTCTAGCCTTCATCATACGTGATGTTATGTATTGACGGAAGCGAGCCTCTCCCGGAATCCTCAATCACTGAGGACCTGGCTATCTTATCTCTATGTGTCGGACCACAACGATGCTGAAAACATTGTTGTTATGGCGTCAGACTTAGATAAGATGGTGGTAGCTAGAAAGGCGGACATATAACAAGTCTTACCACCATCCAAACTCAGTACTATATGTACCTCCGCTGGGAATCGAACCCGGGAACCCCTGGGTCTGGTACGGTTGTTACCACTAGACCACAAAGGCGGATAAAGTGTTAGTCATTCCATAAAAGTTTAATATATTATTATAAACATTAAATTTAAATGCAAACATTATTAATTCGTCTCGCATACCACCTCGATACAACTCCAAACTTCCATAAAAAGCCAGAAGGTATGATTGTGTTCACTGATTGCCCTTTTTCGAAAACTTCTCAATCTCACCCTTATGGCTGTTGTATTTAAGAGCTGTTTCCTAGCGTGCGTGTGGTCACGTCGTCGTTAACATTTGGAGCTCACAATGAGCGGAACCATTGATACGTTTGTCAAAGGAATGTCTTAGGTTATCTAACTGAATCTAATTCTATTGATATTCGGGTTCGTCGATCGACGAAAAATTCCAAATTATGCGAAAATCTTTAATTGCAGTTTGTGATCATCACGTTTAACATTTTGTATATTTTATAGTTTTCGGAACAAATAGACTCGAGTACCTTTAATTTGATACCTTATTCGGCCGCGTACTACGCGCCAAAGTCCCTATCGAGTCGTCACAAATTTTGAGAACCTGAATTAAGTATATAGATTAATAAAAAAATTGGCCAAGTGCGTGTCGGGTGTCGGGCCATGCGCAGTGAAGTTGGCACGAATAACTTTCGAGTAAGTATCAAGGAATTAAAGTAAAAAAAAATATGACATATTTTCCAGAGCTCCTACCGGATGTAAACGGAACTACATTTTCCTATACATTTTTTTACATTACGTGCTCGATACTTACTCGATACTATTACTTTAGTTATTTATGCTTTCCCTACTGTATAGGATTCCGTAGTTAGCCTTTACAATAGTTTTAAATGGTTAGACTTATATTAATTAGCCTCTGTTTGACCATTTACTAACTACTATATCCCTTGAAATAAAACAACTTTTACGGATATCAAACGCGCTATATTTTTAGGTTTTTTAGGGGTTTTTTGATTTTCCCGACGTTTCGGCACCTTTACAGCTGCCGTGGTCACGGGATGACTGGACCACGGCAGCTGTAAAGGTGCCGAAACGTCGGTTGAAATCCGTAAAAGTTGTTTTATTTCAATGAACAGTGCGCGCCGAAACATAAGATATACGTATACTATATCCCTGTTTATTCAATGGCATTTGTACTTATGATAACTTTTCCAATATAAATAATTTATGTAAGTTAATCGACTATTGCTCGTAAATATGTAAAGTCTGTTTAGCAGTGATAGTTGTCCTTTGAACTTCATTAAATGTACTACTCTCCTGCATCCGTATGCTACCGTTTAATTTCTCTAAAATCGGAGAAATTTTGCACTAAAAGCTTAATATTTCAAAAACAGATTCCTTAATCGAAAAGTGGTCTTCACAAACCTATATAAATATATATTTCAACACCTACCTCCAACGTTTAATTCTAGCTCTTTTGGAGTGATTAATATACACATTCATGCCAAAGAACAGCTGCCTAGATGTAAGTATTGCGGAATTTACGCGATTTTCACGATCATACAATAATGAAGATTCTGTATACCAGCCTAGTGCGAAGCAAAATGGAAGCTAGTGCGTGTGTGTGGAATCCCCACGAAGCTAAATACACGCTTGCTGGAAAAAGTACAAAAGGCCTTTCTTAGGTATTATTATAAGCGCCTTAATGGTTATTATCCTTTTATGTACCCTACAAAGTTCCTGTTAGGTAGTCTGGGAATGAAATCGCTTGAGGTCAGAAGGGCAGTGAACGAAATTTCAGTTCAAAGTACTGCGCGGTCTCATAGATTTACCTGAGGCCGTTGAACAACTTACTAGGCTCTACGTGCCTGATACATACCTCCGACATCGAGCAAATCGTCGACACCGTTTGTTTGCAAGGTGCCGCACTGCTGCGCACGCTCAATCTCTACTTTGCCGAATGCACACTGCCCTTAATGCTCTACTACCCCCATATTCTAAGTCGTTCCTCCAAAACTTTTTACACTCCACTCAACCTCGTCGTGGGTAAAAATGGTAGTGTGCGCTAGGCCTAACACGGAGTGGCTACGTACTCTTTGGCTCCTCCAGGTCCTTACGGAGTTATGACTTAGAATACCGATTTCGAGAAGTATTTCGAAGAGGTTTTTAATGAGGTTTCGTTAAGTCGAGGACGAGTAAGTTTTGGAGGAACGACTTAGAATATGGGTGCTAGTCACCTTTCCTGAACTAGATTTTTTTTTTCACCAATGGAAATTGTTAATGACCACATGTTCGGAACACTTTGAAAATATATGTAAATTTTTACATACTTAATAATTATGTAACTGGGTCTCACGTTTAATTATTATTAATAAATAAAAATAATAAATAAAAAGGGCCTCTGAGCTAGGCAACGGACGGACTGACGAACATGGCGAAACTATAAAAGGTTCCTTGTTGACTAAACTACGGAACCCTAAAAATGCAACACGATTCCATGACTTAACTCGAAGTTAAGTTGTACCACTAGGTACTTACTACTTTTTTTATTAATAAATTACTAGAATCAGATCTCGGAATCTTGGTTCGGTTCCTAGTGCATGGAGCTATGGATTTACATATCCGTCTGGCTAGTTACCATCTTTGTTGATGATGACGACGAGGCGTTTTGATTTTTGTTTTTCGACTTCAACAAATTATTTTTGCTTTCTCAAAAGAAGTTTTCAGATAAAATAAATATTATTCTGCGTACGTTTGTTTTGCTTCAGATTCACTTTGTATGCGAACCACAAGTAAGTGGTATGCGCAAATGCTACGTGTTCTTTCCAATTGGAGTGAAAATATAATGAAAGAATGCGAAATAAATACATTCAGCTGAGCTTCTCGGTTATATGGTTTGGGAAATAAAAATACCTCCCTCGGACTCTGAAATGTATTTACTTGTTGTAAATAAATTTCAGAGAGATAATTTGTTTTATTATTCTAAATTTTTTGTGAGGTATGATTTTGTACGTGATTAAGATAGATATACTCGTAGTTAATATGTATAACTAGTGTCCGCCCGCGGTTGCACCTGCATGGTAGTGGCGTAGCTAGGCGTGGGTGAAGCGGCCCCTCGCCCGCGGCCTCGCACATAAAGGGGCCTCGCGCGCGAGTTTCCGCAACTCGACGACTTTTTGCGCCTATTTTGGGGGGTGTCAGGCCGGATCACTCCAGCCATCCCAGCTCAACCAGGAATGCTCCCAGCGCCTTCACGTCAGTGACGGCTTCCCGGAGACTGCCTGGTGAGCCGAGATACTTCGCCCGATAAGGGGCTACTCCGTCACAATCCAACAGGACGCGAGCAGCTGTCTCTTCTTTCTCCATGCAGCCTCTGCATAGTGGGCTTATTAAAGTTACCGTGGCCAGTGATGGCCCCTGTTATCAAACGTAACAGCGGTCTCCTGAGTTTAAGAAGAGCTCTGGAGAGACGAGCGACCGCGCGCTGCAGTGCTAGTTTCGCTTGTCTGCACGTCTCCAGTGAGTCCCAGTAGGTTTGATGCAAGTTAGCTGTGTGGTCACGGATCTTACCATCATACCAGCTAGCCGGAATTGGAGCAAAAGGTCTGAGTGGGGTAGAATCTGAACCCCGCCTGGCTAACTCATCTGCCTTATCATTACCTCGTGTGTCGCTGTGGCCTTTAATCCACTGGCCAATGAGTTTATTAGAAACTATGTGACTACTATTCAGGGCCTGTAGTACCGCTGTCAGAAAGCCCAGGTAGCACAAATAGTTGATATAAAAGACATGAAAACGTAATTGTTACAGCCTTTGCCTGCAGTGGTTATCAGATAAATGTGTATGTAAATGTCTATACAGCTTCTACACAGCTGGTTTGGGCGCACTTTATATAGCATTTGTCTGCTGCATACAAGCTGTGAAATAGCAATTTAAGATGCTTTTTAAATGTCAAATAATTGCTTGATAAGCAACTTTTATTTAAGCCCAAATTATATAGATGTAAGTTTTTGCAACTTGAAGCAATATAATGCCGAACAAAGCGAATTAAATTTTTTATGACTTCTTAACAATTTACAGAATTTGTCTTGTCGACTTTAATGGCGAACTTATTAAAATTACGGTATTTTTGATGGCGGTGACACGTAAAGAAGCGTTATTTCATATGCAAATTAAATTTTACTGATAATTTATACTCATGTTATTATGTAAAATTTTGATGCGCCCTCTATATTTTTCCATTTAAAGAAATAAATACATAAAAATAAAAAATGCTAAAAGCAGTAATTATAACATTTTTCATTAATGGTGTAAAGAAACGTTTTATAACAGCTAAACAAAGCTTTTGGTTAACAAAACATAACTTTTTTAGTTGTAATTACCAAGGAATATAAATTTTATATTTGTTAAAGGATTTAATCTGCGAAAAGAAACTACAAAAAAATGGCGTTGCTGTTTATATTACAAAAAAGTATTTAATACTGTTTATTGTAATGAAGGGTGCTAAATTTGAGCACTTACGTTGCTCTTTGCTACGATATTAGCATTTATGTTGCCGTTAGCCAGTAAAGAAGCTATTAAATTGCTATGAGCTGTGACATAAGCAAAGAGACAGCAAAATGAAAATCGTGCATTTTTATCTGAGCGAGTGCGTCGCGTCAGTAGTACTGAATTTTATTGGTGAAACAAATAAGCACTAGAAGCTTTATAAATTTATCTAGGTAAAGCATTTGAACAGTGTTTTATTGCTATATAAGTAACAAATTTATCACATAAATAGCGACTGGCAAATTAGTGAGAATAATGACAACTTTTAATCAGCACTATATCGATTCCTTGTGGCGAAAAGCTATTTAAATGTAACTTACACTGCTTTTTCATAATAATAGTATGAAGTTGAGTATTCGTGATTTTTAACACTTGTATATGTACTAAAAGCACTATAACAGTAAATTACTCCACGTTTATACAGAAAATAACAACTTAATGCCTGCGTAGAAAGCTCTTTTACGATTGCTTTTCAAAATTGACATGAAAACGTTTACATAGCTTATTTCAATCTCTGTTAAATGACAGCAACTTAAAAACGCTGTTTAAACGTTTACACCGCTATTTTATAAAGCTTATTTTAAAAAATTATATTAACCATATAGTATGCCTCTATCCGACTGTATTTTGTATAAATCGCGGCTACACAACCTTTAAATGATTCTATGCTATTTAACAAAAAAATTACACAGCGTTTGTGCTACCTGGGAGTATATAAATGTCGCAGTTTGTTACCTCTCTGGATATAATTGCCTGTGCTGCCAGTGTAATACCAACACACACACACATTATACACGTCTAACTAACTATTATTAGTACCACGGGGAATACGACATAAGTATTTATTTTATTTGTGTATGCGCAGTATCCTATTGTTTGGTTAGTCGTTAGCAAGGTGAACCATAGGTAAATATTATGGTTAGGGGTCCAAGAGTAATACCGAGTCTCCGTGGACCGCCAAGGGGGTTCAAATGTAATAGTAAGTATCGATAGACCCCCAGGCGGTTCAAGTGGAAGTTACAAACTATCTTATTATACTTATCATGATTCGCTATGATATCACACCAAACGCAGAGCTTTATAAATTGCACGCCTTAAATTGATCTTACAACCCCTTTGTTGCCCAACTACTGTCACACCCATCGCTGAACAGCTGCCAGGCTCCCTGACTCATTAATAGTGATACTATGGCATACTAAGTAGAGGGATTTCGTTGCTCTATCAAATGCAAACGTATTTCCGTAGCTAGCTCTTAGACCAATAGCATAATTTATTAAACATAGTGAGATAGACCATAGCAGCATCTCGTCCCGACATGCTGTCTGTCCGTTTGTAGTTTGCAGTGGAAGTTCTAAGTCTTGCATTGCCACGTAACTATAGGGCTGCCACTGCAAACAAGAATATTTAATCATCTAAGGCGACTTTCACCAACTGCCACAAAATAAGTTTAACGTAAACATATTTTCGCTGTCACTTTTGACTGACAATGTCATCCTACTAATATTATAAATGCGAAAGTATGACAGTTTGTTTGTTTGTTTATTTGTTTGTTTGTTACTCCTTCATGCTAAAACTACTGACCGCGCAAGTGTCATTTGATGTGACATATTGCTCTTAGTCTTTGGTAAGTTTTATTTGTGTCAAATAGAAGCAGCATTGTGTCACATCCATCTGTCAAATGAAGCTGATTTCGATGCCGACACCACTAGCTCGGTACGGCCGTAGATTTGACTGACAATGACAATGTCATCCTACTAATTTTTAAATGCGAAAGTATATAGTATGCAGTTTGTTTGTTTATTTGTTTGTTTGTTACTCCTTCATGCTAAAACTACTGACATAATAGTCATTGGTAAGTTTTCATTGATGTCAAAAAGAAGCAGCAATGTGTCACATCCATCTGTCAAATGAAACCGATTTCGATGCCGACGCCACTTGCGCGGCACAGGGGCCGATTTGACTGACAATGTCATCCTACTAATATTATAAATGCGAAAGTATTTGTATTTGTTTATTTGTTTGTTTCTTACTTCTTATCGCTAAAACTACTGACCAGATTTAAATGAAGTTTAATGGAATGGCACAGAGATAGCAGATTGCCTGGATTAAAACATAGGATAGTTTTTATCCTGATATTCCTACGAGAACGGGAACTACGCGGATGAAACTTTTAGTCAATATTCAAAGTCATTCGCGTGATTTCACAGTTTTTATTTTATTTTTTATTGTTATTGTAGCCCGTCGCGACTTCGTACGCGTAGGTAATTTGTTTCCGACCCCATAGATTTATCATCCACTACTCGATTTTCTCTTGTTTCAAATCACGTAGACCACCAGATTTGTTTTTTGTTAAGAATCCCAAGTCTATATAATTTTGTCTAAACAAATGATAGCTTCTGTCATGTTATGATTTGTTAAAATAAATGTTCATAAATTTAAATTGCTGTAAGGGTTCGCTCGACTCGTCAAATATTTGGTTTTACTATATTACACACAACAACACTGTCTAGGGATATTATATTAAATTCTTCATAATTCAAAAACTATCTACAGTACAGAAAATGTTTGTATAGGGGAAAAACCTCTTGGGTTCGGTCTTTAGAAATTTAAAAACAAAAAATAAAAAATTTAAAGACAAATGCATGGTAATTTGAATATAACTTTCGCTAAAGTTAGTTTTTCTTATAAACAAACCGGTGCTATTTTTGAAAATTAAAGGCGTTTAATTTTTTTATAATTTAATTGAAAGATTATTTTGTTTTTTTATCATGCCACGTCGACATTTATCCACTTAAGAACAAATTAGAGCTGCAGGCATGTTGAAAGCTAGCGCTATCCAACGCATGGTTGTTGACTGACTTGAGTTGACACTCCAAACCATGACCGTTTTCTAGGAAATATCGCTAGGAAACAACCCAATATAATGGCTATGGAAATGGTTCAAAGACTCATTTGACCATCAATTATTGTTAGTGAGTGACCAAACTGGGAGGGGAAGTTAACATGAAGTCGGTCTTCACTCTCGCACGCCACTTCGAGTCCAGCTTTGCAGCGTAGCAATCGTGGACGAAGACTTTTATGGACACGAGAATTTTTGGCAAAGAGTGACGAGCAACTGCTCGTCAATCCATGCCAAAAGTTGAAATTATCATGCATTATTTTCTTTAACAATTTTTGTTTTTATAATTTTTTTAAATTAGTAAAGACGGAACCCATGATTGTTCTTTCCCCATACAAACATTTTCTGGTCTGTAGATAGTTTTTGAGTTTTAAAGAATGTAATATAATATCCCTAGACAGCGTTGATGTGTGTATATTATATTTTTTTACTATATTTTTATCAGTGTCTGAATACTACCTACTCAGACTTTCACAAGTAGATTTATTTCTATGACAAATACATTTCTAAAGCAGCGCACATTATCATTTCACCAAAAGAAAAACAGGACAAAATATCTTATTTGGTACCTTATTTAGACCGTGATTCCAATTTCTTGCCAAAACACATTCATGAGATTCACAGAAACAAATGAAATTCAAATAGAATAGACATAAACACAATATGAATGTTTATTTCGTTCGGGTGGCAACCCGCGCCGTATGCATAATTTCGATCTCAGTAGTCCAATGTCTAACTTTGAGATGTGATAGGGACAAGAGTCTTTCCGCTCGAAACGAGACATTGCACATTTTAACCGCCTCTGTGGTCTAGTGGTAACAACCACCGGTATCAGACCCAGGGGTCCCGGGTTCGATTCCCAGCGGGTGTACAATTTGTATTCGGTTTGGTTGGTGGTAGGACTTGTTGTGAGTCCGCCTGGCTAGCTACCACCATCTTATCTAAGTCTGACGCCATAATAACAATGTTTTCAGCATTGTTGTGTCCCGGCAGTTAGAGATAAGATAGCTAGTTCCTCAGTGGTTGAGGATTCCGGGAGAGGCTCGCTTCCATCTTCAGCCTTATCAATACTTAACATCAGGTATGATGAAGGCTAAGAGTTCCCCGTCGTTAATAAAAAAATAAAAAAATAAAAAGTTAGGGGACAAATTTAATTCGTCATTTCCTATAAGACATCGATGTACGAGAACAATGGAATATCTTTTGTGTCTCATAATTTTGGGGCGCGAGAGATTAAGCAAGGAGATAAAGTAATAAGGCTTACAGTAGGCTCATTACATCGCTTGAAACTTTATTAAATGTAGCTTCAACGTATAAAATTCAAAGTCAATATTATTTATTCAGACTAGGCTGTTACAAGCACTTATGATTGTCAAAGAAGCTACGCCATCGGTTCACAAACCCTACGGCGGGAGACCGCGTAACGAGAAGAACCGGCAAGAAATTCGTCAAGGGCTGTTTTTTTCTCCCTGTTGTATTCCATACAGAGTCGTCATATTGAAAAGTGACCTTAAACACATGGGTAGATCAATTATTTCATCATAAAAAAATACTAAAATAAAAGTAAATTACCAAATACCCAAACTTCAATAGAGATGATGGGTGGAAGATTCCACCAGCTTGGGACCCTATTATCCATAAATTAAAGTCTCAACCCAAATCACGCACTGCAAGTTTAGCTCTTTTTGTAGATAAATAAATATAAAAAAGTAAAGGTGGAGACAACATATCCTAATTTTTTAATAATTTTTTATAAAGATGGAGGGCCTCCCGCTTTCGAAGTTTTCTTGGCAGTTTCTTTCTTCGAAGGTCCTCCCAATTTGTGAACTGCCAGTAGAGTCTTTAGTTTTCTCTTTTCTTAATAATAAAGAATTAAAATAACAATTAAATCAAAATATCAAATCTATAATAATTTGTGCCATAGTAAATGTCTAACCGTATCCGAACGAATATAAATTAACTTTTCGAGGGTAGACTTATAAGTAGCCAGTCATCCCGTGACCACAGCAGCTGTAAAGGTGCCGAAACGTCGGGAAAATCAAAAAACCCCTAAAAAACCTAAAAATACGGACAATTACAACTTAGTTCGTGGAAATATTGCGCGTTTGATATCCGTTAAAGTTGTTTTATTTCAATGAACAGTGCGCGCCAAAATATAAGATGTACGTATAAAAGTATATTTTATGGTTATCCTAACCGTAAACAATTTTCAACTCGCAAGGAAGGACTTACCATACATTATAACATTTCTCGCATTACAAGATTACTGTACTGCAAGTTGTGACGTAAAAAAACTGAACTCTTTTTATTTTATTCAAATACGAAAAGTAGTTTCAGATTAACAAGTGTTCAAACTTCAAGCTTCGCGCGCTCTTCGCGTGACGTCATTTTATACCAGTTTCATACAAAGAAGGCAACTTTCTGACCAAATTGGTCAAGCGTGAGCTGCAATCTGTATAAAAAGTGTTGTAAAGTGACGTCAGAAGATCGGCGTTATGCCTGATAACAGGGGCCATCACTGGTCATGGTAATTTTAACAAGCACCTTTTGAATTTAGGTGTCACGGACAGTCCACTATTCAGAGGCTGCATGGAGTAAGAAGAAACAGCTGCTCACGTCCTGCTGGATTGTGAAGGAGTAGCACCCTACCGGGCGAAGTACCTCGACTCACCAGGTAGTCTCCGGGAAGCAGTCCTTGATGTAAAGGCGCTGGGAGCTGGGATGGCTCGAGCGATCCGGCCTGACAGCCTCCGGACGCAAAATAGGCTTATGAGTCGTCGAGTTGCGGAAACCGCCCGTATTGTATGAAAGAAGAAGAAGTGATATCACAACATAAAACGCGGACCAGTAGTTGAAAAATTAAATATCTCTAGAAATATACTACGAGTACTGGGAAAAATAAAAAAGACAGTATTTTTTTTATTTTTCATGCTCTACATGAATGACATACAAATCTAAAAGTATGCTGATCCCCATTATCTTATCATTACAAATTCCATAGTCTATATCTCAGTGATCATGAAAAAGGTTAAAAGTTAAGTTAGGCTGTCACTTGTATGCGAATATTGGTTGAACGTCAGACCTAAAAAAACTTAAAAAAAAAATTAAAACCGACTTCAAAAAGTTAAAAATAAAACTTTTGGAGACATTGCACTAGAAGTGCAACTATATTTTTTATTTTTCTAGAGATCTCAAAAGACGCGTTCTGTTTACGCGCCAGTACGAAGTTACTAATTTGGTAGTTTCTTAATATGTCCATAGATGGCGATAATCTTTTCTGTATCGCACTATGGTTTTGTTTTGTTTACAAGGTAGGTCATTTTACGTTTTTATTTTAATTCAATTATAACCAGCTTAGATCAGAACCCTGAGTTTTATTTCCTATAAATCCTCACGGGTTCTCATGAGAAGCATCTTCTCATATACCATCAGGTATTGTTCATGGTCCTTCGAGCCGGATATTTTTGAAGAACAACCCAAAGACCAACCGTACTCGCAGTGGGTCGCTGCGGCAAGGTACGGGTTTCAGGAGTCCAGATACCGGATGCAGTTCACCAGATCAAAAGTTCATCAGATCAACAGTTCACCAGCGGCACCAGAGGGCGCCACCAGTTCAACCGACAGGAAACGAGAACCACCGAGAGCAGTTCCGTTCCAGTCCAGGCCATCCATTCAGAAGTTCATTCAGTGAGTGAGTTATTGAAGTGCAATTGTGAGTACATTCAGTCTTCTTGTTCTTGTGTGAAGTAGAGCAAATTGAACCTTATTTATATGAACAATTTTAACTTAGACCAATTGTAGTTTATTTTAGACTTAGAATAATTTTAGAAATATTTTTAAGGACTTAGAATAGTTTGCGAAAAAACGACGGAACGGGGAATCCACGCCCAATTTCCGTCTGAATGTTCCAACTTCAAAAGACTTAGAAAAATTTCTGAATTTTTCTCAACTTGTAAAATTTTGTTGATATCCATTTTTCTTTTAATTCAAGTTCAGTTTTAGTTCAATTCAAGTTCACATTCAGTTTTATTAAGTTCTCGTCTAGATTCAAAATTTATATAGTTTTGAAAATGGAACAACTTATTAATATTTTAAAGGATGTACAAAATACAATCGAAAGGGGTTACATTAACTTTAAAAAGACCCCGAAAGAAAGATTAATTTTAGAATACATAGAAACTAGACAGGGTGTGTTAGAAAAGGATTGGGAAAAATTTAGAGATACAAAGACGAAACTTTATGAAAATAGGTTGGAGGAAATTGTAAAACAAATAGATATTGAGGAAGTGTATGAGCAAACTCAGGAAGCTTATATGGACTATGCTTGTTCTATGAAAGTAGCCCTCAATAAGATTCGCATTCGCTTAGACGAATCAGGTCAATCTTGTAACAGTTCCTCGGGTAAGGTAGCTAAGTCCACAAGTAATTCATTAGTCAAATTACCTAAAATTGCTATTCCCATTTTTTCGGGTAAATATAGTGAATGGACAACATTTCGCGATCTGTTCATCAGTCTCGTCCACAAAAATGAATCGCTTGACAATGTACAAAAGTTACATTATTTAAAAGGCCACCTTACCGGCGAAGCTGAA
The DNA here is from genome assembly GCA_910589605.1 of Chrysoteuchia culmella. Classification (NCBI taxonomy): domain Eukaryota; kingdom Metazoa; phylum Arthropoda; class Insecta; order Lepidoptera; family Crambidae; genus Chrysoteuchia; species Chrysoteuchia culmella. Next base: position 1,771,372 of record OU342657.1, read on the forward strand.
CTACTTATAAGACATACACCAATAAGCGATGCCAATTATATTTTGTGTTGGTCGCATTTGGAAAAACGTTTTAATAATAAAAAGTATTTGTCAAACTGCATACTACAAAGATTGTTTGGTCAAAGACGTATGTTTACGGAATCTGCTAGTGCACTAAAAGGTTTATTGGACACAACTACCGATTGTTTAAGTGCCCTTAAGAACTTAGACATTGATGTGTCTACATGGGACGTGATTATTATCCACATTGCAACTTTTAAATTGGATAACGAAACGCGCAAGCAGTGGGAGTTGACCACTGGCACCAACGACTCCAATAACGATTTGCCAACCTTTGCTCAGTTTAAGACATTTTTAGAAAATAGGTTCCGTGCTCTAGAGTTTATTGAACCTAAACGACCAGCTGTTTATCAAACGAATTTTACTTCACCTAGATCGATGTTAGCCACTAATTCAAGTTCAGGTTTCAGTTGTGAATATTGTGCCGAGACACATAAGCTTTGTTTCTGCAAGGAGTTTTCGAAGCAGTCCATCGAGAGTAGACGCGATTTCGTTAAAAAGAACAGGATTTGCTTCAATTGTCTCGGAGGTAATCACACAGTTTATGATTGCAAGAAACATACCAATTGCAAAGTGTGTCATAAGCGCCATCATTCTTTGTTGCATCCAATTGACATTTCTGTGGATAAAGAACAAGAAAACAAAGATAGGAATAGTAATTCTTCTGCTACTGCTAGTCCTATAGTGTCTTGCTTGTCAACAGGGAACACGCCTACTCCTAGGCAGGTTTTATTAGCCACTGCACTTATAAAAGCCCAATCAAGATCGGGTGACTTGCAAATAGTTCGTGCTTTACTCGACCAGGGCTCGCAAGCGAGCTTCATTACAGAAGCTACAGTTCAATTGCTACGTTTAAAAAAGATTTCTATTAAAGGTGTCGTATCAGGTTTAGGTGCGGATAAGACCACAGTTGCACGGTACATGGTAAAGTTTACTATTCAATCACGAGTAGATCACCAGTTCAAACATCAGATTAATGCTTATGTATTAAACAAAATTACATCGTACTTACCAGAAAGTACCATTAATACTGCTTCTCTTGATTGGGTAGCTGTACATAGTCTGTGTCTTGCTGATCCAGAATTTAATAAGCCAAATAGAATTGACATTTTGTTGGGAGCAGATACTTACAGTTGTATAATGAAGGAAGGGGTAATGAAAAGTCCCTCTGGTAGTCTTATTGCCCAGAATACTGCCTTTGGGTGGATCCTTTCGGGTACAATTAATCCTGTAAATAATAAAAGTACATACGAAATCACAGATGGCATAAATGTCATGCATACACAGGTCACAGAAGATGATATGCTGCGTAGATTTTGGGAGATCGAAGAACATATTAGTACAAATAAAATACTTACCCCCGAAGAACAAAGATGCGAGGAGCTTTACAGTGCAACTACCAAGAGAGATGATGAAGGCAGATATGTCGTTAAACTACCGTTTCGAGATGAAACACCTGCTTGTCAAGGCGGCAGCTCCCGTAGAATAGCTGAAAACAGATTTAAATCGTTAGAAAGGAGGTTTAGCAAGGATAAACAGTTAAAGGAAAGTTACACAGAAGTAATAAAGGAATATCTACAATTAGGACACATGAGGGAAGTAAAGGACATTGATAATTTGAAGGAGAAAGCTGTTTACCTTCCGCATCACGCCGTCGTCAGAAACGATAGAAGCACCACGCGAGTTAGAGTTGTCTTCAATGCCTCAGAAAAAAATAGCAAGGGTATATCTCTAAACGATACTTTGATGATTGGACCAACTTTACAACCTGATTTAAGACACACAGTTTTAAGATGGAGAGTTCACGAAATTGTGATTGTAGCCGACATCATAAAAATGTACCGTCAGATCAAAATAGCTGAAGAGCATGCTATGTTCCAAAGAATACTTTGGCGTGATAGTCCTGATGAAGAAATTAAGGATTACGAATTGTTAACCGTAACCTTTGGAACAGCATCAGCACCTTATCAAGCTGTTAGAACACTGCATCAAATTTCATACGACGAAGGCAAATTCTATGATCTTGCTGCAGACAAAGTATTGAATAGCTTTTACATGGATGATTTAATGACAGGATGTAGTACAGTAGAAGAAGGAATAGCATTATATAAACAAATGTCAGCTTTATTAAGAAAAGGTGGTTTCAAACTGCAAAAGTGGAACAGTAATAATCAGGACATAATAAATATAATAAGGACAACAGAAGAAATCACTGAAAAAGGACAAACAAGGATAGAGGAAAAGTTAGAAGATGACAGCCACGAAGAAGATAAGTATGAAACAGACATAGAACAGAGGACAAAAAGTGAAGAAAAGGACAAACCAAGAACAAAAGAGGACAACAGAGAAATAGATATAAAATTAGATAGCACAATTAAAATTCTGGGACTTACCTGGAATCGAAGTGACGACATCTTCCAATACACAGTGCATCTCCCTCCGCCGACAACTGCACCTGTAACTAAACGATCTATTATTTCAGACATAGCACGTCTCTTTGATCCACTAGGTTGGCTTGCACCCAGCGTAGTATTGGCTAAAATATTCATACAGAAATTATGGCTTACAGGAGTTGGCTGGGATGTTTGTCTTAATACAGAATTAGTTGAAGAGTGGAATACTTACCGTGAAGAATTATTATTTCTCACCAAGGTGAAGATGCCACGTTGGCTAGGTACGAAACCAGGTGATATATTAGAACTCCATGGATTTTGCGACGCTGCTAAAGTAGCTTACTCAGCTGTCGTATATTTGCGGATAATCGATGTCACTGGGAAAATAAAAGTGTCTTTGCTAGTTGCTAAAACCAGAGTCGCTCCTATAAAACAAGTAACGATTCCGCGCTTGGAATTGTGTGGAGCAGTTTTATTAGCTCAGCTTTTATCTGAAACGGCAACAGTTTTGAATATTGACAGGAAAAACATATGTGCATGGACTGATTCTACAGTCGTTTTGGCGTGGCTGAACAGCCACCCTAGTAAGTGGAAAACATTTGTGGCTAACAGAACTTCAACCATTTTAAATTTGATTGGATCGCCACAATGGTTTCATGTTTCCACTAAAAATAATCCTGCGGACTGTGCCTCTAGGGGGTTGTTACCCAGTTTCTTTCTAGATCATGAATTATGGTTTTCTGGACCATCATTTCTTAAGGACAAGGCTATAGCCTACAATAGACCAAATAATCTCAGCATTGATTTAGAAATATCAGCAACAGTACATTTGGCAACAGTCCCTAAAGAATCAGAGGATTCATTTTTCAAGAGATTTTCGTCCTTACAGAAGTTACTTAGAGTTATTGCATATTGTCGTAGGTTTTTAAAGAACAAAATTAATAGGACAAAGTATCTACAAAAATATGAGATAGACTCTGCATTAGAATGTTGTATTAAAGTAGCTCAAAAAGAAATATTTACATCAGAATATGCACAGTTACTTGAAAAAGGTCATATAGAGAACAAATCAAGCAAATTAAAACCTCTTTGCCCCCTTCTTGACGACAAAGGTATTATGCGGCTTCGAGGCAGAATAGAAAAATCACAGATGGATGAAAGTACAAAACACCCTATAGTTCTACCAGATTCTAGTAGTTTAACCAACCTCATAATAGCGGATGCGCATATGAAAACATTACATGGGGGTCCTCTGCTTATGACTAATTTTCTAAGGTCAGCCTATTGGATTATAGGCGCCAGAAATTTGATAAAGAAGCATGTTCGGCGCTGTATTAAATGCGTACGACAGAAAGCTAGTACAAAAAACCAACTGATGGGTTCGCTGCCATCAAGTCGATGTTCTCCTACCAGGCCATTTTTCCATAGCGGAGTTGACTATGCAGGCCCCATCAATATCAGGACAACCAAAGGTCGTGGACATCACTCTTACAAGGGATACTTGTGCTTATATGTTTGCATGTCCACACGCGCAGTTCACCTTGAAGTGGTAAGTGATATGACCACACAAGCATTTTTGGCCGCTTTCCGTCGGTTCGTGTCCAGACGCGGTCATTGTGCCAAGCTGTGGAGCGATAATGGGACAACATTTGTAGGTGCTTCGAGAGAGTTGCAGCAATTGTCGTCCATCCAATCATCGGTAGCAGAACACCTCGAGAACAACGGCACAGAGTGCCATTTCATTCCTCCTCATAGCCCCAATTTCGGCGGACTCTGGGAAGCAGGGGTGAAATCGACGAAATTTCATCTTAAGCGCGTCTTAGGTGACAGTACCCTCACGTACGAGGAAATGAGTACACTACTTTGTCAAGTGGAGGCGTGCTTAAACTCGCGACCTATGAGTGTCATTTATTCCGAGGATCCTAGCGAACCTCTTCCACTAACTCCAGCACATTTTTTAATCGGAGAGCCGATAGTACAAGTACCCGACTACAACTATGAGAACTCCAACGTTAATTCGTTAACTCGTTGGCAATTTGTTCAAAGGATGGTACAGTCGTTTTGGAGACGTTGGTCTCAAGAATACCTCAGTACTCTTATGAATCGATATAAATGGTCATCTCAAGTACCTGAACCAAAAATAGGAGATATTGTCTTAATAAAAGATGACGACTTGCCGCCAAGTCGTTGGTTATTAGGTCGAGTAGAACAAAAACATCCAGGTGATGATAACATAACCCGTGTAGTCACCGTACGCACAAGTTCAACAATTTTTAAAAGACCAACCTCAAAAATATGTATACTGCCTATTGCAGACTCAGGTCAATGAAATTGTAAATATACATATAATATTTCATTCTCTTTATTAAGTTAGATTTAGTTCTCTTGTTACAATTTTGGCTTATAGTACATGTGTCATTATTTTACGATTTTTTAAAAGTTCAAATAAGGATTGTTCTTATTTAGTATTAGACTATAAAGTTCTTGATTATTTAGTTATTACTTTATATTTACAGTTCTTAATTCTTCATATATTTTGTTAGTTCATGAGTTTATGTTATTCAAGACAGTTGTCATTGTTATTGTATAGTTATTTTTTTTTAGGAACTTGTCCCTACTGAGTCCTTAGTACAATTTACTTCCATGTAAAACATAAGTTCATATATTTTAAGAAGGACATTCCTTCAGTAATGTCCTTGGTGGGGGGCATGTTTACGCGCCAGTACGAAGTTACTAATTTGGTAGTTTCTTAATATGTCCATAGATGGCGATAATCTTTTCTGTATCGCACTATGGTTTTGTTTTGTTTACAAGGTAGGTCATTTTACGTTTTTATTTTAATTCAATTATAACCAGCTTAGATCAGAACCCTGAGTTTTATTTCCTATAAATCCTCACGGGTTCTCATGAGAAGCATCTTCTCATATACCATCAGGTATTGTTCACGTTCTTTTTCTCAATCGACAAGGGTTATATTAAAGTGAAAAAAAAACGAAAATGTCAAAAACTATTTTTGAAACACCGCAAAAATGAAAAAAAAACGATCAACTTTGTAGGGACTTAAAATTAACTATATCTGAAAACTAAATGCGATATCGAAAAAATTAAAAAGTCCTCGGGGTTTTGAGTTGGTCTACATTAAAAAAAAACTGGACCTCCATATCACATTAGTCTAGGCATAGACCGATCGCGCTGAGTTATTTTGTAGGCAAAACCTTCAAAAATTCTAAAGTTTATAAAAATTTGCCTGTGGATGTATTTGCATATAAAAAGCTTATTTTTGCATTTTGTGTCATTTCTTGCCTATGCATCTATAGAAATTCGAATATTTGTGGTGGATATAAATAATTCAAAATAAAACTTACAAAATTGATTTCAAGTTAAAAAACGCAATGGTATTGAATTTAAGATAGCCTGCGTAGTGTTAGTTTGTGTCACATTCGTCCAGGGGAAAGTGACTTAAAGTCAGTACATTGATAACTATGGCAAAAAAAAATTAGAGTTTAAATGACTAGTACCATAATCTGCAGATTACTTAAATAAACCCATGAAATAAATTTGTGCCAGATTCAGGCATGGGATTTTAGTATTTTCAATTTTTTTGTTTGTCCGAGCTATAAGTGCTTTAAAATAATATTACAATTATTAGAATTTACTTATTTGATATTAAAAATGCATGATTGATGGACAGTGTGAATTTGTGTCATATTAATGCACGGCATTATTAATTAAGAAAAAAATACAAAATAGCGCACGAAGTTAGTAGGTACATAGCGCGCGATGCGAACGAAGCGCAGGCGGCAAGCCCGGCGCGGTCGACCTACCTATACGCGTGGACTGACTGTGTGACATCGCGGCGTCTCGTTCGTCTCAGTCGGGTTATATTCGGTACCTACTATAATAGGTAATTAGATTATCCCGTGATTAGATCAGATTAGGTAAGGATTGAATTGATGAACGAAAGAACACACGCCGTCGTTCGGTTAGTAGAGATTATCATCACAGTCTATATTAAGCGTTAATCTACTATGCAGATGCAGGTCACATCTAATTTTCAATACTGTTACTGTTATGCAAGTGAAAGAATGACAGGGTGTCCCTGTCCGGGTCGTCGGTCGCATAGCAGAGCAGATATTATACCTACATGAGTTATTTAGTAGATTTTCACTTTTACTTACAGGTACCTATCGCTTTTCGGTAGTTTTTTTTTATTTATTTATCATATAAAAAAAGTATTCTGCTTTAAGTAGAGTCAGCAAAACAAAATTTATAGCTTGTACTTACTAAATACGGCATAGTCGTAAATTTACAGGAACCGGGTCCGATACTCCGTTAGGAGAACCGGGAATATCGCTACTCCCGGTACTGAGAAACCCCTAAAGCTTTTTTGTATTATTGAGCTGTTTAAAATGTGTGCATAAATGAAAATGTTAGACGCAAGATGAAAGAACCATAGAAAGTGCTGCTGCTGTGAAACTATTTTTTGGTAGTTCCCCGCGTAACACACACAAAAATCAGCTTTTATACTATAACGTACTATTGAAATACGCTCATATTACTGTCTGGCTATTGCTGTCTCACTCTGATAAATAGGTCACTGCCCTGTTATACCGCCTAATGATAAGCTAGGAGTATCATACAATCAACGATGAGCCTAGAAGGAATTCATTAGGGATTTAGAATCCCCGGGTTTGTAAGTATTCGGAAACACAAGAACAGGTATGAAGTTACACTCTAGCGCGGTACAGAAGATAAAATAATCAAAACGCTTAGCCGATTTCGACGCATTGAACGCCAGTCTTTGGAATATATTGTGAAGTACATATTCGTATTTATGCTTGTCTAATGGCAGGGGAAGAGTATAGCTGTCCATTTCTGACCGAAATATATCAGATAATAAAGCGTTAATCTCGCAACAACGCTACTTTCTGTCTCTGCTCAAGGGGTTTGCGTTCAAGCTTATAACAAAAATATCTTTTGTGCGGCGTCGGTACCGCCACAAAAATAGATAGATATCGACGCCGCACTGTAACTGCACCGCGCGCTTTGTATGGAAACAAACGACCGTCCGTGCGCAAAACGAGAAATGCACCGCTTCGGCACCGCAGCGATCCGACAAGAAACGTCTAAACTGAAAGCGCCCTTAAAGATGTTTGGATCTAACTTCAATCATCAAGTCGTGGTCATCGTTTAAGCCACATGACACCCACTGCTAGGTATAAGACTCCCCCAAGGATCTCCACAACGATCGGTCCTGCGCTGCCCGCATCCAGCGGCTTCCTTTGACCTTCACCAGACCGTCGGTCCACCTTGTCGGAGGCCTACCCACGTAGCGTCGTCCCGTGCGCGGTCGCCATTCCAGAATCTTTCCGCCCCAGCGGCCATCGGTTCTTCTCTATGTGCCCCGCCCACAGCCATATCAGCCGAGTAATCCTTCGAGCGATGTCAGTTGCTTTGATCAGTTTAGTTCTACTACGGATCTCCTCATATCAGATTCGATCACGTAGGGAAACGCCGAGCATACTCATAGTTAGCGACCACGATTCACTACCGTAAGTCATCACTGACAACACACACTGGTCATAGACTTTCGTCTTGAGACACTCCGGTAAGTTGGGAGCGATGATTTTACGGAGCTTCCTGAATGCTGCCCATCCGAGTTGGATTCGACGGGAGATCTCTTTCTCGAAGATGAACTTACCTAACTGGATTGTCTGTCCAAGGTAAACGTAGTGGTCAACATTTCGAGTGTAGGGTTCCCAACGTGAACTGAAGTGGGTATAACATGGGAAATTGACATGATTTTCGCCTTTTCCATGTTCATCTTAAGACCCAATGTTTGGGAAGCACTACGGAGATCTTCGAGCATTGTGTTCAGATCTTCCAAGGTCTCAGCCGCAAGGACTATATCATTGGCTAAACGAAGATGTGTCAGATACTGGCCATTAATTTTGATGTTCGGCATCCTTTCGAGTCCAAGAGCTTAAAGATATCCTTCGACGCAGCTGTGAACAGTTTCCGAGAAATGACGTCTCCCTGTCTCACACCTCGCTGAAGTTGGATGGGATTTGTGTTCTGGTTCTGTAATCGGTCCGACATGGTGGCATGTTCGTATAAGTACCTCAACACCTCGAAATACCTATAGTCCACTTGGCACCTCTGGAGAGAATGCAGCACCACCCAGGTCTCTATCGTATCGAAGGCTTTCTTATAGTCCGCAAACGCCAAGCAAAGTAGCAAATTATACTCCTCGGTCTTCTGTATAACCTGCCGAAGCATATGGATGTGGTCTTTGGTGCTAAAGCCTTTTCAGAACCCGGCTTGTTCGTGAGGAAGTCGTCGAACCTGCGAGCTAGACGACCCGTTATGACTCTCGAAAACAACTGAGTTTGCGTTTGGTATAGTTGGAGGAATCATTTCAACGTAAAAAACCTTTGCCAGTAAAGCAAAGCTTTTTTCATACTAATTAAATTTTTTATGAAATATTAAAAGTTGAAACTCAATGAAAATGACACGCATGATCAGCAAGGAACTGGACGGAACTGGACGGAACTGGACGGAACTGGACGGAACTGGACGGACCTAGACGGAACTGGACGGAACTGGACGGAACTGGACGGAACTGGACGGAACTGGACGGAACTGGACGGAACTGGACGGATCTGGACGGAACTGGACGGAACTGGACTGGACTGGACGGAACTGGACGGAACTGGACGGAACTGAACGGAACTGGACGGAACTGGACGGAACTGGACGTAACTGGACGGAACTGGACGGAACTGGACGGAACTGGACGGAACTGGACGGAACTGGACGGAACTGGACGAACCTAGACGGAACTGGACGGAACTGGACGGAACTGGACGGAACTGGACGGAACTGGACGGAACTGGACGGACCTAGACGGAACTGGACGGAACTGGACGGAATTGGACGGAACTGGACGGAACTGGACGGAACTGGACGGATCTGGACGGAACTGAACGGAACTGGACTGGACTGGACGGAACTGGACGGAACTGGACGGAACTGAACGGAACTGGACGGAACTGGACGGAACTGGACGGAACTGGACGGAACTGGACGGAACTGGACGGAACTGGACGGAACTGGACGGAACTGGACGGAACTGGACGGAACTGGACGGAACTGGACAAATACAAATACAAATACAAATAATTTTATTTGCTGTAAATAGGGTACATTTTTGGTGTTATAAATATAAAGGGTCTTAACCTATTTAGCCATTTCTTTTGTATAGCATGCAAATATTTTGGATGATATAGTAAGTCATAAAAATTAATTCTAATTTATAAGTAGCAGATAATTAAATCCCAAAAATAATAAAACAACAATAATCAATGAAATAAATAAAAAAATAAAATAAAATGCAATCTACAATGTCAACAAAATTCACAATGTAATACTTGGATGTATAATCATAATAATTCATGTCAAGAAATAGTAATAATAAGTATAATTCAATGTAAAAAAAAAAACAATAGAAACAACAATCAATAAAATAAAATAAAAATACAAAAACGCAATCTAGTAAGTCAATGATAATATTTACATTGAAAAACACAATACCCAACACATATTTTCAATTGTTTTGAAAAACTTTAATACTCACTTATTTAAATCTTAAAAAGTCATCTACGGAGTAAAAAGCATTTTCCAACAACCATTTTCGCAGCAAAAATTTGAAACGGTTAATCGGAACGTCTTTGAAGTGGTCAGGAATTTTATTAAATATTTTAATACACATAGCATAACTATTCTTTTGAAATCGTTTTGTTTTCGGAATAGTTTCTAATACTAGCCTATGAGGTTTTCTCGAGCTTCTTTGATTCAATTCAGTAGCTTGTAAAAATAGCCTACTATTTTGCTTGACAAAGATTCCGACTTCAAGAATATAAAGACAGGGCAGCGTCAATATATTTAGTGATTTGAAATATGGTTTGCATGATATGTCAGACCTCAGATTGCAGATGGATCTGATACACCGTTTTTGAGCAATAAACAATCTATTGATGTCAATGCCATTACCCCAAATCAATAAGCCGTACCTTAAAGTTGACTCAACGTAGGCAAAGTAAGCTGTTATTGCTGTGCTAACACTTGCGACTTTAGCCAGTTTAAATAACGCGTAGGAAAAACTGTTTAATTTATTGCATACTTTGTCTATTTGGTCTTTCCAACGCAGTTTTGGGTCAACTATTAAGCCTAAAAATTTTGCATTAGTAGCATTTCGCAGAATTTGTCCATTATAATCTAAGTCAAATGATTCGTATTTAGAATTATTAAAATTGATTAAATTAGTTTTGGCTAAATTAATTTTTAAATTATTATTTTGAAGCCATTTGATAATCGAAGTCAGTGTAGTAGTTATATCGCATTTATGTTGCTCTATAGAAGAGGTCTTATCACTAGTAACTATCAAAGAAATATCGTCAGCAAATAATACAGTTTTATGCTCAGTTGTGTCTGGCAAGTCATTAATGTGCAAGAGAAATAAAAGAGGGCCAAGGACACTACCTTGCGGAACCCCAAAAACATTATCTTTGAAGTCTGAACGATAAGTTTGCACAGTATTATTTGAATCAAGTTGGGTTATTTCGACACATTGACTTCTGTTAGATAGGTACGATTTTATCCAGTTCAAAGCAAGACCCCGTATAGGGGATGCAAATGAAAACACCAAATTTTTTCGAGACACTTGCGGACTGCTAGCCGGCTGCGATCGCGGGGTTCTCAAGACTAACGAAAAATCAAAAATGGCGGTCGGGCAGATCGAAAACGGCGCGCAATCCTTCTTTATTTTAATTCGATATTTACTTTTACAAAGCACGTTAGTTCATACGGTGTATATCAAAATCAAATCAATTATACAATGCATTACTTTTAAGTATTTACTTAGTGTTAACAAAGGTTTATTATTTATTTCTACATTTTTACGTTTTTAAGTTAAATTAAGTATTATATTTATGCTATATCTGTAGGTACACAGTATGCATGTCTGTGAAAGAGAGAATGAGTGCGTGTGCGTCGCCTACAATACTCCCCCCCTAGTGTTGACAACACTATCATCCCGTGGGTTGAGTAGGGCGACGCGAGTAACAGGGCGGCGCAAGATACCCGTGCGCGTGCGCACATCGACAATACGGACGCGACCATCGCTGCCTGCGTGAGCTGCAGTCACTACACCATGCCGCCAGCTATTGCGTTCCAAGTTAGGTTCAATCAAAATTACATAATCACCTATCTGCAAAGACTTATTTTCCTGCATCCACTTTTGACGCGGTATCAAAGTTGGTAGGTATTCCCTAGTCCAACGGGCCCAGAATAAGTCCGCTAAACGTTGCGCTACACGCCATCGTTTCCTAAGGCAAAGATCTTGGTCGTAGTATTTACTGAACGAAGGGATATTCGACGAGGAGCCAAGTAAAAAATGATTAGGCGTGAGAGCTTCCGGGTAATTAGGATCGGTGGATACATGGGTTAAGGGGCGACTGTTAACTGTCGCTTCCACTTCCGTCATTAAAGTTGCTAACGTGTCAGGGTGTGGGGCACGTTCTTTTAAAATTACTTTAAGTGATGACTTAACGGTTCGTATCATACGCTCCCATGAGCCGCCCATTTCCGGGGCTCCAGGTGGGATAAATCTCCATTCTATGCCACGAACTGTTCCGTCGTCACGTAATAAATCCGTGTCCATTTCGGCCAAACTCCGTTTCAGTTCATTATCAGCGCCGCGTAGGTTAGTGCCATTATCTGAATAGATCACGGAAGGGAATCCTCGGCGCGCTCCCATTCGACGGAGCCCCATTATGGTGGAGTCAGTACTGAGATCTTCAGTAATTTCGATATGTATGGCACGTATGGTAAGACAGGTAAATAACATTCCATAACGTTTTTGCCTTCTACGGCCCACTGTGACCTCTAACGGCCCAAAAAAATCGATTCCAGTGAAACTGAAGGGGCGGCGGTAGTGTTCCAGTCTGGCTGCTGGTAAGTCAGCCATGCGTTGTGGCTTGGCCACCGCTCTCCTATGACGACAAAACAAACAGTGAGCAGATACTGAGCGGACGGATGGTCTGAGTTGTAACACCCAGTATTGCTGTCTCAACTCATTGACAACGAGCTCGTTGGCGCCATGTAGGGCGAGCCTGTGGTAGTGTTCTATCAATAGTCGTGTTATTCTGTGTCGGCCATCTAAAATAGCTGGTCTCCGTACTGAATGTTCGACACCAACAACTTTGTCAATACGACCACTAACACGCAGAACACCAGACTCGTCACAATAAGGTGACAATTGTAACAAACGGCTGTTCGATGGCAGCGGCTTACCCTGCTGCAGACATGCCAATTCAGTTTTAAATGTTAGATGTTGACATTTTTTAATAAGAAGTAGCTCTGCTTTCTTCATTAGAGGCAAGTCAAGCTGGACATTTTGACGCCTACATTTACAAATGAAGAGCAGCACTCTGGCAGTTGCTCGTACAAGGGTAGTCCACTTCGAGACATTATCTTCATTTGGCAAAGATAAGTCCGAGTGTTCGACCACTGTAAGTATAGACCGTTCCTCACAAGTAACGTCTGCCTCGTTCGACCGTTTGGTGAATTTTGTGTCCTTGGGCCATTCGCATTCTGGTCGGCGTAAAAATGAAGGACCTTGGAACCAAACGTTTGTATAGGTCAGAGGTGGAGAGTCCTCTCGAGTTGCTAAATCAGCAACATTACTTCCCGATGGCACGTGACGCCATTCAGAAACCTTAGTTAGCTCATCGATCTTGCCGAGACGATGGGCTACATACGGTTTATAATTTCTGGGGTCGCTGCGAATCCACTGTAAAACAGTACTGGAGTCGGTCCAGTAAAAGCGTTTTACGGTTGGAGTATTTTTATGTTCACGACACACAGTATCGGCAAGGCGTGCGCCTAATAACGCACCCTGTAGTTCTAGCCTAGGGATAGAAATGGGACGCAAGGGACTTACTCGGCTTTTACTTGCAGCAAAAGAAATAAGTACACGTCCATCCAACAAAATAAATCGCCAATATATGACCGTCGCGTACGCCTTCATCGACGCGTCGCACATAACGTGTAATTGTCTGTCTATAATGTCAGAATCAGTAACAAAATTAGTCGGGAATTGTTCACTCACTCCCGGGTAACAGGGTGTCCAATCAGCTGTTTTTAGATAACAGCGCGGAATACGTAACGAACACAATAACTGCAAATCCTTCAACCAATCCATCCACTTATTGTGTTCATCACTATTAATGCGGCAGTTCCATTCCACTCCGCTGCGATGGACAGATTGAAAGAGTATTTTGCCTTTTATAATAAAAGGAGAAAGAAAACCATGTAAATCGTACACAGACATAATTACGCTAAGCATTTGTGACTTAGTTGGTGGTTGCGTACCATCCAATACATCACTGGGTATACGATAAAGTTTTACTTTAAATGTGAAACAATCGTCATTTGGGTACCACATTAAACCGAGAGTGCGCTCAGAGACATTTGTAGCTCCGTGACTAAAATCAACAGCTGTTTGCGCGAGCGACTCGGTCGGAATAGTTTGCAACACTTGTTTACTGTTGCTTGACCAACGAGCTATCTCAAAACCACCCTTGCTATGGATGTACGTAATATCATGCACTAATTGGATAGCTTGACTTTCGCTATCACATGAGTGGATACAATAATAAATAATAAATCCATTTATTTGCAAGAATATGGTGGTGGTGGTTGTTACAATTGGTTCGTTCTGACATATTCTATCGTACATATGACGACGTGCAAAATTTAAATACTAATTATTGTTACATTTTGGTTAATTTAACATTATACAATATATGAAATACAAGTTTAATTGAATATAATGCCATTGGTGATGAATACAAATATAAAATAGTCAAATTACAATACAATGTCCAAGATTATAAGAAATATATTGAAGATATAGTCAAGTAAATTATAAATGTCAATACGTAAATAAAACAAAAGTCAGATTTTATCGTTCAAGAACTCGCTAATTGTATAATACATTTTGTCAATGAGGAAATTAAATAATTTATGTCGAAATTTATTCATAGTCAAGTTTTTTATGTCATTTGGCAATTTATTAAATACTCGAATTGCCATACAATATGCGTTCCTTGAATATAAAGCTAGTCTTTGCTTAGGTATTTGCAATGTATTACCTACCCTCTGTCTGCGTACAATGTCTTTCTTTACAAACAAGTCATTATGGTTTTTCACAAATATCGAGATTTCATATATATAAAGACATGGTAGGGGTAATATGTTTAAATCTTTAAATAAAGGTTTACAACTGTCTAAAAAATGAGTACCACAGATTGACCTTATACATTTTTTTTGGATCTTAAAAGCTCTGAGAATATCCACTGAGTTTCCCCATATTATGAGACCATAACGCAACAAGGAAGATACATAACCGTGATAGGCCATGATTGCTGCTTCTTTTGATGCTATTCTTCTAATTCTATTAAGAGCATAAACATATCTATCTAGCTTTGTTACTAGTGTGTCAATGTGAGGTTTCCAGTCACTAAATTTGTCTATTATTATACCTAGGAACTTTGTCATGTTTTCGTTCACTATTTGATTATTTTTAAAATTAATATTCAGATTTATATCTACACCATTTTTTGTTTTAAATAGTATATATTTTGTCTTGTCTAAGTTAATATTTAGGTTGTTATTCTCTAGCCAGTTTATTATTTTGCTTAAAGTTACATTGGCTATGTTTTCTAATTCTCTTTTGTCCTTAGATTTAATGATAATAGTAGCATCATCAGCATAAAGTATACATTTTTGATCCGATACGGTGGTCAGATCATTTATATATAATAGAAACAACAACGGCCCTAAGACACTGCCTTGAGGAACACCACATCTGTTGACACAGTACGTAGAATTATAAGATTTCCTTATTTTACCAGACAGTCGTGAAATTTCTACGCATTGTTTACGTTCTGATACAAAACTCTCTATCCATGACAGTGCATTTCCTCTGATACCTAGTTTTTCTAATTTGTTAATGAGTAGTTTGTGACAAACACTGTCAAATGCTTTACTCATATCAAGAAATATAGCTAAAGTATGCATACCATCATCAAGGTTTTGAGTTATTTCTTTAACAAGATGAAAACAAGCCAGAGTTGTGGAGCTACCCTTACGAAATCCGAACTGTTCTTTTTTTAATATGTTTTGAGATGTAATAAAAGTATATATTTTACCATGCATAACTTTTTCCCAGATCTTTGACATAATTGGATTAAGTGTGATTGGTCTGTAATTTTTAATATCATTACGAGATCCCTTCTTATGTAGTGGCTTCACTATAGAGTATTTCATTTCAGCAGGAAAGTAACCTTGTTCCATTGAGAGATTAATTAGGTGTACTAATGGTCTAACAATATAAATAGCACACTTTTTTACAATGTATGTATTTATTTTGTCATATCCTGCTGAATTCGTGTTTTTTAAGTTTTTTATTATTTTTAAAATATCGTCATCATTTACAGGCGATAAATA
The DNA here is from genome assembly GCA_910589605.1 of Chrysoteuchia culmella. Taxonomy (NCBI): domain Eukaryota; kingdom Metazoa; phylum Arthropoda; class Insecta; order Lepidoptera; family Crambidae; genus Chrysoteuchia; species Chrysoteuchia culmella. The sequence continues at coordinate 1,787,397 of OU342657.1, forward strand.
AATACTATTAGGGTGAAAAGGTATGTTACTTAAGAGGTTATTAAGCCTTTTGTTGTTGTCATATTTATTATTTGTATTACTGATAAAATATTTATTGAATTCATTACATATTGAATGAGGATTATTTATATATTCGTTATTGTCAAGTTTTAATTCAGTTATGTCAATTTGTGTTTCGTTACTTTGTACACTATTTTTTATTATATCCCATGATGTCCTGCAAACATTTTTTGATTTAATTAAGTACTGCGTATTTGTGTTTTTTTGAGCTTGATCAATACATTTTTTCAATATTCTTGAATAATTCTGATACCGTCTCTTCGTAATACTTTTATTTGATGATAAGAGACGATGTTTGAGATATAGCTTCCTCTTGTGAATGCAGGCCTTTTTAATACCATTTGTAAGCCAGTTATTTTTTATTGGTTTCTTTACAATTTTTACCCTTATTACAGGAAAACAAAGATTATAGAATAAGGCGAGCAATTCAAAAAAGATGCTAAATGCACTCTGCGTTTTGTTTTCTTCTAGAACTTCGTTGAATGTTAGAGAAGAGATGCATTCAACAAATTTATCCATGTTGTATTTGCACATATCACGTCGATACTCAAACCAGGTTGTAACTTTTTTTCTATGTTTTGAATTAGTCTCTAACTCCATTTTGATGCTCTGACCAGTTTCATGATCTGACAAGCATACAAGATGTGTTTTTGAGATTACATTATTATGTTGTAAGTTGCTAACGATTAAGTCTAAGCATGCTTTCTTGCGTGTTGGCGTATTGATGTGACTTATAATACTATGATTATTTAAAATACTCATCAATTCTTTTTTATTATTATTGTTTTCCATCAGATCTATGTTCCAATCACCACATAATACGATTTTTTTATTACGTTTTCGTGAGAGGACATTTAAAAGCGATTCTAGTTGTTTAAAGAATATGTCTATTTTTGAGGATGGCGTCCTATATACACACACAACAATTAAGTTATACTGCATTATTTCAACAGCACAACATTCAAATACAAACTTACTTGATTGAGTTATATGTAACTGCTTATAGTCAATATCCCGTCTTAGCAATATACAGGAGCCACCTCTACGGTCATCCCTACAGTATGACGCAGCCAAAGTGTAGTTTTTTATGTTTAAGTTATTTTCCGAACCCTTTTTTATAAATGTTTCAGTCAGACATATAATGTGAATTTCACCTATATCATTTTGTAGTTCATTTAAAGTTACTTCAAATACATCTTGTTTACTCAGTATACTGGCAATATTTTGGTGGAATAGCACTACTTTATTTTTGTTCACGAAAAATATTATTTGGGTTAACGTTTGTCTCATCACATGTAAGACTCTTTGAAAAGTAATCACATATTAATTTTTGTTTAAGTGATTTACGATTACGTGTACAATTATTGGAATTAAGAGTTCCTGAATAATGGCTGTTTTGCAAAAATGTTTTAAGTCTCTGTGGCACAAGATACTCATTTTTGTAGTGTAAATAATCTATACCAATATTAATTTTAAAGCATAATTCTTGTAAATACGATTTCTTATACTTAAGGCTAATATATTCACAATTGTCATAATTCTTAATTAATAGATTTATATTATAGTTCAATAAATTAATATTTAAATACTGATTAAATAATATGTTTAGAAAAAATACTTTACAATGTCGCAATTTATGAAGAGCCTTTCCTATTTCCGAAAATAACTGATAAGGATTTTTGTCGTTTGCACCAATGCCTAAAATAACTATGTCATCTTTACTGAGAGTTTTTTCCAGCTCGTCGCATGAAGACAATATTTGAGAACATGAAGCTTGATTCTTCACCATGGCGGTCACAATATACGGGTTGTTCTGAATGTTGCTTCGAGTTTTATGTATAATTTCAGATAATCCTCTTATTTGTTGATCACCTAAGATGACGATCTTCGATTTGGATTGTTTCTCGACATTTTCTTGGGTTACGTCTGATTCTATTAAGTGTTTTGTAATTTCAGAAGAATTGGCGTCTTCTTTTTGAAAATTTTCCACCATCGAGTTGTCCGCAATCGTCTCATTTAATTTACCGTCTTTTTGTCCATACAATTTAAATGGAGATGTTTGGCATGAATTATAAAAAACCGTTTTTTGTGAGTGCAATGTTGATGTCCTTAAAGCATTTGTATTTATATTAATTATTTTATGTCTCATCGGGGTATTAATTCTACATTTTCGTCCAAAATCACATGAAATTTTTTTCAATAAGTCAATTTGTTTTGTTTGTCCTTCTATAGTACGTTTTAGGTCTGTGTTTTCCATGTTTAATTTGTCAATTTCTTGGTCAGCTCTTAGTAATGTCTGTTTTAATGTCTCTAGTTCCAGATGCAGTTCGTTGTTTCCTGTTAAGTCATCTACATGTAAGTCGCTATTTATACTCAACATTGTCGAATCCAAGATTGTGGAATTTAATATGTCCTGTTCTTGTACCGTCAAGTTCAAATCCGACCTTGATCTTGGTAAATTCCTTCGCATTGTGATGTTTTCCATTATTTTACTAACAAACAAAAAAAAAAAAAAAAAAAGTGGTCACTTAGAAAAAAAAAGACGTCCTTTTTGTCTATGGTTTCTCTTTTTCCAATTTCTGAACGCAGCACAAATGTCAACACTTGACAGATGTCAGAAGAAGTGTCACTGTCAATAAATCAGCTGTTGATTCGGAAGTGCGTAATGAAGTGGGAGGAGTTTATGACCCAAAAAAGTGGTTAATTGGCCGGTTTTCAAAAAGCAATTAACGTTAAATATGTAGTTATTGACGTTCTCTGCAAACTCCAAAATTGTGTTTAAAAATTTCAGTGTAAGTCACTATGATTACCGGTTCTAATGTGCGTACCTTGAAGCTAGGGGTTATGCTGTTCAGTTCTATGTGGAATTCACTTGTCGACAATCACTTTTTCATGATAAAACTTAATATTTCTTCAGAGCACATAAAAATACGTGATAGTGTTATAAGTACCGGACCGGAAGTTATCAGTCATCCATGTAGTGATTATTGATAATCACTTCTACAGCATCAGGATACAAGTCTTGGTACTTCAAAGCGTTTTTATTTTTTATGTATTGCGCTATAAATGGCGAACAAGTAGCGCCAAAAATTAAACTTTGCATAACGCATATTTTTACAGGGCCATCAGCGTTATCTTGCCACAGAAATCGCAAAACATGTTGATCTTCAACACGTATTTTTATTTTTAAAAACATGTCTTTTATGTCGCCAACTATGACGAAGTTATGCTGACGAAATCGTAACATAATTCCTAAAAGTGAATTATATAAATCTGGGCCGGTCAATAAGTAATCATTTAAACAAACACCGTTAACTTTACCTGCACCGTCGAAAACTAATCTTAATTTATCTGGTTTATTAGGATTTTGTACCCCAAAGTGAGATAAATACCAAATATGACTAGCCGAGAGTTCATTAACCTTAAGTTCTCGAGCGTAGTTGAGATCGAATAATTTTTGTATTTCTTTACGATACTTATCTGCATAGCAGTCATCACTTTGAAACTTTCTCATTAATCCCTTTAAACGTGACAATGCATAGTTATAACTATCGGGCATAGCAAAATCGTCCTTATTGAACGGCAAACCTACTTCCCAATAATCGCCAATATGACGTGAACTGTCGTCTAAAATATGAACAGCTCTTAAATGCGCCGTATTCTCACGACGTGAGGTCGAAATTCCTATGGAATCTAATTCGTATGACTGTTTAATTAATTTGGTTAATTCGTCGTTACCACTCGCCTGTGGTTCGTGCTCCGAGTGAGCGAGATGAAACGTGTGCGCGTGGGCAGGTGTGTGACTGCGACCGACGCAGCCGTGAATGGTCCACCCTAATCTACATTTGGTCGCGTATGGTTCACGTTCATTTCCGTGCAAAACTTCTAAAGGAGCCATAAGAAAATAGTTATCTTCTCCGATTAGTAGGCGAGGCACAACACACTCTTTACAAACAAATTGTTTTAAATGCAAAAAATGATCACAAGACATATTATTAATTAAAGATAAATTTTGTTTTGGTAACTGTAATTTGTCAACTTGACGTAAAGTAACATCATACATTTTACTTTCGTTATGAATACCAGAAATCTTAGTACATATTTTAGGAGCATCAGATTGAAATATTTCTAAGCCAAACGCGTCTATAAATTTAATAGCACTAGGTTGAAAACACTTTAAGCCTAATTCGTTAACTAAAGTCTTATCGATCATCGAAATAGCGGCACCGTCATCTAATAATGCAAATGTACTCACAGTACCGAGGGGTCCACTGACGTTCACTTTTACCACTTTGAGAAGGACGTGCGGCGCTCCGGGCACTGCGCCATCGCGCTGTGGCGCCGGGCGCGCGAGCGGCGGCGCCGGCGGAGCCGAGGGCGGCCCAGACAGATGGGCGACGGTGGCGCGCTCCTGCGCCGGCGGCGCCGGCTCGGCGGCGGCGCGGGCGGTTTGGGCGGCGGTGGTGGCCGCATCAGATGGCTCGTGCACGTCTGATGTGACGTGGGACGTCGTATGGTTCGGCTGCAGCGGTTTATTATAGTGCAGTAACTGATGATGTGCGCGCCCACAATTATCGATGTCACACAGCGGCGCGGGGCACTGGTTTCGATCGTGTTTCGATAGACAACAAAAACATAAGTTGTTCGTCTTAACAAACCTCCAGCGTTCTTTTCTCATAGCTCGTTTGAATAAACGACAAGTCGGCAGTGCGTGCGGGGATTTCTTACAGAAAATGCATTCATTTGCGTTCGTGTCGCTTGTAGTTGTTAATACCGACTTGTTGTAATGATTGTAGGTACTAATGCGCGGATCAGCTGTTGGCTTGCGAGTGTAGGTCACGTGCTCGGGTTTTCTGATTTCTCTTGGCTGTGTCATGCCCACAATAGATATCATTTTAGCTTCGTGCTTTAAGAATGACGATAATAACTCCAACTTAGTTACTTTTTCGTTGAGATTTTGATACGCGTATTCCGTCCATTTAGCAATAAGTGTACTCGGTAGCTTCGATGTGACGGTAGATAGCAATTCTGGGCTACATAAATAATCTTTGCGATCGATGGCTCGTAAAGTAGCCACACAGTTTGTGACTTTTACAGAAAAGTTAAATATGTCTTGCTGGTAATTGTTAGGCAATGGTGTTAACTTTTTTACCTGATTTAGTATGTGGTAAATAATAATATCAGGTCGACCAAAACGTAATTCCAAGGCTTCCAGTATCTGTGACGGCGACGTGTTTCCGATCAGGAGGTCAGTGACCACCTCCTTGGCTTCGCCCTTAAGTGCACGCCGAAGTCGCCACATATTCTCCGACTCGGTATACTGGCACAATCGTGCCGTTTCTTCGTAGGCACCCTTAAAGTGCAGCCACTCGATGCAGTCCCCACTGAATACAGGTAGGTCACGAGGAGTGGATAAGCGTGTGAGGAGCCGTTCCTCGTGTTGTCGTGACGAAGTGGTCATCAGATCCTTGAGAGTGTGTGCTAGCCGAAGCATACCGTCGACAGGCTGCGTGGAGGGCGTTGCACGGCTCGGTACACATTGAGTAGCCGGCGCTGCCTCCGTGGCCGTCGCTAGCGCCTCGGGCTCCTGCCCGGGCGGCTGCATGCTGCTGCGGTCCAACCATTCCTCTACTTGGGACCGGTTTGTCACACTGTTCTTGGTGAATTGTGAGCGACTATCCGACCTGTTGTCGCCGTCCCCGTCGATCAGCGCTAAATTCACCTCCAATTCTCTATCAATTAAATCCATTTGGATTTTTGCTTTCGCTTGAGCGGCCTCCAGTTCAAGCTGCCTGCGGCGTGCTTGCGATGACGTCGATCGCTTCGACGAAAGTACCGATTCGTTTTTAATTGATTTGGAAATTTTTACTAAATTCTGTTTAGCGTATCCCGGACACGATAAATTGTCACTTGGCACCGGCACTGCCATTTTACTGCTTTTTGCAAGCACATGCTCGGACGCACACTCTAACCGTTCCGACATTTTGTTTCGGTTCGACATGATTTTGTCGCGCGGTGGTGTTCTCGGCATCATTTTTTATTAATATTAAGTGCACTGGTTAAATATTCGGCTCGAAGGATCAAAATTATAGGGGATGCAAATGAAAACACCAAATTTTTTCGAGACACTTGCGGACTGCCGGCTGCGATCGCGGGGTTCTCAAGACTACCGAAAAATCAAAAATGGCGGTCGGGCAGATCGAAAACGGCGCGCAATCCTTCTTTATTTTAATTCGATATTTACTTTTACAAAGCACGTTAGTTCATACGGTGTATATCAAAATCAAATCAATTATACAATGCATTACTTTTAAGTATTTACTTAGTGTTAACAAAGGTTTATTATTTATTTCTACATTTTTACGTTTTTAAGTTAAATTAAGTATTATATTTATGCTATATCTGTAGGTACACAGTATGCATGTCTGTGAAAGAGAGAATGTGTGCGTGTGCGTCGCCTACAATAATAGATGTTAAATTCTTAATGGGCACCGCCGAAAACCATGAATTCGAGACCCTTATTATATTGACTTTAATTAAAGGGTGGATTTTTGGAGATAAATTCGGTGGCATTCTTTATTTTAAATGAAATTTCAAATTATCATATATACGTGATGATAACACAGTCTAATATTACTATATAAAAGATTTTTTTTCACGTCACTTCCAAAAAATATATAGCTAGATTCACTCCTGAGGGCTGGTCCCGAGCGAGCGTATGGCAGCTCGGTCTCGCTAGCACTCCCACTCGCCCCGCGAACCCCGCACAATTGCTCTGTCAAGACGTGTTCGACTGTAGAAAAGAGAAATTGTGGAGACTGTGATACTATAAAAGGCTTTTTTGGCACAATAGAAAATAAAGAAACTATATTTACTTGGGATCACACAAGTCACACAACGATACACAGTAAGCATTTAGGATTAAAAGGCTTTTAAGTTTTTGAAGTCGGTTTTTTTTAACGCAGTTTTATTTTACTTTTTAGTGTCTGTAATAGGTTGTTTTGTAAACTACAGCAGGGTTTTTCTAGAATAGATGAGGTTTCATGTATGTACATTATAAACAAAATTATCGTACAAATTAACAATGAAATGAAATATATAAAAATGCTCATTACACAAAAAGTACTGGGTCAAACTAAATCAAATTTTTATGGGACCAATTGGCAACTATTCTGCATGGAACAAAAAACCGAATCACGGAAATCGGTTCAGAAATCTCGGCGTAATCGGTGTACATACATAAAAAAAATATACCATCTGAATTGAGGTCCTCCTTTTTTGAAGTCGGTTAAAAATAGAAAATTAAAATACCGTGTGCAAAATGTCATAAGCTTTTTAAGGTTGTAACTAAATAAGAAAACCCTGACTTGGATTAACAGATTTTCAGCGGAAGTCTTGTAGGTGGTAAAGATTTCCACGTTTTTCTCAGTTTTCTAAGCTTTTGAAGACGACTTCAGAATGCGCTGAACTTTATTCCCAATTTACATACTTTCAACACTTTTCTTAGAGTAGCAGCTGTTCTAGAACAAACTATTGTTAGACCGACACGTCGGATAGCACTTCAGAAATGGCTGTCCGCTTTTCGTTCTAAAATGTTGAAGAAAATTTTCTTTATGACTTCACACTTCGGATAACCGATTGAAAACTCGCTTGATTAATTTAATAATACAACAATGTCCTGAGGGTGCTGTTGAGATTGCCGTGGCTATGTACTGCATCGAATATGTTCGCGGAAGCGCGAGTAGACGGCTTTGCCGTGGTGATGAGGAAAAGGTGTGCCACAGTCTTGACTCGCTTACGTAACAGTTCAAAGGGTTATAATAATAATAATAATATTTCTTACACTCACGTCATTTAACCTAGTCCCAAAGTAAGCACTGTACGGCTCGTGTTATGAGATACTAGGGTAACGGATATAAATACATAAACATTATACTTATATAAGTATTTATTGTGTAGAAATAAATATAAACGCCCATGACTCAGGTACAAATGCTTGTATTCATCATACCAACCATTTGCCCCTACCGGGATTCGAACCCAGGACCTCAGAGTATGCGACACCTTGAAATCGGTGTACGTACCACTCGACCACGAAAGTGTTTGTTGATAGGTGGGAAAATGCCACTTTTGCAGAGGTGGGTTAAGCTCCATACTGTGTTAAATAAATAAACACAAACTTAAATATTGTGTTTATTTATTTTAATTTAATAATTATTTGGTTTGATAAATATTAAACAAGAAAATATACTAGAAAAAAGAACCCGCATCCTTGGGAGTCCGGCCCAATGCACTAACCAATTATGCTACAGAGACCTATAAGGACACGTCGAATCTTTCTAGTATATTTACCGGTCTACGGTGTTGGCCACCGTCATGAGACTAGTTGCTTTTTTCTAGTATATTTTCTTGTTTAATATTTATCACATAAAAATAGCATTGTAAAATGCAAAATTAAAAAGTTATAATTATTTGATTTGTTTGTGTGTTCTTTACTAACCCTAGTTGTACGAATATTGTTACTAACACAATTATATGGGCTATGTCTGAAATAAAGTAATAATAATTGCATACAATCACACCAATTATCTAGCCCACGTTAAGTTTCATGAAGAACTTGTGTTATGATACTAGATAACGGATAAACATACTTATATACTTTTTGTAAATACATACATAAGATACATATTAAACACCCAGACCAAGACAAATAGACATGTTCATGCACACAAATATTTGTCTTGTCCGGCGATTGAACCTGGGACCTCCAGCGCAGAAGGCGGGTTTAGCACCCCTGCGCCAAACAGGTCGTCAAATAAATGAATGGAATTAAGTTAATCACATTTTTTTTACATATTACCACATTAGTTGTACGTGTTTTTTTTGGCTTTTAATAAACCGTGTGCGCAAAAAATGAGCTCCTATTCACACTGTCTTATGACAGTAGGTACCTTATAGTAGGTATCATGTCTAGTGAGCCAAAAAGGCGTAGGTTCGATCCCCATCTGGAACAAAAAATAGCTGTGTAAGTGTCGGCTTAGAATAGCACTTCCCCCTCTCCGTGGGTGTCGTAAAAGGCGACTAAGGGACTTAACCTTCAGGTGTCGGGCAGCAGCGTCTCCTACATACTTGGCCATACTGCGATCGCCAACCCGCCTGTCAAGCGTGGCGCGATTATGGCAAACCCTCCCTTTGGGGGAGGCCTATACCCAGCAGTGGGTGTTAAGTGGCTGAGACGACGAAAGCCTTCTATGGTTTTGCGTTTTTTTGTCGGTTGGTGTCAAATTGTCTGGCTAGCTATCATCATCTTAGTCCGTCGCTATAACAACAATGCCGTCAGCGTTGTTATGTTCCGGCAGTATTGCAAGTTCCTCAACAGTTGAGGATTCCGAGAGAAACTCGATTCCACCGTCACGCTTATCAAAGGCTTATCATTACTTAACATCAGGTACGAAGAAGGCTAAACGGTTTCCCGATGTATAAAAATCACTACTAGAACCAAAAATAAAAAAAAAAAAATTTAAAGCAGTGGTTAAGAAATACTTTTCGGATAATATAATTAACAAGTAGCAAGTCATATAATCAATGTGTTATTGTACAAAATCAAATCACATGATTGTAACTATAATTTTTAGTGCTTAAAAAAAAAATCTTCTAATCAAAATTTCTTTTCTAACTACAAAAATGTGTTTCTTATTAAGTTGTAATACTTAAAAAAACATATATATATATATATATATATATATATATATATATATATATATATGTGTAATATATAATATATATATATATATATATATATTTTTTTTTTCTTACAATTTACTAACATTTTAAATTTGTTGTATTTGCTCTCTATGGAACTGAAGTCCTCCGCCACAGTTTAAGCCGAAACGGCTTTTGTAGCGGTGAGAAAATTAAATATCATGTCTTTTGTAATACTTTTGGTCAATTAATGAAAAAAAAGCCTTTTACTTTCAAAAGAGTCTTGTGATTTATCATTATTTTTTTTCTAAAAAAGCGGAAACCTAAGATAAATAGAAATTTCGTAAATAAACGCGTATTTCCTAGCTAGTATTTAACATTCACCCAAACACTCGGTCCACGTAACCGATCCAATAACGAAGGCAGTCCATTGTACTACATCCCACCACGCCAATGTCCGTATTTGGTTTCGACATTTTCAAAATTCGTTTTGTACAAATTATAAAGTTATTTTACTTACGTTTATCTTATGTTTTGGAGCGCACTTTTCATTGAAATAAAACAACTTTTACGGATATCAAACGCGCTTATATTTCACGAACTAAGTTGTAATTAGAATACCAGTGCAGCAAGCTCAGCTTGCTGCTTACACTGAGCTGGACACAGTGTTGGCATCACGCGACGATGCACAATAATATATGGTTGTAGTTATAGTACCTAATTGTAATTTTGTAATGTTGTTTTGTGTAGTCGTTGTGTGATTCTAAAAACATTTTATAAAAAAAAATCAAACCGACTTCAAAAAGTAAAAAATAAAACTTTTGGAGTCGGTGCCAGCCAGGGCATTCTACATTGCACTTCTATTAACTATATATTTTTTTGGCCTTAGCTAGCTAGCACCGACACCAAAAGTTTTATTTTTTACTTTTTGAAGTCGGTTTGATTTTTTTTTATAAAATGTTTTTATTTCAGATTTTTTAGTTACATCATGTGCCGTTACTTACACTAAAAATCAGCTCATACACAACAATGTCATCTAGGTAAACGACTACTTGCCAAAAGGTGATTGATATTTTTCAAGATTATGAAAAAACTACTAGCCAGATCTTCGTATAAATTATATGGGACCACACATAAACCATTTTCTTTCAGATAAAAAAAGAATTATAATTATTGCGTGAAACTTCAGCTCGAACAAGAATCTAACAATTACCTGGATGATATAATTGTTTCATGACTTCCATGACATTAGGCCCTATATCTCCGAAGATTATCATCGGATCTCAATGAGACTTATGACTTATATGGGACCAAATTGACAGTGTACCCGATCGATCAAAAAAACAATTATTAAAATCGGATCACCAACACCGGAGTAATCGGTATACATACATCAGACAAAAAAAAAAAAAAAATAAAAAAAAAAAAAAAAAAAAATGAGTACCTCCCTCTATTTTGTTGAAGTCGGTAAAAATAAATGTATTTTTCTTTCTAATTATCCGTATTTTTAGGTGTTTTAGGGGTTTTTGATTTTCCCGACGTTTCGGCACCTTTTCAGCTGCCGTGGTCACGGGATGACATACCTATAGCGCGTTTGATATCCGTAAAAGTTGTTTTATTTCAGTTATTTTACTTGTTTAATAACTACAAAATTTGTGACTGTCATGTTCTTGTACAATAACTCTTTAATTTGTGAGAATCATGGAGAAAACGAATTTTGAAAATGTCAAAACCAAGTACGACATTGGCGTGGTTTGAGCGAGGAATCGCCAAGTGGTCATAGCGAAGAAGGGCCCTGTAATAATTACAAACCTAGCCAGCCACCTAAATGTCTAATTTCAAAATCTATCACAATACCTTTAAAAAGTATCGCGATTGAGATAGTGATTTATGGAATTGTGTAAGTTATAGTCGCAGTCCCTTTCGGAACGAATGATGTTTTAAATGACACTTCATTAGACACTTCTCCATACATTTGAAGGATATTTTCGGGTGTCACTTTGCTTAGTCAGTTCAATTTCGTTCATTCAATACCTTTCAAAACGCGTCCCGAGCACAATCAAATGTCAAATAGTGACGGTTTGAAGTTTGTAAATATCTTTCAAATGACGAATTAAAATAGATTGCGATAGATTTTAAAATTAGACAATTAGTCCCCTGGTTTACCACATTTACTACATGTGAACTAAAACTAACTGGTAAACTTTCACTTATAACACTAATCCGCTTAGCAGATTTTTTCTTAGACACCATTTAGACACGTCAACGACCCCAAAAGGGGAAGACTTTTAGTATAGTACCTACTGTACTTCTAAAAGTACAAGTTTATTTTAGGTTATATAAACTTATCCACTGAACTGCTCATATCGGTAAGGAGTCGATGGATTTGAAAGAGACAAAGCGGTAGTTTTCGATGTTGAATGTCACTTGCTTGGCATATACTACTAAACTCATACTTTCCTCTTATATTATATATTTCAAAATTGTAAATTTGTGTTTGGCAACAACATGTTCCATTGTAAATGTTGTTGTTTCTGTTAAAGTTGATAAGATTCTTGAATGGCTGGTAGGGAAAAAAAAATGTTGGACTATTCGAAAGTACTGGGAGCCTACCGCCATCTCATAACGCAATATTGTTTAATGTCAGTTTGTATCGGCGCAATGTTGTTATATGTCATATCGTACCGCGAACCTCTTAAAACAAGCTTGTCTTTTGACGGAAGTTTTGTGGCGTCATCGCTCAATCATTCACTCCAACAAGATTTTTATCAATCAAACGTACTACGACGTCTTGTGTCAAATAAAGTAATTTAAACAGTATTGAAACAAAAGGAAAACAAAACGCTCTTACGACATGACGGTTTCTAAAAGATGGCGGTTGGCCTGCTGATCTATAAGTCTATTTGAATAAAAATCTTTGACTTTGACTTTGACTTACTAGGGAAACAGAGTTCAAAGTCACTGTTAATTAAATTCAAAACTTCAACTCCGGACTCCAGCTTAGGCCAATTATTCTTTCGCATGGTAAATCTCTTTCGTTAAGTATTTATCTTTGACGTGATCCTTAACGGCATCTGCTTTGTTAACGTTAAATTGTATTAAATAATACCTACACTCAACGGAAACAGTAGAGTACCCCTATTACGAGTTTACTTAACATGACATTTACAGGACTCGTGAGCGTAGACTATCGGATACACTGCTCATGTCGGTAAAACAGTCGCTAAATACAAAAGAGACAGAGCTACATTTTACATTAACGTTTACTGTAACGTCGAGTTTGCCAAACTCGTAATAAACCTACAGATAGCACGAAAACTATCGAAATAGTATCGAGTAAGTATCGAGCACGTAACGTCAAAAGATAATAATGTTTTTATTTTTCTCTTTACAAACAGTGTTATGTCTAAATCCAATACCAACAAATTATGTAAGCATCTATTTGTAAGGAGACTGGCACCTAAGCTAAGCCGAAGCCTGTATTATAGGATACCAGGATCTCCGCCCTCGTGACAATTTTGGTATCCTTATTCTATACTTAGTATATATAACTAATCTAAGACAAAATCAGTATAATTATAAGCTGTAAATTTAAAAAAAACAATCAACAATAAAAGTAATTTAGAGCTGTTTTATACTAAATATATGTACTTAGGTAACGTATGTATAATTTATATTGTGTTTATTATGTATTAAAGTGTTATGAATTTAATTTAAGACTTCAGTAAATATTCAGTGTTATCATAGTTGAGTAAGCAGATGTTCCTTGATTTTGTTTTTTAATTCATGAGTACAATTGTTAACGATATTGAGTTGTTTGTTCATAATATTATATAGTCTGCATCCTCTATAGTAGAAAAATTTCTGGCCAAAACTAGTATTAACTTTAGTTGTATTATAGACCTTATAAAATCTACGACCACTTATTTGCTTATTATCGGGAATGAGTCGATGTTGTCGCAAGATAGTGCTCAATATGTATAACTGTCTAACCGTCAAAACTTTAGCATCATTGTATAGACCAGCAGTAGATAGCGTCGAGTCTTAAACAAACTAACCTTCAAAATTAACCTTTGAGATCTTTCTAGTTTGATCAAGTTTGTTTTCGGGGCGCCACCCCAAGTGGTGATGCAGTAAGAAATAATTGATTGCACAAAAGCGAAATAAATATTTTAAGAGATTATGGATCAAGAACATGTAGGAGGTTTTTAAATATATATGTTAATTTTCTAATCCTGGTTGCCAATCTGGATATGTGCTCATTAAACGATAGTTTGTGGTCAATTAATACTCCCAGGTATTTAACGTCAAAAGATAATAAATAAAATATATAAATATTTCCATACAATCACACCAATTATCTAGCCCACGTTAAGTATCATGAAGAACTTGTGTTATGGATACTAGATAACGGATAAACATACTTATATACTTATTTTTGTAAATACATACATAATATACATATTACACACCCAGACCAAGACAAATAGACATGTTCTCGCACACAAATATTTGTCTTGTCCGGGGATCGAACCCGGGACCTCTGGCGCAGAAGGTGGGGTTAGTACCCCTGCGCCAAACAGGGGGCCTACCGCCATCTCTTAGCGCAGTATTGTTTAAATCTTACCTTGCTATTTTAAACTACGTATTTCATAAAGTTAGTTTGTTATTTGACAGAAGTTTTGTGACGTCTTTGCTCAATCATCGCCTCCAAAATTTGAAGTGTGTTAAAATGTGACAACTTCAATAAAAACAAAACGTTCTTATGACATAATGGTTTATAATATATGACGGTAGGCCCGCAGGTCGTCAAAGATGTATAGGAAAATGTAGTTCCGTTTACGTCCGGTAGGAACTTGGCTCAATATTTCATAATTTTTTTTACATTACATTCCTCGATACTTACTCGAAAGTTATCGTGCTTGGCCTACAGAACACAAACAAGTAGTATAAACACTCCGGTATTTGTTTATTTCTGGTAATTGTTGATACAAATCAGTCGGGACGTTTATCCGTCTGTCCGTGACACATTGCAGAGACACAAATCTCCCTTCGATCTGTTTCCACTTATCTTTGATCTCGTTTTAAGGAAACAGTAGCAGGAAAATATCTTGTAAGTAGTTAGTAGTTTGTTAGAAGATGACTGCTTGATATACAGTATGGACGTCACCGGGAGGGAAAGTACTAGAAGTATTGGAAATCAAATACAAAAAAAACAATAATTTACAATCTGTTACTTTCACATTCAATCATAACAACCAAATCTATAACAAACAAATGGAAAAAAAGAGCAACCAATAATAATACTACGACGGCATCTAAAAATACTGAATGCATTACGCAGTGCTAAGTTTAAAAAAATAATAATTTCACAATTTTTTCAAAGTGATAAAAGAAAAGTGAGAAGTAATGACGCCGGTTATATCAAAAAGGGTTCTGGAATGGCGACCACGCACCGGAGGACGCTCCGTGGGTAGGCCCCCGACAAGGCTGACCAGGGGCCGTACCGCGCAAGTGGCGTCGGCATCGAAATCGGCTCCATTTGACAGATGGATGTGGTACATTGCTGCTTCTTTTTGACACAAATGAAAACTTACCAGAGACTAGGAGCAATATGTTACATACATCTGTCAAATGAAGTCTATGTCGATTCCGACGACATTGCGCGGTAGGGGCCCAGGAGACGTACCGCGCAAGTGTCATCGGCATCGACTTCTTCTTCATTTGACAGATGGATGTGATATATTGCTCTTAGTCTTTGGTAAGTTTTCATTTGTGTCAAAGAGAAGCAGCAATGTGTCACATACATCTGTCAAATGAAGCCGATTTTGATGCCGACGCCACTTGCGCGGTACGGCCCCAGGTCAGTTCGTTTTTAGAAGTCGGCTTCATTTGACAGATGGCTAATTCTTTTTGACACAAATGAAAACTTACCAAAGACTAAGAACAATATGTCACATCCATCTGTCAAATAAGACGATATCGATGCCGACGACACACCCTGTGGGCCTACTGCGTAAGTGCCGTCGGCATCGCTGTCAACTTCACTTTGAAAGCCGACGGCGTTTTCGTACAACGCAACTTCAAGGTTATCGTCCTAATAAAAAGATTCGTTTTCCATAGTCAGTTAATACTCGACTCTATGTGCGCCCGAGACAGCGCTATAGCATCAGCGCTCGCGTATAATAGTCGCGCCCATATTTGGAAAATCGATGACGTCGACGACACTTTCGCTGTAGGGCCATAATTGAAGGTCGCGGGTACTTAGCCAAAAACTGGACATTGGCGAAATCCAAAAGGGCACCGCCACTATTACATAAAAAGGAGAAGAAGGTCGCGGCATCGGCACATCGATCCGAGTGGAGATCCTTAGGGAGGCCTATACCTAGCAATCTGTATCATTGTCATGCAGCTGATATATGGTGGAGGCTGACGAGTTAGTTTAGTGCCTTAAAATACAGCCCAAACTAATAATTTTTCAGTCTAGGCTGTTACAAGCACTTATGAACGTCAAAGAAGCAATGCCATCGGTTCACAAACCCTACGGCGGGAGACCGCGTAACGAGAAGAACCGGCAAGAAACTCGTCAAGGGCTGTTTTTTTCTCCCTGTTTTATTTCATACAGAGTCGTCAAATTGAAAACCTTAACATATCAGTAAGGTCAAAAATACTAATTATAATATTACATTTTATGGTTATTGTAACCGTAAACAATTTTCAACTGGCAAAGAAAGACGGTGTCGGTCAGTAACATATAAATTCCAATACAATTTACTCTCCGTTTAACATATTCCCTATTCCGCCGAGCCGAGAATATCAAATCCTATTTAACTTATACGGGATTCAAAGTTACAAATTGTGATATGTTTGCATTTCCCAGTGCGATTCCGCTTGCTTTGATAACGTGCAACTTTGCCAAGTTATCATTAATATGTTGATTGGATTGGATAAGTATTTATTTCTAAATTAAAAATATAGTAACAACTAACGACGCATTACTAATATACACGTCATCTGCTAACATCATGGTTATTAAAAACAGGGAAAAGATACGATAGCTATACACACTAACACAAATGTATCAAGAAAGGGATAAAAACTAACGACAAAATTGGAATAGTTCGGAATAGCAGCCTCCCCTAGTTTATCCTTGCGCATGCGCGATAGCGCCGCGACGACACTGGCCGCCATATTCATTTCTTTCACTCTCGCACGCAAGCAGAGCACATCTCGCTCT
This sequence comes from Chrysoteuchia culmella, assembly GCA_910589605.1. Taxonomy (NCBI): domain Eukaryota; kingdom Metazoa; phylum Arthropoda; class Insecta; order Lepidoptera; family Crambidae; genus Chrysoteuchia; species Chrysoteuchia culmella. Next base: position 1,804,396 of record OU342657.1, read on the forward strand.
TTCTCAAAAAAAATTCAAATTTTAAATTTCCCTCTTTTAAAATACATTTACTTTTAATTACGTTTTACTTTTAAAGTTCATTGAATTATAACGACTTTTCCGGATATTAATAAACGCGCTATATTTCACGAACTAAGATCTGATTACAACTTTTTAATTTTGTAATGCTATTTTTATGTTATAAATTCACCTTTTTTTTTTTTATTTTCGTGAACGTTTTGACTGTCGTTGAATGTCGGGAAAATCAAAAACCCCCATAATCGTGAAATATAGTGCGTTTAATATGGAAAAGATGTTTTATTATAATAAACATTTTCAACTACAATCAGACTTGTGAAATGAATATGTTTCCGCTCTCTTATTGAACCGGTATAATTTTTACACCGTCTAAAGGAAGGAAGGAAAGAATGGAAAAAAGGCCTTTAATTCTGCAGCTAAGGCAAGCAAAATAATGTCCCGCAAGGCACGTTTCGACCACGTTAGCCACATAGGGTCTAAACTATCATCTTACCCTTCTGGTAGTTAGCAGTTTTGGTCCCTGTCCAAGTTGGTCGAATCTAACTTCTGCCGTCCCACTTTGCCTCCGATGTTGCGACCAGACGGGTCGCTGGCTCACTCCGCATCAGACAAAGCAAATTTATTTGCGTCTTTGTTCGCGAGCAATTCACATCTTGACACAAGCACTGCAGTTCCACCATCTCTACCTCACTGTGGCAGCTCCATGCCACATATCTCAATTCACTGTAAAGAGGTAAAAAGAGCATTGCTTAGTTTGGATGTGAATAAGGCCAGCGGTCCTGATGGAATCCCAGCAAGAGTGCTAAGGTTTTGCGCGCCTGAACTATCTCCTCAATTAACACGGCTGTACCGCCTTTCTCTCCAAAAAAAAACGGTTCCCATGTCATGGAAAGTTGCTAATGTACAGCCAGTGCCGAAAAAGGGTGACCGTGCCGACCCCACCAACTACCGTCCAATTGCAATTACCTCCATACTATGCAAGGTTATGGAAAGGATTCTTAATAGCAAACTGCTTTCGTACCTAGAAAATTACGACCTACTCAGTGACCGTCAGTACGGCTTTCGCCAGGGTCGCTCAACTGGGGATCTTCTAGTGTACGTTACGCATTGCTGGGGCGAGGCTATCAAGAAACATGGCGAAGCTCTCGCCGTGTCACTCGACAACTCGAAAGCCTACGACCGGGTCTGGCACTCTGGCTTGTTAAGCAAACTTCCATCATACGGTATCTCTGCTGACTTTTGCGATTGTGTCTCTGATTTTCTGAGTGAACGGTCAATACGTGTAGTCATTGACGGCTGCTCCTCTGACCTCAAGGCTATTGATGCCGGAGTTCCTCAGGGATCTGTTCTCTCCGCGACTTTATTCCTACTGCATATTAATGACCTGCTTGTGCCCGGTATTGTTGGGTATGCAGATGACAGCACGGTTACGGAGAGATATTTATCCAACGCAAAAGTCAGCGGGGAGGAGTCTCGTTCTTTAAGAGAGGACATGGCTGAGCGGACTAACTCGACCTTAAGTCTTGTCTCCCATTGGGGTGACAACAATCTGGTCAGTTTTAACGCTGCCAAAACACAGGCGTGTTTATTCTCCGCCAAAAAGAGTCCTTTCGACATGACTCTTACTTTCCGCGGTACTACTATACCAATCACTGAGAATCTTGAACTTCTTGGCATGAAGTTGTCATCAGGTCTCAACTTCGGCGATAACATCGAGTTGAAAGCTCAGACTGCGGCAAAAAAGCTGGGCATCTTAAATAGGGTAAAGCGGTATTTCACGCCGGAACAGCTTCTTATGTTATATAAAGCACAAATTCGTCCGTGCATGGAATACTGCTCCCACCTTTGGGATGGTTCAGCAAAATACCAGCTGGCCGCACTCGACTCGGTGGAACGCAGAGCCAGAAAACTCATTGGGGATGATAATCTGGTGAACAACAAGCTCGACAGTCTCCCTCATCGACGAAGAGTTGCTTCATTATCGGTGTTCTACAGATTGTACTTCGGAGAGTGTGCTATTGAGCTGCATGAGCTCATACCGCCAGCTCCTTTTTACCACCGGTAATCCAGACGTACCGCATGCTATCATCCCTACCTGGTTGATATACCTCGTCTGCGTACAAAGCGCTTTTCCTCATCTTTTATTATGCGCACAGCCAGAGAGTGGAATTCCCTGCCTGCGTCTGTATTCCCGGGTGTCTACAACCCTGGTATATTTAAAGCTCGAGTGAATAGGCTTTTTCTAGGCAAGCTCGCTCCATCTTAGGCCTCTTCTTAATCTAACGATTCAGAATTAAGCCAAGAGTAAGTCTATTTCATGTATAAAAAAAAATAAAAAAACATGTTTTATCCAAACTTTTCGCAATTTTTTGTGAAGTTTGGCTGGCTGGATCCGAATGTGCCGCGTCTGTCAAGGCTGCGTGTCTTTAAGTTCCTTATTTTTTTCTTGTCATATTGGAGAGCTGGCAACGCATCTAGTTATATTATATCGTTGCTTAGAAGTAATAAGCCGGCTGTCATGCGTTTGCGTAAAACACTGAAGCAGTCCATAAAAAAAATATTTAAATAAACATTTGTTTGAGAATTTTTATCCAACAAGAAGATAGGACCATACCGCCGTCTCTTAGCGCAGTATTGTTTCAATCTTACCATGCTATTTCGTACTACGAATCTCTTAAAGCAAGCTTGTTTTTGACGGAAAGTTTGTGTGTGTTTTGAATAAAACGCAAACAAAACGTTCTTATGACATGATGGTTTCTAATAGATTATGGTAGGTAGGCCTACAGGGCCATTCTTATTCCGTTGTACGGTTTTTTTTCACTTTGTCATAGGAAAGTTTCTAAAGGTAACACTTCTTTAAATACTGTACTAAAATTATTTGTTGTATTCTGTGTGTGATTTATAATTTTATTAAACTAATATGTTGCTAACAGATTTTGATTGAAATTTTTTGAAAGTGCAGTTACATTGCTGCTATAACATAGCTGTCACTTTGATTTTTACTAAAGCAGCAATGTGACTGCACTTTCAGATCAGGGGGCAGATCCTAACATTATATATTTATATATTAATATTATAAATGCGAAAGTGTGTTTGTTTGTCCATCCTTGACGCCCAAATTAAGCAACCAATCGACTCGATTTTTCGCATAGAGTTAGCTGGTAGGACAAAGAGTAACATAGTTATATGTATACCTATTTTTTATTCCGATACACGGGAACGAAAACCCCGCAGGCGGTTGCTAGTCTAGATATAAGTCTAATAATAAAAAAGCACATAGTGATTAATTTTCCCACTTTACCGTGCAACCAACATGTTTTATCTTCCTCCATACACTTTGTTACATACAATACTAAAAAGCATCTGTCTGTAGAAAAAACCATCGACCGATACATTGAATTTTGACGTAACACAAATATTCCGAGATTCCTAACGAATACTCTACCGAAAATAACTTTGTTTATGGTTACCGGCCGAAAGATAGCCACGAGTTCGACACACGTCGGGATAAACATTGGCCATGGAAATGTGTTAAAAAGCTTGGACATGTATCAAAGAGATTTGAATTAGATAGACAGATATACTCAATGGTTATGATAAATTTTAAATATTGAAATTATAAAAATAGCATTGAAAAATGCATAAATTCAAAATATTAAACAAGAAAATATACTAGAAAAAAGCAACTAGTCTCATGTCGCCCTGACGGGATGGGGCTTCTCGTTACAAGGTCTCCCGCCGTAGGGTTTGTGAACCGATGGCGTAGCTTCTTTGACGTTCATAAGTGCTTGTAACAGCCTAGACTGAATAAATGATATTGATATTGATATTGATATTGTTTAATATTTATCACATAAAAATAGCATTGTAAAATGCAAAATTAAAAAGTTATAAATTATTTATTTATTTATTTATTTTATTTATTTATTTCAAATACAGTTTTAACAATTACAATAACATTTTACAGTTTTCACTTACTTATCGATCTAAATAAATTCAAAAGCCATAAAATATACTCAATGATAATAATAATAATAATTGCATACAATCACACCAATTATCTAGCCCACGTTAAATTTCATGAAGAACTTGTGTTATGGATACTAGATAATGGATAAACATACTTATATACATTTTTTTTTGTAAATACATACATTTAACACCCAAACCAAGACAAATAGACATGTTCATGCACACAAATATTTGTCTTGTCCGGGGATCGAACCCGAGACCTCTGGCGCAGAAGGCGGGTTTAGTACCCCTGCGCCAAACAGGTCGTCAATGATATTATAATGTGTGTACTTGAAGCAGATAGGTATGTCATACGAGCTCCCATTGTGATGAATTCGGACGACCCTGGGATTGGGGTCCGAATAAAATTGCTATCTCTTTCATTTCCGTGGTTTTTCGTATCTTTTGTCCTACTTGTCAGTAAACCATGGCAGTTGTCTTGGTCACAGGTATCAACGCAAATTGTCTTACATATTTCCTTAACTTTGGTTGTTGGAATGGCATCCATGGTTTAGGTTTTCTTTTTACTTTTATTTTATTGTTATCTTTTAAATTTTTATTCATTATAGTCTTCGCTATACAATTGTCATCGTTGGAAACTGTTTTGGCTAATGAATAACTTATAGTTATAATAACTCTAAATGTATTATAAGAGCTGTATGTTTCTTTTAATTCAATAAATAAAAAAAAAAAAAAAAAAAAAAAAGGTAAAATTTCTAGTATAGAATAGTATCATTGAATACATATACAAAAAAAAACTTGTCAGTAGATTTACTACTTATTTCAGTAAAAGAACACTTATTTACTTAATAACGAGGTTTAAGAAAGTAGCAGTAAAGAGACCAATCGCAAATCAATAGTAACCCTCATTTTCTAAGTCGTTCCTCCAAAACTTTTTACACTCCACTCAACCTCGTCGTGGGTAAAAATGGTAGTGTGCAATAGGCCTAACACGGAGTGGCTACGTACTCTTTGGCTCCTCCAAGTCCTTACGGAGTTATGACTTAGAATACCGATTTCGAGGAGTATTTTGAAGAGGTTTTCAATGAGGTTTCGTTAAGTCGAGAACGAGTAAGTTTTGGAGGAACGACTTAGAATATGAAAATAAGGTGCCTACTAGGAACGATTGCAACATAATAGAAATAATCAATTCTGATTTCTTCAAGCTTCTCACTCAATGAGCTGAAACATCGAGAATAAAACCAATCAGAATGCTAGAGCTTTGTGACAAAATATTTTGAAAATGTTCTAATTACTTAAACTTTGGATTAAAACATAAACTATGGGAAAATACTTTAAAGAAGTCTTCAAGATCATATTTTTAATTAACGGTCAATATAAACCGCACTTTATTATGCTACGAGTACACAGGGAAAAATAACAAAATACCTAGGAAAAGAATATAAAAGACGTTACTTGCCTATGCCTTATGTGAAAGCCTTTATCAGAATAGAGTACCTATTGTAGTAAGGCTGTCATGCATTTCTGCTGGCTCACATCACTTAACACTAGAAGTGCCACCGTCCCATTTTTGTCCCATCCCAACTTTAATCGTCACTATAGGACCGTACATTTGTTTGACATTAATAATTTATTGTATTTATTATACTTATTTCAGATGTTTTTGTCCAGTAAAAACGATAGTAATAAAATAAACAGTCGTTTTACGTAGAACTGTCGTTGGGTCATTTTTGTCCCGTCAGTTTGTGGGGGTGAAGCGGCGATGTGTGTGTGTGGCTATGCAATCGTGCATAGGTTTGATATATCGGTTGCGCATTGTTTAGCATAAAACACTACCCAATCAGTAAAAAAATTGGTATTTTGTTTTGCTAAGAGCGTTGTTCACGTAGTATAAATTACTTATATTTTATATAAATTACTACCCCTACAACCGCCGCTGTGCCAATTTTGTCCCATTATAATTATTTCAAAGCTCATTAGTATAAATCATAAAATTATAGTCAATACGATATTTGTTACTTAAATAAACGTGTTTGAGTAACTTACAAATGGTTTTAATAATAATTTTAGGCTTTTAATGTAATAGGTCAAAATTGGTACAGCGGCAGTTAGTGTTTGGGGCAATGGGTTAGTGGCAGTTAGTGTTTGGTGTAAGGGGACAAAATTGGGACAGCGGCAGTTGTTTACACTAAGTGTCTTCCAACATTATAAATCTTAGTGCACTAATGTACTAAATGGGGAGTTCCAAGATTATTTTGCAATTTTTTATATGTATTGCTTGTACTAATTTAACAATATTGAGATATGATAAAGTTAAAAAATAACTGCAATGAATAGATGCATATTTTCTTTAATATTTGAGATTGCTTTCAAAATTTTCATATCTAACTTAAAAAAAACTTAAAAACGTTCTCCTGTGAAATTGCCAAATCTGTAGTTAGTGTTATTGTGAACTGAGCCATCGATTTGTTATTCGAATTAAACACAATATTCTTTTATTTGTGATGTAGACGTTTTCTTTACGGCTTTCTGAAATAACGCTCGCTAACTAAAATAACTCCACTGACCGACTGGGAAGTTCTCCGATTGTCTGTACAGAAGTGACCTTTCAGTGTTTCATAAGCGACGCCCACTGCTGGACCTAATCCTCCCACAAATTCAGCATAACAACTTAATAAAATAATCCTAACATAATCGTTTATACTACATAACAATGTTCGAGCCTAAACTCATTACCTAACTCACATGATCGAGTTAGGGCGGGCGGACGGTTGGGCGGCTCAGCCGTTATCTGAGACGAGTGTGTCGGTTGCCATGGCGACGGGCCTTTAATGCCCCACTTGGCATTGACGCAATCTTGACGGAACTACTGGAGTGAGGTGACTGACTACCTGGGGTTCCATTCAGCTAACGTTTTGCAGTAATCGCATCTCAATTGTTTGTAGTAGTATCATGAACTGAGTTTAAGACCGTTTCACCTTCAGTAGTTCTGAAGTTGCTCTAAATCCAAACAAAAATATCTAGTGACTAGTAGCCGCTTGCGGTTTCACCCGCATGGTTCCCGTTCTCTTCAGAACATCGGGATAAAAAGTATCCTTTGGTCATAACCAGGCTATCTACTATCTGTGTACCAAATTTCATTCAAATCCGTTCAGTAGTTTCGGAGCCTATTCAATGCAAACATACAAATAAACAATCAATTCTTTCCTCTTTATAATATTAGTATAGATATAATGTACGGTCAACCTGTACATATTGACAAATTAGAGACAGAAATTGTTTACGAAACAATTATTAGTAAACCAATTATAAATATTTGCATAGCGGCCTTTATCTCTAACAATTTAAATTTAGGCCAACTTTCCAACGGTAATATTAAATTTCCTTGGCGCAAGTTTCTCATGGCCGCTGCTAAGGAAACGCTAAGGCAAAGCGCACACGTAACAACTCAAAAATTTCAAAAATTTCAAAATTTAAAAAAAATCATTTTTTTTTATTTCGGTACCAATAATTGTCACAGCATGGTGATTGACTCCCTCTATTAAGTGCATAGTGCACCTGTGCCAGATGGAGTCGCTCTTCCATAAAAAAAAAAAAAAAAACTAGTACAGTATTTGTAATGGTACATACAATGTGCTTAAGCTCCAAGTTGTGCCAACTAACTAATAAGAATAACAATAAGTAGGTAATTTACTAAAAACTAACCGTAAATATGTGTGTGTGTGTGTGTGTGTGTGTGTGTGTGTGTGAATGTGTGTGTGTGTGTGTGTGTGTGTGTGTGTATGTATGTTAGGTTATCTGTCAAATACAAGGAGATCCTCGGTCTCATCATAAGTTAGGGCTTTTAACCACGCTGATAACCTTAGTTTGCATTCACGACTCAAGTTGACGGAGCTGTGAACTTGTTAAAAGTTACTAGTTACTGCGACAGTTTACGTTTGCAATTTGCCAATCCGTGACCAACTGAAGCACATAGGAGGACAGGGTGTTGAGTCGCTGGGCAAATTGCGATTGCCTGTTCAGGCAACCGACTATTATTAAACTCAAAACAGTGAATGCTACACAATGGAGGTAATTTATATTCATTAATTCGTCACTTGCTAGCAGGCAGGACACTAGTGTCCAGAGAACAAATAGATTATCTATTGTGTCTCATATCTCGGGGCCTGAGAGATTAATTATATTTAAAAAAAGGAAATTTAATAGTAATGTCCAAATATTGATGATTAATTTTTGAATATTAATATACCTAAACATATTAAAGTGATTAAATTACCATTCCTAACCCATTAACAAGTCGAAAGTTATTAGTTGCGGCAATCAGAAGCTAACTAAGAATTGAAAACAGTTTTGTCAATCACCGAATGTCGTGTTTCTTTGTCTGTCATGTTAAATGCAAACTGATCGTTTGTAGTGGCTTGATTTTTTTATGAACCAACGGGGAGACGTCGAAGATAGGTGAAATTGCTTTAATAGCTTTAATTCAGAGATCAAAGTTGCTCTATCTGCGGAGTGCCTAAGAAATAACATTTAATTAACCCAAAAGCGGTACCTGAGACTGGCTGTGATATGAATCGCGGCGCTGGCCGTTTGTACCCCTCAGGATTAAACCTTTAAAGAAAATTGCTGAGACTTGCGAATTTAACCTTTGTTGGAACGTACTTACTTACTTCAAAGGTACTTTTAATATAAAGTAGAGTATTAAATTGTGAGTATAGTAAAAAATAATAATTGTTTTTTTATGATTTAAAATTTTGTTATTAATTTTTACGATTTTATTCTTGATTGTTTTGTTAAAATGCAATAAATTATTAACATAAGAAAAGAGGCAGCACCTCTCAACTCGATGTACATATTCATCAGTCTGAACATTCGCTTTGCTTTGTGTTTGCTCAGTACTGTGATTGTGTTGGCCTTGGATATTTTTTTTTGCGAAACATTGTGTCATAACATTTCAAAGTAGTATACCACCCCCTCTACCCCAGTCTTATTATAAACATACCAATATGAATAAGATTGGAAAATAGAAAGAGAAATAAACTACTGTGTCACCTTAATTATGCTTCTTTTCATGTCGACAGCAAACTTAAATCGTTTTACCTTAATTACTCAAACTTAATTTTAATATTTTTTAACCATACCAAAAGCTCCATACAACACATTAATAATACTAGATTTTAATATTAAACATTTCTTACCCAGACCCATTTTGTAAAATGTTTTACCGCCCGGGTCAATGGCCTTCAGCCTTTCAGCCGATTACTCAGGTAATATTATTATTACCAGCTACTACTAAATATTATATTTTCTGTGACCCAGGCCCAGTGTCCTATAGAAAGTAGGCGAAGGCTTTTAATGTTGTATTTTTAAATCAAAAGAGTATCAATATCAACTTCCTAACGAACACCTAACAAGTTCCATATTTAAAAAAGTAACCCGTAAATGGGTCAGGGGTCGCGGCGACCGATGAGCGGTCGTCATCGATTTAATGTGGCGGCCTCGGGCCAAAGCCCCAAGATAATCATTAATGAATGCGATTGCTCGCACACCGTACACAATCGATATGTTACTGTCATAACTCATTTCCGGACAACAGTAGTTGTTTCAGAGTTTATCAAGCCGTCTATAAGGCCTCTGACTTGGCTTAACGACTGTAATTATCACATGACAACAACCGGAATCGACGGTTTAACATACCCTCCGAAACACGGAAGCGCTCAGTTGGAATGCCACTTTACGGTCACCACTCCGACACTTGACCGACCGAACGTTGCTTAACAAACGTGATCGAATACGATCAGTCTGTCAAGCGAGACCATTAGAACAGTTTAACAGAATCTAACAATATGACCTCAATATCTTCTTTCCATTATCTAGTCAATCATAATGACTAGTAGCACTAGACTAGTCAAACTCTTCATTAAAAAAAAATGGGAAAGTCCTAAATAAGATGTATTCGTATTTGTTTTGGTTACAGTTCTACTATAACCTAACGAATTATCATTAACCTGGCCAAAAATATTTATCACAGAATTTGTTAGTCAAAAGGACATTTTGACTGGTTGAGAGTTTTCACTACAACTTATATTATAGTATTGCTAGGGCGGTTACAACCCGATACTCGGGTTATTCGTCGATCGAACTAATTACACTTTTTAATTGCAGTTTGTGATCATCACGTTTAACATTTTGTATATTTTATAGTTTTCGGAACAAATAGACTCGAGTACCTTTAATTTGATACCTTACTCGGCCGCGAACTACGCGCCAAAGTCCCTATCGAGTCGTCACAAATTTTGCGAACCTGAATTAAGTATATAGATAGTATTTTATTTTATAAAAATCGGAATTCATACGGTGAGACATAACTAAATGATTACTTATTGGATTCTATACACCAATGACATGTCTCCACAAATACATAACAAAGTAATATTATCAAGTTACATTCGTTACATAGTATAATGTTAGCAACTTCAGAACTAGAACTTTGAAAATAGAATGAACACTAATAGTAATGATGTGTGACTGGAATTAAAGTCTGAACTGTTGGAGAATCATCATCGATCGACGAATCGATATATGAGTATCATCGATGTAGTCGGGGTGTTGGAGCCTGTACTTAGTGGATGTGGAATGATAGAAAATGTTTATGGAAACCTATAATGATTTATTTACAGTTTACAAAAATGTTCTTAAATATTATGATATAATGTTAAAATGTTACTGAATGTTGATGAGTGCATCCGATTGCAATAAAGACGAAACGTACACTGATTTACGTAAATTATGTTATTATAGTTCACGGCGGCTAATGACCTAGTTTAGGCCACTCGGCCGGTGACCCGATGACGTTGTTAGGTATGCAAACCTAAGTGTTCGGTATTGCACCGAACATATTCCCGGGCGGGGAAAAATAAACAAATGAACTATAAAGTGCTACAATAGATGAGGGTTAGTTAATGTTGATGTGATGAGACAAGATGATAAAACAATTGAATTAAATTTTATCTAATGTTTCGGTTAAAACAAGATTGTTTAATGAAGTAATTTCTAAGAATTAAGTTACGTATATGATTTGGAAAATTAAAATAGTTTATATAGTCAATCTTCACTAAACACTAATTTTTTCGGCACTAAACCTGACTTTAACACTTTAAGCTCTGTTTCACTATTAAACTTTCGCACTCGCGCACTATCACACTCACTGATATCATTCACTTGACACATGCTGACGGAGCGGGAGGCGCGGGCGGCGGGCTGCGCAGCCGTCCCGGGCTCCCCAGCCGCCGCCGGCGCCTCCGGGATACCCGATGATGACATCACCGCTGCAGCCCCGTTCCTGTTGCGTCGCACTCGTCGTCGGTACAATATGATAATACCGACTAATACGATTACTATTAATATGACATAAATTAATGTATAATGATGGATATCATTAAATGTCATATTATCATTCATCTCTATAGGAAATTCGGTCTCCTTCAGAGACTTAATCTTCTGTTCAATCTCCTTTGATAATTTGTCATTAAAGTTGATGTTTTCAGTAGTAAATTGTTCTAAGCTGATATTTATTAAATGGTTTATTGGAGCAATATAGTTTGTTTCTAATTTTTCATTTATGTTAAGTGCAGTTCTTTGACTTTGGTGTGTAAATATAGTAAAATTATCTGTTTTCATTATGCAGTTACTTTCTGCGTTTATTAGACTCGGTCTAGACAGCTGGTAGGCAGTAATCAGATCCTTACATAATGCGCGAATTTGACACTGGCCGCAACACAGGTACAAGTAGGTATTCGTCTCTGATAAACTAAACCAATTGTTTTGACACGATACTTTGTTTGTTTTACATTCATTTACTTTTTCTTCATTCTTCATACACAGGTCCAAATCATTTTTCATTTTATAGACGGGGCTTTGAAGAATGCAGATGATAGTTAAACTGTTGCTCGGTAAGCAACTAGTTAAGTCGTCTTGGGATACTGGGATAAAAGAATCCTTTTGTAAGTTAATAGCGATTAAATTAGATATAGGAAAAATGGATATGGTATAGTTATCCATTCGTTGTGGGATTGGTATAACTCGATATAAATCGTATGTGTCTCTACTGATAAGCGGGATTTTTATTTCAAATATGAAATAACTCTCGGACATTCTTGCCTTTACTCTTAACAACTTATATAATTCTCTCATATCAGATTGTATGTTTTGAATCGGAAGAGTGACGTCAGCAGCCAATAATCCGGAAATGGAGTTCAGTTCTTTCTTCAATTGTTCAGGTGTTAACAAATGTAGGTTAAAATGTCCTTGATACAAATCAGTGGCGGTATCCAATAAAGTCCCTTGAATATCTTTTAATGTTTGTAATATGTTTTGTGCAGTTATAGCTGATAAAGCGAAGTTGATGGATTGCCCATCTCTAGTTACCTGTTTTTCTAAGTGCGTGACGGCTTTCTCCACATTGTTAAACTGCTTGTTGATTATTTTATGATGTTTGGATATTATGCTCTCAGTCCTTTTTAGTAAGTTATATTCTGATTCAACAAGCGATGTTTGATTTTTCCACAGTTTGAAAAGATGAGCTTGATCTTGTTTAATCTTACTTATGTCCTTAGAGTACTGTTCGGCAAATCGTTGATCTAGGACACCGAAAAGACTGTTCGCTAGATAACCAACTCCGTCGAGGATGCCACGCCGCTGTCTGGGGCGGCCGTGAAAAAGCTGACTCAACAGTAGTTCGTTAAAGTATTTTATTTCTAAGAACTGGTGATTTAAATGGTGCATAATAATTTGACATTGGTCGTTTCCATATGAGGGGTTACCCGAATTTTCCAAATTTTTGTATAGTTTTTCAAATGCAGTGTTCCCTTCCCAATAGGGGGCCATGTCATAGTACACCACAAGAGTCCATTGATCTCTGCTCACTTGTAATTTTGATTTGTGATCGAAGTATAATGTTTGATTGGGTCGCAGCTCCGTAATAGTTACTGCTCCAAATATGTTTGTAAAAAGTGTAAAAAAATATATGAGCATCATAACTATTTTAGATAACGTTGCTCCCTTGTTCGATTTTCGAGTCACTTGTTTTTGTTTGCCTTGTTGAGTTGGTTGTTTGTTTGCGGTATATGAGTGAAAATCGGTTTTGTTCGTGATAGGTAAGAGACTTAATTTTACTACCGGCCTCTTGATTTGACCGTTTTGAGTTTTCAGAGTCACTACACGCACGTAGTAGTCCGACCCCGGGTGGGTTTCGATAACTCTCCCGATGGCCCATTTACCAGCAGGTAAATTATCTTCATGAACAACCACAATATCGTTTACCTTCAAATTTTGTTGCGGACTCAGCCATTTTCTCCGTGCTTGTAGTTGCGATAAATATTCCATTTTCCATTTCTTCCATGTTTCTTGGAATATTTTGTTTGTTAAATACCACCTACTTCTGGCATCTTCGGATGTTTCAATGATGGTACCTCCTGGCCTTCCGGTCAAGAAGTGGGCAGGCGTCAACACCTCTAAGCTTTCCGTATCTTCTGTTAGAGCACAGAGAGGCCTGGTGTTTAGACAGGCTTCGACTTGTGATAAGATGGTAGAAAACTCCTCAAATGTTAGCTTCTGTTCTCCTACCACGCGCTTCAAATGATGTTTAAGGCTGCGTACAGCACGCTCCCAAATGCCACCTGCACTTGGCCATGAGGGTGCGTTAAAGTGCCATTCGATTCCCATTCCGGCTACTTCCGATAAAAAGTTGTTATCAAATGTTTTAATTATATGTTGATACTGTTGTTGTAGTATGTTCTTTGCTCCGTGGAAGTTGGTCCCGTTATCACTATAGATATGGGCTGGTGATCCACGCCTGGCGGCCATCCTCCGCAGGGCAGCTAGAAAAGCCGAGCTAGTGAGGTCAGATACAATCTCCAAATGCACAGCTTTGGTTACCATGCAGATGAAAACAGCAACGTAACCCTTGGTTGTTTTCGCGCCGCGGCCTTTATTAAGCTTTACGTCCATGAAACCCATGTAATCGACTCCAGTGTGGTAAAATGGGGGAGCGGGGTTCACTCTTGCGTCTGGAAGGTCACCCATAATTTGATGTTGTTTAAGTGGGCGATTTCTTTTACACGTGACGCAGTCCTTTAAATGTTTTTTGATGACACGTAGTCCGCCTGTTATCCAGTATTGTTTCCTGAGATGTGCTAAGGTGAGGGACGGACCACCATGGAATGTTTGCTGGTGAGCTTGTTCAATCAGTAGGCTGGCTAGACGATGGTGAGCAGGAATAATAATGGGGTGCTTAAAATTAAAACTCAAATCTCCGTGTCTTAAGCGACCACCAACTCTTAAGATGTTGTTTGAATCAATAAATGGGTTTAAATTCATAAGATGTGATTTTGATTTCACAACAGAATGTTTACGTAAATGGTCAATGTCCTCAGTAAACTCATTTTTCTGTACGTATTTAATAATTGTTAATTTAGCTTTTTCCAACTCTTGCAATGTGATATAGTGTGGTAACTGCTTACGCTGCGGGTTCAACGCTCGCCGTAACCATGCAATTAAGCGAATGATTTTATTTATATTACTGTAATTGTTTATCATGTTATGAATAATATCAAATTTATAGTCTTGCTGCACGATGTTCGACTGTTTTATGTTTTGACATTTAGATTCTAAGATTGTATGATATTTTCTTAGCTTTAATTGGCATAGGTCAAGTTTTGGGAGCCAGGAAGGTCCTTCCCACCACAACAAATTATCCTTTAATTGACTCGCGTAGAGCCCTCTGCTAGCCGCGTCTGCCGGGTTTTCATTCGATTTTATGTAACTCCAACAGTTGATAGGTATAATGTTAGTAATTTTTACGACTCTATTCGCGACAAAGGGCTTCCAGCGGTTCGGTTCTCCTTGGATCCAACCCAATACTGCCATGGAATCAGTCCAGCAACAGAGTTCAATTTGATGTTGATTTAATGCTGATTTGATTTTATCTATCAACTTTGATAACAATAAAGCTCCGCTAAGTTCTAACCTCGGCAGTGATAACGCTTTCTTGTGTGGAACGAGCTTGCTTTTGGCGGCCACTATAATACATTTATCGTTATTGTTGACTCTCGCGTAAACGACACAAGCATACGCTTTTTCAGACGCATCACAAAAGCCATGAAGTTGGATGACGTCACTCTCGCCACACGATAACCATCTTGGTATTTCAAAATTACTTATTAGATGTATATCTGCTTTTAATTTTGTCCACTCCTTGTAAATACTATCAGTGACGACGTCATCCCACTTTAAATTTAATTTCCACAAGGATTGAAAAAGTAATTTGAGCTTTGTTGATAGTGGAGCTAGCCATCCCAGTGGGTCAAATAATTTAGATATGTCCGATAATAAATTGCGTTTTGTAGGTTTTATGTTTTCCTTTGTAATTTGATAATTAAATGTAAAGTTGTCCGCGGATGAATTCCAGGATAATCCTAATGTTTTTGATGTGTTTTCTGTTTTAAAATTAAACACGGTGTTTTCATGTTTGTTTACTTCTGTAGCCAAATGCGATAACAAATCGGTGTTATTTGACGACCATTTTCTCAGATTCATTCCGCCCTTTTTTAGCAGTAGAATAAGATCAGATATTAGTTGTTGACCTTGGGCTATAGAATATGAGCCATGGACGAGGTCATCCATGTAAAATGCTGTTTCTAAAACTTTTGATGCTGTGGGGAAGTTTCCTTGCTCGTCGACGGCTAATTTTCGTAACGTCATCATAGCCAAATATGGCGCGGCCTTAGTTCCATACGTCACTGTCGCTAATTTATATGATTTTAATGCCTGTTGAGAGGATTCCCGCCATATTATTTTTTGTAAACACTGATCTTGTTCATGTATCAGTATCTGGCGATAAATTTTTTTCAATATCAGCAGTAAATGCGTACTGATATTGCCTCCATTTTATTAACAGTGTTTGTAAGTCTTGTTGTAGATTAGGGCCAGCGTACATTAAATCGTTAAGGCTGTATCCACTGCTTGTGATAGCAGATGCATTGAATACAACTCTGTATTTTGTTGTACTTGACTCGACACGATGGACCCCATGATGCGGCAGATAACACTCTAAGGTGGTATCGGTGTCAAGGTCAGGTTTCATGTGTTCTAATGTTTCATATTGGCTCATAAATTCTTTGTAATCTTCTGATAATTTTGGATGTTTTTCAAACCTTTTTTCTAAATTCTTGAATTGAGCTACTGCCATCTGTTTTGATGACCCCAGGTTTTCATGTATGTTTGGTTTAATGGGTAGCCGAACTTCGTAGCGACCGTCGTTCTTTCTTATTGTTGTTGAATTAAAGAAATTTAAACATTCCTGGTCTTCTACTGAAAGAGTGGAGGACTCCGTTATCTCTTCAATTTCCCAAAACCGTTCAATATTTTCAGTATTGTTTATGATGACGTTACAGTGATAGGATGTTTTCGCCTGTCCGCATAGCAACCAACCCAACTCGGTTTGTTGCGCAATAGGAACAGTTTCATCTTCAACTTTTATTATTCCGCTCAATAAGATTTTCGAATAGACGTCTGCCCCCAACAGGATGTCTACCGGTCGACTCGTGTAAAAGTCTGGATCAGCTAAGTTTATGTTTGATATGAAGTTCCATAATGGTTTTTTAAATGTTTTGTTTGGCAAATTTTTTATTAAGTTGTTCATGATAAGTACTTCCGCATGGAAAGTGAATTCATTATACAGCGAAGCACATTCAATGTTTATAACGCCCTTACACGAATTTTCTTGTTGTCCGACTCCAAAAATGGTACCCTTACATTTTTGTCTCTTTAAACCTAATCGCTGCGCTGCATTTTCAGTGATGATTGAGATCTGTGAGCCTTGGTCGACTAAGGCTCGCATGTTGTGGTAAGTACCATCTATGGCTTTTACTTTTAAAAGAGCTGTTGTAAGCAATACCTCGGAGTAATTATTCTGCGATATATGTGAATTTGTTGAAATATTTTCATTCCGACAATTAGCGTTCGACGACCGCAAAGTAGATGTCTGAGTCGGCGTTATTTGCGCGTATGCGTCATGTAATATCGTGCTATGCTGTTTTGCACATTTACGACACATTTTTGTCGAGGTGCATGAACTTCCATTATGACTAAACAAACAATTAGTACATAGTTTTAGCTTATTCACAGTCTTCAATTTTTGATCAGATGGCATCTCAAGAAAGCTTTTGCAGTTGTAAATTCCATGGTCACGCGAACAAAGAGGACATTTAAAACTTGATGATACATGGAAGGACTTTGTAAATGTTTTTATATTCTTGTTTTGAAAGTTATTGTTTTTTCCATGATTACCGCTCGCCCATTTACTTGACGTAGGGTATTCTCTGTTAAAGTTAGTGTAAGATTTATGTTGTATGTTTTCTTGTTTACGTTTAGATGACTCCAACGTAGTAAATTTTCCCTCTAAAAACTCTAAAAATTCGCTTAATATTGGCAGTTCTCGAGGATTTTTCAAAGATTCGATATAGTCAGAATGTGTTTCAGAGTCCAACTTTTGAGTTAAGAGATGTATTAGCAAGGGATCCCATGTTGTAATGTTGACATCTAGATTTTTAATTGCGTTTAAAGTTTCCACTGTCACATCATGCATTTTCTTAATTTGTCCCGCCGATTGTTGTTGCATGTTGGGTAAGCTCAGAAGAGTGTTAATGTGGGACGTGAAAATAAGTTTCTTATTGTTAAATCGATTGTTGAGAATATCCCAACAAGTTTTGTAATTTTCTGAGCTTATTTGTAAATGTTGTATCAAGCGCTCCGCATCTCCACGCACTTTACTGCGTAAGAATTGCATCTTTTGCGCGTTTGATATTGACGGGTTGTCATGTATGGCTTCCAAAAACAAGTTTTTGAATGGAACCCATTGGTTGTAGTTACCACCAAAAATTGGTATATCTAACTGTGGTGTCGCCTTTTCACGATGCCTCATAGACCATATTTTTGTATTAATAGCCCTTTTTGTGTTTAAGTATTTTTTCTCATAGTAACAAAACTTTCCTTCGTATTCACCATTCTCTTCTCCTGTTTCACACATGATCTCCCAGTGTAATTTGTCTACCTCTGACCAACGCATTTGTAAGGATTTCAAGGAATCTTCTAACTCCCAATTTTCCACTGTTGTTTCTACTTCGATCATACTAAGTGTTCGTTTAAAAGCCATAAAGTTAGCTTCTTGTTTTCGCAACATATTGCGAACTAAAGTTGTTTCCTGATTCTTCTCCTGTGTTTCTTCTTTTGGCCCCTGCATACTGCCCTGTTTGACTATAGGAGTTGATGTTAATGTTGATTCTGACACCTTAGTTGTAGTTGTTTGTTCCTGTACTGTATCGCTCAAGGTCATAAACTTATCAATATAGCTCCGCGCTTCTTTATAAAACTTTTCCGTCTGTTGGTAATAGTTTTCCGTAAAGTACGAATGGGATGCTTTGTTGATCACTTCATCGTCTAATCTAAAGTGATTGTCTTGAAAGTCTTGCCAATAGGTGTCAAGAGTTTCTAAGCGTCGCTTTATGAGATGCGGAGTCCTTCGCGTAGAGGAGTCTTTCTTGAAATTAACTAGGAGCTTCTCCATAGCTCCCATAATCTCGCTTTGCGTCACTATGACGCCCTCCAAAACACCAGTTACTTCACTCTGCACCTCCATTGTAATTTTCCAATCGGTTTATAAAGAAATAAATATGGAAAGATCTTACTTGGTTTATGTTGTTGTTGGTGACCGGTAAATTTACCAGTCAACTGGATCCAGTGAAGCAAAGCGCCGTTGAATTCCGGTTTATGCAATCCAACTTTGGCACACACACACACACACACTGTCCACTACTGTTCACTGTTTCTCCACCCCAATTCACGAGATAAACGCGCACGAGGTGGTCGCTCGAAGGACCAATGATGTTGGAGCCTGTACTTAGTGGATGTGGAATGATAGAAAATGTTTATGGAAACCTATAATTATTTATTTACAGTTTACAAAAATGTTCTTAAATATTATGATATAATGTTAAAATGTTACTGAATGTTGATGAGTGCATCCGATTGCAATAAAGACGAAACGTACACTGATTTACGTAAATTATGTTATTATAGTTCACGGCGGCTAATGACCTAGTTTAGGCCACTCGGCCGGTGACCCGATGACGTTGTTAGGTATGCAAACCTAAGTGTTCGGTATTGCACCGAACACGGGGAATAAGAAAATGAAACCACTTTTTGTTATGAGGTATCCATTTGAAAGTTGAACATACTGTCTGTTTATGTGAGTCCGTTTATGTTAATGCATGGAAGTGATACTAACATAAAACATGACTATTGTAATTGTATAAAAGGAAAATATTCTAATAACTGAGTATAAGAAAATTTTCCTCTTATATTAAATATGTTTCAAGATTGTAGATTTGTGTTTGGCAACGACATGTTCCTTTGTAAATGTTGTTGCTTCTGTTAAAGCTGATAAGTTTCTTGCGGCCGTTCTTCTTATCAGTTAAAAGATGTTCTGAATGGCTGGTAGGAAAAAAAATTTGGACGATTCGAAAGCACTTATCTATAAGTCTATTTGAATAAAAATCTTTGACTTTGACTTTGACTTTGACTATGTGCGGGAGACTTTTTTGGTCTACACGAGTACATAAGAGTACCTAATGCATGATATTCATGTACCTAAGTGTGTCTCGTACCTTTTAACGGTGCCGAAACGTAAGAACAGTATCTAATAAAACCGTTCTATATAACTAGCACATAGCGTCGAAGTGTTTCATATAGTGACAAATTGTTGATGTGATTAGTCTGAAGCTAGGAGCCACTTAAATAAATAGTAAATTATGATAGTTGCTACTTTTATTTAGTTCAAGAATGTAATTTAGCCACCGTTTAAACAGATAATAAACTCATTCCTCATTCATAATAAACATAGTAAAGGGATTTGAAACTTTTGGCCTCGACACCGGCCCGACATTTTGAAATTTTTTCAAAATCGTGCCGCACTATAACACCCATAAATGGATAGGGAACGTAAAGATGGACAAAACATATTAAACATCATTAGCCCTAAAGTGTCAGGATAGTTCTCACTATCCTGACACTTTAGGGAGTTATTTATTATTATCTCTAATTGGAGTTAACATAGGTGATACTTTTGGTGATTTGTGCGACAAGTTTCACACAAGCATTTTTTCATTGTAGCTGATTTTTACAACGCGTTCTTTTTGATGATCGCAAATTTAATTATTCGTCTTTTTTCATGTGCGATTTTTCATAAAGCGTTTTTTATTATTCATTTTTAACTATAATTATCTGGCTAACGTGACACTTCATATCTTAACATTTTTTGTTCCTCTTGTTACCTTTTGATTTATTAAGGTATTATCGTGCGACGTCATTCGAGGGAAAAAAAATCTAAATTGCTTTTCATACTACGGATTTGAAGGCAGGCTGGCCTTCAAATCCGTAGTACAAAAATAATTATTAAGATGGTACGACTTCCATACAAACAAACATTGCACATTAATTGGTTCATCATACATTAATAATTCATAAATACATGTGCAACTAACTCGTTTCAGTTATTTGTTTGCGCGAAATTATAAAAAAAAAATCCTTTCATACATGAGCTATATAAATGTGATTGGTCACACACACATACGTAGAATTATTGAAATTATAAGATATTAGTATATTCGTGTTTTATGTATGAAAGTGCAATATTTTAATTATTTCGCGCAAACAACTAACTGAAACGAGTTATTTGCGCATGTATTTATTAATTATTAAGGTATGATGAACCAATAATTGTGTAATGTTTGTTTGTATAGAAGTCGTACCACCTTAATAGCTCAATCTCAACAGAATTTAAACTCATAGATTGCTACAAATTCACCTAAGTCTCTTCCAAGATTTTCTAAGCTCTTCACTTTTAGTTCGCTTGTTGTATAAGCAACTACCCAATATAAACAGTAAATACCTTACTTAATACGCCATTCACGAGCACTGGAACTAATTTCATAATGGTGGTTGCCTTCCACCATCGGCCGGTCTAACAAACAAACGAGTATCGATTCGAACGGCCCTGTAATCGATGAGTGTCAATCGAGGCGGTACTAATAGCCGCCCGCAGTGGAGGGTTAACGAGTAGGTGGTATTGGCGGGAAAAGTATCAATTTACAATTTGTGACGTTTTTATAGGATAGTGTCCAGTCTTCTATTAGGTAAATAAAAATAGAACAGCCCTTATAAAATCAGCTGGTTTTTTTTCTTCAACAAGGAAACGCTTAGTTTTATTCTTTTTTTATTGCATACAATCACACCAATTATCTAGCCCACGTAAGTTTCACGTTATGTTATGGATACTAGATAACGGATAAATACGCTTATACACGGCTATTTTTAAACAGTATCCAAATTTTTTTAGTTTGACTCAGAATCGGTAGTGAACAACTTGCTCCTAGAAATATGAGACGAAACACGACTCAACTATTTTGACTTTCCATACTAAATCGATGGATTCTGATTGATGATCAGTCTGATTTGAATGAAGAAGAAAAATAAACATATTTCGAGCCGAGTTTCTAGGAGAAAGTTGTTTACTTACAGATTCTAAACCAAAATATTTTTTTTATATACTTTTTAAAAATAACCCTGCTTTATATTTTGTTGTAAATGCATAAGTACATAATATATACACATTAAACACCCAGACCAAGTGAAATAGACATGTTCATGCATTTATCTTGTCCGGGATCGAACCCGGGACCTCTGGCGCAGAAGGCAGGTTAAGTACCCCTGCGCCAAACACATCGTCATAACTGAAATTAATTTTAAAGATGTTGGTGGCACCGCGTTTCTTGTGGAACTCTCCAGCACTGAGAGACTGACTTGGTTATAACAACTGAGATGATTGTTGTTAAGTCACATACTTAGACAAGACATGCAGCCGGAATCGGCGCGGTTCGAGGTAACAAGTACCTGCAGTGAGGAACTTCCCGGTTGACCAGTAGCGTTTTTTAGGTATCGGTTTTTCAAAAACTAATAGATTTATACACAAATAGGTTTTTCAATTGAATAATAAATCTTATGTTTTGGCGCGCACTGTTCATTGAAATAAAACAACTTTTAAGCATATCAAACGAGCTATATTTCCACGAACTAAGTTGTAATTGTCCGTATTTTTAGGTTTTTAGGGGTTTTTTAAATTTTCCCGACGTTTCGGCACCTTTACAGCTGCCGTGGTCACGGGATGGCTCTGTCATCATCCCCATCATCCCGTGACCACGGCAGCTGTAAAGATCGTGGAAATATAGCGCGTTTGATATCCGTAAAAGTTGTTTTATTTCAATGAATAATTAATTAATACTGTAACCTTATTACTTAATTTTCGAAAACACGTTATCCAAAAAAAAATTACTGAACGACCGGGAAGTTCCCAGATTGTACCACCTTGTCAAAGTAAATGATTAAAAATAAACATAAATTAAAATATACACGTTACTCTATGTTTACTCAAAACTTCAAAAATCATCATTACGAATAATTCATCCTACTAATATTATAAATGCGATAGGTATGTCAGTTTGTTTGACGGATTTGCATGAAATTTGGTCTACAGCAACTTCAAGTAGTAGATTAACACATACTTTTCATAGTAGAAAACGAAAAATATGTCGCGTAATTCCGCAAGAAAAAATGCAGATGCAGCCCAGTGACACACCTTGCACCTTCACCGACTACTCTACACGTGTTTCGCCCACACACGGAGCATCCTCAGGAGTTGTTAGACCGTGCCAATCTCAGCACCGAGTGAGTAAAATGGCCCCAAACAGCCGTATTTAATGCTTCCCACTCCCCCCCCTCCCCGCCCCCAGTGTGACGCATCGCGACTATAAAAGTGAGACAGAGTAATAATTATTGAAATTGTTATAATAAATGTAAATTAAATGTAAAAGTATGATATAAATATGTGATATCGATGAAAGTTTTTTTTTTTTTTTTTTTTTTTTTTTTTTTTTTTTTTTTATGAATCCCTATCACTGTTTGTTTGTCTACAAATACGCAGAAGTGGGGAGGAAGAAACATTTATCTGATCGTTAAGTATGGCTCCATCAACATTATGTTTGATAATTTCTAATTGTTCCAACACGTTCAGTCGGAAACTTTTATTACAAGTATGTAAAACCTCGTAGGAATGCCCATCAGATAATTGGTGACCGGTATCTAATAAATGTTCCGCGAAATGAGATCGTTCTGGTCGGGCATTCCTATAGGCAGAAATATGTTCTTTATAACGTGTTTCAAAACAGCGCCCAGTTTGTCCCACGTATACGGAATTACACTCGTCACATGTTAACCTATATACACCTGACTTCCTGCCAACCTCTGTTTTTTCCTTACCATTTACCGGTCACCAATTATCTGATGGGCATTCCTACGAGGTTTTACATACTTGTTGATGGAGCCATACTTAACGATCAGATAAATGTTTCTTCCTCCCCACTTCTGCGTATTTGTAGACAAACAAACAGTGATAGGGATTCATAAATAATTTAAAAAAAAAAAAAAAAAAAAAAAAAAAAAAAAAAAAAAAAAAAAAAAACTTTCATCGATATCACATATTTATATCATACTTTTACATTTAATTTACATTTATTATAACAATTTCAATAATTATTACTCTGTCTCACTTTTATAGTCGCGATGCGTCACACTGGGGGCGGGAAGGGGGGGGAGTGGGAAGCATTAAATACGGCTGTTTGGGGCCATTTTACTCACTCGGTGCTGAGATTGGCACGGTCTAACAACTCCTGAGGATGCTCCGTGTGTGGGCGAAACACGTGTAGAGTAGTCGGTGAAGGTGCAAGGTGTGTCACTGGGCTGCATCTGCATTTTTTCTTGCGGAATTACGCGACATATTTTTCGTTTTCTACTAAGATATGGATTTCCGCCAAGTAACGCCTGATTCTATCAAATACATACTTTTCATCCCGATATTCCCACAGGAACAGGAACCATTGGCCCTATAGTGTTAGTGTCGTCGACGTCGTCGAAGCGTCGAATATGCACTGTCTCGGTCACACATAGTCGAGAACTAACTGAAATCTTATTGTTAGAACGATAATGTTGAAGTCGCGCTGTACGAAAACGCCGTCGGCTGTCAAAATGAAGACGACAGCGATGCCGACGGCACATACGCGGTAGGCAACAGGCAGGTGAAACCGCGGGAGGTCACTAGACATTTTATATGACACAACTGTATTCAATAAATGCTTTTAGTAAACATAAAATAAAGTAATACCCATATAGATTCTGTCAGAACCAATGCCGCCTTTAAAATACTGCTGCAAATATTCTAAAAGCAATAACATTCTGCCAGTCCGTTTTCATCATAAGTACGTGCTTTTGGCTGAGCTTACAAATACATTGAGAGTAACACTCGGCACAGCTTAAAAAATAAAAAGCATTCCCCCTCCACTCAACGCTCGCAACAAAAGGAGGGGGTGAGCTACCCCCTCCAAGCTATTTTTATTCATACCGCAAACTCTCATAAGCTTCTGACAGCTGCAAGTGTGGAGTGACACTTCTGTATTACTTTATTTGTTTTTTTAAGAAATACATTTGAGATTATGCGTCAAATTTTGCCAGATAAGTAAAGACTACACTCTTTTTAACCTTCCCATCGAATCAATAATTCTCATTTTTTTATGAAACACTCGGCTGCTGCCGATTGTACATGTGCTACATTTCGGTCCGTAAGACCGACGCGAGTATCATCATCATCATCATCATCGCCGCGAGTATATCTGTAATTATGTCAGGTAAGTTTTTTATTTTATGTAATATTTCTTAATAATATGTAAATATTAATTTTATTTATCTATTTAAAAGAGAAATTTTATTTTAGAACCGTTTTTTTAATTAAATTTTCAAAAACGCCAAGGCAGGTAAATGTTCATTTTTAATTATCAACCTAAAAACAAAATTTAAAGAATCTAATACTTTTACTTTGAAAATAAAGGACTTTTTTTCCACAACGTCATCCCCTTTTTCACCCCTTGGGGGTGGAATTTTCAGAAACGCCGAGACAAGCAAATATTTATTTTCAATCGTCAGCCTAAATACAAAATTTAAAGATCATAACTTCAAAACTGACGGACTTTCATACAAAATTTCATCCCCTATTTCACCCCCTTAAGGGTAGAATTTGGAAATATCCTTTCTTAGCGGATGCCTACGTCATAACATCTACCTGCATGCCAAATTTCAGCCCGATCCGTCCAGTGGTTTGGGCTGTGCGTTGATAGATCACTATGTCAGTCAGTCACCTTTGAGTTATATATAAATTTAGATAGTCATTTTATCGCAACTTTGGACGAATAACGAAATTTATCAAGAACACTGATACGAAAGATGTTAATAAATGTTAATTTGCAAATTAATAATCCAGGACCTGTATATCTTCTGAAAATCATCAAGCAGGTCGTAATTCATTCTGCTTTTCAAGAAAACAAAAATACAAATAAAAGGCAAAAAAAAAATGTCTTGAACAGTCAAAATGTCTTCTACAGCGGTGAAAATATTTATGATTTATACTTTGTTAAGCTATTTTATTACGTTTGTTACTTTCATTAATTACATTTGATAGTTTTCTTTTTTGCTTACATAAGAAAAAAAAGTTGAATTTAGTTATTTTACCAATAATACAAAAATAGGTTTTTTTAAAGAGGCCTCTTTAAAGAGTGAGTTTTTTTATAATATTCCTCTCTTTAAAATAGAAACAAAAATAATTCAAAAATATATCATTAACACATTAAAAATATGCAAAAGTTTCGGTCTGAGAGACCGTGCGCGAGTTTACGTATAATATTTTTTCACGCGAGTATACGAAGGTTAATTACAAAAACACAAGCGTTATTGTAATAATTTTTTGTCGCTATTGCTGAGATTGATTATCTCTATTGCCGGAACTCAACACTGCAGAAAACATTGTTGTTATGGCGTCAGACAGATACCTAAGATGGTGGTAGCTTAGAACAACGGACCAGACGGACTTAGAACAAGTCCTACCGTCAAACAAACAGGAACTACAGGAACTCCACTTCAAATGGCACCCAGGGCTTCTGGATCTGATGTCAGTGGTGTCAACACTAGACCACAGAGGCTGTTAGATCATTTTGTTGATTAATACCCGTTGTTATACAAATCGAGACGATATATCTAGTCAGAAGATAATGGGTCGCTTAATCGATATTAAGTTTACGACTAGGACGGGTTATGGCCCGTTATACCAATTGTTATGGGTTGTGAGGGGTTAATTAAGAAGTTTAAACCTCGGGTATCTTGCATTGTTATATATTGATAGAAGGACTGGCGGTTTATAAGGAGATTTTTTTTATGAACGACGGTAGACTCTTAGCCTTCATCATACCTGATGTTAAGTATTGATATGGCTGAAGATGGAAGCGAGCCTCTACCGGCATCCTCAATCATTGAGGAACTGGCTATTTTATCTCTGAATGCCGGAACACAACAATGCTGAAAACATTGTTGTTATGGCATCAGACGTAAGATAAGATGGTGGTAGCTAGCAAGGCGGACTTACAACGAGTCGAATTTAGTAAGATTACTGATATTTGTGACATTTAATTTAATGTTTTTTATATTGAATTCAATTATGTAGGTACTAGGGCGGTTACAACCCGATACTCGGGTTCGTCGATCGACGAAAAATTCAAAATTATGTTAAAATCTTTAATTGCAGTTTGTGATCATCACGTTTAACATTTTGTATATTTTATAGTTTTCGGAACAAATAGACTCGAGTACCTTTAATTTGATACCTTACTCGGCCGCGTACTACGCGCCAAAGTCCCTATCCAGTCGTCACAAATTTTGCGAACCTGAATTAAGTATATAGATTATGTAATTTTATATTTCAACATTAAAATTACCATTTCAGTTTGATTAGAAACTATGCAAAGTATAAATAAATCGTAATATTGGGATAGATTTTGTTATGTTTTACCTAAAATGCTGCTTTCCAAATAATTGAGCAATGTTACGCGTTGAATAAATTATTGTATTTTTAAAAGTAAGGTAATGAAAAAGAAATGTTATTTATGTATTTTATTGTTTATTTACAAGGATATTTTCGAATGAAACCTACACAATTTCACTTCAACAATGATTGGTGAGAAGTTTTCAAACAACTTTCGATGGTAATCAAATAATAATAAAAATGGTAATTGCCGAGAGAAACTTTAAAAGTTGACCACGATTTATTCATTAAAACTAACAACAAACTAACTAACGCTACAAAGTGGCTAACGCTACAAAGTGGTTCACAATTTTCTATCAATAATTATAATTATGATTTCATACAAACACCAATTATCTATATCACGTTAAGTTACATGAAGAACTTGTGTTATGGATATAACAGTTAGATTAGATAAAAGAATAGTTATATACTTTTTTTTTATAAATACATAGATACTAAACACCCATACCAAGACAAATAGACATGTTCATGCACTCAAATAATTGTCTTGTCCGGAGATCGAACCCGGGACCTCTGGCGCAGAAGGCAGCCTTAGTTTAGTACCCCTGCGCCAAATAGGTCGTAATTATGAGTACCTAGTAGAAATACACTCAAACTAAAATTCATTTATTCAGTCTAGACTGTTACAAGCGCTTGTTAATGTCAAGAAAGCTACGCCATCGGTTCACAAACCCTACAGCGGGAGACCTTGTAACTTGTAGAACAACCGGCGAGAAATCTGTCAAGCGCTGATTTTCTTTCAGAGTCATCAAAATCAAAAGTGAAATTAGTTATTTTATAATTTGTAAGTGTTCGCATTTTCAATGCTAACTTTATCACTTATGATAAATTGTTAATAGAAAAATATTGGAAGAAACGATTCGTCCACAAGTTATTCTAAGACAGGACTCGAACCTGCGACCATTGGGTATCCGGCCCACTGCTCTAACCACTGAGTTACCGAGCCTTGCGGCCGATCGTCGAAATTCGAGTTTATTCGAGAGTATTTTTTTATGTAAAACATGAAATATTTTGATATCTCCTATTTGAATCACCGAGAATCCACTAAAGCAGGAAGTAGTTGAAAAACTTTTAGAGCATCTGCCACATCACATCCGTAGCATCAGTTTAAACTAACTTAAACAGTTGTGAAACTACACACCCAAACGTGATGCTTCCGTCTCACCCCACACTGGCAATGTTATATTAAGGAGCAGTAATGCAGCTTTCTATAAACGCAGGAAAACATGAACTCACACCGACACATACACCCAATTGCTTGGATCTTCTGCTAACTTGTGATCCAGACAGATACTCGGCATCAGTCTTCGTTCCGCTGGGGACATCTGATCACTGTCTGGTGAAATACGTGTCCAAATTTTCCCCTCCTATTGATGGGCCTCCTGGCAGGAGGAGAATGTGTAGATACGAGTTGGCAGATTGGGATATGATGTGGCACCGACCACCTCGAACTTCTTGGCAAGGAGTTGACAGCCAACCTCAGCTTTAGCGCTACCATCGAGACGAAGGCACACACTGTGGCAAAAAAGCTGGGCATTCTGAACAGGGTCAAACGATACTTCACGCCTGGTCAGCTTCTTACTCTTTACAAGGGTCAAGTCCGGTCGTGCATGGAGTATTGTAGCCACTTCTGGGGTGGCTCAGCCAAATACCAACTGGCTACTCTTGAGTCGGTAGAACGCAGAGCCAGGCGACTTATCGGCGACCACGAGCTGGTTAAAAACCTACATAGTTTGTCACCAGTGGAAGGTCGCTTGGATGTGTCGGTTTTCTACAGACTTTTTTTGTGAGTATGCATTTAAGCTGCATAACCTCCTGCCGCCTTCTTCTTTTTTCCATCGCGATACCAGACATACTTAGTTGCCATTCCAAACCTACGCATAGAGCGAACACCCTCTCTTTTTTTTCCCCTCTCGCCGCCGTAAGTCACGGGGGCCCATTTTTTGTATTCTCCCCTGTGACCGGCGTCCTGCCCATCTATCTGAGCCACGTCCCGGTGCTGGTTTCACTACAGTGACAGGAGATGCGCGTAGCGGCGCCTCCGTACACCCACCCGCCTGCGTCGTACCCGATCCGCATGGACATCCTGTTCACGCGCCCGTTCTGCTGCCTCCTTTTGCGAGATGACGTCCTCGCAAAAGGAGACTGCCGCCTTCCAGGATCTGTCGCTGGCCAACATGGCTCTTGCCATGCTGGGCAGCGAGAGATAGAGCGAACACCCTGCCGGCCTCTGTTTTCCCGTGTACGTACAACCCAAACCTCCAAGTAAACAGGCTTCTTCTGGGCGAACTCACTCCATCGTAAGATTCATCTACGCCCTTCGGCCAGATTGAGGTCAAGAGTAAGTCCATTTCATGTAAAAAAAGACACGTTTCTTCAACAACAACTCAAAGCTCACCTACAAGTAAGACAAAAATATCTCGACACTTTACTGTTAAAAAACTTTTTTTTACTTGGATTTTTACTTTTAACTGATGGGTAGATTTGTAACCAGAAAACACAAGAAAGTAGGTTACGTAATATAAAACTCGAAAGCCTCGAAAAACAAACACTGCCTAACATAGCATCGCGAGGATATACAAAAGCGTACAAATATAAAAGTACTTAAGTATTAAGTGCTTCAGTTAATCGCTCAAAGGGACGGCGACACTAACTACTTCTAATCTATTCATTATGTTGTGCTTATATGATCTATTTGGTTTTTATATTCGGTACTAACTTTCAAAGTATCAATAACTAGCGGCCGCCTGCGGTGCCACCCGCGTGGATCCCATTCCCGTGGGAGTATCGGGATAAAAGTATTCTATGTTTCAATCCAGGCTATCTGCTATATGTATGTGTGCCAAATTTCATCAAAATCAGTTCAGTAGTTTTTGCATGAAAGAGTAACAAATAAACAAACAAACAAACAAACTGATGACATACTTTTGTATTTAAGATATTAGTAGGATTATGGCGTTAAGTCAATTTGTAGTATTAATATCGAAAAGAAGATTTTACCAAACTTGAGATACTGCTTATAATAATACATTTATTATGGTAACGACCATAAATTTGCAAACTATAAATTTGCTGTAAACTGAAGCAAACACGAAATTGGAATTCAACTAAAGCAATGAAAGCCAAACTTAGTTGAGTACAAGAAATTAAAATTATTGAAGTTCTGAGTTAGGGAAGACTTAGAATAATTTAATAAGACAAGTCTTATGACTAATCGTTAATATTATTTTATTATGAGAACTTATGTTCATTATCAAACATATTACAATAGGAACATGCGGTGTTACAAGTTTGAAAAAAATACTGCAATTAAACTTATGTATTTATTATATACTGGTAAGTTATGTAAATATACTATTTCGATTGTTTATCGTGTTAGCCTTACTCGGCCGACCACAATCGACCGATCACTCTCACACCTCACATAAACGTAAATCCAAGTCATCAACCTAAAAATTTAAATCGACCCCAAGTCCCATACAAACATTAATTTACCACACCTCCATCAACTGAAGAATGATTAAATTTAATTACTCTGCCCATCCGACGCTTAAACTGTCAACTGGGCCAGATTAAAACTTTTGGGACATGGGCCCTGATGACGTCACACACACTTGTCTTGTTTGAGTACTAAAAATAGGACGCACTTTGTACGAAAATTCAATATCATTTATTCAGTCTAGTTACAAGCATTTATGAACGTCAAAGAAGCTACGCCATAGGTTTACAAACCCTACGGCGTACCCTACCTACCCTACCTTGTAACGAGAAGAACCTGCAAGAAACTCGTCAAGGGCTATTTTTTTGTCCATGTTTTATTTCATATAGAGTCGTCATATTGAAAAGTGACCTCAACATATTATATTAGTAAGGTCAATTTCCATCACGCAAAGAAAATACATTTTATGGCTATTGTAACCGTAAACAATTTTCAACTGGCAAAGAAAGACTTATCTATTATACATTACAACATTTCTCGCATTACAAGATTACTGTACTGCAAGTTGTGATGTACAACATTAAGATAAGCAGACTGAGGTAGACCCATTTCCGCTGGCGGCACCCGTTGACGAGCATGACGCATGAACCAGCCATCGCTTCGCTAACCATATTTTAGAGAACGTTACGACCCGCCCCACACGACACCGCCGAAGAAACATTTAGGAATTTACTATGTCAAGGTGCAGTGTTTTGTATTTGCACAACGAGCTTTAAGGTTACTAAGGTAATGCTTATATTTATAAGTACATGATAAAAGTGTAGAATATAGTATTTTAATTACTCTCAAATTTGAAGCGCTCATGTCCGCGCTTGACAGACTGATCGTATTCAATCACGTTCGTTAAGCAAAGTTCGGCCCGGTCAGGTGTCGGATGGGTGACCGTAAAGTGGCAATATAACTGAGCGCTTCCGTGCTTCGGAGGGCACGTTAAACCGTAGGTCCCGGCTGTTGTCATTTGATTACAGTCGTTAAGCCAAGTCAGAGGCCTTATAGGCGGCTTGATAAACTCTGACACCAGAGGTGGCCACTAATCCTCACTCGATAAGAAGAAGAAGACTCTCAAATTAACAGTCAGTTGCACCAAAATTCATTTTAGGAATTCGTAAATTGTATGAGTAACGTAATATGCTTTCCAAAGGTGTCAAATTCCGTACACATAAAACAACTTTGACAAGCAAATTACGATTCACTTTTGGTGAATCGAATGAATTTTGGTGCCACCGGCTGTAAAACTTTTGGAACATGGGCCCTGATGACGTTACACACACTTGTCTTGTTTGAGTACTAAAAATAGGACACGCTTTGTACGAAAGTACTATAGGAATGTACTATGTAAAGGCGCGGCGGCCGTATTTTCACAAAGGCTTTACGGTAACAAAGTTAGTGAAATGTTTACATATCGTAGTCATACAAGATAAAAATATAGAATAGGAACGGTGGAATGTGAAGAAAGATTCAAGTTTTTGTGATTGTGATGTGTCGCAACTTCAAGCTCGAATAAATCCAAATGAGATTTTTTAACACTTTGATGTCAAAAGAAAAGGAAATATAAAATGGTTTAAACAATTTTATCAGTCGTGCTAAATCCACACGGTTCTTGAGAAATATGCCGTCAAAATCATAATATTTTTCTAAGTCAGATATATGAGACAGTTTTTTTTTCAAATGTAGTTAAGTCCATGAGAGCCAATCAGGTGATTGCGTTTGTTTAACATGGCCGTCTGTCGACCAGATAAATCCGGATCTAATAAATCAATATTCTATAAATCCAAATTGAGTTTTTTTTAAAGATAGATAAATTGCATTCCATTAAATAAAATGAAGGTAAATCTTACTTACACTCATCCTTTCAAAAATATTACATTTTTAAAAGGATGAGTGGTTTAAATACTGGAATGGCT
Source organism: Chrysoteuchia culmella (assembly GCA_910589605.1). NCBI lineage: Eukaryota > Metazoa > Arthropoda > Insecta > Lepidoptera > Crambidae > Chrysoteuchia > Chrysoteuchia culmella. Next base: position 1,836,881 of record OU342657.1, read on the forward strand.
GAACAGGTTTGATTTCTTTAATACTGGTGTGACATATGTCAATGTCAGTAAGATGTCAGTCTAGATCTAGCTAATCAGTATTCCAATATGGTCTTTTGAATCGGTGTAACTTCCTCTTCCCTTTGTACCATTCAAGATGTCTCATGTGCTCGCTTCTAATAAATTCTTATTGTCAAGTATAAAGTGTTTCTCTCTTCAACCAATATTCTATCAAGATTATTACAACTGGTGATATAATAAAAACAAAGTACCTTTTAATTGACCACTACGTTTATCTTGGTCAGAAAATCCAGTTAGGCAAGTCCAACTTTCAGGAAGGCAGCATTCGCGAAGCTCCGTAAAATCTTCGCGTCCAACTTACCTCAGTGTCTCAAGACGAAAATCTATGACTAGTGTGTGTTGCCAACGATAACGTACCTAGTGAAACGTAGTCGCTTTCTATGGGTCTGATAAGAAAGCTCAAGGTCACCCAGCGTGTAATAGAGAGGGCTATGCTCGGCGTTTCCCTATGTGATCGAATCAGAAATTAGGAGATCCGTAGAAGAACTAAGGTAACCGACATCGCTTGAAGGATTGCTCAGCTGAAGTGGCAGTGGGCGGGATACATAGCGAGAACAACCGATGGTCGTTGGGGCAGAAAAGTTCTGGAATGGCGACCGCGCACAGGATGACGCTCCGTGGGTAGGCCCCCGACAAGGTGCACCGACAATCTGGTGCAGGTTGCGAGAAGCTCTGGATGCGGGCAGGGCAGGACCGTCGCCGTGGGATCCTTGGGGGGCCTTTACCCAGCAGTGGGTGTCATGTGACTGAGACAACGACGACAACCTTTTAATTCATGAAATTAAGACTTTTTTTATATCTTTCTTCTTTGCCAGTTGAAAATTGTTTACGGTTACAATAACCATAAAATGTAATATTATAATTAGTATTTTTTTTTGTGATGGAAATTGACCTTACTGATATGTTAAGGTCATTTTTCAATTTGACGACTCTGTATGAAATAAAACAGGGAGAAAAAAACAGCCCTTGACGAGTTTCTTGACGAGTTTCTTGCCGGTTCTTCTCGTTACAAGGTCTCCCGCCGTAGGGTTTGTGAACCGATGGCATAGCTTCTTTGACGTTCATAAGTGCTTGTAACAGCCTAGACTGAATAAATGATATTGACTTTGACTTTGACTTTGACTCTAACAGTAACAGGTTTTATTTTATTTATTTATTTAGGTACACCAACAGCATAACATGTACAAACATTTTTATAATAAATTATAGCTAGGGGTACAATTCTTACATGCATACCAAGTTAGAGTGGATTTATCCGAATTTGAAGTTAAACGATACTATTTAGTTTACACTTGAAACTTTCAAGTTCGAACTACCTAACGAACTGTGAAGAATTTCAGCATGAGCTAAAACCATAACACTACATATCTTAAAAAAAAAGCTTTATTGTGTCTAGTATTTCTTGCGTGAAAAAATTACAAACGTCTACCCATCCTCACAAACATTCGAGTCTATGATATTCGTAGGATTTTTTTCACAACAGTACAACTCTTCCCCCAATTCCTTACAAACTGGGAATCGGGAGAGCTTACTTTTTAAAACCTAAATGAGACAAAATTTTGGGTTCAAAATCCGTTAACAAACGGTCTTAAAATAACCCAAGGTTAGACATTGAGGGGCCAAAATCAATATGCTAATGTGATAAATGTCGAATCCAATATTATGCTTAACGCCCGAACGAGCACAACAAACAATACTATTGAAGTTGCCAATCAGAGCTTCAATTTGTCGTCCCCATTAATTCAGCCTGATCACAGTATAAAGTTGCGCAGTATTTTGTCGTCCTACTACAAGTACGTTCGCGAGTAATACCCGAAGCGCCTCGGTTCCGCGAGAGCTCGGCAAGAGTCGCATTCTGCATTTACATTTTATTTCGCTTTGCCACTCCCGCGCTCGCGAGGAGGCGTGTGAGTTCGCGAGGGCCAAAGCGAAAAGCGAGCTTTTGTCTACACTAGGAAGGTTGCTATTCGCCTGATCGCCTCGCCATTCGCCTTAACACTCGCTCGAATATGCGCAAATCTAGTATCAGTCTCGAATGCGCCGCGGTGAGGAACACACGCTGTGACAGATTTGTACGTAGTAAGCGTGTGGTAATGGCTAATCTATGTTTGCGGGCAGGTTAGCGTACTGCGTGCCGCGCGGCTACAAAAATAATGAGAAACTAACTTTTATCAACAAAAAGGCTAAGAGAACTTACTGTATATGAACTTATCTTTATACTGTGGCCTGGGTCTGTGTACCCCAAGTTATTTAACCATCAAAGCTGAGGAACAAAGATACGCTTGGAAATTCAGCAACCCGAAACCTTTGAACTCTGAAACAAATATAATGTCACCCGATTCCCTCGTTTGCTCGGAAAAATCAACAAATTAGATAGAACTATCTTTTGGAAATGTTTATGTTAAGAATGTAATTCCACTGCCAACATATCGCACTGCTATGGCTAAGCGACAGAGCTGTTTGTTTTCTTTCTGTTTATTTAGATAATCGAGTCAACTGTATTTTAAATTTCTATCGAGTTTCTTTACATATATGCAAATGATTAGTTTTTGACTGGCTATCAAAGCTTGATTACCACAAAACCGAAGAATTGCTCCAAGAACGTTCGTGAGCTACCAGTCCAAGCATTCACTTACAAGTTAACACTTCTCTAAGGCACAAACACATTCTCTGCGTACACCACTCTCTCACACACACGCACACATCATTATAAATATTTAAAAAACATATAAATACAAAATTCAATGTTTCTTAGTACTTTTATAATCGTTCTCCTTTTATTAATATCTTTTTGACACTATTTTGAATGTGTATCTCTGGAAGAGGGCGCTGATTTTCTGAGATACAGGTATTTGTATACCTCGTTCAGGAATCAGAGACTTCATGATTATTCACAAAAAGTTGTTATCATATTATGATAACTACTTTTTGTGAATAAACTTATTGTATTATAGTATATTGTATCACATACAGACCATTTCTAGTTGAATCTTATTCTTCGTCTGTGGCACTTTATGTAGTTAAAGTTCATGATTACTTTATTTTTAGAAAGCTTATTTGAGTTCTATTTTTTAGTGGTGCAACCACCGGTTTCAGACCCAGGGGTCTCGGGTTCGATTCCCAGCGGGGGGACATATCGTATTCGGTTTGGTTGGTGCTAGGACTCGTTGTAAGTCCGCCTGGCTAGCTACCACCGTCTTATCCAAGTCTGACGCCATAACAATGTTTGAGATGATGATTGTTTGTTAGAGATGAGATAGCCAGTTCCTCAGTGATTGAGGAGTTCGGGAGAGGCTGGCTTCCATCTTCAGCCTTATCAATACTTAACAACAGGTATGATGAAGACTAAGAGTCTCCCCGTCGTTCATAAAAAAATTAAACAATATAATTTAAAGGTATTATTTTGTAGACGTTAAACTAAGTGTTAAAAATATCTTTTTTTTTTCTGTACAATTTATTGTACAGAAATGAAAGACATGCCATTTCACAGAGTGCACTTTCAAGTAACTACGTACACACATTATAATATCATTGGAGTGCACGCAAAGAGCTCCCTTTACTGACATGAAGTAGATCGTACTTCCTGCGGGCCTACCATCATCGCTAATTAATCAGATAATAAGAGCCAATTTCTAAACTTTGTATATTTGTCCAAATCTTTAAAAGTATTGTTCACAAGCAAACCTACGCTGCTTTGACTTCGTGGTTTATTCCGGAGCAGCATGACTTCATGAAAGGTCGCTTAATCTAATATTTTGATTTCCAACAATTATGTATCTTCGTGTATGGATTCTGGTTCACAGGTTGATATTATCTTCACAGACTTTTGCAAAGCTTTTGACCAAATTGACCATTGCATCCTTCTCCAGAAGCTGCCTTGCGCCGGAATCCATGTCAGCTTATATTCAGATGGTTCTCGTCTTACATAGACAATCGCTCCCAAGCCGTAGCAATAAACGGTTTCACCTCTGCTTGGGTACGCGTACCCTCAGGGGTACCCCAAGGCTCGTTAACTGGGCCTCTGTTATTTGCGATTTTCCTAAATGACATAGCTTCTTGTTTTCAAAATTCAAAATTTTTGCTATCTGCTGATGACACAAAAATTTTCAGACAAGTTAATAGTATTAATGACAGTCTATTGTTACAAAAAGACCTACATAAATTCGAAGAATACTGCTTAAAAAACAAACTTAACCTTAATATTTCAAAATGCTACTTAATGTGTGTCACACGTAAAGTTAATGTTGTAAAGTATTGTTATAAGCTTCGCGACCGAGTTTTAGTATCAACTAATATAGTGAGAGATCTTGGTGTCATTGTAGACTCGAAATTGGTATTTGCTGAACACATTGATAACATTGTTAATAGAGCCTCTAAAGCGCTTGGTTTTCTCATTAGGTCATGCTCGGATTTCGTCAACATTAAGCCCATCAAAGTACTCTATTGCTTTTTCTTACGTTATATCCTTGAATACGCATCCGACATATGGAACACATTATATAATGTATATATTGAAAGAATTGAATCCATTCAGAGAAAGTTTCTCCGATTTCTTCGATTTAAATGTAAGCAATTCTTACCAAACTATGAATCTATGAACATTTCCTACCACTAAAAAATATTGCTGATCTTATTTTGCTTAGAAAAGTTCTAAATAACGCCATCGACTCCCCTGAATTATTGAGTGAAGTTTATATTAACTCACCTCCTCGGCAGATACGTAAACATCGCCCCCTAAGCACACCAACATGTAACACAAATTATAGAAAGAACTCATTTTTCTGTAGAGCTGTTGAACAATTAAATAAATTCTCTTTGGAAAATCCCGCGATTGACATCTTTAACATGAAGCCTGCTGAAGTGCGTCGCTTGATTACCAGCTCATTTGTGTTTGTAGTTTGTATTGTAGTTGTTTGCTGACGCACTTTGCTCCTAATCAATTATTAGACATCTGTTGTTTACTACTCAATATACTCCACAATGTCTAGTTACCTAATAATATTTAACTACATTGTATTTATTTTATAGCTGTAAGTTTTCCTAACGAAATAAATAAATAAATAACAGAAGTGCGGTGATAGAAGTCGACTGCAGGTGCCAAAATTGCAAAACTGCATTCCTGTCATGCGCCTAATTGTCTTGGTCGTGTAGCAGCACATAAGACCGAAGCATAAGACGCGACGCTTTCCACATGACAGACACTATAGATCTAAACATTATTGTCCTGAAAGTCATTTTGATCCCGAGTGCGTGTCGCCCCCGGATCCAATATCGTACGTGATCCCGTCACAGGGTATCACATGAAATATCAAGTGACACAATATATCATCCTTGCCTAAGCGCTATTTGGGCAGCAATCCTAGGCAAATTGAATACCCAATCCTACGCATAAAATTGTAGCAATAATGTATCGCACTAGGTTTCTGACGAAGGTATGCGGGAAAAAACGAAGCAATAGAAAAGATTTCTTTCCAGCAATATTTTTGTCTGATATCAGAATTTTTCGCGTTCGTTTATCATCAAACATTATAAGATGTTTTTGGGTTTAGCTGGTTTGGTTATCAGTCAGTTTGCCATAGTTTGCCATTACTGGTTACTTTACTTAGTATAAGGGTTTTAACCGCCTCTGTGGTTTAGTGGTAAGAACCAACGGCATCAGACCCAGAAGTCCCAGGTTCGATTCCCCATGGGGGTACATATCGTATTCGGTTTGGTTGGTGGTAGGACTTATTGTAAGTACGCTATCTTATCTAAGTCTGACGCCATAACAACAATGTTTTCAGCATTGTTGAGTTCCGGCAGTGAGAGATAAGATAGCAAGTTCCTCAGCGGTTGAGAATTCCGTGAAGGGCTCGCTTCCATCTTCAGCTTTATCAATACTTAATATCAGGTAGGTATGATAAAGGCTAAGGTCGTAAATACACGGACTGCTTGAAACAGTCAGGGTGGACTTCTTCAAGCTGCGCCTGCATAGTATTCTACTTACACACACACAGAAACCACTCGAGCAGTTGCAGTCAAGCAGTCGTCAGGCATATATAAAATATAAGATGTTGACTATGACTGCTCGAGCAGTCCGTGTATGGCCGGCCTAAAAAGTAAGTCTCCCATGGTTCTTAAAAAAGGGGTTGGCTCTCATTATAGTTGTTGAGATGTTTTGAAGGAGACCAAAAATTTATAGAATTTATTTCTGATCTACATCTACGTTTAGTAAAGCACGCTTCGTTACTAGTTTACTGCAAATGAGCTGATTAAATGAGTAAATTCTTTCTTATGGTAGGTAAATTTTAAATAGAAAAATATTGGAAAAAATTGACTCGGCCACAAGTGAATTCTCAGACGGGCATTGGACCGGATTTCCAAAGGTTGCGCGTTCGATTCCAGTCTGAGAATTCACTTGTGGCCGAGTCAATTTTTTCCAATATTTTTCTTATTAACATTTACCATAAGTATAAAAATAGCATTGAAAAATGCAAAAATTACAAAATCATAAATTCTTTCTTACTAAGCAAATAGTTACTAAATTCGTTTGGATATGGTTCTATTCGCATAACCCACCGAAGCGAGCCTCTCCCGGAATCCTCAATCATTGAGGAACTGGCTATCTTATCTCTAACTGCCGGAACACAACAATGCTGAAAACATTGTTGTTATGGCGTCAGACTTAAATAAGATGATGGTAGCTAGCCAGGCGGACTTACAACAATTCCTACCACCAACCAAAACCGACTACAGTATGTACCTCCGCTGGGAATCGAACCCAGGACCCCTGGGTCTGATACCAGTGGTCGTACCACTAGACCCCAGAGGTGGTTCTATTCTAAAATCACATAGCAACAAAATCTAAAGAGACAAAATCTCCGAACAGCAAGCAAGTCACTTAGTAAAACATCTCCTATTCAACAAGCTTCAAATAAATATCAACAGATATTCATTATTCAGCCAAATAGGTCGTAACTAATTGTAAAAGGATGTCAAATTAAAATGAACGTCGTCGACAACAATCTGGAACTCCTGAAAGGCCACAATAGCTATTGAGTTGGAGATGTTGCCGAACAAAACGTTTCGTTCACAATGTACCGGGCCTTGAATAAGGAACGCGTTAACAGTAAACAAAACGCAACATTACGTGCCATTTCGTTACCATTACGGACGAAGAATATGAATTTGAGCGTTTGAATTCGGTCTGACAAGATTCGGAAAGGTAACTTTTTGAACAAATATCGGCGATACGGCGATAAAAAAAAAACATTCCACGGTTAAATTTCTAGTTAGATTTTAAAATGTAACAGAATTTATTTCATATTCCAAATACCAATATTACAACAAAGTAGAAAATAATAAACACAACATTGGAACTTATATAAATCAAAATCAATAAAAAAAAAAAAATTAACAGCTCATTTAGCTTTGGATATATTTAACTTTTAAATTTTGCCAATCTTCTGCAAGTAGTCTTACTTAAACGTCCTGTTTACTTGCGATCAGTTTAACGGCGCTTCACTTGAGTACGCAACTAACTGAGTAAACAAAATTAACATAATAATTGAGATGTAAACACAATATACTCAATACAACACAATTAAATTACGATCGACGTTTATGTGCAACTAAAGGGTGTCCCAGAAATAAAGAGACATTTTTAAAAATGATACTGGCCACAGAAAAAGTTTTCAAATTAAAAATAAATGGTTGCCATGGTTACCATAGATAACATATCTGTCGAAACACGCTGGATTTAAAATTGACTTGCACTTTTTGAAAATGAAACGAGCTGAACAAGAATTGTTTTCTAAACGAGTTGTTCAATACTATTTGTGTCATGGGAACAGAAGTACATCATTGGTTAAAATTTAGAATCGTGCGGCACGATTTAAGGGCTAAGGGGGGTGCGGGGGAGAGCGGAGGGAGGGCCGATGCCCCCCCGCACTACTCCCATTACAAGGTAATACATAGTTATGAAAATATTAAAAAAATAAAATTTAACCTCAAAATGTATGAAAATCTACATGGTGGACCCCTGCATTGCACCACAAGATTAATACTATTTTTTTTTTAATTTTCTATAACTATCGTCATAATGGTTTTAATTATAAAAAACATAATTTCTTGCGCTCGCTCGGCTCGCGCGTTTTATATAATATACCTAGTCATATGTATATCATACTAGTTTTTAGACAAAGACATCGTTTTATGGGCTTCACCGGCCGCTGACGCGAGGCGCTCGCTCGGCTCTCACATTATATATTTATGAAAGTTTAAAAAAAAGGCGTTTCTGGCGTATCGCCGACCGCTTATGTAGTTTTATTTACGGCCTTTGTGTCATTGTTTTAGGTGACAGCAGACATTTCAGCTTCTTTTTGCGTTTTGTTTCACGGCATTGCATAGACAAATATTTTTTTTATCTTTACGACAAGTCAACCAATGATAATGCGAGGTGAATTAGCGTTTCGTTTCAGGGTTAAAAATTGTTTTTTGATTTTCTCATAAACGATACATTACCTTGTAATAAGAGTAGTGTTCGTGGGATGGGTAGACCCCCCCTTAACAACCCTTCCACTTTCAACCCTTAAATCGTGCCGCACGATTCTAAATACAACCCGAGACGGATTTCAAAAAGATTCCGGGAAGACAACGTACGGTATCTACATATAGAAATATAAACCGAGTTAAAGAGGTTTTTGAAAAGGCATCTTCAATATCGGTGAGAATTGCGTCGGATAAACTAAAAATATCTAAGTCCAGTGTATCTAGAATAAAATGTCAAGATCTATGCTTGAAAGCTTTTGTTAAATTAGCCGCCCCAAATATGTTAAAGACCAGGAGGCGCGTGCCAAGCGAGGTTGTCGTAAAGTTTATGAAAAAACTTTGAATAAAAATATTTTAATCGAAGATGAGACATACGTACCGGTTGACCCGAGTGATGTTCCTGGGAAACAATATTTTTTTACGCAACCAGTCGTGACGTTGTTGATTATAGGGATAAAATCAAACCAAAGCTAAGTTTTTTAAAAAATACCTTGTTAGGCAAGCTATGGATGAATACGGTAATGTTTCCGAACCCTTTTATCGTACAGGCTCTATGAACTCCCAGATTTACCTTAGAGGGTGCATTATCAAACGTTTAATACCTTTTATAGATAAGGATTATCAGAGAGAAGATGTTTTGTTTTAGCCGGATTTGGCTTCATGCCATTACGAGTTTAAAGTTACTCAACATATACAGACTGCGGGTGTTGAGTTTATAACTAGACAAAACAATGCCCCGAATGTTTCTCAAGCTCGAGGTATTGAAATGTTTTGGGCCCTGTGTAAAAAAGAGTATAAAAAGTACACAGATATACCACAAACGTTGACGTCTTTCAAATACCGATGGATTAGACTGGCCAAAAGAGTGGCAGCTACATCTGGAAAAACGATCATGAAGCGTGCTGCGGTTAATTTGAGAAAAATTGGGAACAAAGGCATCGCTGGAGCAAATTTGATATAGCTAAAAAAAAAATTAGTTTCACTATCACTTCAATTTCAAATTCATATATTATCCGATATTTTTAATAAAATATTATTAATATTATTTTGTCTCTTTACTTCTGGGACACCCCAGTCAATATAAAGCTTAGATTAATGGTCAGTAAATAATAATAAATTAAATAAATAACATCATATTTTTTTATAACTTTTTAATTTTGCATTTTACAATGCTATTTTTATGTGATAAATATTAAACAAGAAAATATACTAGAAAAAAACAACTAGTCTCATGTCGCCTCATTATATTAGTAGGATTAAAACATATGGAACTTTTCTACGGCGGTTGCAACCGCGGGAGTCCGCTAGTTTAATATCAAATTATGAATTTCTTTTTCTACGTTTTTAAACTAATGTATATAGAACAAAGTATCTTTTAATAAAATAAGATAGATCAAAATTGATTTGCATCTTAAACATCTTAAACAAAGTTCACATTCAGAAAACACCTAGAAACCATCTGTTGATGATACAAAACTCTCAAGCCAAATAAATTTTTTTTTGTATTGTAATAGTTTTATAAGTTTATGTATTATTGTGTATTTTAAGTATTCTCGTCTTCTGTATATTTATTATTTTGTGGCCATCTTCCCTTTCCCCAGGGTTAGTAAACCCTGTCAGAATAACAGCGCCTCTGTGTTCATTCGGCCCACCTGTGAATGACACAGAGGCAAAAACGCTGAGATAGAGTTTTATTGACCCTACAAAATTTGTTCTTAGTTATATTTTGTTGCGATTATTGTATTTATACTTTTTTTCCTCCTCCTTCCTATTCTCATTGTCTGTATCGTATGTGTGTGTGTCAATAAATGTGTTTACTTTCTTTCTTTTGAAAATCTTTGACTTTGACTTTGACTTTAAACAATTACATCACAAAAAAAAGAAAACCAACAATTTAAAACAATTTAGACAGGAAATTAATGTACTCGTACAATAAAAACTTACTTACAAATTAAACTAGCATGTGTCACAGCGAAGCAAAAAGGCAAGCTCAGCGACATATTTGCCCTAAATTTGAGCAAAACGCGGGTTTTCAGCCGTTTCCCATAAAAATAAAGGGCGCTAGACTACGAGCCACAACAGCGGACGTGCATACATCATTACCGACAAAAATCTAATATATTATATTAAAAATAAAATAAAATAAAATAAATTAAAAGTAATTAAAATAAAAAAAAACATTGTAACAAAAATAAAAAAAAATATAATAAAGATAAAAATTAAGGTGATAATTGATAACTATAAGTAATATAATAATAAATAATAACAATTATTTACGTAGGTACCTATCTAAATATAAATGTTAACTTGGTTTCAGAACGTACGTCGTTATGAATTCGCAGAGTTCGTATTAATTAGTAGAGTTAGATGTTTGTAATTTGTTTAGTTGGTTTACGGCAGTTAGCAGAGTGTTGTCATTGAGTTTGTCTCTGGTACCGAAAGTTTCAAACTACGACGAAGAGAAAACGAAACTAAACTAAAACTACGAGTAACACGGTAGTTTTCGTTGAATGTTCGTGAAAAGTCTTAATCTGTAAAAGTTGTTTTTTTATATTTAGAATATAATTCTTTCTTTTTATTTATTTTTAACTATTATTTATTAACGACGGGGAAACTCTTAGCCTTCATCATACCTGATGTTAAGTATTGATAAGGCTGAAGATGGAAGCGAGCGTCTCCCGGAATCCTCAATGATTGAGGAACTGGCTATCTTATCTCTAACTGCCGGAACACAATAATGCTGAAAACATTATTGTGTTCTTTCATTCATACATTCTTGTTATGGCGTCAGACTTAGATAAGGTGGTGGTGGCAAGCCAGACGGACTTATTACAAGTCCTACCACCAACCAAACCGGATACAATATGTACCCCCGCTGGGAATCGACCCCTGGTCTGATACCGGTGGTTATACCAATAGACCACAGTGGCGGTTAAATTAGACAAGAAAAGATTTTCAGCAGTTGTCGTAGGTCGCTAGTTTTTCAATAATTTCAGATTCTATTAATAGCAATTCTAGAAGCAATTCCAATCTTTTTGCTGAATATTCCCACGAGAGAACAATAATACTTATCGTTAGTCAGTTATATAACAAAGCAACTTCCCAAATTAGTTTAATGGATTTTTGTGTAGGCTTTCGTCCAAAATTACAAAAACTCGGAAGCAATTCCAAATATACTGTACAAATAAAAAGTAATCTTGAAGAGTGTAAAGGCATTTTGGTGACGGTGGAATTTGTCAAGCTTTTCTTTTTGGATTGAATATTTATCAAATTAAGGATTCGACAAATGTCTGTCACGAACTTCGTAAAATATTTCTTTTCAATCACACTGAGCTATCTAGCCTAAAGAATATTTCAATAACAAACAACTTGTGCCATGGAAACAGAATCAGAATCACAATTATTTTATTTAGCATCACAAGACAAAGCACATTACATACATTGTGAAACTGTTTGTTGACCCCAATAAATGAAAAAAAAAAAACAAAAAGTAAGGTAAGGGATAAAACGAACTCATTGTGCAACGTCGCGTGATACCAAAATTGTACTCAGCTCAGTATAAGCAGCAGGCTTTCTGGTTTTCTGCTGAGCACAGCAATGACATCTGAAAGCCTACTCTCTGAGGCCGTCAACTAAGATATGGGCCTCCGTCCGTAAGTTCCCGAAACTACGACCTCCAGGAACGAAGAACAGACACCAATACACAAAATAACAATAAAAATTAAACCGACAAATAAAGTAAAGTCGATATAACAAGAAAAAAGTCAAACAAGATTATAATAATAATAATAATAAAATCATTTATTTCGAGCTTCTTGGGCTCAGATGGTTAGTAACAATGATACTTAAAGACCTATTGTTACTCGTAGTAAGACAAATTACAATTAACAGAAACACTACCAGCACTTAGCATTTATATGTACATGGACCATACAGCAATGGTTGATGTACAGTCAGCAACAAAAGTCCATGAACATATCCAAATTTTCAAAACACCTGCACACTATAAAGGTTCATAATGTAACTGAACAGGCTGTTGTACAAATCTCTGTAGATATTTGGGAATACCAAAGGTCGATGTACATTATTTTTACAAAAATAGCTCAACATGTTTAATTACATAATTAGCTTGATCTGTAAAATATCAAAATGTGCTGAACAAATCTGACTACACAAATCCACTGATATGTATACTACTCAAAACTTGCTGAACATATTTTTTACAATAATCTCTAAGTAGCGATTGCAGTACTGTAGGCAGATGTAAACCACTTATATTGACAGAATTAAAAACAAAAGATAGAAAGAATGTTCGTGGAATGTGCAATTCAAAAAGAAGAATAGCTACTTGTAAAAAAAGGTTTAATAGAATACAAATAGTTCAACGGAAAAATCTCTTGTAATAAACTAGAAGGCTAGAAAGATTAGGAATATGATAACTCTTTTTTAGAGAAAATAAGAATCTGATATGATCGAATTATCGATTTTGATATGCCTGACTGTCAACATACATGAATAATTATAACTAAGGCAATAAGGTAAATCATTGAAATATCATGTTTGATACAGTCATCTTCAAAAGTAGCTGTACATTTTAGTACAGTCAAGGTCAAATAAATATATGTACAATCATCATAAAAGTCGACAAGTAGAACAATATTTTCGATCTTACAGTCTGATCGATACGCATTTCTGAGAACAAGTATCTAACAATTATCTAGGAAATAAAATTTAAAAAAAACTTTTGAAATTATGTTATAGATATTAATCATTGAATTCAGTCATGTTATTATCAAATATTACAGTAAGTATAAATTGGAGCTATAGGAACGATCCACGAGTAACACCGCGAAAAAACCTTGAACCGCGAAAAAGTAAAACTATTAAATTGATAATTTATAAAACTGACTTCTACAATCCTGAATAAAGCCACCACCACCCCTTGGAGTATAACTTATCCATTAAAGAAAATATTTTGTAAAATCTATTCATAAATGTCGTGAAACACAATTGAATTGCGAACCCCTCTTTTTGAAGTCGGTTAAAATCTAAAATAGTAAAAAAAGCCAGAGGCTGGCATAAACAAATGACATGTCCATGATGTCACGATCAAAATGAAAGAGACAAATGTATTATATTACAGCGCTATACTTTTTTCGGTGATTGTCATTACGTCGCCTCAGTGCTTGTTTGGCCGACAGACCATTTGGGTAATTTTACAGGAGCAATGTTTTTTTGTTTTATTATGATATGACCCATTAAAGCAGTAATGTTACGATAGTTTCCAAAAATACGGTACATCGAGACTTGTAATAATCTAGAAAAAAAACAAAAACTTAGAATTTCACATGTGAAAAACCGGTTTTAAAATGGATATTGGACAAAATAACGAAACTCTAATTACGTAAATGGATATAGACTACATCCCTTGGGATGTTAGCCAAACAGCAACCAAAAGAATTGTGTGCTTGTTTGCCCTATAGCCTCGCTTCACAATACAGGATGTGAAAATATCATTGTTGTGTGTGATATATTCATATTATAAATGACTTACATACGTGATCTTTACAGGCCTGATTAATAAAAATAAGCTTGTGTTGCTTTATTAAACAACACCCATAGGTATAATAGCACATTTAGCAGATAGATTACAATCTATATGTATAGATATTTATTAAAAACGTAAATTTTAAGAAATACGAAATTCTGATTTACAAGACGATTGCGTAAACAAGCTAGTTTAGCTAAGTACTTACCTACCTAAGACATGCATGACAAAAGTATGATTCTGAATCAACCTGTATAACTACAACAACATAACTTATAATAATAGCTCCAGCAATGAAAATAAACTTATATTTCCCGTGTGTGCAGTGCTGCGGTTGTACCTTTTATCACATCTGGTCCAGGACATTATATTCAAAGTTTATTGACAGTTTCCACCTCGTATCACTTGTAAATTCACTAAAAACGAAATTAATCTTACAGCTTCTACGCCATTTCGTGTCGCAAAAGATTGTAAACAAACAATATGGCGGAACAGCGACGTGTGACGTCACGAGCGAGCAGGTCTGTGATTGGTTTATTTGAGGATATACAGCAAACAAGCACGCGCTGAGAATTTCGATATTGGATGTTGGTTAATTTTTGGTGGTAAGCCATACAAGCACGAAAAGTAAAATTCTAACAGTGGATATTGGTTTTTTATATCGTCTTTTGCTTGTTTCTTTTTATAATTACAGGAGTTATTCTTGATTTAGACTGTGTAGAATTTGATTCTTAAACATACTACATTCAAAGGTCATTTTCGCCTAAATTGGTCTGTTGGACAAACAAGCACTGAGGCGACGATTAGTCTAAATTCGAAAATTGGTCCGGTCATGATCTAACAAATCACTTTTACACGATACTACATCCAGCAACTTTTGGAAGTCTACTATCCAGCCACTTTTGGAAATATACTGTCCAGCAACTTTTGGAAGTTTACTGTCCAGCCACTTTTGGAAGTCTACTGTCTAGCGACTTTTGAAAATATAATGTCCAGCCACTTTTGGAAATATACTGTATAGCTACTTTTGGAATTTTATAATGTAAATGGAATTTTGTTTGTAACTATGTTCAGTAACTTATGTACAATTCATGTGTCTAGTGTATTTTGTAACGTTATTTTGTTCGGCAAGTTTCGTTGCTGACTGTACCGGCAGTCTAGCCTCCTCGCAACCACGTTCAAGACGCTATTGGCGCTGCTATTACAAATCTACACTGGACCGCAGAGATAAAGTGTTATAAAAACTTTTATATCTTCAATAGTCACCGCCTCTGTGGTCTAGTGGTATGTACAACCAAAGGTATCAGACCCAGGGGTCCCGGGTTCGATTCCCAGCGGGGGTACATATTGTATTTGGTTTGGTTGGTGGTAGGTCTTGTTGTAAGCCCGCCTGGCTAGCTACCACCATCTTATGTAAGACTGACGCTATAACAACAATGTTTTCAGCATTGTTGTGTTCCGACAGTTCGAGATAAGATAGCCAGTTCCTCAGAGACTGAGGATTCCGGGAGAGGCTCGCTTCCATCTTCAGCCTTATCAATACTTAACATCAGGTATGATAAAGGCTAAGAGTCTCCCCTTCATACATATAAAAAAAATGCAACTATGAATAAAAACTAAATATAACACATAAAACATAGCCTTATGAAATAAAAACTAAATGAAAGAATATTTTAATGTGCCTAATTAAAAATTAAAAAATGAAATGAATTCAGCTTTTTATAAAAAAAAAAGTAAAAAGTTAGTTCAGGTTCTTTTCAGGATATTGAAGATTTTCTGATCGACCGTTTTTTATTGCGGTCCAATTAAATCTACGTGTACGTATACAAAATTATAATATAATTTTTATATAAAAACCCAAAGCGAAATAAATAGACAAGAGCGAAGATATTTTGCGGGTAGAGCACCACAATGGCAGAATATGAAATGTTTAAAAGCTCCATTTGCCATTGGTGGGATGTTTACTGGGCACAATTAAAAAATAATAAATAAAATTAATCTTTATTTCTTCTCTCACATATAAAATACATATAAACAATCAGCCAACTTAGTCAAAACAGTCTTAGTCTTAGTAGAGACACGTAAGTGGTTTTTTTCTTATTTTATACATACACATTTTTTATTATTATTTAATCTACGTATTGGTCATTAGAAGTAATTGAGATTACAAAAGTAAGAAAGCAAGTAAGTTAAGTAAGTTGAATACTTTACAAAGGTAACAAATAAGGTATACGTGCACAGAATATATATTAGTACCTTACGGTACAGAAATTTCACTCCCGAGTTTAGGTATGACTAGGGCGGTTACAACCCGATACTCGGGTTCGTCGATCGACGAAAAATTCACTTTTAATGACACTTTTTAATTGCAGTTTGTGATCATCACGTTTAACATTTTGTATATTTTATAGTTTTCGGAACAAATAGACTCGAGTACCTTTAATTTGATACCTTACTCGGCCGCGTACTACGCGCCAAAGTCCCTATCGAGTCGTCACAAATTTTGCGAACCTGAATTAAGTATATAGATAAACGAAAGCGTCCGGTCACCGGACTAGTCTCAATAGGCTGGCACTCGCTCGACTAGTCGCACACGCAGCGTACGCAGCTGCGAAACAAAAGTAAACTGTTACACCTCTGACAGCCCTAGCAGATTGAAGCGAGACGGCAGACAGTTATTGTACTATGAACGCTATACGCAATGCAAAAGGTTGAAATGAGGTTGTTTTCCAGAATAGTAGGTAAATATCTCGGGGATTTTACGCCGCTTTTAAGGAAGTGAGACAGGCCAGTGGGCCTAGCATGAGCGGCTTTTATCGACTCGATATCTCGATAACGTACCGCTGTCCCGCTCACATCTTAGCGGAGTAAGCAAGATAGCTTGATGCGCTATATCATATCGCGTGATATAGCGGTGTTCATGCTAGGGGGGCTGATATGTGTTAAATGTGTGTGTGTGTGTGTGTGTGTTTGTACAATAGTGACAGCCCATCATCTACATTCGTTATCGAAGATACCTTGTCCATTTATAGACTTTTACTATCTGCACTGGAAAGATCGCTGCTGGCATATTGTACATTTTTATATCTCTCCCACCCCAGCATGGGAGAATTTGTTCACCCATCACCAATAAAAAAGTAAAATCCTATCTTCTCCTGCCTCGAATCCTCGCAAAAGCTTCAGTTACATTAAACTTATTCTACTTAAGTCATAGTTGTTTATTCCTGTTTATATTAACAATGGTTGAGTCGAGACTACCAAGTAAACAGAGGGCAAGTTCTAATCCAACTTGTAAGCGACACAAAGGGAGCTTCCTTTCACTTGGCTAAGCACTTGTTCGTTAAATCTTGAAGGAGAATCTTTGCCCAAACTTGTGGCTGAGAGTAAATGTAAATGTACCTTAAGTTTACATTGTTGTTGGCAAATAATAAATCTAAGTAAGTATCAGAGGTAAGCAAATTCTGGACCAAAACAATTGAATTTTGACGGTGAAATGATAAGAAGAAGAATATCAGACAACATTATAGGTATTGATCCGATTCCGAGATAAGTTGATTCAGCATTTTTTAAGGATATCATCAAGGGCCTTACCAATAACGGTTTTCGAGATAGCTCTGGGGGCTTACCGCCGTCTCCAAGCCCAGTATTGTTTTAGACATAAAAGTATGTTTATCCGTTATCTAGGTATAGGTAGGTGCTTATATTCGTTTTTTTATTTTTATTAAATTCTTCCA
Source organism: Chrysoteuchia culmella (assembly GCA_910589605.1). Classification (NCBI taxonomy): domain Eukaryota; kingdom Metazoa; phylum Arthropoda; class Insecta; order Lepidoptera; family Crambidae; genus Chrysoteuchia; species Chrysoteuchia culmella. The sequence continues at coordinate 1,854,752 of OU342657.1, forward strand.
AAGATTTATAAGTCAGAGTTTTCAGTTTTAGTAATTCCATACATTTTTGTGCTATTTTCGCGTTTTCTTAAACATACAGCTCTTGGAATTTTGATCAGATCAGATGGGAGTGTATAGCAATCTGGATCTTCTCCATTCACTAGTTGGCCATTATAAGATCGCAGCTCGGTCAATCCTTGGCAGAGAACCAAGGCTCCAAAGTTAAAGTGAAAATCGACTAATGTCGTAAATTATGTGACCACCACTGTATATAACTTATATATATATATATATATATATATATATATATATATATATATATATATATATATATATATATATATATGTCGCAGCATTAGCGCGGTGCCCTCTAAAATGCTAGAATGAATTCTTTTTTTTTAATATACAGAGCGTTTGCACACAGATTAGTTTTAAGTTAAATCGGAAACGTCAAGTGGTTGACATTCACACTTGGGTGAGGTCGATACCGCGTTGTCAGCTGTCAGTTTAAAGTTTTGTTTTGGCGGGAAACAGAAATGTCAATCATGTCATTTTAGAATTCTGTTTTTGGCTGCGATAGTGAACGGACGTGCCTAGTCTGACACGTGGTATCGAACTTGCCGCGCTACCGATTGAAATCTGTTTTCATCTGTTAGGTTTTTGGATATTTTGTAACGATTGTTGGTTCTTTGCTGAAATACAAGCTTGTGATTGTTCTAGAGACTATTATTTCGTGTTACCGACGTTGTCTGACCCTTCTGATAACGAGTTTAGCAATCATCCTTCATTCATCTTATATAGATATATTGTAGGTTTTAAAATATATATGAAATAGGTAGTTTAGGCACAAAATTTAAATGTCTTAATAGTATAACTTTTTAATTTTGCATTTTACAATGCTATTTTTATGTGATAAATATTAAACAAGAAAAATATACTAGAAAAAAGCAACTAGTCTCCACTAATTGGGAAACACTGATTTAGAGATTACACAATGATAAACTCGAAAAATGTAAGTTAAATATGATAGTGATAAAACCTATTATCTTATTTGCTATAACAATCGTTATCAATGACAAATATAGACAGATAGTGAATGGCTCTGTTACAGGATATCATAACTATTATTAAAAGTTCATTTTACGAAAATGAATGATTTGGTTTGCTTAGAGCTTTTCTCTTAAATATCTATAATTATTCTAAATTCTTCTTTCTTATACTCTAGTAAAATAATATATATATGATTTAACTACTATTCAGACAAATATTAAACAAGAAAATATACTAGAAAAAAGCAACTAGTCTCATGTCGCCCTGACGGGATACGAACCCGCATCCTTGGGAATCCGGCCCAATGCACTAACCAATTATGCTACAGAGACCTATGAGGAAACGTCGATTTTTTCTAGTATATTCACCTTTCTACGGTGTTGGCCACCGTCGTTTCATCAATGCGAGAAATATTCGAAAGAAACATCTTTACAGATGTTTGACTATCGATTATGATGAAACTGCCTGTAAAATGCAAAATTTAAAAAAAGTTATAACGGTTAGAAATGTTACAAATCTGGTAATAAGATATATATTTCTTTATACCTTTATTTAGATTTGTAGTTTCAGAAACACGATTTTCTGATTATGCCTCGAGACTTTTTCTTTTCGAAATGACCCCTTTAAAATACGTTTTTTTTTTAGTTACTAACTTGCTTCACTCGAGTAAATATCTTAAGATTATTTTAATTAAAGTAACTTTCGAGTGGAGAGTTAGTTACAAATGAGTTAATATAATATATAATTACGTTATCTGTCAAGCTCAGGATCGGTTAACTATTTGATTCTATGCAATTAAAAAACAACGGGTTGCACTACGGGAGTGCCGGCAGAAGTGAAAACCGCCTTAAATAATAATAAATAATAAAAACTCTGAAATAATTAATTTAAATTACAAATACAATATTTTATATAGGAATAATGAATCTACAATATAAACGCCATCTGGTACCGTAGTATGAAAGTCTAATTCTCTATCAAGGCACCAACTCAATGTCATCAAGTATCAAAAACTTAGTGGCAACTATATCTAGATGGCGCTGTAATGAAAGAAAAGAATATTCCTCTCTTGAAATTAAAACTGACCTGGCATCGATATGAAAGTTGGTAGAGTAATGAGAGAACTTTATATATCGGTTGTTATTAACTAATAGATCTTTCAAGTGTGAGGGCCTGTTTCACAATCTAAAAGTAAGTTCTGAGAAGCTTACTTTGCAGATGATTTGACAGTTGTGATATGAAAAATATGTCAAAACCTCTGTCAAGTAAGCTACTCAGAACTTACTTTTAGATTGTGAAACAGGCCCTTAGACTTATAAGTAATTTGAAATAGATCAACGGTAAATGGTCTTACAAATTGACCTGACGCGACTTTAACATTTTTTACCCATCCCAAAAAATGTAAACTTTAATGTGCACAACGCCGCTAAAGAAATTTTCACTTCAAAAACCTGAATTCGATCAATATTTTCCGGATCAAACATGCATACGCCCGGTCATCCGATGTCTTTGTTAAAACTTTAGGCTATTTACAAGTTATTACAAAAAAGTTTCAGGTTAGGTAAGGTTCTAAAGATTCCACAAATAATTAGAAATAGACGTAATTAAAAAAAGGAATTATTAATATTGAAAACGTAAAATATTCTTCTAGCTAATGCTACAACAGAGAACATCCCTTAATTTTCCCTTACTTTACCCATACTAATTAAGCAAAGAGGTCCAAACCGCAGCGTCCGACGCACATGTTGTTGCTACCGGCCAGTGCGACAGACAGAATGTATGATATTATGGTGTGTTATTTATTTAGCCACATAGGCAAACGCACATTTGCAAAACATTTCCAATGATTCTAAATTCATCCTACTTATAACGGAAAAGGTACAAATACCTACCTTTCATCATTTTTACCGCCTCTGTGGTCTAGTGGTGCAACCACTGTTATCAGACCCAGGGGTCCCGGGTTCGATTCCCAGCGGGGGTACATGTTGTATTCGGTTTGGTTGGTAGGACTTGTTGTAAGTCCACCTGGCTAGCTACCACCATCTTATCTAAGTCTGATGCCATATCAACAACGTTTTCAGCATTTTTGTGTTCCGGCAGTTACAGATAAGATAGCCAGTTCCTCAGTGGCTGAGGATTCCGGGAGAGGCTCGCTTCCATCTTCAGCCTTATCAATACTTAACATCAGACATGATGAAGGCTAAGAGTCTACCCGTCGTTCATAAAAAAAAATGAGGCTAAGTCTCCCCGTCATGAATAAATGGCGTCAAACAGCTCGCAACAGCTGGTAACTTTATATGCTTTTTTTCGTTTCAACTTAACTTACAGTATCAATATTAACACAATAAAACAATAAAAATGTGTCTATATGCCTGATATTATACCGCCGGCTACAAGTTTTCACAACCAGTTTGAATCAATAATAACATCTCACTTAATGAGACGGCTAAATATGACGTTCAGCCAAGTCGTCAAATGTTTCATTCAACGACTTGGCTAGTTGTCGCTTAGCTATTTCATTGAATGCCGACGTTTAATTAAGTGGCTAGCCCCCCAATTGAACGGCTGATGTAACCAGTTGGCAGCGACATATACATATGCAAAGTGATCTCCTTATAAACATATCTCGAATGAGGATGAAAACCATGATCCTGTACTAGAATGACCACTATAATCGGATTATTCCCGTAAATAGCAACAGTTGCTTGAAGAAAATCATTGTGCTTTATTTAAATAAAAAAATTAAGTACGGTATTCAAAAAAATATGAGATAAATGCTACGTTTTAGCATTCAAACAGATTACTGACGGATTTTTCAGTACATACAATGTGTGTGTACATAAAATAAAAAATAAAAAGGATCGAAATGAAAGTTTCAGTAAAATATTCAAATAAAATGAAGTTAAACAACAGCATGTTAACAAGAGTCTGGAGATTCTTAACTGAAGTGTTTTTTCTACTTAATATTTTTTTACATTCGTAAAAATTATGAATCCTGATAAACCTTTTTGTGAATAAAATGTACTTCCACGTCAACTAAAAGATAAATAATTAGCATCCTCATAATTTTCAAAGAGCGTTACGTCAAAAGAGCCGTTCGCTTTCATTTCCCACATTTTGTCTCCATAATTAATTGCAAGCTTGACAAAAGACACTCAGTAGAACCTTTAAAGATGTCTCACAGAAACTCCAAACGCGAACAAAATTCTAAAGGTGTCCGTCTTACAATCTCATTACAAAGCAATTTTCTTGTTTCCACAGGTAGCCGAAACGCCGTCAGATTAGATTAGATACGAAGGTCGAAGCCAGTGACGAGAAAAATACACAATAAAAATGTCATCGGCACAGGAAAACACGATAAAAACAAGATAGCAGAAGTAACTGTGCTCAAATTGATACAAGATTACTTTAGAAAGGGCGTTTACAACTAGAAATAAAGTGTAAATTTTGTAATTATTACATTTGAAAGTGATAGTGATAAGCTTGAAGTGGTGTACAACAATGAAAGTTACTAAAACAATCTTGTCAGTGTTTGAACGGAACATGTTAGTCAGCAAATCTTAGTGGTGAAAAGTCCAGAGTGCCCAACGGTTTTGTGATACTAGATGAGGGAACAGTGAAAGATGGGTTGCAAGTTGGGTAAGATGGTGGCTTCGGAGAGGCAGCGAGGGGGGAACACCAACCAGGACTTGGGGGGTGCTCCGCCCCCAGCCACGGATCCCCGGCTGCCGCTGACGGCCAAGCAGAAATACTCTATGCTGGCTTCTTGGAAAGGGATCTCCAGAGCTATGGAGAAAACTGGGATATGCATGTTCATAAAGTAAGTCATAGATTCTAAACATTTTTTATCACCGTCTGATATATTCAATGTCCAGTACTAGAGTTTAGGCCTTACAATAAATAGACACAGACTATTCCAGATACAGAGATGGGACATGAGAATTTCACTCAATTTGATTTTTTTTCGCATTTCGGGATAGGGTACTCCGTATATTACTATCAATTTGAGTCTAGTACCAGAATTATTAAAAGTTTAATATTAAATCCGCACAATTACTAGTGATACCTACTCGTATTATTATTTAGGTTATACTTTATCCAAAGTAAAGATACTGTTATTATAGTTAACCCACAAGAGCTTATCATTTTTCAACACTTAACATGACAGATAATACTATTTTTAAGAATTCTATCTTTATTAGTTCTTATTCGAAATCAGGTTCACAAAATACAAAAAAAAAAAATCGACGACACGGTTAAAAATCTTGCTTAACAATTACTAGGCATATACGTATTGTTACTCCTATTATTGTCTTGCATACTAGTCAGTGACAGAAACGAATCGCCTAAAAACCGACACCACGCCACTATTTATTAATCTGTGACCACGCAGTCTTATATGCGTACTCTACCCCTAGAGCTGAGGCTGGCCGGCGAAGCCGACTAGTAAGCCGAAGCTGCGGTGGTGAGCGAAAACCATCTTCGAATATAAGGTCGCATGGGACCGCCGTAACCTCGCAGCGCCGGAGCCTTGACAGAACACTTGCCTACTGCATGTATGCTTGCTTGCATGCGTGCATACTTGCCTGCTTGCTTGCATGCGCGCTTGCTTGCTTGCTCACTTGCGTGTGTCTTGGTTGCTTGCTCACTTGGATTTTTTAAACGACAAACAGAAACTTGCGGTCCCTTACTTTTCAAGTTCTAGTATTACTAGAACTTGAAAGGCCATTTTATGGAAATTCACAGTAAATTAAGAGGCTAGTGGAATCGAAAAAACTGAATAGAATAAAACTAGCGGCCGCTCGCGGTTTTACCCGCGTGGTGCCCATTCCCATTAAAATATCGGGGTAAATTTTAGCCTATGCGTTATTCTTATGTATAAGTTATATATTGTAAAATCTTATCTAAATCTGTCTGTAGTTTTTGTGTGAAAAAGTAACAAACATCCATTTAAACTTTCGCATTTATAATACTAGTGGCCGGCCGCGTGGATCATGTTCCCGTAGGAATAGATAATTTATATGTCGGCGATTCCCGGTGCCGATCATCAGATTCGTGGTTACCTTCCATCGTTATGAAGCCGGTGGATGTTAAAATAATAATGCAACATGATAGTTGGCCACGCTTCTTTGCTAGTTTTGACCAAGAATTAAACAGAATCACAATTGATTGTCGTGATGCTAATGGATATAAAACGCGATGATCCCCTAAATGACGTGACTGCCATTCCACTAGCTGTTACTTTATCAAATTCTTACGTAGTCTTAAGTTACTTCAAGGACGCGTTCGTGCTGCGACTCTTCATCAATGTCATAACCTCTTGCCATCTGTCAACCGCTGTGGATGTGATTAGATTATCATTTGATAATCTAATCACATCAACAAGTACATAAAGCAAGCCACTAATAAAGAAGAAGAAGAACACGCTATTATACGCTAGCCACGTCATGTGGAAAGGTATCCCACCTGCCAGGTAGTAAACTTACGTTTTTCCATTAACAATTACCATCAAAACATTAATTTTATTGTATTAGCTCTGACATATAAGGCTATGTATTATTCCGATGTATAAGCTAAAAGCGTGAAAGAGTAACAAGCAAACAAACATCATCGCAATCTTTCGCATTTATAATAATAATGATAATATTACTTTGGCAACACAAAGTCTTTATAATTTAGATGATTCTGGATTAGGCTCCATGTCAAAATAACAAAAGCAATCAACAACCAATATCAACAATCAAATTACAATAACGACATTTCAGTCATTTCACACTGCAAATAATATCCAACAACAATAATAAATAAAAAGGTTTGTGACCTACGATAATTTGCCACAGTGTGGACAGTTCGTAAAGAAAAATTATGTCCAACTTTTGAAAATAAATATCTAAATTCACTTATTAAAGCTTTTTAAAATTTAAAAGAGTCATGTAAAAATAGATTTTTGTTAATTTTGTTTTCTCTAAAATTAATGACGAGTATTAAACACTCACGTTTTATTTTTGAAAACAAAACTTAATCAAGTTGGTTTTATGGATTTCTGTTTGTATATGGTATCATTTCAATAATTTAAGAAAAAATAAATTGACATCTGTTTGTTTACATTTTTTCCGTCTAATTATCTCTCCGACTATTGTGCTCTTTATTAATTTATGTATATATTTTATTTTAAACACATGCAATTAATCAATGTTGTATTCTGAATTATATTCATGCAGTCAAAAATAAAAAAATAAAAAAGTAAGTTGATAATAATTACATTAATATATATAAAAAGCAACATTAAGTATTAAAATTCATATACAATTCAATTCAATATATAAAATTCATGAAGAAAGAAGAAGAAGAAAGAAAGAACTCATTTGTTCACATAAAATTGCTTAAATAGGGTGGTTATATAAACACAGTGGTTTACTATTTTACCTAGCATAAGGCATGAGAAATGTGAATGTCAATATTATAATGAACAATCTAAAAACATTTACATAACTATAAACATATTTTTTTTACTCAAATTTGGATTATTAATAAATATCATTATTATTATTTAAAATCAGAAATTTTGCTGGTAAAAAAACTCTTTGAGGCTATAGAAATTATTTTTACCAAGCCATTTTAATAATGCAGGTCGTAGGTTTTAAACTCACTAGGAATTTTATTGAAAATTCTGACACATTACTAAACAACTGTTCACATAACAAGCAGATTTATAATTCTCTTTCAGAATAAATTTATGAGGGTGTCAACGTTGTCTAGTATTTGAGCAGTCGCTAGCTTTTTTAAATAGATGTCTGTTAATCAGCACAAAGTTCCGAGCACAGATCTCTAAAATATACAGAGAGGGAAGTGGCAGGAAACCAAGATTCTCAAACAATGGTTTACACGATTCATCTGGCGGAATGCCCCAGACTGCTCTAATGCATTTTTTTCGAGCTATAACCGTTTTTTCCAATCTGTGCTATTGCACCGTAAAATAAGACCATACCGTAAAACTGATTCAACGTATGCCTGATAAGACATAACATCTGTCTTTTTGTTCGTAACCTTCTTTACTTGATTGAGAGCATAAGCATTGATGATATTTTAATTAATTGCTGATCAAATAAATTCACAGAATTTATATTCATTTAAAAATAACTTTTTATTTATGGCAATACTTTTTAAGTGTTCTGTTTGAAGTGTTAAGCGTTACGTTGTTGTGCGAATCATTTAGTACTAGGAAACAGTAGGGATAATGAATGTTTATGCCAAGTAATCAATTTGGGAAGCAAAAATACGCCTAATGAAATTAGGCGAAGTTAAAATAGGCTAAACTAATTAGGGTCTAATGAAAATTGTGCGAAAAAAATTTAGGAGTATAATGGGTGTGCGTTAGGACAAAAAAAAATTACTTTCCAATACATACCCAAGTTATACAATATCTGAACAAAAACGAAATGAAAACCGGTAATATATATTACAACAACGGGGCTAAAACGCGACATTTGATAAGTAGTACAACTATATAATAATAACTTTAATAATAATAACTTTTATTGACAAAAAGTAGTTACAATCATATCATGAAGTCTCTGATTCCTGAACTAGGTTTACAGCTACAGCTTGACGTTTCGGCTATGTTGCAATAGCCGTGGTCACAAGCAGACTGGCGATGGCGGTGCGCGGCGTCGTCTGTTCGGGCGGGCTTGGAGATCTTCACCCACCCTCAAATTGTCACTATTTTTATTTATATTGATATATGGTATGTGTTTGAAAATAAAAGAACCTTGGCTTTTCTTAACGTGCAGATCAGGGTAGAAGACGACGGTACGTTATCTCACTCGGTTTACCGAAAACCCACACACACAGACAGGTAGGTACCTACGTGCCAAATCTCATCATCATCCTCGGCAGCTTCATTCCGTGATGACGTCGTTGACCAACAGTCCAGACCAACATTCGATTAACAAAGATTATTGAAACTAAAGGATTTTGACAGTAGACATTTGACATTTTACTAACATATTTCGGCGCGAGAATCGCTCCCCTGAAATTGTTGCTCGACGAAAATATTGTTTTTCACGTACGTGATAAAGATGCGATCAAAGTCAACACTCAAAATTTCTGCTATAGTACACATGACAGAAGGTCCAACTTTACAGTTTGTACTTAAAAGCGTTCTTATGTCACTAGTAATAGCGAAGGTTTTCCTAGAACAAGTGTAGACTGACGTGCTGTTAACATCGCATTAAACGTAACCTTCAAACACATCACAATTACCATTTTCACAGATGCAAATTTCATACGGCAATTGTCATTCGTTAGAATTGCTAAACGGCCCTCAGAGACTGACTGCCGAGCCACTAATATTCTGTTGTTGGCAAAACAACAAAAATGTGTTGCCATCACTTGTTTATTCACGAATTCGTGAAGGCTGTATTTACATGTTTCATTATAGCTTCGGGAATTGAAGAGCAAATCTTCTGTCGTAAGATGAATTTTAAGTGTCATGGGGATACAACGAGTTGGGAATTTTTATTGGTGTAATCATTTTTTTTACGTTTGTTACTTTTCTCCTTTAAAGTTGGCTCAGCATTGGCATATCAAAAGAATAAATAATTAATTTAATTTACTTTCATTTGCGCTACAGTTGCAAAGTTGAATACTAAAGACTAATGTTGTTTTCTACATACACGTTCAAACAATTTTTATTTACATACATACATGGCATTAGGCGGCTTGATAAACTCTGACACCAGAGGCGGCCACTAATCCTATACGATAAAAAGAAAAATAGTCCTTAGGTATTAGCTATCCCATGCGCTGAACCAGTTGTTTTATTTGTTTTGTTTTCTCTGCCTAATAAAGCTAAAGAAAATGATCGGTTAACATAAGTACATAAAAAAATACAGTACGAATTGATACCCTCCTTTTTTGAAGTAGGATAAAAACCTGATTATTTCAAGAAAGTTCCTTTGAATATATTAGCAATTGAATAAATGAATACTAAGCAAATACAATAACAAAGTAGGTAACTTCTAGAAATTCATTATTACCGAATATAGTTTACTTTTTAGAAAGGTAAGCTAAACGACAGGAATAAAAAACATTTTGTGTAAATATTAAGTTACATAATCATCCACTTAAATAGCATAATAAAACTGAGGGAAGGACGATAAAACGGTGCTTACTCCTTTTATAAAAATAACGGGACTTAATAGATATTTTACTTACAAACTTGGAGAGGAAAATAAAAGCTTGCTGAAGAAAAACTAATCAAACATATCTCAGAAGACAGTGGAACTTCGCAGCCGGCCGAGTCTTTATGGTTTTGTTATTTTTAGGGTTCTTCGAGTGAGGCTGAAACTTTTTTTTTTACAAACTAGGCTCCGTAAGTGACTTGGTCCGGTCCGCTTGGTCATTCGGAAAATCCGTAGAGAAAATTTCACTTTTTGATTGTGTAAGATACATCCAAAGTGCTAAAATACAACACAACCACGCACCACCTGAAAACCAGACAGAAGACCATTTCGGCAACTGTAGGTATTTTGATCTTTGTTATTAATTGTTTTTACACGACTGCAACGGAAGGGTTATATTTTTCGCGCGTATCTTGTATGTATGTTTGTTTGTTTATATGTAATAGTAAGGTAATATTTTTTTATGACCTCTTATTTTTCAAACGGGTGAACGGATTTCTATAATAAAGATGTCGTTAGATTTGTCTTGACAGCCCATGTGTTTTTAGGTAAGTGATGTTAATTAAAACCAACATGGCGACTGTGAGGTGCTATTATTTGAAATGAAAAAAATATATATCTTTGAATACTTCTATATGGGTATCAATTTAAAGGGATGGTCTTAGGGATTTCAAAAAGGTATATCATGACCGATAAATAACTCAAATGATATAAATAAAAAATATATTATTTAAAAAACTAAAAACTCGCCAGCGTCAAAAGATAAGTCAACTGAAAACTTTGAAAGAAGATCAAATATAAAACTGCAATTATGTTGAACATAATATTTTTATATCTGACCTTCTTCCCAAGTTTTCAGTTGACGTCTTTTGATGCAGGAGAGTTTTATGGTTTAAAAATATATATATTTTATGTGATACTTGTTACTGTATGTTAGCGAATAAAAAATTTTTTTTTTCGGACGGCTTCCATTATTGTTAAAGTATGGTATGGTTTTCGTTCCCATGGGAATATATGGGCCTAATTTAATCTAAATCTGTTTAGCCATTTTCGTGAAAATCCATACTTTAGTACAAATATTTTTTTATTATTTAAAAACGAAATGACAAACTCGTAATTATAAAATACCTAAGTAAGATTGTTATGTTTTTTTAATAGTCGTTACATATGAAAAAGGAACCTCTTTAAATCAGTCTCACACTTGGCACATTTATTTTATGAAGAGGCCTCCTTGATTTGATTCAGCCCGAGGTTAAACCTACTCCGTTTCTTTAAAGTCATCTCCATTTTCGTCGGTCCGTTTAGATCAGAACTTTTTGATACTGCTCTTTTTGAAGCCAATATTTTTACAAGATAACTTTTTTTATTGAAATATCTATAAAAGAGTCTGAATCACTCAACTTTCCCGTCTCGAGTCAGGTGATTTCTCAAAGAAAATACGTTTTCGCTTGTCAATTCATCACGAATCGCGCTCTAATTCAATGAATTTAGTTACTTTGGAAAGAGAAAGGAATCAATTTTCACAGTTTCGCTTCCTTTTCTTTTCTTGTTATGGATTCAGTGAACAATCAATAAGAGATCAGTATAAAACTTTGACATTAAATGAGGGTGATTTATTTTTTGCTACTACTTGGCTGTTCTTAAGCGCTTCAGAAGCATTTTAAGCCGTTGGTCCCGGAGGTATTTGCAGTCATTAAAACGCATCAATTAGCAAAGAATTTGCGTGATAGGTGAGGACATTAAAAATGACTCTTCTTCTTATCGTATGAGGATTAGTGGCCACCTCTAGTGTCAGAGTTTATCAGGCCGCCTATAAGGCCTCTGACTTGGCTTAACGACTGTTATCAGATGACAACAGCCGGTACCGACGGTTTAACGTGCCCTCCGAAGCACGGAAACGCTCAGCTATAATGCCACTTTACGGTCACCCATCCGACACCTGACCGGGCCGAACGTTGCTTAACGAACGTGATCGAATACGATCGGTCTGTCAAGCGCGGCCATGAGCGATTAATAATGACTGATGATGATGATGATGATGAAAAGAAGCAAGGTAGATATAAAAGACTCGATGCAAAATCGATGCTTGATGTAACGATTCAGAATAAAGCGAAGAGTAAGCCTATTTAATGAGCCTTCTAACCGCCTCTGTGGTCTAGTGGTACAACCACCGGTATCAGATCCAGGGGTCGCGGGTTCGATTCCCAGCGGGGGCACATATTGTATTCGGTTTGGTTGGTGGTAGGACTTGTTGTAAGTCCGCCTGGCTAGCTACCACCATCTTATCTAAGTCTGACGCCATAGCAACAATATTTTCAGCATTGTTGTGTTTCGGCAGTTAGAGATAAGATAGCCAGTTTCTCAGTGATTGAGGATTCCGGGAGAGGCTCGTTTCTATCTTCAGCCTTATCAATACTTAACGTCAGGTATGATGAGGGCTACCAGTCTCCCCGTCGTTCATTAAAAAAAAAACTTTCTGCCAACCCAAAGGGAGAAAAACATGACTGTATGTATACATATTGTAATATCTACCGATGATTTTGTGATTGATTAAGATTGGAATGGCTAAATCTAACTGACCTAATCCATATAATTCAATAACTGACGTAATCAATCTCACTGGGAAAGATAACAAGCGAAAGTAAATCTTTGTGGAGAAAAAACAGCCTTTAACGAGTTTCTTGCCGATTCTTCTCGTTACAAGATCTCCCGCTGTAGCGTGGCGTAGCTTCTTTGACACTCAAAAGTGCTTGTAACGGCCTAAACTGGGGGCTAAATTGTCTAATATTAAAATCTATCGCAATCAATTCAATTTGTCATTTAAAAGATATTTACATACTTCAGGCACTATTTGAAATTTGAAAGGGATTGTGATCGGGACGCGTTTTGAAAGGTATCGAATGAACGAAATTGAACTGTCTGAGTAAAGTGACAGACGAAAATATCTTTAAAATGTATGGAGAAGTGTCAAATGAAGTGTCATTTAAAACATCATTAACAATTAAAAAGTTATAATTAGATGGCTGTTTCATATTAATCGATAGTCAAACATCTGTAAAGATGTTTCTTTCGAATGCGAGGATATTTCTCTCATTGATGAAGCGACGGTGGCCAACACCGTAAAACGGTGATTATACTAGAAAAATTCAATGTGTCCTCATAGGTCTCTGTAGCATAATTGGTTAGTGCATTGGGCCGGAATCCCAAGGATGCGGGTTCGAATCCCGTCAGGGCGACATGAGACTAGTTGTTTTTTAGGGTTTCATAGCCTAAAGGCAAAAAACGAAACCCTTATAGATTCGGCCAAACCGATGTATGTCACACCCTTTTTATTCCAAAACTATGAAGATTACACAGTTGAAACTTGGTATCAATAGATAGGTCTTTAAAAATTGCATTGAGGTTTCTAAAACAATTTGTTCTCAAAGTCAACCGTTTGAAAGATGTACACTTCCAAAGTGGTAAAATGTGTGCCCCCCCCCCCCCCTCTAACTTTTGAAATAAGAGAGTGAAAAATTAAAAAAATATATATGCTGTAGATCTTAATAAAAACTTTCAACGAAAAGTGGTTTGAACGAAATATGGTTGTCAGTTTTAGAAATATAGCATTTTCAACGAAAGGGATTTGAAAAAAAAATTTTTTTTCGATCAAACCTATACTTGAGGCGTATCTATAGATAGGTCTTTAAAAATTACATTGAAGTTTCTATTACAGTTTTTTCTCAAAATGAACCGTGTGAAAGATATACACTTCCAAAGTGGTAAGATGTCACAGCCACTTTATTCCAAAACTATAAGGATCACACAGTTGAAACTTGGTCGGTAGATGTATTCTGTAAACCGCTTTACGGTTTTTACACAAAAATAAAAAAATAAAAATTAAAGGGGGGCAAAATTAAATACATGGAACTGTTACTGTTTTTTTTTCATCAAACCTATACGTGTGGGATATCATTAGATAGATCTTTAAAAAATATATTGAGTCTTCTAAAACAGTTTTTTCTCAAAGTTAACCGTTTGAAAGTTATAAACTTCCAAAGTGGAAAAATGTGTCCCGTCCCCCCCTCTAACTTTTAAAATAAGAAAGTGAAAAATTAAAAAAACAATATGATGTAGATCTTCATTAAAACTTTTCCGAGATTTGGTTTGAACGAAATTTATTTAGTAGTTTCAGAGCGTACACAAATATATCTTTGTCATTTATACAAACACTATGAAAAACAAACTTATTTTTGCAGACGAAAAATTATAATGGCATTTTGGCAATAATAATAATAGAAACTTTATTGCACACGATACAAAAACAAATACATACAGAGAAAATGTCAAAAAAGAGGAACACACAATAGGCGGCCTTATAGCTACGTAGCAGTCTCTTCCAGGCAACCTTGGGTGAGAGACGAAACCCTTCATGTGCAAGTTCGACCTTTTTTTAGTATATTTTCTAGTATATTTTCTTGTTTAATATTTATCACATAAAAATAGCATTGTAAAATGCAAAATTAAAAAGTTATAATTGCAACTATAAGTTAGGCAATTCCATAAATCACTATCACAATACCTTTGAAAGGGATTGTGATAGATTTTGAAATTAGACAATTAGGGAGCAGAATATATTTTGAATTTATACGATTCAAATAGGCAATGAAAAGAATATCGCAGTTGAAGTCGCGGGCGGATACTAGTCTGTACTAATATAAGTTACTATAGAAAACACCGAAATCGCTATAGGAGTGCCTATAATATTTGAACAGTTCCCTGGATTTCTCCAGGATCCCATTATCAGATCCTGACATGATGACAATGGGACCACAAGGCAAGTTATAACCCTTTCGACCAAAATAGAATTACTCAAATCAGTCCAGCGGTCTTCGAGTAATCAAGTAACATACTTAAAAAAAAAGAAAAAATAGATTCCGTCAAATTGAGAACCTCCTCCTTTTTTTGAAGTCAGTTAAAAACAGTACTGTGACTGACTGACAGACAACGCACTGCCAAAACGGCTGAACCGATCAAGCTGAAATGTTGCATACAGGATCCTTTAACGATGTAGGCAACCACTAAGAAAGGATTTTTTGATATTCCCACAGGAACCACGCTGGTAAAACCGCGGGCGGCGACTAGTTAGCAATACAAATGAAACACAAACTTATTCACCTTTGAGGTATCTCAGAATATATTGTTATACGGGGGGCGTTCAATAAAAAGTGAGAATGAGTATGTTACAAACAACTTTTATTAAATGTCATTTTATTTTTCGACAGTTACCTTTTAGCATAATACTAAGTGTATTATGCTAATAGGTATATCTTTTTTCTAAACTTAAAATTCCATTTTAAAAAAAGGTCTCATCTTGAGTACTTAAAAATCTTGTACTGCAGCGATTACCGCGTCGTCGTCTTTAAATTTCTGGTCTCTCAGGTATTCTTTCAATCTCGGAAATAGGTAGAAACCACCTGGTGAATACGGAGGATGCTTAAGGATATCGAACCCAGCATCACGAATTGCAGCCATTGCAACGGCGGACTTGTGTGCCGGGGCATTGATCTGGTGGAACAGCACAACTTTTTCCAATTCGCCGGCGCAGGGACTTACATACTCTTACGCTTCTCTATTCCATCCTCTATCATCCATCTTCTCCTCACTATCTAAAAGAATACTTTCACTATCGTTCCTCTTCCACTCAATGCACCTTACGCTCTTACTCTAATCTCACTCTTGATATTCCTTCCCATACCACTGATTTCCTCTCCTATTCCTTCTCTGTGCATGCTGTTCGCCTATGGAACTCCCTTCCAGAAGGTATTAGAAAAGCTCGCTCATTGAAGTCTTTTAGCGATCAAGTCAGAATGCATTTCCTTTCTCATATTTAATCAATTTTTTTCCTTTCCCATTCCTACTATATGTTTATATATTCATTCTAAGTATGATTATTTATAATGTTCTATATTCAATTGCACCCACTCCCCCCCTTTTCCCCCTTTTCTGCTCTTCCTCTTATTTCTTTACCACTCAAGGTTGCCTGGAAGAAATTGCTACCTAGCAATAAGGCCGCCTTTTGTGTATTTCCTTTTACTGACTGTTTTTTATTTTTCTTTGTGTTCTTTTGTGTTTATTATGTGCAATAAACTGTTTTATTATTATTATTATTAACTTTCGAGAGTTTACCTCGCCGTTTTTCGCGGATCTCATTGCGCAATGTTGCTATTTGTTTGGCATATAAAGTGTCCGTAATCGAGGTTCCATACCGTGACACGAACACCGCCAAAACTAAGTTTTCGACTTATTTTTTACAATTTCTTCAGTTGCTGCTGTATTAGGCGTCCGGAGCGGGGATTGTCCATGGTCGATGCTATTCCAAGTCTAAATTCAGTGCACCAACGTGCGACTGTCGAAAACGGAGGAGCATTAGACCTTAAACTGTCCCGCAAATCTAAATTGACTTGATCCGTAGAAAAAAATTTCAAACACAAGTATTTGATAACGGCGCGCAGTTCAATTTTCTCCATTTTAGACTTCTAAACTATGCTTTGCATAAGATAGTAGAAGTCTTATGTGCTGGCTCTGTGTGTCTGTGCGCATATTTCAATCTCAGGAACTACAGTAGCTAAAGACACCATTTTTGGTACACCTATATATATGTCAATGAGAAAAGTTTAAATACTGAGTTTCGAACATTAGGGTCAAGTGGTTCCTGAGATCAAATAGTTTAGAAGTCGTCTGATGCCTTCGCTACGATAGTGAAGGGCGCCGATCTTGTTTGCTAACGTACTCAATAGCATTGCAAAGAAATTACCGTATTTTTTTTAAAACAAAAGACTGTTCTGTTTTTTTTTCATAGCCATCAGCTACATAGATTAGCTTTACCGGCCAGTATTTAATTTCGTAATATTGAAAGAATTTGCATCTCATTCTTACTTTATATTGAACACCCCTCGTATATATTGTTTCGCTTCGGTTCGTATTATTTCAGCATTACACCGTGTTACACGGGCCTCCAATTTGCTCTCATCTTTTCCCTTCAAAATATTCCTCATATTTAAGCCGAAGCTGTTTTTCTACGTTCTTGTTTATCTTTATTATTCGTGAAAAGAACAAAGGTTGTTATTTCTAAGCCTTATTTAAATAAGAAACCCACTTACCTTACTTCACATAAAAAAAATTGTACAGGCTTGATAGAAATTGAAATTCACTGAATGATGTATTTCCATCAACTCAATTTCGACGCGCATTACATTATCCATACTTGTAAGAGAAATTTTGTTTTGTTTTTGTCACAATCAGCAAAATAAACGAACGCATAAACTTTTTTTGCAAATACATACATATATACATAGTTACTTAACTTAATATAGTACATGATATATTTAAGAACTAAAGAACTAAACATATATTGGTAGGTACGCATTCGCAATTCGTAACGGATCAAAGTGCTTACGAAATTGATTTGATTTTGAAACGAGTTTGATTTGATTATATACATAGTTAACTATCCGGAGCGTGGAAATATGTTTTTCGGAGAAATGACGTCTCCCTGTCTCACACCTCGCTGCAGTTGGATGGGACTTGTGCTCTGGTTCTGTAATCGGACCGACATGGTGGCATGTTCGTATAAGTACCTTAACACCTCGATATACCTATAGTCCACTTGGCACCTCTGGAGAGACTGTAGCACCGCCCAGGTCTCTAACGAATCAAAGGCTTTCTCATAGTCCACAAACGCCAAGCAAAGTGGCAGATTATACTCTTCGGTCTTCTGTATAACCTGCCGCAGCGTATGGATGTGGTCTATGGTGCCAAAGCCTTTTCGGAACCCGGCTTGTTCGGGAGGGATTCGTAATGACTCTCGAAAACAACTTATATACATGGCTTAGAAGTGAGATGGGTCTGAAGTTCTTCAAACGGGTGTTATCTCCCTTTTTGAAGAATAGAATCACCTCACTTATATTCCATGCCCTCGGCGTTTTGCCCTCGACGATGACGGAATTGAAAAGCTTCTGGAGGACTTTGAGTATCGGCTTACCGCCCGCTCTCAGAAGTTCTGTAGTGATTCCGTCATCACCCGCCGCCTTGTTGTTTTTGAGTTGTTTCAGAGCCATACTAATCTCGTACAGGCTGATGTCCGGGATATCTTCGGTGAAGTGTCGGGTAAGCTTGGCTCTGGGGTTACAAAATTATAAGGCAACTTATTTCTAAGAATCGGCAAGACAGCTTACAGTGCCTCTGCCGTCCTTCCAGTCCAAAGCATTTCACAGAATAATGTTACATTGTAGTTCCATTGCATTAACTGTGAAATGCTTCGTCAGTAGTTCTTACAATTTAACTACATATTAAATAGTCTCAGCCATATAACACCCACTGCTGGGTATAGGCCTCCCCCAAAAGGGGGGGAGGGGGTGGGCCATAATCGTCACGCTTGGCAGGCGGGTTGGTGATCGCAGTATGGCCAAGTATGTAGGAGACGCTGCTGCCCGACACCTGAAGGCTGAGTCCCTTAGTCGCCTTTTACGACACCCACGGGATGAGAGAGGGTAGTGCTATTCTAAACCGAAACTACACAGCCGACATTAAACACCCACACCAAGACAAATAGACATATTCATGCACACAAATATTTGTTTAGTCCGGGGATCGAACCCGGGACTTCTGGCAATCAGCAAAAGGTTCCTAATTTCCCGTTTCAATTCCTGAAGGTTCCCATTTCAATTTCAAACATTCATTAATTTCCATAAGTAGAGATATAACAAAATGGTGCTGTGATATTTCCTGTGGCATTCCTTAATTCTTGAAACTGGTGACAGAGGTCAAGCCTGTACGTCTTGCGATTTTTTTTCTGGTCCAAATCCAAGAATTTCTAAAAGAATAACTGTTCAAACTATAATAAAACTTAACTCGAACTAAATGGTGTGAAACAGATGTCTTTTAACAACTTCTACAAACGATTTTGGGGTTTTAAGATACAAAAACGTAGTAATATTAAATGAGTTTTGTTTCAGTGAACCGGGCTTGGGAATATCGTCCTCCATAACAGGAATCGTAATCCTAGAAAACCAGGGGGTCTACCGCCATCTCTTAGCGCATTATTGTTTCAATCTTACCATGCTATCTAGCGGGCCTACCATCATCTATTAAGCCAACTTGACCGTTCTTCCAAGCCTAATTAAAACATGAGAGTAGCGAACTTGATTCCTCTACCTGTTTCCGTCCTTTCAAGGCCGTCTGACGTCACATGCGGCCCCCTACCACCGATACGTGACGTCACATCCCCTTCCACCGCCAGTCGCCGCGGTTGGCGCGGGTTCGATCATTGGCGTTCTAGATTCCGAACAAGTGAAGTCGTACATTACTGCGTAACGTAGTGTTAACGACCTTTATCTAAAACTTTTATTACGTACAACAAAGTAAAAATTATTTTCCATTCTTAAAGAAAAAAATTCTACCCACATTATTCGTAGAAAAATTAACAAGTAAAGAAAATTTTTCTGTAACGATTTTAAGCAGTTTTAATGTTACTTTTCGCATAACGATTTAGAAAATAGTTTTTTCCGTTCATTATTGTAACGATCTTAAGTGTTTTGGAAAACATTATAACGGTTTTACCGTTCGTAATTTTTCTTTATTTCAATAAATAATCTTTTTTCACGACTTTCGCAGCCGTGTGTTTCGAAAATAGATTATAATGGACACAGGGCCGTCCACCAGCAAGACGGGATTGGAGAAGCAGGTACACGACCGGCAGAAAAGGAAAAGAAAGTTAAGTTCGTCACCAAGTGAATCGTCAAGTGAATCGTCATCTTCATCATCGAGTGACAATCAAAAGAGGAAATCTCGCAAAAGGCGCCGTAACCAGTACGACCGTAAGTTTGACAAAATTTTTGACGAGCTTAGTAATCTTAAAAATTATTTTGCCTGTCCAAGTGATAATATCGAAAACGAACCCGTCGATCATGTTGACCTTAATATCAGTGGCGAGTTATACCATGATAATGATGCAGCATCTACCCTCAATACGAAAGATCAAAGCGTTGATTTTAATTTGTCCTTGTCAACGAAAATTAAGGAACCTAGCATTTCGATTGCATGCCCTGAGTATTTAAAGATTTTAGAAGAGGTTCAAAGACTCGGCCATGACGACTGGAATAACGTTAGATATTCGGACGTTCAAAAACAATATCAACGTTCACCCGGGTTTACGGCACTCGAAGCGAACGACGAGGTTAAACGTTTTGAACCGTCCCGAACGAATAAGAACCTGGATAAAACTTTCTCGAGTATAACCTTCGCCCTACTCAAACAACGCGAAGTGTTGGAACGCGAGTTCCGAAACTTTTTTACAGAGGCTCGGGAAAACGATGGCTTCGGTTATGATCTCCTCCACGAGAAGATCTCTAATATATTCGCCAACGGCGTATACATTAAGACATACAACGACACGCTGCAACTCGTCTGCGGTCACCGCGCCGAGATCATACAGCATAGAAGAGAGACCATACTTTCGGCAGTGAAGGACCCGTACAACAAGGGCATCCTACGTAAGATCCCACCTACCACGAGTAATCTCTTCGACGCTGACAAGCTCGGAGCCGCACTCGACAAGGCCGGAGGAGTGAATAAAACATTTTGGGTACGAGACCGCAACTCATCTGCACCGCAGACCGGTCCGGCCGCCTCGCCCCGGCCGCCTCGCCCCGGGGCCGGCCCCCCCCGGACGAGGTTCCTTTCGTGGAGGCAGAGGTCACGCTCCCAAAAAGTACACCGAGCGGCCTCCCCGCCCGCGCTCTCCCGCATCCCACCGGGATCGGAGAGGTCCGGCGCCCCGCCGCCGAAACTGACTATGCCGACACTTTCCGTGCGGGCCGGCTCCAATTATACCGATCGCAATGGCGACGCCTGGGAGCACCGCAATATATCCTAAAGGTGATAAAGGGATTTCGCATATCGTTCGAATCCATGCCGCCGCTGAACCCACCGGGTGCCGGCAACATTCCGACACCTCCTTCTCCAGAAATGACGGAAATCATAAGCGAAATGACGGAACGAGGCATTCTCGTTTCGGCGACACCTGGCCCCAGCTTTATATCGTCAATGTTCCTGCGGCCGAAGAGCGACGGCACCCTTCGACCCATTTTCAATTTGAAAAACTTGAACCGATACGTCCACGTGGACAAGTTCAGGCTCATAAACGTACACCGCGTTCCGGATTTCTTGCAAAGCCAGGACTGGATGGTGAAGCTGGACCTCCATCAAGCATACTTCCACGTACCGATTTGGCCAGCACACAGGAAGTACCTAAGGCTTCTTTACAATGGCAAGCTGATGGAGATGACCTGCCTTCCTTTCGGCCTGAGTTCTGCGCCGAAAACCTTTGCCTGTCTGACCAACTGGATCGGCGAGTACCTAAGAAGTCGAGGTATAAGGATGCTAATTTACCTCGACGATTTTTTCTTGGTAAACCAAGACAAGGAGCATCTAAAGGAACATGCTGCCCTAACGACCAACACTCTAGAATCATTAGGCTGGCAGATCAACTGGGCCAATACTGTCCTCACTCCGAGAAAAGCGGTAGAGTTCCTGGGTGTAATTTGGGACACCGATCGAAACGAAAAACGCCTCCCAGACAGACTCGTGCAGAAGATTACTTCTCTGACGACGAAAGCCCTCCAGCCTCAACGAGTGAAACTACTGGAACTCCAGAAAATAATTGGCACACTGAACTTTGCCAGTTTCGTAGTTTCGAGGGGACGGTTAAACTATCGCAATTTACAACAACAATGCAACGCATTACTGAAAAGGAACACAGGCACAGTACGACTCTGTCAAGGCGCTATGAACGAGTTACAGTGGTGGAAAGACAACTGCAAAAACCCGTCACCGATCCATACGCCGCTGACCTCCCACTATCTGACCACAGATGCGAGCGATACTGGATGGGGAGCCATGCTAGACAACGAGAGCCTATCAGGATCGTGGAAACCAGAACAAAAGAATTTGCACTGCAACAAGAAAGAAATTATTGCAATCCGGAACGTCCTAGAACAAAAATGTCCAGTGCTCATTCAGTGCGACAACAAGACCGTCGTCTCGTACTTGCGCAACGAAGGAGGAACACAGTCGACAGCACTAACGGAGCTGGCACGACAAGTCTTTCTCATTCTGGACGAATACCAAATACACATGTCGATTTATCATTTGCCAGGTCAGTACAATTGCCACGCAGACAGGCTATCTCGGAACGGGGCTCCTCCGGAGTGGTACCTATTGCCATGTATGACACAAATAGTATTCGCCAAATGGGGAACGCCGGAAATCGACCTCTTCGCGTCGAAACAAGCCCACGTAGTAAAGAACTACTGTACACTGGACAGGAACGACAAAGAAGCGAAGTTTCACGATGGCTTGGGACGAAAATGGAATTACTCCCTTGCATGGGTATTCCCCCCTCCTTACTTGATCCCGAAAGTACTGGCTCACCTCAACACAGCTCGAGGAACCTATCTCGTCGTAGTTCCACGATGGGAAAAGGTTTACTGGAGGCCAGATCTGAAGAACAGAGCCTTAGCAGCCCCATTCACCGTGACAAACCCATACCATGCGTTGATAGACACCTCGACAAATCTCCCACCCTGCAACGCGAAGAACATGATACTGGAAGTATGGAAATGTGGGGGTGGGGTGAGGCACTGACAAATTAGTCCAGTGAACAAAGATCCTTGCTAATGTCCAGTTGGCGCTCGTCAACGCTTAATACGTACCGCCCCGCATGGGCGCGATGGCTTAAGTGGTCGCAGCAAAACCAGATCCAAGCAAACAACCCAAACGGATCCGATTTAGCAAGATTTTTAGCGGATTTGCACCAGAAAGAAGGTCTTGCCTTAAGTACAATCCAAGTACATAAATCCGTAATCTCAACGTTTTGTGACCCAAACAATAGGTATAAACTGAGCTCCCACTCGCTGGTTAAACAAGTACTAAAAGCTATTGCTTTAGCAAGACCAAAGCCACCTAAACCACCGATATGGGATATTGACGTGTTAGCTGAGCACCTATCTAAGAAAAATCCTAAAACAACTAGCCTATTCGAAGCAGCTAGTCAGCTTGCAGCCCTTCTATTGCTGTGTTCCGGTAGAAGAATCCACGACCTAACCTTACTTAAGATATCTCCACAACACTGCAAGATATCAGATAATAGCATAATACTATGGCCTGATCACGGCTCAAAAACTGATACCGCAGAGCATCGACAATCTGCCTGGAAGCTGTCAATGAATGAAAAGAACAAGGCGATTGACCCTGTCCACTGGATTAAACTACACATACGATTGTTTCAAGACCGCAGAAATAAAACCGGAACAGAATGTCTATTCGTCAACATTCATGGAAAGCCCAAGCCAGCATCTAGGGCAGTAATAGCTGGATGGATAAAGCGTCTCCTCCAAGAAGCCAGAATAGAAGCAACTCCAGGAAGCTGTAGGGCTTTTTTTTTTTTTTTTTTTTGTTTTGAGTGAGGGGAATCCAGTCTTTACAGATTCCTGCCTTGAGGATATGCTGGGGTCACCTAGCATACCCGTCCTGGTAAAGACCTAGGAGCAAGCACACTATCTCTCGCCACCCCCGTTACCCCGTCGAGCCTAATAGGCTCGGCGGGGTTACGGGGTAGGACTCACCCACTCCCGATCCTCCACCGGGCCAAAGGCCGGATGGGAGATCGGGACTGGGGAGGGACGCCCACCTCGCGACCCCCCAGTCCGTCTCGGAAGACAGACCGGAGGACCGGGAGGGGGGGGCACTACCAGCTAAACCCCTCACTGCTTGCCTTCTCACTGCCACAGGCCACGGGGGACCAGGGTAGTATGCACCCCTTAGACCGGCAGTCCGCCCGGCTGTCCGGGCCTCGTCGCGGCTAGAGATGGCCGGGCAAGCGTGGCCATCTCTCAGACTGGTGAGGGGGGACCGTGCGATCCGGGAGACGACCGAAAGGTCGTCTCCCGCATCGCACCGCCCCGCTAAAGGGGGACAAGCTGTAGGGCTGCGGTAGCATCCAAAAATTGGACCGAGAACTTCTCCCTAGAGGACATTCTAGCTAGAGGTAACTGGAAATCAGCCAATACATTCAGGAAATTCTACCAACGCGAAGTGATCCCCTACTTTAAAGCTAGCGACAATAATTATACATTAGTCACAACTTTATTTAGTCCAGTTCCTGACTAACGTTCAGACAATAACTGTTAATTTTCTTTCTAGAACTTGTGAATCTATCAATCAGATGATTTCAGATAATGTACTTACATTTCTAATTAATCACATGTGTAACTTATCCGAATTATAAAACAAATAAAGTTTGATTTTCATACTCGATTATACATTTTATTAAGTCATACGCTAGCAACTAAGATAGTAATCAACATTCAAAATGCTATAATCTGTCTAGCACCTATATTATCGAAGCTAATTATTATAATACTACCTATCAGTTTCTGATATACTTAGATTTATTTATCACATTGGCGTACTTCCACCACCAGGCTTCAACAAACACAACTCTCATGTTTTAATTAGGCTTGGAAGAACGGTCAAGTTGGCTTAATAGCAACGTTTTACCTACCAATAAAACGTTTATTAAGCATACTTACCTTCTTCCAAGCCTAATATTTTTAATTCTCGCCTGGTGAAAACATTCGAGCCAATGATCGAACCCGCGCCAACCGCGGCGACTGGCGGTGGAAGGGGATGTGACGTCACGTATCGGTGGTAGGGGGCCGCATGTGACGTCAGACGGCCTTGAAAGGACGGAAACAGGTAGAGGAATCAAGTTCGCTACTCTCATGTTTTAATTAGGCTTGGAAGAAGGTAAGTATGCTTAATAAACGTTTTATTGGTAGGTAAAACGTTGCTATTATAAACCATCATGTCATAAGAACGTTTTGTTTTTATTGAAGTTGTCACATTTTGACACACTTCAACCTTTGGAGGCGATGATTGAGCGAAGACGTCACAAAACTTCCGTCAAAAACAAAGCGTACTTAAGGATATTCGTAGTACAAGATAGCATGGTAAGATTAAAACAATGATGCGCAAAGAAATGGCGGTAGACCCCTTATACTACGAATCTCCTGAAGTAAGCATTGTTTTTGACGGAAGTTTTGTGACGTCTTCGCTCAATCATCGCCTCCAAAGGTTGAAGTGTGTCAAATTGTGACAACTTTAATAAAAACAAAACGTTCATAAAACATGTTGGTTTATAATAGATGATGGTAGGCCCGCAGGAGCTTACTACAAAACTAAATTCCATCTCGATGCGTGGTAAAGTCGAAACCGTGATGATTTCGGGCACGAAAATCCTAATGCAAAACGATTTCGACGAACGACATCAAAGAGGCAAAGATAATTTTTTTCTAAAGGAAATCGTGTCATAAGCTTTTGACCCACTTCCCGAGCCGCAAATCGTGAATAATGTTAGGAATGCCTAGAGCTCTAAAGGCCCTCCGAGTTTCAATTTTCTTACTTATTTCCCCCTTTTATGCCCGTTTTACTGCTCAATTTGAGAGAGAAATTTCATACTATCCTTGTAAAAGTCATTTTCGCTTCTGAAATACGAAAGGACTTGGTTTAAAACGGCTATTGTAAAAGGTATCAAATAAAAAGAGACATCTTAGTAAATACTCATTAATGCTTTATGTATTACCTAAACGTGCCTAAACTGAACAGTTTTGAGAGGAGCTCGGTGTGCGATTATCGCACTTCGCCTTCGATTATAGTGACTAAGCAACTTTCGCAATGATCGGTCGCGGGATGGGTGACCAAAAGTTTATTATAATGAGATGTTTCTTGCTTCAGAAGCCATCATTACCCGTTAGTACCGGTTGCACTTGCAGATGTGTCAATATATCCATGGTCGCAAAAGTAACAATTTCAATTGCTTTTTTTATTTATTTCCATATCAAAAGACAAATCGAGGTTTGTTAGCAACAAACGATATAGTCAAATAATAGTCATACTTATGGTAAATTTTAAATAGAAAAGTGAATGAGCCACAAGTGAATTCTCAGACGGGAATCGAACCGGCGACCTTTGGAAATCCAATACTTTTATATTTTTAATACGATGTAGGCCAGCGTTGTTACATCAATGCTAGGAATATCCTTGCATTCGAAAGAAACATCTTTTCAGGTGTTTAACGATCGATTAAGATGCAAGTAAATTTTTTCCAACATTTTTCTATTTAAAATTTACCATAAGTATAAAAATAGCATTGGAAAATGCAAAATTTACAAAATCAAAAATCAAATAATAGTCGTTAGCTACTGGGCAGTAAAATGGGCGGCTAATGACCACATCTAATAATAATTTACAGCATGAAACAGTAATAGCATTCTTTGCTGATACTAAACTTTCGTGACCGTGTAAAGAAATACTTAATCAATGGGAGTGGTGCTTTATGCCGTGAGATCAAAGACAGTTAATGCTGGGTGGAACATCATTTTTGTGAATAGGTACTTTACCATTAAAATATGTTGCTATTATGTCAAAACGCTATCTGTCTGCAATGCAATTTTATTAATTACTCGACCGAACGTTAAGTTTTCCTTCGATAATAACACTTTAGACACAGAAGCATCTCTAATTTTCATCACACGAATTATTGTGTCTACCAGGTATATACGTCGTCGTTATCAGACTTGTAAAATTTTCTATTACTTACGAACTACATACAAGGTCAAAATTTAAAGCCTGATGGTATACATACGTTCTAACCGATCTCAATGAGACCAAACCGCAGAAAGCTTTTTTTTTTGTTTTTTTTTTTTTTTACATTTTTCAATGCTATTTTTATAGTTCAAAAATGCTTTATTTCAATCTCGGATCATTCATTCGGGAAATGACGCATAGCTAGTAACTTATGTCCAGCGGTGGGACATCGAAGGTCCATTGTTTCCGGACGTTGTGCCGGCGGCCGCGGCCTACTGACATAATTAGGACAAAGGTCCGACCGTGGAACGAGGGATGAAAGTATACAGCCTATACTTCCATAGGCATACGTAAAATGACATGTAGGTCAATATTTAGCAAGAAAATATACTAAAAAAAAAAACAAATTGTCTCATGTCGCCCTGACGGGATTCGAACCCGCATCCTTGGGAATCCGGCCTAATGCACTAAATAATTATGCTACAGAGACCTATGAGGACACGTCTAATTGTTCCAATATATTCACGTTTCTACGGTGTTGGCTACCAGCGTCGTTTCATCAATGCGAGAAATAAATATACTCGCATTCGAAAGAAACATTTTTACAAATGTTCGACTATCCGTTAAGATGAAACAATTATCTAATTATAACTTTTTAATTTTGCATTTTACAATGCTATTTTTATGTGATAAATATTTAACCTCTACCAACCCGTCTGGCCAGCGTGGTAGCAGTAGGCTAATAGCCTCCTATGAACGCCACAATAGGCGTGAGCTAGGAGAGGCCTATGTCCAGCAGTGGACGTCCACAGGCTGATGATGATGATGATGATGAAATATTTAACAAGAAAATACACTAGAAAAAAAAACAACTTGTCTCATGTCGCCCTGACGGGATTCGAACCCGCATCCTTGGGAATCCGACCAAATGCACTAAGCAATTATGCTACAGAGACCTATGAGGACACGTCGAATTTTTCCAGTGACATGTAGGTATTCGATTGCGTAATATTTCGTCACCAACTGATTAACTGACCGCCTACGAAAACGATGTGTTAAACCGCGATCATATAGTTGACAGTGGGAAAACTTTCAAAAAATGCTTATTGCTAATTTAGTGATTAAGCCAGCTTATTATGTAGAAAAATCAGCGCTTTTACTGACTCATAAAAGCTCTTTATTTCATTAGATACTTGCGTGGCATTAATTCGGCTACTAACACACAGCTGAAGTAGTTACTTATGTCCCAGCGCTGGGCCGATGAAGGCCCATTGTTTGCGGACTTTGTATCGCTGCGCGGCCCTCTGACATAGTTAGGACAAAGGTCCGACCGTGGAACGAGTGATGAAAGCACACAGCAAACTTTCGTAGGCCTACGTAAAATGACATGTATTCATTTGCATACTATTTTTGCACCAACTGATTCACCGATTATCGCAAAACAACGTTTGAAACTACGATTATTTAATCGACAGTTAGTGGGCTCGGATCTAAGAATGCAAAATTTTGCGGGTATACGAGCTAGCCAGAAAATTAGATCAAGAAACAGCGCTTTACTCGAACCATATAATTAGTACCTCATTTCAATACTAGTGGCATTCATTTGGCTACTAACACACAGCTGAAGCAAGTTATAGTAACTTTATGTGCAGCGCTGGGCCGTCGAAGGCCTTTTGTTTGCAGACTTTGTGGCGGCCGGCCGCAGCCCACTGACATAGTTAGGACAAAGGCCCGACCGTGGAACGAGGAGTGAAAGCATACAGCCTATACTTTCGTAGGCATGCGTAAAATGACATTTTATTTGTTTGCATACATTTTTTCACCAACTGATTCACCGATTATCGCTAAACAACTTTTGAAACCACGATTATCTAATCCACAGTTGGTGAATTCGGTTATTAGATGACACATTTCTAAAATTCTATTTCTAACTGTATAATAAAGAGCTTTTCTTTTTTTTAAGCTTATGCAACAAAATGTTTAGGCTAGATTACAAAGCGTTCAGGTTTATAGAGGCTACCATTGGTTCTATATAAAATCATTTAGTCGACCGGAATTAAAAAAAAAGAAAAATCATATTGTTACATGTTAATTTCAAGTTCTAAAAACTAAAATGATACGGATTTTAAATAAAAGCAGCTAACGTTACTAAAGTAAATGCAAATGGATTCATCAAGTTTTATAAAGATAAACGAAACATATATATATATTTCAGGGTAAATGTTATAGTGTGAAAGTTATTGATAATAACCGGTAATTATTAATATTGATTTCGTGATTCGGTCAATGTGATTAAAACTATAAAGTTTGTCACTTTTCGAAAGTTACCTCTAGCTTAGGTTAGGTTACAACAGTGACCAAAAGACGCGCGAGCAGAGCGAGCGAAGCGAGCGTGCCGTGGCAGCGGCCGGCAAAGCGCCAGAGACGACTTTCTTTAAAAAGTACTTACTAAATGATGATACTAAGCTCCTCCTGCTCGATTGACGTTTTGTTAGGTTATATTTTTCACCGACTTCATTGAACATTAATTATATTTATAAAAAGTAAGGTTCAATAATTTATAATGTGCTGTATAAGTAATTAATTAATCACTATTACCTTTTCATTGTAATTATTAATAGTTATTGGTAATTATTAATAATCGATAATTATTAACATTTACCGTAACATATAATTATTGTTTCGAATCATGACCAAAACCGTTTAATAGCATGTGTGTACTTTTCTTAATGATCTTTTCTTATAATAGCTGAGGATTTGTGATCCATCCGATATCTAAA
Organism: Chrysoteuchia culmella; assembly: GCA_910589605.1. Classification (NCBI taxonomy): domain Eukaryota; kingdom Metazoa; phylum Arthropoda; class Insecta; order Lepidoptera; family Crambidae; genus Chrysoteuchia; species Chrysoteuchia culmella. The sequence continues at coordinate 1,884,429 of OU342657.1, forward strand.
GATTTTCTGGCAAATATAAGTAGGTACATAATCTGGCAAATATAAGTATCAATCACCTTTGGTAGATGGCATCAAACGGATCAATTTAATACGACAGGGACCGCCACCTCTTAGGGCAGTATTGTTTCAAAAAAGAAGGCGTTAGTTAAAGTAACTACTTAAGTAAAAACATCTTGAATATACATAGGTACTACGTATTACCTAATAATATACGTAACTACCTAAGAGATTAATTAAAAGAAAGATATCTCCAAGTCCAAGTAACTTAACGTGTATGAAGATGAAGCTAAAAGATATCAAACCTATGTAAATTTTGTGAAAACTTCAATAATGATAGTATTTATACTTTTCAAATACTTACCAATAAAATGTGTTAGATATTTAAAAAGGAAAGACAAAATTTTCTATTCTTAATTGCAAAAGCAAAAGCTTCGTCCCGTAAAAAAGTGAAAAATCTTTTCAAAGCGCGGCACGAAAACGCGGGAAAACGACGAAGAAACCCCATCGTCAGAAAAAAAGAAATGAGTAAAAAGGATGAATGATAATAAGAGTGTGTGTGAAAGGATAGGTAGAATACTTGAATATTTTTAAATGAGGTCGAACATGATTTAAAACTTATTTCAAATATTACATAGATACCAAGGAGTTTTATACAATGAGGTTGATAGTTTGAAAAAAGAGTATGGATGAAATGAGGTCGCATGTCCGAAATAAATATAAATTAAGGAAAATTATTGAAATATAATAATAAATGATTGTGATTAAATAAATAAGTGGAAATATAAATAAATATTAAAATGAAACGTTGTTTTGAAAAAACACAACGTTACATTACCATGCTGTTTCGTACATCGAATCTCTTAAAGTAAGTTTATTTTTTGATGGAAGTTTCGTGACGTCTTTACTCAATCTTCTCCTTCAAAGTGTGGAGTGCGTCAAACCTAAAATAATAATTTTTGTTTTTTTTTATTATTGTATTTGGCTGTTGCACCATAATCGATAGTTAAACATCTAAAAAGGTGTTTCTTTCGAATGCAAGGATATTCCTAGCATTGATGTGACAACGCTGGCCTACAGCGTATTAAAACATAAAAGTATTGGAGAATTTCGATGGTGGTCCGCAAGTCTCGGTAGCTCAGTGGTTAGAGCATTGGACCAGATTTCCAAAGGTCATGTGTTCGAGTCCCATCTGAGAATTCACTTGTGGCTGATTTGATTTTTTCCAATATTTTTCTATTTAAAATTAATCATAATTATAATCATAAAACAACATAGAGCAACAGAGCTTATAATAGGACAACACTGTAACTAGTAAATTTTCAAATGTATTTGGTGTATGTACTTACTAAATAAACTTGTAAATTTCTATAAAAACAACACGTTCTTATGACATAATAGTTTCTAAAGATGATGGTAGGCCCACAGTTCGTCTCCGTCTGAACAAGCGATGACATTAACCCACATTATTAACATAAGAACTTCATACCCACCAAAAAAGGCCAAGAATATTCTCCGTCTTTTTATCTAACAAATTATTCGCTTTGTTAACTGGCATACTATAAGGCCTCTGCCTCGAATCTAGCGGGCAGCGGGGCGGCGGCGGCGCGACTATCGAAAACGGCGGTGCGCGGGTGGTGCGGGGCGAGCGTTTCCATAGTCGCGCCGCCGCCGCCCCGCTGCCCGCTAGATTCGAGGCAGAGGCCTAAGTGCCGCAAATAATAAGAATTGCCTTTTCTCAATAGTTATTGGTATTGTTTGGATAAATCTATTATTAGATGGGATTTATCTACCATTTGGCATGCGTGAAATTGGATAAGCTGAGATTATTCCATTTCATTTAGGGTATCGATATTTTGCTATGTTATGTATAGATTTCGTAAATATAAGTACAACAATATCGAATTAATTTTGTAAGAAGAATGGCCATACTGTACTCTAAATTGATCGATCACCCCACATCGATCCACCATACAGTTAAAAAAAACATTCCCAGTTTTGATAGATCTTTTTTCGTAAGCCGAGTACAACTCCTTTAAAAAGCCAAAATGGTTTTATTCTTATAATTTTTTTATTTTGCATTTTACAATCCTATTTTTGTGTAATAAATATTAAATAAGAAAATATACTAGAAAAAAGCAACTTGTCTCATGTCGCCCCGGGGCCCTACCGCAGTACGGGCCCTGGTCTTTCTTTCATTGATGAAACGACGGTGGCCAACACCGTAGTAAGGTGAATATACTAGAAAAATTCGACGTGTCCTTATATGACGCTGTAGCATAATTGTTTAGTGCATTGGGCCGGATTCCCAAGGATGCGGGATCGAATCCCGTCAGGGCGACATGAGATAAGTTACTTTTTTCTAATATATATTCTTATTTAATATTTATCACAGAATATAACATTGTAAAATGAAAAATGTATAATTTAATGTTATTATTAAGATGTTATCCCGTGCGAAGCGAGGAAATTATGGTAACAATAAATTACGGTAAAAAAGTGCTAGTACTAAAACGACCTTTGCGGGAATTCAATTCGAAAAACAATCGGCGTGCATTTATAATAAAGTAAACAAAACTCTACAAATTTACACAAAAAGCTATTATGAGTGTAAAATAAATGTTACGAAATGGCTTAAAACTTTAAGTTATGATGAAACAGAGTCGCTGTTATCAGTACACTAATTGTAAGACGATTTCACTATAATAAATACACCACGCATAAATACAAAGATATACACGAACAAACAAAAACATATGCACACACATACAACCACACACACACGCACACACACACAGACCACAGACACACACGAACACACACACATACACACACACACATACACACACATACACACTTACATTATTAATATACATAGACTATTTTATATAATTACATAATTATGTCATCGTTATAATATAATAATTGTTTTGCTTTTTCTTTGCCTTTCTTTTTTGTGATGTTATATATATATATATTTTTTTAGTTTATTGATCATGTACACACCTTAGTCCTGTTTTATATAAGGAGGAGCGGAGTCCCTTACTACAGACATTTTTATGTTTAAAAGGGGACTCCAGATAAATATTGTTATAGTTTAGTTCTAAGGTAAATAAAGTTTATTGATTTTGATTTGATTTGATTTGACAATCCTGAACGAAGCGAAGGATTCAAGTGTGCCCAAGGCTAAGACACTTTATACCCAAGGAGCATACTCTACTTTATTCATCTACTATGACGTTAAATAAAAAAGAAATTATAAATTATAGCACTAATAAATTACAATTAAACAACTCGTGAAACAAAAATATTGAAAGGATCGAAAATCACCGACTTTTTCTTTAGATATTTAGTTCCGTAGGCAATGCAATGATAATTTTCATTATATCTGTGTGTGACTGTGATCTAGAGTCTAGACTATACACATTCAAAATTTGATGATTTGCCATGTTTTACTGATAAGTAAGACCATTTGTCTTTTGACCTGACGAAAAAGCACGAAAATGAAAGAGATAGCTATTACATTATATTTCAATGTGTGCACAATATCACATCCCTTGTGCTTCGCTTGGCTCCGTCTTGGCGGGGACACTACCGCAGTTTTGATAACTATAAAACTTATGTATAATTGCTATTTTATTCAAAAGTTTGATAACCCTGATCTTCTTCTTCTTCTTATCGAGTGAGGATTAGTGGCCACCTCTAGTGTCAGAGTTTATCAAGCCGCCTTTATGGCCTCTGACTTGGCTTAACGACTGTAATCAAATGACAACAGCCGGGACCGACGGTTTAACGTGCCCTCCGAAGCACGGAAGCGCTCAGTTATAATGCCACTTTACGGTCACCCATCCGACACCTGACCGGCCCGAACTTTGCTTAACAACCGTGATCGAATACGATCAGTCTGTCAAGCGCGGCCATGAGCGCTTATAAATTGATAAATTTGTCATTTTACTGGAAAAAATTGAGTTTTATGGCCCAGTCACAGGACTGCCAGCTACTTCTTCTTATCGTATGAGGATTAGTGGCCACCTCTGGTGTCAGAGTTTATCAAGCCGCCAATAAGGCCTCTGACTTGGCTTAGCTTTACCCGTTGCTTTCTGCGTAGAGGTGGGTTCGTTTCTCGTACAAACAAATATTTTGTGTATGACCATGATGTATTTGTCTTGGTATTATGGTTGTCTTGGTAGAAAAAGTGAATTTGTATAGTTTGCTTATCAATAACCTTAACATATTTGAGTAATTTATGATTTTGTAATTTTTGCATTTTTCAATGCTATTTTTATACTTATGGTAAATTTTAAATAGAAAAATATTGGAAAAAATTAACTCGGCCACAAGTGTCTCGGTAGCTCAGCGGTTAGAGCATTGGACCGGATTTCCAAAGGTCGCTGGTTCGATTCCAGCCTGAGAATTCACTTGTGGCCGAGTTAATTTTTTCCAATATTTTTCTATTTAAAATTTACCATAAGTATATTTGAGTAAGATACTTACCTTGGGTTATTTTAATAATTATCAATTTAATAAATTATTATATAAGAATACAAGTGTCACCACTCCCTTACATGCCTGGGATGTCTTAAGAGTTGACTAAGAGGAGAAGGAAAACTTAAAACAAACCCTCTACCAACCCGTCTGGCCAGCGAGGTACCAGTTGGCTAATAGCCTCCTATGATCGCCCCAATAGGCGTGAGCTAGGAGAGGCCTATGTCCAGCAGTGGACGTTCACAGGCTGATGATGGATTATATAATGTAGGAAAATTTATTATTTATATTTAATAATAATATTTATATAACGAAATGTGTGATAAAACTCTAAAAAATACAAATAATAAACTTGCACATGTCGTTGAAACTTTAGAATAACTATTTAAAATTAAATCTTTTTAGAATCAACTTTTAGTTTATTAACCTAAAAAAAACGTTCCAGACGCGATAAGGTCGCAGACAAACATTATAGTTACAGTTCTTAATATTATTCAGGGTCAGTTAAGTTCATTTTTGCTTTAGAAATTGGATATTTTGTCGCAAGCTGTATTTAATGCAACCATTAATTTTGCCATTTTACGAGTACGTTAAACTTGAATTGCGAGATTCTCTTGCAAGTTATAGACTGTGAATTTCACATGGGGTGAAGAGGATTTAATTCGTTTTGCGGTTTATTACGTACTAACGCATTTTCGGATTAATTGGAAAGTAAAAAACTACTTTAATCTTTGCAATACAGTCATTTTACAGTACATTACTTATTTATGAATAAAAAAGTTACGCTGAGTTTAGACTTGCAATTAATAGTAAAAAACGAAAAATATGTAGCATAATTCCGCAAGAAAAACTTACATGCAAGATGCAACACAGTGACACACCTTGCACCTTCACCGACTAAGTACTCTACACGTGTTTCGCCCACACACAGAACATCCTCAGGAGTTGTTAGACCGTGCAATACCAGCTCTTCTACATATTTTTCGTTTTTTTACTAAGATATGGATTTCCGCCAAATAACGCCTGATTCTATCAAATACTTGCAATTAATAAACATAACTATATCAAAAAATATTGTTGAAATATAATTGCTGTCAAATCTTTATTTATTTTTCAGTTCTCATGGCTGCCTTGTATACAGAAGTTATATAGTTTTGTACGTTTAATTTTTTTTATAAGTACAAAACCTTGTCTTTAAAGATGTCTCCAATTTGGTGCAGTCGTTTTGAAGTAAATTTACGTAAATGTTTCATAATTAATACATTATTAATCATTACATAAAATTAACCCGTGGCGCAGTGATTCGCGCTCTCGGCCCGCGATTGTTGAGGCTAAGCAACTTTCGCAATAATCGGTCACGGGATGGGTGACAAAAAAATTACTTTCTTAAGCTCCTCCGTGCTTCGGAAGGCACGTTAAGCCGTTGGTCCCGACTGCGTTTGCAGTCGTTAAAACCCACCAATCCGCTTTGGGCCCGCGTGGTGGGTCATGGCCCGTTCTCCTTATCCATCCATAAGGAAGGCCAGTGCCCCAGCAGTAAGGAAAAAATGGCTAATGACGACGACATAAAATATATGCTTATTATTATTATTTATTTTAGTATAGATGTGAAAATTCCGAAATTAAATATTTAATTCTAATAAATTTCGGACTTGTACTTGTTTTTTTTCAATCTACAATAGATTTTCCAAAGCGGTACTTAACCCTCAGTTGGCACGGAACTTTAATTTTTATCCCAGCTGAAATGGGTTTTCCCAATGGAACCATAACTGTAGTAATTTTGCCCCTTAACGGACTCTCTGAAGATTTATGGACTTAAAAATAACCGTTATTACACTTTATCAACTTTTACAATAAAAACTCATTCGCGCCTTTTAAAAGTTTATTAAAAAAAAAGAGTTTACGTACGATATCGTTATAAGGGTTCCGTACCCAAAGGGTAAAATGGGATCCTATTACTAAGACTCCGCTGTCCGTTTGTCCTTCTGTCCGTCTGTGACTAGGCTGTATCTCATGAACCGTGATAGTTAGACAGTTGTAATGTTCACAGATGATGTATTTCTATTGCCGCTATAACAACACATACTAAAAATGAGAATGAAATAACTCCCATACAACAGACATGATTTTTTGCCGTATTTATAGATAATGGTACGGAACTCTTCTTGCGCGAATTCGACTCGGACTTGGCCGGTTTTTTACTTACTCAACTTCATACATTATTTTTAATATTTGCTAAAATAATTGAATATTTGACTACTATGTAAAAACTAGAGAAAATATTCTAACCAAATGTTGTATTGTAATAACTTCCTCTCAGCCACATGACACCAACTGCTGGTCATAGGCCTCTCCTAGATCAGGCTTACAGGCCTATAGGCCTCTCACATTTTGAAATAAATTATCTGGTTGAAAAGTTCTAGATGCTAATTTGTGGTAAAACAATATTTTGTGTGTAAATCTATAAAATAAATACTCTATTCCCATAGGAAAAATAAAATTTGTCGTACAAGAACCTAAATTACAAACGCAGATGAATCATGGACGTTACTTAAAAGTATATGTTAGAAAAAATCACGTTAAACTAACCTTTTCACAAAACAACTGTCCCGTCTGGTTAACTGAATTAGGTCATTTTAACTGTAAAAGTTCCTCTCGCCGTTCAGTCGTTACCGGATAATGTTTGCTCTGTAAACTGCGGCTTTTAAAACGTCACGATACACAAACATAACGTTTCGACGCCATTTTGAAAAGTCAACAACACGTAGTTACTTTAAAATGTACATTTGTGTTTATGACATTTTGTTAACGAATACACTGGAATTGATGTTTTACAATGGTATGCTAATGTTTTTTTAAGGGCCGGTTTCACCGCCTACTGATAACTTCTTTTCTTCTTCTTTTATTTATTGGCGGTTCCCTTTTGGATTTCGCCAGTATCTAGTTTTTATTAAAATATATTAATTATAAAAATTGCACTGTAGATTGGGTTAAAATGGAGTCTCACAAAACACATGTTATTACGAAAAGAACTCGGGTGAAACTCCCAATCTACTGATAAGTTCTGGATAGTTTATGTGAAAGATAATTTGACATCTTCTTCTCTTTTGGCATGCTCCCATGCTCGCGATAAAATTCGCGAATTTTGCCAATGTCAAGTAATAATTTTGTAATATAAAGCAATTGTACGGTAGATTGAGTTAAAAATGGAGCCTCACAACACGTGTTATTACGAAAAGAACTCGGGTGAAACTCCGATAATTTGACATATTTTTCATATTACAACTGTCAAATGATCTGTCATTTAATATACAGAACTTATCAGTAAGTGGTGACCAGCCGTAAGTCTTGTGGCTTTTTTTTATGAACCACGAGGCGACTCTTAGCCTTCATCATACATGATGTTAAGTATTTATAAGGCTGAAGATGGAAGCGAGCCTCTCCCGGAATCCTCAATCACTGAGGAACTGGCTATCTTATCTCTTAACTGACGGAACACAACTATGATGTAAACATTGTTGTTATGGCGTCAGTCTTAAATAAGATGGTAGTAGCTAGCCAGGCGGACTTACCACAAGTCCTACCACCAACCAAACCGAGTACAATATGTAACCCCCCGCTGAGAAACGAACCCGGGACCTTTGGTCAAATACCGGTGTTTGTTACCACTAGACCACAGAGGCGGTTACAAATGGTTTCAATTTTGTTTATGATAGGATAGTTTTAAAATTATATAAATGAAAAAAAAAAATATTATGGACAATGGGATGCAAATGCGAATGCAATTCCAAATCGGTTTGCACGTAGATTTGAGTTAGATGTTAGAAAATGTTTGGATCATCAATGGGAAGAAGTGACATCTGACCAAACATATTATACAGGGTGTTAAAAGACCCATACCGAAGCCGTAATATATGAGCAGTGTACATCAAACTAAATAAGAATATGTGACAATAATTGCTGGGAAATGACTTTTATTTTTCGTTTTCTTAAAATGGATGTTATCTTTACATGCAAAAAAAGCGTGCAGCAACGTGTGCGTGTGTCTAGAGGGTACAAGTAGGCGGCCGGGATCCAGTTTCTTTGATTGGTTTTGATATTCATTGCGGTTTTGTAACATTAAACAATAATCTTCAAAAATAAATATTGACTTTGATCCTCAATAACTCCTTAACTATCAGGTTCCCAGATTTGACCCCATACAAGAAAATGCTAGTAACGATGGGGAGAATACGTGCTTTTCATTTTCGTTATGGGTCTTTTAACACCCTGTATGTGTGTACTTGAAGCAGATATTATGTCATACGAGCCCGCATTGGGATCCAATTGAATTTGCTATGTCTTTCATTTCCGTGCTCAGTAAGTGCAGTCTGTGTCACAGATTTCAACACAAATTACTATAAGGTTACTGTAATAATGCGCAGTGGAAGCGTGCTAGGCCCATACCCTGTAATACGATAAAAGACGCAAATTTTTTAACAAAAAAAAAAATTCGCAACAGACTATATTCTTTTTTTTTAAGTTACAAAGACTCCAAAGGTGGTGCCACTAGAATTGCGTTCAGAAACATTTTGATACACATACTAAGAGTTACAATATCTATTATAAATCATCATTGCAGCCGACTAAAGTATTAAATAAAATGTAACAAATGAATTTTAATAATGATGACTGCTAGTCATCCGGTGACCACGGCAACTGAAAAGGTGCCGAAACGTCGGGAAAATCAAAAACCCCTAAAAACCTAAAAATACTAGTTCGTGAAATAAAGCGCGTTTGATATCCGTAAAAGTTGTTTTATTTCAATGAACAGTGCGCGCCAAAACTTAAGATGTACGTTAATGAATTTTAGTTTTCGAAAGATTCTCATTTTATATTTTTTTCTAGTTAATGCTTAAAATTCATCGGCCTTGACTCTGTAAAAGCAGTCAAACAGAGAATAGATTAAGCTGTTTTTGCATTTATTATATAAATATGGATTATTATTGGTGTGCTCACAGCAGCGATACTCTGCGAACAACTTCGTTCAAGAAATGGGAATTTCTGAAAACTTTGGTAGGTTCTTGAATATTCAATGAATCGAGGCTCATACTTGACTGCTTTTAATTTACCTCTCAGTCTAACTGCAGACTTTGACATTTTTATAATTAAACGTCACCAGTTCAGTTTGTTAATTTACACTTGGTTAAAACATACGATATTACCATTATATAATATACCATTATATAATTACAATTTTCTCTCTTTTTTAGGGTTCCGTACCTCAAAAGGAAAAAACGGAACCCTTATAGGATCACTTCGTTGTCCGTCCGTCCGTCCGTCTGTCAAGACCGTTTTTCTCAGGAACGTGGAGGTATCAAACTGAAATTTATATCTAATACTCAGGTCTACAGTCCCTTGGAGCTGTGAAAGAATCAAACTTCTAAGCCAAAGCAATCAAAAGATACAGCCGTCTATGCCGCAAATTTCAAAACCTACAGGGTACTTCCCGTGAACTTAGAATCTTGAAATTTGGTACAAAGTAACGTCTTATAGTACATAAAGAAAAAATTGCGAAAACCGTAAATTTTTAGTTATATCATTAAAAAAAAAATTACGGAACCCTCGGTGCGCGAGTCCGACTCGCACTTGGCCGGTTTTTTTATAATAAATAGGCTTGCTCTTGGCATAATTGTAAATCTGTTCTTCTTCTGTTTACTCTGCAGTAAACGGAAAGTAAACTAATGGTAGGCCCAAAGTTCTGGATAGTTTAATTAAGATTGAGAGTTAGTATAATAGATATTTTGACAGTTTGTTATATGAAAGTATGAGAAGTTTTATGCCACATATAAGCTATTCATAACTTATCAGTAGTTGGTGAAACCGACCCTTAATATAATACCTACATTTCGATTCGTTAATAGCCATTTATGGTGCTGAGGCCTGTCTTTGTAAAAACAAAAAGGTCATGATGGCCATGTCAAAAATCTATTTACAAGAAATACGCCAGAGTTGGTGCCAGTGTGTTACTAACGTACCTAAGTAATTAAAGTTAAGGTCAATAATTACTAGGGCGGTTACAACCCGATACTCGGGTTCGTCGATCGACGAAAAATTCCAAATTTTGCAAAAATCTTTAATTGCAGTTTGTGATCATCACGTTTAACATTTTGTATATTTTATAGTTTTCGGAACAAATAGACTCGAGTACCTTTAATTTGATACCTTACTCGGCCGCGTACTACGCGCCAAAGTCACAAATTTTGCGAAACTGAATTAAGTATATAGATTAAGTTATTAAGTTCATATAATTTTAAAGACAGCGAAATCAAAAGCGTTTTCAAGATTTTCTGAAAACTACTATAGGTTCGGTATGAGCAGGAGGCGCAGTGGTTCGCGCGCTCGGCCTACGATTTAGTTTGGTAAATGTCGGTAATGGTCAATCACGGGATAGGTGACAAATATTTTCTACTTCTTCCTTGCCTCGGAAGGCACGTTAAACCGTTGGCCCCGGCTGTATTTGCGGTCATGAAAAATTTATAAAAGATCTTTTTAGAAATAACGACAAATATACATACAACGCCATCTTTCACGGACACTATACCGCTAAAGTAATAAAAAGCAGCAAAGTTAGTTACGCTAAAATACAGGGTGTTAAAAGACCCATACCGAAACCATAATATATGTGTAGTGTACATCAAACCAAATAAGAATATGTAAAAATAATTGCTGGAAAATGACTTTTATTTTTAGTAAAAAAAATGGGTGTTATTTTTTTACATGTAATGGAACGTGCGCAACAACGTTTGCGTGTGTCTATAGAGAACGAGTAGGCGACGGGCCTGCCGCACTATTGAGTGGGTTTGATATTCATTGCAGTTCTGTTACTTTAACCGATAATCTTAAAAAATAAAGATTATTTTTGATTCTTAATAACTCCTTAACTATCAGTTTCCAAGGTATGGCTCCATACAAGAAATTGATAGTAACGACGGGAAGAATACGTAGTTTTCGTTTTCGTTGTGGGTCTTTTAACACCCTGTATATTTTCAAGAATTAAAATCAACAACTGTTGCTAAGCAACCAAAGCTTACCAAATTTCATCCAAATCCGTTCAGTAGTTTTTACGTGAAAAAGTAACAAACAAATCAATACATCAACAACAGATTGATTTAATAGAAGTACTTATGATAAAAAGAAGGGAGGAAAGAGTACAGTGTGTTACAAGATAGGTGAGGGATATGATTACATGAATGATGATTGACGGATATTAATATACTGCGAAAAAGATTGATACAATAAGATGGGCTTAATTGAGGACATGCAAGTACGAGTACTTTCAGGAGATGGACGTAATTTTTTATATCCATATGTCTCTTTATCTTTACGCTTTTACTATTTGGACTATGCAACACGGGTGAACAGATTTGGATGACATTGTGTACACAGATAGTTCAAAGTCTGGATGAAAATAAAATATATTTTACTTCGATATTTCCACGGAAACAGAAATCTCGCGGTTAAATCCGCGGGTGATCACTAGTGCTAACAAAAAAATATTTATTTATTTTATGTTTGGAAGACCATCAGCAACAGCGCGTAGACAGAGTTGATTTTTGACATAAAGAACAGTCAGCCACATAATAGGTCTTCACGTTGGTTTAAAAAACATATTTCAAATGGTTAAGTAAATATTATGTTTTTTTTATGAACGAAGGCTGAAGATGGAAGCGAGCCTCTCGGAACTCTCGGCCACTGAGGAACTGGCTATCTTATCTCGAACTGCCGGAACACAACAATGCTGAAAACATTGTTGATAGCGCCAGACTTAGATAAGATGTTGGAAGCTAGCCAGGCGGACTTACAATAAGTCCTACCAACCAAACCGAATACAATATGTACCCCCGCTGGGAATTCAACCCGGGACCTCTGTGTCTGATACCGGTGGTTGTACCACTAGACCACAGAGGCGGTTAAAATGTTAGCTTTGCAGTTGATCAAACCCAACAATATTAATCAAAATGGACTCATAACATAGTCATTCCAGTAGATTAACTGTGCCAAAGTAGTTCAATCTGCCAAATTGATCACGTATTGATTGTCCTGACCGCAGTCAGCCGTCAGTCAGGAGATTAGGTCTGAATGGCCACCCTTGTGCCTGGGATTAGGACTGAATGACCTCTAATACTAGGTAATGTAGAGACATGTTGCAGCTATCAATCAATCAATCAATCAAATGTACTTTATTGCGAATACAGGTTTACATAAGTTCATACATCTTAATAAAATTGGCCAGCCGTATTCTGCCTTTTTGACATGCAACATTAGGTAAATGAAAATCTTAATAACAATAAAATAATAATACTTATTAAATTTAAATTGGTAGATAAATAATGTCTTAAACCTAAAATTCACACTTGATTTTTTTAAACTAATGTCAAAATACAATACAAAAAAAAAAAAAAAAGAAAGATAAGCTAGTCGAAAGATAGTATCTATAGTCAATACAACGAAACGAGATAATAGGGAATCCACTGGCATCTGACTGGTTAAATAATTATGCTAAGGCTGTGTACACAGCGCGAGTTTTTTTTAGTTTGTTTGTGCGACCAGGGGGTCAATTCTGCTAAATTTTTGTCATAATCGTCTCTCAATGGTGTTTCAATAGTAGTGTTTATTTACACTGTTGTAACAAGAACTTTGTAAAACAGCACTACCATTGGAACACCATTAGAATACGATTGTGATCAATTAGCAGAATTGGGAGGTGCCCAATTCTGCTAATTGAATCTAAAATACTGTTCAGATTTCAGATCTATTGATCCTGATCTATTGGCCACAATTGTTTGTTATGTAACTGGTGGATTTAAAAAGGATTTGTTTTGACTTCATATACTTGCAAATATTACAAGACACAACAAGAAAAAAAATGGGCAGGTATTTGACCACCATCGTGCTTAGTAAACAGGACGTGGTCTAAGGTGTAACATGTTTGCCCAGGAAATGCCTATTCACTCTCGCCTTGAAGAGACCAAGTTTGTAGGAATCGGGGAACACATGAGCAGGCAGCGCATCCCATTCTTTAGCGGTTTGCATTAGAAACGTGCCAGCAAAGCGCTTGGTACGGATCGCTGGAATGTCTACAACGTACGGGTGATAAGCTAACCTGCGTCTGGTACCCCGATGGTGAAAAGGGGCTGGAGGAACAAGGTCGTGCAGTTCTCTTGCATTTCAAGTCTATCCCCAATACAAGACCTTCTCAGTCTAGGTGGAGTTTTGTGGGAAACGATTTGTTTTCGAAAATAAATAAGATGAAATAAATAATTTATTTCTCAAATGAAATACTTAATAAATTTGTGACATAAAAGTTGTCTATAAATCCGTTACTTTTTCTAATAACGCTCCCTTTAAAAACACTAGTGGTCGACCGGGAAGAACCCCGACTGTACCATGAGATAATCTACCAATTTATCATTTATCTGTCATTCAAGTATCAGTGTATTAACGGAATGTCCTGTACATTATATGACTTATTGAAACCGCTTTAGGTCCGGGCTTATAAAAATCAATATTGCCGTTTATTTTTAGGTTTGCCTCATAAACCGGGTGGTTTAAGCAGGGATATCGGAGGTAACCACGCCAGCCTTCACTTCACGAAGGTTTATTCACCTTTTTAGAAGATTAAAGTAGATAAAAAATCTAAATTAAGTAAGCAGGCGCACATTCGTTCTTACTTTTAACGATAAACAAAAGTTATACAGGATAATGACCACGTTCTCCGAAAATGTGCTCAAACGTCGAGAATAAAAAAACTCAAATGAAGCAGGACTTGCGAGACTTGGACGAGTATCAGACTGGAATGAGCTTCTACTGCATGGACGAACCAAAATAGCGTGTCTTTTAACGTATAACGTGTAAGTAGGTAAGTAAAATAAAATGCAGATAAAAAACTAAATGTGACAAAAAAGTGTTTTCCTAGATCCGTAAAAGATACAACCTCTCAATTTTGCATTTTACAATGTTACCCTGCTTATACTACCCTGCTTATAATGCTTTTTTTTATTTTTTTTATTATTAGATAGGTAAAGCGCTTGACCGCTATCTTGCCTGATGGAAAGCGAAGATGCGATCTAGGATGTAACGCGCTTGCCTAGAAGATACCTATTCACTCGTGCCTTGAAGACCCCCAAATTGTAAGTGTCAGGAAACACAGACTGAGGCAAGGAGTTCCACTCTTTAGCGGTGCGGATGATGAATGTCGAGTCAAAACGCTTAGTGCGACACTTGGGTATATCAACCATATAATATGCAACGAATATTTATCCGTAAAAGTTGTTTTATTTTCAGCGAATTGCTTTTCCCACTACTAAGAAGCTTTAGCAAAACTTTAGCTCCTCGCGACGTCTTATCTCGCTTGCTTCTTCTTCTTCTTCATACAATATTGGCGGTTTCCGCAACTCGACGACTTTTTGCGCCTATTTTGCGTCAGGAGGGTATTAGGCCGAATCACTCCAGTCAACCCAGCTCAACCAGAAATTCTCCCAGCGCCTTTTCATCCAAGACGGCTTCACGGAGACTACATGGTGAGCCGAGATATTTTGCCCGGTAGGGGGCTACTCTGTCACAGATCAGCAGGACATGAGCAGCTGTTTCTTCTTCCTCCATGCAGCCTCTGCATTATGGACTGTCCGTGACACCTAAATTGAAAAGGTGCTTGTTTAAGTTACCATGACCAGTGAAGCGTAACAGCAGTCTAGTAAGTTTAAGGAGAGCTCTGGAGAGACGAGTGTCCACTCGCGGTAATGCTAGTTTTGCTTGTCTGCATGTCTCCAGTGAGCTCCAGTAATTTTGATGAATGTCATTAGTGTGCTCACAGATTTTGCCATTAAACCAGGTTGCCAGAATAGGGGCAAACGGTTCCGGTCCATGTGGAGTAGAGTCTGAGCCTCGCCTTGCTAACTCGTCTGCCTTATCACTACCTCGTGAGTCACTATGGCCTTTAATCCACTGGACTATGAGATTGTTAGAAACAACTTCCTTGTTAAAGGTCCTGTAGCATTCTAGTATTAGGCTCGACGTGCTGCGACTGCCGTTCAGAGTTTGTAGTACCGATTTGTTGTCGGAGAGGATGATTATATCGCAGTTGGTTACCTCACTGGATATAATTGTCTGTGCAGCCAGTGTGATGCCGATACACTCCGCTTGAAAGACGGTGTTGTATGGGCCTTATACAAATATACAAATTGTCGCTCCATTATGAGCGAAAATTTGTATTTAAGGTCCTCTAAAAACGCTCCTGATCCTACACCTGACGTCGTCTTGGATCCGTCGGTGAATATCAGAAGAGCCTTAAGCATCTGTCTGGAGTTAAGTTCGCCTTCCAGGTGTACCCTGTATTACTTGTCAAAGATGAAGAATGGCTTGATTTGAGACTTGAGTATCTCGCTTGCATGAAATATCTTAAAGGCCTCAGACCGCGGCGAGGGGTGTCTGCTCGGAAGCGGGTCAAGAGCGCCACCCACTCGATACGGACACAAAACAAAATGTTACCAGAAGGACATCAGGTATCGATATCATATGAAATTGAGTCAGAACGACTGAACGACGACGGCTCCTGGTATATATTCGGAAAACTTATGTATTTGTTTATTTATTTGTGACAAAAAGCAGCGTTCACAATATATGTTAAAATTAAGGATAGTATATAGGTATTACTTATAGTGAGCCCACAACATTATCCTCGAGTTAATTTGTTATAATCATTAACATACTAACTAAAATAGGAATAAATAAATAAATATAAAAGTAAGTAGTACTTAATACATTTTGGGAAAGTATGATGCAAAATATATATACAATTAAGTAATTAAACTAAGTACATTACTTGACTCCGAGGGTTTTTACTGTATAGATTCTGTAAGGTTTATTTGTGAATTGTGGAGTTTTTAAACTGGGACGCACCGCATCGCAAAACAAAAATCCTCCGATTTTACGTCAGTACATATATTACATATATTACTACGGTATGGCCGCATCGCAACACATGCATTGGCGGATCGTTTCGTAAGTTATGATTTGGATCTCGGGCCGCGCGACCGTGCCGCGCGACCGCGCCGCACAACCTTATCGCGCGCTTCGTATGAATTTATATGAGGCACTACACAATGCAAGCGTCGCGCGCCCTGGGTTGTTTAGTGCTTCATATAAATTCGGTCGGTCGCGCGACCCAAGATCCGAATCATAATAATAATTTCTTTATTTCGGATAAGTATTACATCCATATGTGTAAGTACAGTAACTTAAGACTATTGTTAGTAAAAAATATATATATAATAATTTAACATTTGACAGGCCATCAAAGGAAGGGGTAAGTTCCCGTGGCTATAATTTTATTTACAAAACATTTCCATAGCGGGGAAGTGTATCGATTAGCCAGAGTCATTAGGATGCTGTTGAGACTATCTCTCACTCTACCGATTAAGGAAGCGGTCTTTTTACGAATGATGGCTTTAAAGCCATAGTTTGGTACTCCGCAAACACGCCAGACGCGCTGCAATAACGAGGTAGGCCCAACATCATTCTAAATACATTATTATAAAGGACTCGCAGAGTCTCCAGCGATTTTTTGGTATGCTTGACCCACAGATTCCCCGTGTATAAGCTTTGGCAGTATGCCTTAAAAAGTGAAGAGCCCTACGCTTCCGCTCAATATCGGCATCATCTCTGGCGGTTAGAGGCAACATGTTGGCCAGCAGATTTTCTCGTTGCACGGAACACGTTAAAGTCACACTTTTTAAGGCATACTTATACACGGGAAATCTGTGGGTCAAGCATACCAAAAAATCGCTGAGTTTGCTAGCTATAATATGTCCCAGATACTTAAATGTCATAGGTACCTTTATGTGTATTATTTATGCGTTGCGATGCGGCTGCAGTATGTGCGATTATTTTTGACACTGGTTGATACCTACTCTTTGTTAGTTTCAACATATTACTATTTTTATTCCAATAATACCGCTTATTCATTGTGACATCACGACTGAATACTGCTTGGATAGGCCCGAGAACGCCAGTAATGTGACGTCAATGCGGGCCGAGTACCTACTTACTACCTACTTTTGCTGTGTTAAAAATTCATAAACTATCATAACAAAATAAATAATGAAAGTATGAAATGTTTTGCCGTAGTTAATATGAATTAGGAATAGGTAGTTACCTAATGACGAACATTGTTAAATTGACTCAAAAAAAGAGAAAGAAAATACTACAACA
The DNA here is from genome assembly GCA_910589605.1 of Chrysoteuchia culmella. Lineage (NCBI taxonomy): Eukaryota > Metazoa > Arthropoda > Insecta > Lepidoptera > Crambidae > Chrysoteuchia > Chrysoteuchia culmella. Next base: position 1,902,162 of record OU342657.1, read on the forward strand.
TTACTAACTATATGTGTGTTAGGTTTAAAAAAACCTTTTTCTCTTCAATTCTTGACCCATTTGTGGGCAAGCAGAACCTGCAGGAGGTACGGGCGGTTGAAGCTTATAGTGAGATTATTTAATTAAATTCAGTAAAGTAATTTGACAGGTGTCAATGTCACTTTGTAAAAATAATCCTGCTTTAATTAAACTGTTTTTGTAATGATTTGCTCAGATCCAGTACCAGTTCAGTAAGTACCTATTGATTCTATTCACGTACACAAATTCCATATTATCATTATAGCTCAATTCTTCTTCTTCTTTCTTAATTAATGGCGTGCTCGCGTTAAATACGCGAATTTTGCCAATGTCAAGTAAATATATTTTGTAATAAAGAAATTGTACAGTAGATTGAGTTAAAAATGGAGCCTCACAACACGTGTTATTGCGAAAAGAACTCGGGTGAAACTCCTATAGCTACATTCTTCTTTCTTAATTAATGGCTTGCTCGCGATAAAATTCGCAAATTTTGCCAATGTCAAGTAAAAATTTTTTGTAGTATAAAGAAATTGTACAGTAGATTGAGTTAAAAATGGAGCCTCACAACACGTGTTATTACGAAAAGAACTCGGGTGAAACGCTATAGCTACATTATAAGCAGGATTATTTTTACAAAATGACATTGGCACCTGTCAAATCACTATACTCAATAAAAAATCCGCCTGTAGTTACGGTTAGGTTTAGTTTAGAATTCAATATTAGCTTCAAAGGTGCTTCAAGAACTTAGCACGTTGTATTACGTGTGAAATTGTGCTCGTTGCGTACTTCATTAGTGAAATGGAATTAAGTATTTATTAAGCATTTGGTTATAAAAAAATATTCATTGGATAAGGCGAAATCTTCTCGGCAATATCAAGTATTAAAATAACTCTTCAGACATAAAAAAAAATACGTGTGGCACTCGGGGACTGCCGCGGTAAAGCTATTGCATAGCATTTTTATCATAGATTTTGGTTGCTTAGTTACGATTGTGACAAAATGGTCAATGATGAAAAAAACTGTATGAAAATTTGTTTGAAAATATAATTTCTTTTTTAAAATCTGGTACCAGATTTTCATACAGTTGTTTTCATCATTGATTGACCATTTTGTTATTCACAATCGTAACTAAGCAACCAAAATCTATGACACGGAGTGGGGGGTGTTAGGTTTTATTTTCGTTACGGAATTTCTTGATTCGGTCGCCGCGCTCAAAGAGCTATGCAATAGCTTAAAAATCTTCTGTAAGTACTGTAATTTTGGATGATTTTTTTAGTAATGATTTGATGACCAGTGGCGTAGTTATTAACCCGCCATTGGTGACCTATATGTCTGTGGGACCGGGTAGTTTAAAAAAAACAAATATTTTGGTCACCGTTCATCGAATTACACTGTGGTTTCGAGTAGCTGCCTAATTCAACGCCCCTCACCGCCAGTCTACCGCGCGACAGCGACGCGGACGCAACGTTACAGAGTTTTGGCGCCAACCTGGTGCGTGAGACCGGCGTCACCAATTTTAGCAATAAGTTATTTTATTTTTTTGGTAGAAGTATTACCATTTATGTTATTTTATTTTAAGTTTCTAATGTCATAAGACTGACAAAGCCTGATTCTAGTGTTAATTAATTAAGATTGTTGCTTTTTTTTTGAGTTTTAATAAAACCTTGTTAAAATACCTCATAATTTAGTGCTTCCAAAGATGTTGTCTATTGCTAATAAAAGAGATTTGATTACTGAAATATCTATGTTTTATTGACAATTAAAGATCAAATATTATATATTTTCCAATGAAAAGTAGCATAAACTGTAAATGACAGAAAAACTCGCTGTCAAAAACCCCGGTGCGTGAGACCGGGGTAACCAACGATGTAAGTCAAAGTCACGTCACCAATGGCGGGTTAATGATGACGAATAAAAATGTCTTATTACATAACATATCTAACCCATATATCTCTCTGTTTTTTTTATCAACATTATCCTATGGCAGCATCATACTAATTTATCATTTGAAATGTGGAGGCGCAAAAAAAGTAATTAGGTTTGCATGTTGATTGATGGTGTGTGTATGACTATGACAAAATAGGCGTATTAATAGCACTTTTTGATGGTTTCTTAATTAAACTAAGTACAAGGAAAAAACGATATATTAAATGATATATTTTAAGCTGAAGGTTTGTAGTAAACTAGCATTGATACCACAACTTTGTCCACGTACGATTTGGTCAAATGGCGCTTCTTATTAAACATTACACGCCTTAGAGACCACTTAAATTTTTTGTGAAAAAAGTTGCTAGTTAAAAAACTTTCATTCCAAAATTCTTTAAAGTAAGTTTAGTGGTTGAAGCGTGAAGTGGTCAAATAAAGGCAAAGATTTTGAATTGGACGTCATCATGATATCAGCCGCAAGACACCCACTACTGAGTAAGGTATCGGTCCTGCGCTGCCTGCATCCAGCGACTTCCCGCGACCTGGGGGCCTACCGCCATCTCTTAACGCAATATTGTTTAATGTCAGTTTGTATCGGCGCAATGTTGTTATATGTCATATCGTACCGCGAACCTCTTAAAACAAGCTTGTCTTTTGACGGAAGTTTTGTGGCGTCATCGCTCAATCATTCACTCAAACAAGATTTTTATCAATCAAACCTACTACGACAACTTGTGTCAAATAAAGTAATTTAAACAGTATTGAAACAAAAGGAAAACAAAACGTTCTTACGACATGACGGTTTCTAAAAGATGGCGGTAGGCCTGCCTCACCACCACTAAGAATCCAATCCAAAAGAAAATGTTAGGCTAAAAATAAATTGCCATGCCAAAATTATAATCCCAATAAAGTCTTTTATTACATCAATATAAAAAATCAGGCTAATCTCAGAGCTGCTGCTGAAGTAAAGCCATCTTTGTGGGTAATACAAACAAGGGACAAAATCAAACAATCCAAACAAAAGTTAATATTATGAAAAGGTTTCAATAGCCCTTAAGTGTTTGACATTATGCTATATACCACTATTATAAAAAAAAAACTTGGTCAGTAAAAAAATTGTGACCATTAGTGTCACCTGAATTGAGGGACATAATATTTCTTTGCGTTTCATGTAATACGGTCAGCAAAAAAGTAATGGTCGATAGTTTCGGCATTTTTGTTACCAACTACGAAAATGGTTGCTAAAAAATTAAATGTTTTCAGGATTTTTCTATTAAGTTGCCAATTACGGCAAAGTTTCTTATAGCTTAGAACCTAATGCTTGGGTGAATATAAACTTTAGCCATTTTAATGCTGGGGCACTGACTTGTGGATAACAAGAATGAGGCTGCCATGGATTGGTGGGTCTTAATCACTGCAAATGCATCCGGGACCAACGGCTTAACATGCTTTCCGAAGCACGGAGGAGCTCGAGATAGTCAATTTTTAGTCACCCATCCCGTGATCGACCATTGCGAAAGTTGCTTCACCCCAACAATCGCAGACCGAGGGCGCGAACCACTACGCCACGGGCTCCTCAATGCGAATTGGTTGGTGGAAAACGCCTTGATATTATTACTAGCAATATTTCTTTTGGAAAATTGCTATTACCTTGGTGTAGTGATGTACATACAATCGGGGACATTCCTGGTTGATCAGTAGACCTTTTTTTGAAGAAAGTTATCTCAAAAAGTAATAGACTTATAGAAAACGTTCATATCACAAATAATAGAGCTTTAATAGGTTTTTCATTTTATAAATAAATTGTTTCTTTTACCTTAATACTTTCTGGAATATCGTTTCTCAAAACTCTACCGATCAACCGGGAAGTTTTCCGACTGTACCTATAAACACAGTCTAAAAATAAACTGTTAGTACACTCGGCCGACATGACGCGCTCACACACACAGGCGCCGCTCGCTATCGCCTCGATCTCACTGGTTTTCACTGGTAAAAAAGTAGCAAGCGCGCGTATAGCGGCGCGTGTCTGTGTGAGTGCGTCATTACAGCCGTTTGTAAGCAGTACACAGACTGTTTGGACTGAGCTATAAGTTCAAATGTTAGACAGACGACCATGTCGTCGTCGTCGTTCGGTTCGACTGCCGCAGGAAACAATTTTTTTAGTTATACAATGTTATTGTTTGTTGTTAAAAAAAACTCTGGGAATGCCGGCAAAAGTGAAAACCGCTTAAACGAAAATAACGATCAAAATCCAATATATCTTGACCACAACTTCATAAAAAGTTGATGAAAACGGAGACCAACTTGATTTGGCAAGTAAATCCATTAGAACTGATGGCATCAATATGTAAGTTGGTAGTAATGAGAGAACTTTATATAATGGTTGTTATTAACTATACGTAGATCTTACAAGTGTGAGACTTTATGTAATTTGAAATAGGTCAACGGTAAATGGTCTTACGATTTTCGATCAAGGTCACGTGTCCTGTGGCGACTTTAACATTTTTTACCCGTCCGAAAAATGTAAAACTCTGATGTGCACAACGCCGCTAAAGAATACTTATGGTAAATTTTAAATAGCAAAATATTGGAAAAAATTAACTCGGCCACAAGTGAATTCTCAGGCTGGAATCGAACCAGCGACCTTTGGAAATCCGGTCCAATGCTCTAACCGCTGAGCTACCGAGACTTGCGAACCACCGTCGAAATTCTCCAATACTTTTATATTTTTAATACGCTGTAGGCCAGCGTTGTTACATCAATGCTAGGAAATATCCTTGCATTCGAAAGAAACATCTTTTCAGGTGTTTAACGATCGATTAAGATGCAACTGCCAATAATTTATGATTTGTAACGCTGGCCTACAGCGTATTAAAAATATAAAAGTATTGGAGAATTTCGACGGTGGTTCGCAAGTCTCGGTAGCTCAGCGGTTAGAGCATTGGACCGGATTTCCAAAATTCGCTGGTTCGATTCCAGCCTGAGAATTCACTTGTGGCCGAGTTAATTTTTTCCAATATTTTTCTATTTAAAATTTACCATAAGTATAAAAATAGCATTGAAAAATGCAAAAATTACAAAATCATAAATTATTGGCAGTTGCATCTTAATCGATCGTTAAACACCTGAAAAGATGTTTCTTTCGAATGCAAGTATATTTCCTAGCATTGATGTAACAACGCTGGCCTACAGCGTATTAAAAATATAAAAGTATTGGAGAATTTCGACGGTGGTTCGCAAGTCTCGGTAGCTCAGCGGTTAGAGCATTGGACCGGATTTCCAAAGGTCGCTGGTTCGATTCCAGCCTGAGAATTCACTTGTGGCCGAGTTAATTTTTTCCAATATTTTTCTATTTAAAATTTACCATAAGTATAAAAATAGCATTGAAAAATGCAAAAATTACAAAATCATAAAAAAATAAATAAAAAAAAAGCCGCTAAAGAAGTTTTCACTTCAAAAAAGTTTTGTAGTGGAAGCGCTCATGGCCGCGCTTGACAGACTGATCGTATTCGATCACGTTTGTTAAGCAAAGTTCGGCCCGGTCATGTGTCGGATGGGAGACTCTAAGTGGCATTATAACTGAGCGCTCTGTGCTTCGGTGGGCACGTTAAACCGTCGGTCCCGGCTGTTGTCATTAGATTAGAGTCGTTAAGCCAAGTCAGAGGTCTTATAGGCGGCTTGATAAATTCTGACACCAGACAGAAGAATAAAGTTTTATCATTATTTATTATTGTGTACCCGATCGAACAAAAAAACAACTATTAAAATCGGATCACCAACACTGGAGTAATCGGTATACATACATCAGACAAAAAAAAAAAAAAGAATACGCGTTGAATTGAGTACCTCCCTCCTTTTTTGTTGAAGTCGGTAAAAATTAACTCGGCCACAAGTGAATTCTCAGACGGGAATCGAATTTTTTCCAATATTTTTCTATTTAAAATTTACCATAAGTATAAAAACAGCATCTAGTTTGAAACTAAGGAAAGCTTGTACTAATCATAAATTTTTCCTAAAAAGATACTACATACATAAGAAACACCCTGACAATATTTATATTCATCATAATATAAAATAATAATAATTATTATTTTATATTATGATGAATATAAATATTGTCAGGGTGTTTCTGGTCAATTTGGTCCCATATAAGTCTCATTGAGATCCGATGATAATCTTCGGAGATATGGGGCCTAATGTCATGGAAGTCATGAAACAATTATATCATCCAGGTAATTGTTAGATTCTTGTTCGAGCTGAAGTTTCACGCAATATCTATTGAGCGGATTTTGATGAAACTTTTTATTATTATTTTTTTATCTGAAAGAAAATGGTTTATGTGTCATATAATGTCTCATATAATTTTTACAGAGATTTGGCCAGTAGTTTTTTCAGAATCCTGAAAAATATCATACACGTTTTGGCAAGTAGTCGTTTACCTAGATGATATCATGGTTGTGTATGGGCTGATTTTTAGTGTAAGTAACGGCACATGATGTAACTTAAAAATCTGTAATAAAAACATTTTATAAAAAAAAATCAAACCGACTTCAAAAAGTAAAAAATAAAACTTTTGGAGCCGGTGCTAGCTAGCTAAGGCAAAAAAAATATATAGTTAATAGAAGTGCAATGTAGAATGCCTTGGCTGGCACCGACTCCAAAAGTTTAATTTTTTACTTTTTGAAGTCGGTTTGATTTTTTTTTATAAAATGTTTTTTTTTCCAATATTTTTGTATTTAAAATTTACCATAAGTATAAAAAAAGCATTGAAAAATGCAAAAAAAAACAAAAATCATAGATGCTGTTTGTTCAAATATCGTTTAAATAAAAATAAAAAAATCGTGTCCCGCCAGAGCGACATAGACAGCTTGCTTTTTTCTAGTATATTTTCTTGTTTAAGATTTATCACGTAAAAATAGCATTGCTAAATGCAAAATTTAAAAACTTATAAAAAAAGTATTTAATCCTTTTCATGCTAAGAACAAAAAATCGGCCAAGTGTGAGTCGAACTCGCACATGAAGGGTTCCGTCTCTCACCCAAGTTTGCCTAGAAGAGATTGCTATGTAACAATAAGGCCGCCTATTGTGTGTTCCTCTTTTTGTAATTTTCTCTGTTTGTGTTTGTTTTGGTATCGTGTGCAATAAAGTTTTTATTATTATTATTATATAAAATACACCTACCCAAAATGCCACTCTGCAAAAATAACTTTGTTTTTCATAGTGTCTGTATAAATGACAAAGTTATATTTGCGGTTTTGGCAAATATACCATAGCTCTGAAACTGCTAAATATATTTCGTTCAAACTAATTCTCGTTGAATGTTTTTATAAAGGTCTACAGAATATGTTTTTTTTTTTTCACTTTCTTATTTTAAAAGTTTGGGTAGGTACCAAGTTTCAACTGTGTAATCCTCTTAGTTTTGGAATAAAGTGGCTGTACATCGTCGTACATACATCGGACATGACGAATCTATAAGGTATTTTATGATTTTGTAATTTTTGCATTTTTCAATGCTATTTTTATACTTATGGTAAATTTTAAATAGAAAAATATTGGAAAAAATTAACTCGGCCACAAGTGAATTCTCAGGCGGGAATCGTACCCGCGACCTTTGGAAATCCGGTCCAATGCGGTCCGGTCAAGAGCAATGAATCTATAAGGGTTCCGTTTTTTGCCATTAGGCCATACGGAACCCTAAAAAGTAGTATAGTATCGTTATATCTTTATCAAAAGCTTCCCGTATAGAATTATAAAACAGACTGTATTTGAATCAAAATGTACGCGGCAGTTACAGTGGCGACTCCTATTGTAAAGGCACTTATAAATTCGGAACTATATTGCAGGAACTTTTACCAGCGATAGTCGTTCCACTGAATCAAGTAGAATCTTTTATTGAGGTTTGGCACGAAAAGCAATAGGAACAGAAATCTTTTAAAAGACGTAGTATCTCTTTCACAATTACGGTCAGGCACTTTGCGGTTGGTTTAATTTAAAAAATGGGTTCAATTGGATATATGATGTGTAACATGAGATTTTTGTTTGTCATGATTAAAAATTGTAGTAGTTTTTTGAGTTTTTGCATTTTTCAATGCTATTTTTATACTTATGATAAAATTTAAATAAAAAAATAATGGAAAACATCAACTCGGCCACAAGTGAATTCTCAGATGGGACTCGAATCCACGACCTTTGGAAATCCAAACTAGAGAGCTACCGAGACTTTTTTCTATTTAAAATTTATCATTCGTTTAAAAAGTACTTGATCCCTTGATACTTTCATGTTTTTTTATGATTTTGTAATTTTTGCATTTTTCAATGCTATTTTTATACTTATTGTAAATTTTAAATAGAAAAATATTGGAAAAAATTAGCTCGGCCACGCTCCGCATAGGACCGGATTTCCAAAGGTCGCGGGTTCGATTCCCGTCTGAGAATTCACTTGTGGCCGAGTTAATTTTTTCCAATATTTTTTTATTTAAAATTTACTTTTAATGTGTTTAGTATCATAACTTTGCCTCATATACATATCTCAGGCCTAAGAAACGCTTATAGGTTTACATATTTAATGGGTTCAGAAAACCTCGAGTTCTTAATAAAAAGTTTTTCTTTAATTATTTCGCACAATCACGGAACTTCCCGGTTGACCAGTACAATTTTTTGCGGGAAACGTTTTCTCGGAAAATACTAAAGTTTAGAAATAATTTATTATTGAAATACCTCTTGGTGGTCTATTATTTGTGATATAAACTTTTATTTATATATATATATCTAACTTTTTTAGATAAAGATCGCAAAAATAAAACTCTACTGGTAAACCGGAATTTCCCCAACTTCGGGAAAGTGATTCCCAAACTTATTTTTTCCGACAATCTTAAAGCTTCGATGTTGTTCCACAAGAAAGAATGCCAATGAAAGAGAAACTTAAGTAATTAAGTAAAGAAGGTCAGGGTTGAAGATTAAAAGCATATTTATTACTGGCAATTTAATTTCTAAAAGCAATAGATAATTGCGTGTTTTAAAAGGTAGCTAAGATAACTGTCTGACTGGTATAAAAACTGAGATAAATTAAAGCGAGTATTTTGTAAATTGGATTGCTCTTTCTAACCTATATATATTAATGACGGGGAGACTCTTAGCCTTCATATACATGATGTTAAGTATTGATAAGTCTGAAGATGGAAGCGAGCCTCTCCCGGGATCCTCAACCACTGAGGAACTGGCTATCTTATCTAGAACTGCCGGAACACAACAATGCTGAAAACATTGTTGTTATGGCGTCAGTCTGGTGGTAGCTAGCCAGGCAGCAAGCTATGTTTAATAAATAGAGCATAGAGACAAATTATTTTACGTAAAATAATTTGTTTCTATGCAGACACTATTACTCACAATCCTAGGAGAAATATTTAAAGTTTCAAAAAACATTTACATACAAACAAATAAGTGTACTCCAGCTCGCGCCTTATGATGTTAGCTATACGGAAAAGTACGTACTTTTTGTTCTAAAACTATAGGACAGTTAGAGATGTTACAAATCTGGTAATTCTACTAATGATAAATTTTAAATAGAAAAATATTGGAAAAAATCAACTTGACCACAAGTGAATTCTCAGATAGGACGAACCCACGACCTTTGGAAATCTGGTCCAATGCCACTGAACTACCGAGACTTGCGGACGGACCACTGAAATTCTTCAATACTTTTAAAATTTTAATACGCTGTAGGCCAGCGTTGTCACATCAATGCTAGGAATATCCTTGCATTCAAAAGAAACTTCTTTTCTGATGTTTAACGATCGATTAAGATGCAACAGCCAATAATTTATAATTTTTTAATTTTATTTATAGTATAAAAATGGCATTGAAAAATGCAATCATTAAAAAATCATAAATTCTACTAATATTATGAATGCGAAAGCATGTCAGTTTATTTGGTATGCAGAGACTTTAAATAGTAGACTAACACATGGCCTACTTTTTATCCCGATATTCCCACGGGAACGGGAACCACGCAGGTGAAACCACATGTGGCCGCTGGTAAGATATATTTTTCTTCATATCTTTATCTTGATTTGTAAAGTTTCAGAAACATAATTTTATACTTTGCCTCGATGTTTTTCTTTGTTAAAAACCCCTAAAAATACGAAAATTCAGGACTATTCTTAAGTAGACTGTTTGGCGCAGGGGTACTAACCCCACCTTCTGCGCCAGAGGTCCCGGGTTCGATCCCCGGACAAGACAAATATTTGTGTGCATGAACATGTCTATTTGTCTTGGTATAGGTGTTTAATATGTATATTATGTATGTATTTACTAAAAAAAAAATATAAGTATATTTATCCGTTCTCTAGTATCCATAACACAAGTTCTTCATGATACTTAACGTGGGCTAGATAATTGGTGTGATTGTATTAAAATATTTATTTATTTATTTATTTAGAGTTACATATACTGTTGGAAATCGGATTAATTAGAAGACACTAATATTAATTAGGATCGTATAGTTTCAATTTCTCTTTAATCGCTATAGTTATTTACTACTAAGTGATTTTGTGCTTTTTTTCGCCTAATCTACAAAATCGGTCTCACTGAGAGATTGCTATTTCACTTCAGTCGTATAGCACCTTAACCAGAGACAATAGTCCTCAAAAATAAAAAAATAATAACAAAAACTATTGTGTGCGTTTCAATTTACTATTGCGGCGAAAGAACTATCGCTTATCTAGTACCGCGGTTTATTAATCAACTACCTGCAGATTTCGTTGAAAGTATAACCAAGTCGAACTTAAAGTCCAAAGTGAAGGAATTTTTGTTTGAAACCTTTGAATGCGCCTAGCTTGTTTCTTTGATATTATAGTCTAATCCTATTTGTAAGTGATATTTAGTAAATTTTATGTTATTTAACGCCAACGAGAGCTTCTAACAGCGTTGCTATAAACCTCTGTGGATTTCTTACGCTGTTAATTTTCAACTATTGTAAAATTATTTTTATACGGTAATAAATGAAAAAAAAAAAAAAAAAAATTGCATGCCAACATTTTCAAAATTTACTTTAGCAACATACAACACAACCAATAACATTTTTCCCCGCACATTATTTTAGTTTCACAATAACACTTCGCTTCGGGAAAAACTCCATAAATCATCAGAATGACCCATTTCACGCTTAAACAAAGGCTTTCTGAACTTTTTCCAACTGTAATCTGCATACTTTTACACACGATTTGCCACTGAGACGACATAAAACAACGCGGCGCAGAGTTGGTCGATATTTGGTTGACAGATAGAGGGAAGCAACTTTAAAAAAAACTTCAAGTGGATAATTAATAGAGCGCAACGGTGAAGCTTCGCGGCGGTTAAGCAACTTTCGCTAAGGTTGGTAGTGGGATGGGTGACCAAATTTTTTTCTTTGTTTCACGCTCCTGCATAATTCGCAAGCAAGTTAAGACGTAATACCCTTTTGTTGTTGTAACATCTTAAAGTCCACATTGGATGGTAAAAGTCACAACCCTAGTAGGGAGTTGGGCCAATTTCGTAGCTTTGAATGTTGCTAGAATAATAATAATATTCGCAGGTGATTGTTAGTTCTTTATTATCGAGTTGAATAGAGACTTCGAATCCGAGCTTTTACATAGAGGTACAATCGGGTAACTTTTTTTTTATGAACGACGGTAAGATTCTTAGTCTTCATCATACCTGATGTTAAGTATTGATAAGGCTGAAGATGGAAGCGAGCCTCTCCCGGAATCCTTATTTAAGGAGGAACTGGCTTTCTTATCTCAAACTGCCGGAACACAATAATGCTGAAACATTGTTGTTGTGGCGTCAGGCTTTCATAAGATGGTGGTAGCTAGCCAGGCGGACTTACAACAAGTCCTACCACCAACCAAACCGAATACAATATGTACCCCCACTGGGAATCGAACCCGGGACCCCTGGGTCTGATATCGGTGGTTGTACCACTAGACCACAGAGGCGATTAAAACTTCCTGGTGAACCAGTAGAATTTTTTTGGGAAACATGTATTCAAAAAGTAATAAGGTTTAATAATATTTATGATTCAAATGCAATACCTAATAATATTTCATTTTTTGTGATATAAACTGTTTGTTGTTGTAAAAAAACTCTACTGGTCATCCGGGAAGTACACCGACTGTACCACCACTGTAACCCACCCTATTTATCCATTCAAAAGGAAAGCCTTTAAAAGGTATCGTGAATAGAAAACTTTGACGATTCACATCTTTACCATTGATTGTTTATGCTAATCACACAACTATGTATTTGTGATTCACTTCTTTAAACTGACTTTCTAACTTCTAACTTAAATTTTTAAGTCTCGGCGTCTCGGTAGCTCAACGGTTATAGCAGTAGGCCGGTATACTTGAAGTTGAATTTTTCTAGTATATTTATTTATTCATAGAATGCATGTCACATTACATAAATTAGGATGGTACATATAATAGGCATGTCAGGTACTATGTGACGCCCCGTGGGGGCATAGCAACAATTAAGGGGTATTATTATATTAAAAAATACAAATTAAATGAATTAAGTACATCATCAAATTATTTTAACAAATTAATTTAAACTTATATAAAATTTCTACACAATAAATCAATTAAGTTTCTTGTTTAAAACCATTATCACATCGTAAAGGCCGCCCGCGGTTTCACTCACGTGGTTCCCGTTCACGTGGGAATATCGGTATAAAAACTAGACTATATGATAATCCACTATTTGAAGTCCCTAAATGCGAAATTACATTTATATCCGTTCAGTAGTGGCGTGAAAGAGTAACAAACGAATAAACAAACAAACAAATTGACACTTTCGCATTTATAATATTGATAGGATAATAGTATTTAGTCCACTCAACGTATAGCTAAACATGGGGTGTAGAGTGTGTGAGCTGGAACCTAAGCGATTTCTTCAGAAAGCTATTCAGGGTACTTATGGAGTAAACATACTAAAAATCCGGCTTCTAGGAGGGGGGAGGGGGAGATAGTCATATCTCAATGGACAGGAATAACATTATTTTGAGGGTCATGGTACGAATTTGAAGAGTATTGAAAACAAAACGCAAACAAAACGTTCTCATGATGAATTCTAAAAGATGATAGTGGGCCCCCAGACCCATAAAGCCCCGAATCCTTCAGATTACGGCTCCGTCTGTCCGCAGCTGATAAGCGGAATCCATTGAAGCCTTCTGTAAGTCTTGTGGCTCGTAAATTAGCTTTATTAATGTAAATAATTTAGTAACGGCTCACTGTGTTCTGCTCAATTATTACGAATAGTTTGTTGGCGAAGTTTGCTAAACCATAAAATGGAAGTTTGTGATCTTAATAATAATTATTACCTTGGTAGGCTAGTCATAGAGTTCAAAAACAAAAGCTGAAATTGCAATAATTGTGTTAAACTTGCTTTTTTATACGTTTTTTTAGGTCCTGGGTATGTCTGTGTCCTGGATAGTATTTATCTTGATTTGCAGCATTCTATGAGCAGCGCTTTGAGTTATTGCTGAAAAAATACAAAATTCTAAATATACTTTTCGGAGTCGGTGCCAGATAGGACAAAAAAACTGAGGTACTTACCTTTAAGTAGAAGTATATACCGTGGGCCTAGAAGCGGGGAATTTTTTGAAAATAGAGACTCTCTAGAGTATTAATATTTGCGTGTAAAACCCATGCATTACTCACAATAATAATTTAAAGTTACGATTCATAATCAGTGTATAATTGCAAAACGATATTATCGCTAACGTTGGGAACTTATCGTGGTACAGGAGTCAATAAAAAAAATACTTTTAACTCCTAAAAAATTACCTTTAACTCCTTGAATATCAAAAGCCCCCGCTACTTCTCACACCTTAAAATCTCTGTTTCAAACTAATTAAAAATCTGTAGTTTATTATTAAATATCGCAATGACAGTTATCTGTTTACAATTGTATCCATCATGCAAGACATGTCATTCCAATCAATACCAAGTATACTCTTTGTACCAAGTAGATTTAGCCATGGAATTATTAAGTACTTGTAGGTAGTACCTATTAATTTTATGGATTCTACGCTTTTTACATTATGATCTTTTTAAAAAGAAGACCATAGTGTAAAAAGAGTGTAAAATTAAAAGAATAATTTTGATTATTAAAGTCAGAATTTTAATATTTTCCCCACTTCTAACCCCACACTGTATATAGAATGCACCATTGATGCCTTGGCTGGCACCGACTCCAAAAAGTATATTTTGAAGACGGTTTTAGTTGTAATAACGGGGTTTTATTTCTTTGTTATTTTGGATTTTGTTTTCATTTTTTACTTTTTGAAACAAGAAACACCTAGCTAGATAAACACCAATCTTTTTATTTTCTTCTTTAAATTAATACTGCAATCAATGCACCAAAGTCGTTGTCTAGTTTAATACTATTCTGAGTTCCTGGGTTCGAATCCCGGTAGGGGCGAATGTTTGTATGATGAATACGAGCATTTGTACCTGAGTCATGGATGTTTACACATAAATACTTATATCTGTATAATTACATGTATTTATATCCGGTACCCTAGTATCCCATAACACAAGACTTACAGTGCTTACTTTGGGGCTAGGTTAATTGGCGCGACTGTTTCAAAAATGCGATATGAATCCACGCAGGAAAACAAATTATGTAAGGTTTTCATAATGTAGCAAGTGGAAACGATCTTCATATCTTTGTAGCTACGAAATGTCGTAGCCTCGTAGCAAAAGATTGCTTAATAAAATCACAAAATACGTGAAGCAGTCACCAAAGTAGAGACAACACTCAGAACAAATTTTCTCGTAGGCACACAAAAAGTTACGTTTCTATTTATTTATGTCTAGCGGCCGCCCGCGGTTTCACCCGCGTGGTTCCCGTTCCCGTGAGAATATCGGGATAGAAAGTATCCTATGTTCATAACCAGGGTATCTACTACCTGTGTACCAAATTTCATCAAAATCCGTTCAGTAGATTCGGAGCCTATTCAATGCAAACAAACAATCAAATCTTTCCTTTTTATAATGGTGCCATTTAGATTTCAATTTCAAGTTTTTAGTTCAGTTACATAGTATCAAAATATATAAATAAAAAAAAAACTAAAGATTTTTTTCAATTCAAGTGAATTGAAAAGATGGAAACAAGATCAAATATAGAACTTTTTTCGACATAGTAATATGCAGACGTAGGCATGACATGAACGATTTATTATAAAATGCTATGCATCCAACTGCACATTATTATGTTAAACAAAAGTTCTATTGGTTTCGATCTTTTCATTTGACTTGTCTTTTGATGCAGGAGGGCTTTTTGTTTTAGAAATTTATATATTTTTATTAATATCTCTTTAGTTACTTATAGGTTAGGCATGATATACCTTTTTGAAATCCTTAAGATAAGCCCTTTGAATTTGATACCTATATTGAAGTATTCTTAAAAATAAAGTTTTTGTCTTTAAATAATAGCACCTCACAGTCGCAATGTTGTTTTTGTAACATCACTTTTAAAAAGTTTTAACCTGTAGTATCTTAAAGCACCATAATAACCACACAAATAAAACCTAGGTACATATTCAATACAGTAGCCAAACCATATTGAGTCAGGCATGTTTTTCGTTATATCAAAATCAACACTCAACAGAAAATCTAACCGCCTCTGTGGTCTATACAACACCGGTATTATACCCAGGGGTCCCGAGTTCGATTCCCAGCGGTACTATTGTATTCGGTTTGGTTGGTGGTAGGACTTGTTGTAAGCATGCTTGGCTAGCTACCACCATCTTAAGCCTGACGCCATAACAACAATGTTTTCAGCATTGTTGTGTTCCGGCAGCTAAGAGTATCACCATCAATCATTAAAAAAAAACGAATGGCCCACCCCGTTATTTTCATACAAACATGCTCACTTTAGAACTATACTTATAAATGTCAATATATTTCTGCAAAGATCTGTATGCTAATAGTTAGGTTAAGCGTTCGACAGCGTTTTGCAGATTAAGCGCAAAAACCACAAAATCACTTCGTAGTAAATAATTATATAAAAAGAAATGAAACAACAACTACGAATTCACTAGTAGAAAATAACTATAGCGATTTAAAAAAATTACACAAAACAACATTAGCACATGATGGTAAATATTTGCTTATATATGCTAAATCGTGTTTCTGGTACATTATAAATCTAGATAAAGGTATGCATATCTTATTACCAGATTTGTAACATCTCTTAGCATCCTATAGTTTTATATCAAAACTAGCGGCCGCTCGCAGTTTCACCCGCGTGGTTCCCGTTCCTGTGGGAACATCGGGATAAAAAGTATCCTATGTTCATAACCAAGCTATCAACTATATGTGTACCAAATTCCATCTTAATCCGTTCAGTAGTTTTTGAGTTTATTCGTTGCAAACACACAATCAAATATTTCCTTTTTATAATATTAGTTTATAAGTACACTAGCGGCCGTGCGCGGTTTCACCCGCGTGGTTCCCGTTCCCGTGGGAATTTTGGTCTCATTTATAGTCTATGTTACTACTTGGGGTCTAAGGATTCTCTATACCAAATTTCGTCAAAATCGGTCCAGTAGTTTTTGAGTTTATTCGTTACATACAAAAATACAAATCTTTTCTCTTTATAATATTATTATATTTTTTATAATAGGTATTTGGTTTTATGGCGGAAGCAATCCTTTTGGTTTTTTTTATTCTGTGTTCGTAGCGTGTACCAAAAAGGTTACTTACTAAAATAAACTCTTTGGTAATACTTACGTTACATGTCCTCATATCATATTTGTGACGACTTTAGTGTTGGGAATGCGTGGGAGTCACTGTGATATTATACGACGGAAATAAACGCTGTGATTTAATACCACGTGAGTGCTCGTAAGTGCCTGCCGGATTTATAAATCTGACATTTATATTGAAAAAAAAAACTGCAAATGGTTAGCATTTCTTTGTTTTAGCGCTTTTGTAAAGAAGGGCAGTAAATGATTGCTCGTATTAGTAGTACTAATTAGAAAGTTACATACCTTTTTAGGGTTCCGTAAACAAAGAAAGGGTAAAATACTAAGTTACTAAGACTCCACTGTCTGTCTATCACCAGGCTGTATCTCATGAACGGTGATAGCTAGGTAGTTGAAATATTCACAGATGATGGAGGTATTTTTGCTAGTTGATTATCTAACTCTCTTACTAACAGATTTTGATTAAAATTGATTGAAAGTGCAGATACATTGCTGCTTTAGTAAGATAGTCGTCACAGTGATTTTTGCACTGTGACTGCACTTTCAATCAAGCTTTGATAGAAACAAGATACATAATCAGGGGCTGTTGGCACTTAAACAACAAATACTAAAAACAGAATAAAAATAATATTTAAGTGGGGGTCCCATACAACAAACGTGTTAATTTTTCCGCTTTTTCCGCGCACACACACATAAACAAGCATGTAAATTCTCAATTGTTAATTTATATTTCTAATAATTAATTATTACATACATTTTGTTAGTTATACCTTAGCTAACTTTTTTTTTAAATGGTTTGTAGATTTGTGTTATTTGATAAATGTTAAACAAGAAAATATACTAGAAAAAAGCAACAAGTCTCATGTCGCCCTGACGGGATTTTCGCGACATGAGACAGTTGCTTTTTCTAGTATATTTTCTTGTTTAACATTTATCACATAAAAATAGCATTGTAAAATGCAAAATTAAAAAAGTTATAATTTGTGTTATTTGTTAGTGTCAGACAAAGTCCAAGTTGGGTGCTAGTAACTGCGACACAGTCTTAGACTAATTTTATTAACGTAATTATGTTTTGTATGCATTTATAGCACAAAATAGCAGTTATTTATTGTTAATTTATTTTTAAACTCTGATGAGCATCGAACCCACCTCCCCTGGCTCTATAGGCATGTAGAATCATTCATTTTATTGCGCTATACTATATTTATAGCAAACACGCTAACTGGAATTTTCAACACTGTTATTTTATGATGGCTGCCGTGTTGACGCAACATTATTTATTTCGCCCAATTACAGCACATGTCACATAAATCACTTCAATTAGGGCAACCTGTCACGAGTATTTCGTCACTGATATTACTGCCTTAATCCTTACACCTAATAATCCATGACTGTCAGTCTGCCTGTCACTTTTGCACGCCTGAACCGGAATTATGTTTACAAATATAGATTACTAGTTTTCGCCCGCGGTTTTACCGGCGTGGTACCCGTTCCCGTGAGTATATCAGGACAAAAATTAGCCTATGTTACTCTTCGTCATTTCAACAAACTGTATGCCAAAAAGTCTATTAATTGATTAGTTAGGCCATGAAGTAAGGACAAACAAACACACTTTTATATTTATAATATTAGGATTAGGATTTTAACAAATATATATCATGAGAAAGGGTAATAGTATTATAACGTATTACCAGTATTCTGTGATATTTATTACATACATCATCATCAGAAAAGATATAATATATAGATAATGTACTTGGCGCGTATAGAATCGTTATTTCGTCAGTACCTATAACAGCAGAGTGGCGCAGTGGAAGCGTGCTGGGCCCATAACCCAGAGGTCCGTAGATCGAAACTACGCTCTGCTAGATGGTTTTTTTTTCTTATAAAAATGTATTATTTTCTTGTTATAGTTAGTATAAGGTAGTGTAGTATGCTTATATGTTTATTATTAATTTTTTTGTTTATTTCCCTGAAATTTGACTAAATCTATAAATGATCCTTGAAGCAAATGTTTTTTTTTTTTTATGGAAACAGAAAAAAATGGAGTAGGTAACAAATATTTTCACAGATTTTAAGACAAGTTTAGTCGTAGCAAATTAGCTGTCACCCGTCGTCAATCTTTTGCGCGAAACACAGGAAGAGTCCATACGTTTCTCTTTTTGACCGACTTGAAAAAAGATGGAGGTTATCAATTCGTCGCTTATATTTTTTATGTATGTTTACCGATTACTCGAAGACGACCACTCATTAAACGCGCGCGTCAAAACATGCTTCCGGGGTTTATGGTTTTCGAAAACAAATGATTCGTTCGTAATAAAATCAACTGTTGACAATATCTTCTTCTTAGAAAAAATAACGAAAATTAACCCTTAAATTCAACCCTTATGTATTCCGCAAGCTATTCACTTGCCTCCAAAAGGCAATGAACCAGTCGTGAGGGTCAAATTACTTGCCTCCAGGAGGCAAAGAACCGTCCAGTGGTTAACCAATTCGCTTTATCACCAGGTTTGTTCCCAAGATGGTCCCAGTTGTTTGAAATTTTGAAAAAAAAATTTTCGGTTTAGATTTTTTTAGAAAATCTCGAAAATACTGTTGTAGTAGTTCCTAATATGCCGCTAGATGGCGCTGCTAAACACTAAACTGCGACGACGAGTTCATTTTTATTTGCAGTAAACAGATGGCGCTGTTCTTGACTTCAAAATTAGTGAAATAAATCAATAAAAAAAATGGCACTGACTCGAAAAGTTTTATATCGCACTTTTTGAAGTCGATTCTTTTTAGGGTTTCGTAGCCTAAAGGCAAAAAACGAAACCCTTATAGATTCGGCCAAACCGATGTATGTCAGACCCTTTTAATGGCAAAACTATGAGGATTACACAGTTGAAACTTGGTAGGTAGACGTATATGAATTAAGGAGGGGCTCCCCTTAAATGGAACTGACACTGAAAAATTTCATGACAATTTTTTTCATCAAACCCTTACGTGTAATGTGTCTCTTTTGACATAAGAGAGTGAAACATTTTAAAAATATATCTGCTGTAGATCTTATTTTTTTTTTTTTTTACTAAACCTATTCTTGAGGCATATCTATATACTTATAGGTCTTTAAAAATTACATTGAGGTTTCTTTTACAGTTTTTTCTCAAAATCAACCAAGATATACACTTCCAAAGTGGTAAGATGTCACAGCCACTTTATTCAAATCTATGAAGATTACACAGTTGAAACTTGGTCAGTAGATGTATTCTGTAAACCGCTTTACGGTTTTACACAAAAATAAAAAAATATATGAACTGTTACTGAATTTTTTTTTCATCAAACCTGTACGTCTGGGATATTATTAAATAGATCTTTAAAAATTACATTGAGACTTCTAAAACAGTATTTTCTCAAAGTCAACCGTTTGAAACTTGTGTTGTTACAAAAAAGTGTGTCCCCCCCCCCCCCCCTCTAACTTTTAAAATAAGAAAGTGAAAAATAAAAAAAAAATATGATGTCGATCTTTATGACAACTTTTAACGAAAATTGGTTTGAACGAAATATATTTAGTAGTTTCAGAGCTATTTTTTCCAAAACCGCTAATATAGCTTTGTCATTCATACAAACACTATGAAAAACAAAGTTATTTTTGCAAACGAAAAATTATACTGGCATTTTGGCAATAATAATA
This sequence comes from Chrysoteuchia culmella, assembly GCA_910589605.1. Classification (NCBI taxonomy): domain Eukaryota; kingdom Metazoa; phylum Arthropoda; class Insecta; order Lepidoptera; family Crambidae; genus Chrysoteuchia; species Chrysoteuchia culmella. Next base: position 1,922,528 of record OU342657.1, read on the forward strand.
ATAGAAACTTTATTGCACACGATACAAAAAGAAACACATACAGAGAAAATTACAAAAAAGAGGACACACAATAGGAGGCCTTATAGCTACGTAGCAGTCTCTTCCAGGCAACCTTGGGTGAGAGACGAAACCCTTCATGTGCGAGTTCGACTCGCACGTGGCCGATTTTTTATAATTACTTTTACAATTTCTTGATTGATCTTTATCTTTATTTTATTTAAGTTAAGTTTTAGTTGATCTTTAAATTAAATTACAACTTTTGGTATTATCTGGTTTTTTTATAAACAACGGTGACACTCTTAGCCTTCATCATACCTGATGTTAAGTATTGTTAAGGCCGAAGATGGAAGCGTGCCTCTTCCGGAATCCTCATCACTGAGGAACTGACTATCTTATCTCTAACTGGCGGAACACAACAATGCTGAATACAATGTTGTTATGGCGGCAGGCTTAGAAAAGATGGTGGTAGCTAGTCAGACGGACTTACAACAAGTCCCACCACCAACCAAACCGAATACAATATGTACCCTCGCTGGGAATCGAACCCGGGACCCCTGGGTCTGATACCGGTGGAATGAAATGGATTATAATTACATCCCATGCTGGACTGGGACAGAAAGAAAGACACAGAAAGAATGTGCCAGCAGCTGGCAGCTATGCTCGACACAGACTCGCGGCAGACGGTGCAACAAACCGTGGAAATGAGACAGCGCACTCATGCTCGTCTCTCCCCTTTACACTGTTTATGGGTGACGTCACAAACATTTAGAGATGCGCGTTGTTTGGATACGTGTGATTATCGATAGGTACCAATGGATTTTCATCATCATCATCATCAGCCTGTGGACGTCCACTGCTGGACATAGGCCTCTTCTAGCTCACGCTTATTGTGGCGTTCATAGTAGGATATTAGCCTACTGCTACCACGCTGGCGAGACGGGTTGGTAGAGGGTTTATTTCAAGTTGTCCTTCTCTTGCACAGGTGTTCAATGCGTCGAGCCTCTTAGTCGACTCTTACAACATCCCAGGCATGTAAGAGAGTGGTGACACTTGTATTCTTCGGCCGTCACCACACAGCATATGGAGTTTAGGACGGGTATTTTAAATGTTATCGACAGTCCATGTGCGCATGCGCATCTCTATTACAAAATTATAAATTATATATATTTATTTATGGCACCGCCTACCGCGTGTCTGTGTCTAGTACAGTTCGTTGTTATCCCAATGCTTATAGTAAAGGACTTTTTTTAGGGAGGAAACTTTCGTGCTAGTCCTGTCAATGGACAGGGAACCGAATCCGAAAACTTATATAGACGATAAGGGCTGACAACCATTGTTTTCGGACAACATTCTCAGTTCAGTGGAGGTAGCACGAAAAACTTCCCGAAATAGTTTCGAGGACGTATCGTCAAAATGTATAGGAAAATGTAATTCCGTTTACGTCCATTGAACACTACTCAATACGTCAACATTTCTTTATGAGTATTTCAAAAGATTTTAGTGCGAGTTCTTCTATTCTTTTTTTAATAAAAAAATGTCTCATCCTACTAAAAATTTGCTACTTTCATTATTTTTCCATCATGTGGTTAACACTATTTGTCACTGTATATACTTTACTATGGAACCTAGATTTCTTGAATTGTGTTCCACTTTATTATGAACAAGATCTTAGCCTTCATCAAATCAAATCAATATCATTTATTCAGTCTAGGCTGTTACAAGCACTTATGAACGTCAAAGAAGCTACGCCATCGGTTCACAAACCCTACGGCGGGAGACCTTGTAACGAGAAGAACCGGCAAGAAACTCGTCAAGGGCTATTTTTTTCTCCCTGTTTTATTTCATACAGAGTCGTCAAATTGAAAAGTGAGCTTAACATATCAGTAAGGTCAATTTCCATCACAAAAGAAAATACTAATTATAATATTACATTTTATGGTTATCCTAGCCGTAAACAATTTTCAACTCGTAAGGAAGGACTTACATTTAACATTTCTCGCATTACAAGGTTACTGTACTGCAAGTTGTGACGTACATACAGGTCGATAGCAATTTATTTTAGATGAAAATATTTAATCTCTAAGCACAACGTTAAGACAAGCAGACTGAAGTAGACCCATTTCCGCTGGCGGCACCCGTTCACGAGCATGACGCATCATATATTGATATTAAGTATTGATAAGGCTGAAGATAGAAGCGAGCTTCTCCCGAAATCCTCAACTTCTACTCTTCGACCACTTACGTGTCTATGAGTGAATTAGAGTACTATGTTGAAGTAGGCTAAATAACATCATATATTAGAGGTACCTACAGTCATCATAAAAATGTCTTCAGACACATTAAGGTAACATTCGTTTCCCTCATAAATCTGAAATGGTACCGTTAGTGGAAGCTATCCTTAGAACATTATTACATTAAGGTCAAGTGAAGTCACGCAATGAACCTCTCTAATACTCGATGGAAAAGTGAGTGAGCGTCAACGATCACAGCAGTTATGCAAACTTTCACACGGGCCCGTTTTGGGATGGGTGATGAAGAAGCTCGAGATCCTTAGTGCTTCATAAAGAACAGTAGCGTAAGAAAGTGTCGAGACAGCTTTGTCGAGGTGCTCATGCTACGCATGCTGGTAATATCTGGATAGGATCCATAAGTATTAGTGTGATATGTATTATTTATGAAAATTTTAAGCTGTTTTTGTTACAAGCACTTTATGAATGTAAAAGAAGCTACGCCATCGGTCACAAACCCTACAGCGGGAGACCTTGTAACGAGAAGAACCGCCAAGAAACTCGTCAATGGCTGTGTTTTTCTTTAATAAAATAAAGTAATCATTTCTTAAATCAAATAAATTATAAATGCCATTCATACCAGAGAAGCGTAACTGGGTTTCTTTCTAGTGGTTTGTTTTCAGTGCATATCTGTATTTAAGCGTTTTATCGTGATTTTTGAAGTGACAACTTCTTTAGCGGCGTTTTGTACATCAGTTTTAATTTTTTTGAATGGGTAAAAAATGTTAAAGACGGACACATGACCCTGATCGAAAATTCGTAAGACCATTTGCCGTTGACCTATTTCAAATTACATAAAGTCTCTCACTTGAAAGATCTACGTATATTAGTTAATAACAACCAATAAATAAACATCTCTCATTAGTACCAACTTTCATATAGATGCCAGGTCAGTTTTAATTTCAAGGGAGGAATATTCTTTTCTTTCATTACAACGCCACCTAGATATAGTTGCCTCAAAATTTTTGAAACTTGATGACATTGAGTTGGTGCCTAGAGAGAGAATTAGAGTTTCATACTACGGTACCAGATGGCGTTTATATTGTAGATTCATTATTCATGAATAACTATTGTATTTGTAATTAACTCTTATATATTTCAAAGTTAGTTATTATTTTAAGCGGTTTTCACTTCTGCCGGCACTCCCGGAGTGCAACCCGTAATTTTTTTTATTATTAAAGAAAAAAAAATAAAATGGTAGGGTAAATGACGTCAAACCAACTTTCCTTTCCTCTCCCTTTTATTTTAATAGGACACTGCGCTTGATTCGATTGTATGTTACTGAGACAAGCTGTGTAGTGTCGGCTTAGAATAGCACTACCCTCTCTCATCCCGTGGTTGAAGGCGACTAAGCGACTCAGCCTTCAGGAGAGGGGCAGCAGCGTCTCCTACAAACTTGGCCATACTGCGATTGTCATTGGAATTTCATACAACTTCTAAAGACTATTCTTTGTCCCCAGATTATTTGAAGAGAACCAAGATCTCCTGAATATGTTCGAGAAATTTCGCCAGTACCGAACCAAAGAGGAGCAAATCAACTCCATGGAACTGGCTGAGCACGCGAACAACGTGATGAACACGCTGGATGAGGGCATCAAGGGTTTAGACGACCTGGACAACTTCTTCGAGTACATCCACCAGGTCGGGGCCAGCCATCGGAAAATACCAGGGTTCAAAGTGGAGTATTTTTGGGTAAGTTACAGCTATTGGAAGTTTCTAATGGATTATCTAAGTAGGTATAAAAGAAACCACTTCCTGAACATGTTTGGGAATGTTCGCTAATACCACAACAGGGAGGAACTGATCAACAGCGTGGATGAAGGTATTAAGGACCTAGACAACTTCTTTGAATACATCCACTAGGCCGGAGTCGGATCCATCTGAATATATCAGGGTTCAAAGTGGCGTATTTTTGGGTAAGTAACAACTGCTACAACAATTTTGAATAGGCTACTGGCTGGTAGAATTCAGCTATACTTAGAATGTAAGTATAAAAGGAACTACCTCCTGAATACGTTCGAGGACGGTCAAGGATCGACGGTCAAGGATCAAGAGCCTGGACAACCTGGACAACTTCTCCGAGTCCATCCATCAGGTCGGAGTCAGCCATCGGAAGATACCAGGGTTCAAAGTGGAGTATTTTTGGATACAGCTTTTGGAAGATTCTTTTGAATAAGCTTCGTGCTGTAGCGAAAAGTAGCTCAAACCTCGAATAAACACTTTAATGTAGGCTATTCTTATTGCATTGTCTTGGGTCAAAAAAAAAATCCAATTTATGTACACGTAATCGAATAAAATGTAAATCTTCAAACCAAAAAAAAAACCACCCCAATGTTGAATAGGTAACTGATTCTACTTAGAGCAATGCAATTCCATCATAAACAATAGGTTATAAACACTAACTATAAGTGATGAAACAACCAAATCGTAAAGTGTTTAAGGTATGATTTCAGCGCCTCATACATTCCATACAGGTATTTATAATAGACGTACCGACACGTTAATATCCAACGTGTAGCAATGAGTTGAACCAGATAACAGGTATGTGGTCTGAAACAATATTTTACCAACTCAGGTCAGACGAGGTTTATTGAAATACATTAAGAAGGGCAGTTGCGTCTAATACTATAGAAACTAGAGCGAGTTAGTACTCACAGCTTCGACAGAATTGGGGCGACTATGCGACACTATTATAGCTAAAACTTCCCTTAAGCAATAAAACTTTCGTTATACTTGTAACAGCATATTTAATAGAAGTTATTCATTTTCTCGCTGTAACATACATATTGATCGAAAAAACCGTTGAAATCTTGTACGCTAAAACAAATGACGACTACCTCATTCGCTATTAAATTTTTTTGATTTGCTAATGAGTTCCGATGTATCGGCAAACAACTGCCGCAATGGTCTGTTACGGGATGTGTGGCCAAAACTTTTTTTTTTATATTTACAAACAAAAACTTATATAATGAAAGTAGTGGAGTAAGATGTTTGAGTCAATATTTTTTAAATAAGTTTTATTTCTTTTCTTTTATATTTCAATTATTGATTCCATCTCATTTCGATATGAAGGTACTATGGTACCGCTTTAAGAAAATGTGATCGAATACTTGATATCACATCCTCTTAGGGAAATTGAATTAGCGTATTGGCTTTTTGGGGAGTGGATATAAAATGAGGAGTGTCAGGTTTATCGGGGTGGTGGATCCTCTCGATTTGATGGATCAGGTTAGCAGACCCACGATATGGAAAACCAATTTGATAAACAGGATTGGAATGATTGGATATAAATTTTGATAATGATCGGGATTGAAGTAATAAATAACACATACTAAAAATAACGTCATATTTATATTAAGATTACTAGAACTGTAGACCAATTTGTGTAAGTATGTTTAGTGTATAGACCTTGATTTTTTCAAATCAATTCTCTAATAATCTTTGCGCTAGATATAAAACTAGCTTCCACCCGCGACTTTGTTCGCGTGGAAATTCGAGAAAATTCTTATCCCTAAGGACCTCGAACTTTTAATCCGGTTAGTAATTGTTAAAAAACTGAGGAAATGGTTATAATTTTGCTTAACCGCCTCTATGGTCTAGTGGTACCCCGTAGCACCCTTCGGTATCAGGTACAGAGGTCCCGATTTCGATTTCGTATATACAAGGTTATAAAAGACCCATACCGAAGCCTTAATATATGCGTAGAGTACATCAAACTAAATATAAAATCCGGGAAATCCATCAGAACCAGCGCCCTTCCTAGAGTCAAGTCTCTTTAATGCTCTATAAACATCATCTGACGAGAGTGACAATTGGCTTATATAATTCGTGGAACCCTTATCTGTAACATTGTAAGATCTGCCCCTGACCCAACAGAAAACGCTGACGCAAAATTATCAGCAAATAAATTGCAGATGCCAAACCCACTAGACTCCGTGTGCAAACCGTTGGACATAGATATGGAAGTATCCGGTATGGAAGTTTTGTTGCGTTTATTCTTAATAAAGGTCCAAATCAATTTTGGGTTTGACCTTAAGGAGGCCTCCAAACGAGTCAAGTATCTAGTATAGGTCGAAGACAATGTTTGGCATCTAGTTCTTAAAATTTTGAAAGTCAAAACATCTCGAGGATTGTCGAATTTACGTACTCTCAGACGATACTTATTCTTCTCCTTGAGGCATCTTATCAGAGGCGGAGTAAACCAACAAGGGTATTAACTACTACGAGGTCTCGACTTGGGAACATGTTTTGCTATCAAGCTACGAATCATTTCATAAAAAAAACCCCAACCATGTCATCCACACCATGACAACTGCACAGAAGTTCATACCAAGGCAAATCACCTTATTAATGCTATCGTAGTCGATTTTATAGAAACGAAATCTTTCTTCGCAGTTCGAGGGCAGGGTGTCGGCACAATTAAATTGCATAGAGAAATTCATTGGGGATGACGTCGGTCCACTTTCGACAGAGGATCAGGATTTATAGCTACATCTGAAACTGTACGATTACAAAAGATTAAATCAAGGATTCTGTTTTTGTTATTGGTAATATTATTGTATTGCTCAAAACCGTTTAGGGAGAGGAAGTCGAAGAACATGTGTGCATTTCACTACTAGAGAAATTAGGTCTAAGGCATGCATTAGTGTCAATTTGCAACGATATACTACTTAAATTGAAATCACCAGCAATAAGTGTGACACCCTCCAGTTCCTCAATAACTCTGCTACAATTCTCAATTAAATGCTTTAAAACATGCGTTTTTAAAGGAGGCGGCAGATACACACCGCATATATTTAAGTTTAATTTTGTAGAGTTGGTTTCACGACATTCGACAGAAACCCACAAGTCCTCACATTCGGATTCCCAAGTGTGAACACGTCTCGAAGTAAATCTCTTGGAGACTGCAATAAGAACTCCACCCCCTTCTTTTGAAGCGTGGAACCCACTTGTTTGACGGTCACGCCTATAGACATCATACCTGTCATCGACAATTTCATTGTTACAAACACTAGAGTTCAACCAAGTCTCTGTGAGTATAATAATATCGTACACATTACATACTATATTATTAAAAATATCAACAGTCTTTGTTCGCAAACCTCTTACATTTTGATAGCATACATTGATATCACTGAACGAGCCCAAAAGTAAGCTTTATACAACTTTAGCGCACTTAAGATAAACACTTTAGAGTCTTATGGTTGCGTGTGTAGATGCAGTCGGAATCTTCGGTTCTCCTCACGAAGATTTTGCCATCTCGAACCCAGCAATGTTTATATTTCAGCTCCTTGACCATACGTCGAGTAGCAGCATGTAAAAGTTTCGTTTTAGGGGTTAAATGTTCGGAAACATAAACAGGCACTTTCTTGCTTCCGCCGATGCCTAAGTGGTTGCTATTAAGTTTGCCGGTGGAATTCTTTTTGTTGTACGCTGCTGTTGCCGCAAGAAACTGATCGCGCAATCGTGGACTATTAAATATGACTAGGATCGATCTAGGGCGTGGACTTTTTTTAACCATTTTTGCTAACCTGGCACTAATGTTGGATGCATTTATTGGACAATTTATAACCTTGGACAGTTGCATTATGGTGTTGACGAGGTTCTCCTGCTTGTTTTCCGGAACGCACTGTAATTAGATTTTTGTGGCTCTGGTTTGTAATTCGTGTTGCACTAATCTATTGGAAATATTATGGTAAGCAGCACGTAATAAATAAATAATAAATAAATAATAAATAAATGTTTATTTCTTCTCTACACAATCTCATCGTTTACAAAATAGGTTTACAAAAATTACATGAAAATTAAGACACATACATAAGATTGTGGAGAGACTGGTATCTGAACTAAGCCGTGGCCTGTATCTCAGAGAACCAGTACTCTCCCCTCTTAACCACTGGGACTTTAATCACATTAACATGTTTTTAATATCAAAAATTTACGTTATTGAGTAGAAATAATAACAAAATAGGTAAGTAAGTATGTAGTGGGTATATACAAATTAGGTTATATATATGTACGATGGAATCATTGTCTGTTTACATGGAAGGATGTCTGTGTGTATGTGTGTCTGTGTGTGTGAGTGAGTGTGTGTGTGCGTATGTGAGTGTGTGTGTGTGTGCGTATGTGTGTGTGTGTTTGTGTATTTGTGTTTAAGTGCAAGTGCGCAGAAGATCTTCTGTTTCATCATAATTTAATGTATTTAAAAAGCAGAAAAGAACCTTTTTACATTTTAACCTAGTTAAATGAATTATGTTACATTTTTTGTGTAGTTTCTTATATAAATGTGGCCCAAGAAAATAAAAGAAGCGATGCGCAAATGAAGATTTGCAATGTGAGGTTGGAACTACAAGGTGCCTACTGCGGGATTTAATTGATGTATCTATGTAACTATGCTGTTTCAGTATACTTTGGATAATAAATAATTGTCGCACCGTTAGGACCTCGCAATACTGGTACAGATCATAAGTCGGAAACATTATGGGTTTGAAGGTACAAACTTTTAAGACCGCCCTTTGAGCTCTTTCGAGAGTTATTAAGACACTCTTGGAAGCACCACCCCAAGAACCGATGCAGTAACTTAAAACGGACTCACAAAGCGCCCTGTAGGTATTTTTTATAAGAAAAGGATCAGCTACTTGCCGTAATTTTCTAAAGATATGCATGAGCTTACGAAGCCTACAAGCAGTTGAGTTAATGTGAGGCTGAAAGGTGAGTCTAGTATCGACAATGACACCAAGATATTTTACTGAGGAAGCTAAATTTAAGTGAGGACAAGAGCAACCTATTGTGTCATAAGCGTGAGTGTGTGCCACAAGATGCAGGTCCCGAAGGGCCACAGAGGGAATCCTTATTTTGGACATGGGCATATATTGCGTTTTGTTGACGTTAATTGAGAGCTGGTTTGCTCTGAGCCAACTGAGCACTGTGTCAAGACCAGACTGAGCACGTCGATAGACCTCCGGAAAAGAGTTTGCATTAAAGATCAATGCAGTGTCATCTGCATAAGAAATTATTTTGCAATTGGGAATGACAAGGGATGACAGCTCATTTATATAAACTAAGAATAAGGTAGGACCCAAAATACTGCCCTGCGGGACACCACACTCTACAGGAACGTCTGAGCTCTCAACTCCATTGATCACTAATCGCTGAGAGCGATCAGTCAGATAACTATGAAATAAAGTCAGTTGCTCTCCTCTCACGCCAAGGCGTTGAAGTTTATCTATTAGGATTGGGATCGAGACGGTGTCAAACGCCTTGGCAAGATCAAGGAAAACTGACAAACACTTATCTCCATTATCAAGGGTTTTGACTATATGGTCAGTGAGTTCGTGAACAGCGTCTGCGGCAGATCTTTTAGCCCTAAAACCATATTGTCCTGGTGATAATAGTGACGAACTTTCTAAATAGTTTATAAGACGATTATTTAGGATGCGCTCCAGAATTTTTGAAAAAGTTGGAAGTATCGATATGGGGCGATAGTTGTTTGGGCAATTTTTAGGTCCAGACTTATGGATTGGATGAAGAAGTGCTTTTTTAAAAGCGGAGGGGAAAATACCAGCCTCTAAAGAAAGGTTGCAGATATGAGTGATTACTGGGACAAGAATGTTTTTATAACGCTTCACGAACGCAGATGAAATGTTGTCCCAACCTACTGCACATTCACTCTTTAGGGAGTCGATGATACTGTGGACTTCATCCATATTGGTTTTAAGAAGGGCAAATGAGGTAAATGATGACCTGATGGAAGAGGTATGGTTGAGTGCGGGTGATTTCGGATGGGGCTCTACGTCGGGCGTCTCCTTCAAGATCTGTTCAGCAAGAGATTTACCTACATTAGCAAAGAAACTGTTGACGTGATTCAGTGATTGCTCTGCAGTAGGTTTACATCTAAGTAAGTCATGTGCGTTGCTACGATTTTTACTCATATTTGTAACATCTCTGATAGCAGTCCAGAGCGTAATGACTAGTTCTCTTTCCGAATTTCAGTAAAAGCTGCAGCTTGAGTGGAGTTTTGCGTTCTAAAATTCTCAATATCGCGGTTAAATACAGAGAGAGTAGTTTCAAACCCAGCAATCATATTCTGCAACTCGCTTATTTTAGGAGTGATTGCAGCGACGACAGGGCGTGAATTTCCTCTCTTAAAATGTCTCTGACGTCGTTTGCGATGAGGCAGGTGCAGCTGGGGGTTGCAGTACGACTTGGTTTAGAGCGCGTAGTAACAAAGTCATTCTTAGCTGGTGTAGGTATCTTTACTCTCAATGGTGTATTAGTATTATCTCCCCGTTTAGGCGCACTACTACGGCAAAAGTCACATATCCAGGAGCTTTTGAATTCTTCAATCATCGAGTTGAATTCAGACAGTGAAAATACGGTGCATTGTAAATGATAATTGTCTTTACAGCGTTTGCATTGCATAATAATCGTTCCGGTCGTAATATTGGGACATCCAGCACATTCCATTGAGCCAACGTGCGACATTTTAATTATTTAATAAAAAAAATAGCAATATTCGAACAAGGTTGCGCTCTATAATAGTGGCTATGAAAAAAAAAAAGTCTAAACATTCTGATTGGATTCGAACACCGGACCCACAATGTAACAGATCCAAAAAGTAAACCGTTCGGCTAGACTGACACTTGCTTTTTTATTTTGAATGAGATCTGTTGTTCTATTGTTTCACAAGGACACTTCACTGGCTAGAAACACAAATATTCGTCCGTTTGGTGTTTTTTTTTAAATATCAACCGAAATGTAAAAGCGATTTAAACAGTTTAATCACAAATTAACGAGCACTATATGGGGCACAGAACTGTAGCGATCAAACTATGGATTATGCAAATAATTCACCAAAAATCAATAAAAAACTTGGGAGAAACTGATATGCGACTGACTCAGAACAAAGCGTACGTTGATGTATAAAAAAATAAATGACTTTTACTTTGAAAATAAAATAATTTTTTTACTCAACTTCATCCCCCTTTATCACCCCTTTGTAGAATTTTCGAAAACGTCGAAATAGGTCAATGTTCATTTTCAATCGACAACCTAAATACAAAATTTTGAGATCCTGTCTTGAAAACTTTCATACAAACTTTTATCCCCTATTTCACAACCTTAGAGGTTGGATTTCGAAAAATCCTTTCTTAGTGCACCCCTGCACCTCATAAGAAGCCTGTGCTTAGTTTGGAGTTTCTAGACCCATAGGTTTGGGCTGTGCGTTGATTATCAGTCAGTCAGGGCGTTGAATTTTGTATAATATACAACTATATATACATAATATGTATATATAGATGTCACCGTATTTTAGCAATAACCGACAGTTCGTAAACAATCAAGGGTATTTATGAACCGTCGAATTATTGTAAATGGAAAAATGGATTTGCAATAAAACGGACGACTTTTCGTTGATTTAAAAGTCAGTATCTCTTCGTTTTATTGTAAATTGAGTCTGACAAAAGCATGCTTTAAGCCGATTAGTTGAAATACGTAATAACGTGTGGTCGAGAGGGTTTTTTAAGTTTTGATTGGTTTGTTTAACATACAAAGTGAAAATTCATTGAAAATGAGAGAAAAGGAGCCTGCGCGCGAAGAAATAATTGACTAACCGTGCTAAATAACTCTGAATGTGTTGATGAATTATCTAACACCGCGTAGAATAACACGGATATGGTAATTGATAACTATGGGTAATTGTACACCGTGCCGCGATAGGTACCTACATCTGATTCGGGTTCGTTCACAATTAAACGCTGCTGATCTCGTTCGTTTATAAACTAACCGTTGGATAAATATATTTATAAATAATCGAAAAATTATATAATTTTAAACATAATTAATAATTAATAAAACAGATATCTATGATTTTGTAATTTTTGCATTTTTCAATGCTATTTTTATACTTATGATTATTTTTATACCAATAGAGCATTGGACCGGATTTCCAAAGGTCGCGGGTTCGATTCCCGTCTGAGAATTCACTTGTGGCCTCTCAGACGGGAATAAAATATTTTTCCAATATTTTTCTATTTAAAATTACCATAAGTATAAAACAGATATCTGTTTTATTGCAAGTTGTGCGGCATGTTTTCAATAATTCGGGACTTTATAAATAAGCTCGATTATTAACAAACAATCGGTTCTGACTAAAAGACGGTGACATTTAAATAGATAAACAAATAAAATATTCTTTCGTTACGATTCAATACAAGCGTCCTAATTATAGTTTGGCTGAAGGAAGCCCCTTGCCTCATTTGACCTTCGCTTAACATACCACGAAGCAGAACTTCGTGTTAAATCAATTTGAGTCGTTGATGCTCGATAACACTCGACAGTTGCGTCTTCCGATACCTATCACGAAACCCAGGGGTTAACACCAGCGTGCCATTCACGACCTCACCACTTTGAAATAAAACTTATATTGCTCGGATAAAACAGCCGTGACCTAATTCACGTCATTTATAAATACATACTTACCTACTTTTGCACCTACAAAGCACAGTACATAGCTAAAACAGTAGGGCAACTATATAAAAAACTAACAAAACGACGTAATTACGCAGTAGTTGCACTTATGTCGTCTGACATCGCCGTATATGCTAAAAGAGCTCCAAAAGCTTGAGAAATAAAATGGTTCACATCATATTGGTAGTAATGTAATAAATAAGAATCAGTCTATAAGAAAAATAGGACAAAACAGGTACCAATTACAGAAATATCAGGCACCAGTCACAAAAGCTGATAAAGAAAAATTAATGAATGTTTATCATATTCCAGGGTAGGCTTATACGGTGAGAATATATGGAAAAAATGTGAGGAATATAGTAAAAAAAACAATTTCTTTTCCCATATCAACTGTTCCTATACCTACCTACCTATCAATAGTGTCAGTGGATTGACATAATAGATGTTTGTCATGGTGATACGAAGTTCACCGGGGTCATCTAATAAAGAGATAATTTTGTAGACTACGAGTATGTTTTTGAGCATATCATAATGCAATAAAAAAGAGACAATACTAACAAATGCATTTATAGCATCGGTCCCGGTCCGAGATGGCCCGATCATAACAAATCAATAAATAAAAATAAAAAACAATTTAGTTTAGTAAATTTTTGGAAGAGTGACGTAGTTGAGGTACTGTTTTCGATAATATTATATTTACTGTGTACACTTCTTATTGTTCCGTTCTTCGATATTCACGTAGAATGTGAATATTGCAACCGACGTTACTGTATGATGGATCTGTGTTCTTCGAAACTCACTTTATTTGTACGAACGTCAGGATTATCGCTGATGATATATTTCGAGGTTTATTAACGATATATGTTACTCTGTAAGGATAAGATTAGTTACTGTAGCATCTATGATTTATATTCATGACGATATTGTGATGTAATTTATACTAATATTATAAAGCTGAAGAGTTTGTTTGTTTGAACGCGCTAATCCCAGGAACTACTGAACCGATTTAGGAAATTCTTAGACCATTAGAAAGCTACATTTCTCCAGAGTGACATAGGCTATATTTTATCCCGATATTCCCACGGGAACGGGCACCACTAAAGCTTCCGTCTGCGATTTTTCCCCATAAGCAGAAAAAAAACTGTAGGGAAGGTTTGACTGGTATAAAAACTACCCTACGCAGTGTACCAAACTTCAGCCTTTTTGTTGCTAATAAAATATTGGAATGGGATAGTTTTTTAAAATTATCTATGACTAGAGGCCGGGCGCGGTTTCACCCGCGTGGTTCCCGTTCCCGTGGGAATTTTGGGATCATTTATAGCCTATGTTACTACTTGGGGTCTAAGGATTCTCTATACCAAATTTCGTCAAAATCTGTCTAGTAGTTTTTGAGTTTATTCGTTACGTACAAAAATACAAATCTTTCCTCTTTATAATATTAGTATAGATAAAATAAAAGGTTCCTCTGTATAATGTTTTCAAAGAAACCTTTTTCGTGATAACGTAACTCTTCTTGAAATATAGCTGCGCTCGTGATTGCTGTCATCCGAGCGCTTCCATTTAGTTTTCAGCGAGTTTTTTACATTCAAATGCATTTCAGTATTTGTTTCATATCTCGTGTTTTGTTCACGTTACAACCATGTGCCGCGGGTATTCACACTGATTAAATTGTGTGTAGTTGATGAAGCGAGCTATTCAAAATTAATATACGTTGCTATGTTTTGAGTGTACCTCTTAACATACCCTAAATGTTCTCGGTAAGGATCTACCGAATTGCATTACATCCTGTCGATTGTCAGTTGTTTTTCAAAGGGTCTAGCTTGTGTTCAGTACTTTGTCTTGATTTGAAAGGTACCTACTGTAGTATGAAAGGTACATAAACTAAAAACGAGACAAACAGCTTATATGGAAGCTCTATGTAGGTTTACAGGGTAATTTTTTGACACTGTCCAAATTTTTTAGTTTGTCTTAGAGTCGGTAAGTGAACAACTTTCTCCTAGAAACATGGGCCGAAATACGAGAATTATTTTTGGATTTTCCATAGTAAATCGATCGCGTGATCAGTCGGATTTGTATGAAGCATCAATTTTTGTTTGTCATATTTCGACGCTTGTTTTTTTTATGAACGACGGTGAGACTCTTAGCTTTTATCATACCTGATGTTAAGTATTAATCAAACTGAAGATGGAAGCGAGCCTCTCCCGGAATCCTCAGCCACTGAGGAACTGGCTATCTTATATCAAACTGCCGGAACACAACGATTCTGAAAACATTGTTGTTATGGAGTCAGGCTTAGATAAGATGGTGGAAGCTAGCCAGGCGGACTAATAACAAGTCCTACCACCAACCAAACCGAATACAATATGTACCCCCGCTGGGAATCGAACCCGGGACCCCTGAATCTGATACCGGTGGTTGTACAACTAGACCACAGAGGCGGTTTCTAGGAGAACGTTGTTCATTGACAGATTCTGTCTTGTACTTAAAAATTTGGATAGTGTTTTAAAAATTACCCTGTATTTCGTAGTCATATATATATATGTATATATATATATATACATGATCGACTTGAAAAATGCAGTCGCTCGTTTTTGGGGAAAGGCCTTTTTTTAAATAAAGTTCCACAACAAGTGATTGAGCTGCCTTTGCATAAATTTAAAATACATGTTAAAAAAACGCTCTTAAGCAAAGGTTATTACAAGGTAGAAGATTATTTGAAAGACCAAAATGCATGGAAGTGATACTAACATAAAACATGACTATTGTAATTGTATAAAAGGAAAATATTCTAATAACTGAGTATAAGAAAATTTTCCTCTTATATTAAATATGTTTCAAGATTGTAGATTTGTGTTTGGCAACGACATGTTCCTTTGTAAATGTTGTTGCTTCTGTTAAAGCTGATAAGTTTCTTGCGGCCGTTCTTCTTATCAGTTAAAAGATGTCCTGAATGGCTGGTAGGGAAAAAAAAATTGGACGATTCGAAAGCACTTATCTATAAGTCTATTTGAATAAAAATCTTTGACTTTGACTTTGACTATATAGTATATACAGTGGCGGACTTATAATTAGAAACACTTCATATGTATTATGGTTTGAAGTCCACATACAATATTCGTGACAAATGTATCGATTCAACATTTATTAATCATGGAACAATATAGCCACTCAATTAGAATACTCATAAAATACATTAAAAAAACAAAAATATCTAAACTTCAATCATAAAAAGATTTTAAAGCATACATAGCTTATGATTTTGTAATTTTTGCATTTTTCAATGCTATTTTTATACTTATGGTAAATTTTAAATAGAAAAATATTGGAAAAAAATGACTCGGCCACAAGTGAATTCTCAGACGGGAATCGAACCCGCGACCTTTGGAAATCCGAAAAGAGCATTGGACCGGATTTCCAAAGGTCGCGGGTTCGATTCCCGTCTGAGAATTCACTTGTGGCCGAGTCATTTTTTTCCAATATTTTTCTATTTAAAATTTACCATAACATACATAGCTTATTTTCTGTAACTGGCCGCTTGGACGCCTAATTAGAAACACTAGAAAAGAATCCACGACACGTTCAATTATCGAAATTGAAAAAATAAAACTTCTTCCTTAGCTATTCCATTTCTATCGTTTTGGCGGCAATTGAACATCAAATAGTTTACGATTTTTTGTTCAAAATGGGCAAAAGTAAAAATTGTAACGCGTCAACTAGGCAAATAATTGTTAATTTGCACATCGACCAAAAATTGACGTACAGGATAATAGCTTATCATTTAAAATGTTCCGTACAGAAATTCTTTAATGCTATTGACCATTATAAAAGACACGGAACTATTGAAAATGGTTTAGAAAGGCTCGACCGATGAAAACTTCGCGCAGAGAAGGTATGCTACTTGTACGTATTTTATTTATTTTATTTTATTTTATATTCACAGGTGAATCAACAGTTATTCTAAGCACTATAACAATTGAAATATGACACAGAAAACCATTAACAGATTCACACTTATAAAATTGCTAAACAAGACCCATTTAAAGGCTCCAACCAGATTAAAAATGTAGTTTTTTCGCCTGATGACTCTAGAAACGTCTCGTCAAATTTATTTGGGAGGGTTTCTCGATAGGTACCGCTTCTTACCAAGCAACATCGAGAGAAGCGATTATTATTTGCTAAAATGTATGTCAACTTGACGGTGCGTTGAAAAAAAGTGTTATTCTTAGATGAAACTAAAATAAACGTATAAATTCATACGGCAAGCATTACGTTTAGACGTCCAATAAACCATGCTTTTAATTATGAATACACAAGAAGCATAGTCAAGTACGGGGGCGGCAAGGCAATATCAAGGTATGGGGATGTTTTTCCGGATGTGGAGTTGGACCCGTTCGAAAGATTGAAGGTAAATGGATCAACTGCTGTACAAAAACATCTTAGAAGAGACAATGATTCCCTACTCTGACAACAATTTGTATGTGACCTGGATCTTTTAGCATGATAATAACCCTACACCGCCAACAGTGTAAAATATTTTCAAAGGGAACAGCGTATTTCCATCTTAGACTGGCCTGCAAATAGCCCTGATTTAACGCCAACGATCAAAATCCACTATATCTTGACCGCAAATTCATAAAAAGTTGATGAAAACTGACCCGGCATCAATATGAAAGTTGGTAGTAATGAGAGATCTTTATATATTTGTTGTTATTAATTAATATACGTAGATCTTTCAAGTGTGAGACTTTATGTAATTTGAAATAGGTCAACGGTAAATGATCTTACGAATTTTCGATCAGGGTCACGTGTCCTAACGCGACTTTAACATTTTTTACCCATCCCAACATTTTCAAACCTGTTGTTCACAACGCTGCTAAAGAAGTTTTCACTTAAAAAAAAAAAATTATGTATGATATAATTATATGTCTTTATATCCCTTACCCCAGTATCCCATAACACAAGCCTTACAGTGCTTACTTTGGGGCTAGGTTAATTGGTGTGAGTTTAAGAAATATTTATTATTATTTATTGTATCTATTATAAAACATTATTGTTCATAATAATGAGTTCAAAAAATGGTTTTGAGGTTCTGAGTTACAAGTTTTGAATCTTCAGTTTAGGGGCCGTCCATTAATCACGTGAGGCTTGAAAGGGGGGGGGGAGGGGTTTGACAAAAATCACGAAATGTCACAAGGGGGGAGAGGGGGGTGTAGTAAGATATCACGTGTATTTATTTTTTCATTATTTTTTCAAACGCGCGATTTTTAAATCGAAAAGCGGCGTGTAGTGTGACCTTGACTCGCCGTTGCTAGGCAACGAACGAAGTACCTTCTCACGCGCCGCCGACGACCGCCCGCTCGGCTCGGCACGCCAATCGCCAGTTATTCTGTTGTTTTCGCGCCGAATACATGCGTAAACTGTTATAATACCTTAGTACGTTTTGCATTATTAAAACAATGTTTAAAGTAGGTGATCTGTATAAAGACCTTTTTGCATGATTACACCATTCGTTTATTATTATTTTTATGCCAATCAAAAACAACCTGCAACCTTTCTGTCAGACATTTTTATCATGGTCCTTAATTTCAGAATAAAATAAGATTATACTTTATACTTACATGTATTTAAGATAATATTCTAAAATATCCTAACATAAAAAGGAGATCAAATATATGTGAAGCCAAGCTTCCAGGCTTGTGATTGGCTGACAGTTACATGTATTATAGTAAAATGACACAAAAATATATCATGACATATACGATACCAAATTAATATATAAATTCAACACGCGCGCTTGCGCGCGCAAGACAATTCTTTCTTCTTTCTTTCAAAAAAAATTTAAGATTTTTTTGTAGATACGAAAAATACACGTGATTTTAGATGGGGGGTGGGGGGGTAGTCTTAAACCTCACCATGTATCACCAAGGGGGAGGGGGGGTTAAAAAATGCTTAAAAAAAGATCACGTGATTAATGGACGGCCCCTTACCATGAGTACATTACATAGGTATGTTTCCCATTGCTCAGGGCGTGGTAGAGTCTGAAAAAATGCCCCGCAAATGCAGGCGACTGGTAGTTTAATAGTAAAAAAAACCCTTGTGTCCGGGGCACCCTTTGATGCTTGCTGCATCCGGCAAGACTTCCTTATTTATAGCATGGAAAAGCAGGTACACGAGAGACGATTAAATGAGTTATCTCGGAGATTGTTGGCGTAAAAGGAATGAAATTATTTTGCTAAGGCTAGGCGTCGCTATGAAGACGCGCAAAATTGTCAGTTCTAGCTCCATCATAACAACATTGGATCTGTTATCCGAAATCGGGAGTTTTTTTGACTGCCTCTGTAGTCTAGTGGTAAACCCACCGATATCAGACCCAGGGGTCCCGGGTTCGATTCCCAGCGGGGGTACATACTGTATTCGGTTTGGTTGGTGGTAGGACTTGTTGTAAGTCCGCCTGGCTAGCTACTACCATCTTATCAAAGTCTGACGCCATAACAACAATGTTTTCAGCATTGTTGTGTTAAAGATAAGATAGCCCGTTCGTCAGTCATTGAGGATTCCGGGAGAGGCTCGCTTCCAGCTTCAGCTGTATCAAATTTAACATCGGGTATGATGGAGGCCAAGAGTCTTCCCATCGTTCATAAAAAAATAAACAAACATTCAAACATCCTCACAAACATTTGCAGTTATAATATTAGTAGAAGGTTAGGAACACCCATATACGAGAATACGAGTACTTGCGACTCACATCTAGGCCTAATGGAAAAATATTGGAAAAAAAAATCTGAGAATTCACTTGTGGCCAAGTTCCTTTTTTTTCCAATATTTTTCTATTTCAATTTATCATAAGTATAAAAATAGCATTAAAAAATTTCTAAAATTCAAAAATCATAAATTATAGGCAGTTACATCTTAATCGATCGTTAAACACCTGAAAATATTTTTCTGTCGAATTCAAGGATATTCCTATCATTGATGTGACAACGCTGGCCTACAGCGTAATAAAAATAAGTATAAAGTATTGGAGAATTTCGACGGTGGTTCGCAAGTCTCGGTAGCTCAGTGTTTAGAGCATTCTACCGGATTTCCAAAGGTCGTGTGTCCCCCTTCACTTGTGACCGAGATGTTTTTTTCCAATATTTTTCTATTTAAAATTTATCACATCTAGGTATATCAATTTAAAGAGCAAAAACTCCTTTGGTACTTTAGTGTACCTACCTATTTTGAAATACGAGTAACATTAAAACCTTTTATAAAAAGGAAAATGGGATCGGAACTATAGACGAATATGAATATTATATTCGCGTGAGCCTTTTGTGTGAAATATTTGATATGCTTGGGCTCGGTCAAAAGATTGCCTTTGGCAATGGAGAATGTCAACCACTTTAGATTTTCAGTCGCTCTTTTATTCAATCGTACAATCAGAAAATGTGTAAAAACTAACGTATTTCTTTTATTTCTTTTCAGAAAATCGAGGCCCCATTCCTAGCGGCGGTCGAGTCGACACTGGGCGATCGCTATACGCCAAATGTCGAAAATATCTACAAAATAACTATTAAATTCATTTTAGAAACACTTGTGGAAGGATTCGAAAAAGCGGGCGCGCCGAATTCTACGTGAGCTTAGTGCCGCGATAAAAAAAATATGAATAAAACAAAATCGCGAGAACTGACGCGCCAGATTTTAAATATAAAGAACTTGAGACAGGAACGATTTGAGATACAAAACTTTGAAATTGGAACGGCCTTTTCGATTTCAAAGTTTCAGAACGCGAGAAGGAATTTATTAAAATGTCAATTTTAAAGTGAGTTCGTAAAAACGTTTGGGAACGAAATAAAATGGAATGTGTCAAGTGATAATATTTTTAAATGAGGCGTTTATGAGTTGTAATTATTGAGTGAATGCTGCTTTTAATGAGGAATTACAATTATTAATGGACTGTCTCGTTTGCAATAAAGCAAATGATTTGTTATTATAAATTAGAAAACCTTTTTTTCATAGGTTATATATTTAAACAAAATCGTTTAAAATGTAGATATTATAGAGCAAAAGATGTGCGTGTGTTTTTAAGTAAGGGAATTAAACCAAACTACCTATTACAAATTATTATCAATGTCATAAAAGCTTGTTAGATTACTTATAATATTTATTTAACTTAACTTCGTTAACTATTGTTATTATTGGTTGCATTAAAATGTCACAATGGCTGGTCCAAATATACTTATAGAAATTTTGATAATTTTAATTCTGAAATTAACGTACTTGAATATTGGCTAATATCTTTTAAATAATTGTTATAAATTGAGTCTTCCGGTACGCATCGTTTTGACTCTTTTGCTATACTGCGTTATTAAAATATAAATTCTTAAAAAAAAATTAGCAGATAAATGTTTAGTGTGAATGTGAATTTTATCTTCATTTTGAACTTCCATGTTTATTGCTATTTTTATCGATGTAAATAATAACAGCCAATTTAATTTGGAATCGCTTAATAAATATTTAATGCATAAGTATGTTCAACTTAAGTGTTGTTACTCGTGTTACTTGCAGTTAATTTGTATGTATATATGCTTTGCTTCTTGTTGAATATTTCGAAAAAATGTATTTTGTTAAATTATAATTATTATTGTTTGTTAAAAAAACACACCTAAGACAAGAGTCACGCGCAATTCTTCATGCACAAAATCAATATTCTGAATTTTTGTATCAATTTACTGAAATAAGTATATTTTTAAAACTGTATTTTATAAAACATATTTTTGGAATGAATTGACAAAATCTCCTTTATACCGCGTAAAATTTTAATTTAATTCCTTCATTTGGTGTTACTTTTTAGGACTCAATTAACACGGACACATTTGTAAAAATATCGATATTTGTAAACAACTTGACGGGCCAAGAGCTGTATATTATCTAAGGTTAATTTTCTACACAGTAAGAAACTAACAGAAAAGTAAAAGTAATTAGAAATATAGTATTTTAATATATGCAAACATAATGGAGATGGGCGTATCATCCCAAAGTTGTTTTAATTTCACATTTTCGAAGCAAATCCAAATGTTAGGAGGCCTGCGACTCGTCAGTCATACAAACGTAATACCAAAATGATTTGCAAATAGACAACCATAGTACTTATGATGTTGATTAAGACAGTATTTTTTAATGGCGACGTAGATACTTAACCAAATCCGGCGTAGGGTTTGTGAACCGATGGCGTAGCTTCTTTGACGTTCATAAGTGCTTGTAACAGCCTAGACTGAATAAATGATATTGTAGTCGTCGTCGTCTCAGCCACATAACACCCACTGATGGGTATAGGTCTCCCCCATAAGGGGGGATTTGCCATAATCGCCACGCTTGGCAGGCGGGTTGGCGATCGCAGTATGGCCAAGTTTGTAGGAGATGCTGCTGCCCGTCTCCTGAAGGCTGAGACCCTTAGTCGCCTTTTACGACACCACGGGATGAGAGTGGGTAGTGCTATTCTAAGCCGACACGACACAGCTGATGAAATGATATTGAATTTGAATTTATTTTTAATTCAACCTTGCTCGGATTTTAAATTATTTTGGTATTATGTTTGTATGGGAGACTGACGTGCCGAGAACCTCTTAAGTTCTACCTATCATTTTCTTTCTCATTCTTTAATACGTTTGCTGTATTCTTTTACCTTCCTTAATAGTAAAACAACTTTCTGCAGCCTTTTTTTTAAGTACTCATCTACTGACACTTCCTGAAAGACTAAACACTTATGCTGTTTCATTTCTCTTTCATGGAGTAACAGAAATAGCAGTATTACTCAAGTTCAAGCTAAGTAAAAAAAGACAGTTGCCACAAAAGTATTGCTGCCAACTGTAGTTAAATACTTGAGAACTTGGGGCCTATCACTATCTTAGAAAACCATCATGTTATAAAAACATGTTTTCAATAATGCGGGCCTACCATCTTCAATTAGAAACCATCATGTCATAATAACGTTTTGTTTGCGTTTTGTTTTTATTGTGTAGTTGACATATTTTGACAGATTTCACACTTTGGAGACGATGATTAAGCGAAGACGTCACAAAACTTCCGTAAGAAAACAAGCTTACTTTAAGAGATTCGTAGTATGAAATAGCATGGTAAGATTGAAACAATATTGCGCTAAGAGATGGCGGTAAGCTCCCAGTTCAAATTCGTACCATTACCTTCACAAAGTAAAATTTTGTTGTTCCTGCCAAGGATTAAATTGAAATTGTAAAATTTTGACACACTTCACACTCTGGAGGCAAAGATTCATCAAATACGTCACAAAACTTCTATACAAAAATAAGTAGAGGGTCGTAGTACGAAATATCAAGGTAACATGGAAACATGCTTGATATTTAAGAAAGAGATCGTCAACATTTTATTTATTAATTTTTTACACAATATACTTAACGACGAGAAAACATTATGTAATGTTTTATTTACTGCACATACGATTTGAGGACTTATGAAAGGGTTTTCTATAATTTACTAACGGATTGTTATGGTTACGGACAGTTCTATTTTGACATATTTAACTTGTAAGAAATGAAAATTTAACTGTCCGTAGTCAAACTATCCGTTTTAGTAAGATCACAGATTATATATAAGATATAGAAACCCGAGGTAAAAGAATCGAGTCCAAAAACTTAATTATTGTATGATAAAACCTTCTTGAACAAAAGTGTATTTTAAGATTTTTGTAATTTTTGCATTTTTCAATGCTATTTTCATACTTATGGTAAATTTTAAATAGAAAAATATTGGAAAAAATTAACTCGGCCACAAGTGAATTCTCAGACGGGAATCGAACCCGCGACCTTTGGAAATCCGGTCCAATGCTCTAACCGCTGAGCTACCGAGACTTGTGGCCGAGTTAATTTTATCCAATATTTTTCTATTTAAAATTTACCATAAGTGTATTTTAAGTTGACCGCTCATACATGTAAATGTCACCCAATTCTTGTACAGACGACAGCGAATCAAAATATATCTGGTTCTGTAAAAAAACTTTGAGGGGAAAAGGTTTTTTTTCGTCATCAGCCATTTTTAATGTCCCCACTGCTAGGGCACTGGCCTTCCTTATGGATGGATACGGAGAACGGGCCATGACCCACCACGCGGGCCCAATGCAGATTGGTGGGTTTAACGACTGCGAACGCAGCCGGGACCAACGGCTTAACGTGCCTTCCGAAGCATGGAGGAGCTCGAGATAGTAAATTTTTGGTCACCCATCCCGTGACCGACCATTGTGAAAGATGCTTAACTCAAAAAACAACTGTTCATCGATGACATGACGCTCAACAATTGATTTAACACAGGAAATAATAAACAATGTCTCAATTCTGCCAACCATAAAATAACCGTCAGGCCTACCATCGTCTATTAAAAACCATCGTCATAAGAACGTTTTGTCTGCGTGTTGTTTTTATTGAAGTTGTCACATTTTTTCACACTTTAGAGGCGATGATTGAGCGAAGCCGTCACAAAACTTCCATCAAAAAACATGAAAATCAAAATTATGAAATCGTGCTATTTTCACCGGGCAAATTTTTGAATAAACTGTGTCTCTTTCACTACGGGATGTTGGCGGAATTTCTGTGAAAAACGGAAGAAGCCATGATTATAAAAATAAACAAGCTTACTTCAAGAGATTCGTAGTGCGAAATAGCATGGTAAGATTGAAACAATACTGCGCTAAGAAATGGCGATAGGCCCCCGTGTCTCGATGTTTCAGTGATATTGTTTTTTTCTTAACTACTTTCGTAATCCATTTACGAGGTTTCAGATTATTTTCGGATCTATCTTAATCATTTTGAAAGAATGATTTTTAAAACAATGCCTGTTACTATTCAGAGTAAGCCCGTCTGCTCTTGTTACAAGAGCTCAATAAAACAAATACTTCAATATTATTTAGTTATAAAGCAATAAACAATAATATTTACTAGAAAAAGAAAATTACTCGTCTCACAAGTTACTCTGGCAGGGCAAAATTTGCTAATCAATTTGAAACGAATCTACTTTTTTTGTAATAAAATATCTTATAAAGTAGCATTGTAGATGCATAAAACCTTTAAAAATATTATTTGCTTGTTATTGTGTAATAAAATGCACCATACTCTTTAGTTAATTGATTCGCTGTCGCCTGTACTTACTGAAGTCTGTAATTAGTAGTTAAGATGTACCTATAGATCTGAGTAAGAGGTAAAATTGTTGTAATACGATGTTGTATAAGATCGGTGTAATAAAGTGTTAATTTGATTTTAAATAAATATTATTTAAAATTAAAGTGCTTAGTTTTTATTAAATATCTTGGGTAATATATAAGTAAGATCTTTTTTGCAGTCAGTGCTATTTTTAAGGATTATGAAAAAGACAACTTTTCTCCAGCTCTATCAATCTGAAGAGTTCAGAACTAAAACGTTGATATGTAATGATCGTACGCGACAAAATTTATGAAAAGTTCCTAAAACATTAAAAATATTTGACGCTTAATGCTTTCCAATCAATATGGCTCATATTACATCCTAATAATCAATATTAAGGGCTAACCAAAACATATGATAAATTTGAAATAGTAAAATATTGGTAAAACAATTCGGCCACAAGTGAATTCTCAGATGGGACTGGAGTCCCATCTGAGAAACCCACGACCTTTGGAAATCCGTTCCAATGCTCTAACCACTGAGCTATTTTGTCTATCAATGTAAAATTGTCATTATTTACAAAACCATGCTATGTAAAAACACTTTTTCACCTCACACGCTTGGAAAAGGAGGATTTATCATTCAGTTTCCGCGTAAAAAATAGTTTTTGGGGCCTAGCGCGGTAAAGTACTTTTTTAATTTAACACCTAAAAATATGTCATAATGCATTCCAAATTGCACTATTGACTTTTTGTTAAATTTTATACTTCATTAAAGCTTTTAATTAATTATAATACTCCGTTTAGGTTTTATTATATTATTTTAGTTCATTGAATAATACAAAACAATAACAATAAGATTAATCTATTTGTTATAAGAATTTTATATAAGGCTGGGTGAGATTTCACAACCTATGATTGGATTTCGGAACGTGGCAAAAACCTTTATTTTTAAATTGTCTTTATCTTGTACCTCATGTCAATGTCAACATTTACCGAATCGTTATAATTGTTATTTTTAAGTAACAATATATATTCCTACTTCAAATAACTTTTAATTAACTATAATACTCCCTTTTGGAAACAACCATAAAATGTTCCTCGCTGTTGTGAGGTGAAAAATTTTGTGTTGCGCTCGGCAGAAAAGTTTTTTAGCGTCTTGTTCCTTTGAAATCCTCGCTCCGCCCAGGATTCAATCCTAGAATCCTTCACTTGCTCACATTTTAATAAAGGTAACTTCGCCGCTAATAACCAACTTTCCAGCCTTGCTTAACAAATAACTATTAATTTGATAAAAAAATACGCGCAACTTTCCGCATTAGTAATATTATGTCAGTATGTTTACTTATTTATGAATCTATTTGACAATTTAAACACATTTAAAATCTATAAGTATTATTTTGGCAATTAAAAACCTTTTACAGATAACGGGTAAAGTAATTAATCTATTTTTTTGATCATCATTAACAAACAAATATTACACTAGTTATTTGGAGTAATTTACTGACAAAAAATGTTCTGAATATACTCAAGGTGATTGATTTTGCTTTTACGTCAATTAAAACGTTTAAAAAAACGTTTGAAACAAAGTCAAAAACTAAAACAAAGATATCATGGATCTATATAAAATAGGTGATTTAAAAATTGACGGTTTATAAAATGTATTTTGAGATAGTTACTGCTCTTATAGTTTATTTACCATACCACTTCAATAAAAAAAGAAAACAGTGATGCTATATTTATGCGAAAATTAAAAGAGCTACTAACTAGTAAATGTTACTATAGTGTTAATGAATATTTTATTGATCATACATATATTGGTTCTGCAAAATGATAATTATAATTCTAATTATCATCATATAATTTCTCAGATGAAATACGGCCCCTCTCTCTTCTAGCCCTAGCCCAACCGGGTCCATAACAATGGTCTTACATTATTTTATAACATCTACATGTACATTATGGTTTTGCAATAAACTATTGAGTATTGAGTATTGAGATTTTAAAATATTATAGTTTTATTCAAAAACACATTTGTATCACCTTTGTTTCTCGCTTATAGACATTCAAATCTGAATAAAAAATATTTTTTCCTTCAACATTTTTATAGTCAGACGACTGGCGTCTACCGCTTAACTATTTTACAATCAAAAGAACATACGAAACTAAACTTTATTGCAAAAGCAATAAAGAATAAAGACTCAGTCCATTATGAGTGCTTATGACGTAAGTTGCCCATAGTTTTCAAAAAAGGACTTAGTATTATCATACAATTGCGTGCGCGTCATAAAATTGTATGATACAAATTTAGATGCATAGTGATGTGAAATGTTACGTTTATTTATAAATAATGAAAACGGTAAATATAAAATTTGTATTGAAAATGAAAAATCTTAAAAATCAAGATTTAAATGGCTGTTGCATCTTAATCGATCGTTAAATATTTGTTGTGTATGTATTTTTCGAATGCACAGACATTCCTTGCATTGATATTGTAACACCGTTGGCCTATAGCGTATTAAAATGTAAAAAGTATTGGAAAATTTCGACGGTCGAAGGCTCGGAAGCTCAGTGGTTAGAGCAGTAAGCCGGATACTCAAAGTTCACAGGTTCGAGTCTTGTCTGAGAATAACTTGTGGCTGAGTCGATTTTTCGAATATTTTTTTGATTACAAAAAAGAACTGATAACGGTTTTTAATTGTATATGAATTAACACATTATTTATGAATAATAAAATTATAAGCTTTAGAATAAAGCAAAACAAATAACAAGCTATACAATTTCAAGATATTTTGACTATCGATATGTTGAGAACAATGTATTCTATGTAAATAGTATATTGTTTAAACTAATGTAGGTATAATTATTCATGTAAATTTTTGCCTGTCGAATTAATTTAAGTAATTTTAATTTACTATTTCAGTATTACAAAAATCTTTATAATATTAAAACCATTAGTAAACAGATTAACAAAAATTACATCAAATTCACAAAAGTTAGGAAGTTACGATTAGATTAAACTTTTGTTTCTCAACTGGTCGTCGCAATTCATAACACAATAATTATGCTAAACGAAATTTGAAAATTATTAATGTGTTATTCGTGACAAACATTTTCAAGTGCAATTAGCACTGTGTAGAGTTTGTAACGTTATTGATAAAAAGCAACTATAGCCTGCAATTGCCCAGACGGGAGAAGTGGGACACTAGTTAATTTTTTTAATTCAAAATTTAATAATTTTAACGTTGAAATAAAACAACTTTTACAGATTTCAGTGCACACTGTTTATTACCCAATATTTTGTGGTACTTATATTATAAGAGCTTCCCGACGTTTCGATACCTTTTCACTTCCTCAGCTGCCGTGGTCACGGGTGACCGCGGGGGATAATATAAGTAACACTAATATCGGGTAATAAACTGTATGTATTTAATTTCAATGATGAGTGCGCAAAGAAACTAAAGATATTGTGCTCATTCTAACGTTATTGTCGATATAAATATTCACCAGCATTTCACAACACTACCACAGTTACTTTCGCAATTTTCATCAGTCTTGAAAAGTTCTCCACCCGACTAGCAAGTCGAAAGGAACAAAAATATTTGAATATCGGAAAATAACCAGAACTCGTTATCATCAATAAGCGAACTAATAACAACATTCTTTGACGAATTGTTAAAATCATTATGGTTATAACCAATCCATTTAGATACCTAAAAACGAGTTGAAATTAGTATCCAAACGTTTTTCTGAGTGCAATCCAAGTCAATACAAGTCCAAAATTATTCTAAATTAAAAACAGAATGTTTAAAAGTAAGTTGAACCAAAAATAGCTATTAGAGTATAGAATTTATTTCAGTAGATTCAACAGCATTGATATTTTCACGTTAGTTTTTCTGAGTGCGGGGGTTTTGAATTTGTGTATCATAAAGTGTAAGTGGTGGAGTGATTATAAGCATGGGTTGCGAACTGTCAAAGTTGGCTGCATCAGAGCTAAACCAGGATCCTATGGATAGGCCTCCGCCCCCGGTAGACCCTCGGTCTCCATTGACAGCGAAACAGCAGTACTGCATGCTGGCATCGTGGAAAGGGATCTTCAGGCAGATCGAGAAAACTGGCATCATACTATTTGTGAAGTAAGTACCATTTAAATTGTTTTCGGAATCAGTTTCTATACTTACATTTAATATTCTTGTAGAAGTCCCGAATACTAAGGATTGTTCCATAGATGTTTCCTCTTATATTAAATATATTGCAAGATTGTAGATTTGTGTTTGGCAACAACATGTTCCGTTGTAAATGTTGTCGTTTCTGTTGAAGCTGATAAGTTTCTTGCGGCCGTTCTTTTTATCAGTTAAAAGATGTCCTGAATGGCTAATAGGAAAAAAAATCTTATTGTTATTATAGTCTATTTGAATAAAAATCTTTGATAACTTTTTAATTTTGTATGTTACAATGCTATTTTTATGTGATAAATTTTAAACAAGAAAATATACTAGAAAAAAGCAACTTGTCTCATGTCGCTCTGACGGGAGTTGCTTTTTTTGTAAGCTTTGCAAGTTGCAAGTTGCTTTTTCTAGTATATTTTCTTGTTAAATATTTATCACTAAAAAGTCTTTGACTTTGTTGAAATAAAGAACCTTATACTAGAATCTGATACTTAAACCATTCGTTTTAAATTCTGATTAGTTAATTATTTAGTAGATGTTACTTATCTGCAAACATTGCTATAGGTAAATTATTTTATCGGTAGGTCAGATATTGAAAATCTATTACAAATAAAACACTCAGAAAGAAGATGAGAGCTTCAAATTGGGTCTTTGAATACTTTATTCAACTATTCACAGTTAGAAATGGAATAGATTTTGACTAATTCTGCTCTTGTAATTATTGAAATTTAGTTGACTAACTGCAAAGTGTTATTAGCATTTTTTTATATTTTTCTATTAAAAAAATATAAGAAGTATAAAAACAAGGTAAATAAAGGTTCATTTTTAAATAATCGATTTTTGGCATTCCACGTATTATGCTAGTTAAATGGATTTTAAGCAAAATATAAGTTATTATCTTGATGTTGACTTGAGGATAAAGAGAAACAGTTTTTTTTAATGAGCAACGGGGAGTCTCTTAGCCTTCATCATACCTGATGTTAAGTATTGATAAGGCTGAAGATGGAAGCGAGCCTCTCCCGGAATCCTCAATCACTGATGAATTGGCTATCTTATCTTTAACTGCCGGAACACAACAATGCTGAAAACATTGTTGTTATGACGTCAGACTTAGATAAGATGGTGGTAGCTAGCCAGGCGGACTTACAATAAGTCCTACCACCAACCAAACCGAATACAATATGTACCCCCGCTGGGAATCGAACCCGGGACCCCTGGGTCTGATACCGGTGGTTGTACCACTAGACCACAGAGGCGGTTAAAATTATTTATTATTCAAGGCTGGAAAGTTGGATTTGGCGGCAAGTTACCTCTATTGAAACTTGAGCAAGCGAAGGAGCGTAGCGAGTGGTTTAAACATTGAATCTTGAGCGTAGCGAGGGTTCAAAGGTTTTAGTGTCTCGTAAACACTAAAAACTTTACTGCCGAATTTGTTTTTTATTTGTTTACGCTGTCATGTTTCGGTAAAAAAAAGTTTTAACAAATAGTTTAATCTAAATATACCTTATTCTTGTTGTTTTGACGATTTAAAGAACTAAAATAAGTAAAAAAGGGAGCATTATAGTTAATTCAAATTTATTTAAAATAGGAATAAAATAATAACTATAAATACGATTAGGATTTTTTTCAGGTGCAGTGCAAGACAATTTAAAGCTTAAGATTTTTCTGCGGTCCGAAATGCAATCATAGGTTGTGAAATCTCACGAACCGTAAAATGAAATTTTTTATACCAAATAGTTTAATGTAAATTTATATTTATTTTTATTATTTTTATGATTTAAGGAAAAAAATAATTTAATGAAACCAAAACCGAGTATGTATGTAAGTATTAAATAAATAAATAAATAAATATTTGCATACAATCACACCAATTATCTAGCCCACGTTAAGTTTCATTAAGAACTTGTGTTATGGATACTAGATAACGGATAAACATACTTATATACTTTTTTTTTGTAAATGCATACTCAATATACATATTAAACACCCAGACCAAGACAAATAGACATGTTCATGCACACAAATATTTGTCTTGTCCGGGGATCGAACCCGGGACCTCCGGCGCAGAAGGCGGGGTTAGTACCCCTGCGCCAAACAGGTCGTCAAAATTAAAACTATTTAAAATAATAATAAAATGTTACATAAAAATACAAAAGAGACGGTATAACTTTAGAATCTTGCATTTTACAATGCTTTCTATTTTAATATTTATCACAATAGTGACTCGGAACGTACCATGTGTGGTTTTCCTTTGTATAGAAAGGTTCCCCAATTTTAAAACATAATTTCCTTTTTGATACGTCAGCACTTTTAAAAATGTTTCCATAAAGTGTTCGCCAAAAGTTTACAAACACATTAGCTCCCCGATAGACTCATAAACCCAAATCTTCCCCGGAATAATGAAATAAGTCATCTCACGTCAAAATAAATCCATCATTCGGACAATATTTAAGCTTTGAGCGAATCACTTTGGTAGGAGTGTCGTTAGTGCTGTCATAAAGGTGATTTATTTTCGTCGATAATATCGATAAAATAAAATTGACGATCGAAGTGTCCCGGTACGTGAAACGAGTCGATTAGCTTGTCAAGTCTTCATAGTTTCTTCCAAAATTTATCTTAACTATTTCGTCAAGTCACCTTACTAAATCATAATAATATAAAACTTAAATATTAAACAAGATAATATACTAGAAAAAACAACTTGTCTCATGTCGCCCTAACGGGATGAGACAAGTTGTTAAAAAAGGTTGACAATTAAAAAGTTATAATATAAAACTTATCTAAATTCAATTGAATTAATGTAATATCTGTATAGTGATATTTAATTTATATCTGTTTCTAATTTTTATGATATTAATAATTTTATTAATAATTATATAATTTAGCGTGCGAATTTTGGTGTTAAATGCCTGTCATACGGTGTACACATACTTGTGGAGTTGCATCATAATTCTTTATATATTGGTTCTTCTGTATTGGTTTTCATCTATTTGCTGTCACTCGTTTGTGTACCTAAATAAATAAATAAATAAATATAATGTAATAAATATAGCATCGTAAAATGCAAAATTAAAAAGTTATAAAAATAATGTAGTTTAATTAACTTAACAATGTCAATATTTTTATTGCATAAACGCAAATACACATCAGAAGTGTCGAGGGATCAATTACTTTTTACTATAAACAATATCCAATGAACATTTACTAAATGTAGTCTTTCAGACTGGCTTATCACTTTGTTTCTTTATATTCAAATATTAATTTACAAAAAAGATCATAACCAAGCCAATAAAGTTAGAATAATAATCCTCTATAGCGACAATACTCTTAAACGCAATTGATGGCTAAACATATTTGATGTTTGTATAAACCATCAATTCTTTTCCTTTTTCAATTAGTGCCGTGTGGTGACGGCCTAAGAATACAAGTGTCACCACTCCCTTACATGCCTGGGATGTCGTAAGAGTCGACTAAGAGGCTCGACGCATTGAACACCTGTGCGAGAGAAGGACAACTTGAAACAAACCCCAACCCGTCTGGCCAGCGTGGTAGCAGTAGGCTAATAGCCTCCTATGGTCGCCACAATATGCGTGAGCTAGGAGAGGCCTATGCCCAGCAGTGGACGTCCACAGCCTGAAGATGTTGAATAACACTTCTAGTAATATGCCTACTTATGCGATTTTAAGGGAAACCTGTAATTAGCCGTACTATATAGATCTAAGAACTATTAAGTCAATTATTATTAATACGATAATGGTATTCTTTAAAAAAATTTGCTCGGTTGAACTGTAGTTTCAACACCAAATATAAGGGCCAATTTCTCAATGCTCAGATAAATAACCTTATCGATATCGTAGTATATAACTAGGGAAGAATTTGAATTTAATTGTCATTCAAAATCTCTCTAAGGTCTCTGCCTCGAATCTAGCGGGCAGCGGGGCTGCGCGGCGGCGCGACTGTGGAAACGCTTGCCCAGCACCACCCGCGCACCGCCGTTTTCGATAGTCGCGCCACCGCCGCCCCGCTGCCCGCTAGATTCGAGGCAGAGGCCTTAGGTTGGGCTGACAACTTAAATCAGAGGATTGAGGAAACTTAGTCGTATTTTGATGATTCGGTACTCGGTAGCATACCTACCTAATAACAAGTATGATGGATATCAGAACCACTAATGGCTATTAATTCAAATAAACATTAATGACTATGTGTCTCGGATAGGAAAACGCATCAGCGTTACAAGGTCTCCCGCCGTAGGGTTTGTGCACCGATGGCGTAGCTTCTTTGACGTTCATAAGTGCTTGTAACAGCCTAGACTGAATTATATTGAAATTTTTAGATTTTATTTTAAGACTAGGCATATGCAGAACCAATACCAAATCAACCATCAGAATACTCAAGTGCATCAAACAATAATTGCATATAACGGAACCATTTAAAACTTAAAAGTTAACGTAACTAAACTACTCTGATAGGCAAACCATTCGACATTTTGTCAATTTTGATTTTTTTGTATATTTTTTTTTTTCCTTCTATTATATAATATAGAAAATACGGAAAAGGAATTAAGAACTATTTTACATTTTTTTTGTAAGTAAGTAAGTACTTAATAAGTTTTTATGTACCTACTTCAATAATCCATACAATTTTTTTTTAGATTAGACGACCACCATCAGCAGTCACCCGTATCATATCAACTTAGCGTGTAACCACGTATTTGTAGATAAAACCACAAAAGAGAAATAAAGCAATACATATCGGATGCTCGTCATTTTGACGAACGTTAGCTTTCTAGGGTTGAAACAAATAAAGACATTCAGTCCCATTGTATCAGAACTAAGGTTTACCATAAGTATAAAAATAGCATTGAAAAATGCAAAAATTACAAAATCATAAATTATTGGCAGTTGCATCATAGTCGATCGTTAAACACCTGAAAAGATGTTTCTTTCGAATGCAAGGATATTCCTAGCATTGATGTAACAACGCTGGCCTACAGCGTATTAAAAATATAAAAGTATTGGAGAATTTCGACGGTGGTTCGCAAGTCTCGGTAGATCAGCGGTTGGAGCATTGGACCGGTTTCCAAAGATCGCGGGTTCGATACCCGTCTGAGAATTTACTTGGCAAAGTTAATTTTTCCAATATTTTTCTATTTAAAATTTACAATAAGTAAGGTTACCCTGTTTTTCCTTTTACACTTTGTTTCTTCTTCTGTATGAATTCTGTTTACTTCAACAGCTGGACGGTTTCATTTGCAACGTTAAATGGGAAAAGTTCTACTTTATAGGACGAAAGAGAAAAATCGGCCAAGTGCAAGTCGAACTCGCACATGAAGGGTTTCGTCTCTCACCCAAGGTTGCCTGTAAGAGACTGCTACGTAGCAATAAGGCCGCCTATTGTGTGTTTCTCTTTTTTGTCATTTTCTCTGTATGCGTTTGTTTTTGTATCATGTGCAATAAAGTTTCTATTATTATTATTGCCAAAATGACACCATAATTTTTCGTCTGCAAAAATAACTTTGTTTTTCATAGTGATTGTATAAATAACAAAGTTATATTTTAAGTTTTGGAAAATGTGCTATAGCTCTAAAACTACTAGTTATATTTCGTTCAAACCAATTTTCGTTGAAAGTTTTTATAAAGATCTACATCATGTATTTTTATTTTTGATTTTTCACTTTATTTTTTTTAAAGTTAGAGGGGAGACACATTTTTCCACTTTGGAAGTGTATAACTTTCAACTCAATGTAATTTTTAAAGATCTATCTAATGTAATGATATCCCACACGTATAGGTTTGATGAAAAAAAAAATAGTAACAGATCCATGTAATTCATATATTTTTTTATTTGTGTGTAAAAACCGTAAAGCGGTTTACAGAATACATCTACCGACCAAGTTTCAAATGTGTAATCCTCATGGTTTTGGAATAAAGTGGCTGTGACATTTTACCACTTTGGAAGTGTATATCTTTCAAACAGTTGATTTTAAGAAAAAACTGTATTAGGAACTTCAATGTAATTTTTAAAGACCTATCTATAGATACGCCTCAAGTATAGGTTTGATAAAAAAATTTTTAGTTTCTACTCTCTAAATTACGTAACTTTATAAGAAGAATTATTATTAGAATAAATCTAAAATGTTATAATATTCTAGAAACCAAAAATCTCTTTTCAAAAGTAAGCATTGTAAGGCTTGTATTATGTGATACTAGGGTGATAGATATAAATACATTTTTATTTTTACATATATAATTATATTAGTGTAGAAATATATATACACGTCCATGATTTGAGTACAAATACTCGTTTTTATTATATAAACATTTGCCCTTACCGGGATTCGAAGCCAGGGTCCCAGAGTAAGCGACATCTTGAAACCGGTGTGCGTATCTACCACGGAGGTCGTCAAAATATGTAGTGCTTTAGATGCATTCGGGATTACGCTATATATTTTTGGTTTCTTAGTTAACCTTATAGTTATCTATCAAAATCCATTGTATTTTGACAGCTCAGCATCGATAACTAACCGTGGCATCATGTTGCATTTTAAATGTCGTTGAGCCCTGTATGAATATTCATGTGTCAATCATGACACATCGATTATCAATTTTCCCAACACTAAATCTATTTGGCAAGCACACCGCATTCGATCCGCTCCAATAGTTTATACTGGGATTAAAACTATTCTATTTTTACAACGATATCGACGATATCAATTTTAATCGAATATCGCACAAATATTTCAACGTTTTGAACTGTTTCAGAGATATGAATTTAATCGTTAGTATCTTTATTATGCAGCCGTGTGGTGACGGCCTAAGAATACACGTGTCACCACTCCTGTACATGCCTGGGATGTCGTAAGAGTCGACTAAGAGGCTCGACGCATTGAATACCTGTGCGAGAGAAGGAAAGCTTGAAACAAACCCTCTACCTACCTCTGCCAGCGTGGTAGCAGTAGGCTAATAGCCTCCTATGAACGCCACAATAGGCGTGAGTTAGGAGAGGCCTATGTCCAGCAGTGGACGTCCACAGGCTGATGAAGTATCTTTAATGTAATTACTAGCCTAAATCGTCCCACACCTGGGCAGAAAACTCTTCACCTTCCTTCCATTTGACGCGGTGTTAAAATAGCAAAATTTTAAGATATTTTTAGAGTCCCGCCCACGCCTTAGTCGGCGATTAGATTTATCAAAATAAATAGTGTAACTCAACAGTTTCTCCTATGAACTAAAAGAATTCGAGACATGTCTTGACGTTTACATTTAATGTCACTAACAAGTTCACAACTCAATTAAAAACTTGTGAGCGTCGTAATGATGTCTTCACACCTTTTAAAGCAGTATTTCTCAAAGTGATGTGAAAAAAAATGAAATAAAAATATTGCCCTTTGGTGGGCATAAGAGTAAGGCCGCGCTTACTTTCGACACGAATTTGTTCGTACGTACACGTGTACGTATTGATCGTGGTTCGTACGAATTGAGCGAACACACTGATTTGTTTTCTCCATCAAATAGGTTAGTAGAGTTATCGCGTTTTACGTACAAACGGGAATCTTCCCGGTTTCCCAGTATAGTTTTTTTGGGAAACGTGTTCTTGAAAAGTACTAAGGTCAAAGAAATAAATGATTAATCAAATGAAATACCTGTTAATGTTCTATTATTTGTGATAAAAATGTTTTCTATATATCTATAACTTTTTTTAAATAAAGCTCCCTAAAATAGACTGGTCAACCGGGAAGTTCCCTAACTGTACGAAGGTGTGACGTCAGAACTACACGTTCGCACCCAATACGTGCGCTTCCATAGTACTTGGAAGGTTGGGATCGTTCGTGCGTGCTTGAGCAATATATAGGTTCGTACGAGTAAAATTCGTACGAAAAACGCGTCCTTAGTGAGCACGTCCTACATTTTAAGAGTTAAAAGTAACGTTTTTACTTAGCGCAAGCCAAGCTAAGTTTGTTTGAAGCGAACTACGGAATTCTGAAGTTCTCGATGAAAGCTCTAATATAAAAGAGTTAGTTCCAATTATTTCTAGTATCATTTTAGCTTGAATATAATTGCATGGTATTTTCACATAGCGCGCTGCAATTATATGGAACTAATGGCCGTGGATACGAACTTTGAGAACAGTTGAAAAGACCCCGAATGGCGAGGACAAATGCTAATTCGGCAAGCTGATGGCAAACCTCCAGTAATGGAATCATCATTATAAGAAGAAGAAGGATTGATCCATTGTGAGTTTTAAACACTTTTTTTTATGAAGTACGGGGAGACTCTTAGCCCTCATCATACCTGATGTTAAGTATTGTAAGGCTGAAGATGGAAGCGAGCCCCTCCCGGAATCCCCAATCACTGAGGAATATCTTATCTTTAACTGCCGGAACACAACAATGCTGAAAACATTGTTTTTATGGCGTCAGACTTAGATAAGATGGTGGTAGCTAGCCAGGCGGACTTACAACAAGTCCTACCACACACCAAACCGAATACAATAAGTACCCCCGCTGGGAATCGAACCCGGGTGGTCTAGTGGTACAACCCGGTGGTACCACTAGACCACGGAGGCTGAAAAAGTGTCAGTGTAAGTTACATCAAAAGTGTCAGGGTTTAAGTATGTTTTAGAATATAAGATGATAGTTATTTTAAATCGTATGGATCGTTAAGGATTCTTTTTTGTAAATTTCACTATTTGAATAAACGAAGAAGACAGTCTGAAGGACTGCATTTGGTAAATATTAATTACCAGTCATCCCGTGACCACGGCAGCTGTAAAGGTGCCGAAACGTCGGGAAAATCAAAAAACCCCTAAAAAACCTAAAAATACGGACAATTACAACTTAGTTCGTGGAAATATAGCGAGTTTGATATCCGTAAAAGTTGTTTTATTTCAAATGTTAATTGTTTAATTTTTTATAGTACCTAGTTGATCCCTAAACACTTTTTTTAATGTGTATATTTTTGGTGGCTTGACAATGAAATTAATATCAAAGTAGGTAGTCAAAATGAGTTTTCGAACCACAGTCCTAAAGCAAAATGAGAGGTGATTCTCGCAAAGACGTACCTGTATACTCGTACTCATATATGTAACACACTAATTTTAATTCTGGTCCCATTCAGCTGTTGAGCCTGTTATGTCATGAAATTTTGGCATAAATTACCGTCGCCTCAGTCTTAACGTAATGTACTGAAGTTGATTTACATATTCACAAAAATGTGTAATTATTCTTGCATCTACCTACATATCGTCGCCTCAGTGCTTCTTTGTTTTATAATGGTTCCATTTTACAGTAGAAGTGTTTTTATCTTAAATAAATCTTTAGTTTTTATATTTAAAAATATCCTCATATATGAGCTACTTAATTGTTATAAGTTTTAATTATAGATGGTAATTAAAAATACCCTAGCTTTTCAGTGCCAAACAGTATAATTACGAACGTGGACGTTTAACGTTACTTCATCGGACTTAGGACAATGTAACATTTTAATTTCTACGTACTTGTTTGTTCTATCTCCCAGATGTATGAAGAGGGTGGTGCGGTGGTAAGGGAGATTTGTCACGGCCCCTACAAATTTTACCAAGCTCTGGCGCAAACGAAACTAGTCTCAAAATTAAGGATTTATTAGGTAAATCAATTATTGATATTAGCCATTCTTTACTATCGTGGCTAACATCTTAAGGTTACCTTCCAAAGATACGAATTTTAGGGAAAGTTAAAGCAGAAATATACGTTTATTTTCATTTACATATAATGGACGAAAAATTATTAGATATAAAACACTACGGGTACAGGGGAAAAATATGTAATGTCACAAAGACAATGGCCTGAGAAATATATTTGTTTTGTATGTGTAGTAAATATAATAAAGTATATAAATCATTAGTTTTCTTAAATTAATTGATTTAATGCAAAAAAAACTGAAGAAAATAAAAAAAACAAGGTCATTGTTTAAGCATCATTATACTTTATTGTAAAAAGTTTTGTTTAGCATGGATATCCATACATTTTGCCTTTGACACTAGAAGACTATCCATTATAAGATTGTTCTGGCAGTAGACACTCAGAGTCACCATTACTATCAGGGCCATTACCGAATTTTGACTTTTTTTTGGTAAAAAATAATTATAATTATATTTTTTATGATAAAGCCTCAAGAAAAATATTAAAAACTAAATGTCAGATTGATAACAATGGACATTGCCTATTTTAGCTTGTATATTGCTTGTTATTTCACTGTATGACTATTTTTAGATGAAGATTACTGCGTGACTATTCATGTTATTGCAATGTGTTTTGCCATTTCATTCTACCACTATTTCTATAAAATGACATTGACAGTAGATAAAACATAAAAATGTGACATTTCATGTTTCCCCCCTTACCGTCCATACCTATCTAACTTAAAATCAATATTTTACTGTTACGGCCTAAAATCATGTCCAACAAACTTTTTTTTTAAATATCGCTAAAACTATCGCCTTGTCTCTGTCATATCCATAGACTTCTATACCGACATGAGTAGAGTATCCGATAGTTCTCAAAAACGTTGACAGTAAATGTCAACTCGTACTAAGGGCTCTGCTGTTAAGTATTGATAAGGCTGAAGATGGAAGCGAGCCTCTCCCGGAGTCCTCAATCATTAAGGAACTGGCTATCTTATCTCTAACTGCCGGAACACAACAATGCTGAAAACATTGTTGTTATGGCGTCAGACTTAGATAAGATGGTGGTAGCTAGTCAGGCGGACTTACAACAAGTCCTACCACCAACCAAACCGAATACAATATGTACGCCCGCTGGGAATCAAGCTCGGGACCCCTGGTCTGGTACCGGTGGTTTAACACTAGACCACAGAGGCGGTTTAAAAGTTAACAACTTGCCCCTTAGTAACATAACAAATGATCTCTATTTTGAGTGAGTCATTTCTTGGAAAGATTCCTCTAAGTTATACATCACAATACTTTAAGAACGCCAGTGTATGTCATTCCCAGCGAGGAGTGAGCACACTCAATTTGTTAGCTAAATCATTTAAGGAATGTGCTTAGTCGTTCGCACCACTGCTACTCGTCTCGAAATCCGTGAAAGTTTCAAGTAAAGTTTGGTTTTCTTTAGTAGTTTCAATATTACTGTTAACTCAGAGGTTTCGTTGCAAGTGGGGAATTTAGGAGCAAAAGTCTTTAACGCGAAACCATTGAAAAGAGTTTAAAAAGCATCGACATACATTTTAGTATATTAATGGTAAGGCCTTTTAAAAGGCCTCATTATCCTCGTGTTATATTATTCTAATGTATCACCACGACACAACACACCACAAAAATGTGCATCTGGGCATATAGAATGGATTATTTGGATACGCATCAGAAGACGTCATAACGCGTCGCGAGTTTACGACACACCACTCCATAAAAGTATGGTTCTGGCTTTATAATCAAAAACAAAATCAACTGAATAACAGCGCCTCTGTGTTCATTCGGCCCATCTGTGAATGACACAGAGTGAATGACAAAAACGCTGAGATGGGGTATTATTGACCCCACACAATTGTTCTTAGTTATATTTGTTGTGGTTATTGTACTTAAACCTTTTTTTTCTACTCCTTTCTATTTTCATTGTCTGTATCGTATGTGTGTGTGTCAATAAAATGTGCTTTCTTTTCTTTTCAACTATATAGGCGAGTTTACTGTCGATTAGTTAATCGTAGTTTCAACTTCATACAAACGAGTGAAATGAAATAACATTTAAATGACATTTAGCGCAAATCTGTCGGTTTCTCAGTTGATGAATCGGGACCGTAGAGTCGACTACTTGATTAAGATACTATCCTCGGTAAATTTTGATTTAGCTCCATCAGATTCCCCAAACAAAACGAACAGTTAATTGTACCTATTTGAGAAACATTACTTACCAGAATTAACTATTGGGGATCTATTGATCCAGTGGCGCAGTGGTTCGCGCGCTCGGCCTGCGATTGTTGAGGTTAAGCAACTTTCGCAATGGTCAGTCACGGGATGGGTGACCAAAAATTTACTATCTCGATCTCCTCCGTGCTTCGGAAGGCACGTTAAGCCGTTGATCCCGGCTGCATTTGCAGTCGTTAAAACCCACCAATCCGCATGGCTAATGACGAAGATCTATATTATGTTTCAACTAGCTTCCGCCCTCGGTTTCACCCGCGTGGTTTTCGAACCAATATCGGGAAAAAAGTACGCAATGTTACTCTCAGTACTTTTAATAGCAGTAATTCTACTAGAAAACCGTAGAACAGTTACTACTGAATGGTATAGCGAAGTTTGTTTGGCTCCAGCTTTTATAGAGTTGGATAGCGAGCGCCCAAGAAGCGGCGTCCGTGGCTTTCTTTTTCACCAAGATAACGCGCCCGCTCACACAGCTGCTAGAACCATGGGCTATTTGACAGCTTCGGGGGTACAAATGTTACCCCATCCTCCGTACAGTCCAGATTTAGCTCCATGCGTTTTTTTTTTCCCCACGATAAAAAAATGCTTCGTGGGCAAAAATTTAGTACTGCAGACGAGGCCGTTGAAGAATTTCGGCAGTTTTATTTTTCGACCTCCCGCAAGACACGTTTTTTAAATGTTTGGAACATTGGGATTGGAGGGGGATATTTTGAAAAGCTGTAAATAAACTCTTTTTACTGACTTCAAAAAAGGAGGAGGTTCTCAATTCGACGGTATTTTTTTATTTTTTTTTATGTATGTTTTACCATAACTTCGCCAGTTGTTAACAGATTTTTATAATTCTTTTTTTATCTGAAAGAAAATGGTTTATGTGTGGTCCCATATATTTTTTACGAAGATCTGGCTAGTAGTTTTTTCATAATCTTGAAATATATCAATCACCTTTTGGCAAGTAGTCGTTTACCTAGATGACATTGTTGTGTATGGGCTGATTTTTAGTGTAAGTTGATGTAACTAAAAAATCTGAAATAAAAACATTTTATAAAAAAAAATTCAAACTGACTTCAAAAAGTAAAAAATAAAACTTTTGGTCGTCGGTGCTAGCTAGTAGTGCTAGCCAAAAAAATATATAGTTAATAGAAGTGCAATGTAGAATGCCCTGGCTAAGTATATTTAATTAAATAATATTAATATCAGTCTAATCGAGATCAAGTCCAATGGAGATTAACCCCCATATTCTAAGTCGTTCCTCCAAAACTTTTTACACTCCACTCAACCTCGTCGTGGGTAAAAATGGTAGTGTGCGCTAGGCCTAACACGGAGTGGCTACGTACTCTTTGGTACCTCCAGGTCCTTA
The DNA here is from genome assembly GCA_910589605.1 of Chrysoteuchia culmella. Taxonomy (NCBI): domain Eukaryota; kingdom Metazoa; phylum Arthropoda; class Insecta; order Lepidoptera; family Crambidae; genus Chrysoteuchia; species Chrysoteuchia culmella. The sequence goes on from OU342657.1 coordinate 1,964,867, forward strand.
CAGAGTTATGACTTAGAATACCGATTTCGAGGAGTATTTCGAAGAGGTTTTCAATGAGGTTTGGTTAAGTCGAGGACGAGTAAGTTTTGGAGGAACGACTTAGAATATGTGTGTAAGTCTAATTGCGATTTAGTCTTACCAGCTATCTAGTCATATAGTAATCATTTATTATTTATTCGGAGTTTCACATTAAAACATAAACTTAATCTACAGTGAGGTACAAAATTAAATGTATATTAAAGATAAATTTTATTACATGAAAACATCAGAAAGCGCTGACCAGCTCAGTTTGTGTTGTAGCTTATAGCCACAACGCTGGTTTTCAGCTATATATATCGAGACGAAGTCCTATACATATTAACCCTATTATTCTGATTTTGTAGAAAGTTAGACTATACACTACAGCATTAAATAAACCAGGATTGCAGGCATCCAGGGATAAAGACGCAGGCAGGGAAGTCCACTCCCTGGCTGTGCGCATAATAAAATATGAGGAAAAGCAGTAATACCTAACTCTGTTTATAACTTTTTAATTTTCCATTTTACAATGCTACTTATATGTGATAAATATTAAACAAGAAAATATACTAGAAAAAAGCAACTTGTCTCATGTCCTCATCCCGTCAGGGCGACATGAGACAAGTTGCTTTTTTTTAGTATCTAGTAATTAGATGGCTGTTTCATCTTAATCGATAGTTAAATATTTGTAAAGATTCTTTCGAATGTGAGGATATTTCTCTCATTGATGAAACAGCGGTGGTCAACACCGTAGAATAGAATAGAATAGAATAGAATAGAATAGAATAGAATAGAATAGAATAGAAGAATGGAATTTATTTGCATAAGATATGGTTGTACATGATGGGAAAAGTTATCAATAATGTTGCTTAACATACCTTGCTTATTTAGCATGCAAAATGATATTATAATATTAATTACATAAACAGTCTCTAAATTGCATTAAAATTAGTATATTAAGAATGGAGTACCGAACCTATGGGGTAACAGTTATTTGAGAATAAAGCTGTTTTAATCTTAGGACCTAGTAGTCTATCAGTGTTCTTTGTGTTAAAATTACAGTGTTCAGACCATTTAGCAAAGAGTTCTGGGTGTTTTTTTACGAACAAACAACATTCCAGTATGTATAGACAATGTACCGTCAACAGCTTAAATTTACGAAAGTACGGTCTACATGAAGTCATTGAGTCAATATCAGCTAGTCCACGTATACACTGTTTCTGGGAGATAAAAAATCTATTAATTTCCTTTGAATTTCCCCAAATAATGATGCCGTATCTTAAGTTTGATGCTACATATCCATGGTAGGCTTGGAGAGCTGTCTTGACGTTGCTTATTTTGGTCAAGCGCCAGAGTGCGTAAGCAAATCTATTTATCTTATTGCAAACTTTATCCACGTGATATTTCCAGGAGCACTGATTATCGATTGTAATGCCTAGGAAATTCGCTACATTACATTCTTTTATCGTTACGTCATTACACTTAATAATTATGTCATTACTGTTTTTTTTCCTATTATAAAATGTCATATAGTTCGTTTTTTCTAAATTTATTTTTAAATTATTTAATGTCAACCATGATATTATGTCATTAATTGTTTGATTTATTTTTGTTTCATAATTGTCTATTTTATTATCTGTAATTACTATTGAAATGTCATCAGCAAATAAGGTACAGTGTTCCTGGGTAGCATTGGGTAAATCATTAATATATATAAGAAACAGTAAAGGTCCAAGTATTGTTCCTTGTGGAATACCCACTTTGTTCATTAGTGTGGTTGACTTAAAAGTGCGTTCTTCATTATTTACTAAGTGTTTTATCTCTACATATTGAGAGCGGTTATTTAAATAAGTTTTCAGCCAATTTAGTGCATTTCCTCTTAAGCCATGCAATTCACATTTTTTTAATAATATACTATGTGAGACGAAATCAAACGCCTTACTCATGTCAAAGTATACTGCCGTAGTTGCTATATTTTTGTCAATATTTTCAGTGACTTTTTTTACTAAGTTAAAAGCAGCTAATTGGGTCGATTTCCCTTTTTGGAATGCATTTTAGGTAGAAAGGCGAATATACTAGAAAAATTCGACGTGTCCTCATAGGTCTCTGTAGCATAATTGGTTAATGCATTGAGCCGGATTCCCAAGGATGCGGGATTTTTCTAGTGTATTTTCTCGTTTAATAATTATCACCTTATTCTGTATTTCCGAGTACTTATAACCCGTCCATCTTCCAAGCAAGGGTTAACTCGCTACATCGTGGATCCTGTCTAAGTATTCAAGTCGTATAGTTCTATTTGGTAAACTAGATGGCGTTGTGCCCATAGAGATCGCGATATGGTTTTACCTTCCCGGAATTGATTAGTAGCTATACTAATATTTTAGTTCCTAAGTTAATTAATAGATGTCACTAAACCCTTTTGAATCGCAGTTTCGTATACTGCATGTAATTTCCATAATATTGTGAATATTTTGCATGCAACATACCATATCAAGTGAAGTACCGGTTTTTTATTTAGTACTAGTATCCGAAGTTCCAGTGCATTTTGTTAGGTAGTCCTAGGTCTTAATTAAACACTTATCCCTTGGGTTTGATTGGGATCAAAAGCAAATCCATTATAAGGAAAAAAAAACTTTAACTTGACTACATCCTTAATAATAATAGCTAAGAGACTAGTTGCTTATTTCTAGTTAATATGTTATTTTAAAAAAAAGTACTGTCAAATGTCAATGCAGAAATTAAATAAAAAATCCCAAAAATCCAATTGCTCAATTCAGAAAAGCTGTTTATATTTTAATCAAGTCAGGAACGCTAAATGCCTTCAATCGTCGTCGGTCAGCTCGAAATTCACAAGATTCCGCCGCTTAAATGATTTAAAATTCTCGCACCTCGGGGATTATTCCCGGCAATTCATTTTAAACTCGACCCTTCGCCTTAGGACGACTGGGATCAGTAAGGAGCCTTTGTGCATTTCTACCGCTTCGTACTATTTACAGAAAGTAAATATTTGGACGCCACTTCGGTTGATGATGTTCTGATTGTTGTGTTAGCTTACGATGAAAATTGGGAAAATACTGACTTCGTTCGTTTCAGCCACATAACACCTACTGCTGGGTACAAATGGGGGTTGCCATAATCGCCACGCTTGGCAGGCGGGTTGGCGATCGCAGTATGGCCAAGTTTTGTAGGAGACTCTGCTGCCCGTCACCTAAAGGCTAAGTCCCTTAGTCGCCTTTAACGACACCCACGAGATGAGAGGGGGTAGTGCTATTCTAAGCCGACACTACACAGGCCGATACTACACAGCTGTGTACTAAATACTGACTACTTTCTATTTTTTTTTTTTAATAAATGTTAAAATTGTTAATTGTTGTTTGTTGCAAGGAGTTTGTTACTGTTTTATTTTTCTGCAGCTTTTTACGTCTTTTGTTTATGATGAATAATAAGGTTAAAATATTGTAGGGCTGTAGGGTTGTTAATTCTCATTAAAGTACTTTAATAGTCGCAATTTACAAATGTTTTTTTTGTAAATAAATATTTGCATACAATCACACCAATTATTTAGCCCACGTTAAGTTTTATGAGGAACTTGTGTTATGGATACTAGATAACGGATAAACATACTTTTTAAATACATACATAATATAAATATTAAACACCCAGACAAAGACAAATAGACATGTTCATGCACACAAATATTTGTCTTGTCCGGGGATTGAACCCGGGACCTCTGGCGCAGAAGGTGGGTTTAGTACCACTGCGCCAAACAAGCCGATACTTAGTTATTTAATTAGTTCAGTCTTTTATTTCTTACAGTGTGACCCTTGCGAGTTAGTTATCTCTAGACAAACTTTCTTTATTTATTTTTGTTATACAATTTAGACAAAGTTCACAGACATAATTATTATTCATATCATTGTGTTGATAAGAAAAGCTCAATTAAACTACAGTCTACAACTAGTATGAATAAACATTGAATAATGTTTCTAATGACACATTGAATGTCTTACATTTACATTTAATGTAAACAATGGATACACCCATTTAAAGGCTTTCGCCAAGAAATAGTGTAGCACCACATTATTAATAACAAAGAGAACTTGCCTTGATGACAAATTGTTTACACGAATCTAACTGTCTGTTTCTGTTTTGTTTGGAATGAGATGGTGAAGTGTTGGGAAACATATGAAAATAAAGTTATCGAAAAATTTTAAAATTACAAAGTAGGTAACTTAACGTTTGTATGCTTTCGAATTCTTCTAAAAGCAATTTATGATTTTTGAATTTTTGCATTTTTCGATGCTATTTTTATACTTATGATACATTTTAAATAGAAAAATATTAGAAAAAAATTAACTCTGCCACAAGTGAATTCTCAGATGGCAATCGAACCCACGACCTTTGGAAAACCGGTACAATGCTCTCCAAAAGTAATTTTTAAAGTACTGGATATCTTTGTAGATAGATCTTTCCAAACGCTATTCAACATATCATTCCAAAAGAGAAACCTTTTTTGAAGTGAAAACTTCTTTAGCGGTGTTGTGCACATCAAAGTCTCAAAATTTTTTGGGACGGGTAAATTTTTTTAAAGTCGCGTCAGGACACGTGACCTGATCGAAAATTCGTAAGACGGAGGGAAAGTATACCACCGGTGCGGCGTAGGAGAGGAAGTAATGAAGAAAGTAAATGCCTGCTCCTGCTGTTTCGTTTAAGCAGTTTTCACTTCTGCCGGCACTCCCGGAGTGCAACCCGTTGTTTTTTTTTTTGTAGTTGGGAGTATGTAAAGCTTTTATAAGTGTTATAGTATTATTGAAGCTAAGTTAAATCTGTAAAAGTTTTTTAATTATTAAAATAATTACAAACGAGAATCTGAGAATCACCTATATGTGGAACAACCGAAAATCTGAAAGTTTAATATACGAAAAGTATTACTTGCAATGAAAAAAACAACATGCGATATACATACATGTTTGAGTATATCAAACAACAAAAATAATTTGTGTTCTCGAAAATGATATAAAGGGTGCCCTTCGACACGCCTAAAATCATTAGTCCTAATTTCATTTCGCCGTATTTCTTTGGCCTAAAATTCTTTAACTTTGACTTTGACTTTAAGCACAATTATTATTTAGCATAATAGATTATTTCGTATTGTTGTAATTTGGCGTAACTTTAAAATACCTAATAATCAAAACCACTAATATTCAGTGTCCTAAAATTTATTAGTATACATATCTTTTAACATAATAACTTACTACGCATACGTGTTGTTACCCCTATTATAATTTTGCATACTTGTCAGTGACAGAGTTGCTTGCATGCTCGCTTGCATGCTTGCTTGTTTGCTTTGCTTGTATGCTTGCTTGCATGCTCGCTCGCATGTTCGCTTGCATGCTTGCTTGCATGCTCGCTTGCATGCTTGCTTGCATGCCCACTTACATGCTTGGTTGCATGGCTTCTTGCATGCCTGCTTGCATATCTGCTTGCACACTTTCTTGCACGCCTGCTTGAATGCCAGCTTGCATGCCTGCTTGCATGCCTGCCTGCAAGCCTGCTTGCTGGCATGCTCGTCACATGAATGAATTATTACATCAATTTGACATACGGAAATGGTGAGGCGTAACGTCACGGTGTTGGGCGAATAGTAATTTAGTAGTTGGAAACAGTAGGGTCAATGAATAGTTATGGTGCCTAATGACGAGCTTGGGAGGCGAAATGAAAATAGGCTAAACTAATTTAGGTCATTTGACAAATATGTAAAAAAAAATAGATCTAATATATGTGTGCCAAAGGCCATTAAGGCAAAAAATAATTAGGCGTTTCAATATTACCCGATATAAATTATGAAAAAAAAATCTGTTAACTATTCGAGCACATGTAGATCACAATAGACTATAGTTACGAAACAATTTTTGAAATATTTTTTATATATCGATAACGCAAAGTAACACTAGAGCAGCATTGATCCCATATTGTGATTAATTAAAATGGAGGCCGCAATTTGTCCCTGATTCAGATTAATTTACTTTGAACTCAACTGTCCAAATATTATGTAAAAAATTATTGCTGAATAAGCAAGATCTTTTTTTTTATATAAATCTCGGTAGCTCAGTGTTTAGAGCATTGGACCGGATTTCCAAAGGCGTGGGTTCGGGTTATTCCATTTTTCCTCATTGACTTGGGGACTTGGGGACCTTTTGTGAACTTTTCTTCCACAAATCGAGCCCCATCTGAGAATTTACTTCTGGCCGAGTACTTTTTTTACAATATATTTCAATTTAAAATTTATCATAAGCAACATCTTTCCATATGAAGATAGCTATAAAAATGGTACAGTTGCCCGCACGTGAAGATTATCAGTTGAGCTTTTATTAACAAGGGTGAGGTGCTAAGCCTTCATCGTACCTGATGTTAAAAGTGATTAGGCTGAAGGTGGAAGCGAGCCTCTCACATAATCCTCAACCACTGAGGAACACAACCGGTGGTGGTGGTAACACAAACTGGTATCAGATAATCAGATCTGGACGTCCCGGGTTCAATTCCCAGTCGGAGTTACTTATTGTTTTCGATTTGGTTAACAGGACTTGTTCTAAGTCCGCTTGTCCGCCGTCCATTTTATTTCAGTCTGTCGCCGTAACCACAATGTTTTCAGCATTGTTTGCTATTGCAGCAGTTAATGATAAGAAGGACAGTTCCTCAGTATGTAATATGGTAGGGATTTCATCATCATTCCTCCAAGCGCTCCTATTTGGTGCGCTTCGAGGAGTCAACCAAAAATATTATAGTTTTATTCCTTAAGGGCACCATAAGTTTAAATTTTGAATAGTGATAGGTACTAACTGAAAATAAGAGTTATCATTTCAAGTAATAAACGTTTTTTTTTAATGTTTCACACTACGATTGAGTATTATTAGTAAATTATCCCTTTTTTATGAACGTCGGCGAGACTCTTAGCCTTCATCATACCTGATGTTAAGTATTGATGGAATCGAGCCTCTCCCGGAATTCTGGCTATCTTATCTCTATCTGCCGGAACACAACAATGCTGAAAACATTGTTGTTATGGCGTCAGACTTTGATAAGATGGTCGTAGCTAGCCAGGCGGACATATAACAAGTCTTACCACCAACCAAACCGAAAACAATATGTACCCCCGCTGGGAATCGAAGCCGGGACCCCTGGGTCTGATACGGTTGTTACAACTGGCCCACAAAGGCGGTTAAAATGTTAGTGATTACATAAAAGCTTAAAATATTAACATTAAATTTAAATGCAAACATTAGTAATTCGTCTCGCATACCACCTCGATACAACTCCAAACTTCCATAAAAAGCGAGAAGGTATGATTGTGTTCACTGATTGCCCTTTTTCGAAAACTTCTCAATCTCACCCTTATGGCTGTTGTATTTAAGAGCTGTTTCCTAGCGTGCGTGTGGTCACGTCGTCGTTAACATTTGGAGCTCACAATGAGCGGAACTATTGATATGTTTGTCAAAGGAATGTGTTAGGTTATCTAACTGAATCTAATTTTTAACTAGGGCGGTTACAACCCGATACTCGGGTTCGTAGATCGACGAAAAATTCCAAATTATGCGAAAATCTTTAATTGCAGTTTGTCATCATCACGTTTAACATTTTGTATATTTTATAGTTTTCGGAACAAATAGACTCGAGTACCTTTAATTTGATACCTTACTCGGCCGCGTACTACGCGCCAAAGTCCCTATCGAGTCGTCACAAATTTTGCGAACCTGAATTAAGTATATAGATTAATAAAAAAAATTGGCCAAGTGCGTGTCGGGTGTCACGAGTTAAGTTAGCACGAAAACCTTTCGAGTAAGTATCGAGGAATTAAAGCAAAAAAAAAATATGACATATTTTCTAGAGTTCCTACCGGACGTAAACGGAACTACATTTTCCTATACATTTTTTGACATTACGTGCTCGATACTTACTCGATACTATTACTTTAGTTATTTATGCTTTCCCTACTGTATAGGATTCCGTAGTTAGCCTTTACAATTTAAGTTTTAAATGGTTAGACTTATATTAATTAGCCTCTGTTTGACCATTTACTAACTACTATATCCCTTGAAATAAAACAACTTTTACGGATATCAAACGCGCTATATTTCCACGAACTAAGTTGTTTGTCCGTATTTTTAGGTTTTTTTAGGGGTTTTTTTATTTTCCCGACGTTTCGGCACCTTTACAGCTGCCGTGGTCACGGGATGACTGGACCACGGCAGCTGTAAAGGTGCCGAAACGTCGGTTGAAATCCGTAAAAGTTGTTTTATTTCAATGAACAGTGCGCGCCAAAACATAAGATGTACGTAAACTATATCCCTGTTTATTCAATGGCATTTGTACTTATGATAACTTTTCCAATATAAATAATTTATGTAAGTTAATCGACTATTGCTCGTAAATATGTAAAGTCTGTCTAGCAGTGATAGTTGTTCTTGGAACTTCATTAAATGTACTACTCTCCTGAATTTATTCATGTATCCATAAGCTACCGTTTAATTTTAGAGAAATTAAACGGTATCGGAGAAATTTAAATAATATTATTTTTTTATAAATTTAATATTTCAAAATCAGATTCCTTAATCGAAAAGTGGTCTTCACAAACCTATACCGTCTGGGGCCTAGAACCGGGGATAATATTAAAAACGGAGGCTTTTTATGTCACTAGTAGTGATTGAATCATTAGGGTCCTAACTAATTAAAACCTAATCTTTACTTTTTGATTTTTTCTAACAAACTTAATCGTGAATTCAATATAATACAAACAACAGTACCGCTCAACTCTTCGGAGCTACTCAGAACGTCTTTTTGACAATTTATGTGTCGGCTGATAGAAAAATAATACTGTCTGACTTACTATCGTAATTCATGAATCCACGTAGGTGTTGTTTTCTTTCTGGAGTGTTTATTGCACTAAAAGCCATTTTCACATAAATTGTGTAAATGAATCCAATTCGATTACTTAAATTGAAATCAATTTAAACTGAAACCAAACAAATTCCCATGACAATTTTCTGACTTTACTAATCAAAAGTATTCTTTTGAATTTACTCTCTTTTAACACTATGCTCTTCTTTATAAAAATATCATAATGTAAAAAGCGTAGAATCCATGAAATTAGCAGGTACTACGTACTAGTACTTAATAATTCCATGGCTGAATTTACTTGGCACAAAGAGTATACTTGGTATTGATTGACATGACATGACATGCATGATGGATAAAATTATAAACAGATAACTGTCATTGCGATATTTAATATTAAACTAATTTTAATTAATTTGAAACAGAGATTTTAAGCTGTGGCAAGTAGCAGGGGCTGTTGCTATTCAATGAGATATAGGTAAATTTTCTAATGGATAGTGATATCGTAATGTTTTGCGGCAAGTTTTTGTTGTCCCCTGTACCACGATTAGTTCGCAACGTTAGCGATAATATCGTTTTTGCAATACTACACTGATTATGAATCGTAACTTTAAATTCATATTGTGAGTAATGCATGGGTTTGGATTAACTGAAATCTTTTCGGAATAAATACTAATACTCTAGAGAGTCTCTATTTTCTATATTTTCCCCGATTATAGGCCCCACGCGGTATACCAACGTTTAATTCTAGCTCTTTTGGCGTGATTAATATACACATTCATGCCAAAGAACAGCTGCCTAGATGTAAGTATTGCGGAATTTACGCGATTTTCACGATCATACAATAATGAAGCTTCTGTATACCAGCCTAGTGCGAAGCAAAATGGAAGCTAGTGCGTGTGTGTGGAATCCCCACGAAGCTAAATACACGCTTGCTGGAAAAAGTACAAAAGGCCTTTCTTAGGTATTATTATAAGCGCCTTAATTGTTATTATCCCTTTATGTACCCTACAAAGTTCCTGTTAGGTAGTCTGGGAATGAATTCGCTTGAGGTCAGAAGGACAGGGAACGAAATTTCAGTTGCGGTCAAAGTACTGCGCGGTCTCATAGATTTACCTGAGGCCGTTGAACAACTTACTAGGCTCTACGTGCCTGATAAATACCTCCGACATCGAGCAAATCGTCGACACCGTTTGTTTGCCCGACCAAGGTGCCGCACTGCTGCGCACGCTCAATCTCCACTTTGCCGAATGCACACTGCCCTTAATGCTCTCCTACCCCCATATTCTAAGTCGTTCCTCTAAAACTTTTTACACTCCACTCAACCTCGTCGTGGGTAAAAATGGTAGTGTGCGCTAGGCCTAACACGGAGTGGCTACGTACTCTTTGGCTCCTCCAGGTCCTTACGGAGTTATGACTTAGAATACCGATTTCGAAGAGGTTTTTAATGAGGTTTCGTTAAGTCGAGGACGAGTAAGTTTTGGAGGAACGACTTAGAATATGGGTGCTAGTCACCTTTCCTGAACTAGATATTTTTTTTCACCAATGGAAATTGTTAATGACCACATGTTCGGAACACTTTGAAAATATATGTAAATTTTTACATACTTAATAATTATGTAACTGGGTCTCACGTTTAATTATAATTAATTAATAAAAATAATAAATAAAAAGGGCTCTGAGCTAGGCAACGGACGGACTGACGAACATTTATTTATTTATTTATTGAATTAAAAGAAACATACAGCTCTTATAATACATTTAGAGTTATTATAACTATAAGTTATTCATTAGCCAAAACAGTTTCCAACGTTTACAACAGTTTACAACATGGCGAAACTATAAAAGGTTCCTTGTTGACTAAACTACGGAACCCTAAAAATGCAACACGATTCCATGACTTAACTCGAAGTTAAGTTGTACCACTAGGTACTTACTACTTTTTTTATTAATAAATTACTAGAATCAGTTCTCGGAATCTTGGTTCGGTTCCTAGTGCATGGAGCTATGGATTTACATATCCGTCTGGCTAGTTACCATCTTTGTTGATGATGACGACGAAGCGTTTTGATTTTTGTTTTAAAATTGAACGCAAAGTAAAGAATTCAACAAATTATTTTTGCTTTCAGTTCTCAAAAGAAGTTTTCAGATAAAATAAATATTATTCTGCGTACGTTTGTTTTGCTTCAGATTCACTTTGTATGCGAACCACAAGTAAGTGGTATGCGCAAATGCTACGTGTTCTTTCCAATTGGAGTGAAAATATAATGAAAGAATGCGAAATAAATACATTCAGCTGAGCTTCTCGGTTATATGGTTTGGGAAATAAAAATACCTCCCTCGGACTCTGAAATGTATTTACTTGTTGTAAATAAATTTCAGAGAGATAATTTGTTTTTTTATTCAAAATTTTTTGTGAGGTATGATTTTGTACGTGATTAAGATAGATATACTCGTAGTTAATATGTATAACTAGTGTCCGCCCGCGGTTGCACCTGCATGGTAGTGGCGTAGCTAGGCGTGGGTGAAGCGGCCCCTCGCCCGCGGCCTCGCACATAAAGGGGCCTCGCGCGCGAGTTTCCGCAACTCGACGACTTTTTGCGCCTATTTTGGGGGGTGTCAGGCCGGATCACTCCAGCCATACCAGCTCAACCAGGAATGCTCCCAGCGCCTTCACGTCAGTGACGGCTTCCCGGAGACTGCCTGGTGAGCCGAGATACTTCGCCCGATAAGGGGCTACTCCGTCACAATCCAACAGGACGCGAGCAGCTGTCTCTTCTTTCTCCATGCAGCCTCTGCATAGTGGGCTTATTAAAGTTACCGTGGCCAGTGATGGCCCCTGTTATCAAACGTAATAGCGGTCTCCTGAGTTTAAGAAGAGCTCTGGAGAGACGAGCGACCGCGCGCTGCAGTGCTAGTTTCGCTTGTCTGCACGTCTCCAGTGAGTCCCAGTAGGTTTGATGCAAGTTAGCTGTGTGGTCACGGATCTTACCATCATACCAGCTAGCCGGAATTGGAGCAAAAGGTCTGAGTGGGGTAGAATCTGAACCCCGCCTGGCTAACTCATCTGCCTTATCATTACCTCGTGTGTCGCTGTGGCCTTTAATCCACTGGCCAATGAGTTTATTAGAAACTATGTGACTACTATTCAGGGCCTGTAGTACCGCTGTCAGAAAGTATATAAATGTCGCAGTTTGTTACCTCTCTGGATATAATTGCCTGTGCTGCCAGTGTAATACCAACACACACACACATTATACACGTCTAACTAACTATTATTAGTACCACGGGGAATACGACATAAGTATTTATTTTATTCGTGTATGCGCAGTATCCTATTGTTTGGTTAGTCGTTAGCAAGGTGAACCATAGGTAAATATTATGGTTAGGGGTCCAAGAGTAATACCGAGTCTCCGTGGACCGCCAAGGGGGTTCAAATGTAATAGTAAGTATCGATAGACCCCCAGGCGGTTCAAGTAGGGGGTTCAAGTGGAAGTTACAAACTATCTTATTATACTTATCATGATTCGCTATGATATCACACCAAACGCAGAGCTTTATAAATTGCACGCCTTAAATTGATCTTACAACCCCTTTGTTGCCCAACTACTGTCACACCCACCGCTGAACAGCTGCCAGGCTCCCTGACTCATTAATAGTGATACTATGGCATACTAAGTAGAGGGATTTCGTTGCTCTATCAAATGCAAACGTATTTCCGTAGCTAGCTCTTAGACCAATAGCATAATTTATTAAACATAGTGAGATAGACCATAGCAGCATCTCGTCCCGACATGCTGTCTGTCCGTTTGTTGTTTGCAGTGGAAGTTCTAAGTCTTGCATTGCCACGTAACTATAGGGCTGCCACTGCAAACAAGAATATTTAATCATCTAAGGCGACTTTCACCAACTGCCACAAAATAAGTTTAACGTAAACATATTTTCGCTGTCACTTTTGACTGACAATTTCATCCTACTTATATTATAAATGCGAAAGTATGTCAGTTTGTTTGTTTGTTTATTTGTTTGTTTGTTACTCCTTCATGCTAAAACTACTGACCGCGCAAGTGTCATTTGACAGATGGATGTGACATATTGCTCTTAGTCTTTGGTAAGTTTTATTTGTGTCAAATAGAAGCAGCATTGTGTCACATCCATCTGTCAAATGAAGCTGATTTCGATGCCGACACCACTAGCTCGGTACGGCCGTAGATTTGACTGACAATGACAATGTCATCCTACTAATTTTTAAATGCGAAAGTATATAGTATGCAGTTTGTTTGTTTATTTGTTTGTTTGTTACTCCTTCATGCTAAAACTACTGACATAATAGTCATTGGTAAGTTTTCATTGGTGTCAAAAAGAAGCAGCAATGTGTCACATCCATCTGTCAAATGAAACCGATTTCGATGCCGACGCCACTTGCGCGGCACAGGGGCAGATTTGACTGACAATGTCATCCTACTAATATTATAAATGCGAAAGTATTTGTATTAGTTTATTTGTTTGTTTCTTACTTCTTATCGCTAAAACTACTGACCAGATTTTAATGAAGTTTAATGGAATGGCACAGAAATAGCAGATAGCCTGGATTAAAACAAAGGATATTTTTTATCCTGATATTCCTACGAGAACGGGAACTACGCGGATGAAACTTATATTCAAAGTCATTCGCGTGATTTCACAGTTTTTATTTTATTTTTTATTGTTATTGTAGCCCGTCGCGACTTCGTACGCGTAGGTAATTTGTTTCCAACCCCATAGATTTATCATCCACTACTCGATTTTCTCTTGTTTCAAATCACATAGATTGCGTAAGGTAATCGTATTCATTTGACAGTTCATATCGTATTCAATCGGTTGCAATTTGTATGGAGTGACATTTAATATGATACAATATGAACTGTCAAATGAATACGATTGAATTTACGCAATCGCCTAGCATGATTTGTTTTTTGTTAAGAATCCCAAGTCTATATAATTTTGTCAAAACAAATGATAGCTTCTGTCATGTTATGATTTTTTAAAATAAATGTTCATAAATTTAAATTCTCAAACTCGTCAAATATTTGGTTTTACTATATTACGCACAACAACACTGTCTAGGGATATTATATTAAATTCTTCATAATTCAAAAACTATCTACAGTACAGAAAATGTTTGTATGGGGGAAAAACCTCTTGGGTTCCGTCTTTAGAAATTTAAAAACAAAAAATAAAAAAATAAAAAATACAAATGCATGGTAATTTGAATATAACTTTCGCTAAAGTTAGTTTTGCTTATAAACAAATGGGCGCTATTTTTGAAAATTAAAGGCGTTTAATTTTTTAATAATTTAATTGAAAGTTTATTTTGTTTTTTTATCATGCCACGTCGACATTTATCCACTTAAGAACAAATTAGAACTGCAGGCATGTTGACAGCTAGCGCTATCCAACGCATGGTTGTTGACTGACTTGAGTTGACACTCCAAACCATGACCGTTTTCTAGGAAATATCGCTAGGAAACAACCCAATATAATGGCTATGGAAATGGTTCAAAGACTCATTTGACCATTAATTATTGTTAGTGAGTGACCAAACTGGGAGGGGAAGTTAACATGAGACTTCATGTTAACTTCCCCTCCCAGTTTGGTCTTCACTCTTACGAAAGTCTTCACTCTCGCACGCCACTTCGAGTCCAGCTTTGCAGCGTAGCAATCGTGGACGAAGACTTTTATGGACACGAGAATTTTTGGCAAAGAGTGACGAGCAACTGCTCGTCAATCCATGCCAAGCCAAGTTGAAATTATCATGCATTATTTTCTTTAACAATTTTTGTTTTTATAATTTTTTAAAATTAGTAAAGACGGAACCCATGATTGTTCTTTCCCCATACAAACATTTTCTGGTCTGTAGATAATTTTTGAGTTTTGAAGAATGTAATATAATATCCCTAGACAGCGTTGATGTGTGTATATTATATTTTTTTACTATATTTTGATCAGTGTCTGAATACTACTCAGACTTTCACAAGTAGATTTATTTCTATGACAAATACATTTCTAAAGCAGTGCACATTATCATTTCACCAAAAGAAAAACAGGACAAAATATTTTATTTGTTACCTTATTTAGACCGTGATTCCAATTTCTTGCCAAAACACATTCATGAGATTCACAGAAACAAATGAAATTCAAATAGAATAGACATAAACACAATATGAATGTTTATTTCGTTCGGGTGGCAACCCGCGCCGTATGCATAATTTCGATCTCAGGAGTCCGTGTTCAATGTCTAACTTTGAGATGTGATAGGGACAAGAGTCTTTCCGCTCGAAACGAGACATTGCGCATTTTAACCGCCTCTGTGGTCTAGTGGTAACAACCACCGGTATCAGACCCAGGGGTCCCGGGTTCGATTCCCAGCGGGGGTACAATTTGTATTCGGTTTGGTTGGTGGTAGGACTTGTTGTGAGTCCGCCTGGCTAGCTACCACCATCTTATCTAAGTCTGACGCGATAATAACAATGTTTTCAGCATTGTTGTGTCCCGGCAGTTAGAGATAAGATAGCTAGTTCCTCAGTGGTTGAGGATTCCGGGAGAGGCTCGCTTCCATCTTCAGCCTTATCAATACTTAACATCAGGTATGATGAAGGCTAAGAGTCTCCCCGTCGTTAATAAAAAAAAATAAAATAAAAAAAATAAAAGTTAGGGGACAAATTTAATTCGTCATTTCCTATAAGACATCGATGTACGAGAACAATGGAATATCTTTTGTGTGTCATAATTTTGGGGCGCGAGAGGTTAAGCAAGGAGATAAAGTAAAAAGGCTTACAGTAGGCTCATTACATCGCTTGAAACTTTATTAAATGTAGCTTCAACGTATAAAATTCAAATTCAATATTATTTATTCAGTCTAGGCTGTTACAAGCACTTATGATTGTCAAAGAAGTTACGCCATCGGTTCACAAACCCTACGGCGGGAGACCGCGTAACGAGAAGAACCGGCAAGAAACTCGTCAAGGGCTGTTTTTTTTCTCCCTGTTGTATTCCATACAGAGTCGTCATATTGAAAAGTGACCTTAAACACATGGGTAAGATCAAATTATTTCATCACAAAAATAAAAGTATATTTTATGGTTATCCTAACCGTAAACAATTTTCAACTCGCAAGGAAGGACTTGAAAGAAAGAAAGAAAGAAAGAAAAAAACATTTATTGGCACACACACACACTATAGAATAAAAAATAAAAATAAAAAATCTTAAAGTCAAACCTTACAAACTATAACATAAGGAATATGCAGATGTGGGGCCAATAAATATCCTGGCTCAGCATTTTGGTGCCATTCTCAGATGGGAGGAATGAAACACAGAAGCGCTGTTATTCTGCCAGGATGCTACGTCTGACGTTCTAAAAATAGAGAAAATAATAATAAATAATATAATAAATAACTACATATACATACACAAAATTAAAAAAATATAAATAATATACATTTGATATTAAACAACATATAATAATATAGCCATATAAAGAAACGAATGAAAGGCAGAGTGTTCCACTTCTTTGCCACTCTCAAGGCACGGAAACGGGACGTTTTAGAAAAAAAAAAAGACGGGTTGCACTCCGGGAGTGCCGGCAGAAGTGAAAACTTGATTATTAACGTTGAGCATGTTTGATATTTTGGAATGGTTAGGGAATAATTTTGCACCAATTGCTTTATCAGTATAAAAGTACTATCATTTATGTGGTAGAATACAATATTCATTTATTGCGCTATCGTACACAAACATGACAAACCATATTAAAGTGAACGTTAAGTTAGGTAATAAGATATAAGAAAACATTAGTTATTATAGAGAATCGAAAAATATATATTGACAATAAAACAAGAGACAAGTAAAAGACATTATCAACAGTCTGTCGCTAAGCAACCGAGACCATAGTCAACCTGTCACCTCAACATTCTCCATCCGTCCTACGCTTTTTCGATCAGGTCACGTGTCCTGACGCGAGTTTAAGATTTTATACCCATTACAGAAAAAGTGCTCAACGCCGCTAAAGAAGTTTTCACTTCAAAAAATGAAAACTTTTGACAGCCAATTACCATACATTATAACATTTCTCGCATTACAAGATTACTGTACTGCAAGTTGTGACGTAAAAAAACTGAAATCTTTTTATTTTATTCAAATACGAAAAGTAGTTTCAGATTAACAAGTGTTCAAACTTCAAGCTTCGCGCGCTCTTCGCGTGACGTCATTATAAACCAGTTTCATACAAAGAAGGCAACTTTCTGACCAAATTGGTCAAGCGTGAGCCGCAATCTGCATAAAAAGTGTTGTAAACGTCACAAGCCCTCCTTAAACTTACTAGATCGGCGTTACGCCTTATAACATGGGCCATCACTGGTCGTGGTAATTTTAACAAGCACCTTTTGAATTTAGGTGTCACGGACAGTCCACTTCTTACTCCATGGCTGTCACTTGTATGGTTAGAACTTATATTGGTTGAACGTCAGACCTAAAAAAACTAAAAAAAAAAAAAAAAAAAACCGACTTCAAAAAGTTAAAAATAAAACTTTTGGAGACATTGCACTAGAAATGCAACTATATTTTTTATTTTTCTAGAGATCTCAAAAGACGCGTTCTTTTTCTCAATCGACAAGGGCTATATTAAAGTGAAAAAAAATCGAAAATGTCAAAAACTATTTTTGAAACACCGCAAAAATGAAAAAAAAACGACCAACTTTGTAGGGACTTAAAATTAACTATATCTGAAAACTAAATGCGATATCGAAAAAATGAAAAAAGCCCTCGGGGTATGGAGTTGGTCTACATTAAAAAAAAACTGGACCTCCGTATCACATTAGTCTAGGCAGGAGGGTGGCATTTTGCTATTCGGTCCTTTTGAGAATTGGTCTTTTCGCGAAAGTTCTTTTGATAATTACTCCATCCGCGAATCGCGAAACTAAGCGCCCGCCCTTTGTCGCATAATGGCTAATTCGCAAAATGGCAACCGACTCTGAAAGGGCCGATTCGCGGTTGGACTAATTATCAAAAGGACTCCGCGTTTATGTGGCGTAATTTTAGGGAGCGCGCTCCTTAGATGCGCGACATGTGTCGCTAAGTTGTTAATGTTTGATCGTGAAATGTATTTGAATGTATTTAACAAAAAAAAAACCATTTTAAATTAATTTTATAATAATGTTTATTTAATTTTGGAACGAAGTGCCTTATCGCGCGTTGCGAAAGGGGGCTAGACGGGAAAAATAAAACTAGAAGTTGAAACGACCGACACTTTTGTGTCGCGAGCTGTGCGCGTGCGCGATTCTGGATGGATGGACGGACGGACGGACAGACGTACGGACGTACGGACGGACGGACGGAACTACACGGAACTGGACGGAACTGGACGGAACTGGACGGAACTGGACGGAACTGGACGGAACTGGACGGAACTGGACGGAACTGGACGGAACTGGACGGAACTGGACGGAACTGGACGGAACTGGACGGAACTGGACGGAACTGGACGCAACTGAAAGGTCGTGATTGATTGATTGATTGATTGATTAATTGATTGATTGATTGATTGATTGATTGATTGATTGATTGATTGATTGATTGATTGACTGGTTGGTTGATTGGTTGATTGGTTGATTGGTTGATTGGTTGATTGGTTGATTGATTGATTGGTTGATTGATTGATTAATTGATTGATTGATTGGCTGGTTGATTAATTGATTGATTGATTGATTGATTGATTGATTGATTGATTGATTGATTGATTGATTGATGGATTGATTGATTGATTGATTGATTGATTGATTGATTGATTGATTGATTGATCGATTGATCTTACCGCGCGTTGCGGAAGGGGGCTAGACGGAGATTAAGACCAAAAGTTGTTACGACACTTTTTGCTATAGTTGTAAGCCGTGCGGCGTGCGCGTGTTTCTCTCTCTGTCTCTCTCTCTCTCTCTCTCTCTCATAGAAAGCGAGAACTTCGTTCCATCCGGGTGTCCCTTGATACCTCTCAAGTTTTTTTAATATTTATTTGTAAATGCGTATTTTAATTAAATTTTATAATGTTTTTTTTATATTGAAAATGTTTTACTTCGAGGCATCTTTAAAGGCCCGATTTTCAGCCAAAGTGCGACATTGCCCTGATCTCGTGCGTTTCGGAGCTACGTGAATCGTTCAGGTAAATGGTTCAAACGATGCGTGTCGACAAAGGTAACAATATGGTGAAAAAAAAAAAGATAAATGACGCATTTTTTCGGTGTCGTTTCGCACTAAATCGACAATTTATCGAAAACGAAAAGCAATATCGAAAAAATAAAAACAAAACCTCGAAGTAGTGAGTTCGGTTACATTTAAAAAAAAAACCGGACCTCTCTATCTCTTACGGTCTAGGCTGTGACTTAGCCTAGAAATGTCAGGATACCGCAGGAGGATATATAAGTAGTATGATTGTAGATTGTTGATTATTATATATAGTTCAAAACGTTTTATGATTTTAAAATAATTATAAGTGATTTTGTACAATTTTTTTTATCATGACAATGTTTTTTCGATCGTTTCTGTACCTATAGCTCCCCAATCTGTTATCCTGATCTGATCGAGGATCTTCTAAAAACGCTGGACCGGCTTCTATATAACGCTATTCGTTTTATCTGCTCGCTTCGCAAATTTGATCATATCTCGTGTATCTCAGTAACATAATTTTGTTCTCCAAAAGATAGACTTACCTAATTTGTTAAAATAATTTATGATCATGAAAAATATGAGACGTATGATACGTTTTTTACATCTGTGCGTTTAAATTATGTGATCAGGTTTTTTTACAAAGTTGTACAAAAATATTTGACGATTGATGACTCCAAAATTTTATGTTATCTGTGCCCTACTTTATTTATTTATTTATTCGAAAACCAACAGCGTTACAAATTGTTTAATTAAATAGGTCTATATCGTAATCTAGTAAAGCCAATTACAGATTTCCTTAAAAATATCTTTTTCTAAAAAAAAAAGGAATAAACAAGTTTAACAAAAAAAAAATACAATAAATAACAATACAAACAACACCCATAAAATATTCTCAGTTATTGTTGAAATTTAGAGGTTACTTTAAAATTATAATACTATACATTTTTATTTTTTCTTCTTTTCTCTACTTTACTTTAGCGTCAAGAGGGCGCGGCGCGGAGGTGGCCCGTGTGCCGAGGAGCAGATGGCCTTTAAGGCACTCCGTCGTGGCTGAGGCTTGCTGGACGGCAAAGCCGGCTAGCAAACCGAAGCTGCGGTGGTGGGCCTTAAAACCATCTGCGTCGATTAGCACAAGAGGGCCCACCGGAGCCATGAAGGATTTGAGACCGCGTCGCTCGTACACACACTATTACTTTTTTGCTGTTTGATTATTTAGTTCCTATTCTTCATCATTCAAAATTTAGAATAGAACACAATTTATTTGGATACACACTTAAATATTTTACTGATTATTCTTTAAAAAAATACAATACTATATTGTCGTTAGTAACATAGGTAATAACTTTTCTATTTTTGTAACTTAGTTCTAATTTCTTATGATGTGTTAAACCGATAATACTTGTTAAGGCGGTACCCCCACAGAAAGTGGCGCCGCGTTGAATTTTATTTAATATCGTAATTCTAATACACAATTTTAATAAAACTAAACGTGGAATTTTTAGAGCCCATAGTCTAGTATTTTTAGACGGTATCATTACATTCCCTCGTAGTCACTGCTAGAAGTAGATAGCAAAACTGCTAAAAGTGGCCGTTTTTGACACATTTGCTATCTACTTCTACGAATGACTATGACGAGATGTAGCGATACCTTCTAAAAATACAAGACAATGGGCTCTAAAAATTCCACGTTTAGTTTTATTAAAATTGTGAATTAGAATTACGATATTAAATAAAATTCAACGCGGCGCCACTTTCGGTGGGGGTACCGCCTTAAGTGCATTTTAAATGTACCCGAAGCTCGTGTAGGGCACGAGATTTGTGAATTTTTGAAGTCTTTCTTAATTTTTTTATTGAAAGTTTTTTATTTTTTACTATGGTGTTACCTTGCCTTTTGGGAATGGTAGCAGCCAAAAGCTTTTACGAATGCTACGTCTTAAAATGTTACGACAAACGATCGAAAGTTAAAATGAGTAGCATCATAAAAATGTAGTTCAACAACAACATAAAGCGATCAATACAGCCATTGAACAACGTTTATATGTGTTCATAGGCCGAGGTTTATCGAGGGTTCAATATAAATATTTTAAAATACACCATAACGATAATACTTTGAATTTGCTACCTTGAGATACTGTAATATTGTCGACCTCCGTGGTAGAGTGGTACCTACACCGGTTTCAAGGTGTCGCCTACTCTGAGGTCCCGGGTTCGAATCCCGGTATGGGCAAATTTTTGTATGATTAATACCGAGTATTTGTACCGGAGTCATGGACGTATATATGTAGTTCTACACATAAATACTTATATATGTATAATTATATGTATTTATATCCGTTACCCTAGTATCCCATAACACAAGCCTTACAGTGCTTACTTTGGGGCTAGGTTAATTGGTGTGAGTGTAAGAAATATTTATTTTATTTATTTATTTATTATTTAATATACAGTCGGAGAAAATCCCGGTTGACTAGTAGAGTTTTTTTGCGGAGCTTTATTTTAAAAAGTTACAGATATACAGAAAACGTTTTTTTACAAAAATAATAGAAGATTAACTTGGGGCTTATTGTCTTATTTAAAAATCTATCGCAATCCCTTTCAATCCGTCATTTGAAAGATATTTACATACTTCAAACCGTCACTATTTGATATTTGATAGGGTTTCTGATCGGGACGCGTTTTGAAAGGTATTGAATGAACGAGATTGAACTGTCTAAGCAAAGTGACATTCGAAAATATCTTTCACCTGTATGGAGAAATGTCATTTAAAACATCATTCGTTCCGAAAGGGATGGCGACTGTAAGTTACACAATTCCATATATCACTATCACAATCACAATACCTTTGAAAGGGATTGTGATAATTTTGAAATTAGACAATTAGGGGGCTTTTTTTTCTTTATCCTTAGTACTTTCCGAGAAGACGTTTCCCAAAAAATTTTAAGACGTAAGCCGTTGAGTTTGTAATTTTCTGAAAAAAATTGGCATTTTGCATAATCCGTTGCGACCGTTGACTGTACTTTAAAAAACCGGACAAGTGCGAGTCGGACTCGCCTACCGAGGGTGCCGCACAATTTTGTAGGTATCTATTTATTTATTTGTTTATTGGGCAGTCAACAAAAACATGTACTAATTATATTTCATTCGCTTCATTCTTCAGATATAAGTATACCACAATGTAGTTTCTTTTTATCTTACTGGCAACTCGCAACCTTATATCTTCGAATGAAGCGAATTCATATAATAATGATCAAACTTCACTTGGAAGTTCGTTTGATCATCTACAATATGTAATAAATTAAATGTAGAATCTTAGTCTAAGTACAGTTTCTTATTATAGACAGCCACGGCATAGATAGGTATCGACGTAGATATATTTATGTATTATTTATGTATAATATGTATTTAACTGTATAATTAATTTCCGTTGCTTCTTCATAACGAATGTGGTCTTCACCTATAATTATAATAACATTAAGCTTAAGATTTACTTGTAATAACAATTTAGTGCTTGTTGATGTTCATTATGTTGGTGATCAATAAATAAATAAATAAATAAATAGGTATGTATGTACCTATGTAGATAGGTACATACTAATATAAATAGTTCAAGAATTGAGTATCGCAGTTTTTAAGAAATTTTACCGAAATTCAGTGTTCAAAACTGAAGACAAATTTTTTTACGATTTAATTACAAATGTCTAGTATTCAGATTTTTTTCTTAACTTGTAGCAAACGACAATATTACTTGCCAAATTTCATAGTTCTAAAGAACAACGTAATTTATACCCTATGACATTTGATTCCCTTGCGAGTGTCGAAGTATAGGTATGTTTATGGGGCATAAATGAATGTCCTTACCTTTGTTTAGCGTTAATTTTGAAGTTCGATTTTTTTACTGAATATATAGTTTTAATTTCAACTCGATACCTCCACGCGTTCCCGAGATAAACAAGGACGGACGAACGGATGGACGAACGAAAATACGGACAACAAAGTGATCCTATGAGGGTTCCTTTTTTATCTTCAGAGGTTCGGAACCCTAAAAATTAATATCTAGTGAATGTACGTACATTTTCGAATATTCAGCTTAGTCAAAATAGCATGTGACTACATTGAACGCAACATTTTTTGGTGATGAAAGACGATCTATTTAATTTTCTGCTGGTGTTCAAATAGATTGTTGGCTTCAAGAACTCGTTATAATATCTTAGAAAACAAGACAAAAGAATAACCAAGATCCAAGATCTAGGGTACAACATAAAAAACAATAACTAGCGCGGAGAGCATTGTAACAAGAACTAGGTAGTCATCCATTTTCTTTATCAGTCGGAAGCTAGCTTCCGACCGCGGTTTCACCCGCGTGGTTCCTAGCCTATGTTACTCTCCGCCATTTCAACCGAGTTGACCGATTTTGATGAAATAATGCCTATACTGTAAGTTGAGATACGGACTTTAAACATATAAACAATTCTGTGGACTTAGATCAGTGGTTTTGGTGTGATGCTCATTCAAACACACAGACATACAGACAGACGGACAGACATTAATTCTAAAAATGATAGAAATTGGTTCTCCTGTTTATTCTGAGTCCCCCTATCTATTTTTTTTGCAAATCCAAGCAATGTACAGACACGCCGAACTTATTATAAGTATAGATAATAATATGCTATGCAATATATATGTTGTCTACAGTGGCGAAGGGTGCATACATACCCATTCTCAGCGGCTTCCCTTCCCACACCACCGATCCACCATGCAGATCATCATAATTGTCACTAATTACTTAAAAACACCGGGATTCCAGGTAGTTGCAAAGTGAACAAAACGTTATATTTTCCATGTGTTGATTATTATCTGATTTGTCGATTTTTCTTGTCCGGCTTACATTCATCATATTTCGACTCCTCACCACTGGTAGTCTATGTATATATATAATTATATGTATGAATATGTACTAATGTTGAATGTATACTCGTATTTATAAAAATCTTTAATTTTATATATTTAAAGTTTTAGTTTTTTATTGTCGCCATGATCTTTTTTTTACATCCTTTCTGGTTGACCGGTAGAGAATGCCTATAGACATAAGTCTGTCATTTGCTATGTAGGTATGTGCATTAAAGCTTAAATAAATAAATATGTATATTTATATTAATATACTTAGGATTTAGATTTTTCTTTCATAGCAGTTATTCCCAGTCTGCAGTATTTTCGTATAATATTTAGCATAAATTTCCTCAAATAATAAATCTCTTTTATATTTTCAGATTGTTCGAAGAGAATTCTGACCTCCTGCACCTGTTCGAGAAATTCGGCGAACTGCATACCTTTGAGGCACAGACAATGTCATCGGAGTTGGCGGAGCACGCTACGAAGGTGATGCACACCCTGGACGAAGGCATTAAAGGTCTGAAGGACATCGACGGCTTCTACGCGTACGTCAGACACATAGGGGCTACGCACCACCAGGTCCCAGGGTTCAAAGCGGAGAATTTCTGGGTATGTTTTGAAAATAAGGGAGAATTCATATTGGCTAGTGTTTAACAGTATAAGTATAATCTCTCCTGTAAGATTTCCGTCACAGCGTCTACAATCTGGAGGGCAATTCTCACGCCTTCGACATCTCGATTAGACATTTTTTGGAGCCATAAATCTATATTTATAGCTCACTGAAAACAAACTTCAACTTTATAGGTTTGTCAAAGATCATTGAAACTATTTTGACCGTAGTAAATATTTTTACTTACATTTTCAATAACGAAATTATGGTTTGAAAAATGTCGAATTCTACATATTTCACACTACACTATACACCCAGACCAAGGTGTATAGTATAGTGTGTATACGTAGTGTAGTGTGTGTGTGTGTGTGTGTGTGTGTGTGCGTGTGTGTGTGTGTGTGTTTGTGTGTACACAATACACCCAGACCAAAGCCTTGGTTGTAATCAAATTTCAAATCACTGGACTTTTTATTTATTTTTTAATAATTGGTTCCCCAACCGGTTCCAGTGTAGAAAATGACTGAATTTGATTGACAAAAATTAATCTAATTTATTTATTTGAATTGATGTTACAATAAAAAGGACGTAACATGACCCGGTAATGCCAAAGTAAATTTGTTCATTCACTCTACACTCAAATGTTCATTCGTTCGTTCAACCTCCAACTCTTTCAATCCCCACACGTTCCAATAGAATCACTTCCATTTTGCCTGCTGTGCTAGGAGTCAGACGTATTAACTTCCTAGTGAAAATAATTGATCTGAATATATTTATTTCATTTTGATCACATTTCCGTATTTCATTCAGCTCCTATGACCTATAAAGTTCAGTAAGAAGTAGATACTTTTAGTTATTTTATTTTTTCCTTCCTACATGTTTTTGTTTTTAAATATAAATATTCGTAACACGTAGAAACTTGAGCCGCTCTTCCGATTATCAGGAATATCATTTCGTTTTTATGGCTATTAGAAAAAATTTGAAAGCCAGATACTGTGAATTGGTTTAAAGAAACTTGGGTTGATCCTGATAGCCGTTAATTAGATAAGACCCGACAATAACCTGCTGACGCGATGCGAAGGGGTATTTAATTTGTGCCGACGACTCCAAAATGAAATAGGGATAAATAAGGTCATGATGATGATTGGTGATAAGGTGCCCACTGATATTTCCACTGGTGGGTATCAGTATCTTCCAAATAGAGAAATAGAAAGTTAACACCATACCACTTGGCAGATGAGATGCAATTTCCAAGATTTCTGAAGAGACCTGCTAAAAAAGTTATCCTCTAATGGCTTTAGTTAGAACGTCAGGCTGGTCACATACCTAGTGAAAAAGGCGTATTGAGACTACTGTGTAGGATACTGAGAGTACTGTGTAGGATACTGTGAGTACTGTGTAGGATAGTTGAGAGAGAGTAGATGTTCATACCGATAATTTTGTAAGCGCCAAACACCGAATTGTCAATATTAAGACACCAATTTATAAATAAAAATGAAGTATTCATAAAAATTTAAATATATATTTCTTAATCCGACTTTTACAGACAGTGGATGATCAGATCATACAAAAGATCAAATAAATACAGACAGCCATGCTTTAAAATATAAATAACTAATGCCTTTATTACAAACTAGACTCAAGTGCGTGCTACGCACGTGTGCAACCCGTCAAATTTTTCAAGTGTCTCTGACCTTTGACCTTGATAAGGTCAAATAAAAAAAAAATGATATTTTCCGGCCGTCTACATTTTTTTTGTGATTTTTTGAAGCTATTAATGAAGGCTGTAGGTGTTATACTCATTGCGCTGGAGGGAACATTAGAATAGATAACACAGGCCTTATATATAGAAGATTATTCTACCGAAACTTTTATCAGAATTGATGGTTCAAAATATTTTATCATAATATTTTAACTAAGGTAAGCTACGAATCTTTTACCTAAATAGAAACAGTCAAACCTTGACCAAACCAAAACCAAATTAGTTTTGTAGTATAGTCTTATAGTCACAACAGTGGTTTGACAATCTAATTAAACTTACTAAAAAATAATTCACCCGAGGACTTGAAAAAAAAAAGTTCTACAGCATCTCCATCAGCAATTAGCAAGGAAAGGCTTCCTCTTATTAATTTAGAACCTTTTACTTCGGGACTTATTCGGGACCGTCCCCCCTTTTCCGCTTTGAAGTTGTTGCAAGACTCGGATGACTTTCGCAATCCAATTTTCCCTGCGGGTGTACCTTTTATTTTTTTATTCCTTTGTCTCTTCATCTATTGACTTGAACATGATTGGAAATGGAAGGCGAATTTATGGGACTTTTTTATATACAAACAGTATAAACTCGAGTACGAGCAATATATGACCCTCTCAAAGTGTAAAAGCCTGACGTGCTGAGCTGAGGCGCGTTCAGAATCTAAACATTAATCATCTACCAAACATTATAGCGTGACGTTCGGTTGACACAACTTTCCCGTTCCAAACGTCAGAGCGTTGCAACTTTTTAACCATCTAAATCTGTGGTTGAAAAACGCTCTGACGTTTTTTAACAAACATTATTTGTTATTTTGGTTTTACTGAAACCCATTTTGTGTGTTTCGATTTCGAAGATTATAAAAATCAAATTTTATTTGATAGTTTAAAAGAAAGTTGAAATTATCTTGGAAATGGAAAACAAAGACTTTGTACATGTAGCAAAAGATGTGTCAAATAGAAAATGACATTTAAAGTTCTTGGTCGTTCCGAACCTTAGAGTAAGTTAAAAAACAACCAAACAACGCTATCTGACCATCGGAACGCAGCCCTACTGAATATACAGTACAGTGGCGAGCAATGACATGTATACACTTTACAACGTTATCGCATTGACGCACACGGAAACAATGCTCTCTCTGTCCACATATTGGGTATATATTGGAAATACTATTTTTTTTGTCTTAACGTACTACGTACGGCACACCAATTATACGCCTAATTTTTTTTCGCACAATTTTCATTAGACCTAAATTAGTCTTCGCCTAATTTTATTTAGCCATATTTTTGCTTGCCAAATTGATTACTTGGCATAAACATACATTATCCCTACTGGTACTAAATGACGATTCGCACAACAACGTAACGCGTAACCATTTTGTATAGCAAAGTAACGTACAAACAAAATACTATCATATATTTTATTCTTTTTATTATATAGTTTAAAAAAGGTATACTTCAAAATTGATATTGTGATCTGATAGGAAAGTTTATTTTGTTGCTTTTTGAATGCAACATTGTTTAATTGCATGTGTTTAAAATAAAATATATACATTAATTAATAAACAGCACTAGAAACTTGAGTTGTCGTTTTATTTGTCTACTCTTATTTTCTTGTTCAAGAATGAATGCAATCAATCATGCATGCGAGCAGGCAACCACACATCCAAGTGAGCAAGTAACCAAGACATACGCAAGTGAGCAAGCAAGCAAGCAAGCTTGCACGCATGCTAGCAAGCAGGCAAGCATGTATGCAAGCAAGCATGTTTGCAAGTGTTCCGTCACGGCTCCGCTGCTGCGTTTGTTTAGGCCAAACTATAATGATGGCAAAAATTCTATAAACTAAACAATAATTCTGCTTAAGAATTGTAGGCCAACGAAATACGGCGATATGAAATTAGGACTAATGATTTTAGGCGTGTCGAAGGGCACCTCCACATATTATTATGTCATTCAATATTGTAATGTGACAAGGTTATATTGTTTATATGTCATTGCACGTGGCTGTGCATAAATTCCTATGGTAGGTAATTATTGAAAAAAATATCATACTTAAAAATTATAAATGTAAAAATGTTGTTACTCCATAACGCAAAAGGGGCATAGATAGTTTATAGCCTGCATTAACCTCTCAGACCCGAGTTATGAGACACAATAATGAGCTGTTATTCTCTGGACGTGATGAATTAAATCACATGGATGAAACGTCGGACGGCCGCTATGATATTTTTGATTTCTTTTTCCAAATGGTAAAATTAAGTTTCGTCGTCAAAAGTGCCTATAAACTAATACATTACTTAAAAATAAAAAAAGTAATTCAGTAAGCTCTCATCAGCGTCATAATAATGAATACTTGACATACGTAAGTTGACTTGTTGTATTACGTAACATGACGTAAGTTTCATATTTCTTTACGAGAGCACATTAATTAAAAAGAAAACCTCAAGGGGTCCCCGTTGTGAACTGGTGATACACAAAAGTATAGAAAAGACAGGCACAAAATTGAAACCATCGAGCCAGCAAAAAGCCATTTAGAAAATATCTAGCTAGCATCAAAAGAGACAGTAACACGCACTCAGCATTTTTTCCTCTCGTTATTTTTCATCTTGTTCACAATGTAATAAGAATTCCCTCGGATATAGCCGGAACTTTTTGGGCTACACTATTTATTTAATGTTGTTTTTACAGTTCTAAGAGAAAATTAGAACGAAAAATAGCTTTGAATTGTGGCTCGATGATTCTGAAAGTTGTTTTGTTGTAAAAGAAGTAAGATATTATGTCCTTACAACAGAAGCGACTTGTGTCAGGAAAGATGAAATTGTTTTTCAGCATTGTTTTCAGTTAAAAAAATGTGTTTGAATTAAAATTATATAGATCATTTTTTATGATTTTGTAATTTTTGCATTTTTCAAAGCTATTTTTATACTTATGGTAAATTTTAAATAGAAAAATATTGGAAAAAATTAACTCGGCCACAAGTGAATCCTCAATTTCTGAATTTCAGTGAATTTGTGAATTTCAGAGAAATTATTGGCAGTTGCATCTTAATCGGTCGATAAACACCTGAAAAGATGTTTCTTTCGAATGCAAGGATATTCCTAGCATTGATGTAACAACGCTGGCCTACAGCGTATTAAAAATATAAAAGTATTGGAGAATTTCGACGGTGGCTCGCAAGTCTCGGTAGCTTAGCGGATAGAGCATTGGACCGGATTTCCAAAGGTCGCGGGTTCGGTTCCCGTCTGAGAATTCACTTGTGGCCGAGTTAATTTTTTCCAATATTTTTCTATTTAAGATTTACCATATTATATAGAACAGTCAACGGCAACTAGTTAACACATACTAATATACTAGTATTCTACACGCAATTTAGGCGGTTAGTCCCGTCTGTATTTGTAAGAATCCATAAGGATAATGGTTGAGCGGACTAACACGAGCTTTTAACACTAGAACGCTACGCGGGTTACATTATGTAGCCCACTGCGAAAGATTATTAAATAAGTTTTGAACGAAACGCGCCTCGGAGCTGTCCTTTCAGGTATTCCTCTAGTACGGATCATCCCACACTTTAGAAGTGTGCTATCTTCCTAGGCGCATTAATGTAAGCGCAGTGCGCAGATAAAAAAAACAAAAAGCTAGACTGTGATGAAAACACTATTGCATAAGAACAGCTCTTTAGTATTATACATCATAATAAAATGATTCACTTATCAAATCATAAGATTTGAACGAAAAAAACATTATTGATCTGAATAGGTCCGGAATATGTAATTTTTATTATTTTTTCTTTATGTAAATCTTTAGTTCATAAATCAAAAAACTTAAGCAATTGTTGACTTTGATAATGTATTTAGTATAACATCAAGTGAAGTCGTCACATTATAAACCCAAATCCACATGTGTGTAATATTTATTTTGTATTATTATTTTCATTTCCGTATTATCTTTCTGTTGTGTACTAGTTGCTGTAAGTGGCACTATTTGGCGTTGTAATTAGATAAATAAATAAATAACTTTTACTTTAATTAAATGAGTGTGTTGTTCAAAATACCTATATCATAATGGGCTACATATCTACCCTGCGCGAGCATTGCAGGAGAATTTTAGGGGCGTGTACTCTAGTGTTAAGTCTTGTCTCCCAATGGTGTGACAACAATTTTTAATGCTGCCAAAACATAGGCGTGTCTCCACCAAAAAGAGTCCTTTCAACATGAACCATAATTTCCGCAATACAACTGTACCAATCACTGAAAATCTTGAACTCTTTGGCATGAAGTTGTCACCAGATCTCAACTTCGGCGATAACGTCGAGTTGAAAGCTTAGACTGCGGCAAAAAAAGCTGGGAATCCTAAATAGGGTTAAGCGGTATTTCACACCGGAACAGCTTCTTGTCCTGTTTATAGCGCAAATTCGTCCGTGCATGGAATACTGCTACCTTTGGGATGGTTCAGCCACTAGATACTAGCTGGCCGCACTCAACTCGGTGGAACGCAATGTCAGAAAACAAATTGGGGATGATAATTTTTTGAATACCAAGCTTTACAGTCTATCGACAAAGAGTTACTTCATAGTCGGTATTCTACAGATTGTACTTAGGAGGGTGTGCTATTTGAGCTGCATGAGCTCATCCCACCAGCTCCTTTTTAAATCCAGTCGTACTGCGGGCTATCAACCCTACCCGGTTGATATTCCACGTCAGCATACAAAGTGCTTTTCCTCATCTTTTATTATGCGCACAGCCAGGGAGTGGAATTCCCTGCAGAAAAGTCTGTATTCCCGGGTGCCTACAATCCTGGCATATTTACAGCTCGAGTGAATAGGCTTTTTCTAGGCAAACTTATTGATGTAAGGATTCAGAATGAGGTCAAGAGTAAGCCTATTTAACGTATGTAAAAATAATAGGATCCATAAAAGCTTGCCGTAGATGATTGGTAATGCATGACGGTTAAGACCTTACAGGCATTAGCATCCTGCATAACCTAGCGTGTGTGCATAACTGCACAGTTTTATCGCTCACACGCTAGGTAATGCAATACTATTTCTTATGCGCTTGTCGTAAATTCTTCATTATTTGTTTATTTTTAACCAACTTCAAAAATCGGTCGTCGGTTTTTTTTTATGTATGTTACTTAATTACTCGAAGACGGCTGTACCGATTTGAGTAATTCTTTTTTTGTTCGAAAGGGTATACTTTCCATGTGGTCCCATTGTCATTATATCAGGATCTGATGATAGGATCCTGGAGAAATCCAGGGAACTCTTCAAATATTATAGGCACTTCAATAGCGATTTCGGTGGTTTCTATACTTAGTGACTTGTGGAAAGCACCATTTAGTGAAGTGGAACTGATGATGAAGACCACAAATGCTCATCGGAACTATTAAATACCTAGTATTTCATATAAATCATAAATCATTTATTTGCATCATAGATACGATAACTTTAATGTGGTTCATAAGCAATTTATGCTCGCCTCACTGCATGTGATGAAGTAGAACTGATGATGAAGTACCGGGAGAACTCCTTAATAAGTAACGTCCCTGCACCGGGAACAGCAGCATTTTGTAAAAGGTGATGAGCAGTGAACACAAAGTTATTAGCGTAGGATCTCTTCTGCCTTTAAAAATTGTGAAATAAAAAACTGGCTGGCTGGTTGGCTGGCACCGTCAAACAGCTTATTTTTTGCGTTTTAGTTTTTGAAGTCGGTTTTCATTTTTTTTTTAGTTTTTTATAATCCTTAAGTATTATCATCAGGTGCTTAATGTACGTATTTTTTTTTCAGAAAATAGAGAAGCCCTTCCTTCAAGCAGCCAAGACGACACTAGGCGACAGATACACCCCTAACATAGAGAATATATACAAACTTACAATTAAATTCATATTAGAGAATCTGGTGATCGGCTACGAGGAGGCTGCGCCTGGCAATGGGAACGGACAGACATGACAAACTGAAAAATATATGTAGGGTATAGTGGCGAAGGGTCTAATTAAGTAAGTTAAACAGAACTACATTTTTAGTTTAGTTAGTGTGAGTAAGAGGAAGAATAATGTATTGAACAATCTTATATCTTTTCTGGCTTTGTTTTTAATTTAATACATTAAGTTACTTAAGTTTAATTATACTTAACACTATCGACGGGTACCATAAAAGTACACGATGTTCTTTGTTCTCAAACATGCCGGTTCGATTCCCGGTGCATGAATAAATGTAAGTGCAAGTATATATGATTTTTTTTAAATATTTGAATGCAGTTTAACTTATTTTTTAAAAATGAAGGTATGTTTCCTATGGGTAAATTTGCTTACATCAATATTTAGGGTACTTTCCCTCCGGTGACTGTCTTTTTTTTCACCTGTATATAATGTAAATACAGTCTACAGTATGTCAGCTAAAGTTGCACTATAAAAAGCTCTACTCAAGTATTTTTATTGTATAAAATATGCACAGGTTTTTTTTTTTTTTTTGGAAACAGTTTATATATAATAAGGTAGTTCCAAATAAGTTATTATTATTATACTTACTCTATACGTTGTACTTAATACTTGTAAATAATTCAATCTTGCATTTATGTATTTAATATATTGATAAACATATTTAAACACATTTAAATTGCGTTTAGTATTTATTATTAATTTTCATACTGAATAAGATAAATAAAAAATAAATACTTATGTACTTGATTTTTTAATAGAGTTAGTTGAAAGGACAGAGGGTAACATTATAGGCTTTTTATCCCGATATTCCCACGGGATCCTTCCTTTGCAGTCGGGTAAAAAGTTGCCTGTAATAATGAATTCTACAAATGATTTTGAAGTTTTGAGTTAACTTAAAATAACGTAATATAAGCGAAAAACTTAAAATAACAAGCTCTTTGATCGCTCTTTGATCTGCCGTGTGGTGACGGCCTAAGAATACACGTGTCACCACTCCCTTACATGCCTGGGATGTCGTAAGGGTCGACTAAGAGGCTCGACGCATTAAACACCTGTGCGAGATAAGGAAAACTTGAAACAAATCCTCTACCAACCCGTCTGGCCAGCGTGGTAGCAGTAGGCTAATAGCCTCCTATGAACGCCACAATAGGCGTGAGCTAGGAGAGGCCTATGTCCAGCAGTGGACATTTACAGGCTGATGATGATGATGATGAAGCTCTTCGATGTTAACCACACAAAAACGCCGAAAGCGAAATGGTAACACATTATCTATTTCAATGCAAAAAAAGGTATTTATTTTTCTAAAAGAATTTAAAAAAGACAATTCTTGCGAATTCAAGATAAAAGAAAATCAGCGTCATTATTTGATGGCAGTTCAAAATTCTCTTGTTATTTTTGTATCGCAATATTTTATTTTTGATGGACATCCGATGGACCGTTCATTCAAGGTTGTCAGCCAAAAATTTGCTTCCACTGCATAAAACTTAGCCTCCTAAGTGTCTAATTTCGAAATCTATCACAATCCCTTTCAAAGGTATTGTGATTTTAATAGCGATTTATGGAATTGTGTAACTTATAGTCACAATCCCTTTCAGAACGAATGATGTTTTAAATGACACTTCATTTGACACTTCTCCATACATTTGAAAGATATTTTCGTTTGTCACTTTGCATTGCACAGTTCAATTTCGTTCATTCAATACGGCCTGAAGTAGGTATGTAAATTATATCTTTCAAATGACGAATTGAAAGGGATTGCGATAGAAATTTAAAATAAGACACTTAACCCCCTGGTTTCTTAGTGCCATCATAGTATTTAGATATTTCTAATATAAAGAACTAATTATAAATTTTTAATTTTGCATTTTACAATGCTATTTTTGTGTGATAAATATTAAACAAGAAAATATACTAGAAAAAAGCAACTATAGTCTCATGTCACAAGTGCATTGGGCCGGATTCCCAAGGATGCGGGTTCAAATCCCGTCAGAGTGACATGAGACTAGTTGCTTTTTTCTAGTATATTTTCTTGTTTAATATTTATCATAAAGAACTAAGTAAGTGCTAACTAGTAGTGTAACGCCACAATAGGCGTGAGCTAGGCTCTCGAGACTAGACGTCAACAGGATGATAATGATGATGATGATGATGATACCATGTCTCTATTCATCAGACCAAAAAATAGTCTATAAAGTAACACGGATTGACGCTTAAATGTATATGAAACTAAATAACAGCTAGCGCAATCCAACCTTTACTGTATTTTCCTATCTAATCCTACTAATAACATAAATGTGAAAGTATGTTAGTTTATTTGTTTGTTTATCACTCTTTCACGCAAAAACTACTGAACGGTTTTCGATGAAATTTGGTACTTATGGCATATATGCATAGGCTAGGTACTTTCTATCCCGATATTCCCACGGGAACGGGAACCTCGCAGGTTTGTGAGTATTTATGTATGTTTGTTACGTTAAAACTACTGAACAGATTTGGTTGAAATTTGCCAAACAGATAGTAGATAGCCAGGATAAACATATGATACTTATTATCCCGATATTCCCACGGGAACGGGAACCACGCGGTTAATACCGCCGGAATAAGCAAAACAGTAAAATTGTTTCATTTTAACCTTTTTATGTCACAAATACCTTCATCATAATTTTTAATCAAGTAAATATACTAGAAAAAAGCAACTATATTAACTTGATAAAAAATTATCACATAAAAATAGCATTGTAAAATGCAAAATTAAAAAGTTATAAGTAAAAGGCAGTTTCATCTTAATCGATAGTCAAACATCTGTAAAGATGTTTCTTTCAAATGCGAGGATATTTCTCTCATTGATTAAACGACGGTGGCCAACACCGTAGACAAAGGTGAATATACTAGAGAATTTCAACGTGTTCTCGTAGGTCTCTGTAGCATAATTGGTCAGTGCATTGGCCCGGATTCCCAAGGATGCGGGTTCGAGTCCCGTCAGGGCGACATGAGACAAGTTGCTTTTTTCTAGTATATTTACTTGATTAAAAATTATCACATAAAAATAGCATTGTAAAATGCAAAATTAAAAAGTTATAAGTAAAAGGCAGTTTCATCTTAATCGATAGTCAAACATCTGTAAAGATGTTTCTTTCGAATGCGAGGATATTTCTCTCATTGATGAAACGACGGTGGCCAACACCGTAGAAAAAGGTGAATATACTAGAGAATTTCAACGTGTTCTCGTAGGTCTCTGTAGCATAATTGGTCAGTGCGTTGGGCCGGATTCCCAAGGATGCGGGTTCGAGTCCCGTCAGGGCGACATGAGACAAGTTGCTTTTTTCTAGTATATTTACTTGATTAAAAATTATCACATAAAAATAGCATTGTAAAATGCAAAATTATAAAGTTATAAGTAAAAGGCAGTTTCATCTTAATCGATAGTCAAACATCTGTAAAGATGTTTCTTTCGAATGCGAGGATATTTCTCTCATTGATGAAACGACGGTGGCCAACACCGTAGAAAAAGGTGAATATACTAGAGAATTTCAACGTGTTCTCGTAGGTCTCTGTAGCATAATTGGTCAGTGCATTGGGCCGGATTCCCAAGGATGCGGGTTCGAGTCCCGTCAGCGCGACATTAGACAAGTTGCTTTTTTCTAGTATATTTACTTGATTAAAAATTATCACATAAAAATAGCATTGTAAAATGCAAAATTAAAAAGTTATAAGTAAAAGGCAGTTTCATCTTAATCGATAGTCAAACATCTGTAAAGATGTTTCTTTCGAATGCGAGGATATTTCTCTCATTGATGAAACGACGGTGGCCAACACCGTAGAAAAAGGTGAATATACTAGAGAATTTCAACGTGTTCTCGTAGGTCTCTGTAGCATAATTGGTCAGTGCATTGGGCCGGATTCCTAAGGATGCGGGTTCGAGTCCCGTCGGGCCACATGAGACAAGTTGCTTTTTTCTAGTATATTTACTTGATTAAAAATTATCACATAAAAATAACATTGTAAAATGCAAAATTAAAAAGTTATAAACCTTCATCATAATTTATGCAAATAACATTAGTTATTTCCACAGAAAAATAATAATCACAATTTTAGCAAATAACAACCCTGAGTAAACAAAAATAATTAATTATCAAAATCTACCGCAGGAGGGTGCGACTGAATAGACGAAATTATTCCTTGTCAAACAGTGAAATGCCTTGGGTTTTTACAATACGGTGTATTTTGCATATTTATTACAATTCGAAAATATGAATAGGTATCAGTTAAATAAACAATGTGTATTGAAATAAAAATGTCTATGTAAAAGTTTTTTATGAATTAGTTGTAGGTGATATACACATAATTCATAATTCACTCGTGAACTGCTGATAGACCATGCCCCAAAAGCACACAAGATGATTTTTGTCCCCATATTCCCAAGGGAACGGGATCCAAGCCATAAACCATAGATGCAACTAGCATATTATAATGTCAGGAATATTGTAGAGTATCATCATCAGTCGTTTTTAATGTTCCCAGTCCCCACTGACTCCACTGCTCGGGCACTGGCCTTCCTCATGAGCAGATAAGGAGAATGGGCCAGGACCCACCACGCGGATGCAACGCGGATCGATTTTAACGACCCCAAATACCCGTACCAACGGCTTAACGTGCCTCCCGAAGCACGGAGGAGCTCGAGATAATGCTACACCCATCCCGTGACCGGCCATTGCAAAGGTTATCTTAACCGCGTCATGCTTATGCCGAACGTGCAAACCACTAGGTTATATGCGGTATATAGAGATAAATTAATGACACGATAAAGCGGAGTTATACCCACGGAGCTCTATTTTTGATTCACTCGTCTCGAGGATTCTACTGATTTTCGTGCGACGATTATCTATCGAAAAGCGAAGAGATAAAAAGACAAATTTGTTTCCACACAGACTCAATAAGACAGTGATATCAGCGTAAAAAACCAATATCCATTTTTTTCTAAATCAACTGATCCAGGAGTTCAAGGTTCGATTTCCAAACAAGTTATTTTCCAAAGAAGTATAAATAGCACTGTGAAATGAAGCCTTAACGTTTATCAAGAGCATAATGATAATACTATTCTTCTCTCAAAATGTATGCACAGTCCGACCCCGTGTTTGCCGACTCACCTCAGTTATTATTTTAGGAGCAAATCCTGGATCCACCCTTATCTCGAAAAGCCTTAATGAAGATATTATGGGGGACTGAGAAACGGGAGCGTTGACATATAGCCCTGTATCTGGAGAAAAAGGTGGCCATTTTAGTTATAATGAAGGTAAAGGTAAAAAAATGAAAACAGGCGTCTTTCTTTGTTCTCCCATCAAACGTGGTAATTTTTTGAGTTTGTTCCTCGTTCGCCCCAAAGATACGCCCCACATTCCAAAGTTTTCCTGGTACGCCCCACATCAATGGTATCTAAAAAGTACTACCAACAAATAAATCAAGTCTATAGGTACTTGAGATATAGAAAAGTATTAATTTTTAAAATACCGTTTTGACAAACAAAATTAGTGACGTTAAATACAGGTTAAAAACAATAACCAAAAGTACCAGGGCAGCATAACCAACCAAGAGTTATTATACTTATAAGCTATGGCAGATATGATATGAAAAATATGTCAAATCATCTGCCAACTAACTCAGAATTTAATTTTAGATTGTGAAACAGGCCCTTAATATAAAATAAATATAAATTCAGAACTTCTCAAAACATCTAAAATAACCTCTTGGTTAGCTATGCGACGCTGGTACTTTCAAGTTAAATATGTTTATTACTTATTAAGTATTATTAATTGAACATAAAAGTAAGTAAGTAGTTGATTGATGTTATGAATATATGTTTGAGAAGCCCGTGGCGCAGTGGTTCGCGCGCTCAGCTTGCGATTGTTGAGGTTAAGCAACTTTCGCAGTGGTCGGTCACGGGATGGGTGACCAAACATTTGCTATCTCGAGCTCCTCTCCTCCGTGCTTCGGAAGGCACGTTAAGCACGTTGGTCCCGGCTGCATGTGCAGTTGTTAAAACCCACCAATCCGCATAGGGCCCGTGTGGTGGTCATGGCCCATTCTCCTTATCCATCCATAAGGAAGGCCAGTGCCCCAGCAGTGAGGACATTAAAAATAGCTGATGACGATTGATGTTATATACATAATTACTATTTAAAATAATTCGCTTTTTTCTGATTGTATCTACGAAAAACTAAGTTGGCAGTACAATAACATGTGGGGCGAAGAGGTAACATAAAATTAAAAAAAAATGACAAATCCCACGACGGTTAAAACGTAATTGAAAAAGGATAAAATAAGTTAAAAACCCCCGACTTAATTATTCGTCGGGGGCAGGCAAAACCGTGCACGCCAAGTTTGATCTGTAGATCTGGATTAAAACGTTTGTTCCCACGGGAAGGTGAACCTCGCGGGTAATACCGCTGACGGCCGTTAGTAAATCATATAGGTGATTCGGAAGGCACGTTGAGCCGTTTGTCCCAGCTGTATTTGCATTCGTTAAAACCCACAAATCCGCATTGGGCCCGCGTGGTGGGTTATGGTCCATTCTCCATCTTTATCAATCCACAATGCCAGTGCCCCAGCAGTGTTTCTGAAACTCTTTCTCTTATCGTATAAGAATTAGTGACCACCTCTGGTGTCAGAGTTTATCAAGCCGCCTTTTATAAAAAAAACAACGGGTTGCACTCTGGGAGTGCCGGCAGAAGTGAAAAAAATAACGATCAAAATCCACTATATCTTGACCACAACTTCATAAAAAGTTGATGAAAACGAAGACCAACTTAATTTGGCAGTTAAATCAATTTAAACTGACTTGAAATCAATATGAAAGTTGGTAGTAATGAGAGATCTTTATATAATTGGGGGTCAAAAGAGCCCCGAGTGGCTTCGTAAAAAGGATGGTACGGCTGTGCCTTTTTCGCTCGACTTGGCCGGGGCACTGCCGTGCCTCCAGACAGATGATCTTCACAGATGGATTGCAACATCAGTAATAGCAAAATGCTGAAGTAAGTAAATAATATTTATATTTATTTTTGGAAAAAATCTGAAAATCAGAGGAAAAACCCTTAGCTATTTCTTTGCACTGTGGTTATTATTAACAAAAATACACTCTGTGGTTTGCATGAATACTTCTTTATCATAAATTACAAACAGCCTTTAAAAAAATTCACTTGATGTCTGTCAAACCTCTGAAATTGTAAACATAGCAATTTGTAAATTACAGTGTGATTGTGTGATGTGCTAAAGTTTTGGTGATTTTTCTTTCAAAAATGGCTTGTACAATATGCATGGATCCAGAGAAAAAGCCTCACAAATTTGTATGTATAATAATACTTCTTATTTTATTTGTTTGTATAATTAATTTTACAGAATATACGGTTTTTTACAGTACTATTCAAAGAGTTTGATTCACATGAACTCAAACACAAAAGTATCTTGATAAATATTAATCAAGAAAATATACTAGAAAAAAGCAACTTGTCTCATGTCGAGCAGTTTTTTTTCTAGACATTTTCTTGTTTAATATTTATCACATAAAAATAGCATTGTAAAATATAAAATTTGAAAGTCATAACAAAAGTATTTATTTAGTTAAGCACTTCACACAAGAAAGAGATAGCTTGGAACGAGAGGAACCGACCAGAAAGTCACCGATGGGCCAAGGGCTGTTTTTGCTCCCTGTATTTTTTCGTGCAGAATCGTCAAATTGGAAAATGACCTAAAAAAAGATAGATCATAAGCATCCTTATCTTATGCAATGAATCATTCTGTGCCTTTAACTCAAAATGTAAATTATGTAAATATATCATTAGGTCACAAATTTTACATTTATTTATCTATACTAATATTATAAAGAGGAAAGATTTTATTGTTTGTTTGTTTGTTTGCAACGAATAAGCTCAAAAAGTACTAAACGGATTTGAATGAATTTGGTACACAGATAGTAGACAGCCTGATTATGAATATAGGATACTTTTAATCCCGATATTCCCACGGGAACGGGAATCATCCTTTTGCTGATTTGATTTGATCCAGTAGCTGGCGCCATTGATTGGCACGGAAAGTAGACATAAGTTCTACGCCTTGGAAACGCTGGACTGGCATGAGAAAACCGTTAAAACAATACCAGCACTGGC
Organism: Chrysoteuchia culmella; assembly: GCA_910589605.1. Lineage (NCBI taxonomy): Eukaryota > Metazoa > Arthropoda > Insecta > Lepidoptera > Crambidae > Chrysoteuchia > Chrysoteuchia culmella. The sequence continues at coordinate 2,005,312 of OU342657.1, forward strand.
GCCAGCTACTGGATTATTGTAATTTTGGCTATACATTTATTAATTCTAGCGAAAAGAGAAAGACCCATTTGGCGAGGTGGACGTGCCCGATGACAGGCTATATGGAGCACAGACCTTGAGGTCCATCATGAACTTCCCCATCGGTGGCATCGAGGAGAGGATGCCGGTGAGTCCAGCACTTTCTTCAGATGATAGACTTTACAATCGTAATAACCAAAAGATAATGTTCATCCCCTAGGCTTTTGGTCTGAAGTTCAGAATGTAAGTATTGTGTACTACCTACTTACTAAAAAAAATAATCTTCAGTAGTGGCACTAGGTTTGATCCTATAAAATTAATTATTATGGTTGTTTCAGTTTCCTATTGTTATTGCATTCGGGATACTGAAGAAAGCTGCCGCTAAAGTGAACATGGAGTATGGGCTTGACAAAAAAATCGGTTAGTACGCATTGGGTATTATTTAATCGATCAGCAAAAAAACTCTAACCTAACCTAACCAATAATTGATTGTTCAGCAAGAAAACCTATTTGGTCAGCAAGTACTAGGTAAGCCAAAGAGAGTTGCTGACCAAATTGATATTTAGCTGATCAAAATATTTATTCCTGTACGCATTTAGTATAGCAGATTTTGAAACAAGTATCATACGTTTTGATAATAAGACTATGTCGTTCTTAGGTGAAGCTATAATGATGGCTGCGGAAGATGTGATATCGGGAAAACTGTATCGAGAAGGACATTTCCCGCTGGTGATCTGGCAAACTGGATCTGGTACCCAATCTAACATGAACGCCAACGAGGTATTCGAAAAACATTACCTTGAACAAATCTGCTGTTTTTTATCTTATGAAGGTTGCCGTGATCTAAGAGCCAGACAAAAAAGAAATTAATTAAATTCACGTGCCTTCTTGAGATAAAATAACTGTAACTGGAGAAGAGGTAGATTTTAATGGCACGATCATAATAATTATAAGCTAATTTAATAAAAGCGCAGAATTGCTATAGATGATAGCCGGAATAGTAAGCACACCTGGTCCAAATATCTCGATGACATAAAAATCATTTATTTTGGAGAGCCGCACTAACTTACAATGCGCTCTAAATTATTAGAGTTGACAGTATTTCATCAGGTTGCACATGCTTGACTTTTGGATTAATTTTAATTTTTTATCTATTATATTATTGTCGTATTGAGGAGTTATGTCTGGTAACACCGTATTCTTTCCAGGTAATAGCAAACCGCGCAATCCAACTTCTAGGCGGAAAATTGGGAAGTAAAACCCCAGTGCACCCAAATGACCATGTGAACAAGTCCCAAAGCTCGAACGACACCTTTCCTACGGCGATGCACATAGCTGTTGCTATGGAGCTCAGGGACAGGCTCATGCCAGGACTAGTGGCTCTTAGAGACACTATAGAGGCTAAGTCAAAGGATTTTAGCAAGATCATCAAGATCGGCAGGTAAACAAGATACATTTATAAAGTAACTTCTCAACAAGTGCTTAGACGAGACAAGGTAGTACTTTGAATTAAGTTGATTATTAGTTATTTCATCATCCTCATCCTATGCATTTCCTTTATCCTCTCATTTTCACCGATTTGTTTAATTGGGCTCTGCGCAGTACATTCACCGGGACGAAGACCCGAAGCAGAACCTGCTATCTGGCACCTAACATTTCATACCATGTCGTCCTCAGTCCCGATAACGTCGTAGTGATCGTATCGTTTTTGTATCAGGACCCATTTGATGGACGCAGTCCCTCTAACCCTCGGACAAGAGTTCAGTGGGTACGCCACTCAGCTGACGTTCGGCATCGATCGCATCTGTGCGACACTGCCACGGCTACACAACCTGGCACTAGGTGGCACTGCAGTTGGCACTGGCCTTAACACACGCATTGGGTTTGCGGAAAAGTGCGCTGCAGAGATTGGCAGACTCACGGGTAAGTATGAATAACCAGTCGCGTGCCGCCCACTTTTTAAGCGCATTTTAATATATATTTCGGATAAATAAAAGTGCACGAAATAGTCCGCAAAAGATGTTTTATTTCAAGGAATTATTTGCATGCGAATATAGTTTTTATATGTCAAATCAATTGTTAAGGAACACAGAAAAAGCACTGTTACAATTTTTATTTAAATGGACTCATATTTGCCTTTCGGTAAGCTTAAGCACTTCGCACAAGCCCCACAGGGCCACAGCAGTTTGTGGCTGACTGGACGTTTCCAGCGTCGTATTACTCTAAGTTTAGTCGGCAAAATGTCGTATCTTAATTTTTTAGACAGTTTAAATAATAAATAAATAAATATTTCTTACACTCACGCTAATTTACCTACCCCCAAAGTAAGCACTGTAAGGCTTGTTTGAAGTTATGCAGATTTTGAAGTTATGAATAGTTTTAATACAAAATACATATTTAAATTTCTTATTATTTGCGCCAGGAACAAAACTAATGAAATGAAATAATGTACTAGCACAAAATCGGGGCCGTTTACTTTATACAAATCTGTGTTACCTAAGTACTGCAACGACAAAAAGGAAAAGATCTTCAGAATTTTAGGATATATATCGTCTCAAAGTCAAAGTCAAAGTCAAAGTCAAAGTCAATATCATTTATTCAGTCTAGGCTGTTACAAGCACTTATGAACTTCAAAGAAGCTACGCCATCGGTTCACAAACCCTACGGCGGGAGACCTTGTAACGAGAAGAACCGGCAAGAAACTCGTCAAGGGCTGTTTTTTTCTCCCTGTTTTATTTCATACAGAGTCGTCAAATTGAAAAGTGACCTTAACATATCAGTAAGGTCAATTTCCATCACAAAAGGAAAATACTAATTAAAATATTACATTTTATGGTTATTGTAAACGTAAACAATTTTTAACTTGCAAAAGAAAGACTTGTCTATCAAACATTACAACATTTCCCGCACCACAAGACTACTACACTGCAAGTTGTGAGGTACATACAGGTCAGTATCAATTTATTTTAGATAAAAATATTTAGGCTTTAAGCACAGCATTAAGATAAGCACACTGAGGTAGACCCATTTCCGCTGGCGGCACCCGTTCACGAGCATGACGCATGAACCAGCCATCGCTTCGCTCAACCATATTTTAGGGAACGTAACGACCCGCCTCACACGACACCGCCGAAGAAACGTTTGAGTGAGCATGACGTACTTCAGGTACTTATGTTAAGCTGTATAAATATAAAAAAATACAATGGCAACAGCAAAAAAAGAAAGATAAAAGTGTCTTAATGTAAGACACAACACAACCTACAATGTCACTAGAAGACGCATCAGCTGGGTCACAATCTCAATCGTAATTAAAGTTAAAAAAAATAAAAAAAAGCTTTTATATATTTGGAATAATTGAAAACATTATTTACCTTTGTTTACTCTGATCAAGCAGTGCCACGCTTCTCAACTCAAAACATCATAAATAACATAAAATCAAAACAACATATATCTCTACACAAGCAAACATGAGCAGACCCACCCGCTGGCAGCACCCGTTCACGAGCATGACGCATGAACCAGCCATCGCTTCGCTCAACCATATTTTAGGGAACGTAGCGACCCGCCTCACACGACACCATCGCAGAAATGTTTACAGAGAGCATGACATACCCAAGCAACCTGTGTTAAAAGTGGAATCTAATACTTTACTAAACATTAATTGAATGACACTACAATTTCGAAAAAACAAAACTAAATATTTATGACCAAGCTGTCTCGTCATTCAAGTAATCTTTTATAGTATAATATCCTTTTTTAAGAAGACAATCTTTTACATTCATCTTAAACTTTTCGAAAGGCAAATCCAAAATATTATCTGGAATTTTATTATAGATACGTATACCTAGACCCATAAAAGATCCAAGGACCTTCTTTAATCGGTACCGAGGCATAACAAGTTTATTTCTATTTCTAGTATTGCGATCGTGCAAATCACCATGTTTGATATACAGGTTGATATTACGACGTACAAAAGGAATACAATTTAAAATAAATTGAGAAGCAGCTGTCAGTATACCAATTTCTTTAAATTTTTCCCGAAGAGATGTTCTGGAACCCAGTTGATAAATGGCCCTTATAGCTCGTTTTTGTAGTATAAATATTGTATTAATGTCAGCTGCTACTCCCCACATAAGAATACCATACGAAATGATGCTGTGAAAATAACTCAGCCACATAACCTCCACTGCTTGGGTATATGCCGTCCCAAATGGGGTTGGCCATAATCGCCACGCTTGGCCGGGTTGGCGATCGTAGTATGGCCAAGTTTAGATACTCACTACTTATATGCCGTAATTTCTTATCCAGGCATTCCATTCGTGACAGCTCCGAACAAGTTCGAAGCGCTGGCATGTCACGACGCCATGGTGGAAGTCTCCGGTGCCTTGAACACAGTGGCATGTTCCTTGATGAAGTTAGCCAATGATATCCAGCTCCTGGCGTCAGGACCGCGCTGCGGCTTTGGGGAGCTGAGGCTACCTGAGAATGAACCTGGGTCTTCTATCATGCCTGGTTAGTGAGGTTTAGTCGTCTTGAGTAGCGTTACCCGTTTGAGAATTGGTCTATAGAATTATTCGTTTTGAAGTTAACGTAACATGCAATGGATATGGAAAAGCGAAAGAAGATGAAGAGAACAATAAGATAAGTTAACTCGTAAAATTGTAAGTACTGACAATTTCTTTTAAATAAAATAAATAATTCTTACACTCACACCAATTAACCTAGCCCAAAAGTAAGCACTGTAAGGCTTGTGTCAAGGGATACTAGGGTCATCATCAGCCTGTGAACGTCCACTGCTGGACATAGGCCTCTCCTAGCTAACGCCTATTGTGGCGTTCATAGGAGGCTATTAGCCTACTGCTACCACGCTGGCCAGACGGGTTGGGGTTTGTTTCAAGTTTTCCTTCTCTCGCACAGGTGTTCAATGCGTCGACCCTCTTAGTCGACTCTTACCACATCCCAGGCATGTATGGGAGTGGTGACACTTGTATTCTTAGGCCGTCACCACGCGGCACTAATACTAATAATACGGCACAGATACTAGGGTAATGGATATAAATATACCTACATATATGTATAAGTACTTATGTGTGGAAATTCATATAAATGTCTATAACCCGGATACAAATGCTCGTATTCATTATACAAACATTTACCCCTACCGGGGCTCGAACTCTGGACCTCAGAGTAGGCGACATCTTGAAACCGGTGTACGTACCACTCTACCACAGAGGTCAGGGGTTATCTTTGCTGTTAGTGTAATACTGCAAACACTTCGAAGTTGACGTAGAGTCAGCAGCAGCTACGGCTTTACACATTGACCTTGAGAGCGCCCTTACGTCGCTCGTAATAGCGACGGTTTTCGTGCAAATTTAAAGCCAAAGCTGTACGTGCTGTTGGCCATACAAGGTTTTGTTTATATTTGACATTTCATTAGGAAATTCAGCACTAAATTGTCTTTCCAGATCAATTACCTTTTTAGGGTTCCGTAGCCTAGTGGCAAAAAACGGAACCCTCATAGATTAGTCATGTCTGTCTGTGCGATGTATGTCACAGCCACTTTATTCCAAAACTATGAGGATTACACAGTTGAAACTTGGAAGGTAGATGTATTTTGTAAACCGCTTTACGGTTTTTACACAAAAATAAATATATTAAGGGGGGGCTCCCCTACGTGGAACTGAAACTGAAAATTGTTTTTATCAAACCTATACGTAGGGTCTTTAAAAATAACTTTGAGGTTTCTTAAACTATTTTTTCTCAAATTCAACCGTTTGAATGATATACACTTTCAAAGTGGTAAAATGTGAAATAAAAACAAAAATCGGCTTTCTATAAAAGATTTTTATAGAAAGAATAAGATGTCTCTTAAAACTAATACAAAACTGTTTTTGATACCATCTAATCCGAAGGGATTCCCCTTAGCAATAATGGTGAAGAATTCCAATTTACTACGTGAAAAGTAGAGATCATAACTCTTGAACTTATCTTACACAGGCAAAGTAAACCCGACGCAGTGCGAGGCTCTGCTGCAGATCTCCGCCCAGGTGATCGGCAACCACGTGGCTTGCACGGTAGGCGGCCTCAAAGGTTACTTCGAGCTGAACACGTTCAAGCCTTTGATCGTGTCTAACGTACTGAGGTCTATTAGGCTCATGGGTGAGTCCAATTATTATGACCAATATTTTTTAATTGACTTATTTAAGTAGTGACTACTTATCCTGCGTCTTTGTCGTTCTGCTCAACTTTGAATGACACAAAGGCAATATGCTGGGTCAGGATATTTACACAGTCCATTCAGACGGCCCTCACAGTCTTTTATTTTTCTATTGTGCCTTTTTTACACACTTCACTCTAGGCTTTAACAGTCACCGCTAAGCCATAAAGTGGGAGACCTTATAGCGAGAACTAGAGAAACTTCAAGAGTTGCTTTGTTCTTTCAATCATATTTCACACAGAATGATAAAAAAATTAAGTCTTCTCAAGGCGTAGGTGTAAGCAGAAAACTGTCGCTCTGTATCTTTCATATCCATCGACTATTTTACCGACACAAGCCGTGTTTCCAGTAGTTTACGTTAACATTGATAGTAAATGTAAAGTATTCCAAACTCCTAAAAGGGGTACTGAATGCGGTCATGACCACGAATGTGAAGTGCGACCTTAATTATACCCAGCAGTGGGTGTCGTTCCGCTGATATGATGGTGATGAGCTTAATTTTCTCTGCGTTTCTCAGGAGATGGCTGCCAAGCGTTCAACAAGAACTGCGCGGTGGGCATCCATGCCAACGAGGAGAAGATCACACAGATCATGCGAGAGTCCCTTATGCTGGTCACGGCCCTCAACCTCCACATCGGATACGATAAGGTATAACTTATTTGAAAGAATCAGCTCTCTAATTGTGTAATTTATAAATCTATCACAATCCCTTTCAAAGGTATTGTGATTGTGATAGTGATTTATGGAATTGTGTAACATTATAGGTACTCGCAATCCCTTTCGGAACGAATGATGTTTTAAATGACACTTCATTTGCCACTTCTCCATACATTTGAAATATATTTTCGTGTGTCACTTTGCTTAGACAGTTCAATTTCGTTTATTCAATACCTTTCAAAACGCGTCCAGCAGGCTGATTAGCTAACTTTGATTGAAGTTATTCCAATGAACATTTTGTAACTAACATCAAATAATATCTATCGATGAAATGCGATTACCTAAACGTTTTTTTGTAATTTCTATTCACTTTCTATCGATAAAATAACAGACTACATAAACTATACTTTAACATGAAGTTGCTATGAAATACGGATAGTACGACTTATTTAAAAAGTCAGTGTTGCGGTGCGAAACGATGCACCGCAACAGTGGCATGTACGATCATAATTTATCAGCATTATACCACAGATTTTTCATGGATACTAGTCCTGTCATCCACATTTTACTCTTTATTATTACACAGTATAAAAAACAAAAAAATTAAAATTTATTTATTTATTTAATAAGGCTTACCAACTAAATACATAAAGGCAAATTATATTAAGTTTACAGCAGTTAGCACAATATGTATCTTATATGCATTTAACTTAAAGGTATGCACAACATTGTTATATGTATAAGACGTTTTCTTTTATATTTTATTGTTAGACTAATCAATAATAATACTGAGATAGAGAAAAAAATACGATAATGAAAAAATACAATGCAGAAATTAAAAATTAAAATCACTGAATAAATAAGTTAAAAATTCGATTATTGTAAACAAGTATTTTCGTGTTATCTTTCTTTAAACATAATAATGAATTAATCAACAATGCTAAGTCAAGGTATTCAAATAAAATGGTAAGTAATATTGGGATTGAAAGCGTATTATTTGTATGGTTGTTGAAATATCTTATCCGAAATTCAAAGCCCACCTTTTGCTACTATGATTTTTATTCGTCGTCATCGTCAACAGCCATTTTAATGAAGGGACACTGGCCCCCCTTATCCATCTGATTAGGAGAGTGGGCCATGAGCATGACTCACCACGCGGGCCCAATGCGGATTGGTGGGTTTTACGCGACTGCACTACAATAAAAATTTAAAACGTGCCTTCCGAAGCACGGAAGAGCTTGATAGTAAATCTTTGGACACCCATCCCGTGATCAACTAATATGAAAGTTGCTTAACCGCTAAAATTGTTGGCCGAGGGCGTGAACCTCCGATTTTTATTAAAATTAAATTGTAGTATATGGCCAAATGGCAAAAAAATCTTTCTACGAGTCATTTTATTAGCACGGGCTTAAAACATATGCAGTGTCTTTTATACTGCTTATTTTATAAGTAAAATCTTTGTAAGTATCATAATACAAGAAAAAAACAAAGATTTAAAATGATAAAAACATGTTTTCGATTATAAGAAACAAGGTCTGAATAGTTTCCATTGCTATGAAAATTATTGCAAATCCAAGCCGTCACTTTGATTGCAACAAGCTTATATGATCAGTGCTCGATGCGAATAATTTCTATCGATAAGTCAAAATTGCAATGGATTGTAATTGAAGTTTCAACTTGTCAAATCGTACATACTTAATCGCAAAACTGACTTGAAGGATACAATTACATTAATTTCAATGAAGAACTAATAGAAACAGAGTTAGATAATCAGCCCACTGATCACAATCAAATGTCAAATAGTGAAGCCCTGAAGTATGTGAATATCTTTCAAATGACGAATTGAAAGAGATTGCGATAGATTTTAAAATAAGATAATTAGCCCCATGGTCACTTGGGGGAAGTTGGTCGTCTAACTATAAAACCAAAAGTTCTAGTTTTGCTTCTAAAAAAATACAAGATCCACTACCCACCAGCCTGCAAATAAATGCAAATGCAAAAACAGTGACACACCTTGCACCTTCTGACACGTGTTTCACACTTACGCGATCCCACCTCAGGTGTTATTTTACCGTGCAATCCAATACCGAAATGAAGATAGATATTTTGGTTTCACAGTTATCCAATCTTTAATATGATAAACTAGCGGATCCTCGCGGTTTTATCCACGTGGTGCCCGTTCCCGTGGGAATATCGGGATAAAATATAGCCTATGTCACTCGGAAGAAATGTAGCTTTCTAATGGTCTAAGAATTTTTTAAATCGGTCCAGTAGTTCCTGAGATATGCGCGTTCAAACAAACAAACTCTTCAGCTTTATAACATTAAGTATAGATTAAAACAAACTATTAAGAAGAAAAATAATATACCAATACGATATAAGTTTTCTATTAAAATAAAGCGAACATAAATTTGCGGTTGGTGGTAGGACTCGTTGTAAGTCCGCCTGGCTAGCTACCACTATCTTATCTAAGTCTGACGCAATACCAACAATATTTTCAGCAATGTTGTGTTCCGGCCACAGAACATTACTTGTTCTGTGGTTCCGGCAGTTAGAGATAAGATAACCAGTTCGTCAGTGATTGAGGATTCCGGGAGAGGATCGCTTTCATCTTCAGCCTTATTAATACTTAACATCAGGTTTGAAGGCTAAGAGTCTCCGCGTCGTTAATAAAAAAATAAAAAAATGTCCCGAATACTGGACTTAATTTCTATCTATACTCATAAACCACTACCGTGACTGACTAACAGAGAACGCATAGCCCAAACGGCTGAACCAACTAAGCTCAAATTTTGCAAACAGGATCCTTTAACGATGTAGGCAACTAAGAAAGAATTTTGTGATATTCCCACGTGAACGGGGACCACACGGGTAAAACTGAGGGCGGCTGCTTGTACCAATTACTGTAATAATTAAAGACCACTTATCTTGTAATATCTTCTCTCAGGCTGCCCAAATAGCGAAGACAGCCCACAAAGAAGGTGGAAACTTAAAGGACACTGCTGTGAAGCTAGGAATCCTCACTTCGGAACAGTTCGACGAATGGGTGAAACCTGAAGACATGTTGGGGCCTAAGTAACTGCCTTGAGGGACACGAAGAATGTTTAACGTATTCAAAGAAGTAAATTTACATTTAATGCTAATTTTCATGTTGACACTTTCTTATAAATTGCACTAAGTATAAAGAAGGAAATATGTATAATTTTCATTATGAGATAATTTTACTTCGTTGAGTATTACAGTATGAGCTTGTTTTTAACTGTCATTAGTAAAAAGTGATGAAATTTGTAAATTGTAAAAGGTAACGTCGAGACATCTTGTTTTGTAAATGTTTCTGAAACTAGTAAATTTTAGAAGGCCGACACAGATAATGTTCTTTAAAGTTATGAAAGATTATTGTTTTACAATATTATTTTGAATTATGTACGTTTTTTAATGTTTATGAATTAAACCATTCTAATTTCTTTACAATATCATTTTTACTTAGTTTTGTTTCATTTGTAAAAGTAGACTTCATAGACTTAACATAAACTACTTTTTCACTGAAAAATGTAGACGTGATAATTATCTAAGAAATACAAAGCGACAAAAAATTCAACAATCAAAATAAAGCTCCAAAGAATCTTACCACAAGAATTACTCTAAGCTAACATTTGTTTCTGATAACTCAATAGGTACATACAACAACACGAGCAAAAGTATCGAAATCACTCAAAATTGTTGTCACTATCAGGTTTTGGTACCCGTCCAACATTTCGGATCACCTGGGGGCGAGGGATGCGTAAAAGCATTTCTCCCAGTATATAAAAAAAGTTTTGGTAACCGTGGAACACCTAGGTTAAGGTGGTACGACTTCCATACAAACAAACATTACACAATTATTGGTTCATCATACCTTAATAATTCATAAAAACATGCGCAACTAACTCGTTACAGTTATTTGTTTGCGCGAAATTATAAAAAAAATGTATATTATTTAGCTCATGTATGAACATCAGCTATATAAATGCGATGGGTCACACACACATACGTAGAATTATTGAAATTATAAGATATTAGTATATTCGTGTTTTATGTATGAAAATACATTTCGCGCAAACAAATAACTGAAACGAGTTAGTTGCGCATGTGTTTATGAATTATTAAGGTACCTATGATGAACCAATAATTGTGTAATGCTTGTTTGTATAGAAGTCGTACGTACCACCTTAACTGAGTAGAAAACGAAAAATATGTAGCATAATTCCGCAAGAAAACTTACACTCAAGCACCGCCCGCCAGCCCGCAAATAAGTGCAGATGCAACACAGTGACACACCTTGCACCTTCACCGACTATAACACCAAATTAGCCCACACACGGAGCATCCTCAGGAGTTGTTAGACCGTGCGAACTCGGTGCTGGTATTGCACAGTCTAACAACTCCTCACATGTAGAGTAGTCGGTGAAGCTGCAAGGTGTGTCACTGTATTGCATCTGCATTTATTTGCAGGCGGGCGGGGGCAGTGCATCTTGCATGTAAGTTTTCTTGCGGAATTACGTATAATATTTTTCGTTTTCTACTAAAATAGGGTTTCCGCCAAGTAATGCCTGATTCTATCAAATACCACGGGCAACGATATTGTACCACGGGTAAAAAGAGTTTGTAAGTACCTGCCTCAGATAGAACCAGGTTAACACAATGTCTGTGCACTGAATTATTAAATTCAAAAGGAAATGAGTATAATGCATGCACCCATCTTTCTTTGTCTAACTCTTTGAGCTTCCGTAAGATAACATTGTAAGTGGATGTAAAAGGTTTTAGAGATAACACTCCTTTCTTTCGTAAGCTATTGTTTCACGTCGTACCTTTTTAGTTGATCTGATAAAAAAATGGACTAATTAGCTAAAAGTGTTTTGTTTTATACTACAACGCAGTTAACTGCGTCAGTGACTAAAATCGGAAAGAATAGACATCATCACTGTCCTGGAATTTATCTTTAGAAAAACATAACATTTTGAACCATGAATTCGCTTAAACATAGTTGTTATAGGAATTTATACACTTAAGTACCTTTTTAATTGTTCGGAAAAAGGGCTAATGAGCTAAACATTGTTGTATGAACTGTAACGCCGTTATCTATCTACGTGACTAAAATTTGAAAGAAAAAGCATTATAATCCTTTAATTTAAATCTTTAGAAAACACTTTTGACTAGGTAGTGCCTAGCTTATCATTTTTTTAACACAGTTTCGATATCTATTAAAGTGATTCACAAGTGCTTCAAATACATTCACTCCCTATTATCAATATCAATATACCTCAGTACATAGGTATGAATTATAAATAAATATTTTTTCACCGCACACGCTCGGTAAAGGAGGTTATGTCATTAGAAAATTGTATTTTGCGGCTTAGCGCGGTAAAGTTATTTTTTTATTTAATACCTAAAAATATGTCGCATTATGATCGAATGACTTCCGAATCGCACTATTGTCTTTTTTGTTAAATTATAATCTTATTTAAAATAGCTTTGAATTAATTCTAATACTCCGTATTGGTTTTATTATTTTATATTAATTCATTGAATCATAAAAATAAAAACAATAAATTAGACTATTTGTTGTAAGAACTTTAAACTAGGCTGGGTGAGATTTAACAAACTATGATTGGATTTCGGAACGTGAAAGGTTTACCTTTATCTTTAAATTGTCTTTGTCTTGTACCTCTTGTCAATGTCAACATTTACCGAATCGTTTTTATTGTTATTTAAAGTAACAATGTATTCCTACTTTAAATAACATTGAATTAACTATAAAACTCCCTTTATTATTATATTAGTTTTTATATCATTTTTATATCATCATTGTACAAGAATAATGTATATTTAGTATAACTCTTTGTTTATTTTTTTTATTACCGGAAGTTGACCGCGGAAACACCTTAAAATGATCCTCGGCTGTTATGAGATAAAAAAATGTGTGTTGCGCTGGGCAGATAAGCTATTAGCGTCTCGTACCTTTGAAACCCTCGCTACGCTCAGGATTCAATAGAGATAACGCGCCGCTAATATCCAACTTTCCAGCCTTGCAAAACAAATAACTATTATTTTTTACTATTTATATTAAATTCTTAATCGCCGTAACCTCTAACGATACTCGCTAAAATGGAAGGGAATCGTTAAATATTGTTGCAAATAAAAAAAAAAAAAAAACTTCCCTCGGCAGACTTTTTAACTTTTTCTAGGGCAGAGTTTATGCAATCCCAAAAATAATTAATAGCTAAGTATATTTTATTTCACTGCTTACTTAGATACCTTCCCTTTGCCCTTTAATTTCTTACCTAACACTAACACTTCCAGTTTGGTTTACTTTAGATACCAGCGTTCATAATATCAGGCTTCATACAAACTTTGCCAATTATAAAGTTTTTAATCGATTAGTTGTCTTGTGTTTACTGCCTGTGTTACAGAAGCGATTGAACAATTTGACATATTGATAGGAGAAATGTTCTTAATAACCATCCAATAATAATAATAATTAATTAAGATATCCGGCTTTATAGGTAGTTTAATTATTCAAAGCCATGAACAAGATTTTCAACTACATTATAGTGCATAGAACACACACAATATCTTGGGGAAAACTACCAAGAATGTTCACTAGTAACGCTATCTAGTTGCTTTTTTCCATAACAGCACAATGGAAAATTTAAGCAACCATTCTGTCCAAATATCCATGCTTAGTTCAAAAAGTCGAGACGGCTATTAATATTCACATTCAACTGTGTATCTATACACCATTGAAGTAGCAATACTGCTGAATTCTAAAAATAGGCATTCTCCGTAATATATTTTAGTGCTACGCCAATGTGATAACTACGGCAATTGTGACTAGATGGCGCTGTTAATGAAAAGTTTTTTAAAAAGATTGCGTGCAAAGCTATTTGAATTCGTGAGAATTTACGTTTCGATTGCAGTGGATATAGTAACAATAAACTAACCATAAATTTTAGGTTGAACTTAAGAGATATTCTGTTTTCTAGTTTTCCAAAAAGGAACCGTTAGGCTGGGCGAAACGTATTAATGATAAACGAGCTTGTGTCGAAAGATTGGTAAATGTTAATAAAAACTAGAAAAAAAATGGCTCGTGTCGTGGAGGTCCGTAATCTCCGGGAAACGGACGTGATATTATAATAAATTAATTAAATTAACACCCATTATATCATACAATTAATTGCCCCAATCGGGACTCACTCAGGATCTCAGAATATACGACACATTGAAACCGGTGTCCATATACCGTCACAAACCGGGATTATTGAGTCACTAGGCAGTTGGTTCGTATTTTGGTCGTGTTATGCAAATCGGCGGGGCTATCATCTAAAAATTATCAATTATCGCACAGATCAATCAACGTCAATATTAAAATGGTATTGCGGATATTATTGCTAGCTAATCAGTAATCACTCGCTGATGGTTCGTATAGCGGCGTTTCACTCTCTCGCGCTCCTAGGTGCGAGAGAGAGACTCCGCGTGTTGCTATGACGCTAGCGCCAAAAACAATTTGGTAGCAATAACAGGAACTAAATGAATGTACATTGTAGTTCATCGTATGTTCTGTAGAGGCCGCACTGTTGATACGTGACGTAAAGCAATTATCGTGCGATTTGTGCTGTCGCGTTGCTGTTGCAAAGGTAAGCCCCGCCGGTTTTGGATTCTCGCTACTCTCGTGGTTCTATCCTAGAATCATTCGCATAGTTTTAAGTTATATAGTTCTAAATAGATTATACAGATCGTTGTTGGTAATACTTGTAGTTCGATGTACAGCTTGTGGGATTATGTTAACTTTAATTATTTTTTTTATATTCTTCATTCATACATTTATGTTCTTGTTAATAGAGGTTTCAGTATTTTAAATAGCTGTTATTAGCGAGGACCTGTAATTGGCTATCTGTTTCCTACTGTACTAAATATTGTAATTATAACACGCTGTTGGTCTTCCATAAATAAAATAAATAAATAAATAAATATCGATATACTCGTATGCGCAGTAAGTATGTCCATTCATGTAACACAACCAAGGTAAGATGATAAGCTAGTGGCTCAACAATCACGGTTCGTGACTGTACCACTGATAGTGTCTCGAGCAGGGAGTCAATTCTGCATTTTTTTGTCAAAATCGTCTCTCAGTGGTGTTTCAATGGTAGTGTTTATTTACACTGTTGTAACAAGAACTGTGTAAAACAGTACTGCCATTGAAACACCATTGGAATACGATTGTGACAAAGCATTATCAGAATTGGACCCCTGCCAGCGTAGCATGAGCACCGCGACTCGCTGTCGACGCTTATCTCGAAGTCTGTCCCGCTCATATCAGTACGGGGTGTGAGCGGGACAGAGAAAAGTGTCGAGAAAGCTTTGTCTAGGTGCTCATGCTACGCATGCTGGACCTCTATTTTTGAATCACTAATCGCGCGAGTGGCGAGGCGAACGAGGAGGCGATCAGGCGATTAGCGACCTTGCCGGCGTGTACATAGCACGCTTTTCGCTTTGCCCCTCGCGCGCTCGTGTTGGGAGGCGGTACTACAGGCGAAAAGCGAAGCTATGTATATACAGTAAGGTCGCTTTTACTGAATACGGAAACTCAAACGTCGCACGAAAATCAGTAGAATCCTCGAGACGAGTGAATCAAAAATAGAGCTCCTGAACCAAGGAAGACTGGGTTATGTGGGCGGAACACTAGTTTTGAAAATAAAACCAAGAATATTCATATTAAACTTATTAATTCACAAAGCTAATACATAATCAAGTACACTGATTGTAAACGATAGCCATATTAAAGAAAAATATTTGAACCAACAAAATTAACCAGTTTCAAAAATACATTAAACTTAGATACTTTCAAGAAAAACATAATTTTCAAAATTATTTCAGCGTGTTTTATATCAAAAATGCTTAAGGTCTATATTTATAAATGTATAGAAAAAAATGCGACTGGATAATAATCTAGTTCTTAGTTCCAAATGTTGGTTTAACTTTCGACGCAATTATTTTATTTCAACAAAAATCAATAACATTCGGTATAAAAAGAAAGGTAGTATCAAAAATACTCTTTTTGGTGCACACTTGTTAGTGCAGGACATGGCACTGTTTCATATGGAAAATATAATTTAATTCTTAAATTAAGTTTACAATTTACTATCAAGGCCCCGGATTAGGAGATACAATTGATATTTCATTGATCTCTGGACACCGGTATCCGGCTCGAATTTAATGAATTAAACTGAATTGAAAACAGAAAATATACTTTTTAACATAAAAAATACATGGAAATATTCAACACTCAACCGTTTATGTTATACTTATGTATTAGGATGTACAGTAAATAATATGATGATTAAACGAGTCAACATTGTCACCCGATAAAAAATCCATATAAGTAACTTAAATGCATACAAAATGTTCTTGTTTCTATTCTCTGAAATAAAAAGAAAGATAACTTATTTAATACCTAATTATTTATAAATTCTGTAGGTATACATTTTTCAAATCGTAAATTTTGACCCTAAACAAATGCACCAAACAATATTTTTAGATAATATTACAATAACGTACTTCATAAAATAAGAGAGCTTCGGAAGCAAGTACAGAAAAATTTATTCGAAAAATGTAAGCTTATATCTAGGTAGTTCTAATCTTAGGATAATACAACGATACATGTCCAAAGGCTTATGGTACAATCAGCATCACATCAAGCAATGTATTTTGGCATACATTATGCCAATATTAAACAATGACATACCGCCGACTGTACTTAATGACTAATTTTATAGCAGTAACGTGTCGGAAATTTCATTAAGATTTGTGTATAAAATTTAGGGTAATAATTGTATATTTCCACAAAAAATGTATAGTGATTATATTCGAAAAATTCCAGTTCCACATTGCCTTATAGTTAAAAATAGTGAAGCTCAAATTGGTCGGTTGTCAGACAATTGAGGTGAATAGTTCAGTGAACCATATAATATAGGCTATAAAGATTCATTACTTAATTCTGCACATAGTAGGTAATATATGCCCATATATTTTGTACTTTATATTTGAACTCGTACTTTAACGCAGTTTTCTTTATATCAGTTATCTCATAGCAGCTGCACTATACAATTCTTGACTTTGTGCATTGCAACTACTGTTAAACGAGTTGTAATTTAAGGATGAACTGATTACTAAACCTTCTCAGTACATCCTTAAATTTTAAGGACAGCGTAATACAATCACAGTTAACATACATAATCATAATAAACTTATTACTTAATATTACGTACATTTAGCAACTCAAAACGCACCAAATGCTTTCATTTTATTTTCAGCCGTACAAACTCGACGTGATTTTTTTTTCATAAATTTGCGTTGGTATCTAAATTTTTTTCTGTGTATCAAAACAGTCTTTTGATAACTTGTTGCTTTATAAATTTCATAAAAATAGCAATAAAAAATAATTTCCAAATGTCCGCTTCTTCGGTAGGTATACTTAGAAACTAAAAATAAAGTGCTCTGTGATTTGTTGCACACTTGCTGCTAAAGCTTCTTTCCCACTGTACATGATATTGCTGACGGATGCAGCCCGCGCGGCACACCCTGGGACTCTTCAGCAGACGTCTCTACGTCTGCACAAGTTTGCACATGAAATGTAGGCAATACGCTGCTGAAAACTGACATTGGCAGCCGTTCGCAATATCATGCATCAGCCATGGAAAGCCACCTTAAGCAGTGTTGTAGATGGCTGGCTGGCGGCTGCCGTCATTCATCTTGTAGTAGTAGCTCCGGATGACCAGGAAGAAGTAGATGTTAAGAACTGTAAGGAAGAAGTAGACGTTGAGAAAAGATCACATATTAAAGACTAGCTTCCGCCTGCGGTTTCACCCGCGTGGTTCCCATTCCCGTGGGAATATCGGGATAAAAAGTAGCGTATGTTACTCTCCGTCTTTTCAACCAATTCTATGCCAAAAATTAATTCGATTGGTTGCTTAGATATTGCGCCAAGAAAGGACAATTACACACACATTCACATACATATGATACGAGTATTTAGGATTAGATTTCAACCCGTCTTGAATACGACAAATTCTCTATAATATTCACAATGCATTCTGGACATCGCCATTTACATTCGCGTTAATATTAATAGTGTCTCTAACGCATGTCCGTGACGCCTTTGTGAACACAACAATAGTGTGTTCAAGGTCGGCGCTATTTTGGACAGTTTGCTACTGAAGTACACCCTGCTACGCTTACTTAAAATTCATAATAGTTTTCTGTTAATGTTTTATTCAAACTAAACACACCGGACTAATAATGATACTAGAATGATGCTCGAACCCGCGACTTTTTGCTAATCGTTAATATCATTCGAACATAATTATGTTCGCAGTTATTATCCATATCTTTCTTAGGAGAATATGTGACAAAAAGTTAGGGGACCACAGAAATATGAAATGAGATAAATAATTCCATAGCTTTTCATTGTTATTTCGTATTTCTTTTGCAAGTGTAAGTAATGTAAGGTAAACAAAAAAGTATCTTTATCTACTAGATATTTTTTTACCATATACCATACAGATGATCGAAAAAAAATTGCACATACCAATACTGAAGAGCTTCGTGCAAATATCTCCAGCATTGATCGGAGAGTTTGCAAAGCTGGCGAAGAACATTATTGTGTAGAGCACCAAGAAGATAGCCAGATACACCAGGAAGACCTTCACGTGACCCCTCTTGTCCTGAAAGTGGAAGGTAATAATTCATTAACCTTAATATACGCGACGACAGAAGACTTAAATGTCAAGCCAATTATGTATCGCTTGGAAAGTTCAAATTAATGTTTTAGTTGAACATTATACTTCTTAATTTTATATATGTGCGACCAGTTAGCCGGTGTTAGTAAAAATCTTTGATGATATATTTACATCTAAGTACCACAAACTTAATGATAGTCTAGTGACTTATACTTTAGTAAAAATATATATTAGTTTTAAACGGGGAATGCTGATGATACATAGGGAATAATAATTGTAATATTCAACTAATTAATAATTTTTCGATGAAAAAAAATGTCTAGAAGGTAAACTAGATGATAATTAAAAAAGCTTTAGTCAGTGAGGCAGTAGTTAAGAAGAATAACCTTACCTGATGAACGCCAACCAAGAAGACGATGGACATGGCAAACAAAGCCACCAAGACGATGATGGCGATCACCGCAAAGACCACGACTACGGTGCCAACAGCAGCGGTGTCCGCTCCCTGTTGTTTCAATTGGTCCCGGATTTCGCTATCACTTAAGATAACGCCCGTTCCAACTGCTAATATCACAGCGAAGATTAGGCCAATTATGGATCCGATCTATAGGACAATACAAAATAATGATTTAGCATTAAATCGTTTAATCTATAAATAATATAGGTATCGCAAATGTGACAATCCCAATCATCACAATGAAATGACATTCTACTAATATTATAAATGGGAAAGTATGTCAGTTTGTTTATTTGTAACTCTTTCACGCTAAAACTACTGAACGGATTTGGATGAAATTTGGCACAGAGATAGTAGATAGCCAGGAATAAAATAATGAACGGCCTAAATGGCGGCCGCTAGTTCATAATGAAAAAGTATCTACGATATAATTACTATGTCTGATTCCATTAAGCTTGTTAAAAGTTTCTTTCTGTTAAAACGGAAGAAAGTAGACTATTACCTGACTGGTTAAGTAGTAATTATTGATTCTCATATCTAAATAACATTTAAACTAATGGTATGAACATTAAGCCTTTATACTACACAATTTACGGTAAAATATTTAATTACCAAGTTCAGGTATCCTATGATAAGGCACCCAGTCCTCAGCTCTATGCAGCCGCAGCACTGGTCAAACAGGCACTTAGTCATCTTTAATCTGAAACAAATCACAATGAAATTCAATTACTTCATTATAAAAAAAACCTAAAAGAAAATAATAGGTAATATGCGTCATTGGTACCAACCAAAGCTTTTGATTTCATTTCTAAAGTAATAGATAAATAGATAGATACGGAATTCACAAGAGAAAGAGAACGTAATATGACACAAATTACTTCTAAAATTTAATTTCTGCCAATTATTAATATAATGTTTTATTTTGATAGTTAAATTGATAATAAATGGGGTATCGCAAGGCAGCATTTTCGTGCCACTAGTGTTTAATAACACCAAATTTTAATACCCAGTACTAAATATGAATAGGTATATTCCTCTGGGTCTGTAACAGATTGCCACCCACCAACGCTTCGTTAAAGTGTGATAATGTTGTTTACCCTTTCTAAAATAGAAAGATTTGCCAGTTTTTAATCAAACTCTAATATAGATAGTGTTCATTTAATTATAGATAAACCAATTTGAAACTAGGGATGACGCGACCAACGATGATGTAACAGAGTCATTGTATGCTCTAAATTAATGGGACACACTAATTTTCGCCAAGGCCAAATTCATTGGGAATTGAGTAAAGTAAAAACAATAGTCTGCAGA
Source organism: Chrysoteuchia culmella (assembly GCA_910589605.1). Lineage (NCBI taxonomy): Eukaryota > Metazoa > Arthropoda > Insecta > Lepidoptera > Crambidae > Chrysoteuchia > Chrysoteuchia culmella. The sequence continues at coordinate 2,025,746 of OU342657.1, forward strand.
TTATCCGGGTGATTCTATGAATAGACGATAATCCCTTGTGGTGTGGTGCTTACATAAATGACAATATTTTTATTAATTACAAAACCCAGATAGGTAGTTAAATTTAAAAGAGATTTTGTTTATATTTTTACATTAAATGTTTTTACGAGCGGACATATTTAAAACAACAGAAGGGCAGAATTATTTATCGGGAGTGTATAGGCATACTAGTCTGTCTAGCTAGACAGACTGAATAACTATTATAACTGATCTAAAATTGTCTTTAATCCCATTACAATTTGATGATTGTATATTATTAGGACGTTCTAAAAGGACATACTTCCCCGACATGTGTATGAATGACGTAATCCATGGTATTTGGGCCGCCATGCCACGGCGAGTGGAGCGAGGTGACCCAAAAACATCATTCAGTCTGAAAATGGGAGCTATAAGTGGTGCGGTGTTTACAGAAAGCCCACCCGAATCTATAGCTACAGTTATGAGATCATAGCTTTCAGTAGTTGTGTTTTCTTTGACGAAAGTGGCTTTCATTACGCCTTATTTTGGTGTTGAATTTTTAATTTCAGTAATTTGGGTATCAACCAAATCACAGCTCAATAAGCTCAACATTATGATTAGCTTATTTATAATGTTAAGCTTATTGAGCTGTGTTTTGAAAGAATAAAACTCCTGTTTACTTTATTTCTTCTAAAAAAAAATGTGCCTCTAAATTGGCATAGAGATAGATAATTTACTATACATATATATTATAAATGCGAAAATGTGTTTGTTGGTCCAATCGATTTGGGTTTTGACATAGAGTTAGTTGAAAGGACATAGAGTAACATAGGTAGACATAAGTAACATAACGTTTTATCCCGATATTCTCACGGGATTGGGAACCACGCGGGTGAATCCGCCGTCGGAAGCTAGTGAAATAAATGATCCTTATGAAGATAGATAAACCGAATTCCATGCGGAAACTGCGGGTTGATCGCTAGTATATTATATATGGAATACACACAACAATCCACTAGATACAGACGATTAAAATATAAGCCCAAGGTGAACTACACGCCGAAAAACGAATGACCTTGCATGATCGCATATTATTGTTTCGTACTTTTTTGGTTTTGGCAATGTTTGCAAAAAGTATAGAGCAACAAGCGAAATAACTATGCGGATAAATGTGTTTTTCGATCTCGAAAAGTGTAGGTACCCACTAGAATTAGGCCCGGTTTCACCACCGACAAATAAATTCTGGACAGCTTAGGCAGACCATGTGACAGAATTCTCTCAAATTATTTTCCCAGTAAGCTAACCAAAACTTACCAGCCGGTGGTGATACCAGCCCATAAATAATAACAAAAAACTACAAAACCCCATTACTCGTCAGGTATAGAAAAATGAGACAATAACTATTTGATTGTTGTGAGGCCGCCGCGGGGCGGTCTTGTGTTACTTTATGAATTTATTTATTAGATGACATTAAACTATTAATTTAAGGCAACAACACATCAGACTTTTTGTTTACTATAGAATATGTGTTTTTTGTAAGAAATAGGTTAAATGAAGCATATTATGTGACTAGTAGTGTTTGAATATTTAAGCTAAAATATAATTAGTTAATTACATTTCACGTTTTAAACCACTTTTTAATTGTAGACATCAGTCGCTTAAAGGTAATAATCACTAAGATTTTAGACCTTCGAGTACGTATTTATATTTAAGCCGCGTTTACGTTATGCATGTGCTTGCAGGAAATTTAAGACATTATAATTGCGTCCAAGTTACTGGTATTGGAAACACATTTATAGAACTTGCCTTGCATGCAAGCTTTTCAAGTGTTTGAGCCAGAGCACAGAATGTCAGAGATAGTAAATTAACTATGGTTCATTATATAGAATACTTGTTTTCGCCTGCGGTTTCACCCTCATGGTTCCCGTTCCCGTAGGAATATCGGGATAAAAAGTTGCCTATGTTACTATCCGTCCTTTCAACTAACTCTATCCCAAAAATCGTTTGGTTACTTAGCTAGGGCATCAAGAAAGGACAAACAAACACACTTTCACATTTATTATAATAGTTAGGATTAGAATTTAATTAGGAAAGAGCTGTGGTACCTGCTGCTTGCCGAGTCAGCAGTATAGATTATCTAGTAGTATTTTTATAATTCTCTCTGTCCTTTTGTATCCACTCGTTGACAATTCGCAACCGACATTTTGCACGCGTAACTTGCATAACAATTGTATGCAAGTTCCATTACTCAAGCTGCTACAACTTGCACTTTGCATGCCAGGTTACTTGTGTAGTCGAAACCCGGCTTAACCTCTATGTAGGGCTCTGTGATGTTTGCCTTGAGCGCGCCCTTTATGCGTAGGTTAGGTAATTTAATTTGTTTCGTAGTGCAAATCGTGCGTTCGCACTTCTAAATATTTGCAAAAGACATATTGTAGACGCATAATACGGCTGCCGAGAATTCATTATTTTATAGGTCTTATCGAGTGTCTTTGGTCTTCCTCTCGGTAGCCGCTTTATAATTTAAAACGAGTTTTCTTTTAAATATTTATACAGTGTGAACTGTACGGTGCAATTGTCGATCTTTATGTGGACTGTATATCCATGGCAAGATTAAATATTTAGAGGGTAGTCAACATTTCAATAGGTAGGTACTCCGTTTAAAGTGATCAATAATATAATTTTAACTGAAGTGCCCTCATTTGGAGTCTTAGAATATTCTATGAAGGTCTCATTTTAACCGAACACTGTTTTTACGATGTTATGTTTAATGGTTATTTGGCTTTCCACTCAGGTGTATTAAAAGCATCTACTTAGATGCCATAGTTACTTATAACCTAGATAATTTTGTCTGACAATAAATTAGAAAGCTTTTATCAATTCTATTAATATTTTAATGTTTTTGCTACTCAATCACGGCTAAACGAATTAGAATGAAAATTTACTTACAGGAAGAATTTGGGCCGGAATATTACATTATGATACTTTTATCCCGATATTCCTACGGGAACCACGCAGGAAAAACCGAGGGAGCAACCCAGTTCATAATATTAGTAGGATAAATTATAATGATCAGCTAACATTCAGACTACAGTTGTTTGCGCTCAGCGTACGGCTTTTATATATTCTTTACAATAGCTCGCATCACGATGATATCATCGGCATTTTTATCACATTCTTACCTACAACAGAATACATCGTACAATTTAACAATTTAATTCGACTTTTAAACAACTTTTGAACGAGAGGATAAAAATTGAAACAAGATAAACTTGAATCAAAATAAAAATGAGCTCAATGTCGCAGTGATATTTAACGTTCTTCGTTCAATGGTAAGGCGAATTTCCTAATGGTCTGTGATGGTATGTGTGACCAAAATGTTATCAAATTAAACTTCGGAAAAGCTATTTGTTCGCTGCTGAAAATTCAGTCCTAGTAAATAATTGCATACAAACACCAATTATCTAGCCCACATTAAGTTGCATTAAGAACTTGTGTTATGGATACTAGACAACGGATAAACATACTTATATACTTTTTGTTTGTAAATACATACATAATATACATATTAAACACCCAGAACAAGACAAATAGACATGTTCATGCACGCAAATATTTGTTTTGTCCGGGGATCGAACCCGCCCAACCAACACATAAGCCAGATAGTAGCGAAAATATACCACAATAAGCAGTGTCAAGCTTTATTACTTTTGTATTACAGCTGACGTTATGGCTTTATTTTGAATATAAGAGTTCTTAAATTAAAATAATGTTGTAAGCTTACTAAATTCTGTATAAAGTTCGCGGTATTTTTTCAAGTTGAATAGTAATCAAAAGTAGAATCTGCTAAACAAGCGATATTCAAATAAAAGTAATTGAAACTGCTATTATCTGCACAGTAGCTGAAGTTTTTGCATTGTCCTGTACAACATATTTAAGCAAAGCAGTTAAACAGCAAAACGCTGAATATTAGACGAAATATTTTCTTTAAGCTGCGTAGTGTACGAAATGGTACTAATTTATTCAGATGCTGAATATTTTAGATTTTTTTCTTCTTTACACAGCTGACTTCTGCATAATTGAAAATAAACTCCTCGTTTTACCTAACTTATAGCGCTATATGCGTACAATTGTCTTTATGTTAAGCTTAAAACAATATCAGTTACAAATGTGGGTATCTTAAGCAGCAAGTAACTGATTAGTTGAAGATATCGTATGTTTATATCCAGATATTTCACCATTTCAGGGTTCTGTACACGATGATTGTGCATTACCATCAGGATTAGTGATTCAAACAAAAAGACCGGGTCCAACTTTAGGTGCAGATAACGAGAGTTATATGTGTGACAACTTTGCATCTCAATCACAGACTGTACAATTTGATAGTGATTCAAGTTCTACTGATTTGGAAGAAAACTCTTAATTTAATAAAAAATCTGAACTTCGCAATAACCTCAGAGAATGGGCAGTGAGTAAAAATATTTCTCAAGAGGCTGTAAAAGACCTACTAAACGTCATTAATCAACGATTTCCTGGAACTGTACCAGTTGATCCTAGGACTTTATTGCAAACTCCTAGAAATATCGTAACTAAAGAAATTGAAGGCGGACAATACTGGTATAACGGCCTCAAGAAACCACTTACCAATATTAACTAACAAAAAAATATAGGTATTAAATTAATTAATAGTCATCGAATTAAAATCTTTATTTTGTGAAATACGAGAAGATGTATTAACGCGTGGATCTTGTTGTTGTTCGAAATCCGTATCATACGTATCAGTTCTATTCAACATTTGAGATAATTCTTCCTCAGCTTTTTAATATACAGTTGTAGGTGTTCCAGTCCGGCTGTGGTAGGATTGCAGGGTTCTTGCAAAGTAGCTCGCCTTTTTTTTTTGGCCAGTATAACTTTCTTTTGTTCTCCCAAGAAGCGGGCACTGTTGATAATTCAACCCGGCCTTTTTTACGAGTCGAAACGATTTTGAACATGTTTCTGAAAAAAAAAAAACTATAACAGTTCAAAAATACTACAATACTTTTGGTTGCGACTACCTACAATGTGCTGTGTGTTTATATGTATATTTTAGTTGGTAATATAAACAATTGTCTAACTAAATATTACGCAATGCGTCATTCATAGTAGTACTGTAAATAACTTTAAATACCTAATAGTGGGTCCTACCTACATTAGTATAGGTCCCATCAACCTAAAAAATTCATGGATTTATTTTCTATAAAAAAGAACCCTAAAAAGCTGAATAAGAGTATACTGCATTATGTAATTTAAGACCTTTCTCTGAGAAATGTATAATTATTGTACTTTAAACCAAATAATTTCTGGATATGTAGTCGTATGTGAACTATTATGCAGAAATAAGCAAAATAATCACTGAAATAGACACTTTTATTCAAATTGGCCGTCCGCCATTAACTAACGTTCGACATAACCACTTTTTATAAAAATCCTCAACATTTATCTTATGAAACACTTTGTTTAGTGAGTAGGAAACATTAGCAGTATTACAAAATTTGATTCTCATTATTTGCTGGGACTGAAATTTGATAAAAAGTAAAGATAATTTAATTTAAATATTATTTCACATTTGTTGACCTTTTAAATTGTAGCTTTATCTTAAGGCGCTCAAAAAATGTATAATAATCATATTGATAATTCACAGTAAAGTGCCATGCGTTTATATAATTCACCTTAAACTTACTTAAAATGTATGAAACAATTTACTTACCAAATTTTTGAAGACGTGATCAGCGGCCATTACAATTAAGTAATGAAAAATACATTTATACTTATTTTACTTGCATAATTTCTTGGTAAAACTACTCCTGACATCGGAATTTTGAATATCATTTGAATATCTGAACTCACAAATTAACAACTGCATAAAAGATGTATAATTTCTGGACTAAAGAAAAATCTGAATTTATGCAGAAGATATTCAGTGTGTTATACATTTATTCAGCTGCTATGTGGCTATTAATCAAATGTTATCCAAATTGAAGCGAAATATTTTGTGCCCAAATTGCTTGAATATCATCTGTATAAGCGCTTACACAGAAGATATACAAATACTTTATCCATCTTAAAGTGAAAAGAATTGCTTTTACGCAAAATTTATTCAGCTAATCTGTGTTGGCTGGGCGGGAGCTCTGGCGCAGAAGGCGGGCTTAGTACCCCTGCACCAAACAGATCGTCAAAGTAGTAGGTAAGTACCTATCCTATCTACCGTACATTAGGTCCGTGTGGTGGGTTTTCACCCAGCCTCCACCTTAATCCATCGGAAAAATTATCTACCCCAGCAATTTGAACATCCAATCCTATCCTATCCTACCCTATCCTTCCTACTTATATAATGATACTTGTAAATGCAAAATTCGGTGAGGATGTTTTGATGTTTATTACTCTTTTACGCAAAAACTATTGAACCGATTTGGATTAAATTTTGACACAGATAGAAGATAGCCTGGATAAAACAAAGGCTACATTTATCCCGATATTCCCACGGGAACGGGAACCACGCGGGTGAAACTACGGGTGGCCGCTAGTGAATATTAAAAATGGCGATAGAATTAACTTATCTAAAAAAATCTCTTTGTCAAAAAAGTACAAGAGAAACGAACAAAAAATCTGAATGAAAGCTTCTAAAGAAAAACTAATGTAATGACTAATATTGATGCTGGACCACTAGTATAGTATTATGTTAAAGCAAAATGATACAATGAGTGAGAGCGTATTGCGTTTGACCTTCAAACCGGTTTTTCTCAAATTATATCACGTTTCTTTTCGTTGCACGCTAGCGATACTGAACGAAAAAATGTACACAGTCACATAAGAAACTGAGTACGTCACCCTCACCTATTCTGAGTTCGAGAGTTTAACTAGTTATAGAAAATAAGCCATTTTTAACGTAATCATATCAGAAGTGAGTTCACCAACTGTCGATTAGATAATTTGTAGTTGAAAACATAGTTCAAACGATTGACGTCCACTGTTTAAATGTTCGGTTAAAACCTCCATAGATCATTGTTACAGAAAAAGAACAATATTATGCGGACTTTGTTTGAACACGTAAAATGGAAAATGTAATCACTACCTTTTTAGAACCAACCAATTTTAGTTTAGAAACTACTTATTATGTACCACGACTGATCCAACACAAAATTATGCCCTTGTGGTAAGTTTTTTCTGTCGCTGCATATAAAACAGCTGCGTTCTTGACATTCAACTCGATATGACTTGGTTTATTTACACATACGTCATAATGTCATAAACTATTAAAGACAATTATTCAAGCAATTACCTAATACAGGTTGTCAACATCGAATATCAGTCTATATTCGTAGGTTTGTTTGCAAGCTAGAATATACAAACTAAACCAAACGCATATCGTTAGAAATATCGGTCATATAAAAGAAAATTGAGATCTTTGTTTGCTAAAAACATATCTTAAAGAGGTTAGGATATGGGATATACCTATACTTAGCTAAGTACAATTCATCGTCCATTTGCGGAAGAGTAAACAAGGAAAACTGTTTTCAATTTGAAACTTTTTGGGCATGGAAATTTTGCATCCACAACTACTAAACTATTTGTAAAATGCTTTATTTTATTTATCGTATTTTTGTCCAATCCAGAAATATTATAAAATAAAGTGCTGATTGTATTCTTCATAAAGTTGCCAAAAAGAAAAATATTCCAAAATAAGCCTACACATCATTCGTCAGTCGAGTTGAAAGTTGTTTTTTTTTGCTTCGAATTGTTTAATTTTTTGCTTCGAAGTGCTGACATCCAACACGAGTTACTGTCTGTGATTATGCTGTGGTCATAGAGTGGGTCGATATTTTGGGAATCGCTGCGAGTCGCCTCGTTTCAAGGCGAGCCACTCCTTGTTTTATTATACTTTGTATACCACATAAGCTTTATGTAACAGGTCGGACATTTTGAATTTGGCCAACTGAAACTGGTTCTGTAAGACAATGCCTTATTCTGTTATTATTAAATCATTGGATGTGAGCCAGAATTATGGAATAAATCATCATCTCTTTGAATTGTTTCGATCTATTTTTAATTATATTTATTGTCTACTTGTAAAGGCAAAGTAATAGTTATTTGATATCCAAGGCTTGAAAGTTAAGATTTCGAGGCGAATTAACTCTATTGAAACCTGAGCAAGCGAAGGATTCTAGTTGAAATCCAAAGTTTGATCCAAAGATTGAAAGATTGAATCCTAAGCGTAGCGAGGGTTTTAAAGGTACAAGAGCGAGACGCTAAAAACTTTACTGCCGAGGGCAACACACAATTTATCACCACACAACATCGAGGAAAATTTTTAGGGTTTTTCCGCTGTCAACTTCCAGTAAAAAGTTCTATTAACAAAACGTGTAATCTAAATATACTTTACTAGCTTCCATCCGCGGAAGCCTTTTGCGCCTATTTTCCACCCGCAAAATAGGCGCAAAAGAGTCGTCGAGTTGCGGAAACCGCCCGTATTGTATGAAGAAGAAGCTTCCACTCGCTGTTTCACACGCGTGGTTCCCGTTCCTGTGGGAATATCGGGCTAAAGAAGTAGCCTAATGTTAATCTCCGTCCTTTCTACTCACTCTATGCCAAATATCAAGTCGAGTGGTTGCTTCTTAGAATAGAATCCATCATCAGCCTGTGGACGTCCACTGCTGGACATAAGCCTCTCCTAGCTCACCCCTATTGTGGTGTTCATAGGAGGCTATTAGCCTACTGCTACCACGCTGGCCAGACGGGTTGGTAGAGGGTTTGTTTCAAGTTTTCCTTCTCTCGCACAGGTTTTCAATGCGTTGATCCTCTAAGTCGTCTCTTACGATATCCCAGGCATGTAAGGGAGTGGTGACACTTGTATTCTTAGGCCGTCACCACACGGCAAAATAGAATATATAAGAATAGAATAGAATAGAATTCTTTATTTATAATGGCTGTCATTATTTAAATATCATTACTTTTTATTTGACTAATGTGACAAAAAGTAATGACAGTCGGTTTGGACTAACTACAAAAGCTTTTTCCTAAAAAAAACTAAAAAAAAATATGACTCGATAACCTGACTTAACGTGATGATATGATCTCAAGCTGATCTCAACTTACATAAGTTCGAAACTAATTATATCATCAATTACTTATAGATAGGTATTTAGTTGAAATAAATCTTTGGGTTAATTCATGTAAGTTTATTATTGTAAATGCCACGACACACGCTACCGAACCAATTTTCAATGTTTCTGTGATAATCATATCATACCTTTTTTGTTTGCGAAAATTAGAAATAATCAATAAAAAAAAACGCAATATAGGAATAGCATTCGAACGATTTTGGGGGTGGAACGTTCATTTATTATAAGCTAATTAAGTTTTATTTGATTGCTTACAAAAAAATATGTTTATTATGGAAGTTAACGACTAGATCTGACTAAGAAATCCGGCTTCTGTGGATCGCCCATAAAAACAGTTGAACGCTTATTAGTAGGATCATTAGTATTCACGGCATAAACAAAACAGACATTAAAAATATGTGTACCATAATAACAATAACAATCAAATTATTGGGAGCTATTGTGTCCAGGGTCTAGCCTTCTACACTTCATCTTCATAGCTTCATCTTCTACACTGATTTGTTTAAAAAAATATAAATGTACCTGATGAAAGAAGCAGCAGATGTACCTTTTTATAAATAAGTAAGTACCATCGTTAATGAGAAGTATAATTATGAGCTTAATTAGAAGCTACTACAGATATAAATTTGTCCTTATGGCAAATCCGAGCAGTAAACAACAGCCTAACGTCAATAAGTATTGCACAAATTTAAAAAATAAATCATTTTGTTTATGCGTGATTTAATTCCTTGTTTCCTTGTGATATTTCCTGTTTTTGATGATGTTAGGTGCATAATTAATATGCACTTTTATAGTATCTGAGTACTTCAGTCCTATTTTTTTTAATAGAGTAGTGTTTGAGGTATTTTTAATTAAGTATTTCATTTTTGGAGCAAATAAAATACGTAAGTATTCTTTTTTCATCATTTCATTTTCATTTTCATCATTATAAATAAATAATATAGTAACAGTTACATAAAGGGCATAAAGTTTTCTTTTTTCTTCCAATTATAATGACGTGTAAGTACCTATAGTAAAGTTTAAATACTAATATTAATTATTATAATTAATATTTTTAACATCACCTGTTTATGTAAACAAAAACCTTTATTATTCATGTACTTTTACCTTTTTAATTATTTTTTTTAATAAAACACTGATAAGATAACGTAATCACATCTTAAGGTTCTTCTCGCACTCATAATTGAAATTAATAATTTTTTGCGGATTTTAAGTGCACTATATATTTGTAAAAGTAGCTGTCAGCCCGTTACCACACCAACTGAAAAGGTGCCGAAACGTCGGGAAACAAAAAAATATGAAATATAGTACCAAATATACCTAATACGTTTCAGGTAAATATATAGTGCACGGATAACTTAATTGAAACGCAGTTAAACCAACTCATTTTAAAGTAGACGTAAATTAAGCAATGCGATGTTGTCTTTGCAGATTTCCGCATCGTACGAGTAGATCATAATTCATTACACTTCAGTCCACGTCATCTCAAAACCTTAAAATACTGGTTTATCAAAGACTAACTATATACAAAAACTATAGAGTCATCCGTATGTTTTTCCCACACACAGCTAGACGAACTTCCGCGTCATAATTATTTGCATTAGTTCAGGGACAACAAATGTCTGTGCGTGCGTCGTCACCCGACAGATGAGGCGCCAGTTTATGACCTATTGTCATGTCGTCGTCAGCCATTTCTTAATATCCCTACTGCCGGAGCACTGTCCTTCCTTATGAATGGATAAGCAGAATGGGCCATGACCCACCAAACGGGCCCAATGCGGATTGGTGGGTTTATATCGACTGAAAATGCAGCCGGGACCAACGGCTAACGTGCTTTGAGAAGCATGGAGGAGCCAGAGATACTAAATTTTTGGTCACCCATCCCGTGACCGACCATTCCGAAAATTGCTTAACTTCAACAATCTTAGGCCGAGCGTGAGAATCACTGCCACGGGCTCCTCATCTCCTATTGGCATGTGCATCTCCTATAACTTTCAAACATACATCACGCCATTAATCCGGGTTGGTAGAGGATCAAAGGTCAAGAGTATAATGTACACACATCACTCTCACAACCACACCTTAGCGACGCGGGGTTTGAACTTTTTTGTAAGGAGGCTTGGCATTGGTCCAAATACGTAGTATGAGACGCCATTTTGAAAAAATAAATACAAATAAATGGACAGAGGAACAAAAAATTATAAAATATACAATGCTTCAAAGTGTCACGTTAACCAGATAATTAGAGTTACAAGTGAAAAATGCGAACCCAAAGTAGCACCTTTGTATCCTTTACTCCAATTATCTCACTAACCTGACTGACACTTTAAGACTTATGTAATGCCCTAACATTCAGTCAGCTAAGTGCAACAGCTAGCTTATGCCCTATAGTGTCAGTCAGGTAAGTACAAAAAAAATTAAACAACATAATTCTTTGTTTATCTTGTTTCTGTGTATGTTTTACCTGTACCAAATAAATGCATTTCTATTCTATTCTAATTGTTGTTTAATATTTCTTGTTCATCTTTACGTTCCCTATACATTTATATAGGTAATATCGTGCGGCGCGATTTCGAAAAATGTTCAAAATGACGGAACGGTTCGTGGCCAAAAGGTCAACTTCCCTTTGACAATTGTTCGGTCTAACATTGTCCGGAAACAATAGTGACTCACCTATGTTAGTTTATGGAAATAACCTGTCCATTAGTGATAATAATAAACATACTACACTAATTATACTAACTATAACAAGAAAACGCCGTCCAACTCGCAGCCGCGTGGCATAGTACCGAGAACACTGGCGCTGTTGCCCCGCTGAATACATAGACTCAGCCGCTGGGCAAGATAGGCACCAGCTCTCGGGTCTCCTGAGGCGTGGACCAGTCTTGTGGACATATCTTTCATAAAATTTTAGTCCATTATTAGGTTTTTACTATATCTACTACAAAACTAGCACCTGGAACATTCTTTTTTACTTCCAGTCCAGCATGGGATACATATCTATCAAAATACGACTTAAAATTTGGCTTTTTTCTTCCTCTTTTCGAGGCGGTCGCAAACTTAAACAGTAATGTGGCTGAGACGACGAACGTAAACAATGTCGGATCAAAATTCAGCTACCCTGATTGCAGTTTACTTCCTGCGTAGGTACAGCTTGTAAGGATAGACGTTTGAGGAAATGCACCGCTCTTTTATTTTCTTATGGATGAATAAGGAGATTGGACCACCCACCAGGCAAGCCCGATGCCAATTGGTGGGTATTAACGGCCTTAGAAGAAGGCAATACGTTTTTGGTCACCCATCTCGTTACCAATCATTACGAAAGTCGCTTTTAACCGTCAAAATCACAGGTCGAGCGCGCTATAATCATTGCACAATCGAGGATCTAGCATGCTTTCGTATTTTTACCATAGTTTAATTTATTAGTAAGTGGAGTAAAAAATACTCTACTAAAAGGCAGTTAGTAGGTACCTAAAAATATTTTTTGTATAGGTTTTAAAATAATCTTCTGAATGTGATGATAATTTATCCTGATAGCGTTGTCCGGAACGCCCACTTGTTATACAGCCGCGTCATTCTGATTATGTTCCAACCCAATTCCAATAACAAATTTTCAGTCTCGACGATTTCTACATAATAATGAATGAAAATCAATAGGCAATCGATTATAAACACGAGTTACGAACCAACAACCTTCACCTCTGATAAAAAATTAAGCATCTTTTGATTTTTTTTGCCATACAAGGATAACACACCAAATTTCTTAACAACTACAATCTCCTTCTATTCTTTCAATTTTTTTTTTTACTGCTGTTAGTCTGACCTTTTTTTGATGGGAAGGAAGGTAATAATTATCTCCCATGCTGTACTGAGGTGAATGGGAGCGGAAGAAAAACGGAATAGAATATGACAACTGTGAGCTTTCCAGTGCAGATAGTAAAAACATAAAAACCGCATCAAAATCGGTCCGGTCGTTTAGGAGCTACGTTGCAACAGACAGACAGACAGATAAACACACACGTCAAACTTAAAACACCCCTATTTCGCGTCGGGTTTTAAACCTACCTACATACAGTGTATGTCGAAAACTTAAAACTTATAACGAAAACTTTGTATTTTTTTTTTGCCGGAAATCTAGGCATCAGACAGCAATTGTGAACATTTTCCCCCAGGAAACAAGGGACAAAATCTCGAAAAAAAATAATGAAATTTACTTTATATGAAAAACTCAAATACTTTTTTGAAAGATAGACGAAAAGAGCTATTCAAACTGTATGAGAATGTAGCGTGTCGAATTTTTCGTAGCCACGACGAGCGAGATTTAGAGATGTAACAATGTTACATCATGGTGTCAGAGTTTATCAAGCCGCCTATAAGGCCTCTGACTTGGCTTTACGACTGTAATCAGATGACAACACCCGGGACCGACGGTTTAACGTGCCCTCCGAAGCACGGAAGCGCTTAGTTATAATGCCACTTTACGGTCACCCATCCGACACCCGACCGGGCCGGTAAAAAACTAAACTTCAAAGACATGTTCTAGTAAATTCTGTCCAGTGCCAACACTTCTCTAAATGAATTAAAAGCGCCAGTTGACCTGCCCAAGCTTGTCACAGGTACAGTCAACCGCACAGCAAACGTTACAAATGCGCTCTTATTAATTACAAGATAACACTCGAAAACTCGAAAGCTGTGTAGTGTCGGCTTAGAATAGCACTACCCCCTCTCATCCCGTGGGTGTCGTAAAAGGCGACAAAGGGACTCAGCCTTCAGGAGACGGGCAGCAGCGTCTCCTACAAACTTGGCCATACTGCGATCGCCAACCCGCCTGCCAAGCGTGGCGATTATGGCAAACCCCCCCTTTTGAGGGAGGCCTATACCCAGCAGTGGGTGTTATGTGGCTGACACGACGACATGACTCGAAATCTTGGTTAAAGTCAATGTCTATGACACGCTGTTGTCAGTACCTACGTAACGTAACCGGGCGTGGCAGGGCAATTCGTTTAATGGTTATTGTCGACAAGGGAAGAAATCCGATATTCAAATGATACGGTAACATGCGAATTGGTATGTCAGATTTAGTTAATCAGTAGATTGCTATTAATAAACTTACTTCAATACTACTAATCTTGCTACTATTATAAAAACGAAAGTATATCAGTTTGTTTTTTTATCTATTTGTTACTAGTAAAAAGTACTAATTAGATTTTGGTGGGCATACAGTTAATTTTATTCCGGCTATCTACATAGTCTGTATTAAAATATAGAATACTTTTCATCCCGAACGGATACTCTACGGGTTCCACCTCTTGGACAACCATTAAGTTACTACTGTTCTACATATGAAAAGTATACTATTTAGTTATCTAAAAAAAATTGCACAAACTGTTTTGACGACCTGTTTGGCGCAGGGGTACTAACACCAGCTTCTGCGGCAGAGGTCCCAGGTTCGATCCCCGGACAAGACAAATATTTGTGTGCATGAACATGTCTATTTGTCTTGGTCTGGATGTTTAATATGTTATTATGTATGTATTTACAAAAAAAAGTATATAAGTATGTTTATCCGTTATCTAGTACCTATCTATAACACACGTTCTTCATGATACTTAACGTGGGCTAGATAATTGGTGTGATTGTATGGAAATATTTATTATTATTATTATTACCTTAAAAGGTTGCTCTTTGCTTCGACTTCCTTTCGATATTTATGAATGTTATTTTTAATGTTAATGTTTGACTATCTATAATATGCGCCTTTTTTACATATTTATATTTCTTTTTATTTTTGTTATTGTACATGACTTGCATCCATAGTTTGACATCCATAATGTTTTGATAAATTTTAGTTATTCGCAATTTGATGTGTTAAGAATTTATATACGTAGTCACCTTTTATATTAATATGTATTTTTTAATTTAATTATAATTTGCATGCCAACGTTGTTGGCTGAATGAGAGGCGCCTTATTATAGAATTACAACTGTAATGTACCTCAGTCAAATGCAAATAAAAGTATTCTATTCTATACTATTCTTCATAAAGCAAGGTAGGTGGTTCCATAACGCTAGGAGTGGCATTGATCATATTATAATTTTGGCGGAATTTGACATCGAGGTCGCTTCAAAATAGTACAATTTTTATTATTTTTAATCTCGCTGCATCAAAGTAGTTTGTACAGTTTTTAGTATTGGACTGAATCTGTTTCTATTTCATACGTAAAAAAGACATGATTATAAATGTATGTATGTCATTTCATGTGCACGGGTAGCGTGTGACTGTACTATTTAGCCTAGATTCTAGAAATAGATTTCCTAGCTAGCAAATTAAAAATACACAAAGTCACGTTCACGAAGTTATACCAACGGCCACACTTTTTGACAACATTTACGTTCAGATTAAAAAAAAAATAAGACAAGACACGAAACACAAAGTTTAAATAACAATTAACAACGATCCTAACAAAAAAACGGCTTACATCTGCTAATCTAACCTAACCTTTATTTTTTTTTTAATACTAGGAGAAATGCTTTTACGCATCCCTCGCCCCCAGGTGCAGGGGCGATTCGAAATGTTGGACTCAGCTGGAGTACACGGCCTATACAAACATATAGGCCACGCACTCCATCCCACGCCCCTCCCGTACCCCCACGTAAGCTCGGTGGAGGTTCGGAAGGTGTATATATCCCCTTGTATCCCCACCTTCCCATCCTAATGATGAGAAAGTGGGGGGGGGGGGGGAGGCGGGCGAGTACTAACAACTAAAACTCCTAGTACTTGCCCTCCAGGCCGCCACTGGTCACGGGGGGTAGGGTTCGCAATCACCCCTAAATACCAGGCGGTAATCTAACCTAACCTAACCTTACTATCAAAATAGCTAAATACTCACCAATTTATAGTCAAATCAACAGTTTGGTGAGCAAAGTACCCAAGTAGTATTTCTGGGTACGACATCATTATTTTTGGAGCTCTATTAATTATAATCCAAAAAACACCGCACCAGGAACATCAAAAGTACTCGTATCGCAGTTACTTAAATATGTAGTCAAAGTCAAAGTCAAGTCAAGTCAAAGTCAATATCATTTATTCAGTCTAGGCTGTTACAAGCACTTATGAACGTCAAAGTAGCTACGCCATCGGTTCACAAACCCTACGGCGGGAGACCTTGTAACGAGAAGAACCAACAAGAAACTGAAACAGTAAGGTCAATTTCCATCACAAAAAGAACATATTAGGGTATTCAATTCAATTCAATTCATTTTATTTTGCTTGCTTGGTAGGGAACCCCTTTAAATTAGGGTATGCAATCCCGAATATCCCGATTTGGCGGGATCCCATGCCGGGTGAGACCGCAAGCAGCAATTTGTAAAGCATAAATAAATAAATTAATCAGTATATCTTTATAGCTACTATTTCCTCGTATATTCAATCCGAGCTGTAAACAACCGACAAATAAGATACGGTATGTACTTGTGTAATTACAAGTACAATCTGTATACAGCAATTTGTATCTCAGATAACGCTTGACGATGAAACGTATGGGAATCATAAATAGGTGTCCTATATCATCATTACGTGATGTTTGTACTACAATCGGCCGCGTATTGGGTTACACATATAAAACTAATTCGTAGTTTTGCTTGCATCTTCAAATTCATACATGAAAAAATACATTTTACAATAGCGAAATCCCCAGGTAGTCCACTTGCCGCGCAAAATCCTTAACGGACTACATACCATCAATATATATAGTCAATATATTGATAATTTATTGAGGGTTGTGGAGCGCACATAATGGAAAAATGGGAATGACAATATCACAGTGTAACTACACAAGAACTAACAGAGAAACCTCGCGGCCAAGCCGCTTTTGACAAGACTACTAGACATAATGCCATTGTCCCGAGTGAGCGTATGGCAGCTCGTTCTCGCTAGCACCCCCTCTCGCCCCGCGAACCCCACACGACGCTCTGGCAAAACGTGTTCGTCGGACGACTGTGTGCATAGATAGCACTTAATGTGACAATGTCTGCTTACTATGGCCATGTCGCCTCAAACATCTCTTATGGGATTCTTATATGGGGCAATAGCACTGATGCAGGTAAAGTATTTATTGCTCAAAAAAAATGCATTCGAGCGATATGCAACAAAGGTCCATATGAGACATGCAGGCCACTGTTTGTAAAGCTATGTATATTAACGGTACCTAGTATGTATATCCTAGAAATTTTCAAATTCGTTAAAAGCCACTCGGATATATTTAAAATGGCCAAGGATATATACCCTAGGAATACTAGAGACTGCCATAGACTTGCTTTGGATTTTCGCCCAAGAACTTCTGCTTGTAAAAAGAGTTGTTACTGCACGTGCGTTAGAGTCTATAACAAAATCCCTAGCCAATTTAAGCATGGACCTAAAACACTAATGACCAGAAAGTTACGTGAATGGCTAGTACAAAAATGTTTTTACAGCTTGAACGATTTTTTAAACTATTGTTAAGTTTGCATGTTAATGTTTATTAACTGAATAGTGTGTCTAACCTTAAATAACATCTTGTGTACCTATTCTCTCCAAATAAATACTTTTGACTTTTGACTTTTGACTTTGATAGACTAGGTAAATATAAAACAGTATATTGTCAATATTTGACAATATACTGATGTGAATGGATGTCAATATATTGATAGTGTGTAATCCGCTCTTGGAACGGCTATCAGTGGGTGACGTTGAAAGCCTATACGACTGTACAAATCGAGCGCACGCGAATATCACCAGCGGCCAGCAGGCTGATTACCTAACGGAAACTCGGTTCAATGTCAGTTTCCTCGCTGTCATTACTGTCACATTTTCATACTGTATGATAGCAATAACCGCGACGAAACTGAAACTGAATCGATTTTCCGCTACCATCATCTATTAGAAACCATAATGTTAATAAGAACGTTATGTTTTTATTGATGTTGTCACATTTTGACACACTGCACAGTTTCGAGGCGATGATTGAGCGAAGACAACACAAAACTTCCGTCAAAAAACAAGGTTATTTTAAGACATTCGTAGTTCGGAATAGCATTGTAAGATTGAAACAGTACTGCGCTAAGAGATGGCGGTAGGCTCCAAGGTGGTAGACAAGGAACTTTCGCTACTGTACACCGGTCAGAATATACAGTTTAACATTGAAAGCACCCTTATATCTCTCGTAATAGCGTTGATTTTCGTAGTGCAAGTTTAAAGTCTGACGGGCTGTTGACTGCACAATTGACAATCCATCAAGCATTACATGTTGACCTTGTATAAGGTTAGAAGACTAATATTATAAATGCGAAAGTGTGTTTGTTTGTACTTTCTTCACGCCCTAACTAAGCAACCAGTTAACTGGATTATTGGCATAGAGTTAAAAGGACGGGGAGGAACATAGGCTACATTTTATCCCGATATTCCCACGGGAACGGGAACGATGCGTAGGAAACCGCGGGCGGAAGCTAGTGATTAGATATGCCTTCAAATGCACGATATATATTGACAAAATAAATAACATCATACAAATTGACAATCATAAATAATTCAAGTCATATTTGGGTGATTGAAGTAGCTTTAGCAATAACCGCAATTGAATAAATGAATGTAATTGCTATATTACTACGTTAGCTGCCGCACGCGGCACGTTTTACCCGCGTGGTTCCCGTTCCCGTGGGAATATCGAGATAAAAAGTATACTATGTTCATAGCCAGGCTATCTACTATCTATGTACCAAATTTCATCCAAATCCATTGAGTACTTTTGAGTTTATTTGTTGCAAACAAACAAACAATAAAATCTTTCCTCTTTATTATATAATATTATATAGAATAACGGTTAATGTTTTTACCGCTGTAATCATTAACATTGATTAGCATCCAATTTTAACAACTTAGGTCAAAAGTTCAGCGTTATCATTATGGTTACGAAACATATTGTCCATATTTATTGTTCATAATTTTTATAAGTTGATAATCTATACTTAATTCAGGTTCGCAAAATTTGTGACGACTCGATAGGGACTTTGGCGCGTAGTACGCGGCCGAGTAAGGTATCAAATTAAAGGTACTCGAGTCTATTTGTTCCGAAAACTATAAAATATACAAAATGTTAAACGTGATGATCACAAACTGCAATTAAAGATTTTCGCATAATTTGGAATTTTTCGTCGATCGACGAACCCGAGTATCGGGTTGTAACCGCCCTAGTTATTTTTGTTAGGAGACATTATTATAATTAATTTATTGGGTGTTTGGTACTCAGTCATGCAAGACGGATAAACGGATTTGGATGAAATTTGGCACGCAGATTAAAACAAAGGGATATAATTTATCCCGATATTCCCATGGGAAAGGGAAACAGGAGGGAAACTCAATTACTTAAATACAAATGTTCAACTTTTTTTATTTCAATTGGAACATAAAGGTACCTTTACACACAGTTATGTCATCCTTATTTAAAAGCACAGACGAATACTGTCCTCCCCTCTCTCCATAGTCGTCTGGGCTCATTCAATTAGGCCAAGGGAGCGGAGAAGTCTTGGTGACGTCATGTTGTCAACAAAAAGTAGTTATACCCAGCACAGTTCCTATTTTATAGGTCAATGATTACCACTATAGTGAAATTACTCGTCGAACGAGCTTTTAAAAGATACGAAATCAAAGTTTTTGCACAATGAATGGCTTTATTGGGAAATAAAGCTTACATTTAAATCAGATAAAAAGTTACTTTCGACTTTTTGAGGGTCGTTTAATTTTGTAATGGTTGGATTTTAATATTAATGTGTAGGCAGCTTACTTAGGTACTCCTCTTTTTTATCTCAATAATGATATACAAAAAAATTGAATCAACTTTGTATGTTTTAACAGATTTTTCCGCTAGTAGCTACTTAAGTATTGTCTTATGAGGAAAACAACGAAAATACGACATGACGAATGAGATTAAATCAATACAACACAGTATAATTAAAAAAACTTTTAATACTACCTTGTGACACGAGCGACGTTTTTACCAATTTAGTAATCTGTGGTTTTACTAAAATCATTTTTTATATTATGGTTTATATCTAAATATCAAAACATATGCCGACTTACAGACGCAGTACAAAATATATATACTTAAATCTTTTAGAGGAGTAGAGGATTAAATGAAAACACTAAAATGGTCATTTTAAATTCAAGTCCGCATGGGTTTAAATAAAAAATAATCTTAAACTATTAATAATGTAAGTGATACGTCATCTGCTCACATGTTTAAAACATATAATAAACAAATACACATAATTTTATTTGCTGTAAATAGGGTACAATTTTGGTGTAATAAATATAAAAAGGGTCTTAACCTATTTAGCAAATTTGTTTTACATAGCATGCAAATATTTTGGATGTTATAGTAGTAGTTACAACAATTAATTCTAATTCATAATCATAATAGATAATTAAATCTCAAAAATAATAATAACCACAATTACCAATGAAATAGGTTAAAAAACAAACACACAACAACAAAGACTACAATATACCTAAGTAATAAGTCCCTATTATCTATGATTGAGAGTTCTGAATCACCCATCGATTGCAATTTACCTGTTATTCGTAAAGGACAAAATAGATAAAGTTCTTCGGTAGTAGTGCGAATCTACTTGATAACTGGGATTTACACACAGATGACTCAATTGCATTTTCCTTTCATTAGAACATTATGATGATAACAAAATCATTTATTTCAAATAAATGACTTCGCCCACACGACCATTGTTATGCTCATTGATAATTTGATATACCTACTCTACTGTCAAAATGGCCAATCCCAATGGATGTGATAAATTAAACCGTCAATGTATTTCCTCTACTTATTTTTTTGCATGTAACATGCCATTTTGTAACTACTTAAATATATGAGCCTCTAAATTGATGCTGATTGACCAGTTTTTTTTTTTGTTTAAAATTGATCTTATGTTTTACCTGTTGATATTTTTTCCTGTTGTCTATGTGATAAATTTCCCCTATTGACTTGAATTATTGCGTTCACAATGCTGTTTTAAAATATACTTACTCTTACACCCATATTCTAAGTCGTTCCTCCAAAACATACTCGTCCTCGACTTAACGAAACCTCTTTGAAAACCTCTTCGAAATACTCCTCGAGATCGGTATTCTAAGTCATAACTCCGTAAGGACCTGGAGGAGCCAAAGAGTACGTAGCCACTCCGTGTTAGGCCTAGCGTACACTACCATTTTTACCCACGACGAGGTTGAGTGGAGTGTAAAAAGTTTTGGAGGAACGACTTAGAATATGGGGGCTAGAACATCGAAGATAAATCCTATGTTGAAGTTCAGGCTATAAACTATGTGTGTGTCAAATTTCCTTCAAATCCCATATAGCCGTCGAAACTCCAAATAGTAATTTTACTAGAGAAAGCATCAACTTTTAACCTCCAAATTGCCCAGACGCAATCTAACTCAATTTTTTTTTGTTCAATACCTAGGTATCCTGTCCCGTTGACTACGATCAAAGAACAACCCTCTACATATGCTATTATGACGACCTATGGAACTATACAGACATAGAGAGAAAGACTTTAAACAACTTGATAGGCTTGGACGAATTTTGACAGGCCAGTAATTGACTTTACGAAATACTTATTTTATTTCAAAAGTAGAAGAAACAGGCTTATCAAATGACTCAGTTTTGTTTCTGCTTTGATTTACCTCATTGTTATGTAGTAAACATTGAGGTGTACTCTAACTAATCTAAACAGCGTATTTACCTAAATTAGAGGAATTTTTCATCATTTACCCTAAATATTAGGAATCAACGAGTAAATTTTAAGAAAACGTTTTTGCAGTTCCGAGTTTCCTTATTAGCCCGGTAAATGATCTACGTTTGTCAAATAATTTTCTGGAAGTACAACATCAAAGATAGCCGGAGACGTAAAAACACAAAAATCTGTCAGAATTTGTCGGGAATTTGTTTGTGGATCGTTTAGGGGGTAAAATCTACATTATTAAAGGTATTTTCTCTCCTGGGAAAGAAACTATGCCATTCCAGTAGTCGGCAGACTCGTATAATACCACAGAATACTTAATAGTACAAGTAATAATACACCTAGTTGTAAAGTTTTTAACCGCCTCTGTGGTCTAGTGGTAACACCCACCGGTATCAGACCCATGGGTCCCGGGTTCGATCCCAGCGGGGGTACAATTTGTATTCGGTTTGGTTGGTGGTAGGACTTGTGAGTCCGCCTGGCTAGCTACCACCATCTTATCTAAGTCTGACGCCATAATAACAATGTTTTCAGCATTGTTGTTTTCCGGCAGTTAGAGATAAGATAGCCGGTTCCTCAGTGGTTGAGGATTCCGGGAGAGGCTCGCTTCCATCTTCAGCCTTATCAATACTTAACATCAGGTATGATGAAGGCTAAGAGTCTCCCCGTCGTTAATAAAAAAAAAAAGAAAAAAAAAGTTTCATTTTATGGCGAATATGAAAAGACTAGCTGCCCCCCGCAGTTTCACCCGCGTGGTTCCCGTTCCCGTGGGAATATCGGGATAAAAAGTAGCCTATGTTACTCTTCGCCCTTTCAACTAACTCTATGCCAAAGAACAAGTAGTTTGGATGCTTACTTAGGGCGTCAATAAAGGACAAACAAACTCACTTTGAGATGTATGGTATTATTATATCATGTTATATAAATAAATATTAATTATATATTTAGGAAAATTAGGGTAAGCAAGCTTTTATAATGTTAGCTCAGTCTAGAATCATTGAATTTGGCGGGAAACTAGGCATTTTTAAGGCGCTACTCGGAAAAAGTATGGACTTTTTGATATTAAACCATAGCACGGTTACAGTTGTTACAAATCTGGTAATAACATATATATTTCTTCATACCTTTATTCGTATAGTTTCAAAAACACGATTTTATGATTATGCCTCGACACTTCTTCTTTTCGAAAAGACCTCAAAAAAAAAACGAAAATTCAAGATTATTCTTAAATACTTACACTATTGAAAATTGGTTTAATAAGTGGACACCAATAATATTTAGGAACGTATAGAAGCTTCTTTTTTAATCGCTGTAGTTTTTTAATACGAAGTGATTTTGTGTTTTTTTTTTTTGCCTAATCTGCAAAATCGGTCTCGCTCCCGAGCGCGTCGTTTTCTCATTGCTATCTCCGCTTCAGCATATTTTTTTCGAGAATCGCCTTAATTCATACTTGAAAAATAAACGAAACTCATTTATATCTTCTACTGAGCGTCCGAGCTCCTATTTTTAACATCGGAGATTGGGTACACCACTATTTCAAGGTCGATAACAATTGAAGCGTTAGTCATTTTCAATCTTCTTGTCTAGAATTTTTTTTAATGCAAAATCCAATTGTGTCTGTCCGTGCCTTTTGGTGCCTGAACTGTACCTACTAATTTCATTAATGAATTTATATTCATCTATTTCGAACTAAGTGGGTCTAAGTAACTATAACATGAATAATGAATTTCGTATTTTAACTTGATGGTCTTGAAGAACTTCGTGGCTTTTTAGTACTTGATGTTTTTTAAATGCCACGAATTGAATATGTCGTCGTGTTGTTTTAGGTACCAAAATATTTAACGAGCTATTTTTGGCTCAATCAACGTTTTCAGTTGAAAATAACCAGTAAAAAAATAAAACATTTGTTTATACTCGTCAGGTTTTAACAAATCAATTATAAGCCCATGAGTTAATGATTCCTAAATTAACTTTCGTTATTGTATTTTAATGGCGAAATCTATCAACAATTCTAATGTGCATGTCGACCTAATAGAAAATAAAATCACCGATAAGAACCCATCGTACTATAATTACCTACGCCACTTGAAAACACCACCACTAACACATTTTTGATATTATCTAGTTTTTTATTGCGATCCCAACATAATAGGACTGCTACGCGAGGTCATATCCAGTTGAAAATCAGCGTCAGCCTTATCGCTGACTCAATGCTGAACTGGACACCCATTTGGTACTGACGTGGGACACAAAATTTCTTGTATTTTTATATCTTTAAATGTTTCTTGTTTTTGTACCGCATGTCTTTGTTATACCTAGGAGTAAAATATAATGTTAATTTGTAATGTATTAATAATGTCCTGTGTTTGGTACCAAATAAAAAACTTTGTATTTGTATTTGTATTTGTATTCATATTAATAATAATACACGCTATTATAGTAATGACAAAATAAAAAGTTTCCGCGACACCTAAGGGTTCGGCTACATGACCCATCTTATTTGCACTTATTTGCACAAACTGTATGAACGATTAAAGACGGCAAAACGGTATACCGCCCAAATTTGCTTGCAGAAAATGCTAATTTGTCAAAAAAATATCTAAAACTAGCGACTGCCTGTGGTTTAACCCGCGTGGTTTCCGTTCCTGTGGGAATATCGCGACAAAAAGTATCCTATGTTCATAACCAGGCTATCTACTATCTGTGTACCCATCCCAATCCGTTCAGTAGTTTCGGAGCCTTTTCAATGCAAACAAACAAACAAACAATCAAATCTTTCCTCTTTATAATATTACTATAGACTAATAACAATTACGCATGTTTTTAATAATTGATATAATATTCCCCTAAATGGGGGTTTTTGCATATATTTGGTGACAAATAATTTTCCTTTATTCGTTACTGCGTCAAGCACGTCGTCGCACTAAAATGTATCGCGTCAATATTTTCCCGATATTTGATTAAGGGTAACGTCTTCACTTAGGCTAGCCGCACACTCTCAATATTATTGCCAATATTTGCGTCTCACTCATAATAAGTAGAGAAGAATATGGAAAATGATATTGTCAAGTGTGTGATTGCATTACATGTTTAGTTCTAACTTTACACAAACGTTTGCGCATGCAAGTCACTATCGCGTAGACACCATGCATACCATGCACCATGAAGTTTTGTGTCAATCTTTGCACAAACTGTTTCGCCATAGATAAGTAAATTATTATTGCCAATATTTGCATCTCACTCATAACAATTAAAGAAGAATATGGAAAATGATATTGTCAAGTTTGTGATTGCATTACATGTTTAGTTCTAACTTTACACAAACGTTTGCGCATGCAAGTCACTATCGCGTAGAAACCATGCATACCATGCACCATGAAGTTTTGTGTCAATCTTTGCACAAACTGTTTCGCCATAGATAAGTAAATTATTATTGCCAATATTTGCATCTCACTCATAACAATTAAAGAAGAATATGGAAAATGATATTGTCAAGTTTGTGATTGCATTACATGTTTAGTTCTAACTTTACACAAACGTTTGCGCATGCAAGTCACTATCGCGTAGAAACCATGCATACCATGCACCATGAAGTTTTGTGTCAATCTTTGCACAAACTGTTTCGCCATAGATAAGTAAATTATTATTGCCAATATTTGCATCTCACTCATAACAATTAAAGAAGAATATGGAAAATGATATTGTCAAGTTTGTGATTGCATTACATGTTTAGTTCTAACTTTACACAAACGTTTGCGCATGCAAGTCACTATCGCGTAGAAACCATGCATACCATGCACCATGAAGTTTTGTGTCAATCTTTGCACAAACTGTTTCGCCATAGATAAGTAAATTATTATTGCCAATATTTGCATCTCACTCATAACAATTAAAGAAGAATATGGAAAATGATATTGTCAAGTTTGTGATTGCATTACATGTTTAGTTCTAACTTTACACAAACGTTTGCGCATGCAAGTCACTATCGCGTAGACACCATGCATACCATGCACCATGAAGTTTTGTGTCAATCTTTGCACAAACTGTTTCGCCATAGATAAGTAAATAGTTACTTCGCTTTCGAATGCAAAACTGAGCGTGTAGCCGAACTATTACGAGGTACTTCCGTCGTGACATAACTCTGTATCTGTATGCAATTTATTAAAGAAACGTAAACAAACAATCTATGTCATCGCCTCAAATGATTTTTCAGTTTTTAAATGAAACTAAAAGTTGGTCACAAAAAACTAGTTTGCATTATTAATTTGCAAAGATGTTCGAGAAAAAGAAAAAATGTTGTCTCTATCAAAACAAAATTCCAGTTCGTTGTATTCTTTTGTTTGGCAAATATCTCAACCATTTTTGTTTCTTGAATGCAATAGGGCTGCAAGTTTTAATTCTTATGATTATTAATTCCTTCGTTTTTTAGTTTCGGTTGCCGACTGAAGCTGTTAAAGTAAAAAAAAACTTTTTATAAAAAAACCGACTTCAAAAAGTAAATAATAAACCTTTTTGAGTCGTTGCCAGCCAAGGCATTCTACATTGCACTTATATTATGTAAAGGTTAGCGCTTGATCGCTAACTCGCCTGATAGCGCGATGGTGAAGCGATGATGCGATCAAAAAAAACTAACTTTTATTTTTCTTGTCTTTTTGAAGTCGGTTTTTTAAGTATTTTATTTCACAATGTTTAAAGTTATAATAAGTTCCGCAATCACCTACACTAAAAATCGTAACTATGAACTCGTTATCTATGAATATATATATATATGTGACGAAAACAACACTATTTTCAAGATTTCGTTAAAACTACTGAACCGATTTCAAAATTTAAAAAAAATGGGACTACCTTGGAAACAAACCTGATGTAATAGCGTTTGAATTATTCCCATCAGTCCAATAAAAAAAACGCGACTAATTGATAACCTCCTTCTTTTTTGAAGTTGGTTAGAAAAGGTTGTTGTATATCTGATAACTTTTCAGATTAAACTCCCTACTTTGTAGATTTAAACCAAATAAACTACAGATTGGGTCAAAAATTAAATAAATGGATTTTGTGAAAAGTAGGGGTTAACTTCCCGGTTGATCAGTAGAGTTTTTTTGGGGAACGTTTTCTCGGAAACTTTCCGAGAAAACGTTACTGTAGTAAAATTTTAAAAATAATTTATTATTCAAATAAATACCTATTAATATTATATTATTTGTGATATAAACGTTTTCTGTAGATATATTACTTTTTTTTTTAATAAAACTACTTAAAAAAACTACTGGTCAACCGAGAAATTGCTCGACTGTACCTATACCAGTCAACGAATAGAAACATGTTGATCCTGACCCCACCCTAATGCCTTATTCGCATTAGTCAAGTCGTAAATAGTTCGTAGAAGTCCACTGCTTGCTACTTACGAAAACATCGAAAGTATTTTAAAATAATCAAACTAGAACAGAAATGGACTTACAAGACTTTATCACAAGTGTCCAGCTGCGCAGCGTTGTCGTAATAAATTATTTGAAAATGAGTTGAGTAAATACACTTGAGCAAATAGTCAACAAAATATACGCAGACGGTGATAATAGACACACCGTTTTCTTATCAGCTTTGCATACGTTTTTTTAAGAAATCCTCGAAAAAGTACAGTCAGCAGCACGTGAGGCTTTACACTTACCTAGGCCCACTTGCGTCAAGCTAGATTAACAGATTTAACTCAGAGTGAATGCTACTCTTGCATGCATCTAACTCTGGGTCAAATATTAACTCAGCTTGGCGCAAGTGGGCTTAAGAACTTGAAAAGCTTGACTCTCTGTTGACTGTACCTACAATAATATCATCAATTTGATGGAATTAGAAACAAAAGAATAACAAATGAACTGACGCGAAGACATCGATCATAAATTCATGTCGACCGTGAAGGTCAATAATATATTCAATAATTTGAACAGAATATATTCAAAACGTAGCAAAGGTTTTATCGTGCATATTATAAGAATGGTTTTCATAGTGCATTTTTTGCTGTAGACCGTAGGTACTTGTATTTTATTCAATAAGTTATAAGATTATAAGTTTTATAATGACTTTAATCTGTAAGTGTACCTATAACCATTATAATACTTACCTATAACCATATGCCATTATAATTAAACTTATTTTTCTTTGACCTGTAAATCCAATTTATGATAATTCTTTCCTTTGACTAAGTATTTACTGACTATTTGTACAATTTTGACTTTTTGTGTAATCAATCATTAATTTTTGACGTATTGGTATTTAAATTGTTATAGGTTTGTTTGGATGTTAACTTAATGTTTTCTAAATTCAATTATTTTAATCCATCTATATTTACTTCTTTGATTTTTTTCTTTAAATAATTAACGCAATGTAATTATGTCTTTTGTCTGACTTGCCGGCGAGTTGGGTTACTCTGTAAGCCGGCATTGTTTAAATGAATAAGTGAATGAATAAATGAATAACAAATAAATAAAATATTGCAGCGAACCTTAAATCCGGGTTCGTTTACAAGCATAATTCATTAAACTATCTCTTAAAAGATCGCTAAACTGTTATTAAAAAAACGTTAAATAAAAAAAAAACACGTGGAACTTTTCTATCACTAACTAACTGCTATATCAGTCAGTGTCAAACGTTGCTTAATTTTTTTTTTTATTTGGTTTTATTACATCGAAAACAACATTTTATAATGCCTAATCTAAAACTTGCGGAAGCGTGTTTTTGAAGGTCATGGCTGGTGATGAAACCGGCGAAATAAAATGGCCGGCATTTTTCGCCGACCGACGACAGACGCAAATTAAAATTCAACCCACGAAAGTGTGAACAAAAATAAAATATTTATAATTCAGATTACGTTTACCCACACGAGTACCTATTTTTCATATTTTACGGTTATTAGAAATGGTCCAGTAACATAAATTTCAAACTGAGAATCAAATCCACTACCTGCGCATCCTCACGCCTTATTACCGTTCGATTTATTTCAAAATTACTCTTTTTTTACTAGACGTTAACTGTTTAAAGTTTACAAAACGCTTCATCAAAATATTTATAATGGAAAATTCTAATTTTGTACAAGCTACGCGGGAAAACGCGTATCGCGGCAACGCATTTTGGCCTACCCGCTTTTAGCCGTTGCTGTGGGCACTCCCCAAAGAGTTCGGTAGAAAAGTTATCTCATTTGTATTATACCACGTTTAAAAATAAATCATGAAAAAGGTTATCATATTAAGCGTAGACAAACAAAACACAAAAAGATTGTTCTTTCGCGTTTAAAAAAAATATTTAAAAAAAAAACAAGAAAAGAATTATGGCGTGCATTATTATTTTTAAATTTACAAAAAAGGTTCTACTCACTTGTTTTTGTTGGCTTGGAAATTCACAAATTCACTTGTTGTCTGGGAGCGTTAAGCTACAACCGAAGCAATATGCGGACTGGCAGACTGACGCCGCGAGCAATCTTCGGCAAATGGGTCGTGGTGACGTCACTCTCGCACAAATATTGGGCGGGAGATCAGACAAAGGATAGTGATGGCCGAAGTATGCGAACCTGAGAACTTGCACTGCTAACTAATGTGGTTCCAAAAGTCCCTTTTATAAAGACCCCATGCCTTCATATCTGCCTACCTACTACCTTTTACTTTACAAACAATAATGAGAAATGTCCCTTATTGAATAATTCAATAAGGGACATTTCTCCAAAGCTTAACAAGATCGCGCCAAAACTTAAAAAAAAACATCGACCCTTGGGTCTACGGGCATCCATAGCTAATCTACACGAAGAGAAATTATCGTAAATATCGCAGATATTATTTATCTCCTAATACTCAATCACACGTAAACAGCTGAACGGATTTGGACTGACGATTAACGAATTTGAAATTTTACATACAGATCATGAATCGGAATAGGTCTTAGGATATTTTTTATCCCAATATTCTGAGTTTCTTTGGAACGGAAAGCACACATTTGCGTTGAATACCTGTCCTTATTTAATTCATAATATTATGTATGTAACCGCCTCTGTGGTCTAGTGGTACAACCACCGGTATCAGACCCAGGGGCCCGGGTTCGATTCCCAGCGGGGGTACATATTGTATTCGGTTTGGTTGGTGGTAGGACTTGTTGTAAGTCCGTCTGGCTAGCTACCACCATCCTATCTAAGTCTGTCGCCATAACAATAATGTTTTCAGCATTATTGTGTTCCGGCAGTTTGAGATAAGATAGCCAGCTCCTCAGTGATTGAGGATTCCGGGAGAGGCTCGCTTCCATCTTCAGCCTTATCAATACTTAACATCAGGTATGATGAAGGCTAAGAGTCTCACCGTCGTACATAAAAAAAATAAAAAAATAAAAATGTAGTCGTATTCATAAGTATCACACAATAATAAAATGTTGACTTGTGTCGCATTTTCCTATACCTGACGATTTAAAAAGAAATGAAATTGTATTGAAAATATTGAAATGTCATTTTATCCTTTTGCTTCGTACGGAAAACCTCTGAACGAATTTACCTTATAATTACCAGACCTACTGACCTACCTTTGTACGGTTATTTAAATGATAATTATCATAGATAAAAAAAGTACAAACCATTTTTTTTTAACCTGATTTTTTTTTCACAATTTTAATGTCGGTCGTCTTTGGAGTATCTGGGTATCGTGGTATCGGTTTTGTTTCATATTCACAAGCAAACAAGTTACAGCTGTAGATTTTTATCGGATGTCAGCTCCTCTGTTTACACTTATCGGATGTTGGGCGGCCGAAGCTGGTTGTTGGCAATTTTTAACACTATGCGAAGAAAGCGACTGTAAGCGATGGACGCCGAAAATGTTCTTGTTGTGATTTATTATTATTTCAAAAGAAAAGTAATAAAGAAAGCCAAGAAAATAAAATAATAAATGTACTTAATAATTTTTTAACGTTCCTGATAATTATTATTTTAACTGAAATGTGCATTTTCTTTAAACGACGTTTTTCACAGAGGTCTGGCAAAACACTTTATCGTATACGACTTAAGGTATCGAAAACAACAGTTTTTCCAAGACTTCCTGAAAACCCCTGAACCAGTTTTAAAATTACAAATTATGGTACCACCTTGGAAGCAAACCTGATGTAAAACATTTAATTAAATCATCTAAATTGCTTTTTAATATAATTTTTATTTTTTTAGGGTTCCGAACCTCTAAAGAAAAAAAAGGAACCCTTATAGGAGCACTTTGTTGTCCGTCTGTCCGTCCGTCTATCCTTGCTTATCTCGAGAACGCGTGGAGGTATCGAGTTGAAATTAAAACCATATATTCAGGTCAACAATCTGTTGGAGCTGTAAAAAAATCAAACTTGTAAATTAACGTCAAAAAAAATAGGGCTGTTTATGCCCCAAACATCCCGTTGACTTATAACTATGAAAGGCAAGTAACATATTGAGCATAGTTCCTACCGGACGTAAATGGAACTTCCTATTCTACATTTTTTGACATTACATGCTCGATACTTAGTCGATACTATTTCGATAGTTTTTCGTGCTAACCTAATTTTAGTACTAAGATTAAAAGGCGCTTTTTAGGTGGTATACGAACGTAACGAATGTCACCTCGAAAACGCAATGACAGCATGAAGAAATTCAAAATAGTATGAAGAGTAGCAAAAAAAGAAGAAGAAGAAAGAGAGAAGAAGAATATGAACTTGATACTTCTATCCTCTTTCTTTAGTTCTGTTCTGTGTTTCTCGATAAAATGAACTGATAAACAGACAAAAAGGGTTTGATGATTTTGTCTGGAGCCTGGTTTAAATATACCTATGCCTATACCTTTTTTTTGACCAGGGGGAAATGCCCGCGCATACCCCCCCGTCCGGGGAGACAGGGAGGTTATGTGGGACTCGAACCCACTAAAACCCCCTGGGTGTTCCCACCACGCGTTCAGGCGGCGACTTTCGGGGCAAGGGTAGCAGTCACCGAGTTGCCACCCTGCATTTGCCCCACAGACATTCTATGTCTGTGGTTTGCCCCCATGGGCCGTCCTCTCCGGGTCGATGGAGTAACCCTGATCTTCTTCTATTGGTAGGGCGCGCCAGAACACGTGGCGCGCCCTACCACCTCTAGGGTCCTAACTGGACTACGGGATTCCCCGTCCCGCCGTCTGACCCCCACATTGGATCTACTGCGCGTCTTCTCGACGACGCCTCTCCCTAGAGAGGAGGGAGGTCGAACCCTCCGGGGTTTTGGGGACTCTGGGTTCTCTGGTTGTCCCCCTCTCCTGCTCGCTATGAGACGAGCGGCTTCTCACGCTGGTGGTGTCCGTGTGATGTTCAACCTATGCCTGTACTTACTTTTTCGCCATTTCGATTTTTTTCAAAATCGCAGCTACTGATGAAACCCTTGTTAATCGATTGCATAAATCAATACAAACACGAAATATTCTTACATAATATCCTAGATTTAACAAAGTTTCATATAAAATCGCAATTTTAAAAAAAGGCCGGAACAGTTGGTATACCAACTGGCGGTAGGTAATTGCCGCTGTGGTCTAGTGGCACAACCACCGGTATCAGACCCAGGGGTCCCGGGTTCGATTCCCAGCGGGGGTACATATTGTATTCGGTTTGGTTGGTGGTAGGATTTGTTGTAAGTCCGCCTGGCTAGCTACCACCATCTTATCTAAGTCTGACGCCATAACAACAATGTTTTCAGCATTGTTGTGTTCCGGCAGTTAGAGATAAGATACCCAGTTCCTTAGTGGTTGAGGATTCCGGGCGAGGCTCGCTTCCATCTTCAGCCTTATCAATACTTAACATCAGGTATGGTGAAGGCTAAGATTCTCCCCGTCAAGAATTAAAAAAAAAAAAAAAAAAAAAAAAATCTTCAAACCCCTATTCAACGGCCAGTTGAGTGTTTAAAAACTAATAATAATAATAATAATAATTACACTCACAGCAATTAACCTAGCCCCAAAGTAAGCACTGTAAGGCTTGTGTTATGGGATACTAGGCTAACGGATATAAATATGTACATATAATTATACATATAGATATATAAGTATTTATGTGTAAAAATATATAAAAACGTTCATGACTCAGGTAATTTGTACCTGAGTCATGAACGTTTTTATATATTTTATATCGTATTCATCATACAAACATTTCGAACCCGGGACCTCGAGAGTAGGGACACCTTGAAACCGGTGTACGTACCACTTTACCACGGAGGTCGTCAAAACTAAACTTACCCTAAGTACCTACCCAAGTAACGCACTCAATTATTTATTTATTTCTACTGAATAAAAAAATCTGTTAGACAATATTGTACGAACTATAAATTCATAGAAACCAATGATACTGTTGTTCGAGTTAATTAATCATTCATTAGAGGAAAAAATTGTCATACTTAAGTATTACAATAATTTCCTTGAATATGAAATTCTGAGGTATAGGTACTTAGATTGAGAAAGCAATAATATTAGGGTATTTACCGATTCGTCCGATCAGTCGACCAGTCAATCGGTCCAATGATAAGTAAGTATATGTTTTTATTGACTTCTTTAGCGGCGTTGTGCACATCAGAGTTTTAAATTTTTGGGATGGGTAAAAAATGTTAAAGTCGCGTCAGGACACGTGACCAGATCGAAAAATCGTAAGACGGAGGGAGAGTAGAGCGCCGGCGGCGGCGCGGCGTAGGAGTTATAGAGTAATATCCCCCTCTCTTTCTACCGCGCGGTGAAAACGTATGCCGTCTCCTGCTGTTTCGTTTAAGGGGTTTTCACTTCTGCCGGCACTTCCGGAGTGCAACCCATTGTTTTTTTAATTCCCTAATTATTATTCATCACATAGATACTCGTAGGTAGGTCTAGGTACACAATCCTACATCAATTGTTAAACTAATCTTAGAATAGCTTGTTCCTGTCATCGACACAACCATAATAACATTAATGAAAAGTCCGGTGACGCACCGCATAATCACTAAGTACTTCTTAGAGGAAGTTATCACCACTTGCACTCAATAGAATGAAATACTATAACTGATTACTACGCGTTTAGTTTACTATGTCACACTATTGTTATTGTATAAAAGGAAAATATTCTAATAACTGAGTATAAGAAAATTTAAAAATTAAATATGTTTCAAGATTGTAGATTTGTGTTTGGCAACGACATGTTCCTTTGTAAATGTTGTTGCTTCTGTTAAAGCTGATAAGTTTCTTGCGGCCGTTCTTCTTATCAGTTAAAAGATGTCCTGAATGGCTGGTAGGAAAGAAAAATTGGATGATTCGAAAGCACTCATCTATAAGTCTATTTGAATAAAAATCTTTGACTTTGACTTTGACTTTGTATGTACCGTCAACAGCACTCCGGGCTTCACACTTGCATTATGAAATCCGCTTATATTCTATAGTGACGCTCTCGGGGGCACTCTCAATTCAATTTGTAAAGACTAACCTCGTGTCAGTCAGCAGTCATTTTAACGTCCCCACTCCTGGGGCACTGGCAAGATGGATGAGGAGAATAGGCCGTGATACCATGATACCCATTACGCCTTGGCGAGTTTTAACGACTGCATACAGCCGGGACCGACAGCTTAACGAGCTTAACGAAACACGGAGGATGTCACGAAATTAAATTTTTGGTCAGCCATCCTGTCTGTGACCGACCATTGCGAAAGTTAACTGCTACAATCGCAGCCCGACCGCGTGAACCACTGCGTCACGAGCTCCTTGCGGTCGTGTGTACATCTATACTAATATTATAAAGCTGAAGAGTTTGTTTGTTTGAACGCGCTAATCTCAGGAACTACTGTAGGTCAAGCATGAGCGGCTTTTATCGACTCGATAACACGATAACGTGTCTGTCCCGCTCACATCGCAGCGGAGTAAGACATCATGATGCGCTATATCATATCGCGTGATATAGCGGTGTTCATGCTAGGGGGGCTGAACCGATTTAGAAAATTCTTAGACCATTAGAAAGCTACATTTCTCCCGAGTGACATAGGCTATATTTTATCCCGATATTCCTACGGGAACGGGCACCACGCGGGTAAAACCGCGAGGATCCGCTAGTACGTAACATAATGTAACACCTTGCTTATAGAAATAGAAATAGAAATAGAAATAGAAATCATTTATTTGCCACAAACATGGTACAATTGATGTCATAATTCATTAAAGTTTCACATATTTGACCCATAACACAGGCATGCAAATATTGTTTACAACTTGCAAGTTATAAAACAAAACAACACAAGGGAAAAAAAATTAAACTACTGCTGATTTTTAGTAAAATATTAAATGTCTAA
The DNA here is from genome assembly GCA_910589605.1 of Chrysoteuchia culmella. Classification (NCBI taxonomy): domain Eukaryota; kingdom Metazoa; phylum Arthropoda; class Insecta; order Lepidoptera; family Crambidae; genus Chrysoteuchia; species Chrysoteuchia culmella. The sequence continues at coordinate 2,060,980 of OU342657.1, forward strand.
CTATGCCTGTAATGGCTATACTTATTTAAATTATATAATTGTATGATGGTTTTGAACAAATTAATAATAATCAAAACTAAACACTTAATATTAATGTCAAAATAGTATTTATGTCAAAATAATAATTACAGTCATGTCAATTTACAAATTCTAAAATATTCTATTAAATGTCAATATGAATTAATAATATATAAAAACGCACATACAAAAAAAATATTTAAACATTGTATTAAATGTCATAGGGATTCATGTCATAATTATGAACAACTTTTCTTAATTTTTCCATTCGAAATATTCTTTAACGCTATAGAAGCAATGTTCTAACAGCCACACCGATAGCTTTCGCTTAAATATTCTAAATGGCAATTGCTTAATATCATAAGGCAGTTTGTTAAATATTAATATAGCTTGACAATAACAATTACGTTTAAATAGATCAAGTCTACAATTAGGCAATAACAATCTATCCATATGCCTTGTGTGTCGTGATATCGCATCAGAATGTTTCGGAAAGTAGTGCGCGTTTTGTCTTACAAATATGCAGATCGCTTTAATGTACATACAGGCGAGTGGAAGTATTCTTAGATTCTTAAACAATGGTTTACAGCTGTCAGTACTCCATGCGTTACATATAGCCCTTACACATTTCTTTTGTAGTCGAAAAGCTAGCTTAGAAGTAGTTTGGTATTTTCTTTCCCGTCGTTTCGGGGCTTTTTGCAGAAGATGAAACATTTGTTTTGTGGTTTACAGGATAAACTACTATTTCGGACTCGAAAGAGTAGCACTACCGTATCTCATCCCATGAGTGTCGCAGTAGGTGACAGAGAATACCAGCAAACTCAGAGAATAACTCTGCACGAAATAAGACAGGGAAAAAAAGCGATCCTTGACGAGTTTCTTGCCGGTTCTTCTCGTTACAAGGAAACCTTGGAGCAGTAGGGTTTGTGAACAGATGGCGTAGCTGTGTTCCGGCTGTTAGAGATAAGACCGCCAGTTCCTCAGTGGTTGAGGATTCCGGGAGAGGCTCGCTAAATCAGCCTTCAGCCTTATCGATACTTAACATCAGGTATAATGAAGGTTAAGAGTCTCCCCGTCGTTAATGAATGTTTCTTATTATTATTTTTTTAGTTTTTTTTTTTTTAGTTTATTTACATTTAACTAAAGTATGTCGGTGCCATTTTGTTCGATAACTTTTTGCCATCTTGTAGGACATGATCCCATTGCTATAGAAATTTTGGGGCTTCTTATCAAAATACCGCGACAAGTGGTTTTGGTTGATAATTTGCAAAAAAATTGGTGATGCTGTGTATGTGGTGGGATTGGAAGGGAATTATTCATTTTGAACTGTTACCACCAGGCAGTAACGGCATTAAAGTTCGTCATTCGTTGCATTTGAACAATAAATAATTAATCCTATCCTATCATACTAATATTATAAAGTTTGTGAGGATGTTTGGATGGATGAATGTTTGTTACTCTTTCAAGCAAATCTTCTGAACCGATTTCGATAAAATTTGTCACACAGATAGAAGATAGCCTGGATAAGCTACTGACATAGGCTACTTTTTATCCAATTACTCTCACGGGAATGTTAGTTAATAAAATATCCTTATTCCACATTACCTTTCCTGTTAAAAAGTAAAGCAATTCTTCGCAGTACATTCCATTCTTACTTAAAGTAATGTATTGAACCATGTTATTTGAATTTATTTATCCATAATTTTTTTAATTATTTTCATAAACGTTAATATAACAAAGACTAAACTTATCCAATTTTATTGTCACAATGGAAAGCCCCTGAAACTGTCAGTGAGCTATCAAGGTAGTCACATCGTCGAATGCTCATCAAGCAATTTTCTCGGCATAGTTCTGGACTCTAAGCTGTCGTGGAAAGAACATATTGATTTGGTTTGTGCGAAGGTGAACAGATTTGTATTTGCTCTGCACCGACTTACTCACCTAAGTGATCAAACAACTACGCTCATGGCCTATCATGCAGACGTATGCTCGATCTTGCGGTACAGTCTTGTCATCTGGGGGAACAGTGTAGAACTAAATCGTGCTTTTCTAATACAAAAAAAATGTATTAGAGCTATTTGTAGAGCTCACCCCTTTGACTCGTGTAGACCGCTTTTTAAGGTGACGCATCGCTAAACAATAAAATCTAAAACGGAGCGTTTGCGCCCGCAACCCGCACACACCTCGACACTTTTACGCGGCTTGCGAGTAGCAGTCAACCGCGCGTGACCGCGCGCTAGAACAGAGGCGTCTTAGAGTTGCCCATAAAACTTTTTGTTTTTAATTTTTTTACATTTTGTAATTTGAAATGTGGACACGCGTCAAAATCTTGACGTGTCTAGATTACGAAATAATAAATGATAACAATTTTGATACTGGACACACATTTGTCCGGTCTCTTGGGTCGAGTTGATGAATAACCCCTTGTATCGTACAGGTACGTGATCAATCATAAAGTACTTTACCTATTTCATTACGAACTTGTTTTGCGGCTCCACTGTTTGATTATTGTGTTAGGTATTTTTTAATATTTTTATTGCAAATCAACTAAGTGCATATAGTTACAGAAATAAAAAACCTTAGTGTTTGAAAATAAAAAAAGTTTAATTAATTCAAAATAATGGCAAAAATAGACAAAAAATAATTGACACAGATAATAATAATTTACAAACAATTAACATAACATAACTTTTATCCTACTTAGGTGATTAAAATAGCTGCTGAGCATCAGCCATTGTGATAAGAAAATATAATTTGTTACGCAACTAGCTTTCCGCCCGCGGCTTCGCAACGTGGACTACACGACCGTATCCCGCGGGAATGTGATATTTTTTCGGGGTAAAAAGTAGCCTATATCCCTCTCCAGGCTACAAAATAGCTGTGTCCCAAATTTCAGACAAACCGTTACATACAAACATCCAAACATCTGAACTTTCACATTTATAATATTATAGTAGAAAGTAGGATATAAGTCGGATATAATTTACACTAACGAGATTATAAATGTAATAATTTACATTCGATTTTTTTTTATAATTACATTTTTACATACCTAGTATTTTTGTTTTACTTATTCATAATTTACTTGATTATTTACAAATTTACATAATTTATATTTTACTTATTGAAAGGTTACATGATATTATTTACAAGTTAACATAGGTATTTACTTTTTATTACATATTACAATTTGTTTTATATAAAACATATATAATTTTATATTCTAGCTAGCATTCAACTGTTATTCCCCCACAATGACAAAATTGACACAGTACCTCAATGTCAAAATCATATACATTCCGTTTTGCTTCGCCGTAGTCGGGTAAAACCGTGGGGCGCATGCAAAAGACTTGATGATAAATTTTACAAAATGCGCCACACGTTTTTAGGTTCAAAATTTCTGCAATATGGTATTATTAATCTATGCTGAGAAAGTATTTTATACTTTTTAGTCCGTTTTAAAAATGAGTTTTTTTATGAAAAAAAGTTTTTTTTCAGTAAATTATTTCTTTACTCCTTTAGATAAGAGATAAGTTTCTTTTAATAACCTTGCCCTCAAAAAAAACCTAAAAATAAAGAGTGCTTACTGGTGCATTAGAAGTGTAATCTAATGTTATGTCTGGAGATGCGCTAGTTTCTTTAGATGTTTTTTCTGTCTGAAACATAAATTGAATACATACTTATTTTTGTACATTTAAATATAAACTGAGTTGGAATCATGTGAAAATTAACAATAATCAAAATACCTACTATACATTTTGACATGCTTTCCACGTTACATGTAAGGTCCTTATTATTCTTACCTGCAGTTCTACAATAAATATTGTTATTAGTGAAATTTCAATCGTTAAAATTATTATACCACATATATACCAATAGTAATAAAATCTTACGTAGGCAACACATTTTGTAACTCTGCATACATCGGCAAACTATTGTCTTGTTTTCTATAAAATACGAAAATATAAATTATAATATTGGGTACAATTTAAATAAAGATCTGATATTTGAAGGAAATACATCTTTAAATTAGTAAGTAGGTATACATACCCTTCTGTGAAATCGACTGAAATTATTTTATTTTCACCTAAATCTAAAGACGACTCCATGGCTTTACTCCCCGAACTTTGTTCTAATTTCCTGAAATATTTTTATTATTTGTAATACTGCTAAGTGAATAATTGTAAATAGTTTTACAGAACTTTCGTGATAACGGGGCGAAACGCGATAATCATTGTGAAGTAGGTACATGATAATATTTAGGTATTACTGTTTGAAGTGACGACAGTTTTTATATTATTTATATTCACAACCGGGTACCACTTAGAATAATCAATCACTGAGGACCGTTGTAACCACTGCTGCATCATCGCAGCCGAAAAGTCAAACAGTAGGTACAGAAACCAATACCTACCAAAAAGTAGGTATCTCCTAAGTATATAAAACTGGAAAACATTTAATTTTATTCTATTAGAATTGTATAAATATGACGATTACTCACCTTTTCTTAGTCATATTCTTACATTGCTCAATTAAACAAAGTTTCCTTTTCCTTTTAGAAAATCGTTGACATTTTTTTCCCATTTTTAATTATGAATAATCGCACGTTATTGTTATAAATTTAGCGCAGTGATCTATGGCGCGCGGTAGCTCCACTGGCACAGACCCGTCGCTGACAATGGTCGGCAGCGGACTGAGGGTAGACTGACTGCATACAAATACGCGGGCGCACTAGCTCATACCATAAGGTCGTATACGACAAAACGGTTTTTTTCGTTTCATTTAAAAACTACAAACCATTTTAAAAAATCCAACTGGCATTTTGAAGTGAGTGTGTAGACTAATCTACTAAGAAATTTTAGAGACTTAAATCGGTCTAGTTTACCTGCAAAATGCAAATCTCTGTTTTTAACGAGGTTTCTTTGATATTTTTTTCTCTGTTATAAAAGTTAACGAATCGTGTTTCTGCAACTGACAAAATGACGTCAATAAAATGAAGAATTAGTTTATCAAATATCACTTTCATATGTTTTGTAATTGCTGTGAAAAATCGAGATCCCTGCCGCCAATATTACCGATTCGTCGTCTTAAACAGCTGAAATTGCTAACGCTTCCCGCTATGTACATCTTCGAAATGTGCATGTTTGTAAAGAAAAATTTGAAATTATTTACAAAAAAACAAGAGGTATGCACTTTCAGAACGAGATATCCCACCGTCTAGTTGTACCTTCACATAGAACTACCTGCTTTGCCAAAAATTGCTTTAATATGGCCATAAAATTGTATAATGCTTTGCCTTTAGATATCTCAGAACTACCACTAAATAAATTTAAAATTAAACTTTATAATTTCTTGTGTGATAAATGTATATATACCATTAATGAATTCTCGAATATGAAATTGTGATTATAATATAAACTCTGATCTATTGATTATTATAATTTCTATGAAAGACTATAGTTAAATTGTAATTACTAACACGCTAACATGACATCTCGCTTTGACATTTTACCTGATATTGTTTATTGCTTTTTTATGACTTTGCACACTTTGTTTACGACATTTCTTGATTAATTGTATTCTACTAGTAAACTAACCATTTTTTTGATTATTATTTAAAGCGTCATTCTATCTGTACTGTTTGCATGCCAGTATCTGGTGCATCACTTAAACGCCACACTTTTTTTTTATTTGTCAACTTTTGTACTGTGAATGCTCGCAAATAAATATTCTTGATTCTTGATACATACCTTTGTAAAAAAATTAAGGGGATACCTTTGTATTATTTATAAATTTTAAATAATTAATTACTCTTCGTAAGGTTTTTTATATGAACTATGTTGGTACCTTTGTAATTTTATACATATAGATTTAATTTCTCGGGGTGGAGGGTTGATAACCTGAGATACAGGAGTCTTCCTAGTTCAGGCATCAGCCCGCCACAGTCTACTTTAGAAATAAGTGAAATCATTGTACTGTACTTTATTTAAGACTTTAAGATTGTGATGTGAAATAAAAATTTATTATTATTATTATTATTATTATTGTTATTACTTATTCTCGCAAAACAGCTAAACGGATTTGAATAAAATTCGGGACACAGACACTTTATAGCCTGAAGAGGAACATAATGATACTTTTTATCGCGTTAAAATACTCGTACCTCATTCCTAAGGGAAAACATAAAAAAATCAATGTATAGATGAAACTGGCTGAACGGGTTTGGATGAAATTAGTAGAGGAATAGCCTACTTTTTGTCGCGTAAAAATCCCTATTTTCTACGGGAAAATACAATAGGGGTATAAACACTAGGTAATGCCAAAGGTGGGGTAAGTAGTATTTTTTAAAAGATACTTATTTCTTTCTTTCTTTTACTTAGTATATCTGAACCAAGTTCTAAAGACCACGCGGACGAAGTCGCTGGGGAAAACCCGAAATATATATTTGGTATTATAATTCATTACAAATAGTTTATTGTTCATAAAAGTATGAAAAAATACAAGTTGTATACCTTAACACTTATCAACAAAAACAGTAGGTAAGTAATATACAATGTGGAACAGAGGGTAATTTCACAATTTGAGTGCAGAATATTCATCGCATCGGACACTGTTGCAAACTTGTTATATACAGCACGCGCAGTTACACACACTACAGTGCAGCAGCCAGCGCGGCGTTCGCGGTCGTAGGAAAGAAGTGCTTATCTATGTGACATTATTGGTGATAACAGTGTGCAGAAGTGATCGACGCATTCAAGAACCACTAAAACTTTAAACTTAAAATATTTTACAGTTTGATAAGTACGAATATATTTTTTTTTATTTTTTTTTTATTTTTTTTAACTAAAATAATATAATAAAACCAAAACGGAGTATTATAGTAACTATCTATATCCTTTTTGCTGCTTCTTTCATAATTAATGGCTTGCTCGCGATAAAATTCGCGAATTTTGCCAATGTCAAGTAAATATATATTTTGTAGTTTAAAGAAATTGTGATAGATTGAGTTATAAACGGAGCCTCACAACACGTGTTATTACGAAAAGAACTGGGGTGAAACTCCGCTTTTTATTACTTTAGCGGTATGGCGTGCATGAAAGATGGCGTTGTATGTATATATTGTCGTAATCTCTAAAAAGTTTAGTTCTTTTATAAATTTTTAAGCGAGTTCAAAGAAAGGAGGAGTTTATCAATGTGTCGCGAATACAAGTGGTTAACTGTTTAACAGCAGGTCAGGCTTTATGCTTTGTGCTTGAGATTGCGCTTTACCTATATCGTTCATTTTAGATGCGGTTTTCGTAATACAAGTTTCTAACATTATTACACAAGTTTTATGTTTCAGTACCTATGAACAGATTGAACAGTTGTCATTTACCATTTCTTATATCACCACTGCCGGGGCACTGGCCTTCCTTATGGAAGGATAAGTCATAAGATAAGGAGAATGGGCCATGATCACCCACGCTAGCCGATTGCGGATTGGTGGGATTTCATGACGGCAAATACAGCCGCGACCAACGGTTTAACGTGCCTTCCGAGGCACGGACGATGTAGTAAATGATTGGTCACCTATCCCATGACCGACCATTGCGAAACTAAATCGTAGGGCGAGCGCGTGAACCACTGCGCGTCCTCGATACCGTACTAGTAAGAAGAAAGAAAGATAGAAAGAAAAACTATGATTTTGTAATTTTTGCATTTTTCAATGCTATTTTTATACTTATGGTAAATTTTTTAAATAGAAAAATATTGGAAAAAATTAACTCGGCCACAGTGGACTGGATTTTCAAAGGTCGCGGGTTCGTTTCCCGTCTGAGAATTCACTTGTGGACGAGTTCATTTTTTCCAATATTTTACTATTTCAAAAAATTACCATAAAGAAAATTTATTTATTGGCACACACACAAAAAATAATAACATAAATAAAAAATAATATCAGTACAAAAAAAAAAAGTGCGCGGCCAACTAGGCCCCATCCTCAGCAATGTCACAGTGACATACGTAGCATGCCACTGAGACGCTGGTATTCTGGAGGAGCCTAACAAAACAAAATAACAAACAAACAAAAATTAAACACTACAATACAATAAAAGAGAAATTATAAAAACAAAAAATAAAACTATTTAAAACAAAAAGAAAATGCATATTGGAAAGGCTGCACAGTCCCGGGTCCCTTTGCCTTGCCAATATTACAAAAAATGTTATTGGAGTCTGGTTTTAGTTTGTAGTACCTACAGTAGTTTTCAGAATATATTAAAAACGCTGTCGTTTTCGCTGTCTTTAAAATTATATCAACTTAATAATGATTGACCTTAACTTTAACTACTTAGTAGCACACTGGCACCAACTCTGGGGTATTTTTGTGAATGGATTTTTGACACGGCCGTCATGACCTTTTTGTTCTTACTAAGGGTCTGAGCCTTGGACGAATTAACCACTGGACACGAAACCCGAGAAGAATGTATGAAAACACGATCAACCAATTCTTGCGGGGGTGAGGGGCGATTACTAATGTCAAATAATGACAGTAGTGCTTGAAGTAATCGATAATTTTTTTATCGATAAGTAAGGAGTGAATGAATGAACCTATTGAGTTTAATAAATCATGTGTGTTTAAAAAAAGTAGTAGGTTAATTGTTTATTTCGTGGAAAAATAAATAGCACGATAGGTAAGGAATGAATGAATGAACCTATTGAGATTAATAAATCATGTGTGTTTTAAAGAAATTAGTAAGTTAATTGTATATTTCGTGGAAAAATAAAAAGCACCTAATAATATGAAAATCTCATTAAAAACAATACCTCAAATTCATAAAAACTATACAATATGGTTTCCAAAGCGTTAGTGTTTGGGTTTTTTTTTTTGTAAAAAATGGGTAGATACATGCAACCTGATACTAGTACTGTACTGATAAGGCTTAAGATGGAAGCGCGGTATCCTCAATCTCTGAGGAACTAGCTATCTTACCTCTAACTGCCGGAACGAACTTGGATAAGATGGTAGTCGCTAGCCAGGCGGACTTACAATTTACTTACTAACACTTTTTAAATGAGTAAAAAACATTAATATTTGGTTTATATAGTAATATAATTCATTATTTACATTAACTTCTTCAATCACTCGAGCTTTTTTATATAAAACAAAATATGGGTAATTAGTTCATTACAGAACCATTGTATAGGACATACACAATAGCAACCCCTCCATAAGTGTTTAATTTTATAATCGATTGCAATCCCTTTTAAAGGTCAAATAGTTGTGGCGCGATGCTATGTGATGCGATGTGAATAATATGTACCTTTTAAATGAAAAATTTAAAGGGATTGTGATAGACTTACAATTAGACAATAAACCCCCTGTGTGCTTCTCGAGCCAAAAATCTAAGTATACTAAAATTTATTGAAAATAATCATCGACATTAGAAGATCGTTGAGACTAAAACATTTTAATTTCAACTCTAGTATCCATTTACATTTAAGAAATATGCATATTTGTAAGAAAAAATATAAACTTGTTTTCAATTTATTAAAGATCTCAAAATTTACGCCACCGTACGAAATTAGCACAACCTAACCCCAAATTAGAAATACTAGACTAGCGTTTGGATAGCGTATGGTCCAGCATACGCTATGACAGTTTTAAACAACAAACAGAAGTTATCAACAAAACATCGCATATAAATTACCTATATTTAAGAAATACTAGCTGAAATACTAAATGCAAGAATATTTCAACCAATAGTTTATTGTAGTTTTAAGATTGTTTTACTTGAATATAATAAAACGATCTTAAAATTAAAATATTATAAGATTAAAAAATAGTATAATATAGCTTACGTACATACATAAATATAATTAATTTTATTCTTGCTGTGACCTAACAAGGTCTATGTTAGAAACAAATAATAAATGTAATCACCATTTATGATAAATTTTAACAAGAAAAATATTGGAACAAATGAACCCGGCCACAAGTGAATTTTCAGATGTGACTTGAACCCACGACTTTTGGGAATCCGGCCCCACTGCTCTAACCAATGAGCTACCGAGACTTGCGGACCACTGTCAAAATTCTCCGATACTTTTATACTTTTAATATGCTGTAAGAATATCCTTCCTTGCATTCGAAAGAGAAAAAAACAAATGTTTAACGATCAATTATGATGCAACAGCTAATAATTTATGATTTTTGAATTTTTGCGTTGTCAATGCTATTTTTATACTTATGATAAATGTTAAATGTTAATGTACAACACACTATGATAATGTACAACATAAGTCTAATACTAAAAAACAATACCGTGACTGATTGATAGGCAACGCACAGCCCAAACGGCTAAACCAATTAAACTGAAATTTTGCATACAGGTTCCTTTAACGATATTGGCGAGCACTAAGGAAGGATGTTTTGATATTACCACGGGAACGGGAACCATGCGGGTGAAAAAAAGCACCTTTTTTTAAGTTTGAAGCTATATTTAAAATATAACGAGCTCAAAGAAGACCTGAGTCCTCGTCCATGTTATCTCCCTGCGTACCAGTTCCACCCAATTTCTTCGTGTTAGGGGTTCAACTGTAAATCTGAAATTAATTTGAATAGTTCCTACATTAAAATTGGATTCGTTCGTTCATTTACATACATCGATATGTTTATCGATATGTTCAAGCCCTATACGACATAAAAATGACAATTGATTGAATGAGTGATACATATAACCCAACCAAATTACTTATGCAATATCTTTGAAGAATTTACACGTACAATGATTACTTTTTGAAATGCCGTATTACATTTTGTTTACATACCAAATTTTATTTATTTTACGAAAAATTGCTACTCTAATAGATTGAAATTATACTTACGCGTGAAAAGAAAAATGTTTTGATTGTCCGGTATGTTTTTTACAAATTAACTCAGCGTATTTACCCATTTTTGAGATAATGTTCCACTTCGAGGTCTCGCGTCATACTGACAACGCCATATTGCTTACTGTGTCTAAAAGGCAGGGTAAGTGACAGAGGGGTAAAGGCGAACGCGGTCCTCGTTACGCGTCCAGTGGTTAATTCGTCCAAGGTCTGAGCAGACGACGGACATTAAAGGACTTTTTTGTCCGCGTCACGACCTTATAACTAAGAAAATAAAGTTGAATATATAACGAAGACTATCGCGTACTTTTCATGGATATACGCGATCTAAGTTCAATCTTATATGGTTAACAATAAAGACGTGTCGAGGACAAAAAGTCCTCCGTTATCCGTCGTCTGCGCTAGCTCTATGACAGGCCTCCGCACTGTAAACCAACTACTGATAAGTTATGGTTAGTTTATGTGGCATATTAAAATTTGTCATTTTTTCATATAACAAACTGTCAAAAGATATGTCAATTAAACTATCCAGAACTTATTAGTAGGTGGTAAAACCGGCCCGTAAAGTTGTTTTGTTATGTGGATATCATATGGTACAGGGGGTAAGAATGGGTTTATGTTGTCCAATCATGAATTGTTATGATGGTATGACTTCCCAGTCGACCAGTTGACTTTCTTATGGAGTGTTACCTATTTCTCTATACGTGTATACTATATTACCAGCTGTATACAACCTAAGTAAGGGAAATGATGCGGATTATAATAGAATAAATAAAAAAAAAAAAATTATACCTAGTGGTTAAGTAACTTTCGCTAAGGTCGGTCACAGGGTGGGTGACCAAAAATAACAATTGAGCAATTATAACTTTTTAATTTTGCATTTTACAATGCTTTTTCTTGTTTAATATTTATCACAATCTTGAGCAACTCTGTTAATTTCCAAGGCGTGTTACAAAGCAACATTGAAACATGACAGATGTTCTAATCTAATTATTATTATAAAATTATTATAATCACAACAAAAAAACGACTTCAAAAATACTTTGCATTTTATTTTTTAATTTATAAAATAAAGGTATGTACGTAGGTACTGGCGAATGGATAAACTTCGCCATTGAATGCGACGTTGCTGATGCTGTGGCTGCCGAGGTCTGTGTCCGTATCAATAAGCCTACTCCCTATTTTTTATATTAGGTATCTGAGTTTTGATGAGAAATTTTTTTTTCACCTCACACGCTCTGAAAAGGATGTTTTGTCAATCAGTGTAGGCGTAGAAAATCGCTTTTTGCGGCCTAAGGCGACAAAGTACTTTTTTAATTTAAGACCTAAAAATATGTCATAATGCGTTCCGAAACGGACTATTGACTTTTTTGTTATGTTTGATTCTTATTCTAAATAGCTTTAAATTATTAATAATACTCCGTTTTGGTTTTATTATATTATTTTAGTTCATTGAATCATAAAAACAATAACAATAAGATTAAACTATTTGTTTTAAAAAAAATATAATAAGCTGGATAAGATTTCACAACCTATAATTGGATTCCGGACTGTGACATAAATCTTTATTTTTAAATTGTCTTTGTCTTGTACCTCATGTCAGTGTCAACATTTACGAAATCGTTTTTATTCTTATTAATAAGTAACAATATATTCCTACTTTAAATAACTTTGAATTAACTATAATACTCCCTTTTTATTATTTTAGTTTTTTATATCATTAAAACAACGAAAATTTTTTACCGGAAGTTGACCGCGGAAACAACCATAAAATGTTCCTCGCTGTTGTGAGGTGAAAAATTGTGTGTTGCGCTCGGCAGAAAAGTTTTTAGCGTCTTGTACCTTTGAAATCCTCGCTTCGCTCAGGATTCAATCTTTGAACCACTCGCTGCGCTCGTGGTTCAATCCTAGAATCCTTCACTTGCTCAGATTTCAATAGAGGTAACTCGCCGCTAAATAACCAACTTTCCAGCCTTGCATAACAAATAACTATTTTTTGTTTACTTTATTTGAATTTTTTTTTTTAGGGCAATGGTCGTTACTTTTATATATTTTTTTCCCCTCTTTATATTTTTTTTATTTTTATTGATAAGCATAATCATATTTTATGTTCACACCCTTAAAACATACACACACGCACACAAACACACACTCACCTAATATGTCCCGACCTAATAGAACGGCGCAGTTGCTGGTTCCCGCGTTTTATTCGAGGGTGACGGCTGAAACTCAATGTTTTTGCTTTTCGAAGTTGGTTAAAAAAACCGCCTTACTAAAAATTTTGTCGGAAAGGATTGTAAACGATGTTCCGGTTATCACGCGTACGAAGTTGCGGGCACAGCAAGTATATATTAAAATCTTTGTTTTTATCGTTGTTGTATGTGCATTTGTGCTATATCTTTATGTGTAAATTAAAAAAAATCTCTCTCTCTCTCTCTCTCATTATTATAAAACCTTTTAGCCAGCAATCGTTGCAGGATATAATTGTCATCTCCTAAGTTTTCCCATACGGGATTTTTCCAGATTTTCCAACTTGAGACGGTTAATTTTTTTTTTAGTAAAAACACCTTGTACCTTGTAGTATCGTAGTATGTAGGTAGATGACAATGCCGTGCAAACTTTGCCAACCGAGCAGTTTATCATAATTTAAAATGCAAATTTACTTTTATCAGGCGGGCTGTCATGGGCTAACTAAAGCTAGGTACCAATATTTTGTTAGTTTTATCTATACAGGTAAATGAAAAATGAGTGTTGAATGTTGAAAAGCTGGTCAAACTTCACATTGTGACCTTTGATATTAAATTGACTCTAAATGTGTCTTATCGTCATCCCCCACCTGTTCACAGGCTTTCCTTGTGGATAATTATAAAAAATTTGCCTTAACCCACTTAAGTGTTTGGCCACCCGCCCCTTGACTGACCAAAGCGAAAGTTGCTTAACCGCCTTGATCGCGCGATGAAAGCGCTAAACTAAATTGTATTCTATAGGCATCTCCTCACATAGTAAACACGCAACTGGTGACTGTCTAGTGAAGTCCAACATTCAAGGTCAGATCGATCGTCATAGACATGCGCCTACGAATCTCCAAAAATCACAGAAGTACAGAACCGAATCATAGGCAAAAAAAACTTGCTCTTGTGAAATGTCAGGCGCTTGGCTTATTCTGTTATGGTTATGTCATTTATTAATTGTTATTGTTGATTTATACGGGCGAAGGCCGTGGAATAGGCACGTCCGTTAATGCATTGAAGAATAAAATATAGGTTTTCAAAGACATCCGCTTGAAGATTTAAACTATACCTACGAACATTGATACCTACTTATTGGCTGCAAAAAAAAAAAACTAGTCTGACCAAGTTTTTAAATCAATTTAGTTACTTACTTCAATTACGAAATGTAAAAATACTTTATTAAGCATTACTCACGGCAAGTCATCTCTGATAACATGATAAATAAGAGCATAAATAACATGACTCAAAATAAGTAACTACCTTATTTTATTAGGGTCTAGATTTCCATAAAAATGCAACAGCCTAGTCTCTAACTAGCCTGTTATAATCTTATAAAGAAAAAAGAAGCTATACTTTTACCATATCGTTCCGGGAAGCTATATTACAATATAATAATGCTTTTTGCTATAAGAGTACTTTTGCGGCTGCCGCGTTTCTGTAGTGCGTCGGGGATGTTTTTCGGATGCGCATGTCGACAGTTTCCCGGCTATTTTGCGCAAAAAAGCGGGATCCCTGTTGCGTCGCATCCGTGGCAGCCTGAACAGTATTTTAAGAAGCTTTGCCGATTATGGGGACTGTCCATTTATCGCGCACATGTGCTGTATCACTCGCTCCGTTCTAGTTATTAAGTACTAACATAGAAATTAAGCTTTCGTTTTGTATCACCTACTAACCAATTATGGATCTTTGTTGTCCGAGTAATATTTTTTTTTTTATTTTTTTATAGTAATCTCGAGGAGAAGCACCAACAAGAAACTCATCAACAATGTTTTCCCTTTAATATTTGAAACAGTGACGTGATTGTTTAACTAAAAATGCTAACGGTTTTTCATTATCCTGTTGTAGGTAAGCTTTTAACAAGCACTCTACCTACTTGATCTATGACAGCTTCAGAAGCGTAGATCCAGCATCCCTTGGGTAACCAGTTACTTCAAATCAGTTCAGTCGTGCACTCGTAACTATTCGTCTAGAAATAAAATAATTAAGTTAGAGAATATTTCTGTAACAAAACGATTTTTAACTGTTCTGTGAGGGAAATTTACAAGGGTAAGTTTTCTACATTTCGAAATCTGAAACTTTCCTAACTCAATCTGTAGAACTAAATTTGTTAAGCTTCACAGTTTTGAAAACCACTGCTATATTAGATAAATACTTAAACCTGGTTTGATTGAATCCTACTAAAGTGTAAATAATATTTATTCTAAAACAAGGTCGGGTTATGGGCATAATGGTACGATCGGTCGGTACGACTTATCGTTAGTGTATTTTGAGGATAATAAAGTGTTTACTTCGCAGAAGATATGAAATAATTCATAAGATGATGGATCGTAACGACCAATTGTTTGTGTGTGAGCGGCAAAGTATCAACGATTGGTCGTTACGATTGGTCGTCACGACGGATCGTTCCGTATATGGGGCCCTTAATTACAGTATATAATATAAATTGTGTAGCATTTATATTATAACTCAAGAACGGCTTGACCGATTTGGTAGAAATTTGGTATACAGACAGTTTATATCATAGATGTTAGCTAATAAAAATGATGAGAGGTAAAAACAGAACGCCTTTTACGCTACGTATTTGCCGGATGTAAAAATACTGTTTTCGGTCCAACGTTTTTCGACTGCGATAATAAAAATAAAGTAATTTTACCATCTGTCTGTCTGGCTATTTTTTATTGCAGGGTTCAATTTATAATGTTTTGTCTCTTTCCAGGTAAAGATGGGACTCCCACAGTTGACGACATGCTGTTTTGTCTTCGATCTAAAAACGGGGAACACTATACTGGGAATAATAAACGCGGTAAGTTTAATTATGTATGTATGTATCTAAAGATTTTTGGATGCATTTCTTAATGCATAGAATTTGCCATCATGGGTAATGTGTTCTTGTAAATAACTAAGAAGGGTATAATTGTTGTAAGTACATTGTATTTACAATCAACATCACGTCAGGATTTACAATTAAAAGAAGGAAGGCCAAGTCCTAAATTAAATGTTTCTTATTTCCAGATCCTGTCATTCATAATGTTCATAGTCCTGATCGTCGTGGCAGCCATGGTGGGCAGCCTGGAGACCAACGAGCAGGTGGAGTCCGACCTTGACGCGAAGGCGGCCGTCACCGGCATGTACGCCATCTGCATCATCCTGGTACTCATGTACCTGGTGAAGCTCCTCGCTGACCTCATGTTCGTGTATGCTGTTCAGAGGGTGAGGGTGAATTTTAAAGACAGCGAAAACGACAGCGTTTTCAAGTTTTTCCGAAAACTACTGTAGTGCGGTATAAGGAGGCGTAGTGGTTCGCGCGCTCGCCCTACGATTTAGTTTCGCGATGGTCGGTCATGGGATAGGTAACCAATCATTTACTATCTCTTCCGTGCCTCGGAAGGCACGTTAAACCGTTGGTCGTGGCTGTATTTGCGGTCATGAAAACCCACATTGACACATTGATTGGCATTCTTTTCTTTTTCTTTTTTTTAAGTTGCTTAAAAAATTATAAAAGAACTAAAATGCTTAGAAATAGCGACAAAATATACATACAACGCCATTTTTCATGCACGCCATACCGCTAAAATAATCAAAAGCAGCAAGAAGGATATAATTAGTTAGGTCAAATATATTTTTCAAGAATTAAAATCAACAACTATTGCTAAGCAACTTAAACCTGAACGTCGCGTAAACTCCAACTCTGCCTTCTGCATACGCGCGTTACAATATAAATTTCTCCGTCCGTCCTCTCTTTAAAATGTAGTTACTTTTGATAGAGTTGACCGATTTTGATGAAATATAGCCTATAAGGTACGTTGAGATACGGATTTTAAACAAATCTGTGGACTTCAGTGGTTTTGGTGTGATGCTCATTCAACCACACAGACATACACACAGACGGACAGTCATTAATTCTAAAGATGATAGAAATTGGTTCTCCTGCTTATTCTGAGTCGCCCTATAATTTTTTTTTTATTCTTATTTTATGTAAGTAGGTATAGAATAGATATGTCAAGATTGCAGAAATGTTGTTGTTTCTGTTAAAGCTGATTAGTTTCTTGCGGCCGTTCTTCTTATCAGTTAAAAGATGTCCTGAATGGCTGGTACAGTAAAAAAAAGACTATTCGAAAGCACTATAGTCTATTTGAATAAAAATGTTTGACTTTGGCTTTAAGTCCAGTATAGATAATTATACTATACTTCTTCTTCTTCTTGTGGTTCTCCACTCCTGGAGGTGCGCCGTCAGCTCAGCGAATTTATCCCTATCTTGCGTCAAGCGGAATCTGTTAAGCGCAGGCAATCTTCATCCACTCCCGGATGTTTCGTAGCCAAGACTTCTTCCTTCTGCCAACGCGTTGCTTTCCCATTACTTTTCCTTTCATTATGAGCTGGAATAACTGGTATCTCTCGTGTCTTACTCATGTCCGAGGTACCCAACTTTTCTGCGTTTGATGGTTCGCGGCAGATCGCGGGTCTTTCCGACGCGTTGTAGGACCTTCACATTTGAGACTTTCTGTGTCCAGATAATGCGTAGCATTCTGCGTTAAATTATTCTTAGTGCTTAATAAGTTATACTCCTACATTGATACTCTGGTAGTCAAAATTCGTATTATCAGTAGTTTCACTATGAAAGAATAGATAAATAATGATAAATATTTCTTACACTCATACCAATTAATCTAGCCCCAAAGTTAGCACTGTAAGGTTTGTGTTATGAGACACTAGGGATATAAATACATAAAAATATACATTTATAAGTATTTATGTGTAGAAATATATATATGTCTGACTCCGGTACAAATGCTCGTATTCACCATACAAACATTTGCTTTTACCGGGATTCGAACCCAGGAGAACCTCAGAGTTGGAGGAAAAGTCAGGAGAAACCGGTGTCCGTACCACTCTAACACGGAGGTCGTCAAGGGACGTCACAGAGAAAAACTAATGGCTGTTGGGGCGAAAAGGTTCTGGAATAGCGTACCATCAATCTTTATTGGATAGGACTATGATGTCATGGTAAAAAAAAGTGTTAAATGGAGACTCCAGTTACGCATCTAATAGGTACTGAAAAAAGTGTCCACTCAGGCACCATGTAAACGTGAAAAATCTAACTTGTACAAAGGGAAAATAGTGAGCTTTTGCATTTTGTGCAAAGGGGTGGTGATGGTCAGTCTATCGAAGAAACGTCAGTAAAATTGAGTTTTTTTTTCAGGATAAAGCCGCCATGATCAAAGGATACTTGATTCTATGGCTGACGTTCTTTTTGCTGTCCAGTTTCCTGTTCTTCCTCCATATTTTGGACTTCAGTGGCTACACCATAGTCTCACAATTAGTTTATATGGGTAAGTGAGTTAATTTGTCACTAGGTTACAGGACACGACTCATTATTCGGGGTTACGAAGTCACTATTTATTATCTGTGCTCAGGGCTTGAGAGGTTAATAAAAAAAGATTACGTAGTTACAATAAATATTTTTATGGATATCCAACTTTTGTAACTTTCATCCATTTATTGATCGCTTGTGATTCTGACGATAGTGTCTATGAATAAATAAATCCCACCAACAACATTTTCCATGTAAAAATGTTATGCCAAAACGTCACCATATAGCGCGCACTGTCAAAAAGTTATCAGATGTCAAGTAGAGCCAAGCTTCTAAACTCTATACGCCCTAACTCTACCTCTACTATGGAGTTTCGCAAGTGAGATTTCACTCCCTTGCGCATCCAACGTCTCTCGCGCGGCAAGATGCGGGTTGAGTTCGACTCACCCGCACACAAGGAGATTACTCTCCAACACATAAATGCCGCTGCTTCGTCCACCGCTCCCGTTGACATAGTTGCCAAACCGGCTAAACATCTAAGGCCGATGTTCATTTTTAAGGGCATTCCGGGACATTGCGACTGACTTCACCAAACTTCTGCTGCAATGCAACAGAACTCTCCTCTCACCACTGAAGGAAACGGCGATGACTAGAAATTCAAGTTTGTGCGTCAGAACCGAAACCCGAACTTGTTTAACGCCGTGATCATTGCGCGCGGAACAGCTTGGGATCAAACGTGGAAAAGTCAACCTCGACTGTGCAAGGGTGCACGTGGAGGAGTATTCACCATTCCTCCAATGTTACGTGTGTCAATCACGTGCCAACAGTTCGGGCACACAAAACCACTGCTCGGCCAAGTTCAATACCTGCGCTCATTGCGCCGAAAACCATTAACTGGACCAATGCCCCCTTAAATCGGACTCAACCAAGGCCTGCTGTGTCAATTGCCGGGAGCAAAACTCACGTGCCAAAACAGACCACAACACCAATCATAGGGCCAACTCCCCCAATTGTCCTCGGGTTATAGCCATGTCGGCGAGGATTAAAAGCCGTATCGACTATGGTCCTCCTGAGCACACACTGAAACTCACCACCACAAGTGTTAATCACCAGCACAGCGCTCTAGGACTCATGATGCCAAAATAGGCGTCTTATCTCGTGCGCGACAAACATCTATCTCTCTTCGTTCCTTTCCGTACTTTCCTATCTCTCTGTCTTTCTATCTATTTTCATTCCGTCTTCTACCCTTCTTCCCCTTCCTTCTTTTTTTAGAACTTTTGATGGGGAACAATTTCGTCATACATGATTTTTACGTAACTTTAACCGTTTACACACCGTCCGCAACGGAAGCTCCCAAAAGTAATATTTTTTTCTCGTTTTTTCAGTTTTACATTAATGCTTTGCTCCTATTAATCGTAGCGTGATATTAAATATCTTATAACCTTTCGAGATAAATGGACTATCCAGCACAAAAATAATTTTTCAATGCGAACTAGTAGTTCGGGAGATTAGCATGCTTAAACAATCATACTCTTCAGCATTTTAATATTCCTACTAAATATTACGAACCTTATCATTTATGACTAGCGGCCGCTCTCGGTTTCACTCGCCGCGTGGTTGCCGTTACCGTGGGAATATCAGGATAATTTGCGGCCTATGTGGTTTACTGATGTATAAGCTACATTGCTGTAAAGTTTCATCTTAATCAGTTCAGTAGTTTTTGCGTAAGTAACAAACATTCATCCACCAAAATATCCTCACAAACTTTCAAACTTATAATATTCGGTAGCAGGATAGGATAAGTGCAAAGTTATTAGTTAGATCTACAGTGCCTACTACGCTGGAAAACCAATGCACGCCCCTGCTACCACGTTGGAAAACCAATGCACGCCCCTGCTTGCCCCTAGGAATTTGTCACTCAACACTTAACAATCGCTCCTTGACATTCGACACAACCTTTAACTTTCGACACTCGACACTTGACACTCAACTTTTAACACACGATTCTTGCTTGACCCTCCCTTTGATATTCAATCTTTGACACTAGACATAGACACTTGTCCTTCGACTTTTCAAATCAAATCAAATCAAATCAATATCATTTATTCAGTCTAGGCTGTTACAAGCACTTATGAACGTCAAAGAAGCTACGCCATCGGTTCACAAACCCTACGGCGGGAGACCTTGTAACGAGAAGAACCGGCAAGAAACTCGTCAAGGGCTATTTTTTTCTCCCTGTTTTATTTCATACAGAGTCGTCAAATTGAAAAGTGAGCTTAACATATCAGTAAGGTCAATTTCCATCACAAAAGAAAATACTAATTATAATATTACATTTTATGGTTATCCTAACCGTAAATAATTTTCAACTCGTAAGGAAGGACTTACATTTAACATTTCTCGCATTACAAGGTTACTGTAGGTACTGCAAGTTGTGACGAGTACATATCGATAGCAATTTATTTTAGTCACTCGACACTCGACCATCAACACTCGACATATGACCCTTGACACTCGTTACTCGATCTTTACAACTCGACACTTGCCACTCAACACTCGAAACCCAAATCCCACCCAACTTTTTACAAATTCGGCCCACAGATCTTAGTCTTCTTATTAATTGATTTTTTCTTCTTGCTTATTTTCAGCACTCAACGTTTACGCCATCCTACTGGCCTACAGCTTCTACAAGCAGTTGAACACACGTGAAGATTGTAATTAATTTTAAGTTAGAGTATTTCTGACAACCTTCCTATACATTTGGATACGGAAAGAAGTTGCGAAATCACTTTATACCTAGTACAGTCAATGGCAACTACTACAACTTATACAATATGTAAATTTTCTAGATTGTTCTACGGTAATTATTCGATTTTTATTAAAAAAAAACAATCGTGTCACCTCATTAGTGTCGATTTTGTAGGCACACTAATGATATGCAATTCACACAAATGATGCAAGTATTTTTTTTTTAAGTTTTTTTTTACTATGTAGGCGTCTACTATATATGTGTATATATATAGTATAGTTATGATTTAATTACCTACATCAGTATTAAAATCATGTTTTATTTGTGGGCTAATTTTCATCGAAATGGATTACCATAGCAAAACCATTAATGTAAATCACACTTGGATGATTCTTTTGCATTGATCGATCAACTCATGAGAGAGTATACTTAGTATTTATGTTTTATGGTAAACATAAAATTAACAAATAGTTAAGTACTTATTTACGTTATTTGTTTCGGGCGGGGGAGTTTCGTAAAAAACGGGGTTTAACTGCCTGTTTACAACTATAGCTGTGCTTATATAAAAGCTGTGCTTGTAAAAAAAAAATCTTAAAGCTGTTTTATCTCAACTACTTGATTGTATATTCAAAACAAAGCAACCATGATAAGTTTTAGTGCGAGTGGTTATAATATTTGCACGCTCAACGTACAACCGCGTAGATACAGTCGACCAATTGAATCATGCATGACCAATTTTTTACAATAATAAGTTTGAAAGCGTCAAAACTATAAAGGTCAGTGTCCAACTTTGTATTTTGACCGTACTGAATTTTAATATCTGTAAGAAAATGAACATAAGGTGGGTCACGATTCAATTAGTTCGACTGTACATGGTTAAAGTTACCCTGGACTGCTACTGTTAACTATGTACACTCGCTTGCAATTAAATTAAAATTAAAATAAAATTTATGTAGGTACATGTCAGTTAGGTTAAGACAATCAAACCCGTCAGAACCTATAGCATCTGTAATTATTAACATTTTTGTGAATTTGTTTAGGGTTAAAATGCCAAAGGGAAAACCTCGAACTGGAAAGAAAAAGGGTAGCACGGCGGGAGAGATATAAAAAATAAAAGCTGACCCAGAGACATATGCTATTGCACAGCAAAAAAAAGAGAAGCCTATTTCAAACGGAAAAGTCAAAATACAGTCAAGAGCATACTTAAAAGATATGTCCCCACGAGAACAAAGGGTGCAAAGGAGGCGATGGAAAGAATGTTCAAAACGATACTTAGAGAAAAAAATTAAGGAGCGACAAATAAGTGAAATAAAAAGATCGGCAGATTATCAGGTCAAATGTGAACGGGACGTGGGCGACTTTTCAAAATTTCTTGCCATCGTAAAAGAAAACGTTGAAATACGAGTAGTCGAAGAGGTTGATATTACAGAAAAATAAATTATGTTGATTAAGTATATTTCACCATTTAAAGAAACCATATCAGTACATCAGGTACTCTGGAATATTGAATCTGAATTCCTTGAATTCAGGAAACTAAGTTGCTTCTTGTGTATTGACAAAATCTGCGACCATGGCAATAAAGATATATGCAATTGCATAAGATTTACAGGAGCATCATCATCGCATCATCTGTCGAAAATGTGAAAATTGTTCCAGCCGGCAAGCAAATTCATGTTTGGCTCCGATATGATCTTTTTTATTCCGATAAAATTGACAATCGTTTTATTAATAAAGTTTATGTGAGTGATAGCTTAGTAACAGATCCGAATGAAATTATTATTATTTATTTAATATAAGACAACATAGGTCCATTTGTTAGTAAAACTTAAAACGAATTGTTAGTATAGTTACAAAATTCAATAATAAATTAGAGAATAATAATACATCACACTAAAATTGACAAGAATTTAAAGGAGTATCATATCAAGCCATGAGATATCGCACAGCATTGTTTTATATACAAACAGTCTAACCTGCTGGCGATCATGTTCAGGATACTGTTGGTGCTGCCCTCCGCACCCGCGCACCAGGGATGCACACCTCTTCCGCATCATTGCATATAAACAGTGTACTCGCGCTTCAACGAACATTCCTGATGCACTACAGAAGCGACGCAACCCCAACAGCACCCTGAATGCGTTGTTATGAATTGGCTGAAGGTTTTAACAATCATTTTATTGACTTAACTAATTTAGATAACAGTAATAATTGCCATAATACTAATAATTTAATTTTAAGCAATAGTATGTATTTGAAACCATATGACGAAGATGAAATTTCTAAACTAATAATGACATTAAATAATACAAAATCTGAAGTTTTTGACAACATATCAAATAGCATAGTATAAAATTGTAGACTTATTTTAAGTAGGGTTTGACAAATTTAATAAATTTATCCTTTGATAAAGGGACATTTCCTCAAATTCTCAAAAACTCAGTGGTCAACCCAGTTAAAAAGGGTGATACTAAAAATCTAACCAACTATAAGCCAATTACTTTAGTTTCTGTTTTCCAAAATATTTGAAAAGGTTATGGCGCGGCGCATAGTTGAATTCGTTACAAAATTCAATATATGTAATTAAAAATGAACAATACGGCTTTCAAAGCAATAAATCGACCAGTATCGCTGGTTATGTTCTTATAGGTAATGAAGTTAAAGGTGTCAATAATAAAAAGAAAGTTACAGTAGTCTTCTTTGACATGTCAAAGGCCTTTGATTTTGTGGCTCATAATACTATTAGAGAAATTGGAGAATTTTGGACTGAGAGGACCAGTGTTGAATTAGATTGCTTCTTACTTGAGTGATAGAACTCAATATGTTGAAATCAATAATATTGATGAAAATGGGATAATAACCTCCTATAAATCTCGTGAGAGGCATAATGCATTTGGAGTTCTTCAGGGTACGGTGCTTGGGCCAATTTTGTTTACCTTGTATATTAATGACTTACCAGATGTTATATCGAGTAAATGTGTTTTATTTGCTGATGATATCTCAGTAATTGTTACAGATGATAATACTTCTGAAATTGATAATTATGAATTGAATATTAATAACACCATTGACGAAATTTCTAATTGGGCGACATTAAATAATTTATGTATAAATTTTGATAAGACACGTTTCATTTAATTTAATAATTATGGTACACCTTCTAATAATCTCTGTATAAATTATAAAAATAACACTGTAAAAGAAAGTAATGCAAAAAAAAATTATAATTATGTTATATAAGAATATAAATTGGAAGACTCATGTTGATAAGGTATGTACCAAAATTAATAGCTATATCTACCTTCTCAGTAAACTTCGTAGAACTACTTCACGACAAACATTATTAACAGCATACTATTCATTATGTTTACTCTGCACTGGACTATGGACTGCTACTTTGGGGTGATATTGATGTAAATAGGGCCTTTGTCGTTCAGAAGAATTGTATTCGAGCTATGCATTGTTTAGCTCCAGATAAATCATGTGAACCACTAATTCGTAAATTGACACCTATTTAGGACTTATAACGATAATTCAAACAGGAGCTTGAGGTATCCAGACAGGCTTACATATAGTGTTAATCCCAAAACTACTCTGTACATCAAGAACTGTCCAGAAATGTGTGTTAAGGTTTTCAATGCACTACCAAATGGGTTCAAATCATTCCCAATGTCAAAGCTCCGTAAGTCAGTGAAGCTATGGCTACAAGAAAAATGTTTTTATTCTATTGATGATTATTTTAATTACTGCAAACACATAAAGACATGATAAGAGTATTTCGGACTGTGATAATGTATAGTTTTTGTGTATATGACTTTGTTTTATGTAGACAATTTGATAAATATAATTTGATAAGTATATTTAATTATATATTTGACATTTGCATGCCTATTTGGCGAGGCATTTTATAAATATCTAAGATCTGTATTGTATTTTACCATGTTTCTAGTAAATAAATAAATTTAATTGAATTGAATTCGTGAACGAGTGTACTAAGCCATCTTCATCTGGGCTACGTCACATAGGTACGTAAAAGCAAAAATGTTGTAACACTTTCAGAAGTAAGAAATCACTGGTTAAATCGGATCTTTGTTAATAACCAAACGAAAACGAGCGAACACGAACAAGAATTTCTTAATTTTATTAATGACATGTCTGTTGAGAAAAAGTAAAAAATTTAAGTTTGATTTATTACTAAGCGCTACTTAGTAATTTCTTACTTCGATGTTGCAAATTGCCGTTTTTTATTTTAAATTTAGAAAATAAACTACTTATGTATTTTTATATTACCTTCTATTTGTTGAAGTACAGTTGGCTTCAAACTGATATGAGCGTCTAAAGTAGTCAAAATGAACTGAAAAACATAAAAGCAATTTGATATACGCAGTTCGAATCATCATTGTTGTACTTTAGCTAATTTTATTATCTTAGCAAGCAATGTTCTCAAAGTTATCTGTGCATGATGTTGTACATTATGTACAGATAACTTTAAGACCATTGTTTGCCAAGATAACATTGAACACCCTGACTGATCATAAATATAAATATGAAACAATGAGTAGTAAAATATTTTGAACACCTTGTGTGCTTACAACAATATGATGATTCGAACTGCGTATATCAAATTGCTTTTATGTTTATTAGATCATTTTGACAACCTTAGGCTAGACGTTCATATCAGTTTGACGCTGACTGTGTCTTTGCAATTATGTTGCAAATGGTTTTGCAATATGTTGCAAATGTTATTGCAATATTTTTCTATATAACATTTTAATGGGGATGTACCCACAATTTGTATATACAAACTATTATTAAAATAGAGAAATTTGATTATAAATATAACAATTAATAATTTAATTAGGTAAAAATTAAGAAAAGCAGTATTATATATAAATGATTCCAAAGATATTGATGCGCGTTATTATTGTTAATTAGTGTATTGTTAATTTTTTTATTGTTATTAAAATTTAATCAAAGCGTAGTTTTTCAATTAATAAAAATTATTTGAAAATAGTATATGGTTCCAAAGATTATAAAAAAAAACTGAATGACAATAAATACTTCGTTGAATCAATAAATGTTGTTTAATTAATTAGCATACAAGGAATCGATAATATTTATCATTGGCATACGTGCAGTGTTAATGCCATTGGAAAAGAACAATGATTTTCAAGCGATTCTTTTTCACTTCAGACAGAATCACTGAAAATGTTCAATGGAATTTCCATTTTGGTGGGACATTATAACACATGGTGCAGTACAAGTACCAAGTACTTGCAATAGTGCTTCGGTAGGTACCTAAATATATGATACAAAGTAAGATGCAATTGGCTTTCATTTGTGTCGCCTACATTTCATTTGTAAATTAAGGAATTTCAGTAAAGTAATCATCAACTCATTCGCGTCGACCAAATTTTAAATATCTTCAAAGTATTCAGTTCCCCCAAATGTTTTTAAAATTTAAGGATATAAATTGAGCTTAATAAACGTTCGACATCGTCAGATATCATTTACACGGAGTTTAAAAAAACTCTTATACAATGTATATCATTTTAATTCGATTCGTGAAATCAACCCATGTTTCCCTTACCCCAAATTCCGCTTGATGAAAATATTTTCTATTTTAAGCAGTATTTCAACGGACTAAAGTTCACATTCGATTGATGATAAGATGTGTTTTACACAATATCTTACAAGAATAATCTGCTCGAACATGAATACTTCTAAAATTTTATTTAAAGCGGTACCCCCACCGAAAGTGGCGCCGCGGTGTATTTTATTTAATATCTAATTCTAATACACAATTTTAATAAAACTAAACCTGGAATTTTTAGAGCCCATAGTCTAGTATTTTTAGACGGTATAATTACATTACCTCGTAGTCACTGCTAGAAGTAGATAGCAAAACTGATAAAAGTGGCCGTTTTTGACACATTTGCTATCTACTTCTACGAATGACTATGACGAGATGTAGCGATACCTTCTAAAAATACTAGACTATGGGCTCTAAAAATTCCACGTTTAGTTTTATTAAAATTGTGTATTAGAATTACGATATTAAATAAAATTCAACGCGGAGCCACTTTCGGTGGGGGTACCGCCTTAAGTGTTTCCCTTACCCCCAAAAACCGGGAATGGGAAACAAAAGATATACCTCAGAGAATATAATTTTTCAGCTATATGCATTAGAATTAGTGTGAAAATTCAATAGATCCTGGAAAGCTGAATTAATAAAGTTTATTTTGGGTCGGTGAAAATTAATAAATGTGATTAGAGCTCAACAAAACATATGAAAAATAAAGTATGTTACCCTTACCCTACTTGACCTTATACACTTTGTTTTCCTTTTGAAAATTCATTTGTGGATAAGATTACCAGCTAAATGATGATGTCATCGTAAATAAAATATCTAAGTATGCTCACATTCAAAGTTAAATGTTCTTAATGACTCTCTTTTGGGCTAACTCTTACATGTGATTGTATGTGAAATCACACATTTTCCTAATTTGAATATTTCTATATTTTACTATTTTCTTTAAAAAAATTAACTTTTAATGATACCAAAACCAACCGGATACAAATAGTATAACAAAAGAGATTCTAATACAAGTTCATACATACTACCTATATGTGAAAAGACTTTTTCCCCAACCTACTTTTGTTTTGATTGTTACACTGAGCAAGTAAGCACTATTGTTTGAGATGCGTGGCACTGCTTGATCAGAATAAATAATAATAAATAATGTTCTTCAATTACGTATTCTTATTACATAAAAGTATATTTTATGGTAACTTAAATTAGGTACGCTTTGTGATTATGACCCAGCTGATGAGTGTTCTAGTAACATTGTAAGTTGTGTCTTACATTAATGCACTTTTATCTTTCTTTTTTTGCTGTTGCCATTGTATTTTTCATATTTACACAGCTTATCATAAGTACCTGAAGAACGGCATGCACGAAGAAGGGTCATGGGGGTCATGACCTAGTTGGACCACTTATTAAGATTGTTAAATATAATGTTTTTATATATTTTTGTCACAATACAGATTTTATTTAAGTAGGTACTTACTTTCAATATTTTATTAATTTAAAATACTTTGTTTGACGGCAAACGCATTATTAGGAAACGAAAGCATCGAAAAATTTAATAGTACCGCGTCACCACCGCCACGGTCGCCACCTTTCATATGTCACATTTTGTGTGACACTTGCGCGCGCTTCGTTTCGACTATTTATATATAGTCCAGTCTTTTAAGCCAAAAAGGGGTCAATCTCGTAATGAGAGAGGACAAGCTGTTAAATACCAAACTGATTTTAATGCTCAAAGATTTTTTAAATGTTTTATGGCTACACTACCCGTTAATGTAGCGACAGCGGAAAGATGTTTCGCAACCTTACGAAAAATCAAAACGTGGCTAAGAGCTTCAATGGTTGAAGAACATCTAAGCGGACTTGCGCGTCCATAAAAACGTACCTATTGAAGTAGAATGAAGTGAAACCGCTTTCGGGAGAAGACGTAAAAGAAAAAATATTTTGGCATTTAACACTCTCCCTGCCATGGAGTCCGCCGGCGACCCCCAAAAAAATTTGTCCAGCAGGCCAAAGTACATTTCTTAATACCTGTATTAGCAGGCCATGGGGTCCGCCGGCGACCCCCATTTTTTTTCATTCAGCACGCCGCACCTATTTACCTATAGTTTTAATCTGCACGCCATTTATAATAATTAGCAGTTAGCCGCCCGCCGCCCCCACGGCCTGCCGTGTCATTTTTCCCGCGCTTTTTTATCGACCGCGAATCTCGATCGCGTTTTTTATCATGTCGGACGACTCAGATTCAGATCCCAACTTCATACCCGAGTCAGACGGTAGTCACCTGACTTCTGATGACAATGAATATTATAGCTGACCATCGTAATCGGATTGTGCGCCGTAAGTGCATACACTGTTATGGACAACTAAGATTGCAAGGCAAAACAAGTGTTGATGCCAAGAAGCTTACTAAAAAACTAACACTGTCTGCCTTACTTGCCCGACGAATCCCAGCGTTTGCGGCTCTGTTTTGCAACTATTCATTCTAAAAAGTAATTTTGAAGATTTATATTGTTATAAAAATCTTAATAAATACATAAATATCCATATAATACTGTTTTTCTAATATTATTATCAAGCCCCATTGCAACTCAATTATAGGTCCTATATACTTGGTTTTTTTATTATTTTGTAGCCAAATCTCATGGGGACGCCAGCGTGTATTCACATATTCTATAACAGCACGCCAGTAGTTGTAAAAAATATTTGAATTTGGGAGGTCAGGGCGGATCCCACGGCGTCCTGAAAGAATTTTTTTTGGGCCCGCCGGCGGATAAGGAAAGTCGACTAAGGGAATACAGCCTTCAAAGAACGGGCAGCAGCGTCTTCTAACATCTTGGCAATACTGCGATCGCCAACCCGCCAGTCAACCGTGGCGATTATGACAAACCCTCAGCGGATGCTCATCGTTATCGGCAGCTAAATAGGCAGATCTCTAAGTCTTTGACAAGCGACCTTCGAAAATTTAATACGAACTGTAGGCTCCAAGGTGTTTGCCAGAGATCTGTCTATTGGGCAAAGCCAGATGACGAAGCTGAAAACTGACGACGGTCGCATCATTTCTATGAAACCTGAAATCCTTAGAAGTAACATACAAGTATCCACAGACCCCAGAGCCAAGCTTACCCGACACTTTAGCGAAGATATCCCGGAGTCAGCCTGTACGAGATTAGTATGGCTCTCAAGCTGCTGAAAAACAAAAAGGCGGCTTGTGATGACGGAATTACTGCGGAACTTCTGAGAGCGGTTGGTAAACCGATACTCAAAGTCCTCCAGAAACTGTTCAATTCCGTTATCGTCGAGGACCATGTCGGTCAGATTATAGAACCAGAGCACAAATCCCATCCAACTGGAGCGAGGTGTGAGAGAGGGAGAAGTAATTTCTCCCAAACTGTTCACAGCTGCGTTGGAGGACATCTTTTTGTTATTGGACTGGAAAGGACTGGGCATCAACATTAATGGCCAGTATCTGACACACTTTCGTTTTGCCGATTATATAGTCCTTCTGGCTGAGACCTTGGAGGACCTGAACTGCTCGATGATCTGCTCGAAGATAGTGCTTCCGAGAGAGTAGGTCTTAGGATGAACATTTGGATAAGACGAAAATCATCTCGAATTCCCATCTCGTACCCACTACAGTTCACGTTGGGAACACTACACTCGAAGTTGTCGACCATTACGTTTGCCTTGGACAGACAATCCAGTTAGGTCACTTCGAGAAAGAGATCTCTCGTCGAATTCAACTCGGATGGGCAGCATTCGGGAAGCTCCGTAAAATCTTCGCGTCCAACTTACCTCAGTGTCTCAAGACGAAAGTCTATGACCAGTGCGTGTTGCCAGTGCTGACCTACGCTCAAACGTGGTCGCTAACTATGAGTCTTATAAGGAGGCTCAAGGTAACTCAACGAGCAATGGAGAGAGCTATGCTCGTCTTGTTTCCCTGCGTGATCGAATCAGAAATGAGAAAATCCGCAACAGAACTAAACTTACTGATATCGCTCGAAGGATTACTCAGCTGAAGTAGCAGTGGGCGGGACACATAGCGAGAAGAACCGATGGCCGTTGAGGCGGAAAGGTTCTGGATCAGCAACCGCGTAGGTACCGGGCGACGCTCCATTGGTAAGCCCCCCACAAGGTGGACCGATGATCTGGTGAATGTCACCGGAAGCCGCTGGATGCGGGCAGCACAGGACCGATAGTCGTGGAGATCTTTGGGGGAACCTCTCGAACAAGCCGGGTTCCGAAAAGGATGCACCATTGACCACATCCATAATGCTGCGGCAGGTTATACAGAAGACCGAGGAGTATAATCTGCCACTTTGCTTGGCGTTCGTGGACTATGAAAAAGCCCTTGATTCGATAAGATCTGGGTGGTGCTGCAGTCTCTTCAGAGGTCTCTTCAGAGTGGACTTTAGGTATATCGAGGTGTTAGGGTACTTATACGAACATGCCACCATGTCGGTCCGATTACAGAACCAGAGCACAAATCCCATCCAACTGGAGCGAGGTGTGAGAAAGGGAGACGTCATTTCTCCCAAACTGTTCACAGCTGCGTTGGAGGACATCTTTTTGCTATTGGACTGGAAAGGACTGGGCATCAACACTAATAGCCAGTATCTGACACACTTTCGTTTTGCCGATTATATAGTCCTTCTGGCTGAGACCTTGGAGGACCTGAACTGCTCGATGATCTGCTCGAAGATAGTGCTTCCGAAAGAGTGGGTCTTAGGATGAACATTTGGATAATACGAAAATCATCTCGAATTCCCATCTCATACCCACTACAGTTCACGTTGGGAACACTACACTCGAAGTTGTCGACCACTACGTTTGCCTTGGACAGACAATCCAGTTAGGTCACTTCGAGAAAGAGATCTCTCGTCGAATTCAACTCGGAAGGGCAGCATTCGGGAAGCTCCGTAAAATCTTCGCGTCCAACTTACCTCAGTGTCTCAAGACGAAAGTCTATGACCGTGCTTGTTGCCAGTGCTGACCTACGCTGAAACGTGGTCGCTAACTATGAGTCTTATAAGGAGGCTCAAGGTAACTCAACGAGCAATGGAGAGAGCTATGCTCGTCTTGTTTCTCTGCGTGATCGAATCAGAAATGAGGAGATCCGCAACAGAACAAACTTACTGACATCGCTCGAAGGATTACTCAGCTGAAGTAGCAGTGGGCGGGACACATAGCGAGAAGAACCGATGGCCGTTGAGGCGGAAAGGTTCTGGATCGGCAACCGCGTAGGTACCGGGCGACGCTCCATTGGTAAGCCCCCCACAAGGTGGACCGATGATCTGGTGAATGTCGCCGATAGCCGCTGGATGCGGGCAGCACAGGACCGATAGTCGTGGAGATCAATCAATCAATCATTTATTAGTTCATATGCATGGGTATTACAAGATGTCACATATAAAAAAAAGGTACACCCATGATTCACCTTATGGTATATGAACATTACAATTTTAATTATTATTATAAATTAGTCATTATAATTCATTAGATTCATTAAATTACATTAGTCATTTCTTAAAAAATATATATATACAAAAATAAAGAGGCAAGTAGATGTCTGGAGATCTTTGGGGGAAGCCTATACCCAGCAGTGGGTATCATGAGGCTGGGTGACGAGGTGTTTTTAAGTACAGTAGGTACTTACATTTATTAATAAACTACTTTCTTTATACTTGTATCTATTATTATCAAAATTAAATAATAACTTGACTTGACCACGACTATGTGACCCCTTCCTGGCGCCAAAGCTGGATCCGCCCTTGTCTGCTTCAGTCTGCTTATCTTAATGTTGTGCTTAAAACTAAATATTTATATATAAATATATAAATGAAGAAACTGACCGACTGACTGACTGACTTATCTACGCACAGCCCAAACCGCTAGGTCTAGAGACTCCAAATTTGGCATATAAGTTTCTTGTGAGGTCTAGGGATACACTAAGAAAGGATTTTTCAAAATTCTATCTGACTGTTTGTATGAAAGTCCGTCAATTTTGAAATTATTATCTTTAATAATTAACTAAGGTTGACAATTGAAAATAAATATTTACCTTTCTCGGCGTTTTTGAAAAAAGTCACCCCCAAGGGTGTGAAAAGGGGGATGAAGGTGTGTAAGAAAAGTCCTTTATTTTCAAAGTAAGAGTGTTAGGATATTCAAATTTTGTATTTAGGTTGATGAGCCAGTAGTTGATAAGCTACTGGCATAGGCTACTTTTTTAATCCATTTATCCTTTATATTAGTGTCACGGGAATGTTACATAATCTCGCAAAACGGCTAAACGGATTTGAATGAAATTCGGGACACAGACACTTTATAGCCTGAAGAGGAATATAATGATACGAGGGTGGATTGAAAAGTAGTCGGCCTAACCAAGAATATAAACACATACCTACTAAATCAAATATATTTTTATTTTTCTACATATTCACCATCAAATTCAATGCACTTTTGCCACCTTACCTTCAAAGCATTTAGACCGTTGAAAAAAAATGATTCTTACTTAGAGTCAAAATATGCGTCTACTGCTGCTTTGACCTCGTCGTTTGTCGAAAATCTTTGACCTCCCAAGTGCTTTTTTAGGTTAGGGATCAGAAAAAAGTCTGATGGTGCCAGATCAGGTGAATAAGGCGGATGCGGTAACAGTTCAAAGCCACAGTTGTGGAGTTCAGCTGTCGACGACGAACACGAGCGTAATCTTGATGAAACAGGACTTTTCTTCTGAGTATTCCTGGACGTTTTTATTTTATTTCCTCTCGTAAACGACCTAGTAAGGTGCAGTAGTAATCAGAGTTTATGGTCTAACCCCTTTCAAGATAATCAACCATAATCACACCCTTCGAGTCCCAGAATACTGAAGCCTTCACCTTATTTGCCGACAAAATCGCCTTAGCCTTTTTACGGGTGGTGAACCATGTCTTCTCCACTGTTTTAATTGCAGTTTTGTTTCTGGTGTACAGTAATGAACCCATGTTTCATCCATAGTAACAAAACGATTCAAAAAATCATCTTCATCGGCTTCAAATAACTCCAAACAGTCGCGTGCAATAGTCAATCGCATACTTTTTTGTTCAACTGAAAGCAGTCGCGGAATCCACCTCGCAGATACCTTGTGGAAACCCAACACGTTGACTATGTTGTTTTGAGTTCGTTCATAAAAGATGCCTATAGTCTCGGCTATCTCTCTAATTTTTTATCTGCGGTCTCCCATAGTTAAATCAAGTATTTTTTTAAATTTTCGTCAGTAGTGGACGTCGAAGGCTTCCCAGAGCGGGTTTCGCCTTTCACACTCTCTCTACCACGCTTGTATTCTGCTATGCATTTTTTGACGGATGTATATGACAGAGCGGAATCCCCTAATGTACTGACCATATCATCATGGATGGCTTTTGATGACAGCCTCTTCTTATGGAGGTACTTAATGACGGCACGCTGCTGGATTTGCTCCATTTGCTGAGATTATGTCCGATTGCTTTGTTAATAAATTTATAAAATCACAACTAAGTATAGCACACCTTTCAAACTTCACACAATTAACTATTCTGAACTGAACTTAACAATGTAGGTAGAGTTGATTTTTAGAATTAAATGGATCTGTGTTAGGCCGACTACTTTTCAATCCACCCTTTTTGTCGCGTTAAAATATCTCATTCCTAAGGGAAAACATAAAGAACCAATGTGGGTATATTAATATTATAAATGTAAAAGTGTAGATGTATGGGTAGAAATGGCTAAACGGGTTTGGGTGAAATTCGGGACACAGGTACTTAATAGCCGGGTCTTTTTACGCGACAGAAAGTATAGAGGCACATAGTCTACTTTTTGTCGCGTAAAAATCCCTATTTTCTACGGGAAAATACACTACATCGCCAAAGGTGGCGTAAGTAGTATTTTTTAAAAGATGAATTATGGAATTAGGTTAGAAAATAGAAAATTACTTATTTCTTTCTTTCTATTACTAAATATATCTGGACCAAGTTCTAAAGAGCACGCGGACGAAGTCGCTGGCGAAACCTAGTCTAAATTAAATTGATAAGCACATCTTTAGTTTCTTCGCGTACTCATAATTGAAATTAAACAACTTTTGCGGAGTATTTAGTGCGATAATATATATTTAAATATATATATGGTACTATATTTTTCGGTTTATTTGCGGTTTTTGGTTTCCCGACGTTTCGGCACCATTTCAGCAGTTGCCGTGGTCACGGGTTGACTAGTTACTTATAAGTCTACCTTTGCAAAGTTGATTTATAATTGCGTTCGGATACGGTTAGTTAATTACTAGTGATACTGACCTGTATGTAGGTACCTTACAACTTGTACTGCGAGAAATGTTGTAATGTATGATAGATAAGTCTATCTTTGCCAGTTGAATTTTTTTTACGGTTATAATAACCATAAAATGTTATATTATCATTAGTATTTTCTTTTTGTGAAGGAAATAATTGACCTTACTGATGTTAAGGTGACTTGGTTACTTGACGACTCTGTATGAAATAAAACAGGGAGGAAAAACAGTTTTTCCAAGGCCAGTTCTTCTCGTTACAAGGTATCCCGCCGTAGGGTTTGTGAACCTATGGCGTAGCTTCTTTGACGTTCATAAGTGCTTGTAAGTAACAAACAGCCTAGACAGAATAAAAAAATGATATTGACTTTGACTTTGACATTCACAGGTGCTTGTAACAGCCTAGACTGAATAAAAAACAGGGGACAGCGGGCAGGAGCGTCTCCGTAATTTAAAAACGCTAACTGCGACCACCAACTCGCCTGCCAACTGTGGTGATTATGACAAACCCCCCTAATTTTGGGAAGACGGAAGACCCATGCCCAGCAGTAGGCATCAATCGGTTGAAGAGAGAGAAAGACGTAAATCTGTTCTGTGACGTAATCTACCAAATCGCGCACTGAATGGGCCCTGCCAGAATACCAGCTTTGCCGGGACACATTTTGTGTCACGGCAACACGTGCTGAAGCAGGTTCCCTATTCGACCCTAAAGACAGTACTATATGTATTATTTGGCTATTTTGTGTTTCTTTTTTTTTATGTATCGTTACCTGTTTCTTTGTATTACTCTTTGTTTTTATCTTTGTTGTATGTGCATTTTGCGCTGTATGGTCTTTTAGTGTGAATAAAAAAAATATCTCTCTCTCTCTCTCTCTCTTTCTAATTATTATAAAACCATTTAGCCAGCAATCATTGCAGGATATAATTGTTATCTCCCAAGTTTTCCCAGACGGGATTTTTCCTGATTTTCCAACTTGATTGGTTATTTTTTTTAGTAAAAAAACATTGTACGAGTACATTAGAAGGTAGATACCTATCTACCTACATATATTTTATTGTACAACAAACTTTGCCCACCGAGCAGTTTATCATAATTTAAAATGCAAATTTACTTTTATCAGGCAGGCTGTCATGGGCTATCAAGCTAGATATATTTTTTGAGTTTTATATAAACAGGTAAATGAAAAATGAGTGTTGAATGTTGAAAAGTAGGTCAAACTTCACATTTTGACCTGCTTATATTAAACAATCTTATATTAAATTGTGTCTTATCGTCATCCCCACCTGTGCGCTTTCCTTTTGGATAATTTTGAAAAATTAGCCTTAACCCCTCGACTGCACTAGGATATCAACCAATGCAATAGGAGCCGGGACTTATGCCTTTTGAAGCACAAAACCACTTTCTCACAAGTGTTTGGCCACCCGCCCCTTGACTGACCAAAGCGAAAGTTGCGTAACCGCCTTGATCGCGCGACGAAAGCGCTAAACTAAATTGTAATCTATAGGCATCTCCTCACATAGTAACCACGCAACTGGTGACTGTCTAGTGACGTCCAACGTTCAAAGACAGTTCTCTATCGATCTCCATGTCATAGACTTTTCGGCGCCTACGAATCTCCAAACATCACAGAAGTACAGAACCGAATCATAGGCAAAAAACTTGCTCTAGTGAAATGTCAGGCGCTTGGATTATTCTGTAAATCATATATTCAATGTTATTGTTGATTTATACGAGGTAGGCTGTGGCGTAGGCACGTCCGTCATATGCATTGAAGAATAAAATATTAGTATTTCAAAGACATCCGCTTGAAGATTTTTAACCACCTAAGTAATTGGCTGCAAAACTCAAAAGAAAAAACTAGTCTAACAAAGTTTTTAAATCAATTTAATTACTTTAATTACGAAATGTCAAAATACTTTATCAAGCATTACTTACTGCAAGTCATGTCTGATAACATGATAAATAAGAGCATAAATAACATGACTCAAAATGTGTAACTACCTAATTATTATAGGGTCTAGATTTCCATAAAAATGCAACAGCCTAGTAGGCTCTAACTAGGCTGTTATAATTTTATGAAAAACGAAAAAAACTATACTTTTACCATATCGTTCCGGGAAGCTATAGTAATCTCGAGTAGAAGCACTAACATGAAACTCAACAACGGTGTTTTCCCTTTAATATTTTAAACAGTCATGTCAATGTTTAACTAAAAATCCTAACGGATTTCATCATCCTGTTAAAGGTAAGTAGGTACTTATTAACAAGCACTCTACCTACTTGATCTATGATAGCCTCGAAGCGTAGATCCAGCATCCCTTGGGTAACCAGTTAGTTCAAATCAGTTCAGTCGTGCACTCGTCTAGAAATTAAATTATTTAGTAAGAGAATATTTCTGTGACAAAACGATTTTTAACTGTTCTAATATACAAGGGTAAGTCTTCTACATTTCGAAATCTGAAACTTTCCTAACTCAATCTGTAAAACTAAATTTGTTAAGCCTCACGGTTTTAAAAACCACTCTATGTTAGCTTAATACTTAAACCTAGATTTGATTTAATCCTACTTAAGTGTAAATAATATTTATTATAAAACAAGGTCGGCTTAAGGGCTCCATCTATGGTACGATCGGTCGGTACGATCCGTCGCAACAGCCCGATCGTAACGAACAATCGTAAGTGTATTTTGAGGATCGTAAACTATTTACTTCGCAGAAGATATGATGTCGTCACGACGGGTCGTTCTCCGTATATAGGGTCTTTAAGTTACACTACCTACACCATTTATAATATAACTCATAAACGGCTTGACCGATTTGGTTGAAATTTGGTACACAGATAGTTTATATCATGGATTAAATCATAGGGCATCATATCATTTCTTACCTAATAAAAATGATAAGAGGTAAAAACAGAACGCCTTTTACGTTACGTATTTGCCGTTATAATGTAAAAATACAGTTTTCGGTCCAACTTTTTCGACTGCGATAATAAAAATAAAGTAATTTTACCATCTGTCTGTCTGGCTATTTTTTATTGCAGGGTTCAATTTATAATGTATCGTCTCTTTCCAGGTAAAGATGGGACTCCCACAGTTGACGACATGCTGTTTTTTCTTCGATCTAAAAACGGGGAACACTATACTAGGAATAATAAACGCGGTAAGTTTAATGGCCAACCTTAAAAATTATTATCTACCTATGTATTTAAAGATTTTTGGATGCATTTCATAATGCATAGAATTTGCCATCATGGGTAATGTGTTCTTGTAAATAACTAAGAAGGGTATAGTTGTTGTACATTTACAATCAACATCACGTCAGAATTTACAGTTGAAAGAAGGAAGTCCTAAATAAAATGTTTCTTCTTTCCAGATCCTGTCATTCATAATGTTTATAGTCCTGATCGTCGTGGCAGCCATGGTGGGCAGCCTGCAGAGCAACGAGCTTGTGGAGTCCGACCCTGACGCGGAGGCGGCCGTTACCGGCATGTACGTCATCTGCATCATCCTGGTGCTCATGTACCTGGTGAAGCTCCTCGCCGACCTCATGTTCGTGTATGCTGTTCAGACGGTGAGGGTTTCTTGCCTCATTAAATAAATAAATATTAATTTTGGCTAATTTACACGTTGCGAGCTAACGTGCGAGTCAGCCTGCTGAATAGCTGCAGTGCAGTAACTCGCATTGTATGGATAAACGTACCTTGCTAGTGGTGGGTAGCCTGCAGAGCAACGAGCTGTTGGAGTCGGACCCCGACGCGGAGGCGTCCTTCACGGGCATGGCTGGTGCTCATCTGTAGCGAAGGGTCCACGTCCATACCATACAAATCGATTCCCACCGATCCATTATCAGGTTAAGAGAATTTTTGGACGAAGGGGTTCGAACATTTTTGTATGAAACCTGGCATACCTACCTATACATTCCGCCATTTTAGAAAATACGTGTTTTGGCGGCCAGCGATGCAACGCATGTCAATCGACAGAGTAAGTGATTACAATCAAAAAGTATTCTGATCAACTCTTTGTGATACGGTTTAAGAGATTTTCGAGTCCAAAGACAGAAAAACAAAGCAAAAATAGTTGCTTGTCATGCAAGGCTGGAAAGTTGGTTATTAGCAGCGAGTCACCTCTATTGAAACAACACACAATTTTTCACCTCACAACAGCGAGGAACATTTTATGGTTGTTTCCGCAGTCAACTTCCGGTAAAAAATTCTTTAAACATAAAGTTTAATCTAAATATACCTTATTCGCGTTGTTTTAATGATATAAAAAACTAAAATAATAAAATTTGTAGTATTATGGTTA
Organism: Chrysoteuchia culmella; assembly: GCA_910589605.1. NCBI lineage: Eukaryota > Metazoa > Arthropoda > Insecta > Lepidoptera > Crambidae > Chrysoteuchia > Chrysoteuchia culmella. Next base: position 2,100,341 of record OU342657.1, read on the forward strand.
ATTCAAAGTTATTTAAAGTAGTAATATATTGTTACTTAAAAATAGCAATAAAAACGATTCCGTAAATGTTGACACTGACATGAGGTACAAGACAAAGACAATTTAAAAATAAAGACTTATGTCACGTTCCGAAATCCAATCATAGATTGTGAAATCTCACCCAGCCTAGTATTAAATTCTTATAACAAATAGTTTAATCTTATTGTTATTGCTTTTATGATTCAATTAACTAAAATAATATACCTAATAAAACCAAAACGGAGTAAAATTCATTCAAAGCTATTTAAAATAAGAATAAAATGTAACAAAAAGTCAATAGTGCGATTCGGAACACATTATGACATAGGTATTTTTAGGTATTAAATTAAAAAGTACTTTGCCGCGCTAGGCCGTAAAAAACGATTTTCTACGCAGAACCTGATTGACAAAACCTCATTTTCAGAGCGTGTGAGGTGATAAAGTTTTTTTTAAAGTGAATCGTATAAATTATATAATAGACATCAAGTACTTATGCAGCATGTTAGCCCAGAAAGAGGTTTTATTACATTTTTTTTTCAGTTCTTGGTCTCAAAAATCTCAGAATCCGTATCACTTAGAGATTGGATCACTAAAAACTTTTTGTTTCTAATCATTTACTCTATCGATTGGCATGCGCTTCATCGCTGGCCGCCGAAAAACGTTATTTTTTTCAAATTACGGGTAATGCGGGTTGCCAACAAGGTTCGATGCTGTTTACGCCATATTTATACCCCTCGCCACTGGTGCTCATGTACCTGCCTACCTGGTGAAGTTTCTCGCGGACCTCATGTTCGTGTATGCTGTTCAAACGGTCTTCTTCTTCTTATCGAGTGAGCCACCTCTGGTGTCAGAGTTTATCAAAGCGCCTATAAGGCCTCTGACTTGGCTTAACGACTGTAATCAAATAACAACAGCCGCCGGGACCGACGGTTTTAACGTGCCCTCCGAAGCACGGAAGCGCTAAGTTACAATGCCACTTTACGGTCACCCTTCCGACACCTAACTGGGCCGAACCTTGCTTAACAAACGTAATCGAATACGATCAGTCTGTCAAGCGCGGCCATGAGCGCTTGAGTTCAGACGGTGAGGGTTTCATATCACATTGCATAGAGCCTTGTTGAGGGCAGCATAAACACCGATAGTAAGGCGATGTGATATTATGGCGCAAGATGCTATCTTGCTTATCCCTAAGGTGTGAGTAGGACAGTGAACACATATCGAGCTACGATTATTGATAAAATCCGGCTACATACTCACATACTCAAAAAAAATGTGATCCCGTCATACCCTCAAGCCATACATTCCTTGTGAAGTTGGCTGAGCATCTAAAGAGCAGCATAAGAGTGAGCTAAGTAGATATCACTCTCATAACCGCCCCTGTGGTGCAGTGGTAACAACCACCGGTTTCAGACCCAGGGGACCTTGGTTCGATTCTCAGCGGGGGTACAATTTGTATTCGGTTTGGTTGGTGGTACGACTTGTTAGTCCGCCTGGCTAGCTACCACCATCTTATCTAAGCTTGACGCCATAACAACAATGTTTTCAGCATTGTTGTGTTTCAGCAGTTAGAGATAAGATAAGATAGCCAGTTCCTCACTAAACATCAGGTATGACAAAGAAGTCTCACGTTGTTCATAAAAAAAATATAGCCACACATCAACGACGCCGACGCCACATTTGGCATATTGGCTTGGTTTGTGTCTAAGATGTTGATGTCCACATCTTATCTAAGGTACTATCTGCACTGTAAAGCTAGCTGGCACATTCTATATTTTTCTTTAACGTCAAGCATAGATATACCTATATACTTCTTCTTCTTGTGGCTCTTCCCTACTGGAGGTGCGCCTTCAGCTCAGCAGTCCAGATAATGCGTAGCATTCTACTGTAAATTTCACTTAGTGCTAAGTAAGTACATTGATACACTGCTAGTCAAAATCCTTATTATCAGTAGTTTCGCCATGAAAAGAACAGACAAATAATGATAAATATTTCTTACACTCACACCACCTAGCCCCCAAGTAAGCACTGTAAGGCTTGTGTCATGCATGGGATACTAGGGTAAGGGATATAAATACATAAAATAAGTATATAAGTGTAGAATTATACATATATAAACGTCCATCATTCAGGTACAAATGCTCGTATGCATCATACAAACATTTGCCGCTACCGGGATTCGAACCCAGGACCTCAGAGTTGACCACGGTTGTCGTCAAGAGACGTCACAGAGAAGAACACTCAATCTGAATCAAAATTGGCGAAAAGGTGCTGGAATAGCGTACCATCAATATTTATTGGATATAGGCCTATGATGCCATGGTAAGAAAAAGAGTTAAATGGATATTCCAGTTACGTCATCTATACTGAAAAAGTGTCCACTCGGGCACCATGTAAACCTGAAACAATCTAGATTGTACAAAAAGGGAAAATAGTGAGCTTTTGCATTTTGTGCAAAAGGGTGGCAATGGTCAGTCTATCGAAGTGTCAATAAAATTGTATTTTTTTTTCAGGATAAAGCCGGCATGATCAAAGGATACTTGATCCTATGGCTGGCGTTCTTTTTGCTGTCCAGTTTCCTGTTCTTCCTCCATATTTTGGACTTCAGTGGCTACACCATAGTCTCACAATTAGCTTATATGGGTAAGTGAGTTAATTCGTCACTCTAACAGGACACCGGTCATAACTCGGGGCATGAGAGGTTAATAAAAAAAGATTACATAGGTACAATAAATACTTTGCAATGGATATCCAACTTTTGTAACTTTCATCCATTTATTGATCGCTAGTGATTCTGACGCTAGTGTCTATGACCCTCAACGCTATCAATTCGAATGTCATACATTCGAAATTGGTGAAGGACTGCGTCGATAAGCTGAATGAGCTGGGACAACAGAATAAAATTATTCTGAAATGGGTACCAGGTTACTCAGGAATCATTGGCAATTAAAAAGCTGATAAACTTGCAAGGTCTGGAGCTCAGGGCCAACAGCTAGGTCCAGAGCCTTTCTGTGGTATCTCAAAGGAACAGGCCATGCAACTTCTCAAGGGCAACCTACTTGGCGAGTCAAATAAATACTGATTAGTACACGCCAAATCCCTTATCGAAGGCTATTCGCAAAAGCAAACTGCTGAACTCCTAGAACTCAGCAGAGCAAACATAAGTGCGATAGCAAGAGCCTTAACTGGACACTGCAAACTAAAAAGGCACAAATTTCACATGAAATTAAGGGACACTGACGTTTGCCGTTAATGCGGATTAGAGAGAGAAACACCCAAACATCTCCTATATGAGAGGTTAATAAAAAAGATAACATAAACATTAATAAATACTTCTATGGATATCCAACTTTTGTAACTTTCATCCATTTATTGATCGCTTGTGAATCTGACCACAGCACATTTCCTTGTTCTGTGATTCTGACGCTAGTATCTAAGAATAAATAAATCCCACCAAAAACATTTGCCATGTAAAAATGTTTTTTTTTTTTTTTTTTTTCTCTTTATTTTGACACATACAGTCAGTAGTACAAATTACTATTAAATTAAAACTTACATTATAGACAATGAGTGTCCACTATTACTTTTAATGTTAAGTAGGTACTTGCTAGAATTTACAGATATTTTTTGCAAACTTAAAAAATATACTTAATAATAAAATACTTGATACAGTTTTTTTGCTAAAACTTAGAAAAACAAACATTTATATTGTGTGGTAGAAGATAACTTTACTATTTTAGATAGGTATTCAATTAATTTAATGAGAAGTGATAACGAAACATAGAAATTATTACATAAGTTGATTTATCAGATCTTTTTTCAACGTGTTCAATGAGCTCTTGAAAAGATCCATATTATGAAATTCTTTATTGTACATGCGAAGACAACGTGGAAAATAACTATTGGAGGTATACTTTTTCTTGGTTCGAGGTGGAACAAAGGCATGAATAGTGCGTGAGGAGCGTGCGGGAAGTCGGACTTTTGTTATGAAATTGACTTTTGATAAGAGTGCAGGGCAACTAATGAGATCATTTAACAATTTAAAAAGAAAGGCTATGTCAAACTGCTTACGACGATTTTCTAAAGTCAGAAGTTATGCCAAGACTTCACCATATAGCTGGCACTGTCAAAAAGTTATCAGATCTCAAATAGAGCCAAACTTTTTACTCTACACACCCTAACTCTACAAGCTCTAACTTTACAAACTTTACACCTTAGTGAAAATAATATGTAGCTTGGCTGTTTAGTAAATACCTTTACATGGGCGTAGAAGAAAAAAATATTCAGTATCATTACTTTTCTGCTACACAATAGTTGCTGTAGTAACGAAACCGCCAAGCCATATATTTTGACTGGTGTAGAGTTTGTGAAATTAGAGCTTGTAGAGTTAGGGCGTATAGAGTTAGAATCTTGACTCTACTTGAGATCTGATTACTTTTTGACGGTACGAGCTATATGGTGACGTCTTGGCAAAACATTTTTACATGGAAAATGTATTTTGTGGGATTTCAAATTTTTTTGTATGATTTACTAAATATCCTAAAATACTTATTTTATATTTATAACAAGGAGTTCATGTATCAATTTTCAGGACACTAGCATCAAAATTGGCGGAAGTCTTATACAAACTTCCATCCCCTAGTTTATGGGGTTGGGGGGTAAAAGTTCCAAGTTTAAAATTGTTTAGTAGTTTGTATACTAATACTAGCTAAGGTACATACCAAATTTTAGCTTTCTAGGAGTTCAAAAAGTATGAATTTTGATCAGTGACGAAATCGGAGTAATTTTGCGCCCTAGCGCGGTAAAATACTTTTTAATTCCTAATATATGTCATAATGCGTTCCGAATCGCACTATTGACTTTTTTGTTACATTTTATACTTATTTTAAATAGCTTTCAATTAATTATAATACTCCGTTTTGGTTTTATTATATTATTTTTGTTCGTTTGAATCATAAAAACAATAACAATAAGATTAAACTATTTGTTATAAGATTTTTTTATTAGGCTGGGTGAGATTTCACAACCTATGATTGGATATCGGAACGTAGCATAAACCTTTATTTTTAAATTGTCTTTGTCTTGTACCTCATGTCAATGTCAACATAATGTTACCGTTAAACCAAAGCCGTAAAACTTTTATTAAAAAAAAAAATAATTACCGTTGTTTACCGAATCGTTTTTTATTGTTATTTATATTCTATGTAACAATACATTCCTACTTCAAATAACTTTGAATTAGCTATAACACTCCCTTTTATTATTTTAGTTTTTTATATCGAAAGTTGACCGCGGAAGCAACCATAAAATGTTCCTCGCTGTCGTAAGGTGAAAAATTGTGTGTTGCGCTCGGCAGTAAAGTTAGCGTCTTGTACCTTTGAAATCCTCGCTTCGCTCAGGGTTCAATAGAGGTAACTCGCCGCTAATTACCAACTTTCCAGCCTTGCATAACAAATAACTATTTTCTTCTTGCTTATTTTCAGCACTCAACGTTTACGCCATCCTACTGGCCTACAGCTTCTACAAGCAGTTGAACACACGTGAAGAGTTGTAATTAATTTTAAGTTAGAGTATTTCTGACAACATTCCTATACATTTGGATACGAAAAGAAGTTGCGAAATCACTTTATACCTAGTACAGTTAACGGCAACAACGGCTCATACAAAATGTAAATATTCTTAAGACAATCCCGAACTCAACGGATAGGTACGTTTAAAAGGAGGTTTATAACCTCAAAGTCGATTGGAGAGAGACAGTTTTATAAAATCTGACCAGCCCCCTAATTGTCTAATTTCAAAATCTATCACAGTCCCTTTCAAAGGAATTTTGATTGTGATAGTGAGTTATGGAATTGTTTAACTTATAGTCGCAATCCCTTTCGGAACGAATGACGTTTTAAATGACACTTCAATTGACACTTCTCCATACATTTGAAAGATATTTTCGAGTGTCAGTTTGTTTAGACAGTTCAATTTCGTTCATTCAATACCTTTCAAAACGCGTCCGGATCACAATCCCTATCAAATGTCAAAAAGTGACGGTCTGAAGTATGCAAATATCTTTCAAATATCGAATTGAAAGGGATTGGGATAGATTTTAAAATTAGACAATTAGCCCCCTGCAGCCTGCTGTTGACCATATAAATAGTCCACGACAACGACACGTCAGTTTTCAAACTTGCTCTAGAGTCCGCGCCACGATAGAAGTCCCGCGGAATATTATGGGAACTAAAATGTGGTTTGCTTATCTGTATAGTAATAGAGGTTATTTTCGAATGTTGAACGCGACTGCACGCCCGCCCGCACTCATGGGACTTCTTTGTTCGTGACTCTACAAAGACCGCGCCGGCTGTTACGTTACGATTACGAGCGACGACAAAAGTCAAACTATAAAGCCTGGCTTGCTGTTGACTGTACAAACGAAAATTTGTGCAGAAGCCCCGGTTTTGGCCACTTTGCACCATAAGTTAATAAGTATTAGGAAATGAAAGTTGGCACAGTTGGGGCTTAGAATGTCCACAACTGTCGTCTACCCTAGTTATCTTATGCCCTTTTGAAACATAATACTTATAAATTGTACCTATAAATTTTATTTAAAAAAAATTACATATTGAGCAAAGTTCCTACCGGACGACGTAGACGGAACTACATTTTCGTTTAGGTACATTTTTTACATTACTTACTATTAGTTTAACTTTCGGAATAGTACCTATCGAGTACGTTTTGTCAACAAATGTATTGAGAATGTTCTGTTTACGTCCGGTTTTTTGACGAGACGTCCTCGATACATATTACTTATAAGCTCGAAAGTGTTTTGCTAGTCCTACTGAGTGTTGTTGGTTCACGATTCACGATGGAATGGTTAATTTTGCAGTGCTTTCTTGCAAGAGCAAGTCAATAACATTTTCCACATCACTAAATCGTTTAATATAATGCGATTCGGAACAAGGTACCTTAGAGGCTTAGAGATGAGATACACACAACAGAATCGACAACTGACGCTGTCCATTAGTTAGTTGATAACTGAAAAAGATGATAATTAAAATTGTAAACAAAACAAAACTGCGAGTTTTTTTGATACACTAAATTAAATGTTTCTGCTGACATTAACAGTGACAGCCTAATGTTTTATTTTACCACTATAATAAGCACACACAATACTTTTATCGTAAGTAGGTATAGTGTTTACCTATTTCTCCAAATGTAGGTTTATTGTCGACAGCTGCACTTACCTAGCTCTGTCGAGTGCTGCAGACATCGACAGCAAAGTGCTGCTCATTTGTGTGGCGCCTTATTCGTCAAGAATACCTACCTATTTAGGGCATAAAAGAGGCAGGGATTCGAATTTTCCAAATTACAGTATTTATACAAAGTACCAACCTGCTACTACCTAATTTCTATTTAATTATAAGTGGCATAGTGGCGAAAATCTCGCAGCGTTAGTTACCTGATTACTAATGATGCTATTGCAAATTATTATTATATAAACATACCTATAGGTATGAATTGTTAAGAATTTTATAAGTATATAAAAAATATTATTTTAAGCTAGTAAATATGTAGATAAAAAAAAATATTAAACCGTCTTAAAACAAATTATGAAAAAGTAGTACTTATTATAAAAAAAATATCTGTTTACAGTTACTTATGTAATAAAATTATATTGGACTATTGTGAATATTTTATTTGCTACCTGTGTAAGTTATATCACATTAATAAAAATCATAAAATAAAAATAACATATAATATTACCTAAGTAACAATTATCAATTTTGTCGTTGTGAAATTATAAATCCGACTATAACCTTAAAACTTTTCAATATTATATAATTTATCACGCACTCAGCAGTTCAACCCAAAGCAAAAGTAGCTTACATAATAGCCTGAAAAGTTTAATTCAAAATATTTGATGGTTGTGGCTGTATGTGATTTTTCTTTTGTCAAACCAATCAGTGTTGCGGCATAAAAAAAGAATACGTCAAAGTCATTCATATTTTTTGTTTTTCACTCCGCTAGGAGTAATTGTGTTGTTCTGTGGTTTTTCAGCGCGAGCGAAGTTCATTGACGTGACGTGATCTGAAACTTTTTTGAAATTAAGTTTATTAAACTAATAAATAATATTATCAATATCAACTGTTTAAGTGCTTCGTAATCGTAACACGTTGCTGATGTAAGTAGATAAAACGCAAATGAGATATCTTAAGAAGTCTGATCGAGATACGTTGGTTTATCAATCAAAGTAGTATTTAAGAACAGTTTTTTCGCCGCTCCGTCGTGCGTGTTGCGTGTAATGGTGATTTTGTAGTGAAGCGTAGCTTTTTTGGAGATTAACTAAAAGTTGATATTGAAATAGTGGACCACTTCCCAGAAGTCTGTATTCTGTAAGTACTGTAAAACAACAATGGCAAAGTTAATTTAAGAAACTTACTCTCAACTTTATTGAAACTTATCTCTGAGTTGGAGACCAAAAGAATTAGTTGAGTACCTAGTTATTTATAAAACAAAAGAACATTTTTTTTTTGATTTTGTATTTTTCCATGTTATTACATAATTATGATATTTATCATAAGAACAAAAGACTATATAGTTTCTTGTTTGTTCATTTATCAAACTAAACTTTCACAGATGAGCTTCGATTTTAGCCATACACTCTGACTCAGAAGTTAAGAAAATCTATGTAATTTTATCTTACACTATTCTATGGCTATCCTGTTAACAAACTTCACACAAATATGTAACAATTTATGTAAGATGAGCCATACTAATGTGTTCCATAACTGCAGACAAGAGATCATCACCCAAACAAATTCCTATGTGACTGAAGACACCTTGTGACGAGGCATACAACCTCTCCGCGTACACACCGTCGCAACCTGATTCACAAACTCAAGTTTCCAACTGAGTTGACATATAATTAAATACAGAAGAAAATATTTTAATTCATTATTTGCTAGCAGGATACTGATGTCCAGAGAACAATCGAATACCAATTGTGTCTCATAATCCAGGGCTTGAGATTTGAGAGGCTAGAAGCTAGGAAGATTGTAGACTTCTTGTCAGCCTCCAGGCTAAAATAGTTAAACCTATCTGGGCAATTTAGTGAAAATATGTCCCAGTTACAAAATGAATTAAAAATTAATTTAGGAAAAACATTAAAAATATGCAGATTGACTCCTTTTACTTGATAGTGTCTTGTATTAACAACTATAGCTATGCAAACATTTATTGATTCTAGAGGAAATAAGATTTATTTGGTGCAAACATCCATTTTGTAACTTTTTTGAAACTAAATTTAGAAATAATATATTTTTTATTTATAATGAAATGAAAGTAACCACATAACATTTCCCTTACCATATTTTTATTAATAACCATTTCTTATGTTTATGATAATCATGAAATAATTTATTTTATTGTTTTACCAAAACAACAAAAATCTAAGCTAGGGCCTTGTAAAATAATCAAGTATTTTTCATTATTCATACATCAATACATGAGACAATTACAGAATGGAAATAATTAGTTACACAATGGAAATTATAAAGCTTAGTTCACAAGTTGCAAATCTAAGAAATGAAGTTTTTTTTTTTTTTGAGAGTGACTCCAGCAAGGTTGGACGGGTGATCAGTCTCCCTAGTCAGTCAACTGCTTTCTCTTCTTCTAGCTTGTCCGCTTCAAAGAGCTCCCAGCGCAGTGATGCATACATTGGGCATTCTGCCATGAAGTGGTAGCTTGTTTCTTCCTTTTCATTACATTGTGGACAGGTGGGGTCCTCTGTCCTTTTGATTATTGAAAGGTGCCTGTTGAACGGACAATGTTCTGTCAGTACTCCTACTATGTTCCTTATGTTTCTTCTGCTTAGTTTCAGCAGCTCTCTAGTTTTCTTATTATCAACTGATTTGATGAAGATTTTTGACTGTCTGCAGTTCTTTCTTTTCATCTATCTTTGGTTAGTTTCTTTGATTATTCTAATCTCAATGATGTTCTTAGAGATTCTATGTGATATTGGCAGTCTTGGTTCAGGTCCAATAAAGGGTTCATCAGCCCCCCTCCTAGCCAATTTGTCAGCTTCCTCCATGCCACTCTTACCTTCGTGTCTGAGTACCCAGGCAATTTCTACCTCAGCCAAGATGGCGAGTTCCTGAATGCTTAGTTTGCATGCAAGAAATGAAGTTCCAACAGAGTATTATTTATATATTGAATTGTGTTGCTGTAGAAGGCAGGTTCCCTACCTCTGCCCCAATCAGGGGGCTAATTGTCTAATTTTTTAATCTATCACAATCCCTTTCAAAACGTCATTGGAAAGGTATTTTTACATACTTCAGGCCGTCACTATTTGACATTTGGTAGGGATTGTGATCGGGATGCGTTTTGAAAGGTATTGAATAAATGAAATTGAACTGTCTAAGCAAAGTGACACACGAAAATATCTTTCAAATGTACTTAGAAGTGTCAAATGAAATTTCATTTAATACATCAAAGGGGAAAGGGATTGCGACTATAAGTTACACAATTCCATATATCACTATCACAATTAGAATACCTTTGAAAGAGAGTGCGATAGATTTTGAAATTAGACAATTAGGGGGCAAGTTGTTGTGTTTATAAACCTAAACATACACTGAATAAAACTATTAAGTAAGTACCTATTTAACTGTAACCACAGGAATAGTAACTGTTGGCGACTGGCTGAGATGCCACCTTTTTTGATACGATCAATTTATATTTTTGTAATGACGTTTGGTTTTGCTTTTACTTGTCAGTGTCTCCTTGCCTTGTGTTTTTGTATCAGTTGATATTCTTGTGATTAAATTAGTTTTTAGTCATAAACTGAGTGTTTCCATCATCCTCCCATTAAAATCACATACAGTCCACTTAGCTCTCCAACATTTTGGTCCATTCTCGCCATAAAAACAAACCATTTTCAAAATTTTCATTTTGACGTAAGTTTTTCATTTCGCCTAGTAAACAGTAATTTCGTCATTTGTATTCATTCACCATGGTGGAAACACGCAGTCAAAGCAAGGCAAACGCGGACACGGCTACGGAAGTCGATCGGCCGCAGCCCGAATGTCGTGAACATTCACGGGGCGGCGACCGGCCGGCTTCGGCCATGGAAGTCGAGCGGACGCAACCCGCACACTCGCCGAGTGGCGACCGGCCGGTTTCGGCCACAGCCACGGAGGGTGCTTCGGCATTGCCAACTAGTTCGTCCACACAGCCCGTGGGCACCGACTCTTGCGACCAGGCGCAACTTAGCCTCGCAAATCGCCCAAGTGTTCGATCTATTTCGGATTTAGACGCAAATGCCAAAGCACCTTCTCGTGGCGGCACTCACTCCTCGAGGTCTTCGGCGACCGTCCGCGCTCAGAAACTGGCCATCGAAGCCGACGCAATGCGGCGCCGAGTAGAGCGCGAGCGCGAGCTTGTGCGACAGCAGGCGGAGCGCGAGCGCGAGCTTGTGCGACAGCAGGCGGAGCGCGAGCGCGAGCTTGCCCGTCTCGAGGCTGAGGTGGAAGCGACGGAGCTACAAGCCAGACTAGCCGCTTTGGAAGCATCAGATAAGTCATCTAAATCCCGTTGTTCACGTTCTCATTGTGATTCAGCAAAACGCACTGCTACGTGGGTTTTCGAGCAGAACATGGCTACGGTAACTACCGCGAACATGCCTGGTGAGGCACCGACTGTCACCTTGGGTAAACCCCAAGGACAACATTCACAGCCGGCCGCTCCTACCAACACGGTATCGTTCTACGTACCGAATGTCACCCCTGCAGCCCCGTCGATAGTTACACGCGCCGCCGGTAACAATTACAACAACGACGTGACACAACAATTAAATACGTCTGAATGCCCTGTCACGCAGCTTACCAAAGCTATAAACGCTTTTTCTAACAGACCAAAGAGACCCGAACTCGTCACGTTCTCGGGCGAAGTTAGTCAATGGATGGCGTTCAAGAGTAGTTACGAACGAACTAAAACTAATTTCTCTCCGTCAGATAACTTAGATTGTTTAAACAACGCTGTGCGCGGTCCGGCGTACCAGTCCGTGGCGTCTCTCCTGTGGACTTCAGGGGAACCGGACGACATCGTGAGGGCCCTGGAGCAGACGTACGCGCGCCCGGAACTTCTCGTCGCCCGCGAGGTCGCCGAGCTACGCAACAGTCCTAAGCTAAGTTCTCCCGAAGACTTAAACCGCTTAGCAAATAAATTACGCAATTTCGTGACAACGCTTAAACTGCTTAAACAGAGCGAGTATTTATCGTCACCAGAGCTCTTTCGGTGCATATTGGTAAAGTTGAGCGAGCACACGCGCGCTCGTTTCACAGACTTTGCTTCCATTTATGCATCCGATCAACCAAATTTCACAAAATTAGAAATTTTGTCACGCTTTCTTTTAGTAGAGGCTGATAAACAGTTGAAATATAACTTTGTTGCTGACAGTACGGTTAAGGCACAGAACACACCGTATCCTACTAATAAATTTCAATTGAAGAAGGAAACAATTCACACCACCGTATCTAGCAGCAAAGGGCCCGAGCGTTGTACCTATTGTAAACAAGGACCTCACAACATTAAAACCTGTAAAGTCTTTTTAGCGCTTTCAATAGACGATAGATGGCGATGGGTCCGTGAGACAAAGATATGCTACCGGTGTTTGAAGTCCAGTCCACACACTTGGAATTTTTGTCGCGCCAAACGTTGTGGAGTAGACGGATGCCCGAGACGTCACAACGCGCTCCTTCACGGCACAGTGACAGCAAACTCCAAACCTAGCGTATCTAACAGCCAATGCAACAACATTCAAACTTTGTTTGCCGAATCGACCACTGCTGTCAACGTTGACAATCTAACCAACGAATTTGAACCATCTGTCAAAATTGGAAATACGTCTGATACTTTGATTGATGCCACAGGGACTTCGCGGTCAACCGACCGTCCTCGCGGGCTGCTGAAGGTAGTCCCGATCGTACTCGAGGGTCCTGACGGCGAGTTCCACACGACGGCGTTACTCGATGAGGGCAGTACCGCGACGCTCGTTGACGGAGAGGTTGCTGCGCGCATCGGCGCGAAACCCACCTGTCAGGAGCGGCTGCGTATCGAAGGCGTCAGTGGTATGACGAAAGAAGTCGACGTAAGTTACGTAGACTTTTACATTCGAGGTCGAAACCTGTCTGACCGATATTTAGTGAAACACGCGCGGGCGATCAAACCTCTGGGGTTGCGCGCGCAACACCCAGGCAAAATTAACTTCTCAGATTACGATCATTTGGTTGACTTATGCGACGAACTTTCGTACACTGACACTGACGTCACCCCTACTGTCCTCATTGGTGCGCCCGATTGGCACCTGTCTTTGAGTCGCGAAGTGCGGTGCGGCAAGAAGAGCGATCCTGTCGCCTCAAGGACTTTGTTAGGTTGGGTAATTCACGGCGCGCTTTCCGTTTCGTCTAAGCCACTCGAATTCGTGAACCACGTATCGGACGATTTAGACATTCTCATCAAAAGTCAATACGACATCGATGCCTTAGGCATAACGAAAAGCGCCCCTCGCCCAAACGATGACGATAAACGAGCCGTAGACATCGTCGAATCGTCGGCGCGCCAACTTGATGACAGACATTTTGAGGTTGGCCTACCCTGGAAGAAAGAACTGCCGAAGACTATACCTGACAGTTACCCGCAGGCTTTGTCCCGCTTCAAGGCCCTTGAACGCCAGATGTCGAAAGATGAATCGTTTGCCACAGCCTTTCACAAATTCATAGGTGATGTTATCGCAAAAGGCTACGCTGAAGAGTGCGAACCCATCACCTATCATCAAAGAAAACCTCCAAATGGTTCCTGCATTGATACAGACACTGGCATTCGCTGGTACCTGCCTATTTTCGGCGTATTTCACCCCCAAAAAAAGAAGCTCAGAGCAGTCCACGACGCCGCAGCGATGACGAAGGGTGTCAGTTTAAACTGTTTGCTCCTACAAGGCCCGGACTTGCTTCGTTCTCTTCTGGACATCCTGTTCCGCTTCAGAGAAGGCGCCGTGGCTCTAAACGGTGACATCAAAGAGATGTTTCCTCAAATAAAAATTGCTCCAAGAGACAGAGACGCCCAACGCTTTCTCTGGCGTAACAAAGACGGCGTGCTGAAAGAGTACCGCATGTCCTCCATGATTTTCGGCGCGGTTTCAAGTCCGTTCATCGCACTCTACATTAAAAACAAAAATGCTAAAACATTCCAAGCCGAGTACCCCGCCGCCTGTAAGGCAATAATTGACGACCATTATATGGACGACTATCTAGGTAGCCACTCCAGTGTCGCCGACGCGGCGCAGCTGGCCGCCGATGTAGTCACCGTTCATAAAGGCTGTGGTTTCGAGATGCGCGCGTGGACGTCAAACGATCCGGAAGCACTTTCACTTATCCCAAAGGAACTTCGAAGCGACGCGACCTCCGACGTCTATTTACCGCCTAGTAGCGAGGTCGGCGTATTGGGTGTTAAGTGGAACCCAAGTCAGGATTCACTGGGTTTCCGCGCAGTTTCGCAGTTACCGGCCGACACGTTAACCAAGCGAAGTCTATTGTCTAACGTCATGAAGGTCTATGACCCCCTCGGCTTTTTAATGCCTGTCATCATCTGGGGCCGCATTTTGATACAGAAACTATGGAGGGCAGGGGTCGGCTGGGACTCACCGCTCCCCGATACGTACGTAAGCGAATCTGAAGACTGGTTTTCACAATTGCAGGTCGCGTCCAACATAAAAATACCTCGTTGGTATATGACTAGGACAGATTTAGTAGATACACAATTGCATGTAGTAGCCGATGGTGGCGAACAAGCCTACGCATGCGTTGCCTATTGGCGTTTTACTTACGATGACGGCTCTGTATCTACAACTCTAATCGGCAGTAAAGCACGCGTTTCACCCTTAAGACCGGTTTCGATTCCACGCATTGAGTTACAAGCTGCGCTTATAGCCTCTCGTTTCGCGCAAACAATTT
This sequence comes from Chrysoteuchia culmella, assembly GCA_910589605.1. NCBI lineage: Eukaryota > Metazoa > Arthropoda > Insecta > Lepidoptera > Crambidae > Chrysoteuchia > Chrysoteuchia culmella. Next base: position 2,115,352 of record OU342657.1, read on the forward strand.
TGAAAGCTCATCGAATCAAGCCCTCCGAAACCACTTTTCGGACAGACTCAACCACCGTCCTCAAGTGGATTCGGAGTGATGCTCGGGCGTTTAAACCATTCGTGGCTCACAGGTTGGGAGAGATATTGGAAACCACCAACCCGTCCAACTGGAGGTGGATCCCTACCTCTCTCAACGTCGCCGACGATGCCACAAAACCAAAAAAATTAAACCTCACACAGTCTCATCGATGGTTTACAGGTCCCCCGTTTCTGTTACAGCCGCCATACGCTTGGCCGACCGAGCGAGTTGCTGACATCGAGGAGACTCTACCAGATCTCGAGTTAAAGTCGGAGCTGGTGGGGCTGCTCCTCGACGTCCCGTTCTCGAGTCCAGTACCTGACGCGACGCGTTTTAGCTCTTGGCTGCGCCTTTTGCGCGCCACCGCCCGTGTTCTCCACGGTGCGCGAATGTTCCGGTTTAAACTATCTCGGCCATTAGATCGAAATTCTAAATTATACGTCGACGGCACCACATCTCCTTCACAACTTCACGCGGCGGACATTATAACAGCTGAGAAGATGATACTCCAACGAGCTCAGAAAGATAGCTTCCCAGATGAGCTGAAAGCAGTCGAATCTTCACAGCCCGTGCCCAAAAACAGCCGAATAGCAAAACTCGCGCCGACTCTTGACCATGATGGCTTGCTGCGACTGGACTCACGGATAAAGTATGCGCCAGGAGTGAGTGAGAGAGCCATATCGCCTGCAATTCTGGACGGTCGCCATCACGTCACACGGCTTCTCATCCTTCACGAGCATGTTCACGCCGCTCATTGTTTTAACGAACTCGTCCTTAATGAGGTCAGGCAGAAGTTTTGGATACTCAAAGCAAGAGACAGCATCCGTAGCGTAGCCAAAGCCTGTCTCCAATGCAGAAGGTGGAAGGGCCAACCTGCTCAACCTAGAATTGGCAATCTACCCGAAGAGCGACTCGACCATCACAAGAGGCCGTTCACGCACGTTGGCCTAGATTATTTTGGTCCGATCACTGTCACAATATTCCGACGCCGAGAAAAACGCTACGTCGCGCTGTACACCTGCCTAGTAACGAGAGCCATCCACTTAGAACTTGTCACCTCACTTTCATCAGATGCTGCCATTATGAGCCTGAGACGTTTTATTGCTCGCCGAGGTTCGCCTTCAACAATATTTACCGATAATGGTACCAACTTTGTCGGAGCCTCCCGAGAGCTACGCTCGTTACAAGACGACGCAGTGCGAGCATACGCCACAAACCACAAAATCGAATGGCGTTTCATCCCACCGGCATCACCGTTCATGGGCGGAGCGTGGGAAAGATTGGTGAGAACCGTGAAGACAGCCCTGAGAGCCTGCCTCGCCGAAAAAGTATTAAAAGAAGATGTACTTTCCACACTACTCCTCGAGGCAGAGGCCATAATAAATTCGAGACCTCTCACATATGTGCCATCTTCACCCGACTCACCAGAAGCGATCACACCTTTCCACTTCATCCTGGGCTCCTCTTCAGTCGCACCTTGGACCAGCACGCTCACAGATGCAGACTTAGACAGAAGGTGCGACTGGCGTCGAAGCTTACGTCTGGCAGATCAGTTTTGGGCACGATGGCTGCGCGAGTACCTGCCCACGCTCCGAGCAAGAGGACCCTCCACCAACACAATAAATTTCAGTGAGGGAGACGTGGTGCTGATCGTCGACCCTACCCTTCCTCGTGGCCTATGGCCGTTAGGAAGGATAGTGTCAACCTACCCAGGGCTAGACGGAGCGGTCCGCGTGGCAGACGTCCGCACTAAAGGCGGCATACTGCGCCGACCGGCCCGTAAGCTAGTCTTAATGGAAGCTGCTTCCCAGCCAGTAGCCACCGCTGGTTGTTAGTGTTCCACTGGGGGTCCGGTATGTTGGCGACTGGCTGAGATGCCACCTTTTTTGATACGATCAATTTATATTTTTGTAATGACGTTTGGTTTTGCTTTTACTTGTCAGTGTCTCCTTGCCTTGTGTTTTTGTATCAGTTGATATTCTTGTGATTAAATTAGTTTTTAGTCATAAACTGAGTGTTTCCATCATCCTCCCATTAAAATCACATACAGTCCACTTAGCTCTCCAACAGTAACCATAAATGAAACATAGGAAAGTGGTTTGACATGGCAGATGAGCAAGACAGTACCTACTTTTAACTTTAGTAACAGGAATAGTAAAATGAATCCATAATTTTAATATAAATTTATTAATTCTAGGATATATTATTATTTTATTATCAATATACCAATATAATTATTAATTGTTAGCTTTTACTTGAAATATGATAGTTTATTGTTGGAGCTAGATGAATTGATGTCAATAACATCCCAAACTAGGTAGTAAGTTGGAGTTACGTTTTTTTTCCTATACCTAGTATATCTAAAAAAACCGACTTCAAAAACTTAAAACCGGACAAGTGCGAGTCGGACACGCCCACCGAGGGTTCCGCACCAATTTGTGGGTACGTAATTATATAAATAGTTCAGGAATTGAATCTCGCAATTTTTTCCGAAGTTTTCCTGAAATTCAGTTTCCAAAACTTGAGGCTAAATTTTTCATGATTTAATTACAAATGTCTAGTTTTAAGATTTTTTCCTGTAATCGTAGTAAAAGACGATATTACTTGCCAAATTTCATAGTTCTAGGTCAACGGGAAGTACCTTAAATTTTGATTCCCTTGAGAGTGTCGAAGTATACGTTTTTGCGGCATAAAAGGCCTTATCTTTTTTTCACATCTTCAAGAGATTGTTAACGTGAATATATGGTTTTAATTTAAACTCGATACCTCCATGCGTTCCCGAGTTTTTCCCGAAATTCAGTTTCCAAAACTTAAAACTATATTTTTATGATTTTATTACTAATAAATAAAATAAATAAATAAATAATAATTTATTCAATAATGAAAACATTACAGTGTTAAAAACTTATAGCCTAGAATTTTTACCAAAAACTATAATTATATAATTATCCTGAACTAGGAATACCCTATGTTTCAGGCAAAATGGACTTACATTATACTTAAATTAAACAACCAAATACAATATCATTAATTAACAAGATCATGACAAACAAACATAATACTATATAAATAATACACCTAACTTATTAAAATAAATATCATAGGTACGTACTAAAAACTTTTTATCATTTAATCACAAGCAATAATTTATCTGTGTCTTTGTAGGACATTTTTGAAGAGCTGCATATAGAATGCTCCTTGTGCTGTGATAATTAATATAATAAATACCAAATTTGGCATTAAATCTATTATAAAGCAAAGGCCCTAGAAACATGAAGAAGCTGCAAGAGAAGGCAGATTTAATTCCCTTATTTTGTGGGCAAACTCTATCTTTTCGTCTTTGGTTAGTAATTTCAGAGCTGTAGGGAAGTGCAGTGTGCTGTTTAAGGATAATGCTCAATATGAATAATTGTCTAACGGTTAGTACATTACAATTCTTATAAAGAAGCTCAGTTGAGTAGAGGTAGGGCCGGAAAGTTGCAACTTTTAGAACCGCCCTTTGGGCTCTTTCCATTGATAACAATGAAGTTTTAGACGTGCCACCCCATGACGTAATGCAGTAATTTATTATTGATTGACCTAGGGCAAGATAGACTTGCCGTATTAGTGCGTAATCTGCAACAGTGCGAAGTTTTTTGAATATATATATTAATTTACCTATTCTGCCACATAAAGCTTCAATATGGGGCTTAAATGAAAGGTTTTCGTCAATAATGACACCCAAATACTTCAGATTGTTAGCAATACCTATATCTGGGCAAGTGCAACGGTGATTAGCAGGGTCCTTACAACGGTGGGCATGCAATTTGGGTTAGTTAGAATAATTTTATATTTACGCATTGAGAAATATCCATACTTAGTTTTGTCAGCGTTTAATGTTAGTAGATGTTGCTGTAACCAATTATTCACTTCATTGAAGCCTCGTTGCGCATATTCATATACCTCTTCTTCCGAGCTTGCGGATAAAAGTAGAGCAGTGTCGTCAGCATATGAAATGTTTTTTCCGCCATGCAATTTTAGATTACAAAGGTCATTAATTAATGTAAACTAAAAAAAGGGGAGGGCCTAATATACTTCCCTGGGGAACTCCATGGGAAGTATTCGTCAAATCAGAGCTGATAACATTGTTTATTTTAACACATTGTGAACGCTCGTATAAGTAACTTGTTAATAATTTAAGTTGGTTGCCTCTTATACCTAGTGATTCAAGTTTCAGCAATAGAATGGGTACAGAAACAATATCAAAAGCTTTTGCTAGGTCGAGAAATATTCCCAAAGTCTTGTTACTCTTGTCTAGTTCTTGAACTAAATAGTTAGTTAACTGATGCACAGCATCGGCAGTCGATAATTTAGGTCTAAAGCCATATTGAGATCTAGAAAAAACAGAATACTTCTCGAAATATCTAACAAGTCTGATATTTATAATCTTTTCTAATATTTTTTAATGGCGGATTATAAAGAGATAAAAAAGGGAAAACTCCTTGAGATAGACACTTGCGAAAGATGTAAGTGAGGGGTGAGACCAAAATATGCCTGTATTGTTTCAACATTTTATTCGATATGTTATCCCATCCAACCGCAGAATCGTCTTTTAAATCCATAATGATTCTTTTCACCTCAGCTTCATCAGTATCCAATAGCACAAATGATTTAAATGAATTTTCGCAACTATGCTGTATACTTGACTGGGACATAAATGAGTGACTTTGAACCTTGCTTGCTAGACACTTTCCTATGTTGACGAAGTAATCATTTGCACTATTTACGGATGTCAGTTGTGACTTGCCCTCTTGAAACAACCCTGATGATGACTCATGTTGCTTTGACATATGAGTAACATTTTTTATAACCTTCCATATTCTTTTACTATCAGTTCCAGCCTTTTCTAATTCTTTTTTATCGTAACTTTTCTTTACTTTTTTCAAAACATCGTTACAAAAGTTTCGATATCTTTTGTACGATATTTGTAATATTAAATTGTCCGGGTTAGATTTGGCCTTCATGTGTAATTTGTCACTATGCCTCATACAACGGATAAGCCCTGGTGTGATACATGGCTTTATATTATATTTTTTATTACTCGACTGTGTGAATATCGTGCTTCTTGATATTGCTTGACGAACTTTGTTTATAAAATATGACATGCACTCATCCGCGTCATCAAAATTGCAAAGTGGGTCAAAGTCAATGCAAAATAAATTGTCCTCAAGTTTACGTTCATTTATTTGTGATTTATAATTTTGCGTGCGTGTTATGTTAGGTAATTTACGATTTAAGGTTAGTAGCGCGGCACTGTGATCAATTCATGATTGAATTTGTAACTAATGCTACTGATGGAAAGCGACATTTAAGAAATATGTGATCTAAGCAAGAACCGCTTTGGTGCGTTGGAAGCGTGTGTGCGGGGAACATACCATGAAAGGAACATACATTCAAGTACTCATGAACTACAGAATCACAATTGTCTGGTCGAATGTTAATGTTTATATCTCCTATTAATATTATATTTTGTTATAAAATGTATACACTTTTTAGTTTTTTCCTGTTTTCGTAGTAAAATACAATATTACCCACCAAATTTCATAATTATAGGTCAACGGGAAGTACCCGATAAACACATTAACGGTCCTATATTTTTTTACGTTAATTTACAAGTTTTATTTTTTACCCCGTCAACAGACTGTTCACCTCCTGAATATATGGTTTTAATTTCAACTCGTTACCTCAGAATCACAATTGTCTGGTCGAATGTTAATGTTTATATCTCCTATTAATATTATATTTTGTTATAAAATGTATACACTTTTTAGTTTTTTCCTGTTTTCGTAGTAAAATACAATATTACCTACCAAATTTCATAATTATAGGTCAACGGGAAGTACCCGATAAACACATTAACGGTCCTATATTGTTTTACGTTAATTTACAAGTTTAATTTTTACCCCTTCAACAGACTGTTTACCACCTGAATATATGGTTTTAATTTCAACTCGTTACCTCCACGTTTTCTTAAGATAAACGAAGACAGACGGACGGACGGACAGACGGACAACAATGTGATCCTATAAGGGTTCCTTTTTTAAAGAAGTTCGGAGCCCTAAAAAGCAAAAAATAAGCCTTTTGGAGTCGATGCATTTGCTAGCCAAGGCATTCAACTTTTATTTTTCTTGCCTTGGCTGGCACTGACTCCAAAAGGCTTATTTTTGCTTTTTAGTTTTTGAAGTCAGTTTTTGTTTACATTTTGTTTTATTTCTTACTTTTTAGTATCTGTAATAGGTTGTTTTGTAAACTACAGAAGGTTTTTTTCTAGATTAGATAAGGTTTCAAGTACATTATAAACAAAAGTATCGAGTACATTACATCATTCAAGTTGACAAAAATGCTCATCAAATAGAATTACCACTGAGCCAAACCAAACCAAATGTTTATTGATCCAAATGGCAACTATTCCGCATCGAACATAAAAGAATGACGTAAATCGGATCAGGAAATTTCGGCGTAATTTACGTACATACATTAAAAAATAAAATAAAAAAATATATAGGTACTAACCGAATAGGAACCTCATTCTTTTTGGAAATTGGATGAAAATACGTAACGTATTGCTTGCAAAAACCCCTATAAGCTACTGTTGCAAATGACTATTGGCACACTTTAATAATCTTTATATAAAATTCACAATGACTGTTTCAACTTCTTTTATAACGATCCTACTTCCTATATTATTACTATTATGGATGTTCGTGCTTATTAATGCTAAAACGGTTGCACGGATTTGAATGAAATTTGGTGCACAAATAGTTTAAAGCCTGGATTAAAACTTAGGAAAGGACTTTTTTTGTTGATGTGCCTTGGGAACGAAAACGACACGGGTGAAACGCGGTCTCTATTTAATCGTAAATACTTGGAGATATCAATTCATTGATTTTCTTGATCTACTTAAAATACTATAACTACTTATAACAAGTATATGTTGCTAGTAAGTATATTTACCTGTTTAATATTTATCACATAAAAATAGCATTGTAATTGTAATGCTAAATTAAAAAGTTATAAATATATGTTGTTTGTAACATTAGAATGCTGTTTGATTAATAGATAAGCTTGTCTCGTCTCGACTGATAAGATAATGACTGGTATTGCACAACTTTGAAAAAAAAACGTAAGTAACCCTTTTGCTCAGTAGACTTATCTTACAAATAGACGCGTATCGTATCTTGACTTATTAGCATAAGAACTTAACGCGTAACATTACGTCTCGTTTTTAGGGTTCCGTAACGGAAAAGAAAATAAAACGGAATCCTTTTTGGATCACTTTGTCCGTTCCGTCTGTTCGTCGAGACCGCATTGAGGTATAGAGTTAAAATTAAAACCATATAAGTACTTAGGTCAACAATCTATTGAAGGTCTGTGTCGTGAATAGGGTTCGTCGATGAAGAGATAAATGAAAACTTGCGAATACTTTCACAGCTTTTACTTGCGTTTTACAATATGGTTTTAAAATAGAAAAATAGCGTAACAAGAATACAATGCGAATGGGGTATGCGAATGGGGTGTAAAAAGGTGTCCGTTGTCGTTCTTATATAGCCTGTTTTGAATTTGATTTTGACCGCTTCATCTCCTCCAGCCAATCACGTTGCCGCAGCCGTCACTCGTTCCATTGTACGCAGAAGTCGCGACATGCCCCCGGCTTTGGAAGCACCATGTTGCTTTCAAGTTAGGTAGTTGCGTCTTCAGATAGCAAAGGGCATATTTTTGAAAATGCCCGCCTCACAGTGCCATTTGCCGTGCGTATATCTGCTACACGAGATATGCCGTCGTTTCCAGGAACAGCAGCCACGATGCGCCCTAACTGCCATTTGAGAGGAGGCAGATTATCGTCTTTGATGACGACGAGAGTTCCAACCTTCAACGAATCGCCGACTTCAGTCCACCTGCATCTAGTTTGCAGCTCCGATATATATTCCTTCGCCCACCGTGTCCAGAAATGGTGACGAAGTTGCTCCACCTTCTTGTAGCGGTTAAGAAGATTTCCTGGATCAGCTCGCATGTCATCATATACTGGCGCTGTAAGAGTACGACCGATCAGGAAATGGGCAGGACTTAAGGGTAGGAGATCATTAGGGTCTGAGGACATAGGTGAGAGTGGACGTGAGTTAAGGACCGCAGCCACTTGTGCTAGTACTGTGGTGAATTCCTCGAACGTTAAATGCGCGTTCCCAATGACACGCGTCAAATGATGTTTGCACGATTTAATTCCTGCCTCCCACAGGCCACCAAAATGAGGAGCGTAAGGGGGAATAAAACTAAATTTAATAGATTGACTTGTTGCAAAATGAGAAATATCAACTGAACAATTATTTACAAAATTTGAAAACTCTTTCATTGCTCCTACAAAATTCCTGCCATTGTCAGAGAATATTTCAATAGGTTTTCCATAGCGTGAAATAAAGCGTTTGAGTGCTAGAATATATGCTTCCGAAGAGAGATCGCTTACCAATTCCAAATGTATTGCGCGTGTTACAAAACAGATAAATAAACAAATGTATGATTTAACCGTTTTTGCACCCCTCCCTTTACGATTTAAAGTATACACTGGTCCGGCGTAGTCGACACCACAATATAAAAAGGGATAAGTAGCATTCAAACGTTCCTTAGGTAAGTTACCCATAAGCGGATGCAATGTTTTGCCTAATAGTTTTTTGCAAACCATGCAATCTTGCACAATTTTTCTAGCAAGGTTTCTTCCTCCAATCACCCACCATTGCTCGCGTACTTCGTATAGGAGTGCCTGAGGGCCTACGTGCAAAAGAGACTCATGTTTGTTACGAAATATTAGTAACGCTAATGGATGTTTTGATGAGAGTAAAATTGGGTGCTTCTTATTGTAGTCGAACTTATCAGAGTTGTTAATTCGACCCCCAACGCGTATGATATTTAAATTGTCTAAAAATAAATTGAGTTTTTGTAAGCTAGGATTATGTTTAAGTGATAATCTGTTTTTTAATTTATTGTATTCATCATAAAATGATTCAGGTTGAGACGATTTTGCCAGAATCAACTCGGAACGTCTCAACTCGTCAACACTGATTGCACCACTTAATTTATCTAGTTTTGATTTCCGTATATTATGAATGAACCGTAGTACATAGGCGAACGTACGGGTTAATTGGTTAAAACGAGAAAATCTAGCAAAGGGGATGATACTCGCACCTTGATCACATTTAAACGCATGAATAACGCTAGTCTTAACCTCAGGTAATTCATTAATAGTTGAATGTTGTAAATTAGAATCAAGATTAGTACAATCAAAGGTCGCATCATGTAAAAAAGACGGGCCATTCCACCATAACCGTGAAGTGGTCAAGTCAGGTAGGTGCACGCCCCTTGACACTAAATCTGCAGGATTATTTTTTCCACTAATATGGAGCCATGACTTCCCTTCTGTGAGTTCATGTATCTCAGATACTCTATTTTGAACGAAGGGTTTTAATAAATTAGGCGCCATGCGTAGCCACCCTAAGACTATAGTAGAATCCGTCCAGAATATGACGCGATTAAATTGACAGCGGAGCGAATTTCGTACTAATGAGTATAATCGCGCACCAAGCAGTGCCCCGCATAGTTCGAGCCTCGGTATGCTAACAGGCTTTAACGGTGCAACTTTCCCCTTTGAGCACAACAAATGCATAGATGCTGGTACATTATGATCATTTGAAATTGATCGAACATAAATACACGCCCCGTGTGCAGTTTGAGAAGCATCCGTAAATATGTGTAGCTCTAACTCTGTAGGTTCATAAATTGCAATGACGTGTCGCGGAATGCGAATGTTTTCTAGCGCCGATAGATTGGTAGCAAACCGGTTCCAGTCAGCTGTGACGTCGCGCGGCAGCTCATCGTCCCAGTCTAACTTGTGAAGCCAAAGCCTTTGTAATAAAACTTTTGCTATTATTATTGCCGGACTCAATAATCCTAATGGATCGAATATTTGAGAAATATGAGACAAAATTGTGCGCTTAGAAATTGTATTACTGTTTTCAAATTTTGTATTCATCTAAATTAAAATTCCAACACATACCTAATGTTTTACAATTGTGACTATCGTTGATATTTAAATCTTTAGCGTCATTGAAACAATTAGAACTTAGTTCACATCGAAAATTAAATATCCATTTCCTTAATGTAAAACCTCCCGCTTTTAGAGTGTTTGAAATATTTTCGCATAATTGTAATAATTCGGTTTTATTATTAGACCCTGTGACCATATCATCAACAAAAAATGATTCAGCTATTGTTGTTTTGACGTCAGGATCCGGACAATCCAACGATAATTGTTTTAAACACCGTACGGCCAAGAAAGGTGCGGAGGCAGTGCCATAAGTGACCGTATTTAACCTGTATACATTAATTGGTTTCGTTGGATCGTCACGCCATAAGATAAGTTGCAGATCACGTTGAGTTTCGTTAATTAATACCTGCCGATACATTTTTTCAACGTCAGCGCACGCTATATATTTGTGTTGACGCATTCGCAATAAAATGGCAAACAAATCGCCTTGTATCGGAGGCCCTACGAGTTGTAGATCATTAAAAGACTGCCCGGAACTCGACTTCGCACTAGCATCGAATACCACCCGTAGCTTAGTGGTTGTGCTTTGCTCGCGGAGCACACCGTGATGTGGTATCACATAATGAGGGGTTCCGTACTTGTCTACACGCGTCATATGACCTAATTGTATATACTCGTTCATAAAATCGCAGTATAATTTTTTATATTCAGGATTAGCTTGGAGGCGCCGTTCCAATGATAAAAAACGTATAAGGGCTTGAGGATATGATTCGCCTAACTCATGTAGTGATGATTTAATAGGAATGTTTACGGTAAATCTACCGTTTCCGTCACGCATCGTAGTGTTAACGAAAATATTTTCGCATTCCTGCTCTTCATCCGTGTACGTCTTACATGGTTTTATAATTTCCTCAAGCTCCCAAAATTTACGTAATTGTACATCTATACTTTGAGAGAAATTACATTGCACACTACCCATACCGCGCATTGACTGTATGGGACCCGAGACAATCCATCCTAAACGCGTATTTTGAAGGAACGGTCCATTAGGTAATCGCATTCTACCGTTATTTAGCAAATCCCAAAACTTATCTGCGCCTATTAGGATATCAATGTTTTGAGACTCGTAAAATGATGGATCCGCTAGTTGAATGTGTATTCGGAACTCCGCATAGTGCTTAGATATAGCGGGCAATGTATATGTCAAGTGCGGCAACACAATACATTGAAGATGAGTCGCGTATGTACTGGTGCAGGATTTTATTTTGATTTCACACATTTGTGTAGACTGTGTGATTGAATTTCCAACACCACGAATTTCATGTGTGGACTGTATTAATGGTAATTGTAATAATTTGCACAGTGAACTCGATATAAAACAACGTTCGCTTCCCGAATCTAAAAGAGCGCGCGCTAAATGATAGTTGTTTTTAATATCAATAACTTCTACGATTGCAGTGGATAACAAAACTGCTTGTGTTTGCGATAGATGAGTGCCCGGATCTATGTGTGCGTTAGATAAGGCGGCGGTAGTGGCGGGGCTCGCAACCGGTTTCTGCACTGGTAACATCTTCTGGGAGAGGGACGAGTGCATGGACAAAACTTGTTTGTTATCTCCACATTCGCGCGCAGGCACCGCCGGGCTAACATTATCATTTTGTTTGTGCAATAATGTGTTATGCTTTTCGTTGCAATGTCGACACGGACCGAACCTACATGTATTAATGTTATGACCCGGGCGCAAACAGTTCACGCACAGTTTGTTAACGCTTACATGTTCGAGCTTAGTATTTAAATCAGTGGTTAAAAATTGTTGACACGCGTAAAGTTGATGAATACCGTTATTGCAAAACGAACATGACTTGCTAGTAAAATGCTTTTGCGGCTTGTTAGTGGAAACGTTGCAGTGAATCTTTGGATAGTGTGACTGTAAATGCTTTTTATTTTTTGTGTTTGAAGAAGTGCTATTACCGTTAGATAACTGCAGCGTCTCCAGCATATCCGCTCGATCCTTAAGAAAAGACAATAACATATCTACCTTCAGTTTTGACTTGGAGTTATCGGATTGTTTTAAAATTGTGGTTTTATGTTGTTCCCACTCGCGTTCCGTAATTTTATCCAGTTTAGAAACAACAATATAAATAATTAGTGTGTCCCAGGTGTCTACTGGTTCACCTAGGATTTTAAGCGCTCGCAAATTTTTCAAAATTGTATCTATTAGATTTCGCAATGAATCCGGTTCCTCCTTAGTCAGAACCCGAATATTAAACAGTGCTTTGACATGGTTATGTACTAACAGGCTGCAATTGTTGTAACGGTTTAATAATAATTCCCATGCTACCAAATAGTTATCGGCACTAAATTCTAATGAATTGATCACTAGGGCTGCGCTACTTTTCAATGATGATTTCAAATAATGAAACTTTTGAATGCTACTTATATGTGTGGAGTTGTGCACAAGAGATAAAAATGTATCCCTGAACTCTAGCCAGTGTTCACTCGAACCATCGAAAGTCGGAACAGAAATGGTAGGTAATTTAATTGAGTTATTGGAACACTCTTTGGAACTGGAAAAATCACCGTCAACGTTACACATACACTCAGTTCGAGCCATCACTCTGAAGTAACTGTCTTCGAATTGATCGCGTTGATTGAATTGTTCTTCTAAGTCAACTTCTAAAACCGATTCTTCTAGTGTACTTTGAAGACCGTTAAATTCAGCGTGAAGGCTTTTGACACTTTGAACTCGTAGCTTTAAATCTGCCTTTGATTGTGAAGATAAAGGCTTTTCACACTCTAAACTATTAACATAATTGCAAAACCTAGTTAATCTACTTTTGACTATGGCACGCTTCTTAACTAGATCACGAATTAATTGATTTGTACTGTCATTGTCGGTGACTGTTATTTTAACTGGCGATTTTGAACGGGACACATTAGTTTCGATACTCATTTTGGAGGCTAGTGAAAGTTGGATATATTAAAACAGTGGCAGTTAGTGCTAGCAAACGGCACGCTACTGATAATAGAGATTCCTGCGTATCAATCACTAGTATAATGAAGTAATTTACCACAGTAATAGACACAAGTTTAAGCAATGGATTGGGAAAGGAAATGATAGCTGATGGTCGTACCTTTTGCGCTTTGTTGGGCTCGATCTTCAGTTATTCTGCGTATATTCCTTGGGTTAGGTCGCTCCAAATCCGGCGTCAGTGTATCCAAATTCGGCTCAGAAGACCAAATGTCGTGAATAGGGTTCGTCGATGAAGAGATAAATGAAAACTTGCGAATACTTTCACAGCTTTTACTTGCGTTTTACAATATGGTTTTAAAATAGAAAAATAGCGTAACAAGAATACAATGCGAATGGGGTATGCGAATGGGGTGTAAAAAGGTGTCCGTTGTCGTTCTTATATAGCCTGTTTTGAATTTGATTTTGACCGCTTCATCTCCTCCAGCCAATCACGTTGCCGCAGCCGTCACTCGTTCCATTGTACGCAGAAGTCGCGACAGTCTGAAAAAATCAAACTTCTTAAACAAGAAAATATACCAGAAAAAAGCAACTAGTCTCATGTCGCCTTGACGGGATTCGAACCCGCATCCTTGGGAGTCCGGCCCAATGCACTAACCAATTATGCTACAGAGACCTATGAGGACACGTCGAATTCAAGGATATTTCTCTCATTGATGAAGCGACGGTGGCCAACACCGTAGAACGGTGAATATACTAGAAAAATTCAACGTGTCCTCATAGGTCTCTGTAGCATAATTTTGGTTAGTGCATTGGGCCGGACTCCCAAGGATGCGGGTTCGAATCCCGTCAGGGCGACATGAGACTAGTTGCTTTTTTCTGGTACATGGAAACATGTCAGTTCCATCGAACCCCAATACAATTTAAACTTATCAACTATAGACGGTACTTATGAGCTATTTTATATAGCATCATGGCGGAGACAGAAATCGGTTCCGACAGGATGCTTTGCGCTACACCGACATTCAACACATTAAGCTGGATTGCGTTTGTAAAAAAAGATACGGCTGTTTATGCTCCGAAAAACGTATTTCGACGTTATTTTCCGTTGACTTAGAACTATTATAAAAATCAGGCGAAGATAAAGCAAACAACGTTTATTTTATAACGAAAATGATTTATTTCTTGTTCGATAATGTTAGTGTATTGTATTAACAACTTTCCTTGATGGCTGCCCGAACCGAACTGTCCTCCATTACCAAAAATCCCCGTGGCGCCACGTGTCAGCCGGAAGTCCAACCATTTGTCAAAAGAATGTTCATTTCACTACTTTAGACAAATTTTTGGCGCCAATCGGAAATAAGTGTTTTCTTCGCAACTTTTAACATTTTGTGGCACCACACGCCAACCGGGACCGGAAGTAAAATTATAAATGTTTGTTTTACTGCTTTTGACTTATTTAGCGCCACACGCTCGCCGGAAGTAGAACTATTTGTCACAAGAATGTTCTTTTCACATTTTATAATAAATTCTTAATAAATTGACTTTTACACTGTTATTTATAAAATATAATTATTATAAAGCCATAATAAACTCTAAATTAAAAGAAATCTAACATTCGGCCTTTCCTGACACTAAGTTTGTCCTCAAACTTTGAAATAACAAAAACAACTCAAAATATTTCCAGTGGATCCATCAATATTGTTCACCAACGGTGGGTTCCGTTTTTGATAGCCGATATATCAATACTAATCACTAAGGCAAGAATTAATAGTCAACGGTCTGTTAACATTAGCAATCAATTCAAAACTTTTTATCAAGCCTTGGCAATAGGTACTAATACCCTTACACAGCTTACCATTCATCAACAATGGGTACTACTACCCTTTCCATCTTAGCATTCATTAACAATGGGTACTACTACCCTTTTACTGCTTAGTAATTATCAACAATGGGTACTACTACCCTTTCACAACTTAGCATTCATCAACAGTGGGTACTACTACCCTTTCGAGCTTAGCATTCATCAACAATGGGTACTACTACCCTTTCACAGCTTAGCATTCATCAACATTGGGTACTACTACCCTTTTACAGCTTAGTAATTATCAACAATGGGTACTACTACCCTTTCACAACGTAGCATTCATCAACAGTGGGTACTACTACCCTTTCACAGCTTAGCATTCATCAACAATGGGTACTACTACCCTTTTACAATCGTAACTATTCTTCGTGATCGTGGACCTATCAACACTGATCACAAAGAAAGGATTCCCCAGCTAAAAGTCAATCAACACTGACAAACAACAATCGAATTCAAAGTGTTAATAAAACAATCGTTTTGTTATACTCAGATCAATTACATACTTTAATCTTAATATATATATACTTACATCAAAACCTTACATAATACGATTTGTGAAAAAATGTTTGACAAGTTTTTGTTCAATTGTGTACGATCAAGATAAAATTTCATAAATCATTTACTGTGTATCATTTCATACCCAATTCAAATATTTCCTTATAAAAATTTACATTGTGTATATATTATTTCATAATCAATTACAATAAATAAATATAATATGCGATTAATCAGCTTTTCTAATTCAAGGTTTGTGCTTGATTTTATTATAAAATAATTTAGTGCTCTTTGAATAATCAAAAATAAATAAGTACATTTGATAATTCAATTAACCATATTCTATTGCAAAATAAAAGTAAAAAAAAACTATATAATTTATAAAAAAGAAAAAAAAAGAAAACTTATAATTTTCTTATACTAAGCATTCGGATCCTTGCACAAATAAACCAAACTAGGTAATTATCATTCCTCGTTCTGATCACTAGAATCTGAATCACTAGATTTATCATCGTCATCATCATTTTTGCCTATATTCAGCCATGGTTTAATACGATCCGCTGCCCAAACGTTGCAGTAGTCTTTTTGTGTTACACTAGACCCAGGTATGCTAGAAACTTGATACCTATCGTTTTCCAAAACTTTCGTGATCCTATAAGGACCCGAAAATTTAGGGAGAAGTTTTTTACTTTTACCGTCATTGCCTGAAACTGGTTTTAATATTTTAACTAAGTCACCTTCTTTGTAAACACGAGCCTTGATTTTATTTTTATCATATCTTAGTTTTTGTGATTTCTGGTCTTTATCTATATATTCGCTTATTTTAGAACGTAAGTTTTCGATAACGCATGATTTACGGGTTTCTTTTAGAATTTCAGCAAAAATATTTTCCCCTTTGCTTACCATTTGAATTCCAAATAAGGCTTCCGATGGAGTTTTGCCTATTCCTTTGTTTAGCGTATTATTAAGGCCCCATTGGAGCTTACCTAGTACCGAATCCCAATATTTTTCACCGATCTTATCAGAGTATGCCGTAAGTGCATCGAGTACAGTCCTATTGTATCTCTCCACCTGCCCATTGGCACGTGGGGATGCGACTGCATTCAAAATATGACGAAATTTAGACTCTTCACTAAAACGTTTAAATTCTTTGGATGTGAATGACGAACCTTGATCGGAGATAAGCCTATTAGGATACCCAAAAGTAGTGAATACTTCTTCAAGTGCCCTAATCGTGAGAGTAGATTTTAGATTTCTTAGGGGTTTTAAAATGCAGAATTTTGTGAAACCATCCACTAGAACTAAAAGATAAGAATAGCCTCGTGTACTCTTTACAAATGGTCCTAGATGGTCGATGTGCACCGTATCAAATGGCCTATCAATCTTATGAATGGGATGTAACAAACCTTCTTTAGCTCCTGCTGGTTCTTTGCTATAAGCACACTCTATACATGACCGTACGTATTTTTTAATAAACTTTTTCATTTTTGGGAACCAGAAGTCTTTACTAATTTTGTCAAAAGTCTTTTCCGTACTAAAATGACCAATGTCATCGTGGTTGAGTTTACATATTTGAAAGCGAGCTCCTTTCGGCACTACCCATTTTAGATCTTCCCCTATTTTACGATATAATTTGTTTCTTTTAAGTACATAATTCTTTTTAATATCCGAATATTCTCCATCTTCCAAAATTTTACTAATTCGTTGTATTTCTATATCTCCTAACTGTTGGCTCAATAGCCAATCTTCCTGCGTAATATGCATAATATTAGAAATATTCTCTGTTAGATCCTTAGATTCATGGGCTTGCGGTCCCCTACTAAGAGCATCGACATGAGCCATTGAAGAGCCAGGTTTATATTGAATATCAAAGTCATATTCCTGCATTGTAATCCACCAACGTGCAATCCTTGGTATAAGATCACGCTTGGCAAACGTTGCTCTTAAAGCACTACAGTCTGTCACCAAGGTAAATTTAATACCTATGAGATAGACACGAAATCGTTGTAATGACGCCAACGCAGCTAAAGTTTCCAGCTCGTACGCATGATAATTTTGCTCGTCTTGGGACGTTTTCCGGCTAAAGTATGCTATAGGTTTTAAGCTACCTGGTGTATCGTCTATTTGCATTAAAATCCCGCCTAATCCATATTTGCTAGCGTCTGTGTGAACAACCGTTTCACTATGTGGGTTATAGAGTCCTAGTAAGGGTCGTTGCGTCAACGCTTCTTTAAGTTGGTTAAAAGATTCTTCCTGTTCAGTATTCCAACCCCAAGTACAATTCTTTTTTGTTAAATCTGTGAGGGGTCTTGCAATAGTTGCAAAATCTTTTATGAATTTTCTAAAATAACTTGCAAGACCCATGAATTGTCTGATCTCGTGAACGTTACGGGGTCTTGGAAACTGTTCTACAGCAGAAATCTTTGCCTTGCCCGGCCTAATACCACTCTCACTTATTTCATGGCCAAGGTATTCAAGGTTTTCTTGAAAAAAATTACATTTGTAAATGTTTAGAGTGAGTCCTGCATCTTGCATCAATTTGAACGCCTCTTCCAAACGATCTAATTCTTCTTGAAAATCTTTACCAGGTATTAAAATATCATCCATGTAAGCGAGAGTGGTTTTATGTCGTGCATTACCTAAAACATGATTTATGGTTCGCTGAAAAACTGCAGGAGAATTAACTAGACCAAACGGCATTTTTTTGAATTGGTACAAGCCATCCGGTGTTATAAAAGCTGTGAGGTGTCTGCAATCAGCCCTAATTGGTATCTGATAATAGCCGCTCGCAAGATCTAGGCTGGTATAGTATTTATTTCCATTAAGTAAATCTAGCTGATCATCGATTCTAGGCATAGGAAAATGGTCTTTCTTAATTTTCCGATTTAGAGCTCTAAAATCTACACATAACCGAAACCCTCCAGTTTTCTTTTTGACCAAAATTATGGGGCTTGCATAAGGAGAATTAGACTCTTCAGCAATATCATGGTCTACTAACTCTTTTACCATGTCGCGGACTATACCTCTTTCAGTATAACTCATGCGATATGGTCTGTATACAACAGGAGACTGATCCTCTAATTCGATACACATTTCAGCCTTATCCGTACAACCTAATTCAGACAAATTCATAGCAAAACAAGATCTGTACTTATTAATTAGTTCTACAACCGCATTTATTTCCTGAGGTGTAAGATTAGGATTAATATTAATTTCAGATTTGCTTATGGAGGAAAGAGTTGAGGGATCTATTATTCTATTACAATTCGTAATTGTTTCGGTTGGTGTTACTGTTGAAATAACCTGACCACGAACTAATACTACATCGCGTCTTAATATTAATGGTCTGTCACCGAAGCTACATATTGCTATTTTACAAATACCGTCATGCAAACTGTAGACACCTCCGAGTACTCTGTAATCAATTTGGTCAACATTCCGAAAACTGTTTTGTACAATAAACTCACAATTTTTGTTTTCTCTATCGTTAGCAGTAGCACAATCTACGAGATCAATACCTGTTAACGTTATGTCTGATACTATTCTTAAAACGATTTTACTACTTGCGTCGTGATCAATCGGTAAATTTCTCAGTTCTTGTGGTACCTTTTGTTTCAAGATATCTAGCTTATCACTAGTTTTAACTATAAGAACTTCTGGTAACTCCGTGAAATTTTGACCAACAAGTAAAGGTTGTGTTAATAACTCCGAATCAACAATTAATGCTTCTATTTCAGCTGAGACTTCCCCTAGAGTTAAGACAAATCTGGTTTTTCCTAATGGTGAGCAAGAAACATTTCCAAAACCGCGTATCCTAGGTAAATTATGCGTGGTATCATTTGGCAGAGAGTGAAGCTGAACAAAATCGTCTCTAATAAGGGTGCAATCGCTTCCAAAATCGACATAACACTGTATTGCAATTTTCCCATTAATCATGCCATTTTTGTTGTATTTAGAATCCGATGTCACAGTTTGTGTAAGCAAAGTTTTCTTATCAGAATTTTTATTGTTGTTCTGTTGATTTGCTATATTTGTTTTGTTCTTATTTGAAAAGCAATCAACAGATTTATGACCAAATCGATTGCAAATATCGCATTTATTACTTGGTTTTGGACATGTGTTCGCAAAGTGTCCCTTTTCTTTACAGTTAAAACAGTTAATATCTGTCTTAGGGGCCCGACATTGATTACTGCGATGTCCATGTTTATGACATCTAAAACAAGTAATGTCGATATTGGAAGTGCCCGCACCAAAACGAGGTTTTAAAGTTTTACTATTAGACTCCCTACAAAGATCCTTTAGAAACTTTAGTAGATCTTCGGGATCACTAAACCTGCCTGAAGAGGCGCTTGACCTAATAATTCTTTCATCGATGCCGTGGATGAGACAGTCCACGGCTTTCTTTCCCTTAATATCACACGCATTCAAAAGTGTAATCTTATTATAGTAATAATCATCAACGGTCTCGCCTATTCTCATTCTCCGTTCCAACATTTCAGTAAGTAAGGTGCCGTAATTTGTTTCAGATGGAAAAGCCCTAATCAACCTTTCTTGCCACTCTACCCAACTAAGCAAAATTGTTTGTTGTCCTTCATACCATTTTTTGGCATGTCCTATTAACTTAGGTAATGCAAAATGTCTAGTCTGTTCATCTGTCCAATTATATATCTGAGCGCATTCGTTAACTTTCCCTATCCACGTTTCTATTATTTGATTTTTTTGTGCAGGGTCGAATTCAGGTATAATATTCTTATCATAAGAGATACTCTGAGTATTACGTCTAATGAAACTTTGCATTAGAGATGAGAAATCATCTACATTCATCACCATTTGACCAGGAGCATTATGATTATTCATAAAGTTACTCGCTAAAGTTGGTTCTGCACTAGTCTCTGAAGTATTTTTGTGTACCTGAGCCGTAGATCTGCTCTCGTGGTGCTCGGTAGTTGCCGACGTATATGCTCCTTCACAGCGATCATCCGCACGTTCTATTGCAGATTCTGCTCTCTTGTCTCCCAAAACCTGGAAAAGCCAGCATTGCACAGCATCATTATCAAATAAACAACAGCACTCAGGTCTAGTTGATAAAAAAATACACATTTTATTATATTATAAAAAAGAGAGAGGTAAGAAAATAAAATAACCTCAGATATATAGATAACTTATAAGGATGACGACACAATACATTATTTTAATGTAGGTAAGTAAAAAAAGATAAAATATATTATTAGAGTAATGGTCCAAGAGGTGTTTATATCATACAAGTTCTTATGTAATTAAGTACATTCTAAAGAGAGAGAGAAAGAAAAGATATTTTAGAAGGAAAATCATATTTTAGAAGGGAAAAAAAAGACACCTTGTCTTGATATAGACGTAAGCTTAATAAGGCTTTAAAATATAATGCTTTCCTTAGTAAAGCCATTTGAAATAAAGTAAATGATCATAACCATATTCTGATTTTTTTTTCTTTACCCCCGTTTCTTTGTGTCTTTATTCATCTATTTTTTCATTTTAACCACTATAATTGCAAGTTAATAGTATAGTCAATAGTCATCATTTGAAAGAATAGAAAAAAAATCAAGCAGCACAAGCAGGGAACAATAAAAATAAAAAAAACGAGGGCAAAAAAAAAACGAACTAAACACAAGCAATGACTCGTCAGTAAAAAGAAAGCAATACTCCAGCTTAATTTTTGACCTTTTCAACATTACTTGCAATGTAATTGTTATTTATTGATACCAAGTTGCGAAATTCTTCCGATAAATCGAACCCGGGAGAAAGTAAAAGAAGAAATAATTTTATAAATCACTTGTACTTGCCTGTGAATTCTGTGATCCGGGATTTGTTTCACACTCCTTACTGCGTTTGGCACGGAGAAGCTCTTCTGATGGGGTACGCGATCTTGACCTCTGCCTTTTTCCACATTGTCGGGTAGACCGTGAACGAGTCTGGTCTCGTTCACACCGCGCGTGCTGAGCGTCAAACGAGTCCCTTGAGCTCGACCGTCGCTGGTCCATGCTTGAACCACTGTTCCTACGGTGCCTTTGTTTACGATGCCTACTATGACGGCCCTTTTTTCGGTGTTTTCCCATTTTGAGGGCGTTTGACTTTATCCCACTTCTGATATAAAAATCAGGCGAAGATAAAGCAAACAACGTTTATTTTATAACGAAAATGATTTATTTCTTGTTCGATAATGTTAGTGTATTGTATTAACAACTTTCCTTGATGGCTGCCCGAACCGAACTGTCCTCCATTACCAAAAATCCCCGTGGCGCCACGTGTCAGCCGGAAGTCCAACCATTTGTCAAAAGAATGTTCATTTCACTACTTTAGACAAATTTTTGGCGCCAATCGGAAATAAGTGTTTTCTTCGCAACTTTTAACATTTTGTGGCACCACACGCCAACCGGGACCGGAAGTAAAATTATAAATGTTTGTTTTACTGCTTTTGACTTATTTAGCGCCACACGCTCGCCGGAAGTAGAACTATTTGTCACAAGAATGTTCTTTTCACATTTTATAATAAATTCTTAATAAATTGACTTTTACACTGTTATTTATAAAATATAATTATTATAAAGCCATAATAAACTCTAAATTAAAAGAAATCTAACACTATGAAAAGCAAGTAATACCGTCTTACACTACAAGTACAGGGAAACATCTGAAAACTAATAGATTTGTAATTATAACACATCTTTATTTACAAATTAGTAGAAAAACAAGAAACCGTTAAATAATAAAATCTTATACTATAATAAAAATACGCCGTCCAACTCACAGCCGCGTGGCATAGTACCGAGAACACGGCACTGTTGCCCCGCTGAATGCAAAGACTCAGCCGCTGGGCAAGATAGGCACCAGCTCTAAGGTCTCCTGAGGCGTGGACCAGTCTTATGGAAAGATCTTTAATAAACTTTTTGGTGTCAGACGTTTTGTAATTAAATCATAAAAATATAATCTTTATTTAAAGATGGTACGTAAATCAATTATCAAGGTCAAGCACAAGTTCGGAGAAATCACTATTTCCCGCTCGTACGATGCCCCGCACCCCCGGCGTCATGCCGCTGGACCAATCACATGTCGCCTTCCGCGACCAGGGGTTTTTCCACCCCCGTCTGCGTGTGAGGAATGCGCCACCGGCTCACAATGACAGTTAGCCAAGATAGTTTATGGTGGAAAGTCCATGTTAATCAGCTCAAAATATTGTAAAGATTTTCTGTGAATAAAGTGGTTTAACTCAAATATATCAAGCTCTATTATTTGTGATATAAACGTTTTTTATAGTTCTATTACTTTGTAAGATAACTTTCTTCAAAAAAACTCTACCGGGAAGTAGGCTGATTGTACCTACAAGGTGGGCGAGTCCGACTCGCGCTTGTCCGGTTTTTTATTTATATCCACACAGGTTCTACTGCGTATTTTATTTATGATTTTCCTTGTAGCGAAATGACAATATACGATAGCGATTTATCGATCTGAGAGAGTGTATTGTTAGTGCGATATCCAGAAAGTCATGTACTTTAAGTTGGATTAATGGCACTTAAAGACTTGAAAATGAAATTGTAAATGTATGCTTCTGCCCTGCGACTTACATTGTTTCTTTATTGAAAAAAAAGACAATGGTTATTGGTAAAAAACCGAAATTCACATTGAATAAATCCGACTTGAGAGTTATAAATAAGTCTTTAAGTGTACGTAGGTACATCTTATGTTTTGGCGCGCTCTGTTCATTGAAATAAAACAACTTTACGGATATCAAACGCGCTATATTTTCACGACCTAAGTTGTAATTGTCCGTATTTTTATACGTTTCGGCACCTTTACAGCTGCCGTGTCATCCCGTGACCACGGCAGCTGTAAAGGTGCCGAAACGTCGGGAAAATAAAAAAAAAGACTGAAAATACTGACAAATTACAACGTAGGTCGTGAAAATATAGCGCGTTTGATATCCGTAAAAGTTGTTTTATTTTAATGAACAGAGCGCGCCAAAACATAAGATGTACGTACACTTAAAGACTTATTTATAACTCTCAAGTCGGATTTATTCAATGTGAATTTCTTATGACCTGTACCTTAACTATGTACCCATATTATGCAAATAAATATTATTGATTTTATTTGACCATAACATATACGCAAGTTCTCCTGTAAAAGAAATATTAAATTCGACTTAGACTGTTAATTCGTCACAAACTTGCTAGCGCACCGCGACTCGTTGTCAACCCCTATCTCGCGATGTCTGTCCCGTTCATATCAGTATAAGTTTTTTTTTGTGTGCCTTTCCCGAGTTAAAGGCAACCCTCCGGGGGATGGAGGTGGTGAATCCTGCATTGGATACCCCACAGCCGGCTGTGTCGAAGGTTATGTATGTCAGACTCCTTGCGCGGTGAATTAAGATCGCTCGGCAAAAGTGGAAGGGGATGCGCAGTAGTGATTTTGTAGATCTCCTTGGCGGGGCAGGAGGGGCGAGGGGACAGCGCCAACACGCTATTGGACAATCCACGTTCCGCGCTTTTTTCTCGCGCCTCGCGTCTCTTTGGTACTTCAAGCCCAGATTGTTTTTGAGTTAGTTGTTATTTCACTACGGAAAAAATGCCCAAAAATAAAGTCTTAAAACGGCAAGCCAGAAAAATAGTTTATGACGTGATTTTGATAAACAGGAAACAAATGAAATCGTGGGTAACTTAAAGGAAGTAAAAAATAAAACAGCAGAATTTAATAAAAAGGTATTAACACTGCCCGATGATTAGTTTTTCTTTTTTCATTTTTTGAATATTATTATATAACCTTAATAATTACTTTAGTCTTTTATTTTTCTGATTATACTAGCAAGTTAAGTCACAAGCAAATACTAGTGTTATTGAAAGTTAAGTTACTTAGGTGCAAAAAAAACGGAATAAAAAAATATTCAAAGAAGTACCAAATCTACACTTAGTGAAATGGCCTTAGCAATTATTATGTACGCGATTGTACACTTGCGCTAATTACCCCTACCAGTTTCGCCGAGCGATTTTAAATCACCGTGCGACGACAGCGTAGTACAGTACAGTATGAGCGGGACAGACACTGCGTTTGCTTGAGAAAAGTGTCGAGAAAGCTTTGTCGAGGTGCTAATGCTACGCATGTTGGACACCGGTGTCCAGAGAACAATAGATATTTACTGTGTCTCATAAATAACGCAGGGCATGAAAGTTTAAAGTGTGTAATGAATGAATGACCTATCTATTGAGTATCCGGCTTGAGAAATTGATAAATATAGACACGAATGAATTCAAAATTTTGCAGTTGTTGCAGATATATCCAATCGTAACTCTGATTAGAAGTTTTTAAGAAGATGGATAAAATATATTTTACTGTAAATGGAGAGCACTTCAAGCTATGTGAGTATTAATAAAATTTACAAAAGTTATTAAGAAGTGGTGTGATTTATTATGGGAATATAATAAACCGATCGACTAAAAATTACTAAATTTACCAATTTGTTTGCGGAAAAAGTAGGTTTAGGTTAGGTTTGGATTAGCTTTAGCGACTAACTCACTCACTAAGTATTTTTGTCGGTAAAAAAATATTTTTGGCGATCGGTTAATTACTACCCTTTGTTATTCGAGTTCTTATAAAAGCGCGAATAGTTTGAGTTATGGCGATACTCGAAAAAAATATGCTGAAGCGAGATAGCAATGAGAAAACGACGCGCATGGGAGCGAGATTTTGCAGATTAGGCAAAAAAAAACACAAAATCACTTCGTGTTAAAAAAATACAGCGATTTTAAAAAAAAGCTTCTATACGATCCTAAATGTTATTGGTGAACCGTGCTATAGTTTTATATCAAAAAGTTCTTACTTTTTCCGAGTAGCGCCATAAGAAAGAAAGAAACATTAAACCGCTTGAAACTTTTTCACAGTATCGCCGCGTAAGTGTATATATTCTTTGGTAGTGCTTAAACGTATAAAATATGAACTGTATTTGTTTTATTCATATACGATAAGTAGTTTCGGATTTACAAGTTTTCAAACTTCAAGATTCGCGCGCTATTTGCGTGACGTCAAATCGGTCAAGCGTGAGCCGCAAGCTGCATACAAAGTGTTATAAAGTGACGTCATAAAATAAAACGCCCGCCGACCCGAAGTAAAAAAAATTAATATCTCTAGAAATATACCACATATGGAAAAAATTAAAACACTGTCTGTTTTTATTTTTCATGTACTACATGTTGGCATATAAATCTAAGTGCTTTTAATCCCCATTGCAGTTATTATCGTGTCTTGCCTTGGCTTACCCAAAATACAGAGCGCCTACAGATGGCGCTGGCGTCCGATTTGACGTAACTTCCGACACGGCCATCCTGCTTGTACACGTCTTCGTGTATTATTCTGCAACCAAATAATACCCAGGAGAAACTGTTCACTATGGTAAAAACAAAATAGTCCACCTGTACCTGACCATTTTGTTTTTACGGAGTCTTGAAAATTAAGAAACCCAAAAAACTCTCTAGCATCTTTATTTCAACAAAAGTTTACAAAAACTTTACTTACTGACTAAAAATTACTTTGTTGTTTTACTCACTAATCTCGTATGAGGCAACCTACTTCAATTACTATGTTGTCTCATACTAAGCTGATAAAAATAGCTTTTACTAACTGACACTTTGAGCGCTATCTAAAAGAAAATGATTTGTGTACAGAAAGTTTAATAAAGAAAAGTCAATAGCATAATCATCTAAGTACACAAAGATAGCCAGGGCCATGTATTATGATCATTCACGTCGACACCTCTTTAATTACAGACTCTACATTAAGTTTGTTTGACACTCGAGTACCTCTTTTTGCCACGATTCTCACAGTAATCGCAATTACTTTACTTGTTCCACTCTTTACAACCACAACACCATGTGTATCACTCACTGACTACACACTACGGTCTACCGGGACCGCGACCTCCGCCTGAGTCAAACGCACACCGCGCACCCACGGACTACTTAGGTTTCCCCAAGAGACACCGATTTCCACCGGGCTACGACTACGTAATGACTCTAGGTACGGTCGACACCTCTACGGCTCAAGAGTCCACTCGAGTTCTCACAACAACAAAAAAATAACTTAATTATCACGACTGTGATCAACATGTACCTCAACTTCTACCTCGACTGGTACATAACCCTCTGGCATCCTTCTCAACCGATCATGTGCGTACTTGTAAGTACGATTAGAATTTAAAGCTTTCAACGTGTAACGATCGATCACCATCTAGTACTTCAATTACCTTGAACGGGCCTTTAAATTTTGCATCTAACTTGGTTTGGTTCCGCACTTCGTTCTCTAGCAACACAAAATCACCTACCACAAACCTCTTTATTGGTGCCTTTGTACTGTCAAAACGAGCTTTATCATATGCCGTAGACTTTTTGATGTTTTCAGGCTCAACTTCACGAATTTCTTCAATGTCAATTCGGTATCAATTTCACTACACATTAGCGACAAAAGTTCAAGCGGGGAAGCTTTTGCGACACGATTCACAGTGCAGTTAATAGCCAGTTGGACCTCACCTAACGCATCCTGCCATGACTTGTCCCCACTGGTCTCTACGGCTTTTTCCCGGACTACAGGTTTTTCCCGGAGGTGTCGGGTCGACTAGAGGCAACTTGGGTCCAGCCTGACTACGAAGTCTCCCAGTTACTCTCAGGTCATGGCTGTTTCAGGGGTAGGCTACACCGTCTGAAACTGAGGTAGAGGACGTACACCACGCGCTGTGGGAGTGTAGCTTATACGGGGAAGAGCGTAGGATTCTTTTAGACGGCGTGAAGGTGCTTGAGATCGGTCCGTTCTACTATCGCGATCTCGTTGGCTCTGAGGCGAACTTCAGGCGGCTACGGGACTTCGCGCGTAAGTGGCACAGGATTCGGAGTGGACTCGAAGTCAGGTGAAGAGAGAAGAACCGAGGCGAAGAAAGAAGAAACGGAGCCAAGCGGTACCACTAAAGCAAAAGTGGGCACGTTGCGACCTGGAAGGCACCGAAGGCGTAATTGTGTGCGTCCGCCCCAGAAAGGGGAGAGGGACCATAGGGACAAAGGATACAGATTTAGAAAATATTTGTAGGAAGTCAAGAAAGTGCGCGCGGTGGAGGCCATTCCGCGCGCATCTCCCGCTGCTTCGACCTGCATAACCAAGAGGGTTCGTCAGGTCATGGGTGGTTGGTGGGTTTGGTCTCTACGGCTGTTAATATTGCCTTCAAAACAATCATTACACGCTCCACTTGACCGTTAGCTTGCGAAGAACCGGTTGCTACGAGATGCAATTTAATGTTTTTGCATTACAAAAATCGCGAAACTCTTTGCTAGCAAAGCATCTACCTTGGTCTGCTATGATACGGGTAGGAGCACCAAATAGAGCTACGCTTTGAGCCAATACTACTCTTAGAATCGATATTGGTTGTATGGAACAGGAGGACATATTTGGTAAACGCATCTATGAGGACAAAAGCGTACTCTTTGTTATCGTTTTGCCCGCTTAATTTACCTGTCGCGTCAATATGCACCGTGTGCCATGGAGTTGCGACTTTGTGTATCGGATGGAGTTCAGCTTGGACTTTTCCAGAATGTGATTTTGCCACTTTACATGTGACACAATTATCAACAAACAAGCCATTCCCGGAAATCAATAAAAATCAAAAAGCGTTTCACGGGTCTTATCAACACCAACATGGACAAGGGAATCATGGAAGTTATTTACTACAGACCACCTAAGCGCGCGGGGCAAGAATGGTAAATATTTAGACCTACCATTGCGTTGGATCTTGCGATGAAGTATACCGGAGCGTAACACGTAAGTTTTAACTACTTGATCGTCTGTTTGACCGCTTGCTAAGTAGCTAATAATTTTTGTGATTTCTACATCACGTAGCTGCTCGGCTCGAAGCCAGTTGGTGGCGAGTTCAGCAATGTCAATCCGTTTATGATCTATCTCTTTGTGGTGTTCTGGTAGATTTGGCTTAGATGAAAGTGGGTTTCGAGAAAAGAAATCCACGTGACACATGCGCTTGCCTTCACTATAAAACACATTGAAATCGAAGGATTGGAGGAAAGCCTGTGAGCACGGGGAGTCAAATCATGTTTGGTTTGGGAAGATTTTAACGAGTTACAGTCTGTAAGAACGGTGAACTTTCTGCCGTGAAGGTATTGACGAAAATGTTTTATTGAGTTTACAACTGCAAGCGTCTCTAACTCGTACGAGTGATATTTGCTCTCGGCAGAAGAAGTCCGTTTACGAAAGTAGGCTACTACATGACGCTTGCCATCAACTACTTGAAACAAAATTGCTCCATAACCTAAGCTGCTAGCATCTGTATGAAGCTCTGCCTGATGTTTAGGGTCATAGATCATCAAGATAGGATCATTTGTCAAAATGGAAATGACTTTTTGACGTATCGCTACATGTTATTGTTTCCATACCAAATCTCCTTTTAGTGAAGTAAGTTTGTACAAAGAGGCCATAATGCGAGAGAAGTTTTGGATAAATTGGCGAAAATATGACGCTAAGCCTATAATTTGTCTAAGCTGTGAAACTGTTTGTGGAGGTGGTAAAGCCGTTAATGCTTCTACTTTCCTACGATTGGGTCTAATTTGGCCAGCCTCTACCTCAAACCCCAGAAATTCCACCTTCCTTTTGAGGTATGAGCAATTCTTGAAGTTTAAAGAAAAACCAGCTTTCGTCAGAGTCTCCAAAACAACGTTAAGTCTAATTTTAAAATATTTTAAAATATAATTTAATAAAAAGTAAATTTGAATTATTGTATCTTGTGTATCAGAGTTTATTAAAAAAAATATTTATATGAAATAATGTAAACTATGACGTAATCATTAGCAAGGTCACCTAGAGCATTCATAATGGCTCGCTGGAATACAGAAATTGCAATCTTTAACCCGAAAGGCATAGTCAAGTACTCGTACTGTCCTTCCGGCGTTATGAAGGCAGTGGTCTCTATCGACTCTTCATTTACCGGGATTAAATGAAAGCCACTTGCACAATCTAGTTGGGAGAAAAAATTTGCTCCACTGATCAGAGATCAATGGAATTTGATACCGGTCCGGGACAGTGTTATTATTAAGCTCTCGGTAATCGATAGTATCGATACACATACGATCTGAACCATCTCGCTTTTTCACTAACAGGGTAGGGCTGGCAAATGGAGAACAGCTAAGTCTAATGATATTCGCATCTAACAATTCCTTCACTCGATCACGAATTACGCTACGTTCATGCGCAGACATCCTATAAGGGCGTCGCTGTACTGTACGGCTTGGATCAATTAGTCTTATTTTTAGCTCACCCGTATTTACCCGAGTAGTAGGCAAACCGACAATAAAAAACTCGGAAAACTTATTAAGTAACTCTACAAGTTTCAATTTATTAGCATCCGTCACGTCCGTATCAATATTGCTCAAATCGGGGGTAGGTTCGTTAGTAGAAATCAAAAAATTTTTGCTCAATGAAAACTCGGTTGCGGACATAACCGAAAAACCTTGATTTAAAATTTTGAAATGCGGGCGAGCACGGTAGCCACGGCAATATATTCTTTGTCTGCATCCTTCCAACGATTCATAAGTGACGTCATCAGGCGGCTAGCATATGCAACTAAGGTCTCTTTGTCGTTGGGTTTATCACCATTTAGGTTAATGAGAGTACCTGCCAAAGTTTCAGTCGAAACAAATCTGGTCGTAAACAGGCTCTTAAACTCTTTCCATGTCATACCTTGATACACAATTTGCGATAACCACGTCGATGCTGCTCCTTTTAACGCCTTGCTAATAGCCAAAACAAGCTGACCGCCGAGTAACAGATTTTCCGCAAAACACAAATCTGCTGTCACGCACCACGATCTTGCGTCCATATTCGCCTTGTCAGGGTCGAACTCGGGCAACTCCACAGGAAAGTTCGTCTTCGGCGCTTGCAATGCCTGGATGAGCGCTCGCATGTTCGCATTATGTTGTTCAAAAAAAAGCTCGCCAACGTTCACTATCAGCGTTTTCCTTAGGAACCAACACTGATCCCGCTTCTGATAACGGCTAAGGTAATTCTTGATCGTTATTCTCAGCCATAGTTTTTAAATATCGAGTGGGCGTACGTAAGGTAGTGTTGGTTGAAATTACAAGTCTCAGTATGATGGAACAAAGTGTAATTTCTAATTAAAAACTACAACACAGTAGGTAACACAGTAAAGGACGCACGACAGTTTCTAGACACGTGTTGACGGTTCAGCCGACGCAACAAGACTGAGCTCCGTACGGCCGGCCGCCACGTCATAGACTCCGTCGAGCGCCTACAGATGGCGCTGGCGTCCGATTTGACGTAACTTCAGACATATATATATATATATATATATATTGTTTAATATAATAACATCCAGTAAGGTACCTATACGAACTGTTTATCCCTTTTTAGGGTTTCGTCGCCTAAATGCAAAAAAGGAAACCCTTATAGATTCGGCCAATCCGATCTATGTCACAGCCACTTTAATCCAAAACTATGAGGATTACACGGTTGAAACTTGGTAGGTAGATGTATTCTGTAACGGTTTACAGAATACATCTTATACATTTACGGTTTTTACACAAAAATTAAAAAATATAAATGGAACTGACACAAAAAAAAAATTTTTTCACAAACCTATACGTGTGCGGTATCTATAGATAGGTATTTAAAAATTGCATTGAGGTTTCTTAAACGATTTTTTCTCAAAGTCAACCGTTTGAAAGATGTACACTTCCAAAGTGGTAAAATGTGTGCCCCCCCCCCCCCCCTCTAACTTTTGAAATAAGAGAGTGAAAAATTAAAAAAATAAAAACTTTCAACGAAAATTGGTTTGAACGAAATATATTTAGTAGTTTCAGAGCACATTTTCCAAAACCGCAAATATAACTTTATCATTCATACAAACACTATGATAAAAACAAAGTTATTTTTACAGACGAAAAATTATAGTGGCATTTTGGCAATAATAATAATAGAAACTTTATTGCACATGATACAAAAACAAACGCATACAGAGAAAATGACAATAAAGAGGAACACACAATAGGCTGCCTTATTGCTACGTAGAAATCTCTTCCAGGCAACCTTGGGTGAGAGACGAAACCCTTCATGTGCGAGTTCGACTTGCACTTTCACTCGTTTTTTCCGCGTGGTTCCCGTTCCCATGTGTTATTTTGTTGTAGAAGCTATATTATTGTAAAGTATAGAATACCTATCCTAACCTAATAGATACCTATAAATACGCTACTTATTATCATAAAAAATATATTAAATACGACATTTACCTACCTATTGAATTTACGAAACTGAAAGTACTTGACTATTTACACAAATGTCCGATATGACATGTGAAGATAAGTATGCATATTTAATTTTTTTTTTTTTTTATTGAACGAAACAATAGACTTATTTACACATATGTCCGATATGACGTGTGAAGATAAGTAGGTATGCATAATTAATAAATTTTATTGAACGAAACAAAAGATTTTAATTTCGCAAAGTACTGTTGACCATGCATCACGCTTGTAACATATCGATGCCGTTGTCATGATCATGACTAATGTTACATAAGCTGTCAAATACTATAGAAAATGCAGCTATCACCGATGTTTCATCCATCAATATCAAGGATGTTTGCTTAGAGAATAACCCCCCTGCTCTCATCACGTACGTAATTGTACTGTGATACTTAGCACTTTCCGTTCGTAGCAGTCTGATTTTAGGTTGGTGGTAGGACTTGTTCTAATTCCGCCTGGCTAACACCACTTTTATTTAAGTCTGTCGCCATAGCAACAAGTTTTCAACGTTGTTGTGTTCCAGCACCAAAGAGAAGCAGTTGTTGAGATTCCGGGAGAGGCTTGGTTCCACCTTTAGCGTTATTATTACTTCTTCTTTCGAATATGTTTTTGTGTTGAATTTCCAATCATAAGCCTAATAAATAATAAGTGACTTTTATTATGAAAATAAAGGACTTTTCTTACTTAACTTCATCCCCCTTTTCACCCCTTTGGGGGCGAAATTTTCAAAAACGCCGAGACAGCTGGTAAATTATATTTTCAATCGTCAACCTAAATACAAAATTTGAAGTCCCTAAGGCTTTTACTTAAAAAATAAAGGACTTTTCTTACACAATTTCATCCCCCCTTTTCATCCCTTTGGGGGTAGAATTTTCGAAAACGTTCGAAAATGTTTATTTTTAATCGACAACCTACATACAAAATTTGAAGATCCTATCTTCAAAACTGACAGACTTTCATACAAACTTTCATCCCCAATGTCACCCCTTTAGAGGTTGAATTCCGGAAAATCCTTTCTTAGTGGATGCCTACACTGATGTGGTATCTATGTGCAAAATTTCAAATCTCTAGGTTCAGCGGTTTGGGCTGTGCGTTGATATCTCAGTCAGTCAGTCAGGACTTTGAATTTTATAAATATAGATTTTTCTTGTAAAATCCCAGATGTTTAAACCTTCAACCTTCGGATTTTCAGCTCATTGCTCTCCAAATTGAGATATTCTATAAGATTATAACATTAAAATTGATCATACCATCATGAATGCAAATAATTTAATCAAAATTTGTGATATCACAAAAAAAAATTACTTAGTTGGTTGTAGCACCTCTCCTGCAGCCAGTATAATAAGACCAAAATTATTTATCACCTAAACTAAAATTCATGAATATTTATAAAACCTCTGGTGTCAGAGTTTATCAAGCAACCTATAGGGCCTCTGACTTGGCTTGACTGTAATCAAATGACAACAGCCGGGACCGACATTTTAACGTGCCCTCCGAAGCACGGAAGCGCTCAGTTGAACACTACGGTCACACATCCGACACCTGACTACGCTGACTTAACAAACGTCATCGAATACGTTCAGTCGGTTAAGTGCGGCCATGAGCGCTTCGCTTTAAAATCTAAATCAAAAGGCAAAATGGATTCGATACTAGATAGGATCACTTAGTCCGTTTGTTGGTCTGTCAAGGCTGTGCTCAGGATAGTGTGGAGGTATCAAGTTGTAATGAATATCTAGTACAAATGGTAAAGTCCATAGTCCGTTGGAACAGTAAATAGTAAGGAAAGTCATCTTAACCAAGAGACTGCCATTTTGTGGCACCTGTGACGGCGGTGCAGTCACACGCGGCTATGAGATGAGGAACAAGTGGAAAGTATGAGGATTGGTTATGATGGGACGGAGAACTCGTCAATGTGCTGGTAGTCACACGGTTCTTTGATCGTGGAATGAGATGAGTATGAGCTGGTTGAGATTCGGAATTGATGAGCTGACGAAAACGCGCACTGATCTGAAGAATGTCACTCACGCACTGATGGGGATTTCACCAACGCTAAATACACTTAATCACCGGCCGGGATAGTAGAGAGAGATATCTTGAAAAAGGTAGTAGAATGTAATTGAGTATACGTCGCGTGCGCGGGTCAAAGCAATACCATACACTCTTGTACAATGGTGACCGGCGTCCGCGCCACCGTTCCGTCGCGGTTCGAACGCGTGAATGAGAGAATGAGTCAGTACGTCACGCCCCTGGCGGGAACATCCTGGGGGGCCCGAGGAAGACCCTCTTCTTGAGCTGAATTCAACGGCAGCCTGGCTATCTTGAGCACAGGTCTGCGCAGATGTCCTTGGGCTGTGTCCAGATCCACAACTCGGATCATTCCATCCTTTCCAGGTATTGTGCGGGTAATTGAACCCAGTCTCCATTGTAGCGGTGGCAGGTCATCCTCCTTGATGAGTACGAGTTCGCCGACTTGAGGAGGTGAGGAGGGGGAGAGCCATTTGGAGCGGGTTTGAAGGGTATGGAGGTAGGACTGGGTCCACAGTGTCCAAAAGCGCTGAGAAAGAGCTTGTATGAGCTGAAAACGTCTATGAGCGGACAATGGCCTGTCATCAAAGGACGGCTCGGTCAGGACAGTGAGTGGACGGCCAATAATAAAATGACCGGCAGTTAAGGGTTCGAAGTCCGAGGGGTCAGACGAAAGTGGGCAGAGGGGTCGTGAGTTGAGTACGACTTCGATTCGTGTCAGAAGTGTGCTGAATTCTTCAAAAGTGAAGCGCTGCTCACCAACCACGCGGTACAGTAATTGTTTCGTAGATTTGATTTTAATTTCATGCAAAGCACCAAACCCTTGGGGGGGTTCAGTAACCAGGTTATGTGCTGAGTGGCAAGTCTGTGTGTGATTGCATCATTATTCGTATTTAGGAAGTTCTAAACTTCAATGAGATGATTCCTAGCAACTACATAATTTGTGCCGCAATCTGATCTAATTAGGACCGGAGTACCGCGTCGCGAGACAAATCGTTGTAATGCCGCAAGAAAGGCTTCCGTTGTAAGAGCTGAGACGGCCTCCAAATGGACGGCCTTCGTTAAGAGACAAACAAAAATACAAAAGTACGCTTTTAGAAGTTTTGCGTTCCGTAACGTGCTAGACTTTACGTGAAACGGGCCGGCAAAGTCAGTCGTGACTTGGCTAAATACCGGTTGAGGGTTAACCCTGTCCGCTGGAAGGTCACCCATGAACGGGGCTGTGGGTTGAGCGCGGCATCGGAAACATCTAATACATTTGAACACACGGTGTCGGACCACACGGCGAGCGGATAGTATCCAGAATTGCTGGCGTAGAATGGCATGTAAAGTATCAGCGCCAGGATGGCAGTGTATTTTGTGTTAGTGGTCATCATAAGATCTACGAGTGGGCTAGAGCTGGGCAGAATGAGTGGGTGTTGAGCATCGTATCTAATTGACGCATGAGAGAGACGACCACCGACTGTCAAGAGACCGTCCTTCAAAAATGGTGAAAGACGCTGTAGTCGGTTGGTACAAAGTCTGTTAGTTTGAAGACGATGGATATCATCTGCAAACTCGTTCTGCTGAACGGAGCGGACCCAAAATAACAGAGCGTCCCTACGCTCACCAGCTGTTAACGGACCAGAGCGCCGTACGTCTGGAGTGTGTTTAGAGTTGAAGATAAAGCGCTGGATGCAAGCCGTCACTCCGACGAGCTTGTCGAGAGAGCTGAAGCGCGTGAGCAGCTCGTGCTCCAGATCAGGAACCGCTATATGAGCAGGCACCTTTTGTGGCTTAAGACCTTTTTTTTTAGCTTGGGCTGACATTACCCTGCTTGCACAATCTGCAGGGTTGAGATTCGTGGGAACATGTCTCCACGTGGAGCTGGTCGGAGTAGACTTTATTTTAGCCACTCGATTGGCCTGGAATGTCTGGAGCCGATGAGGGGGTGTGTTGAGCCACGCTAACACTATTGTGCTGTCTGACCAACAGGTATGTTTTCTTAGACTGAGGTGAGCCGACAGTTCAGCTTACACTCGAGCCATGAGCTGTGATAAAAGAGCTGCAGCTGATAGTTCCAGCTTGGGAATTGTGAGTCTATTCTAAATAGGAGCTACCTTTGACTTGGCAATGATCAGATGTACATTGACCAGTCCATTGGCGTCGAGCTCATGAAGGTAGATGACAGCGCCAAAACCAGATTCTGACGCGTCCGCGAATCCGTAAAGCGAGTAAGTGGACGTGGACTGATATTTGCAAGTGTGCCGAGGTAAACGTAGACTTGAGATTTGAGGAAGATCCTGTGAAATGTGCTGCCACTCTGTGTGAACCTCATCGGGAGTAGGCTCGTCCCATCCCAGTTTCAAAAGCCATAACTTCTGTAAAAGAAGCTTTGCGCGGAATATGACTTGGGTAACCCAGCCATTAGGGTCATAAAGCGATGCGACTGTGCTGAGAATGGAGCGCTTGGTAACTTGAGTGAGTGAGGGGAGGGAGATGCGATACGTAAACTCATCTGATTGAGTAATCCATTGTATACCTAAAACCTTGATGAAATTCGATTCTGGGCTGAGGTCAAAGTCTTTAGGCATATCGCATTGGTCATCTGGGAACCGTTCAAGGAGCTGGGGAGAGTTTGAGGTCCATTTACTGAGCTGAACGCAACCTAGGGCAAGTAAGTTAATCAACTCTGTTTGGAGTGCCTGAGCAGACTCCACAGAGTCATGACCACAGAGTATATCGTCGACAAATATTGAACGTCGTATGATGTGAGCAGCTTGCGGGTAGCGATGACCTTCGTCATCAGCCAATTGTAGCAGAGTGCGGATGGCATGATATGGGCTAGACCGTAAACCGTATGTGACGGTAGAAAACGCGTATGTGAGCAGGGGCTGGTCAGGTGACGACCGCCAGAGAATGAGTTGATACTGTCTTTGATCTGGGTGGATGAGTATGTTTTTGAACATCATTCTAATGTCAGTACTTAAGACTACATGATGTATTCTAAAAGACATGATAATGTCAACAATATCTTGTTGGAGAGCTGGACCTGTGTGAAGGCAATCGTTTAGGCTGACTCCATTTGAGCTTTTACTACTACCGTCAAATACAGTGCGTAGCTTATCTGATCCCGCCTTGAAAATGCCATGATGGGGGATATAGAAGTGAGGTTTATTCACGAAGGTACTTGGGTGACATGGTGCCATGTGTCCCATGTTCAGATACTCATTCATGAAGTCTACATATTTAGAGCGGAGGGGCGGATTTGCCTGTAGTCGGCGCATCTGGTAGAAAGGGCAGAGTTGCTATATAACGACCTGATGGGTCACGACTGGTTGTAGTGCGGAAAATTTCCTCGCACTGCTTTTGTAATGGGCTGGTCTGTATATGAGGTTGGGGTTCTTCTGACTCCCAAAACCTCTCAAGGCTCCTGCATATTTCATGTGTAGAAACGTTGGATTCTGGGTGTGAGCTAATTATGTGAGCTTAGTTCGACTGGTTCGCCGGTGTTGCACATAGGTCCTGAAGGGGACCTATCAATGTGAAATCAAAAATCGTGCCGAAGGCTATGGGCTTCCCCCGGCCTAACGAGACCTTAGTCCCGTCCAGAACTTGGCCGAGAACAACCCAACAAGGATCAATTGGAGCTGGTGTATCGTATTCCTTATCCGCTAACGGAATAGATGGTTGCCCTCTCACGCTTGCAATATATGGAACTTTTTGCAACGGTAAGTAACCGGTAACATTTTCCAAAATATGGGCTATAGCCGTAATCGTAGGTGTGTCATGGTGTGTAGGACGACATACTATTGTGATTGATGCCTTTGATTCCTGTGAGTTGTGGCTGCCCACTCCTGCGATCTTTAGTGTTGTTGGGTTACGTGGTAATTTTAAAATCCGAGCCATGCGCTGAATTATAAGCGTTAACATGCAACCAGTATCTAACAAGGCTCGAGCTATGTGAAAATGGCCATGTACGTCTGCTATTTTTAGCGAGACGGTAGGCAATAAAATGGGCTGATTAGTGACGTGCTCAACACGTTGTGCAGAATTACAGTAACTATGATCCTCTCCTGGATCTGATATCGAAAAGTGGGCTTGTGATGTCTGTGTATGGGCTGAGTGTGTGTGTACTTTGTGTAAGCGTGAGTGTGTGGGCTGATTTTCGTCGTCCTCGTCGAGTTCTGTTATTGTAGGTAGTCATTGTTGACCACCTACACGTGACCTACTGGGCGAGCGTGATTGATTGGATGGGTTGTTGGGAGGTGGTGGTGTCACCTGTGAGGCGTGTGCGGATGGATGCTGGTACTCATGAGTTGAGCGATGTCTGGGCTGATCTCTCAGATGTGGAGGTAGAAGATGAGCGGATGAATTGACCGGAGAAGAAGCACCGGGACGATGTAGGGATGTATGGTGTCTATCGCTTCCACACTCCTTGCAAGCCCGCGTGGACTTGCATTCGTTCTCATAGTGAGGACCCAGACAACGTTGGCATAGCTTCCGAGCCTGAATGAAGTCCCAACGGCCTTGGATTGGTTGGTCGTTGTACCGTGGGCAGGCGATGAGCTTGTGTCCTCTTTCTCCGCAGAATGGGCAGGGCATATTATTAGGGGCATTAGCGGCATGAGCTGAGGGCTGAGCTGAGTAAACAGGCCTGTGCTGAGCTAGGGCTGGGGTGCGGTAAGCTGTGGCTAGGGTGCGGTAAGCTGGCTGACCACTAGCCCGGGCCACGGGCCGCAATTCATGATACGCGGGCTGCCGGGGCGAGCCTCGCGTCGATGCAATGGGAGACTGCCTGCGGTATTGGCTAAGCTGTGGCGAGGGCCGACGAGCTTGTGAGGGCTGATGGGTTTGAGAGGGGCCTGGGCTGGATCATTCCGTTTCTACGCAACTCGCGTGTTCTTCCAAAAACGTGATTAAATTTTTGAGGGTCGGCAGAGTCTGACGCGATCCGTATGTACGCTCGAAAAGGGTCCGAAGCTCACCCTTAAGTTTTCGCACCACTATAGATACGAAAACATAATCGCAATCCATCATGGGCAGATCTAGGTTATTCAGAGCGCTTTGCGCAGAAATAAGCGGAGTTAGAAACTGCGTGCGGATATCGGAGCGGGCATGGATTTGTGGTAGCCCCATTGTGATGTCTACGAAGCGGTCGATGACGACGCGACGGTTTTCGTAGCGCCTGGTCAGTATCGTATCGTATATGGCTACGGCGAAGTTGTCACCAGTGAGCTGAAGATGGGAGACCATACTGCGCGCCTCGCCCGATAAACACGAGAGGAGATAATGGAGCTTTACAGCATCGGAAATGTTGGTCATGTCATCCGTGAAGCTTCTGAAAATGGCAACAAACGAAGGCCAGTCCTCAATTTTTGAGCTGAATTTGGACAGCGCTATTTTGGGCAGGACGTTAGGAGACGTGGATGAAGTTCGGTCGCGGTTCGAACGCGTGAATGAGAGAATGAGTCAGTACGTCACGCCCCTGGCGGGAACAACACCTATTTTGACTCTACAGCCGCGTGGACACTATCCAAGTATACTTTAAGACCAAGTAGCTTTGACAAAGTAGCTTGGATCAAAGTTTACTTGGATACCCGTTGACACGCTCAGTGTCTGCTTTGACAAAGAAACTTTGATCAATCTTTACTTAACGCAGAAGTTACTTCTTTTTCACTGTTATCGACTAATGAACAGCGACAGTTGTCGATTCTGTCATGTCTCATCTCTACCCTGTTCCAAATCGCACATTGCACTTAAAAAAATTAAATATTTTTCTATCGTATTCAATTAAAATGTGATTTACAAACACATATTTTACTTTATATTTCCAGAGCTGTAGTTTTTTCATATATTTTTTTACTAAATTGCTACAGTACCTAATTAAATTATATTTCAAAATTTTATTTTTTAACATATTATTTTAGCCTCTAAGTATAAGTTTAATTAGCTTTAAGTTATTAGACATTGTTAAATAGTTTATAAGGTACGATGGAACTGGCATGTTTTTTTAAAATAAAAGTTCCTAATAAATAAAGAAAAAAAAAAACATATTATACGCGGTTCGGAAAATTTTGAAGTGTCACAGGAATCATCCTAGCAGAAATAGACTATAGTTAGGGCGTCAAGAAAGGACAAATAAACACACTTTCGCATTTATTATTAGTTAGGATTAGGATTAAGATGTTTTATTGGCCCTGGTTTCTATGGCCATCATCGAGCTCCTCAGGAGGTGTCCTATTTATTAATTAACGTGGAGTAAAATTAATTACATATGATCTTTATCGCACTAACAAAAACATGCAACAATAGCGAAGTCATTGGGTACAAAAAGTTACACCCAGGTTAAGCTCCAAGTTTGTCTCTAGCTTCTTGTTAGAGAATAAAAGTAACAGCATCAGGTTTTTTCCTAGGTTTTTTTTATTTATTCCTTTAACATTTGACAACTAAGTTTGCAATATAATTATTCAAAGTAACACTTAGAAACCACAAAGATTTATAATTAGTGCTACTTTCAGATGTTATACTATAATAATATTGAAAATGTGTAACTTTATTTAAGATCGAAAAAGTAAGTACAATTATATATATATATATTTCTATATCACCAAAACATTTTCTCCCATTTCATTTTAGCGGGTTCTGAAGTCAGCCCGCTGACGTCATTGAATGACTTCCTCCGTAACCACCTCCAACTCCATGGCACAAAGGCGATGTGTCGGGAAGGCGGCTGTGGTGCCTGCATCGTCTCCGTCACTCAGACTCATCCCGCTAGTAATGAGAAACATACCTTTGCTGTCAACTCGGTAAGTCTGACGTCACTTTACAAATAGATTCTAGCCTCCCTATATTTTGTTTACATATCGTTATCCTTTATTGTCTCGAGGGAAATTGGGCTGTTTTATAGATTTATTATACCACAACTTTTTGTGTACCTTAACCATTTGTGTACCACAACACAACCTTTAGTGTACCATTTCTGACAAAAATTACAATCCGTAGTGCCTAGTCCACGTGCTTTCGTGCCACCAATGGGACATAACGACCGTGGAAGGGCTGGGAAACCGCAAAGATGGATACCACGCGGTGCAGAACCGGTTAGCTGCGTTCAACGGGACCCAGTGCGGGTACTGCACGCCCGGGTGGGTCATGGGCATGTACAGGTGAGTGGTGAAGCACCCTTCGCTATGGTCTGCTGCGGGATGGATGACTGCAGGGTCGATGCAAAGCGCTTCAGGATCACGTTAATAGCCATAACTCCTTTGCCACCCATAAAGAAGGCCTGTGCCCTCATGAAGATAAACGAAATGCGGTGTTATCTGTTAACATTTCTAATTAAAAAAAACATTTTATAAAAAAAAATCAAACCGACTTCAAAAAGTAAAAAATAAAACTTTTGGAGTCGGTGCCAGCCAGGGCATTCTACATTGCACTTCTATTACCTATATTTTTTTTTGGCCTTAGCTAGCTAGCACCGACTCC
This sequence comes from Chrysoteuchia culmella, assembly GCA_910589605.1. Taxonomy (NCBI): domain Eukaryota; kingdom Metazoa; phylum Arthropoda; class Insecta; order Lepidoptera; family Crambidae; genus Chrysoteuchia; species Chrysoteuchia culmella. The sequence goes on from OU342657.1 coordinate 2,156,637, forward strand.
AAAAGTTTTATTTTTTACTTTTTGAAGTCAGTTTGATTTTTTTTTTATAAAATGTTTTTATTTCAGATTTTTTAGTTACATCATGTGCCGTTACTTACACTAAAAATCAGCCCATACACAACAATGTCATCTAGGTAAACGACTACTTGCCAAAAGGTGATTGATATTTTTCAAGATTATGAAAAAACTACTAGCCAGATCTTCGTAAAAATTATATGGGACCAAATTGACAGTGTACCCGATCGAACAAAAAAACAACTATTAAAATCGGATCACCAACACCGGAGTAATCGGTATACATACATCAGACAAAAAAAAAAATAAAAAATACGCGTTGAATTGAGTACCTCCCTCCTTTTTTGTTGAAGTCGGTAAATGACAGAAGAAGAATGAATACTATCATGGAACTTCACAGTTAAGTTATATTATAAGAATATCCTACAAGAAGGCAGTCTTCTCCCTGTGTTATTTCGTACAGGTCATACTGAATTAATAATATTATACTGTAAAGAACAACACAATTATCAAGCAAATTCTATTAGAATATAACTCAACTGTTAGAAGACAGGATCATTGATTTCAACTAATTCTGTTTTACAGTTTATACGAGAACTCCAAAGCAAAGTTGTCGATGCAAGAAGTAGAGAAATCCTTTGGTGGTAATCTTTGCCGGTGCACTGGTTACCGGCCGATTCTAGATGCCTTCAAAAGTTTCGCCAACGACGCTGATCCGGAGCTGAAAAGTAAACTTCAGGTAGGCATAGTTTATTCCACAGAAGCCAATCGCTAAAACAGAACAGCTATTTATTTTTCTCGAAAAGAACATACTGATTTACGAAGCGGACGAACAATTTCCAGAACACAAGATAGAGGTTAATAAAAGTAGTAAGTTGGCTGCACAGAAAATTTTCCTTGTTCTGTGGTTGACTGTCACTATCACGCGTTTGTTCGCCTTGATATGCCAGGTTTTGCGTGCGCACGCATGCGTGACATGCTTCTTCCAAGAACCCATTCTTGCGTCCTGCTGTTCATTTCTTTATTGTATTCAGAGTCCTTAAAACTGTTTAGCAAGCGGGTTTGGGACCGGTGACATATCTATAAATTATTAAGAAAATACATAGTTCGAGTCCGAGGAAACTGGGGACAAGCTATTATTTTCTAATATAAAATATCTTAACATTGTTCCGAAACTCACCAGTAATCTTCAACATAATAACTAAATTAAAACTGAATTATTAATGCGTAACAACTAAACTATACAGTTTAGTCGTTTTCATGCTCATGCGCACGTGTCTTGTCATTATTGCGTATCTCTGTAAGAAATCTACGCTATGAATGTTGAATATTATTAGGCCGTGGCTTCACTTGTGTAGCGATGGCGGCGCAGCGACTTTATAAACCTCTGTGTATTGCTACTAGCTGCTGCTATCTGCTTTAATCGGATATTAATTCAGTAGAGTAATTTGACAGGTGCCAATGTCAGTTTGTTATAGATATTGAAAATAGATCTTAACAGATCAATAAACAATATTGCTAGATAAAGATGAGTGTGTGATTAACCTCTCTGAAATTCAATTCCTATTTATCTTATTTATTGCTGTCTAGTATTCGATTGAAATCTTTTGAGTCTCTAACTTACGAAATCATGATAAAAAAACTAGACGAATTCCGCTTGTTCGCGCCTGCACTGTGTGATACAGGCGACTGCGGGTACTACGAGTTGACATTTACTGTCAACGTTTTCGACAACTATCGGATGCTCTACTCATGGCGATAAAACAGTCTACGAAAGAGACAAAGCGATAGTTTTCGAAAACGATTATAGTTTGCCAAACTCGTACTAAAGGCACAGAATCTAGACTTAACACGCTTTTCGATTTGCCCTTCCCGCGTTTGCGTTGGGAGGCGAAAAGAGAAGCTATGTGTATACCTGCAAGGTCGCTTTTACGGAATACGCAAACTCAAACGTCGCACGAAAATCATTAGAATACTTGAGACGAGTGAATCAAAAATAGAGCACCAGGTGCGTGCGGGGGTCACACCTCATAGGTGGGTGGGGACTTCACCGAGTTTTTTGAAGTGAAAATTTCTTTAGCGGCGTTGTGCAACTCAGAGTTTTAATTTTTTGGGATGGGTAAATGTTAAAGTCGCGTCAGGGTCAGGACACGTGACCCTGATCGAAAATTCGTAAGACGGAGGGAGAGTAGAGCGCCGGCGCGGCGTAGTAGAGGAAGCAATATCCCCCTCTTTCTACCGCGCGGTGAAAAACTGAAAATGTATGCCTGCTCCTGCTTCGTTTAAGCGGAGTGCAACCCGTTGTTATTTTTTGGAATGAAATTCCTTATCGCGCGTTGCGAAAGGGGGCTAGACGGAAAAAATTAAGACTAAAAGTTGTAACGACACTTTTTTTTTATTCACGGCCGGGAGATTTTTTGTTTTCCAATAGTAATATTCCCATCTTTTTTATTGTGAATTTTGAATATATTTCATTGTTAAAGCAAGCCTACATTTCATTTACGTACTATCACCTAACTCCGCTAATGTCTTTACTTTTTCGCATTTCGCATCGCCGCGCGCCGTTCGCTGTACTGGTGTGTCTCTGGCATTAGTGATAATTATAATTAACTAGTACTCTTTCATTTCAGGTAGCTAATGATTATAAATAATTCATATTCGTTATGACTTTGTACATATCTATGATGTATGTTTCCATTTGTTCTGCGCCACCGAACAATAAAATGATAAATGTAGTTTAATATTAATAAGCTAATAATTTACAACTTAATAATTTTGCATTTTACAATGCTATTTTTATGTAATAAATATTTAACAAAATAATATACTAGAAAAAAGCAACTTGTCCTCCCATCAGAGCGACATGAGGCTCTGATGGGATTAGAACCCGCATCCTTGAGAATCCATTGTGCATTGGGCCGGATTCCCAGTCAGAGCGACATGAGACAAGTTTGTTTTTTCTAGTATATTTTCTTGTTTAATATTTATAAATCTAATAACTTGCTCTAAAATGTATTGTTTTACGAGCAACTTATATAATATATATTGGGATCACCATAAACAGTGCCAAGATCCCAGGAGCCCCCAGGTGTTACATTTTTTTTCAGAAACGAAATGTATGAGATTAAGTATGAGTAGAAATGTACTTGTAATGCACAACAATACTGGATAGGGGAAACACCGAGTGGAGTATACTTCCTTCCAACAGTTTTGCTTTTGTGTTTATAATCATTTGTGGATTTATCGTTCATTTTAGGATGTTGAAGATCTACACAAAGTGAAATGCTTAAAAAAGTGCGAGAGAAGATGTAGTGTGGTCGACGAAGATTGGTGCGTTATACAGAACAGACAGGACAGCTTTCTAGAATTGGGCGGTCTAACTAGCCGATGGTACAAAGCATACACTATAGAGGACGCTTTCAAGGTAATTTTATTCATGTTCAGTCAAAAATCACACAGCTTAGCAGTTGCACTATGAAAACCGTTCTATAAGAACGCGCTCCAGGTAAACCTTGTGCTGCAGTTTTTTTCTTATTTATCTATTTAACCGTATCTGTGGTCTAGTAAAAACAACCGTTATCAGACCTAGAAGTCCCGGTTTCGTGAGGTCCCGCTTAGTTGGTGGTAGGAGTTGTTAGTCCGCCTGACTAGCTACCATCATCTTATGTAAGTCTGATGCTATAACTACGTCATGTTTTCAGTCAGCATTGTTGTATTCAGCCAGTTAGAGTCCGTGATTGTATTGTCCAAGAGTCAGTTCCTCAGTGATTGAGGATTTCGGGAGATGCTCGCTTCCTTCAGCCTTGACATTACTTAACTTCAGGTCTGATGAAGGCTAACGAAGGAAATTTTAAATAGAAAAATATTGAACACAGAGACACGCGAATTCCTTGAATATGCTTGATTACTAGCATCTACACATGCAGCAATTGTTTATAGTGAAAACAACATTAGTATTTTATTTTTTTAAGTGAAATATAATTATTATTTAATTTTAGTTTTAAATATATTTGTAGGTTTTAAGTAAAGAAGGATTGGATAACTATAGACTGGTAGCAGGCAACACTGGAGTAGGTAATTCAGATTCTCAGAATTACATTTGGTTTTTTCCTCAAATAATGTTAGTGTAGATAGCTTGCTTTAAAAATACATAAAAATAACCATCATCTACTTTTCTTTGACCTCATCTATTGGGTATTGGTGCAAATATTTCACACGATTTTTTTCATTTCTTCAGTTTCATATCATTGTCAACTTTATTTCGTAAATATTTCATCTAATATCGTATCCATATTTTCTCTGTAGTCTTCGTCTACTGTCCATCAATATCGATATTAATCAATCAGGCATATACTTTCGCTCTGCAGTCTTTGATAGAAGTAACAACCTTATTGTTAAAAACTTAAAGAGTATTTTCGCTTGAACTTTCAGCGGTTTTTAACACATTCTGGTCTCCGCCGCCACGAATCTTCATAGACATATCGTCTATAGAAAATCTAAAAGATACCTTACTGGATGTGAACCTGGTGATTGGTGCAGGCACCTCTCTTACTGAGCTGATGAAAATATGCCAGACTAGAGGGAGAGACAATGATTTCAAGTACCTCGAGGGCTTTTACGAACATCTGGATCTAGTGGCGCATGTACCAGTTAGAAACGTACGTATCAACTGATATTCATTGAAAACTATTCAGCATTGTATCTGTCTCCGTCTTTTTGCAACAACCGATTGTTTGTAAATAATCGAGTGTATTTTTAAACTGTTTATTTATTGTAAACAGATCATAATTTGCAATAAAACAAATATTTTTTCTTTATTTATAAATAATCATTATCCAGCGGTCGGTTTAATTGTGATCGAACCCGCATCGATTGCGCCAATCGCGACACGGTGTAATAACCCGTAAATTACCCTATACGTGTTATTGTACGCGCCCATCTCACTGGCCCACGCATTAGTAGTAGTCAACTGGTCAACTATCAGACGGGCATTACTGATTTATTGTGAAAGTTTGCGGGACCAATGGACTAATGCATGTAACTCTGACGATGAAAATACTAATGCATGTAACTCTGACGATGAAAATAGTGATTAAAGTATTGATTTTATTGTTAATTTTTTTTTATTTTTTTTTTATTCTTTCTGTGTTATTGACATTATGTAATAATTTATAATTGTATATATTTTTTTTAAATTGTATTTGTGTGGTAAATGTTATTGATATTATGTCGTTTTTTATCACAATAAATAAATAAATAGTACTACGGGTTCATCAACAGATTCAGAGCACTCTTTGGTCATTTGTTTCTTCGCCCGCAGGCTCCGTTTCACCTATTTTAATGAATTTCCACTTTGTGTGTTGAACAAACCGATAAGAACACTCCCGAGTACACTTGTTTACATTGTTACGTATTTCGATTAATCAGCGCGAGGCATGCTTTTCATCACACGTACAATGTACAATATAACGAAGAGGTTCTGAATTTTTATAAATCACCGAAAAATCATCAGTTTTATTGCTAATCTAATTATCCGTTTATAATAATTATAAATAAATAAATATTTGCATACAATCACACCAATTATCTAGCCCACGTTAAGTATCATGAAGAACTTGTGTTATGGATACTAGATAACGGATAAACATACTTATATACTTTTTTTTTGTAAATACATACATGATATACATATTAAACACCCAGACCAAGACAAATAGACATGTTCATGCACACAAATATTTGTCTTGTCCGGGGATCGAACCCGGGACCTCTGGCGCAGAAGGTGAGGTTAGTACCCCTGCGCCAAACAGGTCGATTCGATGGTTTATAAATGCCCTCTATTATTTACAAACAATCGGTTCTTGCAAAAAGACGGTGACATATGTATAGGGCTGGAAAGCCCTGGAAAGGACTGGTCGATATTGAAATGGAATAAAATAAGCTGTGTGTGAGATATTAATGAATTTCTTTTTTTGTTTGAAAGGCCCAAGTATGGCAGTTTGTGTGGAATATGACATCGCTCAAATTCATGTTGACTTTGAGTGTATCAGTCGATTGTGGCATATTTGTATAGAGCTACGTTTTCAGCAAACCCCACAAATAAAAGTTCTGTGGGATCAAATCTTGGTGGCAAGTTCACAACACATTTGAAAAAAATAACGCTCCCCCATATCGTTAATGCAGAATTTCCATTGTGGCGTATGTTGTATGGCACCCAGGGCCGTCCTGCTAGGACCACAGATCGTCTACGTTCATATTGTTCATTGTGGGCCAAAATCGGACCACCGATCTGTAGCGATCGTCGTTTACAGTGATGGCCTAACCAAAGTCGTTTTCGAAAAATAAGGACCAATTACGCCTCCGCGGTCCAAAATCCACACAATACAATAACTTTTTTGGACGCACTATCACTGGGTGAATCTAGTGTAAGTTGACATCGTCCCTGATACCACCGATCGATTCACCACCATCGCCGCCATCGATTTTGCACCTTATCATTAAAGATGATTTGTCGCTTGAAATTTGTATTTTTTTCCCAAGCTCTTGGAGGCCTAGTTAGAGGAAGTGTCGGCGCATTTTTAAACTTTATTACATACCATAGTAATTGCCATACATAAGCCACTCCATACTCCACTCCAAAAAAAAACGATAATATCTCACACCCAGCTTATTTTATTTCAGTTTAACATCGACCCGTCCATATTAAAAAAAACCCTATAGATATGAAACAAAGTACTTATGTGATAAATATTAAACAAGAAAATATACTAGAAAAAGCAACTAGTCTCATGTCGCCCTGACGGGATAGTACTTATGTTTATTTTAAGTAATTACCGTAAAACTTAATTTGATATTTTTTTATCCTGCTCGAAGGACCAATTTTGAATGTAATATAGACTATCAATGTATTCTGTCTATATCTCTGTGTGTGCAATAAATTGTTTTATCTATCTAACAAAAGACAAGTATTTTTTTAGATTGGTACTATCGGAGGCAACTTGGCCATGAAGAACGCGCACCCAGAATTCCCATCTGATATCTTTCTGTTACTAGAAACCGTTGGAGCTATGGTGACCATAGGTAAGAATGTCTGAGTACGACATTTGAAAATCATAATGTAAATTGTAAGCCTAGATTCTTAACATCATTACGTAAAACTAGTGTGACAAAAAAAAAGTTGTTCATTTGGTATGCGTTTGTGTGCGTCAGTATTCTAATTTTATTCATATTTTCAGTAAGTCATGACTTAAACTCGACCACGTTAAGTATGCAAGACTTTTTGAAAGCTGACATGAAGGATAAATTAATAACCAACGTCAAACTGCCGCCTCTGTCTGCGCGCTGTTTAACTCGAAGTTATAAGGTAAGATAATTGAGATGAAGGTTACAGTCACACACGAGTGTATTATGTAAATTCGACGCACGAAGACAAGACATAGTAACTTTTAGAAGTTGGTTCCATTTCTAACCGACTTAAAAAAAGGAGGTTCTCAAGTCGACTGTATACTTTTTTATGTTTGTTTTAATATAACGTCGTCAGTTGGCAACCGATTTTAATAATTCTTTTTTAGAAAAAAGATAGTCCATAGTGAAATGTTGTCCATATAATTTTTACGAAGATCTGGCTAGTAGTTTTTTTTTACAATCCTGATGAATATACTCGTAATTTACGTTTTGTCAAGTACTTAGTCGTTTACCTAGATGAAATCATTGTTGTGTATGGGCTGATTTTTTGTGTAACTAACATGATGTAACTAAAAATAAATAAACACTTTTTTATAAAAAAAAATTAAACCGACTACGAAAAGTTAAAAATAAAACTTTTGGAGGCGCTGCTAGCCAAGGCAAGAAAAATATCAATTTAATTAATAGAAGTGCAATATAGAATGCCTTGGCTACCCAAAAGTTTAAATTTTTTACTTTTTGAAGTCGCTTTTAATTTATTTTATAAAACTTTTTTTTTAATCAGTTTAGTAGTGTACAGGAAATATAAAAAAAAACTGACGTTTTTGTAACTTCTCGGTTTCTTGATCTGGATGTCCTAAGTTTGATAACACTTTAGCCCGATTTTTAGTGTCGGCAAATACGGGACTTATTTTACAAATTGTGACCATTTTACGAAATGTCAATTCGTAACTTTCAAAATTGTGCAATATTTTTTTTATGGGGGATAAAAAGGTGTTCTTCTTAAAATTTTTTTAGTAATACAAGTTGTGGAAAATTATTAATTTGATCTCAGGAGAAACCATTTTTATTTTTAATTTATTTTATTGCAATATTTTAAAAATGGTGTTACGTTGTCTGATTAATAACTAAGGAGGTACTTTCTTTTTGTTTATTACAATATATTATATTATTTATTTAATTACGTTTTATTTCGTCAAAAAATATACAACTTAACTAAATCTTATGTGACATTTGTCGAGATGCCGAGAGGTAGATAATATCGACATTCCGTGCATATTTAGTTTGTCGCGATTTCGTGGATCGAGATTTGGTTTATCGCGATTTCGTGCATCGAGAATTGGTTTGTCGCGATTTCGTGCATCGAGAATTGGTTTGTCGCGATATGTCGCGCTAACGTGCATCGAGATAGCGTGTTTCGAACTTATGTATTACACTCGATAGCTTCGTATAATGTAATATGGTAAAAAAAATATTACTGAAAAGCAAAGATAATTAAAGCCATTGAGTTCCGGAACTTATCCTGGGGGCCTACCATCAACTGTAATGCGATTCATTTTAGGTTATTTTCAGGTTGTAAGAGTAAGACGCCACACTTCGCGCCCTATAATATTTTCTCTACAGCTGAGTACAAAAATTAATAATACAAAAATTGTATTTATTTATAAATGGTTTAGGTATGGTATTTACAATAGAGGCAACTTTGGATCTTTTTCTGTCGAGTAAAGTTTATACAGTCATGTTACTATATATAAATTTCACTATGTTATGTCCTCAACCAAAAAATTTTTTTTTTTTCATACTGAATGGCTTAGGTTTTGCAACTTGCCGGCGCAGTACTTTGCCAGATAACCTACCGTTATCTCTTATTTCACCCTTCCCTTTAGTTGTGTATTTGCATCAATAGTTACTTTCCAATGGTGGTATCCACGAGTATATGCAAAGCTACATACTCCTGGTTTTAAGGGATCAGAATATTGTAATTTAGGGTGTTATTGCTAATGAGAATATAATTAAGCTTTAATATGAGATACAATAGATATTTCATTCTTCTCTGGACACCGGTGTCCGGATCGAATTTGATGAATTAATGATTCCTCATACTTTTCCAGATAATGCCCAGAGCCCAAAACGCACTGGCCACAGTAAACGCCGGCTTCTTCTTCAAGCTAGACTCCAACGGCAAAGTCCAAGAAGCTCGCATCGTCTATGGCACTATCTCACCTTCCTTCGTTCGTGCGACAGAGACGGAAAACGCTCTTCTAGGCGAGAGTTTGTTTAGCGAGAACACGCTTAAGAAAGCTCTGATGAAATTGGATGAGGAACTGGTGCCAGATAATAATCCTCCTGATGCGTCACCTCTGTGTAAAAAGACTATTGCTTTGGGGTTGTTTTATAGGGTAAGTTTTAAATTTCATGCATGCTTGATTTTTATAAATAGTAACTTCTCAGGCTCTCTTAGTTATTATGAGACTTTGATTGATATTCCATTAGTAGAAAACGAAAAATATGTAGCATAATTTCGCAAGAAAAACTCACATGCAAGATGCACCGAGAGTGAGTTCGGTGCTGGTATTGCACGGTCTAACAACTCCTGAGGATGCTCCGTGTGTGGGCGAAACACGTGTAGAGTAGTCGGTGAAGGTGCAAGGTGTGTCACTGTGATGCATCTGCATTTATTTGCGGGCGGGCGGGCGGTGCATCTTGCATGTAAGTTTTTCTTGCGGAATTATGCTACATATTTTTCATTTTCTACTAAGATATGGATTTCCGCCAAGTAACGCCTGATTCTATCAAATATGATATTCCATTGTTCTCTGCTAGCAAATGTCGAAATAAGTTTTTACTTCAATAAATTAACAAATTAAATAAATAATAATAAATAATAAATAGTTCCATACAATCACACCAATTATCTAGCCCACGTTAAGTATCATCAAGAACTTGTGTTATGGATACTAGATAACGGATAAACATACTTATATACTTTTTTTTGTAAATACATACATAATATACATATTAAACATCGAGACCAAGACAAATATACATGTTCATGCACACAAATATTTGTCTTGTCCGGGGATTGAACCCGGGACCTCTGGCGCAGAAGGTGGGGTTAGTACCCCTGCGCCAAACAGGTCGTTTGTTCATATGTTCTGACAAGCAATATTATCGTAGCATGGAGATCGAGATAGGATAAAAGAATAAATAAGATGAGGTACATAAGTGTTTTAAGATCAGAACTTGCTGAGAGATTTCCGAAATTACTTATATCTTTAAAAAGGTATTAATTAACTATAATTAAAAAAATAATCAAACTATTGATTAAAAAAAAGCATCTAGCATGAATGATACTTTTGAAACTTTTAATCACAAAATTATTCATACGTAAAATAAAACTTGATGTACAGTCAACAACACAAAAATGGTCGCTCTACGAGCTTCATCTCGCTCTCAAAGTAGAACTGTGAATCTTGATGTGTTGTTGAATGTACCTATCAAATTTAATTGAGATGCAGCAACTGCCTGTGCTGTGTAGTGTCGACTTCGAATAGCACTACCCCCTCTCATCCCGTAGGTGTCGTAAAAGGCGACTAAGGGACTCAGACTCCAGGAGACGGGCAGCAGCGTCTCCTAAAAACTTGGCCATACCGCGGTCGTCAACCCGCCTGCCAAGCGTGGCGATTATGTTAAACCCTCCCTTATAAAAGGATCCAATAACCGATGGCCGTTGGGCGGAAAGGTTCTGGAATGGCGACCGCGTACCTGACGACGCTCCGTGGGTAGGCCCCCCACAAGGTGGACCGACGATCTGGTGAAGGTCGCGGGAAGCCGCTGGATGTGGGCAGCGCAGGACCGATCCTCGTGGAGATCCTTGGGGGAGGCCTCTTTATACCCAGTGTGTAATTTGGCTGAGACGACGACGACGACGCAGCGACTGCCATAATGGCACTTAATATAGCAATAAGATTAAGTATCTCATGGCAATAAATATGTTTGTAGGCTGTCCTATCTCTCGCCCAACCGACGTCCATAAACGTCCGGTACCTTTCCGGTACGTCGCCACTGAGTCGCGGCGTGTCTCAAGGAACGCAGACGTTTGACACCGACAAGACGCTATGGCCTTTGAACAAGCCCATACCTAAACTCGAGGCACTTACACAGGTAAGAGTACAAGACTATTATATTAATTATTGACGTGACTTTTGTACCAAAATAAAGAGAAATAAAAAAGACTACTATTGGCTTACAAAGTAACTTTGCAATCTGGTATGAGTCCACTGAGATCTCACCGACACAAGACGCTGTGGCCTTTGAAATAGGCCATGCCTAAACTAGTGGCACTTACACAGGTAAGAGTACAAGACTATTATGTTAATTATTGAAGTGACTTTTGTATCAAATAATAGAGAATTTTAAAAGACTGCTATTGGCTTACAAAATTACTTTGCAATCTGGTATGAGTCCATACCTAAACTAAAGCAACTTACAAAGGTACTACTGTACCTACTTCCTACTTAATAAATGTGAAAAAGCCCGTGGCGCAGTGGTTCGCGCTCTTAGTCTGCGATTGTTGAGGTTAAGCAACTTTCGCAATGGTCGGTCACGGGATGGGTGAGCAAAAATTTACTATTTCGAGCTCCTATGTGTTCCGGAAGGCACGTTAAGCCGTTGTTCGCGGCTGCATTTGCAGTCGTTAAAACCCACCAATCCGCATTGGGCCCGCGTGGTGGGTCATGGCCTGTTCTCCTTATCCATCCATAAGGAGGGCCAGTGCCCCAGCAGTGGGGACATTAAAAATGACTGATGATGTTGATGATGAAATGTGAAAGTATGTCAGTTTGTTTGTTTCTTTGTTTGTTACTCTTTCACTACTGAACGGCTTTGGATGAAATGTAGTAAATAGGGACTTCAAGTCGTGGACTAACACATAGGCTACTTTTTATCCCGATATTCCCACGGGAACGGGAACCACGCGGGTGAAACCGCGAGCGGCCGCTAGTTTAGAAATAATAATAATTGTTTGATGAAAAAAGTTTCGTGTACAAATCTATGTTCACTTCTTGAATTCTTATTAAATTAGAAGAATTTCCACGGTGGTCCGCAAGTCTCGGTAGCTCAGTGGTTAGAGCATTGGACCGGATTTCCAAAGGTTCGAGTCCCATCTGAGAATTCATTTGTGGCTGAGTTGATTTTTTCAAATATTTTTCTATTTAAAATTTATCATAAATCTTTCTTATTTGTTAATGATAACTTTATGAATGGATTACATGTCTAGTGTTCGGGAGAAGTAAAGTACGCGTGCGACGTGCCGGCTTCCCGACGTGAAGTCCACGTGGCTTTCGTGCTGTCCACCATCTGTCTCGGCGAGATCGAACGGTTCGACGCCAGCGAAGCTTTGGTGAGTCTCATTAAAAAAAAACAGTAATAACACCACATACCTATATCAAGATAGACGGTAAAAGTTTACCTACCTTGCGTGTAAAAAGTTTGATCCACGGTCAAAGATTTCCGACCTAAGTGAGTCCGCTTGAGAACATTGCCATGAAAACACGCGTCACTCAGAAACGAAGGTCAATTGTGTAGTGCTTTCTTGCTATTCAATAACATTTTCACATCACTAAATCTCGCTCGTGACGTCATCGTAGGTACGAAAAATTCGACACGCTAGGTTTTCATACAAGCGCTCTTTTCGTCTATCTCGATATAGGTCTGTGAATAACACAATATATAGGTAACAGTATTAACGAACAGAAGTTTCACTGCGCAAATTCATTTAAATTAATAGCGATTGTTTCTTCTACACAATAAAGTGCAGTTTAGGTCGCACAGCGCTCCTTCCGAAACATTGTATCTGTCAATTCGTTGTCTCTGCTCTTATTATTTCCAACGACGTTAGCCCTACTGATTTTTTCGAGCAATGACCTTCCCAAAAGACAAATACCTAAATAATTTTACGATTATTACATTTTGCTTTTAAGCTATTGCATAGCTTTTATCGCGGGCTTTGAGCGCGGAGACCGAATCAAGAAATTCCGTAACGAAAAAACCTAACACCCCCCCACTCCGTGTCATATATTTTGGTTGCTTAGTTACGATTGTGAATAACAAAATTGTCAATGATGAAAAAAAACTATATGAAAATTTGTGTGAATATATAATTTCTTTTTAAAATCTGGTACCCGATATGCGGTACCAGATTTTAAAAAGAAATTATATTTTTACACAAATTTTCAAACAGTTTTTTTCCATCATTTTTTTGCAACCAAAATCTATGATAAAAAATGCTATGCAATAGCTTTACCGCGGCAGTCCCCGAGTGCCACACGTATTTTTTTTTTTTCAATGCGTATCTTAAATGATAAAAATCAAAAAGTAAAAACTAAACCTTTTATGGAGTCGGTCCAGCCAAGCTAAGAAAAATATAAGTAATAGAAGTTCAATGTAGAATTCCTTGGCTGGCACCGATTTTTGAAGTCGGTTTTTTTTATAAAAAGTTATTTATTTCACAATTTTTAAAGCCCCGCACTTCAACCTAGTAATGTAGGCAACTACTAGTTTGAGACAAACCTTTTGAGTCAAACTTCTTGACCGAAAAAAACGACTGTTTTATGAAGATCTCTTCTAACTAATGAATTGATTTTAAATACACGACGAATTGATAACCTCCTTCTTTTATTGAAGTCGGTTTATTAAATAGGAAAATACTAGACAAAATCGACTCTAATCACAAGTTATTCTTAGGCGGAACTCGAACCCGCGACCTTTGGATATCCTCTGTACATGTTATTTCTGCCTTTTCCAGTATTTTTCTATTATAACTAATAATTAATTGTTTTTTTATTTCTTTAGGTTTTTTTTTACTGGTTAAGTAAGTTATCTCAAAATTCCTTATCGCTTTAATTTTATTCGACTCCTAGAAAACTCCAGGAGTAGTCGCGTTCTTCACAGCAAAGGATATTCCAGGGAAGAACACCTTCGTGCCTACCAACGTGCCCTGGATGGACTTTGAAGAAGAACTCCTAGCCAGCAAGGTAACTATGACAACGATGGCGACGTCAGTGTTCACGATACAGTAGGCTTATTACGAGTTTGGCAAACTCGACGTTACAGTAAACGTTAATGTAAAATGTAGCTCTGTCTCTTTCATATTTAGCGACTGTTTTACCGACATGAGCAGTGTATCCGATAGTCTACGCTCACGAGTCCTGTAAATGTCATGTTAAGCAAACTCGTAATAGGGGTACAGTATGATTTTAACGTGTTACACACAGTATTCACATTACAAAAATCTGCACTCATGCGAAGCCAAACGAAACTTTGTTTATTGAAATTAAACAACTTTTCCGGATATTTAACGCGCTATATTTCACTAACTAAGATCTAATTGTCCGTATTTAAGGTTGTTTAAGGGTTTTTTGATTTTCCCGACGTTTCGTTTCATTTAATATCCGGAAAAGTTGTTTTAGTTCAATTAACAGTGCGCGCCAAAGCTTAAGATGTACGTATGGAAATTTAATTTGTTCCGCTTTGCGACACGTCAACCACCCAAAAACTAAAGGTCGTTTCACCAGCGACAGATGAGCTATCCAGAATTTATCAGGCGGTAGTGAAACGGTCCTAAATGTTGCCACGGATATGCTTATCCCAGGCTTAGGCAGATACTACATAAGTTTTTTCTTAATGAAAGACGGGGAGACTCTTAGTCTACATCATACCTGATGTTAAGTATTGATAAGGCTGAAGATGGAAGCGAGCCTCTTTCGGAATCCTCAGCCACTGAGGAACTGGCTATCTTATCTCTAACTGCCGGAACACAACAAATACAAATACAAATACAAATATATTTATTGTTTCATGAGTATGAAGTTGTTTAACAATTCTGAAAGCATTGTTGTTATGGCGTCAGACTTAGATAAGACGGTGGTAGCTAGCCAGGCGGGCTTACATCAAGTCTTACCATCAACCAATGGGTACATATTGTATTCGGACAATATGTACCCCCGCTGGGAGTCGAACTCGGGACCCCTGGGTCTGATACCGGTGGTTGTACCACTAGACCACAGAGGCGGTAAGTTTCCTTTTAGTTCCGTATTCCCCTTTTTGTTCTTTATTGTATTGATTTAAAATAAATAAAATTTTGATACGTCACTCACAAACTAACGGCCGAAATTAATAATCTATCTGTAGATATGGAAAGGTTATCTAAGATAGTTACCTACGATATTTTTGTTAATATGACCAAAATAACGACCGTTGCTAGGCAACCAACCCAGTATCCTAGGCATCAATCTCAGATAGCCCAATACATATATAGAGATAGGTTATTAAATTCGGACGTATATAAAGCACGTTACCAGGGACCAGGTTATGCAGTAATACTGCATAAGACCCCTCGACACTTACATTTAGTTGACAACTAGCAACCTGCCACCCTTTGCAGATTTTCTTCATGTATAGAATTTAATTGAAGCGTGGTTTTGTTGTAATCTTTAACTATTTAATTATAAATTTTGCTATCGAATGAGCTACATCTCCCAACCCAGAGTATATCGTACTACGGGCAGCCGGTCGCGTTAGTGGCGGCGACCACCCACACTTTGGCGTTGTCTGCGGCCGACCTAGTCAAGGTTTACTACAACAAGAGCGCCGCGAGACCAGTATTAACGATACAGGATGCTTTGAACGCGCCGGATAAGGATCGCCGGGTGAGTTTATTAGACTTACTAAATTACTAATAAAGGTTTCTTAGTTTTTTTTTACTTCAAAGAATATAACCGAAAATCTCAATTTTACGAATAGTCAACCCTGAATTTTTCTGAATACTCAACCAGAGCTTTTTTCTTAAGAACTACGTTTTCCATATCAATGTGTAGTTCACTCAGAAGTAAATTAAAAAAAAACTTACTTCTGAGTTAAAAACTATTTGATACAGATGTATAAATAAAGAAATAACTAAAATAACAATATTGCATTGCATACTAATCAACTATATCCAAACCTTGTGTATCTGTTTTTGTTGGAAGAAATAAATTATCAGAAGTCTTAGTGCGAGTTTGCAAATGTAATTCATCATCAAATTTTGACAAATAGGCCTTAATACGATGCGAATAAGGTTGAAAATAAACGCACACTTCGGCGTAAGCGAGTTATGTGAGAAAACTTACTCCAACCACTCGGAATTCCTAACAATCCGATTAGAGTATGCAAAAAAGTTATAGTATTCTGAATAGTCAACTTAAAATACTTCACAGCTCCGTCAAGACGCAAACGTGCAAGCGAAGAACCGAGGCCAGAACACAACTCACGTCATTAAAGGCAGTTACTCCATACCTTCTCAATACCACTTCACCATGGAGACTCAAAGTTGCAGAGTGTCGCACACTGACGATGGGTTGCTGGTTCGATCCGCTACACAGTGGATGGACTTGGTCCATGTAGCTGTGGCCTCATTACTAGGGATAGATCAGAATAAGTGAGTATATTATACTAGCAGATAGACCCATGTGATAAAGGGCAACTACTCCATCCCCTCGCAATACCACTTCACCATGGCGACTTAGAGTTGTAGAGTGTCACTCAATGACGATGGTTTGCTGGTTCGATCCGCCACGCAGTGGATGGACTTGTTTTTTTTACTAAATACAATAAATTCAATCTGTTCCGATTACGAACAAAATTCTCTCGTTTCTTTTTTTTTCAGTGTGCGTGGGCCTTTCCGCGCGCCGTGTACAGTCAATAATTCATACAACTTGCGTCTGATTTCTATGAATAAGTCATGTTCCAAATTCATAAATCTTGTTTCTGCCCACTAAAAACTCTCATACAGAAAAGAGCTACTTTGCTCCCGTTTATCGAGGAACAAAATGTCACTTTTCGAATAAAAGGACAGAGCGCTTTAAGTCCTCTTTTATCATGCAAACAGCCAAGGAATGCCATGCCAGTGTCGGTTTTCCCGAGCACATACAACCCAAGCCTCTTCAAAGTGCAAGTGAACAGGCTTTACTGGGCGAACTCGCTCCATAGTAGACCTCATCTACGCTCTTCGGCCGGATTGAGGTCAAGAGTAAGCTCATTTAATATAAAAAAGAAGGGATATAAAACAATACGTTTCAAAAGTTAATTTGAATAAAAGCATTTTGACTTTGGTTTTGCCAGGGTACTCGTATCAACCGGTCGCGTCGGCGGCGGCTACGGCGGTAAAGCGTCGCGTTCAGCGCTAGTCGCGTGCGCGTGCGCGCTAGCCGCTCATGCATTAGACAAGGACGCCACTATGGTGGCACCGCTCGCACACAACATGGCCGCCGTGGGGAAGCGGCAGGAGTGCCAAGTGCAGTACGAGGTGAGAAACATGACAAATTTCCCTTCTTTCTAATCCAAAAACAAACAAATTAAGTGTAGATGTCACAAACACACTCTTACATAGCTATTCTACAATTTTATTAGCTCACCTATTAAGATAATATGCTTCTCCAATGACTGGTCGTACCAAGCACAACAGGGTATAGAAAAACGCCATAAAGTGAGGAGTTTTTTGAGAAAAGCTTAGACTTCATCATACCTGATGTTAAGTTATGATAAGGCTGAAGGTGGAAGGTTTCTCCCGTAATCCTCTACCACTGAAGAATTGGCTATCTTCTTGGTAAACAGTGTCACTTCCTTCATATGAATTAACTTTAATAGATGCAAAACAGCCGCAGAGCGTTTCCTGTAGTTACTTTTATTTTATGCGATTCCATTGACATTCGTAACAAACACATCAAAGAAGGTGGAAAATGGCAAGACCGCATTGTGAGGTATCAGCAATGACGAGAGAAAACACATGGAGATTTTACGGCAATATTTTACCAGCCCTCGTAATACGCAGGTAACCGTTCTTACCGTATTGAGTGTAATAGTATTATGTAAGTAAGTATATAATAATTAAGTGTGTTAGCTTCAAATTCAAATATTTTTATTCAAATTTGTTCAGGAAAATGTTGATCGCTTCAGAAGTATTTACAATGTCTGTCATTTTCTGAAGTATACAGACACTCAGATTTAAATGCTGCTTTCAATGAATTTTATGATTTGTTTTGTTTATTGTATACACTTTTTCTTTTTGAAAACTAAAAGAAAACATATCTTCTAAACCACGATGGATTACAAAGGGAATAAAACAAAGCTGCAAGAACAAAAAGCTATTGCGTTTTAGGTATTATAAACACAAAACTGACGTCGCCAAAAATAGGTACCTTATCCATAACAAGCTTTTAAAAAAATGTACAAATACTGCCAAAAAGATTACTAATAACAAATTGGTTACAAATAGCAAAAATATATGTAAGACTACTTGGAACATAATAAATAGTGAGACAAATGGGACTCGTGCTACAGAATATATACATAAAATAATAGATTCTGATAACCGGTAATCACAAAACCCAAAGAAATTGCATCTTCATTTAACAATCAAATCAAATCAGTTTATTGCACTCAATAAGTATACAAGGTCTTAACAATAGGTGAGAACATTATCATTATTATTATCACTTTGTTAACAATACTAATACTATTAATCAAAAATTTGAAAATACATTGAGACAAAACTTACCAAACTCAATATTTTTAACACCCATAAATGAAGACTATGTCAAAAAAACTATAATGTCACTAAATAATACCAAGTCAGAATGATATGACAATATCGATACCCAGGTCATTAAGCAAAGCAAAGATGAAATTAGCCAAGTATTAGCATTTCTGATCAATCTTTCGATGGAAACGGGTACATTTCCTGAAAAGATAAAATATCTATTGTTACACCTTTGCATAAAAAGGGAGATAAACTAAATCGTCTATCTTCTCAAAGGTATTTGAAAAAGTTATGTGTGATCAACTTATATCTTTCTTTAATAAACATGGCATTATAAAATAGAACCAGTATGGTTTCCAAAGAAATAAGTCAACTAACTGCACATGAAGCATTTGAATTAATAAATGAAATTTTGCAAAATGTTAATAAGGAATACTAGACCACTGTAATTTTCCTTGACATGACCAGCGCTTTTGATCTTGTATCGCATAAGCAACTAGTTTCCAAATTAGAAAAAAATGGCGTCAGAGGTCCCGCACTCAACTGTTGAAGTTGCTTATATCAATAGCTCCAACACTAAACAAATGCAACAGTCGGAAATGCAAAAAAATACATTTGGTGTACCACAAGGCAGTATTCTAGGCCCATCATAAACGACCTTCCTGACACTATAAATCAACGATCAGACAGGCGGACCGCAAAAGATTGAGCAGCGGACCGCCAAAAACCAGCGGAAAAATCCTAAGAAAACCAGATGTAGTGACTTTTCTAGGCCTGGAAATTAAAGAACACACAAATAAAGTCTGTGATAAAATAAATAGATTTGTATTCGCCCTATACAAACTAGTAAGGATTGCAAATAGAGGTACCTCTAACTGCCGGAACCTAACAATGCTGAAAACATTGTTGTTATGGTGACTGAATTAGATAAGATGGTAGTGTCTAGCCAGGCGGACTTACAAATTACTTACAATCACTCTTCAAGTGAGTAATAAAATAAATATTTGGTTTCTATAAAAAAATAATTCATTATTTACACTAAATTCTTATTCAATCACTTGAGCTGTTTTATATAAAACAAAATATGAGTAATTAGTTCTTTACAGTACCTATGTATATACGTACTTATATTTCATTGCTATGAAATGAAAAGAAAAACATTAAATCAAATTTATTTAAATAATTGTACCTACAATACCTATAACTATATGATATAAAAGCTGGTTCGTTTAAAATACACTTTAAATTGGAATCTGATAATGTTAGATTCCAGTTTTTAAACGAACCAGCTATATCTTAACCACACACGTTGTGGCCCCTTCTGACATATTTTGTTGAATCAGTTAACTTCTAGGATAAGATAGCTGATGTAATTTGACTTATTAATGTTGTGTGTGCTTACAAATTTAGGTAAATTCAATGTAGGGATAGAGTTTTTATACAGTTTTCTCTGATTCAATGATTTTTTGTTGTAGCATTCTGGCTATCTTATCTCCCTAAAACCGCTTCCACCCACTTTCTTATTCTCAGGGGATCAACTGGAAATCTGAAATGAATTTTCAATAATTCCTACATTAAAATCGAATGCGTTCGTTCATTCACATACATCGAAATGTTTATCATAAAAATGACAATCGATTGAATGAGTGATACATACAATCCAACCAAGTTACATATGCAATATCTTTGAAGAATGTACACGTACAATGATTACTTTTTGAAATGACGTATTACATTTTGTTTACATACCAAATTTTATTTATTTTACGAAAATTCTTTCGTAAAATAAATAAAATTAAAAACTAGTAACCAAAGATTACTTAAGAGGTATTGATGATATTTTATTTAAACTTTAGTAACAAACATCAAAACTATCCTTTAACAGCTAGGCGTAAACGACGACGGTTTAATCCAGTATCTCGACCTAACCTACTACTCGGACTGCGGCTACAATTACAACGACACGTCAGGAGCGGGCATCGCGAGCGTGCTCGCGAACCTGTACGCGAGCGACACGTGGAACATTCGCGGTTACAGCGTGCTCACTGATAAGGCGGGAAATACTTGGTGCAGGGCTCCAGGTTAGTGTGTAATTTTACTATAGTATCACCTATAACTTATAACTCTCTCATCTATACCTATATAAGTAGTATAATGCGACCTGTCTGGCGCAGGGGTACTAAACTCACCTTCTGCGCCAGAGGTCCCGGGTTCGATCCCCGGACAAGACAAATATTTGTGTGCATGAACATGTCTATTTGTCTTGGTCTGGGTGTTTAATATGTATATTATGTATGTATTTACAAAAAAAATGTATATAAGTATGTTTATCCGTTATCTAGTTTCCATAACACAAGTTCTTCATGAAACTTAACGTGGGCTAGATAATTGGTGTGTTTGTATGAAATTTATTTATTTATTTATTATAATAACTCTGACTGTGTAATGAGTTACCTACTGTTCTTTTTTAATATCACCAAAAAAATAATCACTGCCATCCTATCGAAACGTGTAAAAATACAGCTTCAAAATAGTAATATCAAATACTAAGCCGACGATGGCTGCCGACAATTCTAACGAATTCCAGACCGAAACAAATTAAGTTTGTCGTCGAACCGGTAAGAGAAGAAGAATATTAAATAATTCAATTGATAACTTCTCTTAATAAAATATGAATACTTAAATAATAATCTATAATTGCTATTTAATAATTATTTAAAAAAATTATCAAAACACACAGTTACAGTAACTTCTATTACAATAGGGATTGGAAAGCTAAAAGAGCTTTAAATGCCATCATGAAAACCAAAAAAAATACTTGTGTTTTATTTTTTCCATATGTGGTCTCGAGATATTTAATTTTTAAACTTTAGGTCGGTGTTTTATTTTGTGACGTCACTGTATAACATTTTGTATGCAGCCTGCGACTCATGCTTGACCGATTTCTCGCGAATCTTAAAGTTTGAACACTCGTTAATCCGAAACTACTTATCGTATTTGAATAAAACAAATAGAGTTACATTTTTATACGTTTAGACTATACTGTAACATAGTTTCAAGTGTTTTATTGAACCTGCTGTTAATCCCCATTCAGGGCTAATATCATTTATTTATGTGTTATACAATATGATTTTTATATATATCATCTACAACTGTCTTTATTTTATTTACCAGGTACTACAGAAGCTATAGCAACCCTCGAACACATAATGGAACAGATCGCTCATGTAACTAAAAAGGACCCCATCGACGTGCGAATCACCAACTTAGACCCCGTACACATAGGCATCAAAGACATCATAGATTCATTCAAACATGATACTAATTACAATGACCGTAAGGCCCAAATTGCTAAATACAACACCGACAACGCTTGGAAGAAAAAAGGATTAAAACTAGCCATCATGTCTTTTCCCATTGAGTACGCTTGGAATTTACCAGTTACTATATCGGTTTACCACGGGGATGGGACGATATCTATATCCCATGGGGGGATAGAAATGGGTCAAGGGATCAATACTAAAGTAGCGCAAGTGTGTGCTTACACTTTGAAAGTTCCTTTGGAGAAAATATCCATATTGGGTAGTAACAGTTTCACGTCCCCTAATGCTATAGCGTCTAGTGGCAGTGTTACTAGTGAATGTGTCGCGTACGCGACTATAAAGGCGTGTACAGACCTGTTGCAGAGGTTGGAAACAGTGAGGAACGCGCCTAACGAACCTTGGGAGGAAGTTGTGAAGAAAGCTTATGAGAATGGTAATTATTGAATGAATGACAATACATTATTGACGGTTAATTTTATTTATTTATTTATTTGGATCACCAACAAGATTACACCAAACAAAAAGAAAAAGAAGACTCACACATATTAACATTGAAAACAAAGTGAAACCTTAATTATAGGTGACAACGGCATGCATTAAATACAACAAACCAACAGCTTTACAAAAAAAAATATAAGAAAATTATGTTAAAATTAAAACTCTTATCATTACCATTAAAGATTAATTAAATGCTTATGTAATACAGATCTTTTGATGAATTTTTGTATACAGAGGGCGTCATATTTTTGTTCCGAAAATAAAGCTTGAATGGGTTGGGCCCGTACTACAGAACGTGACTAAGTCCGCGCCAAGAAAGAAGTCCCTTCAGAAGGGCGCTGCACTCTACAGTCTGACCCGTTCAACATTCGAAAATAAGCTCTATTACTTGGACGATAATTTAGTTTCTTAATATTCCGTGGGACTTCTTTTGTGGCGCGGACTCTAAGCAGTGATCTACAGTGTTATTAGACCCATAACGAAAACGAAAACGACGTATTCTCCCATCATAACTATAATTTTCTTGTATGGGGAAAAATCTGGAAACCTGATAGTTAAGGAGTTATTGAGGATCAAAATAAAAATAAAAAATTCCGATTATCGTTTAATAGTACATTATTGGAAAGGCCGTGAAATAGGCAATTGCAGGTCGAGTATGAGTTTGAAGGCCGAGCCGTAGGCGAGGACTTTACTAATACGAGACAGGCAATTGCCATTTCCGCCGAGGCATATATAGTGCTTTTCTCAAAATAATGCAGGGAAATAAAACATACTTTTTATATTATACATTTAATAATTACTAAAAGAAAATCAAATTTATTGCAGGAGCGTCTTTTTGAATTTGGAACATTACAGCGCTCCAGCAATGTTGTATGAAACGGCGTGCTGGGGTTATTAAATACTCTTTGTAATGTTCCAAATTAAAAAACGCTCCTGCAATGGATTTGATTTTCTTTGTCCGTAAATTCGATACTTCGCGTGTTCTTTTTTCGAAAATAATGACAACATTTCCATGCATGTTTGAGAAAAGTTACAAAACCGCAATGAACGCCTACTCGCACCCACTAGACACGCCCACGTTGTTGCACGCGTTATTTTTTGCGTGTATTGAAAGATGAGGAGAGATGTGGCAGACTGATTTATTGTCATACGGAGAACTCACAACTATACAATACTTTATAAAAACACAATTTTTATTTTCACTAACCCTATCTTTTATCAGTAAGATTGAGAAATGTCAACACTATTGTCTAATTTTCCGTGGTTTTGCAATATCCCTAGGATTTTTGCGAAAATTCTATTTATCAAATTATCCTACGACATATACACATAACTATTTGCACTGGAAAGCTAGACTACGCTGGCGCATTATTTTTATCTATTACTGCCAGTCTAGCATGGAGATGAAAAAAAAAACAAATGATGACTCATATTTATTTAACGACCTGTTTGGCGCAGGGGTACTATACCCGCCTTCTGCGCAAAACGTCCCGGGTTCGATCTCCGGCGAGGCAATATTTGTTTGCATGAACATGTCTATTTGTCTTGGTCTGGGTGTTTAATATGTATCTTATGGTATGTATTTACAAAAAAAGTACCTATATAGTTAAAGTATGTTTATCCGTTATCTAGTATCCATAATACAAGTTCTTCATTAAACTTAAAGTGGGCTAGATAATTGGTGTGTTTGTATGCAATTATTTATTTATTTAATCTATTTTCAGGCATCGACCTTCACACCAGCTACATGATGTCCCAACAAACGGATTCCCTCAAACGGTACGACGTATACGGGGTGTGTGTTTCGGAGGTGAAACTGGATGTACTCACGGGGAGACACGAGATCAGCCGCGTGGACTTCCTGGAGGACGCCGGGGTCAGCCTTAGCCCGGATATTGATGTTGGACAGGTAAGAGTTCTTCTTCTTCTTCTCCTTTCAATACGGACGGTATTGAAAGAATATCTCACTGTGCCCAGAAGGAGGATGTTATGGCAGCATACGACAAACTTGTCGAAGTGGCTAAGTTTTGGGCCACAACATTTTAGTGCCTTCGATACGCTAAGAAGGAAAAGAATACGGATGGTTTCCTCAACTCCATAACTTGTTTGCGTGTCCGGTACTGTTAGTTTAGTTTTTCTAAATGTCTCCAGTGAACTCCAGTTATTTTGAGCTAAGGATTATTAGGAAGATGTCGGCCTTCAAACCAACTACAGAATGCGCTCACGGGGCGGCGACAGTTGAGATTTCTTCTCATTAAATACAGCCCGTTTCCGCAAATCGACGACTTTTCTTGCGCCTGTTTTGCGTTGGGAGGCTCACTCAGCCATTCTCAGCTCAACCAGGAATGCTCCAAGCTCCTTCACCTCGGTGATAGCTTCACGCAGTGAATAAGTGTGTCGATAATGTGTTTAATCTCATTTACGGATTCATTTGCGCGAATCGGACATATTTTCACGAATTTAGATTATTTTTATGTTAGGTTAGGTATTTGTTTACTGACAATTTGTCAGTGTCAAAAGTAGACAGTTGAAAGAAAAGAAATAGGCACATACATAATCATAAATTGCATTCTATGTTTTTTCAATATCTTACTTTTGTGGTTTGTATCATGCGTTAGATCGAAGGCGCGTTCATGATGGGCGTGGGCATGTGGACTTCCGAGCAGCTCGTATACAGTCCATCGGGCAAACTGCTGACCGACAATACTTGGCGCTACCACCCCGCTGGCGCGAGAGACACGCCTGCCGATTTCCGTCTCACTCTATGCCGGAACACGCCGAATCCTGCCGGAGTATTGCGGTCCAAAGGTAAGAGAATAATGTATTTTTTTACTATCAACACTCTTTAGTAGTAGCTGACACTTCTTGAACTGACACTCTCTGATACTTCTTCCACTGCTGGACATAGGCTTCTCCTAGGGCACGTTACAAATCCCGGTCCTATACTCCTCGCTTCCCAAGTCCCAGGCAAGCACTACGCTACGTTTGCCTAATCGCAGTCACCACTCCTCGTTTGCCCTAACGCTGTGGAGGCTTCATCATTGAGCCATGTCGGTGACTTTGGTTATCTCTCATTACCACTAATATACACATAATACTATGGCGTTCCGTCCGACTGACGCTGCGACGAAACGCGCCGAAGTCTGCCAGAGTATTGTGGTCCAAAGGTGAGATTATGATCGATTTTCACTACCACTAATTATGGTGTCAATCGCTGATCATCATCCGCATTTGGCACGAATTCGTCCGTTGCTGGGCACTGGTCTTGCTTGTGGATGTAGGTACAAGGAGAATCTCGTTTGGAGGCCGAATACCGCCGGAGTATTGTGTATGCTCCAAAGGTGACTAGATTAACTGCTACTCATCATTATCATCCATTATAAATATCTAAATCAATGCTCATGGATGAATCAGGTGATAGGGCAATAGCCCACCACGTGGGTCCAACGGTGGATTGACTAGTGGAAATGGTGGAATCTCCAATGCGGATTAATAAGGGCTAACCATTGCAAATGCAACCAAGCGAATTCTACTGTTATTCTACGGCCATGAGCCTTCCGAAGCACAGAGGAGCTCGGGATAGTAAATTTCTGGTCACCCATCCCGTGTCCGACCACTGTGCAACTTGCTTAACCGCCTCAATGGAAGGCGGAACGCGCTAACCAGTAAACCACTGAGCTCTTCACTACTACTGTGCTCCTGAGATTATAACGAGTTTGAGAACTAGCGAGAATCTCGTCGTCGTCGTCTCTGCTATATAACACCCACTGCTGGGTATAGGCGGGGGTTTGCCATAACCGCCACGCTTGGCAGGCGGGTTGCGATCGCAGTATGGCCAAGTTTGTAGGCGACGCTGCTGCCCGTCTCCTGAAGGCCGAGTCCCTTAGTCGCCTTTTACCACACCCACGGGATGAGAGGGGGTAGTGCTATTCTAAGCCAACACTAACACTGTATTTGTCCAGCGACTGGCGAGCCGTCTCTAACGCTGGCGGTGACCGTGTGCCACGCTTTGCGGGAAGCCATCTTGGAAGCCAGGAAGGAATTCGGCTACCACGACGAAGAATGGCTACATGTTGGTAAGACTTCGCTTATTTTATTTATTCGTTTAATCAGTCTAGGACTCTAGGTTACAAATACGCGTGAAAGCTATGCCGCACAAGTACACCAAGTTAAAGGAAAAGATATCTTTACTCACATCAGTTAAACTTAATAATTAGGCGCTTTTGATTCGTCAATATTTTTAGAATGAATCAAGAATGGTCGCAAGAAACTTGACAGCTTCAGCTCAAGTAATTTTATGGACAAAATATTGTCTTATCATCGCCCTACAAAGCAGTAAGATTAACAATTCACTTATACACTACAGCTTCGTAACTAATTGATTTTATTTCCAGATACCCCATACACCGTGGAAAATATACTGAAGGCGATTTCGCCTAAAATAGAAAGCTTTAAACTTTAAACCAGTATGTGATGGACTTAGTTAAAATAGTTGTTATTGTTAGTTGTTATGAATTTTAGTATAAGTTAGCAGCTCTGTATACGAAATAAGATTTAAGTAATTTGTAGCTTAAAAGTTATCAAAAAACTCATTGATTGAGTAATCAACCCTAAGCCTTATTTCTCGTAATTGACAATTCATGATTTGTCTACCTATAGGATAAGAAACGAGAAACTACTTTTACATTCCAGTGATTAAATTGTTAGTAGTATCTGCTATTTCTATACAAATGTGTTATATTTTAAAATAAAATACAGCAATAATAAGATTAATGACTTTTATACAACATGTGAATAAAATACCCTGATTGATGATTAACGCTGGTAATGAAGAACATAGTTATGCAATAAATAATTTGATCTGAAGTCCTACCGCGCAAGTGTCGTCGGCATCGACACAGACTTCATTTGACAGATGGATGTGACATATTGCTCTTAGTCTGATAAGTTTTCATTTGTGTCAAAATCAAGCAGCAATGTAATAACCGGAAGAATGAAAGGGAAGAAATGACGCTAAAGTTCCGTAATGTGCATGATATAATCTGGAGCGGAATGCTAGTTTCCGATAAAACTACTTTGATAAAAAAAAAATCACAATCCACTTATCAAGATGTGACATTTACATATATTTTAAAATTAAGTGATTGAATGCATTCGGTTATGATCTGTCCAACTGTGAAACAGACTAAAAGTTACATTAGAAAAACTACCGATCAATATGCTTATCATATTTATTTCACATTTAATTTATTTTATACAACTTTCGAACTATCCGCGAACACTTTTATATCGCATAGCATTCAATGCTAAAAGACGTCGATGGTACACATTGAAAAGAAATAACATAATTACGAATTAATAACTCCAAAAACTTAAAGTTGTCGAGTCATTATTTATTATTAATATAAAAAAGCCGAGAAAAACTAATAGAATGCCTAATTCTGTTTAGGTTTTGATTTTTTTCAAGTCTAACAAGTTGGAAATGATTGCAGGATACAAATCTAAAGATCGTGGGGTCCGTTAGCGGCGGAACGTGACGGATCGCATCTTGTTTTTCTTTTTATGTAGTGGCGGTTCCCTTTTGGATTTCGCCAATGTCAAGTCAATATATTAAATCTAATATATAAAATTCTCGTGTCACAGTTTTCGTTCCCATACTCCTCCGAAACGGCTTGACCGATTTGAGTAGATCTGAGAATCGGCTACTATCTATTTTTTATCCCGAAATTCCACGGGAGCGAAGCCCCGGGGCACAGCTAGTAGTTATATAGAAATTGTACGGTAATATAAAGATCAAGTTAAAATGGAATCTCACAAGCACAACACGTGTTATTACGAAAATAACTCTTGTGAAACTGCGCGGGTCGCATGGGTCTAAACGGGCTGTGCAGGTGTCATTCTCTTCAATATTAAAAATATATTCACTGGACATTGGCAAAATCCAAAAGGGAACCATCACTACATAAAAAGAAGATCCGTCGCTATATAGTGGACGATATTTCATACAAAACATAGGCAGGCGTTTTTTGCGTTGCGTTGCGGCCTGTCCCCCGTCTGCACCCCAAACGCCTAGCGGTATAGCTTGTGTTATCGCTATCAAACTTCAAACTCTCATAAAATCCCTTGACGATAGGGTTTTGTCTAAATTCTAGATATTTATATTCATCTATCTATTGGATTCACTATTACATTTTTAGTATGAAAGTGATAGCGTCAGCGAGAGCCCTTGTAGGGGGTTTGAAAAATCGATAGCTATAGCGATAGCCACAAGCTATACCGTTAGGCGGTCGGGTTCTAGTAGACGTTATCCTTTATCAACTTTTGTTTCAAATCACACTGTTTGCAAATAAATTAACAATATGTGTGTCTTTATGTTACATTTGAATTACCAGCCTGCCTAGCATGACCATTATTATATCACGCGATATGATATGATACGTCATGCTGTCTTGCTTACCCCACTAAGTAGGCCTAGCATGAGCGGCTTTTATCCAGTCGATAACTCGATAACGTGCCACTGTCCCGCTTACGTCTTAGCGGAGTAAGCAAGACTGCATGATCCGCTATATCATATCGCGTGATATAGCGGTGTTCATGCTAGAGGGGCAAGAGTAAGCAAGATATAGGATCTTTATCATGCGTCAAAAGTCGATAAAAGCCGCTCATGCTAGGCCGGCTGAATTATATAATGCCAGCATAATAACATTGTTTTAATTTATCCAACAGAAAAACCAATATAAAGAAAAAGTGTCTTCCTTTGACGCCCGAAATTAATAACCAATCTGTAGATATGGATTGGGCTATCTGAGATAGTTGCCTAGTGTATTTTTGTTAATATGACCAAAATAACAACGGTTGCTAGGCAACTATCTCAGATAGCCCAATCCGTATCTATAGATAAGTTATTAATTTCGGCCGTTAGTAATCTATCTTCAAACAGTCAACATTAATATAAAAAGAACATGCTTCATGAGGAGTCCGATTTCCAATAAAACTATACTGAAACAAAATTTCATATTCATAATAAGTGACTTTTATTTATGTATGTAAGTTTCTGAGGTCCCGCTTTTGTAAGTATTCACATAACATCCAGTTGTAGGATCTGTCGTCTCATTCTCGCGCGTCGGGAGTGAGCGGGACGACACACGTTTGTCATTCCATGCCTGGAGGTAGTGGCTCGATGAGGTTTCCGAACGGCGCCGGTGGCTGATGTTCCTGCGAATAATATAGTATATGTATTTGTAATTTCATTCTAAAGCCACACACGAACGAATAAACATGACGAACACGAAAATATAACATTTTGTTTCGTACGTGATATGATACAACCACTAATATTTTTATTTTATTTTATTTTACATGGAAAACTAACTTCATTTAAAAATAAAACGGTAATAATAAGACTACAGTACAAAACAAATCCAAATACATATGAAATTTATTAAAATTAAGACAATTAATTATTGCTGTTCTAAATGCCATATTTTAATCTCCAGTGACTGGGTGAACAATTTTGAGTTTAATTAAAACATAAATAACTAATTAATATTATACCGATATCAAAACAATGATAAAAAAAAGAAAGATTCACATCAAATTAGAGTTAGTCTTCAAAAAAAGTCAAAACAGATTTTATTATTAAAATAAGTGGACGGCGCCATGAATATGTCAACATGTTCAAAATGATTACGATTGAAATTATTAATTACTCTATTAAAAAATATATATGTCGCAGGATAATTAGATAAATCGTTTTTTGCAAAAAATCTTAGGAATATTGCGAAAACACGGATAATTAGACATTAGTGTTGTCATATCTCAATCCTACTGAGTTTTTGCGAAAAAACGGATTGCCTAGTAAGTTTACGAAAAGAATCGCTAGCTATTATGAAATAAGAACACTGATTGGCTGAACCGACCGTCCAAAAACATCTCTGATTGGTTAACGAACTGACGTTTCAAATGTCTATGTCAATGTCCATTATCTTACGTGTAGTAAACTTTCTGTGAACCAATCAGAAAAGGAGTTAGCAAGCAAGCAAAAATTTAATCCAATCAGTCAAGAATACTCAATGTTACTAAAGTAGTATTTTTTTGCAAAAACACTATCTTTATTCAGTAAGATTGAGAAATGTCAACACCATTGTCTAATTATCCATGTTTTTGCAATATCCCTAGGATTTTTGCGAAAATACTATTTATCAAATCATCCTACAACATATATACTAATATGCATGCAACGTGTGTCACGAAAGTGTAAATTGAAAGCACGGTCCAGAGAAATCCCTAAGCAGTTGGAATCCATTCCTAGAGTGCTCTTGGGAAAAGCACAGTCTAACTAAACAAACATTCGTTGCATTCGACCTCGACCGATATGACTCGCTATCGCTACACGGCCGGCCCCTAGATCTCACTGGTTTTCACTGGTAAAATAGTAGCGAGCGCGCGTGTAGAGGCTCGTATCTGTGTGAGTTCAGTCGTTTGTAGGCAGAGCAAAAACATAAAATTATTGCATAAATGGATGGGCTTTGTCTACCCCGTTCAGAGGAGCTACGGCCATAAGCAACATCCCTTTGTCTACCCTAGGAGAGACACCGAGGGAGACACGGCCCCAAAGGGAAGTAAGTATGTGGACCGGTTTCACCACCGACTGTTAAGCTATCCACCACAGACCTATATCGAGATAGACGAAAAGAGCGCTTCAAACTGTATGAGAACCTAGCGTATCGAATTTTTCGTACCTACGATGACGTCACGAGCGAGATTTAGTGATGTGTAAATGTTATTGACGAGCTCTTGCAAGAAAGCACTGTACAATTAACCATTTTCGTTTCTGAGTGACGCGCGTTTTTATGGCAATGGTCTCAAGCGGACTGACTTAGGTCGTAAAACTTTGACCGTGGATTAAACTTTTGACACGCAAGGTAGGTACACTTTTACCATCTATCTCGATCTATCCACAACTTATGTCGGTGATGGAACCGGCTATTAGGGCCCTATTTGATAAGGACACCTGTTCTATCAAAATTATTACTTATTATTACTTGCGACTATCAAAACGTATACAGTAGGGCTAACACGAAAAACTTTCAAAATAGTATCGAAGACAATATCGTTAAAAAATGTATAGGAAAATGTAGTTCCGTTTAAGTCCAGTAAAAACGTTACTCAAAATGGCATATATTTTTGGCGATAAGTCCTAGATACTTACTCTACAGTTTTTCGTACTTGGCCTACAGTTCTATGGACTCCCACACAAAAGCTGCCATGTTAACACAAATTGACAACACGCTCTAGAAAAATTCGAATAGGCATCAAAGCAGGCTCGCAGAGCAGGAACGCTGATGAAGGGAGGGTCGCTTGCAGTACTATTACTCTTTAGCGTTTCTTTGAGTTTTTTAGTGCGAAACAAATGATATCGTGAGCCAAATCCAGATTTTCATTAACCGGTGATTTCTTGTAGTCTGGCATTTACTGGCCAAGACCAAATCTAAATTTCATCAACTGTCAAAACCATGTTAAAACTCCGATCTTTCAACATTTACCAAAAAAAGCGTCGAAAGTCAAGAAAAAGTCAACTCGGCCACAAATGAATTCTCAGATAGGAACTCACTTGTGGCCGAGTTGATTTTTACCAATATTTTTCTATTTAAAATTTATCATAAGAATAAAAAATTCAAAACTCATGAATTATTGGCTGTTGCATCTTTACTTAATCGATCGTTAAACACCTAAAAAGATGTTAATTTCGAATGCAAGGATGTTCCTAACAATGATGTGACAACGCTGGCATACAGTGTATTCAAAAATCATGCCTGCCAGAAATTCCAAAACAGACCCTAAAATCCGCAAGAAAAAGGGGGAAATATCCATCCATCCCCAAGATTACCTGTGCGGTTCTCAACACGTGTGAAGGCAGAGCAGTCCTGGCGGCGGGCGGCAGCGCGGCCACGTGCGCGTGCAGCGCGGCCGCCAGCGCCGGCGGCAGCGCCGCGCCCGCCAGCGCCCGCGCCGGCAGCTCGCACAGCAGGAACGCCGACGATGGCAGCAACCGCTCGCAGCACTTCACCCAGCCCTCCCACGCTACTTTGTTCAACCACACCTGCCAAGCACAAACATAGGGTACACTTTGGAGTGTGCGAGAACTGCACGACCTGCACGACCTGCCCCCTAATTGTCTAATCAAAGTTGTTGTGATTGTGATAGTGATTTATGGAATTATTATTATTATTTATTGATTGTCAGATATTACATCCATTTTTGTTAGTAACAATTAGCTTAACTCCTATGTTAGTAAAAAATAAGAATAAAATTTCAATTATGTAGTCAATTAATTCATAATTCACATTAAAATAACATTATTAAAGCTGAGTATGACCTTCTTATTGTCTAACTTATAGTCGCACTCCCTTTCGGGCCGAATGATGTTTTAAATAACACTTCATTTGACACTTCGCCATACATTTGAAAGATATTTTCGTCTGGCACTTTGCTTGGACAGTTCAATTTTGTTCAATTAATCCCTATCAAATATCAAATAGTGACAACCTGAAGTATGTAAATATCTTTCAAATGACGAATTGAAAGGGATTGCGATAGATTTTAAAATTAGACAATTAGCCCCTGTTCCTCCAACCACTTTCCACCATCGGGGTACCAGACGCAGGTTAGCTTACCACCCGTACGTCTCGTTGACGTTCCAAACGAACGGTACCAAGAGCTTTGCTGACACATTTACCGCTATAGATAGCTAAGAATGGAATGCGCTGCCTGCTCATGTGTTCCCCGATTCCTACAACCTTCAAGGCGAGAGTGAATAGGCATTTCCTGGGCAAGCATGCAACACCTTAGACCACATCCTGTTTATAAAACACAATGGTGGTCAATTGCCTACCCAGTTATAATAATAAAAAATAAAAAAAATGGAATCTGAATCCCCAGCATCGATATCGAGCTACGGAGTGTCGACAATAGACACTTATAGTAGGACTATCGACGATTATGTTAACGTTCAAATTAGATACACAGAAGCTATTTTTTAATCGACTTCAAAAAAGGAGGAGGATATCAATTCCTGTGTATGTTTTTTTTTAATGTTCGTTACCTCAGTACTCGGTCACATGAACCGGTTTGAATAATTATTTTTTGTTCGAAAGTTCAAGTTGGTCCCATTGTCGTCAAGATAGTTGATGACGGGATCCTGGAGAAATCAAGGGAACTCTTCAAATGTTATATACACCGATTTCGGTATTTTTTTTTTAAGTAACTCGTGCATTTGCTTCCATAAAGCACTATTTGGTGGAGTGGAACAGATGCTGAAGACCACACGTCATCAGAACTATTAAATATTTTTCATTTTGAATATGAGGAAAGTAGAAACAAACAATATATTCTAAACAAAATTTTTGTAAGGTTTCTACGATTTTCATTATTTTATAATGTAGCAAAATAAGCTGTATAGGCTTCTGTGCCTTTGCCTACATACCTTTGGTAAATAAAAGTCCAAAGAGATTACAGATATCGATTTGACATGACATCTACTATTCTCTTTTAAAATTTATTACAGCCCTAGGGCCGCCACATATCACTTTCAACCCGCATTTTAGGCAAGTTATGAGTTACTTTCAGAATATGAGACATGAAAAATATTAAGTATATCAAGGGTGCGATAAGATTCTTTCATTGTGGTTCCTAAGCAATGTCCTCATGATTGGTGAAAAGTGGACTTATTTAACACGAAAAATTGTAACATAAACTAAAATTTACCAATTTAAAAACCGACTTCAAAACGTAAAAAATAATAGCGAAAATTAAAACAATACAAATAAATAAAACCCCGTAGTTACAACGAAAACCGTCTTCGCGTGCTCATCATCATCACCGGGATCTCCACTTCTTCGGCTAACCGCTGGAGAACGGCTGACCTATTAGTCGTGGAGATCCTTGGGGGAGGCCTATACCCAGCAGTGGGTGTCATGTGGCTAAGATGATGATGATAATGATGACACTCAAACATACCTCTTTCTCTATGAGCAGCTGCAGCACGTTGAGGACCAGCGGTGCTAAAGGCGGGTGGAGCGTGAGTGCTTGAAGCACCGTGCGCATCATCAGCACAGGGATCTCCACCTCTTCGGCTAACCGCTGGAGAACTGCTGATAGTACCTGCCAGCAAACGAATAATATATTATAAGTCCCGACTATTATAACTTGACACATGTATGGCGAGACAGTGCGCAGTGACTACAAAAACTACTCACTGCGCATCTTTTGTGACACCGCGCTTGGGTCAAGAAATCAAGAGCAAGATATTTGGCATCATAAAGAACAGCTTTTGGTAAGGAAGCAACTGCAAACTAAACAAGCACCAATTTCACATGAAATTGAGTGAAACTGACGTTTGCGTCACTGCGGATTGGAGAGAGAAACACCCAAACATCTATGTGACTGCGGCCCCCTAATTCACAAACGCAGTATCCACCTGGGCCGGCATATAATTCGGCCAGAGGAACTAAAATCTCTCAGAGCTAGGAAGATTTTAGACTTCCTTGAGGCCGCCAGGCTGAAAGAGATAACTAGGTGGCGAGTTACAATAGATATTTTAATGACTACAGTTCCGACTGGAGCTGCAAAGCCCCTATATCCTACAAATAATAAGGAAGCAATCTGTTCTATGCATTTAAGCCTATGTTAGCCTATGTCCGGCAATGGACTGATGATGATTATACATTTCGGCAGATTTGAGTAGTTAACGGAGAGTTATCTTTTTTGTTATTTTGCCTATACTTTCGCCTTAAATGGAAACTAATCAATCAATCAATCAATCAATTCATTTATTCGCAGATATAGGTAGGTAACAGTGGTAGTACATGTCATAGAAAAAAAAAACATCAGAACAGCTATATCAACATAAATATGCATGCGAAAGATAATAATAATTGATATTATATAGCAATGAATTATAAAAATGTATAAGCAAAATGTCAATTTATAGATAAAAATCAAAATATAGACTAAAAGTTCTTTATGAAATATCATTGCCAAATCTCAAAAAATCTACGAACACAGTCAGTGTTACAAAAATGATACGTACGTCTTGAGTGTAAGTATTTTTCTCGCCGAAGCAGAGAGCAGTCGCTTTGATTATAAACTTCAAGTCGGCGTTACTCGGGTCGATCAGATGCAATGCTATCATCAACTCTACCGGAGAAACTGAAAGAAAATAAGTAGCTATTTGACAATGCGAAAAATAAAGTGTCAATTACTGTTATCAGTATAAATGATGAGTTTAAAAATAGTTTTTTATTAACGTAAGTTGAAAATAAATATAAATGTATTTAAAATTCAGTTTTTTAAACGTTTTGTCACGTGACACAAAACGCTCCTGATTCGTCGAGTTTATAATGACGTCACCTGCTTGTGAACCTCGTTTGCCTACGTATGTGGATGATATGCAGAATACAGGCAAGTGACGTCACCGAACCCATTGCCAAAGTAGTCAAAGTATCATATTGTCAAAGTAGCGTTCTGGCGCGCTATTTAAATATTGAATTTTTAATTTGATATTTTTCAGCAAATATGTACCAGAATTAAAAAAAAAAACAACTTTTACTGGTTTCCTTTAACTCCACTAAATAATATAAAATGGATTTTCAAAACCTGTCGAATAGCCTATTCTTTATCATTGAACAAGTCTTGAATCCAAACAATAAGGACATGGACCAAAAACGGAAGAAAAACATGTATAAAAAACATGTGTGTGTTAATACAAACTGTAAACCAACTACTTACAAATCTCACATACTGAAAGCAAAAATAAACAAAATGTTGAAAATCGTTTGTACAAAAACATGCTTACGAATGTATTTTTCTAAAATATCCTCGTTTTTATTATTATTTTGCTTACTTGGTGAATCTTCATTAGGGTTCTGCAAGCCAAGAAGTTTGTTGAAAACTTCTTTCACAACTACGGGGTTGAGCTTTATGAGTTTCGGTAATGCGGCTAATATCTGAAAGTAAAGGAAATATATAAAACATTGCCGTAGAGCAATGCAAGTAGTAACACAGTCTTAACCGCCTCTGCGGTCTAGTGGTACAACCACCGGTATCAGACCCAGGGGTCCCAGGTTCGATTCCAAGCGGGGGTGCATATTGTATTCGGTTTGGTTGGTGGTAGGACTTGTTCTAAGTCCGTCTGGCTAGCTACCACCATCTTATTTAAGTCTGACGCCATAACAACAATGTTTTCAGCATTGTTGTGTTCCGGCAGTTAGAGATAAGATAGCCAGTTCCTCAGTGATTGAGAATTCCGGAAGAGGCTCGCTACCATCTTCAGCCTTATCAATACTTAACTTTAGGGCCCGTATTCACTATGACCACTTACCGATTCCTTGCTCAAACTACGCGAATGTCGTATTTGGTTTCGACATTTTCAAAATTCGTTGTCTCTTTGGCACTTACAAATTTTAAAGTTTTTTTTACTTGTTTAATAATTATACAGCTTGTGGCTTTCATGTACTTTTACAATAACTCTATAATTTTGGAGTATCATGGAGAAAACGTCTTTTGAAAGTGTCAAAACCAAGTACGACATTGGCGTGGTTTGAGCAAGGAATCGCTAATACGTCATAGTGAATAAAAAAAAAACAGTCGTACTCCGCCGATATGACGCGCCCACACGCGCACACGCCCACACACGCCCGCCCCGTTCGCAATCGCTACACGGATCTCGCTGGTTTTCGCTGGTAGTCCGAGCCTTAAACAATGGCGAGCGCGCGTGCAGCGGTGCGTACCTTCGTCAGTGCATCATTTCGGCCGTTATAGGCAGAGCAAAGACTGGACTGTGGTAGTAATGCATAGTTTAGTTCGCGACAGCTAATAATGTGAGTCAAGCAGTGATCTATACTTAAGTACAGTTAGCAAAGGACGTGCTTATACATCGCATGTAGCGACGTCTCTTTTTAACTGCACTCAAGTACAAGAACCTTAATGAAGCACTTACGCCGACTTCGATCTCGTTCACGTTGATGGCATACGGCCAGTTTCAATAATCTAACCCTAGTAAGAGATATGCCTATATTGGTTATGTTACTTAGCAATCGCTGTTATTTTGGCCTGATTAACAAAAATATCTGGGCAACAAAGCTCTAGTAAGCTTATCTCTTATGATTTTAAGTTATTGAAACCGACCGTTAGTCGTACATATCTGTTAAAATCCACCAATAGAAAATTGCAATGTCAACCTGTCGCGAACAGCACATTCATTGACTGCAGCTGTCACAACTATTATGCTATATTTAAAGGACTGTAGTTGGTACTGACCTCCTTCTTGGTCAACCCGGTGAGCACCGGAATAAGGAACCGGACGTCGGACACCCGCGTCGCGTACAACTCACGTACGCGCGACACCAGCTCGGGAGATGGCGGAGCTGGAAATATACTCAAATTAATACCCAGTTGAGGTGGGTACTGAATTACTGAAGCTTACTGATTGGCTATCAATGTAAATACATAATTGCATACATGCACACCCATTATCTAGCCCACGTTAAATTTTCATGAAACTTGTATTATGGATAATAGATAACGGTTAAACCGAGGATAAAGATTCATAATATTCAACACCCAGACCAAGACAAATAGACATGTTCATGCACACAAACAAACACTGTATGCGGGCAGTGCAGGGCCGATCGTTGTGGAGATCCTTGGGGGAGGCCTATACCCAGAAGTGGGTGTCATGTCGCTGAGACGACGACGACGACGCACACAAATATTTGTCTTGTCCTGGGATCGCATTCGGGACCCCTGGCGCAGAAGGCGGGTTTTGTACCCCTGCGCCAAACAGGTCGACAAAAAAATCAATCAAAGTGTCTCTTTCATTTACAGGAGACAAAGAGACGCATTGACAGCGATTATTAATGCACGAACGGCTCCTTTTTTTAAAAAAATGTGCCACTGTCCACCCCTGGAGTAAAGGCTGGTGGTGGACAGCAGCAATAATCAATTTACACCTCAGAAAACTGACAAGTTATAAGAACTTGCAATACCCTTCTAGTAAGCTGAGGACCTTACCCCAGTAAGAAGTAGGCTTATCTTGGTTACATTTTACCAAACAAAACCTGTATGCTTTCTAAACTGACCCATCATTTACTGAAAATAGTTATTGATGTCGACCGTTACGGAAGAGAGTTAAATTGAACGTATAGGCAAGCCAATCGCAAGAAGTTCATAATGCTTCTCGTGTATCATGAACTTGAATTTAACCTCTTTGTTACGCACTTGACTCGTAGCCAAGTTATATTAGGAGTTTCACCTCGGTATGAGAGAAGACAAGCTGTACAACTCGAATACACTTTCATTTTGGGTATTCTAAAAATTGTCTCAAAAGTCTCATAAAGTCTGGTCTCTGCCCCGTCATTTATTCAATGTAAAAAGTCATAAAAAAATTCGGGATTATCTCGGTTCGCTATCTCCAAAGATGTTAACATTCACATATAATTGTAAAGCACAGAATTTGTGACCAATTTTGTTTCAACATTTTTTTCATACGCCCCACCGTTTTTGAGATAGAAGGCAAAGAGCCCGCAGCACCCAACCCCAAACCTGGGATTCTAAATCATTCCCTAACCATTTTGAACCTGGTAATAAATACAATTCATGTGCTGATGACTGCCTTTAGGCCGGCCTTAACCCATCATCATGGTCGTCCGATTTCTCCCTATCCTAACACATCTTCACAACAAACTTACCTTTCTCTGTAAATATGTGCACCAGCTTCGTGAGAGATTCCCTCGAATACTCTCTAGCAAACCCCTAAAGGCCGGCCTCAACCCATTATCGGCGTCCGGCTTCTATCTATCTTAACACATCTCGTCAACAATCTTACCTTTCTCCGTAAATATATGCACCAGCCTAGTGAGCAGAGTTTCGGATCCCCTCGGGCACTCATCCAGCAGCGCCCTAAAGGCCGGCCTTAACCCATCGTCAGGGTCGTCCGATTTCTCCTTATCATCGTCGCTGGCCATCACAGCCCGAACAGGGCCTTCCACCACGCGTAGTACTACGCGCTTAGCATCTGAATTCGCGCAGCCGTATACGCGAGCCACCTCGATTATTAATTCTGTTGAATAATAAACCAATTTTAGTTTTACAGTTCTCACATTTTCACGCGAACGCGGAAGTTGCCGGTAGTCCACTTGCTGCGCAAAGAATCGAATATCGCTGGCATTTAGCAAAAATCGTGTTAAGGCTAATGAAACGCATGTCAATCGACAGACTAAGTAATTACAATCAAAAAGTTTTCTGTGATCTCTTAGTCAGACGGTTTCTGAGATATTTTAATTACAAAACCAAAAAAAAATGTGACAAAATACTGTTCCTAGGCTATTTATGCTGCAATATTTACGATTCATAATTTTATTTTTGGCTTTATTTTACTGTTTTTGAACTCAGAAACTGTACTGACCACTTGGAGATTTGTTCACTGAAAACTTGTTTTTGTTATCACTTACTCTATCGATTGACATGCATTTCATCAGCCACAACACGATTTTCGCAAAATGTCGGACTTTATAGGTATGCCAGGTTTCATACAAAAATGTTCGAACCCCTTACACGCAAATGTCGCCTAAAAATGGTCGACCGGTAACTGTACATTTATTAACATTGTTACTAATAACCGCACGTTTCATTTACAATCATATAGTAATATCACAGAATAATTATGCAACAGAAATTGCACTCCACAAAATCTTTTCAATAAATAGCGACTCTTGCTCTTATACAGCATTCTGTAATATATATAATCTCATAAGTGCAATTCAGGTCGCGCAGCGCTCGTCGTCATTAGCCATTTTAATGTCACCACTGTTGGAGCACGAGACTTCCTTATGAATGGATATAAGAATGGGCCATGACCCACCACGCGGGCCCAATGTGGATTGGTAGGTTTTAACGACTGCAAATGCAGCCGGGACCAACGGGAGGCCCTCGACACGTCAGTCTCTCAACCAAATGTAATACCAAAATAATTTAAAGTGGTTTGAACTTATTTGTATGGAGTCTGGCCTCTTCTAAATCCGTAGTATGAGACACCATTTTGAAAAAAATTCAAAATGACGTCGCATGATAGTACCTATATAACATACAGAGGAACAAAAAATGTTACGATATAATGCCCTAAAGTATCACGTTAGCGATGTAATTAGAGTTAAAAATGAATAATGTAAGTTGAAAATTGTTTACGGTTAGGATAGGATAACCATAAAATGTAATATTATAATTAGTATTTTCTTTTGTGATGGAAATTGACCTTACTGATATGTTAAGCTCACTTTTCAATTTGACGACTCTGTATGAAATAAAACAGGGAGAAAAATATAGCCCTTGACGAGTTTCTTGCCGGTTCTTCTCGTTACAAGGTCTCCCGCCGTAGGGTTTGTGAACCGATGGCGTAGCTTCTTTGCGTTCATAAGTGCTTGTAACAGCCTAGACTGAATAAATGATATTGAATTGAATTGAAATAATGCCGACCCAAAGTATCACCTATGTATCTTTAACTCCAATTATCTCACTATCCTGACACTTTAGGGCATTATGTTTCATAATATTTTTTGTTCATCTTTAAGTTACCTTTAGGTTTTATCGTGCGGCATGATTTTGAAAAAAAAAATCAAAATGGCGGACCTGTGACGAAGCCAAAAGGTTCAAAGCCCTTTGACCATGATTGACTCTACTTGTGATATTATTTGGATTAAGACGGTATTTATCTAGGTCGCTTTTAAAAAAGTAATCCAAAATTATATACTATAGACTTAGAAATAGCCAGTCAGCTGAAAACGTGCCGAAACGTCTCGGGCGTCTACTTTTATTTCAAGGACGAGTGCGCGAAGAAACTTAATATGTGCTAATCTATACTAATATTATAAAGCTGAAGAGTTTGTTTGTTTGAACGCGCTAATCTCAGGAACTACTGGACCGATTTAGAAAATTCTTAGACAATTAGAAAGCTACATTTCTCCCGAGTGACATAGGCTATATTTTATCCCGATATTCCCACGGGAACGGGCACCACGCGGGTAAAACCGCGAGGATCCGCTAGTATAAAATATATCTAAAAAAAAAACAGCTTACCTTCATTTAACGGGTATAGGGCCATAACCAAGTTCAGGCACAGCTTGAACAACTCATCAGTCCAGGGCATCCTGGAGTGTCTCTGATGGAACAGCTCCTGTGGTGGGCTGGACAGGGATATGAACCCTAGGTAAAGGCGTGCGTGTTTCTCTATCACCTTCTTGACGGATTCTGAACCTTGCTGGTATATTTTTAGGACGGATTTTATCGTGGTGTCACGGATTTCTTCGTTTTCACTCACTGTAAGGTAATGGTAATGTACAGTTACAAAATGTATATGAATAAATAATATAAAGGTGGGTCCAGATATCCGTATCGTACCTACGCTTCGTATTAGCGTCGCCACCAAGGGCGCTAATCCGGACGCCCTTTAACCGCCTCTGTGGTCTAGTGGTACAACCACCGGTATAAGACCCAGGGGTCCCGGGTTCAATTTCCAAGCGGGGGTACATATTGTATTCGGTTTGGTTGGTGGCAGGACTTGTTGTAAGTCCGCTGGCTAGGCTACCATCTTATCTAAGTCTGATAAAAACAATGCTGCAGCATTGTTGTGTTCCGGCAGTTAGAGATAAGATAGCCAGTTCCTTAGTGATCGAGGATTCCAGGAGAGGTTTGTTTCCATCTTCAGCCTTATCAGTACCTAACATTAGGTATGATGTAGGCTAAGTCATTCATAAAAAATACGGTACGCTGGTACGGCGTCTTGATACGGAAAATATGGATACAGGTACGCACCGATCCATCGCGAGTCGGCTTTTCGCCCGTTCAAAGAAAATGAACGAGCGATGATCGCAGCGTCGATTACGTCCAGAGTTTCTGGATCACGAGGCTGATACGAAACGGAGGTACGGTACGGACAAAAGAACATTATGTGGACACACCATAAGCTATACTGGTTGCTAGTGGTCATTCTGTCCCCACAATACGTCTAAAAGTCATATAAGTTTAAAACCAAAGACAAAAATGATATAATGAGATTTAATCCTTGTTATTAGATGTCATATTTTGTGAAGAGTCAATGATAGTATGTAAATAAATTTAAGAAAGTCGATTAGAATAAAATTATACTTACAGACGTGACAAACCAGTGATGCGACATATTTATGAGCGCGCGGCGGCCTCATCAAACACAATTCCTCTATAATCTCCAACGCTAAAAACGCCACTTTATCCTCACTAACTAAGTGTTTGAGATAGTCCACAGCCTCCTCTGTGATTACCGGCGCTTCTGAGTATATCTTCCTGAGCAAAATGTCTCTGCTATTCTCCATTACAGGATCCCCTCTCTCACAAATTTGTGTGATCAGAGCGCAAAGAAGCTGGTTGTAATTCTGATCGTGTTTCTCATGTAGTTTCGGCTGCAGTGTAACCGGATGCCGGTTAAATCCTTGCATAAAGGCGTACTCCTCAAACAGCCACGACAGAGCCAAGTCTATCTGATTCATGGGATCTTCCAAAATATAATTCTGCACCAAATCTCTTATTTCTGGTGTGTAACTTGATGCAAATATCGTTATCAACTTCGCTCGTACTTGAGCGACACCACCGATCACGCTCTCTTTCTCTGCCCTCAATATTCGATTGACACATTGTATTATCAACCTCTCCTTGATTTCTTTCGGTATAGGACGAGTTAACTCTTGCAGCTTAAGGAGTTTCACCTTTTGTTTCAGCTTTGGAACTGTGGGGGTAGGTGGAGGTATTGGCTTTTCCTTATCTTTCGATTTTCTTTCCTCTTCTTTGAGATGTTCCTGTCGCGTTTCCTCCATAAGCTTCGATACAGCACTCTCTACTTGCCTGTCCGCTTTCGTAGATTCTTGAAGCTTGGCCACGGCGTTTTTGAGTGTTAATTTTTCGTCGTCATCTCGAAGAAGAGGTATTTTTGGTGCAGGGTCAGTGAATTGTTGTGGCGCTGGTGGTGGAACAGGGGTAGGAGTAGGGAATACAAACGGTTCGTCTTTGATAAGAGCCAACATCATTTTTGCTAAGTTCTTCTTTTGCGCTTTGCTCCCAGCATTTGGAATAGGTTTGTATAAACTAACAAAATTGGCTGGCATCTCTATTGGAAGACAATTCAATAGAGTCGATGTGACAAGGCCAACAACACTTTCAACATTGTTTAGTCCATCCAGGAGGCTGTCTTCAGTGACGCTCGGTTTGGGAGCAGGCTGGCTACTGTCGTCTTCGAACATTGTAAAGTCGCTGCGACTGTTACTGTCACTTCCTTGGCTATTGCTCTGAGGCGAGTCAACTCTAAACCTTTTAGCTGGGGTGTCGCCGTTCTTTATTTCTCCGACTCTTTTATTTCTCCTCTCTTTAGGAACTACCTTGTTTATCTCTTGTGTCGTCATTCCAATGTCCATCAGGAGCTGAGTGAGATGAGGTGTCATTTCCATTGACGAAGGGTGTTTAATCAAGTTTATTAGTAACATTTTCAACTGTTTCCTAACTGAGTTCACTTGTGACTGTGAAAGCGTCGGCGGCAGTGTAGTATGCAAGTCGCCTAAAGCTTGTATGACTCGCGACATGAATTTAGGTCTGAATTTGGCCAGTAGGCATAGTGTGGTCATACAAGCCATCAAGTTGACACTAGAAATATGTTGAGAGTTGTGGAACTTTACTAGTAATTCAAAGATGTGCCTGGAACAAAATAACAGCTTCGTGATCACAGATAATAATGTGGGGTTTCTAATAATGTTCATTATTATGAAAATTAATGAACA
The DNA here is from genome assembly GCA_910589605.1 of Chrysoteuchia culmella. Taxonomy (NCBI): domain Eukaryota; kingdom Metazoa; phylum Arthropoda; class Insecta; order Lepidoptera; family Crambidae; genus Chrysoteuchia; species Chrysoteuchia culmella. The sequence continues at coordinate 2,201,087 of OU342657.1, forward strand.
TTCTTAGAAACCCTTAACATGGGCCAGATAAACTTAAATATTGTATTAGTAATGGAATTCTTAAAATATAGAGGTATCAAAATAACAATATCAATATAGAGACTCACAGCATACCAAACTCTTTTCTACACACATCTAAGATAAACACAAATGTTTGATTACTCACTCAGATTCTTCTTCAAGAGATCTTCTGTTAATAAAGGGCAGGTGGCTGGGCAGATCGTCCAGGCTGAACTCAGTATCAGACCCCTCACTGTGGCTCTGCAGCAATACCACTTCTTCAAGGAACTTGATGGAGTGGGTCCGGATACCCTCGTTGTCACTGTCTATCATATTCAGCACCATCAGCTGGAAGAAAATTAAAATATAGATTGCTCCTGTAACTATGAGTGTTGTTAAATAGTCTTTGTAAAACAATAAAAACTATTTTAATCTGACATGTAAATAAGGTAATTGTCTGTTGAAAATATTACTTAATATCTTCTATCTAAAACAAATTAAAACTTTTAATTATATCTATTACTAAAAAATATACTTTATAAGTGTTTTGTCTCGATTATTCCCACTGTCCACCCCCAGGGGATGACAGTGGCTCAATTATTAAGAACATGTGCCGTTGTCCTCCACATTGGCACTGAGAAGCATTTCTGAAATAATTATTTTCATTGACCACCACTAGCCACTACTCTTTAGCAGGTATAGTTAAAATAAAAGATTTTTAAAATTATTTTTACTGACTTTTATAATAGTTTCTGTACAACACCAATAGAGGTGGACAACAGCACTTTTTCTTGTTAAAAGTTGTGCCACTGGCCACCCCTGGAGGACAGTCTGGGGTGGGCAGCCAGGGTTGGACAGCAGGAATGATCAGTCTTGACTTGGAATTGCTACACATTTATTTTTGTTACCACTTGATTAAATATACATTAGAAAAACTATTTCTGTTGATTTAAATTAACCTTTATTTGTGTTAGGTACTCCCAAACATGCTGCATTTCGGATAATTCAGCAGCCCCATTACATATCCATAGTAAAGTGTTCCGGTACACTATACTGGCAGCTTGTATTGCTCGTTTCTGGACAGCCACAACCGTGTCTGCTATGAACAATTGCAGCTGAGCAATCACTTTGGGTAGATATTTTGGGTGGAGTTTACTGAAAATGTAAAAGGTAAACTTAGGTTCTTTGGTAGCACTCATCAAGGAAAGGAAAATGAGAAAATAGGCCAGTAGGCTTGTGTGGATGAGACATTTGTGACTGTAAAATCTTTTGATGACATTCTTTGTGATTAAATTCTGACAGTAAGACAAAAGTTCACCAACTGGTTAACCAACCGAATAATGCTAAATTTAATCCGGACCCCATGTCTGGACTATGATGGAATATCTATTATGTCTTATTATATTCCAAGGCCTGAGAGCTTAAATGTCATTGCATTTTAATTGTAAGGGACTGAAAAATGTTTTCAACAATGATTATGTATCTAGTTAAAAAAAGTATTAAAAATAATGCCAAATAACATTATTATGAAGTTAGGTACTAGGCACCACATAAATAAGTTAGAATGCAAGCCTAAGTTTCAGCCTGCAACATCATCTCTCCTTTTTTGAGATGTATTAAGTAACAAGATTTTATTAGTGTAAAGAATGAAATACCATAACATTTCATAAACCACAGGGTTCTTTTTATGGTGGATAGTTATTTTTGATCAATATTTGCTTTCATTGCCCTCTTAACATACCTTATCTCTTCAATAAAGCCCACTAATTGTTTTTTGACATCGTTAGACTTATCACTAATGTTACTTAATATATTTTCCATATACACAGGCAGCATTTGTGATGCGGAATGCAGTAAGAATTCTATAATTTTTCTTAGCAAATTCGCCTTCTTGGGTCCATCTGACATGCCAGCTTCGTTTATCCATTGTATAAGCTGAAAATGACGAAATAAAAGACGTTTGTAGATTAGGATTTTAATAACTGACAATAAAAGTAAAACAATGTAATGCGTCCTGCTGGCGCCCAGATAAACCAACCTGATTTTGAGGTGTTAAGCCTGAATTTTGTCCCTGTTTGTTAGACATCGTGGGTAACGATATCCTAAACACCAAGATATTAACTAATTTTCATGACAATCCTCAAAAATCATGTGAAAATGAATTTAGAGAAAATAATAATCACGCTTTTCCACAACGATTACGGTATAACACGAACACAAAAAATCTTTATTAACGTGGTAGGTAGGTACGAGTACGACCAGTACGACAAAGGACACTGAGCACCTCTTTTAAACGTGGCCGTATAATACGTCAGAATAGAAGTCACATTGACATTGACAGTTTTTTTTTTTTAACTTCGTCCGTTTTTATACAACAGGCGGAGATATTAAAGCCATACTGCCGGTTTTTTTTTATGAAACAAAATAATAATAAAATCTATTTTTAATCAAACAAGGTACATACTAGAAATGTTTATTTAGGTATTTATTTCTTTCAAAATCCACAGTTATTAATTGCAGCTTAAGAAAACATAAATACTACTTGTAAGTCCGTTACATTTATGAACTTACTTATTTCCCTTTTTTTACTTTCTCCTAAAGTCATAGTGACCCAGAATTTTGTCGGTACGTTCCGTTTCTTGGCCCTGCAAGGATTTTACGTACAAATGTATTGAATTTTTTTTAAATGGTTTAAATTAAAAATATTAATATCTTTACAAAATTTTATTAAGTAAGCAAACTCATAATATTATCACAGTTGTGGGGGACACAATTATTACGAAATACTGTAGCGCAGCTCCCGTTGAACAATCTTTGATATGTTTAATACCAGTCAGTCGCTCACCCACGTATTATCTAGTATTGTTATGTAGTATTATTCTTTTTAATTAAGACCTCTTGCTTGTAAAAAAATAAAATAATTAGGTAAGTAAGGAAGCTAACGAGGATTTACAAAATTAACAACAACCAAAATTCATTATAAAGTTTATTTATCTTTAATACCAAAATAAAACATACACCCTAATAGTATAGTATCCAACTTAAATATAACTCTTTTATGTAACACTTTCTCTTTAATAACTTAGGTGGGTTTTAAGTCCCTACCTGCAGTACCTACTCAGAGTCGTCATTCACTTTTAAATCACCTTCCTACTTACAATAAAATAATGTTATAAACTATATTTATCTCCCACGCTGGACTGAGATCATAAGAAAAACAGAATAAGTACGCCAGTTGAGGCTAAGTAGGTTTTTACTGCAAATAGATAGTTGAAGGATTTATAAGCGATATTTTATGCGATTCTGATAACCTATTAGTTTCCGCACAACATTTTCGACCCAACCAATACCACATGTTAGTATAATATTTTTTTACTCCTTACTGCACATTAGATCCTTTGCCAACTTTGCAAGGAATACCTACCTACGGGCGAGGAGATACGGTATTAAATAAAAAAAAGCGTTTGTTCCCAAGTCACTGTTTCTCGTTGGGAAAAAAATCCCATTCGTTTGGCTGGTTCGTGTTACTCGTTGGGGGAACAATGTTATAAAAATAATTCCCAACGAACCACCTCGAAGGTATGGAATAGTTAGTGAAAGTAACAGGGTCGCACAGCAAACCAGCCCCCTAATTGTCTAATTTCAAAATCTATCACAATCCCTTTCACAGGTATTGTGATTGTGATATTTTCGTCTGCCACTTTGCTTAGACAGTTCAATTTCGTTTATTCCATACCTTTCAAAACGCGTCCCGATCACAATCCCTTTCAAATGTCAAATAGTGTAGGACTGAAGTATGTAAATATCTTTGAAATGACGAAATGAAAGGGATTGCGATAGATTTTAAAATTAGACAATTAGCCCCCAGGAGTTATTTTAGATGTTTTGAGAAGTTACTAAAGCGTCTAGTCTAGTACAACCACAGAACATTTTCGTTGTTCTGTGATTACAACACCGGTATACCGGCCCGGGGGGCTATCGTGTAAAAAATCTGGGTATGGATATGGGCTTCTTTTGACAGATGAAGCTCATAAAATTACTATATTATATGATCATTTAACTGTCAAATGAAGCCCATGTCCATATCCATATTTTTTTAAACATAATATAGAGAAAGAGAGAGTGGAGAGGTAGAGCGCCGTCCAGGCGGCGCTCGCTCTCTCGCACTCACACCGGACCGGCATACCGTGTGGTGTAATAGACGCTTAAAAGTCCTTGTGAGTGAGAAAAGAGAGTGTAACAGGTTGAGACGATTTTTATCCTAACGCGTAGATAATATCCTAAATTCGGGGTGCGGCTCGTCTTTTTTTTTTTTTTTACCAACGGTGTGTGACATGTTGTGGTGTGACTAGTTGGGAACAAAGGAATAAAAGCTGTGCAGGAAACTGTCATTATAACTTGTAGACGACTTTGAGTATGGCAATAAAAGCGTTCAATAAATAAATTCAACTAGGTAGTCAGTCTTAGTTTAAGCCATTAGAGGTGCTTGCTGTGGGTTGTATAGGGTGTGCATTTCATACGCAGGCGGTTTGTTCTTTTCCTCCATCTCCAGATAAGTGCTTCTAACTATCAGCAAACAGAGGAAGTCAACAACTGAAATGAAAAAAGCACTCATTTTCAAATATTTCACAGCCAAAGTTAAATTTCAAAACGAAAAGTTGTTTAACGCTTTCCGAACGTCACTTTTCAGCATTTTCCCTCTCGATGCATTATATGTACCTACTACAGGGATGGCGACACTTAATGTATCAACGTGCCATTTTTCTAAAAAAAATCAATACTAATGAGGTCATAGATATAATAATAATAAATACTAACAACTCAAAATTCTTTATTTACTACGAATCTGCAAATTTTCTTTAGCGTTCACCCGTAATATAATATGTAGATACTTATTTTTTTTTGTACTAGACGACCAAGACAATTAGGCGCATACAGGAACGAGGTTTTGCTCTTTTGGCACCTGTAGCCCACTTCTATCACCGCACTTCTGTTATTACCTATGATGTGATTAAATAGCGCTACAGTGACTAAATGATTGATTAACGCTTCTAAACATTTTCTTTTTTAGTTAGTTTTTTTAAGTTTTCCTCAACTGTCATGCGCCTAATTGTTTTGGTCGGATAGTAGTGCATAATGAATTTTGTTTTGTGTCACGTGCCTTTGGTTCGCCATCCCTGACCTTCTAGAAGAATGCACACCAGAAAATTGACAGCTTTTTTTATAAGTATTATCAAATTACTAGCCTCCCGCCCTCGACTTCGTGCGCGTGGAATTAGGTTACAAATGTTACAATACAATCCCATTTTATTCTCTATATCCATCGGGAAAAAAAAATCTTTCTTAATGCTCGCCTACATCGTCAAAGGATCCTGTATGCAAAATTTTAGCCTAATCGGTTCAGCCGTTTGAGCTATGCGTCAGTCATAGTATTGAATAAATAAATAAATAATTTCTTACACTCACACCAATTAACCTAGGCTCAAAGTAAGCACTGTAAGGCTTATATTATGGGATGCTAGGGAAACGGATATAAAAACATAATTATACATAAATAGTACCTATAAGTATTTATGTGTAGAAATAAGTATATATAAACGTCCATGACTCAGGTGCAAATGCCCGAATTCAATCATACAAGCATTAGCCCCTACCGGGATTTGAACCCAGGACCTCAGAGTAGCCGACACCTTGAAAGCGGTGTACGTACTCTATTACGGAGGTCGTCTTATCGGTCGACTATTGTTACGGACACTGTTACTTCTAGCTAAGAAGAGAACCAAAATTGTATACTTACAACACCACTTGAGCAGTGGCAGCGTCGCCAGGAATCCCACGAAGACCATGGACACTACCACCAGCCCCAACGACATGCCGAACAGGAAAAATCCACTGAACACGTAGTACATAAGCAATTTGGGCCTTTCCTAAAGGGCGAAAGAAATCATACGTTATAATAAATAATAAAAAAATAAATAAAAAAAACTTTTATTTCAGACCATGGTCCATATTCACAATTATAATTATTCACTTAAATATAATATAATATAATATATATAGAGGAGCCCGTGGCTCTGTGGTTCGCACGCTCGGCCTGCGATTGTTGAGGTTAAGCAACTTTCGCAATGGTCGGTCACGAGATGGGTGACCAAAAATTTACTATCTCGAGCTCCTCCGTGCTTCGGAAGGCACGTTAAGCCGTTGGTCCCGGCTGCATTTGCAGTCGTTAAAGCCCACCAATCCGCATTGGGCCCGCGTGGTGGGTCATGGTCATGGCCCGTTCTCATTATCCACCCATAAGGAAGGCCAGTGCCCCAGCAGTGGGGACATTAAACATGGCTGATGACGAATAATATATATAATAAATATAATATAATATGCCATTCAAGAATAAAAGGATTCCCATTGGGGGTTCATTTTATTTGGATGGTAGAACGGTAGCACCATCTTATCAAAATCTGTCACTGTGTTTTCAGTGTGCTGGTGAGTTCAAGTTACCAACTAAGTAGGTCAAAAAAATTGTTAGACTAACAAAAAGACTAACAAAACCGAGCGCGAGCTGTAACTTACAGCCGGTTGCACCAAACACTATGTCTGTGGCACCAAAGCTCATTTTACGATTTATGATTTTTTTTTCCATTTTTCAATGCTATTTCTATACTTATGATAAATTTTAAATACGAGTATAAACTTATTGGAAAATATCAACTCGGCCACAAGTGAATTCTCAGATGGGACTCACCACGACCTTTGGAAATCAGAGTCTAATTTTATTCTGCTAATGCTTAGTCACAATCGTATCCAGTGGTGTTTTAATGCTAATGCTGTTTTACACAGTTCTTGTTACAACAGTGTAAATAAACACTACTATTGAAACACCACTGAGAGACGATTATGACAAAAATTTAGCAGAATTGACACCCTGGTCCAATGCTCTAACCACTGAGCTACCGAGACGTACTCACTTGTGGCTGAGTTGATTTTCCCATTTAACGAATCGATAAAAAGTAGTACCTATATAGGAATTTGTTTGACAAAGTTGTTAAAAATGTTTTTTTTTTCAAATTCAATTAACGCTCGCCGCGTCGCGCATTGTGTATTTTACCTAAGTATACTAATATTATAAAGAGGAAGATTTGATTTTTTAATTGTTTGCAATGAATAGGCTCCGAAACTACTGAATGGATTTGGATGAAATTTGGTACACAAATAGTAGATAGCCTGGTTATGAACATAGGATATTTTTTATCCCGATATTCCCACGGGAACGACGCGGGTGAAACCGCGAGCGGTCGCTAGTTACAAATAAGTTTAAAAAGCCCAAACGCTAGGAAACTAAGAACAAAGAGCTTACCGTGTGGACCCCAACAACCAACATGATGCTTATAATCAAGCATATCAAGAAGACGAGCAAGTAGAAGGCCTGGGACACGTAGACCCCCAGAGCAATCTGGGCGAGCTCATCGGGAGGGTGTTCAGGGTTAGGCTGGTTCTTGTTATTTTCCACGAACCTCACCACTGTGTACAAGAGGTAGGACATTGTTGACAGAGACAGGAGAGAGGCGAACTGGAAAGAAAAGAAGTAATAAGTTAGAATAAGTTTTTAACCGCCTCTGTGGTCCAGTGGTACAAACACCGGCATCCGACCCAGGGGTTCGATTCCCAGCGGGGGTACATATTGTATTCGGTTTGGTTGGTGGTAAGACTTGTTGTAAGTCCGCCTGGCTAGCTACCACCATCTTATCTAAGTCTGACGCCATAACAACAATGTCTTCAGCATTGTTGTGTGCCGGCAGCTCGATATAAGACGAGATAAGATAGACAGTTCCTCAGTGGCTGAGGATTCCGGGAGAGGCTCGCTTCCATCTTCAGCCTTATCAATACTTAACATCAGGTATGATAAAGACTAAAGAGACACCTCGTCGTCCATAAAAAATAAATAGAAAAAAGAAAAACATTGAAGACTTTATAGATTCGTATTCGTAAAGCATAATGGAACTAATTATGGAAATGGTTTAAAATACTAAAAAAAACCGATTTCAAAAAGCCTTTTGGAGTCAATGCCAGCCAAGGCAAGAAAAATAAAAGTCGTCATCAGTCATTTTTAATGTCCCCAGTGCTGGGACTTCTCTAAGAATGGATAAGGAGAACCTTATCCATCCATAGGTAAGGAAGGCCATGACCCACCACGCGGGCTCATTGCGGATTGGTGGCTTTTGGCATTTGGCTTTGGTTGTGCCGTGTGGTGACGGCCTAAGAATACAAGTGTCACCACTTCCTTAATGCCTGGGATGTCGTAAGAGTCGACTAAGAGGCTCGACGCATTGAACACCTGTGCGAGAGAAGGAAAACTTGAAGCAAACCCTTTACCAACCCGTCTGGCCAGCGTGGTAGGAGTAGGCTAACAGCCTCCTATGAACGCCACAATAGGCGTGAGCTAGGAGAGGCCTATGTCCAGCAGTGGACATGAATGCAGCCGGGACCAACGGCTTAACGTGCCTGCCGAAGCACGGAGGAGCTCGAGATAGTATATTTTTGGTCATCCATCCCGTGTCCGACCATTGCGAAAGTTGCTTAACCTCAACAATCTCAGGCCGAACGAGCGGACCTCTGCGCCACGGGCAATTTTGAAGAATGCACCATCGATGCCTAGGCTGCCCTGACTCAAAAATGAGCTTATTTTTACTTTTTGAGGTTAGTTTCTTTCAGTTTTTTAATTTACAATTTGTCAAAGATTAGAATGCTTGCCCACCCTTAAATCGGTCTAAAATATTATTAAAGCGTAACTAAGTAGTATGCTAGTGATTATGTCATCTAGGAAACGAAACAAACAAGTTACCATAAACTGGTTTTTGCCAAACCAAAATATTATACTGTGTATTCGGAAGGTATTCGGTCAAACTAGTTTGAGTCAAACCAAAATGTACGGTTTTTCAAACCGCTGCTTGACCGAAAACGACAGTTTTTCAAAATTTCCTGAAAACTACTGAACCGATTTCAAAAATGAGACCAACTTGAGAACAACCCAGGGGGCTAATTGTCCAATTTTAAAATCTATCGCAATCCCTTTCAATTCGTCATTTGAAAGATATTAACATACTTCAGGCCGTCACTATTTGACATTTGAAAGGGATTGTGATCGGGACACATTTTGAAAGGTATTGCATGAACGAAATTGAACTGTCTGAGTAGGGTTACCAGACGGGAATTTTAAAAGTCCTGAGACTTGATTTCCTACAAAAAATCCTGAGATTTTGCATTTTCCAAAATTTTACCGACTTTTAAAAAGGCGGTTATCAACTCATCGCTTAATTATGTATTTTCACCGATTACTCGAAGACGCCACAAGCGATTGAATGATTCAAACGTTATTACAACAGGTTTGTCCCAATTTAATCCCATTTTTTTTTTACAAAAAATTGATGCTGTAGTTTTCATGAAATCTTGAAAATACCGTTGTTTTTAACGGTTACGTGGATGATTTCTTATTTTAAAGACCGATTTTTAATGTAAACACGTATGGGACTAATTCCAAATTAAAAAAAATGTGAAATATTTTTTTTTTATATAAAAACCGCATTAAATGTAAGCAGCCAAAGCAAGAAAAGTAAAAGTATAGAAGTGAAATTTAGAATGCACCATGGCACCGACTTTAAAAAGCTTTTTTTAACTTTTTGAAGTCTGTTTTATTTTACTTCTTGTTGAAAAACAAAAACATAATAATAATATTATTGATTTTCTAATAATTAATGTCGCGTTGTGCAATAATTTAGGATTTAGGCCGCCAGCGCATAGGAGGGTGACTTGCTTAGCGCCTAGGGCCTAGTGACACCTAGCGAGTAGCTCTAGCTAGGCGCCTAGGGCGTATACAAGTAAACAAACACCGTGTATCCCAGCAACCACGTCACTAGGCGCTAGGCGCTACTAGGCTCCTGCCTCCAAGGTTCAAATTTATTAATCAAAATTTCAATAATAAATTGGTTCACCGGATTGCGCATGAAAAGGCAGTTTTATGAATTATAAAACTGTGATAGGTATAGTATAGATAACGTTAATATACTAAGGGGTTGTTGGTGTGAAAAAAAATGTTTTTGTAAAAATATATAAGTAGTTACTCTATCTATTTTATTGTAACTTCTGAAAATCCTGAGATTTCCTGAGATTTCAGAAATTCGGCCGGAATCCTGAGAAAAGCCTAAAAATCCTGAGATCTCAGGACAAATCCTGAGATATGGTAACCCTTTGTCTGAGAGAAGTGTCAAATGACCTTTAAAACATCATTTATTCTTTACTTATTGCGACTATAAGTTACACAATTCCATAAATCACTATCACAATCACAATACCTTCGAAAGGGATTGTGATATATTTTGAAATTAGACAATTAGGTGGCAGCTATGGGATTAAGCTAATTGTATTCATTTGATAATATTAAACAGATAATATTAAAGATTATATTTGACAGATAAAGACTAGGCTCCACTACAGTTTTACCATTTGAATCATATCTATCGGTTTATGTTTTTTCGAATCGGCGAACAAGTAAAAAAAAAGTTGAAAAAATAATACAGGTAAGCAACGATTTGATAAGGACTCTATCTTTTTTTAAATGGGTTAGTATTTTAAGGTTATGCAAACAAACAAATCAACGAAACACGAGTCCGTTATATCTAGATAAAATGCTTGTAAGGTATAAAATTAAATTGGTGCTCTATTCTTCCTTACCTAGCCAAGACATAAGTTTATACGAAACTTATGTTCAATTCATAAACGAAGCTCACCGAAGCCTAAGAAATATATTTTCATGAATTTGTAATTTATAAATTTTGTCTACCTACTTCAAATGTCGCAGTTAAGTCCCAAAAGCTTTTTACTGGAAGTTAGGCAATAATAAAAGCAGTTGGTTGTGTATGACAACAACTAGCAGAATTAATAGGAAATGAGTTAAGTATAATGTTATTCAAAATTAAATCACCCGTCGAAGAAGCTAATCTAAAAAGGTGATAAGAAAAATAACGAGTAGACAAAACCAGTCAATAAGATAGTGATTTCCTTGAACATCCGAAATAATTAAGTGATAATATTACATGATAAATTATAATCAGAAACACAAACAAATCCAGTTATTTGCAAGAATCTAATTATCCAAACCCACTTTTGATTACTTAGAACATATCATGTTAAGAATTTAAAATAATAATGGATATCTATGTTTTCCGGAAGATTTTAGTTCTTTTGCAAGACGCGAATGCTTAGAGGAAACGATTCTAAGGAACTATAATGACTAAAATATTACTCACAATAGACACATATCCGATGATAAGTGATCCCGTTCTCAAGGAAAGGCAAAAACAACAGCGTGTGAACCTAGGCAACTGGAAACCCATTTTGAAACCAATCCAATTACCTATTATTTAGGTAAATTTTCAGTTGCTTGAGCAAAACGTCAAGCGGTTCACTTTCACTATTTCGAGAACGCGACGGTTTGTGTATGCTATCAGAGAGATCGGGTTTGCGTTATCTCTTATCGAAAACAAGCGACGACCAGATAAACAAATTCAGCCAATGAACTTTAAGTCATAATTTTAGAAGTATAGATTGCTAATTTATGTTTTGTTTATAAAAATGAGTCCTTTTCGTAATAAATTTGGAAACGTTGAAATGAGTAAGACAAATGAAGGACGTGTCTTAATCGTAGGTCTTGCTATTATGGTGTTTTGGACTTTAATGAAAAGAAAATGCGTATGAAAAGTTTACCTCATATTAGGTACGGTATTAGGACGCCATAACAACAATGTTTTCAGCATTGTTGTGTTCCGGCAGTTAAAGATTAGATAGCTAGTTCCTCAGAGAGAGGCTCGCTTCCATCCTCAGCCTTATCAATACTTAACATCAGGTATGATGAAGGCTAAGAGCCTCCCCGTCGCTCATAAAAAAAGGTAGGATTTCCTTGATATGTAAATGACAACAGCCGGGACCGACGACGGTTTAACGTGCCCTCAGAAGCACGGAAGCGCTCAGTTGTAATGCCATTTTACGGTCACCCCTCCGATACCTGGCCGAACCGAACGTTGCTTAACAAACGTGATTGAATACGATCAGGCTGTCATGCGCCTCCACGAGCATTTCCTTGTTCGATGAAGGCCGATGACAGCTGTACAAGATAGCGGCGCATGAGACTTACAATACCCGTGAAAGACCCCATAGTTAAATTCAAAAACCACGGGGATAATTTAATAGTAGATTATGCACTAAGGGAGCAGTGTCTTATGTCACGGGCAGTATATTGAATTCTTAGCTAAAACATGTTAAATTCTGAGCAAGGGAATTATGGTAAGAATCCTGAATGAAACGAAGAATTCAAGTCTGCCCAAGGCTAAGACATTTTTATCCCCGAGGAGCATACTCTACTTTATACACCTACTGTGCCTACTGTAACGTTAAATAAAAAAGAAATCATAAATAATAAAACCAATAAATGAGAACAATTCGCGAAAAAAAAATATCGAAAGGAATCACCGATTTTTTCTGTAGATATTTAGTTCCGTAGGCAATGCAATGATAATTTTCATTATATATCGTACCTCCGGAGAAATAAAGGCACAACTGTAAAATTGTCATTTTTCAGAACTTGAGTATAAACATTTTTTTCTATAATTTGTGGATTTCCTGATCAGGGAATAATTTATTTATTTATTTTGTTCACGATTTCTGTGACAAGAGGGTGTTTACTAAGAAAATCAATATTTTTTTAATTTGAAATAGTAACCAACTGTAAAAAAAAATCTGAAGTAATTAGGTCCCTTAAATGTGCCTTTGTGGCACTAAGTACATGAATTGCTAAGTACAGTTGTGACAGAATCTGAAAACAAAAGTACATTTTTACCTCATAATATTGTATTTAATTATGAATATCTAAATAAAAATAGTAACATAATGAAAGGAAACAAAAAAAAGCGATAAAAATAATATTGTAATTGACATAAAATTTTAGATGTGCCTTTGTGTCCCTAAATTAAATTCACTACCTGCGGAGCGCCCCGCACAACTGACAGTTCGCTCCCCGCGTCACCGACTCCGTACAAAATTTACAACGGAACCTCAAAGACACATCACGACATCTAGCGGAAATTGATGAAATTACAATTGAATCTTTGTTTCTACGGTTAAAGGTGCACTTAAAAAATGGTTTGGCATAATTAACTAAATTTTGCTATTTTTGCAATTGAGCCTTTGTTTCTCCGAGGGTACGATATATCTGTGTGTGACTGTGACCAAGAGTCTAGACTACACACATTCACAATTCGATGATTTGCCATGTTTTACTGATAAGACAATAGACATGAAGAAGCACGAAAATGAAAGAGATAGCTATTACATTATATTTGAATGTGTGCATAACACTGCACTGACCTCCACAGATAAAGCGTACTTGTACTATGGAGGTCAGTGGTGCACAATATCACATAATTCCAATCCAAATGTTCTCTTGGTGCTAGGGACCCCGATACACACAGCCATGTTTATATTTTTTCATCCAATCTATTCGAAAAACGCTGATTGATTCGCCTATAAGTGCGAGCAAAGTAAGTCTTTTCTCTAAGAGACTTTTTCACGGGGCAGTAATGAGATTTGAATTTCGAACATTAACATCGTCCCTTAGTGCTCCGTGACCAAAGAGATCGCACGAAAATATTGTATGAAAAAGTCACTGGCCGATTATTAGGTGACCGGCGCGTCCGGCGCGTGCAGCGCCGCAAAAGAAAAAAGAAAAAAAAAAAGAAAAACGCGCGAACTACGTATTACCCTTGTATTGGACTTTATTGGAGTAAACAGTGTTTTGTGATACTTGCAGTGCAATAATTGCGAAAAATGAGTTCCTTGTGGAACGTGTGCAGCGACAGTAGATCAAAGTCAAAACATAAATCGACACTCTTAGAGTTGATGCAAACTTTTAACTTTAATCAACATATAAATGAACCTACGAGAATAACGAAAACAAGTGCTACATGTCTTGACTTAATATTTACAAATTTTAATCCAATTAAAATGAGTTTTCAAGTCCTTGAGTATGGACTTTCCGATCATAAAGGTGTTCTAATTAATATGAAAAACACACCTTTACAATCAAAACAGCTTTTTTATAAAGATAGACGGATATTTAATGAACGTCAAATAAACTTGTTCAAAACACGACTTAAAGAAATTGATTGGAATAACTTTTTAAAAAAGGAAAACGGTGTCAATGAAAATTACAATTCATTTTTGCAATTAATTAACAAAATTCTAGATGAAACTATACCAATACGCAAATTAAAAATAAATGCACATAGAAATAAAAAGTGGCTCACTAAAGGCGTTAAAATATCTTGCAAACATAAGAGACTGCTTCGAATACTAAATTCTCAAACTAAAACTAAAAACCCTATTCTAGAAGAATATTATAAAAAATATTCCAAGCTACTTAAGGCAACCATAACACGATCAAAAAAGATAACCAATATAAATAAAATCAAAAGATCTAGTAACGTTACAAAAACAATGTGGCAAATTGTTTAGACAAAGCACGAACAAAATATCCAAACGCTCACAAACTAATATTAAGCTTAAAACTTCAGGTTCCCTAACAGAAGACCCCCATGTAGTCGCAAATACTTTTAATAATTATTTTGTATCGGTAGGCGCTCACGACAATGCAGCATCACCACCGCAGGGCCGCCCCGTAACTTCTCCATTACAAAATTCATTGTTTCTGAGCCCAGTTGACTCCAAAGAAGTGATAGAAATCCTGAGGCGTTTGAAAAATAAAACCAGCTGTGGTTTTGACAATATACCTCCTATGTTAATAAAAAAATGCGCGGAAGAGCTTGTGCACCCTCTGACTTTTATTATTAATCAATCCTTCGACGAAGGAATAGTACCGGATAAATTAAAAATATCTATTATCAAACCAATTCATAAATCGGGTGATTCCAACATAGAAAGTAATTTTAGACCCATAGCTTTGTTGCCATCGTTTTCAAAGGTATTCGAATATGCTATGACTTCTCGACTTAACTCATTTTTCGAAAAGTTTAAGGTTTTTAATGAAAGCCAATACGGATTCAGGAAAAACCGGTCTACCACTATCGCTATCTTTAAATTTATACAAAAAGTTCTTAACATTATAAACAATAAAGGCTATGCAGTTGGTATATTACTAGATTTAAGCAAAGCATATGATCGAGTATTACCAAATATTTTATTACAAAAATTATATGACCTCGGAGTGAGGGGTAAAGCCCACAACTGGCTAATTTCGTATTTTAAAGACCGGGTTCAATATGTAGAAGTGCAGCATACATGTTCTGTTAGCAACCAAATTAGAACAATTGAGTGAATTTCTACAGGTGTGTTAAAATCTTCATTTCCGTGGATTTTTTTATCTTTAAGTATTTAAATAAAAAAAATTGCTTTTATTAAAGTTTTTGATAGAGTATGTATTGTTGCTTAATATCTAGCAGATAACTTAAAAAACTAACGAGACATACAAGATTAAAAATTACGTGCCACGGCGATGAAACATGCGCGCACGGCAATGAAACGAGCGTCCACGGCAATGAAAGAACTGTGCCACGGGAATGAAAGAATCTATCCACGGAAATGAAAAAACATAATAATTTTAGAATCAGAATATTATTTATTTCGCCTGTCTCCGAGAGGGAAAAGCATACCCAGACTGTATCTCTCCATCGGATGCCATAAACTCCTCCCAAATGTTGTGTATGGGAATATGATTTGGATAGATATTACAAAGGAAGAATGGGAGTAGAATAAGAAAAGAAAGACTGTAGTATTGAGGTCTCTAAGAAGTGTTGCGAGTCTACAGTACAGTCTATCATTACTTATTCTATTTAATTTTACCACGAAGACCTCTTTACTTATCTTTACTTTATCAAGACTTCACTAAGACAAATTCTTGCTTCTCATTACAGAATGCAGGACTTCATTCATTTGATTCCTAATGTTTACTATCCTCCTAATATTTTTTTTTTTAGCATCGACCACTTCTAGTGTACTAATTACATCCGCTGTCATAAAATGATATGACATTATCATAAATTATGCGAAACTAATTAACTATTTGTTATCTATCTGCTTTCAAACATATAATAAGTAAGTATATCTGGGTGGGTACATCTGGGTATGCCTGTTGAAAGCAAGGCTAAAGACCCCAGAGCCAAGCTTACCCGACACTTCACCAAAGATATCCCGGACGTCAGCTTGTACGAGATAAGTATGGCTCTCAAGCAACTAAAAAACAACAAGGCATAAACAAACAAATGGAATTACTGCGGAACTTCTGAGGGCGGGCGGTAAACCGATACTCAAAGTCCTCCAGAAGCTGTTCAATTCCGTTATCGTCGAGGGCAAAACGCCAAGAGCATGGAATATAAGTGAGTTGATTTTGTTCTTTAAAAAGGGTGACAAGACCCGGTTAAAGAACTTCAGACCCATCTCACTTCTAAGCCATGTTTTTGAGCTGTTTTCGAGAGTCATCACGAATCGTCTTGCTCGCAGGCTCGACGACTTCCAACCTCCCGAACAAGCCGGGTTCCGAAAAGGCTTCAGCACCATAGACCACATCCATACTCTGCGGCAGGTTATACAGAAGACCGAAGAGTATATATCTGCCACTTTGCTTGTCGTTCGTGGACTATGAGAAAGCCTTTGATTCGATTGAGACCTGGGCGGTGCTGCAGTCTCTCCAGAGGTGCCAAGTGGATTACAGAACCAGAGCACAAATTCCATCCAACTGCAGCGAGGTGTGAGACAGGGAGACGTCATTTCTCCGAAACTGTTCACAGCTGCGTTGGAGGTCATATTTAAGCTCTTGGACTGGAAAGGACGCGGCATCAACATAAATGATCAGTATCTGACACACCTTCGTTTTGCCGATGATATAGTCCTTATGTCATACATGATTTTTACGTAACTTTAACTGTTTACACACCGTCCGCAACAGAAGCTCCCAAAAGTAATAATTTTTCCCCGTTTTTGCAACGTTTTACATTAATGCTCTGCTCCTATTATTCGTAGCGTAATATTAAATATCTTATAACCTTCCGAGATAAATGGACTATCCAGCACAAAAAAAAAATCAATTCGAACTAGTAATTCCGGAGATTAGCGTGCTCAAACAATCAAACTCTTCAGCATTTTAATATTCCTACTAAATATTACGAACCTTATCATTTATGACTAGCGGCCGCTCTCGGTTTCACTCGCCGCGTGGTTGCCGTTACCGTGGGAATATTAGGTTAATTTGCAGCCTATGTGGTTTTCTGATGTATAAGCTACATTGCTGTAAAGTTTAATCTTAATCAGTTCAGTAGTTTTTGCATAAAAGAGTTACAAACATTCAGCCATCCAAATATCCTCAAAACAAACTTTCAAAGGAAAGGATCTTTCAGGATAGGATAAGTGCAAAGTTATTAGTTAGATCTACAGTGCCTACCACGCTGGAAAACCAATGCACGCCCCTGCGAGTCCTGTACTGTCAGTAATCGGTAGTACTTCCTGTATTCTGTCCTGTCGAATCAAATCAAATCAAATCAATATCATTTATTCAGTCTAGGCTGTTACAAGCACTTATGAACGTCAAAGAAGCTACGCCATCGGTTCACAAACCCTACGGCGGGAGACCTTGTAACGAGAAGAACCGGCAAGAAACTCGTCAAGGGCTATTTTTTTCTCCCTGTTTTATTTCATACAGAGTCGTCAAATTGAAAAGTGAGCTTAACATATCATTAAGGTCAATTTCCATCGCAAAAGAAAATACTAATTATAATATTACATTTTGTGGTTATCCTAACCGTAAACAATTTTCAACTCGTAAGGAAGGACTTACATTTAACATTTCACGCATTACAAGGTACTGCAAGTTGTGACATACATACAGGTCGATAGCAATTTATTTTAGATAAAAATATTTAATCTCTAAGCACAACGTTAAGACAAGCAAACTAAAGTAGACCCATTTCCGCTGGCGGCACCCATTCACGAGCATGACGCATGAACCAGCCATCGCTTCGCTCAACCATATTTTAGGGAACTTAACGACCCGCCTCACACGACACCGCCGAAGAAACGTTTGAGTGAGCATGACGTACTTCAGGTACTTATGTTAAAGTGTATAAATATAAAAAATACAATGGCAAAAAAAAAAAAAAAGATAAAAGTGCATTTATATAAGACGCAACTTACAATGTTACTGGAAGACGCATCAGCTGGGTCATAATCATAAAGCGTATTTAAAGTACTGTCCTGTGGTACTATGTTTTCTTTACCTAATCATACCATGGCGATGAAAACGTAAGTCACGGAAATGAAACACCTGGTCACGGCAATGAAACTAAATTGTTTAACAAGGCATGGCAATGAAATTTTTTTCACTGCCGTGTTTTTTTTTTCATTGCCATAGCATATTTTGGCCACGGAAACCACGGCAATGAGAGCACGGTGATGAAAATCCAGGCAAAAATATAAAATAAGAAAAAATCTATTAATTAATCGAAGTAATAAACACCTTACAAATAAACATTAGATAAATAGTTTTCTATCGAATGCTTAATCAAGAGGACAAACTTATTCAAATGTAAGTTATACCTATCCACGGCGATGAAAGAAAAAATGTCCACAGTACATAAAAATGGAATACTTACAGTTTTGGCGCGAAAACGCAGCACGTGTGTACGTCCTTCCACGTCGAGCACTTAGGCGGCACTAATATGCAACGTTTAGCGCACAAGGGGAGGGACGCAAATAGTTAGCTATAACAATATTCTTAAACATGTTTAGGACACGGCGATGAAAGGTAGTTTTGGGACAAATGAATTTATATTAACCATTCGTTGTATAGTTTAAATATTTTAATAAATGTATTCCGTAACAATACTTTAACTATTCACGTATCAAATAATAACTAGGTTTTAATATAAATATAACCAAAAGATTTTTATCAATGAGATAATACACATCAAGGTGACGTGTGGACAAACACGGCAATGAAAGATTTCGAGGTTTAATTTATTTTTTTGGAGTACCTATTACTCCTATTAATAAAATATATAGTGCTACACATAGATTACTATTTCACCTAACCAGAAAAAAATTTTAGAACATTATAACTATGTTTCTTAGTACCAATTTCATCGATGCCACGCAATTTTTGGTCTCGGGAAATTCACCCAATTCAATCCGAAAAAGTCATAGTCAAAAAGTCTATCCCACAAGGAAGCATAATGGGTTGTTTCCTATTTCTGGTTTACATCAACGATTTACCTAAAGTACTAGAAGAAGACAGTATACTATTTGCTGATGACATGTCTATAGTTTTTCCGGCTTCCAATGACCTAAATCTAAATGCTAAACTACAGGCAATCCTAACTAATTTGATATCTTGGTTAGAAGATCATAATCTAAATATTAATTTCAATAAAACTAAAATAATGTTATTTCAGCCATACCAAAAACAAACACTACAACTTAACTTTACAATAAACGGAAACAATATTGAACAAGTGGATAATGCTACACTACTCGGTGTTAAACTAGATAGCAACTTACACTGGAAGTATCACATTGAGTGCATAGGTAACAAATTATGTAGGTTCGCCTATGCACTTAATGAGCTAAAAAGAACCACAGATACAAATACTGCGAGAATAGCGTATCTAGCATATGCGCAATCGTGGTTACGCTATGGCATACCACTGTGGGGCAATAGTACGGATGTCCCTAAGTTATTGACTTTACAAAAAAAATGTATAAGAATACTGGCCAATATAGACCAAATGACAAGCTGTAAACCATTTTTTAAAGAATTTAATATTTTAACTGTAACATCATTGTACATACTGGAAACATGTAAACTAGTGAGAAATAACTTAAACTTATTTATAAAAAGCGATGATAATTACACTGGAGCAATGAATTTAAGAAAAAGAAATAAATTTGTACTACCTAAGACTAGCATGACATTAGTTGGGTCAGGACCTTACTCTATGGCGATAAAGCTTTACAATAGCCTACCAAATTATATTAGAGAAATCGATAACTATAATAAATATGTTAAATGTCTAAATAATTACCTAATAGAGAAATGTTATTATAAACTCAACGAATTTTATAAACCTATGCAATAAAAAGTTAACTTATAACTTGATAATACTGAAAATATTTAATACGCAATAATTTAATTTAATATCCAATGTTTATCTTACTGTTTTGTTTTTCTTTTTTGTTTGTGTATTTATTGTTAAAGATAATATTTTTAATTTAATTTAATTTTGTTTGAATATTTTTAACTAGATCTTAAGTAATTAGATTTAATATTGTTATGTCCTTACAGGGCTCATGTGTATGTTCTAATAACTACCTCTAAGATCTTAAATGTACCACATGAAACGCAATAAATTATTCTGATTCTGATTCTGATTCAGTATAATAATATATATATTTTTTAAACTATGACTATAACATTTCAAAATTGCACAAATGTTTAACATATTAATATTAATTTTTAAGCTGTTACTATATATTTTTTTTAACATTATAACATTATATTATTTATTATATTGGTGTTTAATATATTTTTTATAAATACAATCATTAGTTGTATCTAGAAACGCCTCTTATTTCTTTTTCTCATAGACGGGGACGAAAAGTAGAGTGTATCACTCGGCCGCAAAATATATTTTTGGCTCGGGCGACGTACTTTGAATCCTTCGCTACGTTCAGGATTATACTAAAGAATCCCTCACTTCGCTCTGGATTAAAAAAAGCGCCCTCGCCGTAAAAATATTATTTTGCTCCCTTATGGTACAATCTACTATTATAGGAGTAAAATCTCTTTGAAGTGTCAATTTTATAGTTAATAACTCCTTGGACCAGGGAGTTGTGCCTAGAACACTTGTTTTTGATAAAGTTTTTGTTGACACTTTGGCGTTCCAAATTTAAATGTTATCATAACACAAGGGAAGTCCATGCAACATTAGCTCCCTCCGAATAGCTTACTTTCAAGTTGAGAATATTTGATATTATAATACGTGCTACAGATGCAGGTGGTGTATAAAATGGTTTTACTATGCCCCCTGTTATACTGTATCTACCCCACGTCACCCTACCTAATATACTAAAGTCAAAAAAATTGACGTCCAAGAAACGGCCGTTTATCCTTATCAAAAGTCAACTGCAAAGCTAACCTAACTCTTGAAATGAAATTGAAACTTAAATACTTACTAAGGTACTTACTGCGCCTGTTATTAAGTGCCGCAATCCTCATCGTCACGTACTTTCTTCGATTCATCTAGTTCACTGTAGTAACTATATACTACGACCCATGCATAAAGTTCTAAAACTGTAAACAAAACAATTTAAGGTTTACTTACATTATTAAGTAATTAATATCTCGCTATGGGCTTAGTCTCGGTAGTCATCATAATACATATCATATTATTATTATTTACTTTCAAAAATTCCATAGCTTGGCAAAAAGAAAACTTAAAAACTATATTAGTGACAAAGATAAATAAATATTTTTTCTTATTATTATTATTTCTGAGTCACCGTCAGGGGTATGTATGTGTACGGTGACCCAGTATTTTAGTATCGGGCCGTCGCAGCGGTCTGCAATCACAGACAGAAGGCTGGTGGCGCTGCAGCGGACTCTGTGCATCAATGATCATTATGACAACTATACTCGTTTCTATAACTTATCAAATGAAGATAATTTACCAGATTTCACTGCCGCAAAGTAAAATATTTTTAATTCGGATATTGGTGATTCAATAAGTTAGAATTTGCGGGAGTTAAATTCATACACAAACAAGGAAAAATTCAAAGCAATGGTTTGCAATGGGACTATATATTTTTTTTAGTATAACCCACAACCATTATCTATAAGTATAAACTTGGTTGAACTGCCATTTATGTCTAAGAGTCTAGATAATTTATTGATAAACTTACTGACAAAGAACAGGAACCCCAAATACCAGCCGATGATCAGCTTGTGTATTATGCAGAGTGCTATGAGGCACACTACTTCAGCTACCCAGGTCAGCGTGCGAATTATCAGGTACACAGCAAGAAACGACAGCTTCTCCTGCATAATACAATAAACAGGTACAGCAGGTACAGGGCGATGATGGTGGCCGACAGATGGACCTACTGCATTAGCAGCAGGAAGCCGCATGGCAGCTGCTGCATTTTCTTTTTTTAAGTCGGTCAAAAAAAATTCTTCAGAGCTTGAGTAGGACTTAATCCTCCGCAGCCTTGGTTCTCAGTGCTTTCGTTACTTTACAATAGTTTTCTAATAAAAAAATATCATAAGTATAAATGTTTAAGAAACCCCAAACACAAAAAAATCGCCCAAGTGCGAGTCGAACTCGCACATGAAGGGTTCCGTCTCTCACCCAAGGTTACCTGGAAGAGATTGCTATGTAGCAATAAGGCCGCCTATTGCGTGTTCCTATTTTTTGTCATTTTCTCTGTATGTGTTTGTTTTTGTATCGTATGCAATAAAGTTTATATTATTATTATTATCATATTAAATACACCTACCCAAAATGCCACTATAATTTATCATCTGCAGAAATAACTTTATTTTTCATAGTGTTTGTATGAATTATATTTACAGTTTTGGAAAATGCTATAGTGCTGAAACTGCTAAATAGGTATATTTCGTTCAAACCAATTTTCGTTGAATGTTTTATAAAGATCTACAGCATAAGTATATTTTTTTAGATTTTTCACTTTCTTATTTTAAAAGTTAGAGGAGGAAACACACATTTTACCACTTTGAAAATGTATATAATTCAAACGGTTGACTTTGAGAAAAAACTGTTTTAGGAACCTCAATGTAATTTTTAAAGACCTATCTATAGATACCCCACACGTATAGGTTTGATGAAAAAAAAAGTTTCATTTCCATGTATGCCATATCCCCCCCTTAATATATGTATATATATTTTTCTGTAAAAACCGTAAAGCGGTTTACAGAATACATCTACCTACCAAGTTCCAACTGTGTTAATAGTTTTGGAATAAAGTGGCTGTGACATACATCGGACAGACAGACATGACGAATCTATAAAGGTTCCGTTTTTTGCCATTAGGCTACGGAACTCTAAAAAACTCTTAAAAAGTTAAATAACATATTTTCATTATTACTTTTTAATTTTGCATTTTATAATGCTATTTTTATGTGATAAATATTAAACAAGAAAATATACTAGAAAAAAGCAACTAGTCTCATGTCGCCCTGACGGGATTCGTACCCGCATCCTTGGGAGTCCAGTGCATTGGGCCGGACTCCCAAGGATGCGGGTTCGAATCCCGTCAGGGCGACATGAGACTAGTTGCTTTTTTCTAGTATATTATCTTGTTTAATATTTATCACATACCATATTTTTATTTACCCTAATTACTTATTTATTACGTTTATTAATTTTTACAGACGTCGAGCTAGGGACCGCTATTATGAGCTGAATAGTATCGTGCAGTACCTACATGTGCAGTGCACTGGGTACCTACATATTGATCTGTGAAAATTAATAAACGTAATAAATAAGTAATTAGGGTAAATAAAAATATTATTTTTAACTTTTTAAGAGTTTTTTTGTTGGAGATTTTTTAAATTCTTTATTATAGAAGTTATATTTCAAGCTTTTTAATTTGATCAAATTGTCCGATGCCCAAACTCTGGTCAAAGACACTAATTGTATGGCTTTCCTCCTACCAAGACCGTTTCAACGAGCCTAAACACGATATGTGTGCTGTAAGTCATCGAGGAGTTGGATACTCTGCAGGCCGTGCTGGTTGCTTAATCGGGTCAAGTCTACAAATTTGAATTACGGCACCGGCTTGCTTACTGTGTTCAAATTTCAACTCGTTAGTCAAGTGGAAGTATAGTAAATGACCAAGTCCTGTGAAAATTGATAAATCTTCGACTGTTTGAGGCGACGATGTAGCTCCTAAATGTATGGACATGCTTAAAAAGCATTGCTCATTGCTGCTTTCATACCCCTATCAAAGATACAATAAACGATCATTTGGACACTAATCACAGAATAGTGCAATGATGGTGGCCGACGGAAGGTCCCCCTGTGCGGCAACGGAAAGCCGCACGGCAGCTGCTTTCTTCGAAGCTTGCACAGGAGTTCATCCTTCACAGCGTTGGTTCTCATTCTTTTAGTACAATAATTACCAACCATTTATAATCAATGTTGTATAAATAATTTGCAGAATCGAATCCACAATATACAGTCACAGACCTTATAAATACTTTGCCTATATTAAACCTAAGTCGCTTAGGAAACTCTAGTTCTTCTTTATTTTTACTACGGTACGGTACGGAGACTGTATATTTCTTCTTCTTCGTATCAATGATTCCCACGTTACATGTATTTAGCTCAGTGGCAGCAACTTCAATGGCGTTGTCCAGTAAAAAAAGTATCATATAACTGAACTTCTTGGTATGAAGTTGTCATCAGATCTCAACTTCGGTGATAACATCGAGTTGAAAGCTCAGACTGCGGCAAAAAAGCTGGGTATCCTAAATAAGGTTAAGCGGTATTTCACACCGGAGCAGCTTCTTATCTTGTATAAAACGCAAATTCGTCCGTGCATGGAATACAGCTCCCACCTTTGGGATGGTTCAACAAAATACCAGCTGGCCGCACTCGACTCGGTGAAACGCAGAGTCAGAAAACTCATTGGGGATCATAGTCTGGTGAATAACAAGCTACATAATCTCCCTCATCGACGAAGAGTTGCTTCATTGTCGGTATTCTACAGATTGTACTCCGTAGAGTGTGCAATTGACCTACATGAGCCGCCAGCTCCTTTTTACCACCGGGAATCCAGACGTACTGCATGCTATCACCCCTACCTGGTTGATATACCTCGTACAAAGCGCTTTTCCTCATCTTTTAATATGCGCACAGCTAGGGAGTGGAATTAAAACCTGGTATATTTAAAGCTCGAGTGAATAGGCTTTTTCTAGGCAAGTTTGCTCCATCTTAGTCATCTTAATCTAACTATTAAGAATTAGGTCAAGAGTAAGGCTATTTAAAGTAAAAATAATAGAAGATTATGTACTAAGGGGATAAAGCAGTGTCTTATGTCACTGGCAGCATATTGAATCCTGACCGAAATGAAGGATTCTGTTGTCAATTCCTGAGCGAAGCGAGGGAATTATGGTAAGAATCCTGAATGAAGCGAAGGATTCAAGTCTGCCCAAGGCTAAGAAATTTTTATCCCGAAGAGTATACTCTACTTTATACACGTACTGTGCCTACTGTGACCTTAAAAAAAAGAAACTATAAATTATAAAACCAATAAGTGACAACAATTCGCGGAAAAAAATATCGAAAGGATCGAAATTCACCGATTTTTTCTTTAGAAATTTAGTTCCGTAGGCAATGCAATGGTAATTTTCATTAAGTATATCTGTGTGTAACTGTGACCTAGAGTCTAGACTACACACATTCACAATTTGATGATTTGCCATGTTTTACTGATAAGTAAGACAAAAGACACGAAAAATCACGAAAAAAAAAGAGATAGCTAGCTATTACATTATATTTGAATGTGTGCACAATATCACATAATTCTAATTTCAAATGTTTTCTTGATGCTAGGGACCCGATACATACAGCCATGTTTATATTTTTCATAGGTGTAAAACCTCTTTAAAGTGTTAATTTTATAGTTAAAAACTCCTTGAAACAGGAAGTTATGCCTTGAACAGACTTGTTTTTTTCGAAACAATTTTTGATAAAGTTTTTGTTGACATTTTGGCGTTCCAAATTTAAATGTTATCATAATTACACAAGGGAAGTTCCACACAACATTAGCTCCCTCCGGGCATTAATAGATTACTTTTAAGTTAAGAATATTTGATATTTAATACGTGCAACAAATGCAGGTGGTGTATAAAAATATATAAACATACTTATTCTAAAAAATATCCATGTTATTTGCATACCCCTATCAAAGCTCTCGCAAGCAGCAAGCAGCCGATTATCAGAAACGCCTCGGCGAGGACCATGATCAGGTACAGCAGATACAGCGCGATTATGGTGGCCGACGGAAGGTCCCCCTGCTTCGGCAGCAGGAAGCCGCACGGCAGCTGCTGCTTCACCAGCAACTCCAGGATGGACAGGATGAAGAATAGCAGGCAAAATACGGCTCGAATCTAAAATAATAAAATGGAAGTAGGTGTGTACTTTTTTAAGCATGATTCACGCTTCACTCAGAAGAAAGTTAAGTAGATAGAGCTAGGTATCAGCAGATTTGGCACAAATAATAAGTACTTATTTTTTTATATAATTATGGATAGCAGACATAACATAATACACAAAACATGTACCCAATCAAATTAAATTCAAGGAAAAGGTACCCATGACAAATAATGCACAGTCAAAAGCACTATGAAAACCGCCGATATGTCATATTAAGAGCACTCTCAGGTGGACAAATAATGCACAGTCAAAAGCACTATGAAAACCGCCGATATGTCATATTAAGAGCACTCTCAGGTGGACAAATAATGCACAGTCAAAAGCACTATGAAAACCGCCGATATGTCATATTAAGAGCACTCTCAGGTGGACAAATAATGCACAGTCAAAAGCACTATGAAAACCGCCGATATGTCATATTAAGAGCACTCTCAGGTGGACAAATAATGCACAGTCAAAAGCACTATGAAAACCGCCGATATGTCATATTAAGAGCACTCTCAGGTGGACAAATAATGCACAGTCAAAAGCACTATGAAAACCGCCGATATGTCATATTAAGAGCACTCTCAGGTGGTTGATTATCTAACTCTGTTGCTAACAACAGATTTTGATTGAAATTGACATAATATTATGTTGCAGTGACAATGGTGCTTTAGTAAGATAGTTGTCACTTTGTGTATATATAATATTTATATATATACATATATAATATCTATTGACAGTACACTAATATTAGTGTTGTTAAGTTATTACTTTTAACTCATTTATAACCAAACACAATCATTAATGGAACTGTTTGATTAGTTTGCAGAAAAAACCCACTAACAATAATGTAAAAGTAACGAGATTTTTGGGAATTAATACTTATAACCCTTCCCTACTAGACCGATAACGCTAGGTTTTGAGGTACTTACTAGATACTTAACGGGATGTCCTTTGAACTTTAAACGACAGTCAATAGCTTGAAATACGCGAAAGTTGGGCGAGGGTGAGGAGCTCGTTGTCGCATGGTTCGCGCGCTCGGCCTGAGATTGTTGCTGTTAAGCAACTTTCGTAACGGTTGGTAACCGGATGGGTAACTACAAATTTAACTATCTCGAGCTCCTCCGTGTTTCAGAAGGCAATGAAACCGTGCCGATTGTCCAGTCTGCATTTGCAGCCGTTAAAACCCAACAATTCATGGGCCAGTGTGGTGGGGCATGGGCTATGGTATGGCCCAGTCTCCTTATCCATCCATAAGGAGGGCCAGTGCCCCATAAATGGGTAAATAAAAATAGCTGATGAAGAAGACGTCACTAAAAAAGGACGCGCAGGTCGCGGTTTTGACCACAAAGCAGAAAATATTAAAAAGCATTATTATACTCACAAACGTCCATATTAAAATAACAACACACCCAGCTTTCAACGGATATAAAAAGAGAAACTTGTCCACAGTGGGTAAAAAAACTTCTAACTTGAGACACATTTATAATGTTGATGTTTTAACAGACAGTGTTTGTGATTTCGCATCACTATTCTGTGAAGCTTTATCGCAAATTCGAGCGGGCGTCACCGTTGAACATTATCAATATTAAAACAATAACATTTCCCACAACTTGTGTAAAATAAATATGTCAACTATAAAACAACAATAGCACAATAACCTACAAATTCTGGTCTTTCTGAGTGACATACTTTTTTGTTTTCATTTGTGAAATGTGGCCTATTAATATAAGAGTACTATAAAAAAGGTTTTAATGCGAGATTGAATTTTTCAAGGGAGATCGGGTTTAAAATTTATGAAATGAAATAGATAATAAGCCTTTTTAACCGACTTCAAAAAAAGGAGGAGGTGCTCAATTCGACGGAATTCGTTTGTAATAACGGAATCTTTTTTTTTGTATGTCCCGGCTGCATTTGCAGTCATTAACACCCACTAACGCGCATTGCACATGGTGGAGCGTGGAGCCATGACTCATTCTCCTTAACCATCCATAAGGAAATGCTGATGATTATGTGCACTTTAAATCTGTGTTTTTAATTGTGCATTAGCCAAGGCATACATTCATGTTTGTAGTAAGTACAACTTTTCTGTGATAAATCAGTATACAGCGTCCATGAACATATCGATACCAACAAAACAAACAATATTCCAATGCTTTCGATAATTTCATCTCCGCTCTCTTATCAATATCGTACCTCATTACAAACGAAAAACTGCCATATTACAGTCACACTACAGTTTAAATTACTATAGTGAGCTAATCTCGTTGCCCAGTCTCCTTTATATGTTTAGCGGGCAAAGTTCCTGCTTACATTTGTAGTTCAACACTAGTAGTGGACAGACAATTTGTCAGTAACTCAGTCGGACTTAGATGCATGTATATATATCTACATAGCTTGTTCCTTCCATGGTGATTCGTCGGTGATTGCGTTTTATAAACTGAATTCTGGTGCGATTTAAAAGTGTTCTGTTTATTACAAGCTGAAAAAAGCAGTGAAAATGTATTGTGATTGGCCTCAGTTCCAAAGATGCTGCTTCTGTATGCCTTTGAGGAGAGGAGTGCTTGTTATAGCGTATATAAAAATTGTGAGTACACAAACATAATCAAATGAGCCAGAGTTATAGAAAGCACTGGTGTTAAATTGAGTCGAGTTTGAGTTGTTAGAATTAGAAATTGTGAGCAGAAAACGAAGTAGTATTAATAAGCGTTTTTCTTAAAACATCATATTTTATTGAAAAACGATCTGAGATTCCGAATCTCAGATCTTTTCTATCTAATCGGTTTACTCTTTTGGACGTGTAAGGTACTGAAACGTTATATTTGTTTGAAACGAAATTAAAGGGCATTCAAAGAAGACAAAAACAAGGCTTTTTTTAAATTTAAGAATGTTGACCTTGTATACCTATTTATATATAATTTATTTAAAGAAAATAATTTAGCTTTTTCTCTGGCACGAAGACCAAATGGACCTATTTGTAGGTCACCAGTTACCTATGAAGAAAATTATGAAACATCTTTGATTTCGAGAGAATCGCAATAACTTGATTGAAATCTGGATTAAATACGAACAACACAACTGACTAGCTGACGAGCATTATAAATAACAAATTATGAACCATGTTAAGAGTTAAATTTGCAGTGGGTTTCATAGAATGATGTGATCATGTTATTTGTTTGAAGGAAATAACAAATTAAACGGTCATTGGCGAAATTGCCACAAATTCAGATAAAGCGACATAATCTACGGCCATGAACCAGTTTCAAGGTTTCGTTTTCATTGTCGATAAAAGATGCAAAAACAACTTAATTCAATTTAATTCAATATCATTTATTCAGTCTAGGCTGTTACAAGCACTTATGAACGTCAAAGAAGCAACGCCATCGGTTCACAAACGGCGGGAGACCTTGTAACAAGAAGAACCGGCAAGAAACTCGTCAAGGGCTTTTTTTTCTCCCTGTTTTATTTCATACAGAGTCGTCAAATTGAAAAGTGAGCTTAACATATCAGTAAGGTCAATTTCCATCACAAACGAAAGTACTAATTACAATATTACATTTTATGGTTATGCTGAAAACATTGTTGGTATGGCGTCAGACTTAGATAAGATGGTGGTAGCTAGCCAGGCGGACTTACAACGAGTCCTTCCACCATCCAAACCGAATACAATATGTACTCTCGCTGGGAATCGAACCCGGGACCCCTATGTCTGATACCGGTGGTTGTACCACTAGGCCACAGAGGCGGTTAAGGTAGGATTAATTTCCCGAATGTCTATCCAAATTGGTAACCATCCTTGATATCGACGGATGAGCCATCATCATCATCATCATCAGTCACGTCACGACAACAGCGTCGATGTGTCGCTTATGGAATAGCATAGCCGTACTGATACGTTTTTACGAAGGTTTGGAAACAATCAAACATGTTTTGTTCTCATTGCAGTTATTCAGTGCATTCATGGTGGGGGTGTACAGTTACGCAGTCCACAAAGACCTTGGCACTGAGCTGATGTACCAGGGAGTCACTGCTTCCCTCCCTGCGGAGCTCTGCGTCTTCATCTACTGCGTGGAATGCGTGTTCGCTGCCCTGCTTATATATGGGGCACATAAGGTGAGAATTACTTTACTCCTCGTTCTTCAGCGTTGATGTAAAAGATGAGTGCAGCTCTACTGTTTTTAGACCATCTTATCATTCACCAAATTCCACTTCTGGGGCCCAGTCCTCACTTAAGTATACTTTAAAGGGATTAATATATATTTTTTTATTATTCACGAACGGGAGACTCTTAGCCTTCATCATATCTGATGTTAAGTATTGATTAGGCTTAAGATGGAAGCGAACCCTTCCCGATATCCTCAACCAATGAGGAACTGGCTATCGTATCTCTAACTGCCGGAACACAACAATGCTGAAAACATTGTTCTTATGGCCAGAGATGTGACATTTTGAAAATACTATTATTTAAAATGCAAAATACTAAATACTTAATACCTATTTCCATTTTGTATTTAAATGCTTTTTTAAGAATAGCATTTTGTATTTTATTTGAAATACGTTTTAGGACATATTATGGATTTGCAAAATGCAAAATACTTTTCGACAAGTTTTGTCAAAATAAAAAAAAATTGTGAAACTAGGTAAGTCGTTATTGTGTCGTTGCTGTGTGTGCTCTAACTAAATTCGTAGGTACTGAACCTTTGGGCCCTTGAAGAAACATGACCGACAGTGCCTTTGAACAAATTTATGAACACCGGGAAGACACTTATTTCACCATACGTGTTGAAGTAATGATAAGGCTGAAGGTGAAAGCGCGCCTTTCCCTGAATCCTGAACCACTGAGGAATTGCCTAATGCTGTTATCATGTTATTATGGTGTCAGATTTAGATAAGATGCTGGTAGCTAGCCAGGCGGACTAACAACAAGTCCTACCACCAACTAAACCGAATACAATATGACCTCTGGGTATGATAGGTCAAAGTCAAAGTCAAAGATTTTTATTCAAATAGACTTATAGATAAGTACTTTCGAATAGTCCAACATTTTTTTACGGGTGGTGTTTTTCGGTATTGAGTTCATAAGGAGCTCGTGGCGCAGTTGTTCGCGCGCAGGGCCTGCGATTGTTGAGGTTAACAATATTTAACTTTCGCAATGGTCGGTCATGGGATGGGTGACCAGAACTAGTAAAAAGAAATTACTAGTAAAGAACAGTTAATAGTAAAAAAAAAACTATGTCGAGGTCCTTCGTGCTTCGGAAGGCACGTTAAGCTGTTGGTCCCGGCTGCATTTGCAGTCGTTAAAAACCCACCAATCCGCATTGGGCTGGCAGCGTGGTGGATCACAACCCATTCTCCATATCCATCCATAAGGAAGGCCAGTGCCCCAGTGGGCCACTGGGGACATTAATGACGAGTTCATAAAGCATGTCATTATAAACTCGTTTAATTAGCTCGAACTTTACGATATGAGATTCGGTAATAAAAGTATTTTATTGAAAAAAAGTATTTTAAAAATACGTATTTTGCATTTAATATTTCAAATACATAATGAGAAACTATTTTGTATTTTGCATTTGAAATAGAAAAATCAAAAAGTATTTGAATTTTCTATTTAAATACATTTTAGAAAGTATTTTGCACATCTCTGGTTATGGCGTCAGACTTAGATAACATGGTGGTAGCTAGCCAGGCGGACTCGCAACATGTCCTCCCACCAACCAAAATTATATCAACTTTATCGAAAACTCTCGGATGCATTGCTATGCCGGTGGCAGACGATGGTTATGAAGAGAAACCTATAGTTTATGATTATGTAATTTTTGCATTTTTCAATGCTATTTTTATACTTATGGTAAATTTTAAATAGAAAAATATTGGAAAAAATTAACTCGGCCACAAGTGAATTCTCAGGCTGGAATCGAACCAGCGACCTTTGGAAATCCGGTCCAATGCTCTAACCGCTGAGCTACCGAGACTTGCGAACCACCGTCGAAATTCTCCAATACTTTTATATTTTTTAATACGCTGTTAGGCCAGCGTTGTTACATCAATGCTAGGAAATATCCTTGCATTCGAAAGAAACATCTTTTCAGGTGTTTAACGATCGATTAAGATGCAACTGCCAATAATTTATGATTTTGTAATTTTTGCATTTTTCAATGCTATTTTTATACTTATGGTAAATTTTAAATAGAAAAAAGTCGCAAAGGTTCGCAAGTCTCGGTAGCTCAGCGGTTAGAGCATTGGACCGGATTTCCAAAGGTCGCTGGTTCGATTCCAGCCTGAGAATTCACTTGTGGCCGAGTTAATTTTTTCCAATATTTTTCTATTTAAAATTTACCATAAGTATAAAAATAGCATTGAAAAATGCAAAAATTACAAAATCATAAATTATTGGCAGTTGCATCTTAATCGATCGTTAAACACCTGAAAAGATGTTTCTTTCGAATGCAAGGATATTTCCTAGCATTGATGTAACAACGCTGGCCTAACAGCGTATTAAAAAATATAAAAGTATTGGAGAATTTCGACGGTGGTTCGCAAGTCTCGGTAGCTCAGCGGTTAGAGCATTGGACCGGATTTCCAAAGGTCGCTGGTTCGATTCCAGCCTGAGAATTCACTTGTGGCCGAGTTAATTTTTTCCAATATTTTTCTATTTAAAATTTACCATAAGTATAAAAATAGCATTGAAAAATGCAAAAATTACAAAATCATAAATTATTGGCAGTTGCATCTTAATCGATCGTTAAACACCTGAAAAGATGTTTCTTTCGAATGCAAGGATATTTCCTAGCATTGATGTAACAACGCTGGCCTGACAGCGTATTAAAAAATATAAAAGTATTGGAGAATTTCGACGGTGGTTCGCAAGTCTCGGTAGCTCAGCGGTTAGAGCATTGGACCGGATTTCCAAAGGTCGCTGGTTCGATTCCAGCCTGAGAATTCACTTGTGGCCGAGTTAATTTTTTCCAATATTTTTCTATTTAAAATTTACCATAAGAAACCTATAGTTTTTAATATCGGCCTAACTCGTACTAAGGGTTAATCAAAGTAGTTTCGTATACGAATTAATGTCCGAATTGCATAGGTATTAATGTGCAGCAGACTTTAAATTATTGAAATATCAAATGATTGTGTTGAGTTTGTGATACTTTGCAAGAACTGAATAATTGCCCTGTTTTCAGTTCTCGGCAGACATTTCAAAGTCAACTCGTTTGATATTCGTTTTTTTAAAGTCTGCCGCTCAAATGCGTCGGACTTTACTTCAAATACGGAATTATATCAATCGACCTGAAAAGAAGGATTTTCTACGATAATCGGTACTGTGCTTTTCCCAAAAACAGTAGACCGATGACGAAAGCTCGCGGGCTTTCAGCATCCGTCACTAGATCGTTGGTCCACATCGATTCGATCATTAGTCTACTTAATATCTTTTGCTGTTGCTGCGCAGTCGTCATTCTGAACCTTTTCACAACAATTGCCATTGATTCTTCTTGAAATGTACCTATACTGCTTATCACCCCTTCAGATCAGCAATTTTTCGAGCAATTACAGATGTTTTTATCTGATACCTATAACGCAACAATGTATAGCCTTCGAAACGGCAAGTACTTTCAGGGAACTTTCTAATTTAGTGAGATTTAGTATAAAAGGTTACCTGGGTAATCAATAAATAAATAATAATAAATATTTCCATACAATCACACCAATTATCTAGCCCACGTTAAGTTTCATGAAGAACTTGTGTTATGGATACTAGATAACGGATAAACATACTTATATACTTTTTTTTGTAAATACATACATAATATACATATTAAACATCCATCAATGTCAGACAGGATGAGATAAACTATGTTTCAAGAACATAGCTTGTTCGCGACCTTGCCCGAACAGAAGGCTAATTAATGTATATGAATATTTCCAACAAAATGTTCTACGATCCTTCTTTCGATGGTTTCAAAGTCCATTATTTCTTAGCGACGACGGTAGTTATCGCGTTATATTTTAACCGCCTCTGTGGTCTAGTGGTACAACCACCGGTATCAGATTCAGGGGTCCCGGGTTCGATTCCCAGCGGGGGTTTATATTGTATTTGGTTTGGTTGGTGGTAGGACTTGTTGTAAGTCCGCCTGGCTAGCTACCATATTTTCTAAGCCTGACGCCATAACAACAATGTTTTCAGCATTGTTGTGTTCCGGCAGTTTGAGATAAGATAGCCAGTACCTCAGTGGCTAAGGATTCCGGGAGAGGCTCGCTTCCATCTTCAGCCTTATCAATACTTAACAACAGGTATGATGAAGGCTAAGAGTCTTACCGTCGTTCATAAAAATAAAAGAATTTGATCGATTTCGAATATGCCCTGTCCTTAGATAAGCTTTTACTATTTGCACTGGGAAGTAACAGCTAGCGCATTCTGTGGTTTGTTTTGCTACCAGTCCAGAGGCCTTAGTTTAAGCCCATATCCATACCCATTAATTCGCGCGGTAGCCCGGCAGGATGGATGCCTGAAAAAATGTAACTCCGTAACAATAATTAATATGTTAAAGTAATCTCGAACAAATGAGGTAGAAGGTATTGTAGGTATTTATCCTCTTATCCACAAATGTTATTAGTTGTGGGTGTAAATAAATCTCTCGTCGATACCACATGACTATTGACTAAGCCCTGATAAGTCGGCGAATATTGAACAGAATATATTGAACATTATATAATGAACAGGTTTACATATGGGTTATCAGGATCTGAGGACTATCAGATAAATCACTAAATCGTCGGTTTTACGACAAATGGGTTTCGTCCTCTAGACTGCCATGCCATCGGGTGGTCTCACAACACTGAAATATTTATTTTCACCTCACACGCTCGCAAGAGGAGGTTTTGTCATTAAGTTTCATCGTATCGAAAATCGTATTATGCAGTTTCAGAGCTATAGCACATTTGCCAAAACCGCAAAATATAACTTTGTCATTCATACAGACACTATGAAAAACAAAGTTATTTTTGCAGGCGAAAAATGCAAGTGGCGTTTTGGGTAGGTATATTTAATATAATAATAGAAACTTTATTGCACACGATACAAAAACAAACACATACAGAGAAAACACACAATAGGCGGTCTTATTGCTACATAGCAATCTCTTCCAGGCAACCTTGGGTGAGAGACGAAACCCTTCATATGCGAGTTCGACTTTCACTTGGCCGATTTTTATTGTTATTTATAAGTAGCAATATTATATTCCTACTTTGACTTTGAATTAACTATAATACTCCTTTTTTATTATTTTAGTTTTTTTATATCATTAAAACAACGAGAATAAGGTATATTTAGATTAAACTTTATGTTTAAAGATTTTTTTACCGGAAGTTGACCGCGGAAACAACCATAAAATGTTCCTCGCTGTTGTGAGGTGAAAACTTGTGTGTTGCGCTCGGCAGAAAAGTTTTTAGCGTCTTGTACCTTTGAAATCCTCGCTTCGCTCAATCTTTGAACCACTCGCTAAGCGTGGTTCAATCCTAGAATCCTTCACTTGCTCGGCTTTCAATAGAGGTAACTCGCCGCTAAATAACCAACTTTCCAGCCTTGCATAACAAACAACTATTTCCTAACGAGTTAAAATGGCTGATGTTTGAATCCTGAAAGCTATATTAATATTATAAAGAAGAAAGATTTGATGATTTTGTTTGTTTGCACTGAATAGGCTCCGAAACTACTGAACGGATTTAGATAGAATTTGGTACACAGATAGTAGATAGCCTTGTTATGAACATCACAAACAAGGATACTTTTTATCCCGATATTCCCACGGGAACGGGAACCACGCGGGTGATACCGCGAGCGGCCGCTAGTAAAAAATATTCCTCTTGATTTCGTAACGGAAAAATTAAAATTAATTGTCATTCATATCTTTTGTCGTTGGTTATTGTCGACAGACTTTTACTATTTGCACTGGATAGATATCAGCTGGCACATTCTAATGTTCTTCTTTCACTCCCAGTCCAGCATGGGATAACCTAGTTTGTTCCTTTTTCAGAAAATGCTGATGCCTGTAAAAGTGTACTACTACTTTTCGATCTGCACGCTGGTGACGACCGTGATGTTGCAGATCGTGGAGTTAGCCAACACCAGATACATGTTCTTCTTGGTGGAGCTGCTTCTCTTCTGCTTCACTGGATTGTGTAAGTAAAAAAACAGCCGATACAGTTCGAGACAGGTCGACATGGCAATCGTAAGAGTTGATGCGGGGAAAAGGGCATGCCCGCACACCCACGCCATCTGAGTCTTAGTGAATCACTAGTACACATCGCACCACTAGAAAATTGCAATGTCAAACTGTCGCGAACGGTACCATAGGCACAACAGAATATAACCCCAAAATAAGCAGAGCATGGGCTATGGCGAACCAAGAACTGCAGAGTAGGCGATACTTTGAAGCCGGTGTAAAAAATATACTTAGGTTATCATTATAAAAATATTTCGGCATCGGCAGTGCATCATTTGAACAACTACACCAAAGACATCGTTGCATAGATAGATATAGGCAGAAATTACACCCAGCCTTAAAACAGCCATAAACACAAATGTTTAAAAAAAACCCTTTCAAACGGGTATGCCTAATGCGTAGACGGACCAACTCCACGTCTAGCTCATAGACATGCATTATGCCATCAAGTCATTCAAAAGTCTTCAACTTTGTTTCTCCTACTTCCAGGCTTACAGTTGTACTTACTGATGCTGGTCTGGAGTCTGGTGAAGAAGCTGGAGGTAGACGGGCCCCACGTGTATGAGAACCAGCTGCATCAGTTCGTCAACGGCCAAGTGAAGGTCGAATCCAACGGAGTCTACAACCCTAGCACCACCATTCCCGCTGAAGTGTAGTTAGGAACATGAACCTTATCACTTGTGTCTCTATAAACTGCAATATTAAATCACCAGAAAAACTGGGTTAGCAGTATCAATCAATCCGAAAAACTTTTACTATGGAGCGAACAACGAAATCAGTGTGCTTATTGTGAGATTTTTCTACTCATGGTTATTGATTATTTATTTAATATTTATTAAATAATAGCACAAGGAGCTTACAATTTTCTTTTTACAATAGTCTCGCAAAACCGACTAGTCGGTTTGTCTGTGGGATCTTCAGTCTCTCAGATATAATTAAACTATAAAGTGACTCTATACAGCTGTTGATCGTGAGCGCGTTAGGTTTTTTGTTTGGCGTTGGTGTAGTCCGTGGCATAATCCGCTAGATGGCGGGCCGTTTATTTCATACAAAAATTTACGCGTTCACTAACGACCGTGAGTAGAAAAAAATTGCACTAAGCACTCTGCAGTACTTGGCTGTACTCGTATCAAAGTGTATTGAACAGGTTTTTGATTATTTGCATTTTTCAATGCAATTATTATACTTATGATAAATTTTAAATAGAAAAATATTGGAAAAAATCAACTCGGCCACAAGTGAATTCTCAGATGACATCTGTTTTTTTGTTCTTTTGGTGATTTCGTTGTTGGCTCCGTAGTATAAGTTGTTCGTTCTGATGGATAAAGCTTTTTTGGTAGGTAGGTAGTGAAAGAGTTACGGGGTATTGTACCTATGTAGGGTTGTCAACTATACTTAGGTATATTAACGTATCCTGCGTTATTTTGATTCAGTATAATTAATAGGTACTTTTGATAAAAAAAATAATTGAAAATTTGTTATTGCATGGAATGGACCAGAATATTTTTGTAAGAATTTAAATTAATGATGACGCACTAATTGATTGAAAGACATAACGCAAGATCAATGCCTTTTACTTTTGCTTGCAAATTCTTTCTTTATCATATTCGTAATAAGAACGTTTTTTTCCTAAAAAAAATTTGGGAACCCTAATTGTCGGATATTGTCCAAAATTATAAACATAGGAAAGAAGGTGTTATGTAAGAGAAATAATAAAATCTTGAGAGAATTATAAAAACAAAAGATGTATTTGAGAAACAAAGTAAGAAAATTATTATAATGAACGATCACTTTACAATACATTTGTTATTTTGTGTGTTTAGTAAGAAGAACGGTTGTCAAAAAGTAATAAACGTAACGTGCCATTTTTTTTGCTGCATCTTTTAGAAAGGCAGGTACTTTAATACCTGACTATCTTTAAGACACAATGTTTTTAATTCTTCCTAAATTATCTCAAACAGAAAAAAAAACGTTACTCCGTAGTACTTTTTGCTACGATGCTACGGTGGAACGTAGCAAGTGAAAATCGTTTCGTGTTTGTCAATATTAATAGTAATTAGGTATAAATTACGGTATTATAGTTGTTATAACTAAAGACTAAAGAAGCATTGACCAAAGATTTATCGTTCGCTAATCCTAACTAATATTACTATTGAGAAAATGTGTTTGTTTGTTTGACCCTTCTTCTGGTCTTAACTGAGCAACCAATGACTTGATTATTGGCATAGAGTTAGTTGGAAGGACAGAAAGTAACAAAGATTACTTTTTTCCCGATATTCCCACGGGATCAGGAACCACGCGGATGAAACCGTAGTTGGCCGCTAGTATAATGTTATATAATTATAATTATCTGTTCGGGGTGAGCCGAACCGAAATGATTCATAAATGATAAAACTTGGTTATGATAAAAACGGAATTATATTTGCACACTAAAACTTGATACAAAAATAACTAAAGTTAAATGAGTTACGCGCGGCGCTATTGATGGCTAATTGCGAACTGATTTGGTCGAGTAAATTATGAATTATGTGTAAATGAGGTCAAACGTAAAATGCTGATTCGACTAAAATGTACGAAGTTCGTACATTATCTAAGAACTATAATTATACATTTTTGGGTCAGGGGATCGCTGACCACTAATAGTGACTCTTATTACGTAGCCGCTAAGGATCAAGTTAACTTAATGTACTTTTGATTTAACACAAGACAGCAGGGGGTTATTCTCTAACGCCCGAAATGAATAACCTATCTGTAGATATGGATTGGGCATCTAAGATTGTTGCCTAGAATATTTTTGTTATTATGACCGAAATAATGACGGTTGCTAGGCAATGAAACCAGTATCCTACGCAACTATCTCAGATAGCCCTATCCATATCTACAGATAGGTTAATAATTTCAGCCGTTAGAGAATAATCTTTCAGGTTAGATTTTACAACGACCTTTATGTCACTCGTAATAACGGCGATTTCCGTAGTGCAAGTGTGCAACCTGACGTGTGGTTGACTGTTCAATATAATATTTTTCATTTTAATCATGTGAAGCTTTGCTGTATGTTCTAAAAAAAGTTGGGTACATTATTGAATTATTAGCTACTGTATTTTACGATCTATGTCATGTACTCACGAATCTCACACTGTAAGTTTTAGCTAATATAACAAATGGAAAAATATAACGTAAAGTTACTTATTTAGATGTAAATATTTATATCTTTTTAATTTTGCATTTTACAATGCAATTTTTATGTGATAAATATTAAACAAGAAAATATACTAGAAAAAAGCAACCTGTCTTATGTCGCCCTGACAGGTTTTGAATTTGCATCTTTGGGATTCCGGCCCAATTCACTAACCAATTGCATTAAGCCGGATTCCCAAGGATGCGGGTTCGAATCCCGTCAGGGCGACATGATACAGGTTGCTATTTTCTAGTACATTTTCTTGTTTAATATTTGCCACATCTAAATATTTCTTTGTATGAAATATAGATCTTTATTGCAAGACTAAGGCCCGGATTCACCACCGACAAATCTGTCTGGCTATCAAATGATATGCCAGAAAATCTATTCAGATCTGTCGGTGGTAAAACCAGCACAAAATGTATCGTAAATTAACGCTAATCGCGAGATTTGCAAGACTTATTTTTAAGATAAGGTGCAAAACATATTCTCATTGTCTATTTTTGTAAATATGCGTTGTGTAATAATAATTTATTGAAACTGATTAAATAAATTAAGAATATACAACTTAAACGAAAATCTTTTCTTTCCAGCTCATTCAGTTTGAGAAAAAATGTATAAGTTAAATAGCAATATAACTTCATGTCTGTCGGCACTTTCGGAAAAAGTATAGACTTTTTGATATAAAACTATAGCACGGTTACAGTTGTTACAAATCTGGTAATAACATATATATTTCGTCATACCTTTAATTAGATTCGTATAGTTTCAAAAACACGATTTAATGATTTTTCCTCGACAATTTTTCTTTTCGAAGAGACCTCTAAAAAATACGAAAATTCAAGATAATTCTTAAATGGGGTTACTTACACTATTGGAAATTGGTTTAATAAGAGGACACCAATAATATTTAGGATCGTATAGAAGCATTTTGTTTTGTAATATGAAGTGATTTTGTGTTTTTTGTTGCCTAATCTGCAAAATCGGTCTCGCTCCCGTGCGCGTCGTTTTCTCATTGCTATCTCGCTTCAGCATATTTTTTCGAGTATCGCTTTAATCGTCAGACGTCAATCCACATCCTACTAATGTTATTATTTTCCTACTTCCTACTAATATTATAAATGCGAAAGTTTGTGAGCATGTTTGGATGTTTGTTTGTTTGTTACTCTTTCACACTTTTTTAAACTTTCAGTTTTATGCGAAAAAAGATAAACAAATCTTTAATTTTATTCCATATAATGTTGTAGGAAACCGGGGGCCGTACCAAGCAAGTTTAGTCGGCATCAAAAACGAATTCATTTGACAGATTAATGTGACACACTGCTGTTTCTTTTTGACACAAATGAAAACTTACCAAAGACTAAGAGCAATATGTCACATTTATCTGTCAAATGAAGTTGATGTCGATCTCGACAACACTTGCACGGTAGGGCTTCAGAATGAGTGAATTTGTTTTTCTTACTTTGCACAAAACTGTAGCCGTACCGCGCAAGAGGCGTCGGCATCTAAATCGGCTTGATTTGACAGAAGGATGTGACACATTGCTGCTTCTTTTTTTTTTTTTTTTATTTTTTTTTATTTATTCATGTTATACAAAGTGATACATCAATACAAAAACAACCGAGTGACTAAAACCCAATTAGGTTTGTCCAGCCACGCGTATTCGTCAAAGTATGTGGTAAACATAAACAATACAACTAAGCAGTGTTCTTATAAACATAATTGTACTTAATTTCTATAACACAAGAATAAAAGTTTTAAAACGTCATCGCAAGTGAGACCTTATCCGATAAGAGCAAAAAGGCACATGTTCTAAGCGACAATCTGTGC
The DNA here is from genome assembly GCA_910589605.1 of Chrysoteuchia culmella. Classification (NCBI taxonomy): domain Eukaryota; kingdom Metazoa; phylum Arthropoda; class Insecta; order Lepidoptera; family Crambidae; genus Chrysoteuchia; species Chrysoteuchia culmella. The sequence continues at coordinate 2,242,588 of OU342657.1, forward strand.
GTTAATAAATAGTTGTCAATAAAGACAAAAACAAAGTATCAACAAAAAAAAATGCATAAAAATCACGGTACACATACATAAATACAATGCTGTTCACTCGCGCCATAGCGCACACGCACGCACCCAGCGAGCGATCGAGCGCTCGGACAGGGCAAATGAGTGAATCAAAGATTATGGAGTGAATGGTTGCTTGCGTTGCGGTCGACGCGCGCGCACAGGCTGATGTTAAAAAAAGTTGACTATTGAAACGAAAAAATCTAAGACAATGTTTTTGTAGTAAAATAATATTTGAGTTTCTGTTTCGCACTTTTATGTTTCTTGCCATCTAAAACAACCCGTAATTCTCTTGGCAAATCATTAATGATCGCTGGAAGAATACTAGAAAATCTTCTTTCCCCGTAAAAGTTATTTGAACGACCCCTGAGTAGTGTCTTTTGCGTGATCTGTCGTGTTATTGTGCTATGATTAACTTTCGGTAAGGAAGCAACGTTATCTAGTTGTTCAGTTAAAATTGCGTAATTTACTTTGTCATGAACCGACATAACCTTGCAGTACTTAAAGAGCTCGTCATATTTACATTTGAACATATTCTTTATTTTTTTATTAACTATAAGCTTTAATACTCGTAATTGAAGATTATAAATTTTATCCAGGTAGGTTTTAAAGGTGCGTCCGTAACTAGAAATTCCGTAAGAAATTATAGGATCTTTTTGACACAAATGAAAACTTACCAAAGACTAAGAGCAATTTGTCACATCCATCTGTCAAATGAAGTCGATGTCGATGCCGACGACACATGCGCGTAGGGCCTCTGAAAGTTTTCTTGAATTTTTGGGACTTTTATTCGCATGTCGAGTATTCGACTCACAGATCGACGCACAAATGTTTACATAACTGTTTATATTTTTTGAATAATGAGTCTGTAAAGTGGGTATGTTTGTATGAAAATAACGCAGTGGCTCGATTTATTTGCTGACAAGTGTAGTAAGAAAGTATTTTGGCATCCAATAAAAACTAAAAAAAAAAAAGGAAAACCGACTTCAAAACACTAAAAAGCAAAAAATAAACATTTGGAGTCGGTGCCAGCCAAGGCAAGAAGAGTTAAATAGTAGAACCGCAAAGTAGAATGCATTCACAGTTTTTAAAGGTAGATAATATCATGTCATCCAAGTAACAAATATGAAATGAAATATATAAAAATGCTCACAACATAAAAAGTACTGGGTCAAACTCAACCAAATTTTTATGGGACCAATTGGCAACTATTCTGCATCGAACAAACAAAAAAGTATAACGGAAATCGGTTCAAAAATCTCGGCGTAATCGGTATACATACATAAAATATATATATATATATATATATATATATATATATATATATATATATATATATATAAATATATAATATGTATATATATAAAACCAACCGAATTGAGAACCCCCTCCTTTTTTGAAGTCGGTTAAAAATAAAAAGACCGATGTGATAAATATTAAACAAGAAAATATACTAGAAAAAAGCAACTAGTCTCATCCCGTCAGGGCGACATGAGACTATTTGCTTTTTTTCTAGTATATTTTCTTGTTTAATATTTATCACATAAAAATAGCATTGTAACATGCAAAATTAAAAAGTTATAAAAAGACCGATGGTTAACGAAGTTAATATTCCAAGAACGAATAATATTTTACAAGAAAGTTATCTTACTTGTAGTTGTTATCATTGTTGAAAACACTAATTATGTTGAAGTTATTACTGTAATGTTTTTTCTCAGAGACCATTTCGTTATCTCACTTCTCCCGAAATGTAATTAATTAGATGTAAGCAATCTTATTGTTTTGGTAATTTGAGAGTTAAACAAATTAGTGTGACTCCTAATTAAATTCTGATAAGTATGAAACAAAATAAAGATAACAAAGTTATTAAACGACTTCCAAATAGGAGGAGGTTCTTATTTTAGGTTAATTAATATCTTGTGTAACAAGTACCATATCAGAAGCAACGAAAGTGTCATAAATACACACACATCAACACTGTCTCGGGATATTATATTACATTCTTCATAACTCAAAAACTATTTACAGTACAGAAACAGTTTGTATGGGGGAAAAAACCCTCTTGGGTTCCGTCTTTAGAAATAAAAATAATAATAAAAAAATGTATTACAAAAACATGCATGATAATTTGAATATAACTTTTGCAAAAGTTAGTTTTATAAATTTTTAATTTTGCATTTTACAATGCTAATTTTGTGTAATAAATATTGAACAAGAAAATATACTAGAAAAAAGCAACTAGTCTCATGTCGCCCTGACGGGATGCGACGGGTGGGACGATTTAATATTTTTTAAAGTTAGTTTAGTTAACGGCATTCTGGCAGAAAACGCGTTACCACTCTTAGACATGACCATTTTCTACGAAATATCGCCAGGAGACAACCCAATATAATGGCTATCGAAATGGTTCTAAGACATCTGACCACCAATTATTATTAGTAAGTGACCAAACTGGGAGGAGAAGTCAACATGAAGTTGGTCTTCACTCTCGCACGCCACTTCGAGTTCCAGCTTTGCAGCGTGGCAATCGTGGACGAAGACTTTTATGGACTCGAGAATTTTTGGCATGGAGTGACGTGCAGTTGTCAACGGTGCTATACTTCTAGTAAAAGATGATACTCCTTGCCAAATTTCATAGTTTTAGGTCAACGGAAAGTATCCTATGAAATTTGATTCCCTTGAGAGTGTCGAAATCTACGTTTTTTTGCGACATAAAAGGTCCTATCTTTTTGTTACGTTAATTTACAAGTTTGAATTATTTTACCCCTTCAACAGATTGTTGACTTGAATATATGGTTTTAATTTCAACTCGATACCTCTACGCGTTCTCGAGATAAACGAGGACAGACGGACAGACGGAGAACAAAGTGATCCTATAAGGGTTCCTTTTTTTTATTGGGGGTTCGGAACCCTAAAACGCGATTTTCGAAGATCAAATACTTTTCCCAAGTGGTTTTCGAACCTGTGAAAAGAGTCCTGTGAAAATATTTTTAACCGATTTCAAAATAGGAGGAGGTTTTCAATCCGTCGGAATCTTTTTAAAATATTATTCTATCAGACGAGTAAAAAATTATAGCGTCATTAAAACTATGGATTTAACGTTATTTACGTAAAACACACACATCCCACGTTATGTTTTTTAACTATGAACATGATGACGGATAGCGTGTTCATATCTCTCGCTACTTCCTTCGGTGGAGTCATCAAATAGAATAATTGGACCAAATAACGTCCAGTCAGTATCATCTGGTGACATCCTAGCTTGAATCATGACAGGCAATCTTAGTCATATTACGAGTAATAGGCCGATGTGACCAAAACAATTAGGCGTATTACAGCTGAGAAAAACTTAAAAAACTAACTAAAAACCCAAATTTCAAGAAGCGGCAATCAAAGAAGTTGACTGCAGGTGCAAACCGCATTCCTGTCATGCGCCTAATGGGGATTAACAGTTCTATGCTATCATGTAGTATATGAAAAATAAAAAATAAATAACGGGTTGCACTCCGGGAGTGCCAGCAGAAATGAAAACCGCTTAAACGAAACAGCAGAATCAGGTATACATTTTCGTGTTATAAATAGAGGGGATATTACTTCCTCTACTACGCCGCGCTGGCGATCTTCTCTCCCTCTGTCTTACGAATTTTCGATCAGGTCACATGTCCTGACGCGACTTTAACATTTTTTACCCATTTCAATAATTTAAAACTCTGATGTGCAGTATAACTAAGAACTAGGTACAGTATAACTTAAATCTATTGTGGGAGACTGGTGCCTGTACTAGGTAAGACCTGTATTACTGGTCACCAGGTTCCCACCTCACGGAATCGTACACTACTGGTAGTACCGATATAAGCAAGGTATGTATCACTGTTACTTAAACTAAATTACACAAATACAGATAGTAAAAAAAGGAAAAAAAAGATAATAATACTAATAATGAACAAGTTACTTAGATATTACAATAATTATGTTTACAATGTGATATATTTGGTTTTCTCGGTATTTAACGAAATAATGTTGTTACGTAGCCACTGTGCAACATCATCATAACCATTCTGTGCTTTTTTAAAAACATCCTCCCAATCATCTCCGCAATACACCAAAGCAGTATCATCGGTAAACGTAAACGTAAGTTTTTATATGTTTAGGCTATACTGTTTTTATACGTTAAAGTTTCAAGCGATTTAATGAACCTGTTGTTAATACCCATTGTCTTGGCCATGTAGAAATTCCGTAATTATAGCAAAACTTATCTTTATGCTGAGAAATTGTTAGTTTTACGTTCACCAAGGATAACAATTGCACACATAAGCCCGCAAGGCAGCTTGTGGCGAGCTGTTGGTGAGTGGAGACACCACGGGCAAAAAGTTCTCCAGAGAGTCTGACGCGGCCCTATTCTCTGGCTTTCCAGAGTGGATTTCAAGAGGGCCCGGACTCTCGCCCCTGGCTGGCCTTCATCGGCTGATCAGGGTGGAGTCGCAAGAGCTATATGCTCGCAGGGTGGAAGTGAAATATGCATAAGACGCGAGTTGCCACACTGTCCCTTGTACAGCGGGTAAAAAGCGGTGCACACCTCTCGACATTCTGAAGCCGAAGACACTGATGTTGCTCTCTTGCCATCGCGGCTATTTTTGGAGAGCCCATTTAGTCTTTAGCCAGTCATCGCCTGCCAATTTCTCTGTCTGGAGACTATGATAGGGCAGGGTGTCCGGTAGTCTCTATCGATAACCCAAAAGCTTATCTATCCAAATCCCAACCCAATAGCTCACTAGTCCCTATCCAGGAGATGCAATAGCCCCTGTGCAGTTGCTGGGGATAGTGCCCGAGTATAACAACCTGATGTAGTCAGAGATTAGATCCAGCAGTTGTACCACACACGCATATTAGATTAAAGTCGCTAAGTCAGAGATTAGATCCAGCAGTTGTACCACACACGCATATTAGATTAAGTCGCTAAGTCAGAGATTAGATCCAGCAGTTGTACCACACACGCATTTTAGATTAAAGTCGCTAAGTCAGAGATTAGATCCAGCAGTTGTACCACACACGCATATTAGATTAAAGTCGCTAAGTCAGAGATTAGATCCAGCAGTTGTACCACACACGCATATTAGATTAAAGTCGCTAAGTTAGAGATTAGATCCAGCAGTTGTACCACACACGCATATTAGATTAAAGTCGCTAAAGGCGGCCTCCACGTGTTGGATCCATATTCCCACGCACGCCCTAAAGGACCGGCCCCCTAATTGTCTAATTTCAAAATCTATTACTATCTCTTTCAAAGGTATTGTGATTGTGATAGGATTTATGGAATTGTGTAACCTATAGTCGCAATCCCTTTCGGAACGAATGATGTTTTAAATGACACTTCATTTGACAATTCTCAATACATTTGAAAGATATTTTCGTGTGTCACTTTGCTTAGACGCAAGTGTTTCCCAATTAGTGGTACGCGTACCCCTAGGGGTACGTGAGGTAGCATCAACGGGTACGCGAGCAATCTCTTAACTAAGATATTAAATCAGTAAAAAATAATTAGTTATGGAATATAATAAAGGGGTACGCGAGTTTGAAGTATTTTTTGGAGTGGTACGTAGTATAAACTAATTAGGAACCACTGCCTTAGACAGTTCAATTTCGTTCATTCAATACCTTTCAAAACGCGTCCCGATCACAATCCCTATTAAATGTCAAATAGTGACAGCCTGAAGTATGTAAATATCTTTCAAATGACGAATTGAAAGGGATTGCGATAGATTGTAAAATTAGACAATTAACCGCGTATCACTTTTGACCCGAGAAAACCAAAGCGTACAATTGCACACATAAAACAATGCAATAATAGGAGGAGTAGATGGAAACACACAAAAGGTGGACTTATTGCTATGTAAAAATCTCTTCCATGCAATAAATATTAAATAAGAAAATTACTAGAAAAAAGCAACTAGTCTCATGTCGCTCTGACGGGACGGGAAAAATCTCTTCTAAGCAATTTAAATCCTAAACCTAAATAATCTATAAATGCGAATATGTGTTTATTTGACGACTTCCGTGGTCGAGTGGTTCGTACACCGGTTTTACGGTGTCGCCTACTCTGGGGTTCCGGGTTCGAATCCTGGTAGGGGCAAGTGTTTGTATGATGAATACGAGCATTTGTACCTGAGTCATGGACGTTTATATATATTTCTACCCATAAATACTTATTTATTTATTTATTTATGGCACACTTACAGGCAACAGATAGAAAAACATTTAAGAAAATTATCCAAGGTTGATACAGCTTATATCTATGCCCAATTACAAGAATGCACAGCATTGACTATGAACTTGCAAACAGTTAGTGACTACATAATTGGTAATAAACTAAACACTAGAACAAAAATTATGAACTAAAAATAAAAAAGAAGAAAAAATTAAAAAAAAAAGAAGAAAAAATACAAAAAAAAAAGAAATATAAATATATATGTACAATTATATGTAATTATATCCGTTACCCCAGGATCCCATAACACAAGCCTTACAGTGCTTACTTTGGGGCTAGGTTAATTGGTGTGAGTGTAAGAAATATTTATTTATATTTATTTATTTATTGTCCTTCCTTCATGCCGTAACTAAGCAACCAGTCGTCTTTTTGGGCATAGAGTAAGTTGAAAGGTCGGAGAGTAACATAGGCTACTCTTTATCCCGATACTCCCACGGGAACAGGAACCACGTGGGTGAAACCACCGGCAGAAGCTAGTAGTAAATCTTCTCTCTGCGTACTACTTCGAAAATCTGTGTTTGGCTCAAGTTCACCCATTCCCAGATTATGATGATGAATCAAACTGATGAATGAGTATAGCGACCGTTTCGATTTTAACTCTGTAGGGATATCACGAAAAACTAACGAAATTGTATCAAGTAAGTATCGAACACGTAATGTCAAAAAATGTATAGGAAAATGTAGTTCCGTTTACGTCCGGTAGGAACGCTGCTCAATATGTCATACATTTTTTTACTTTACTTCCTCGATAGTTATTCGTGCTAGGCCTACAGAGCCCTTAGTACGAGTTGACATTTACTGTCAACGTTTTCGATAACTATCGAATCCTCTACTCATTATATTTATTTATTTATTGTCCTTCCTTCATTCCGTAACTAAGCAACCAGTCGTATTTTTTGGCATAGAGTAAGTTGAAAGGACGGATAGTAACATAGCTATGTTACTATCCGTCCTAGCCTAGGCTACTTTTTATCCCGATATTCCCACGGGAACGGGAACCACGCGGGTGAAACCACCGGCAGAAGCTAGTAGTAAATCTTCTCTCTGCGTACCACTTCGAAAATCTGTGTTTGGCTCAAGTTCACCCATTCCCAGATTATGATGATGAATCAAACTGATGAATGAGTATAGCGACCGATTCGATTTTAACTCTGTAGGGATATCACGAGAGATCTGTAGGGATCAGGGGTATAAAACTAACGAAATTGTATCAAGTAAGTATCGAACACGTAATGTTAAAAAATGTACAGGAAAATGTAGTTCCGTTTACGTCCGGTAGGAACGCTGCTCAATATCTCATACATTTTTTTACTTTACTTCCTCGATACTTACTCGAAAGTTATTCAAGCTAGGACTACAGAGCCCTTAGTACGAGTTGACATTTACTGTCAACGTTTTCGATAACTATCGAATCCACTACTCATGTCGGAAAAGCAGTCTATGGATATGAAAGAGACAAAGCGATAGTTTTCGAATAGAATAGAATAGACTAGAATAGAATAGAATAGAATACTTTTATTTGCATTTGACTGAGGTACATTACAGTTGTTATTCTATAATAAGGCGCCTCTCATTCAGCCAACAACGTTGGCATGTAAATTATAATTAAATAAAAAAAATATACATTAATTTAAAAGGTGACTATATACATTCTTAACACGCCAAATTGCGAATAATTAAAACACCAGCGAAAGAAGCCGCTCGTCTCATAGCGAGCAGGAGAGGGGGACGGCCAGGGAGTTGGAGTCCCCGAAACCCCGGAGGATTCGCCGCTCCGCTCGCCTCTCTAGGGAGAGGCGGCGCCAGGAGGAGGCGCAGTAGCTTCGAAGCGGGGATTGGGCGGCGGGACGGGGAATCCCGTCGTCCAGCTAGGACCCCCGTGGTGGATGGGCGCGCCATGTGTTTCCGCACGCCCAACCAGTAGTGGTAGTCTGGGTCACTCCACGGACCCGGAGAGAAAGGCCCAAGGGGGCAGACGCGGGGCGGGGACCCGGTAGATGCTACCCTTATCCCGGCAATCTCCGTCCACTCGCGCGGTTGGAACACACAGGGGGTTTTAGTGGGTTCGAGTCCCACATAACCCCCCTGTCTCCCCGGACGGGGGGGTATGCGCGGGCATTTCCCCCTGGAGAAAAAAAAAAAAAAAAAAGGTACTGATCCACCTAGAAAGATTCATACCATTCTGAAGGTGCCTAGAACGCAATAGTTTGGCAAATTGTTACTTTTTCTTTTCTTTTTATTTTTTCTGTTGTACGTAATTAATATGTTTATATTTGTTAATTTTAGCTTACCACTTTAATAAACGGTTAAGGGCCCCTTGGTCCATTAAAGTTATGCTCCATTAATTATTATATATTACTAATTTAATTTTAATTAAAGAAGTACTTGAGCATGCCGTATTTGCCTTTAAGTGTTTGTTTCACTTAGACTTGTAAGTTAGTAATATGAAAAGTGTAATGGTGTACAGACGTTGGCAAATCAAATAAATAAATAATAAATAATACGTGGTTGCTGACGATAGAAGGGAAGAGGAAGGAAATGATAAACAACATTCTCTTCTTTTTGATCGTTTTTATCACATGTTTTATCACCCGATTAAAAATATGATATGGAAATGTGAGAACTATGGAACGATTACCTCCCGATTGCAGTCATTAACTCCCAACAAACCGCATTCTCATACAATTATGATGTATTAAACTCAGAATTTCATTTACCTACCGTTCCATTTAGTTCACAATTTTTTCTAATGTCTTATCACTTCAGATAAACATGTGTACATCTGGTTACAATATTAATAACATTACAATTCAAATTATATTGTGATTCCATCTGACCATGTTTTGTTCTGTGAGAAAATAAAACATTACATTTCCAATCGAAAATGTGGCGGCCACGTATAGAAGTTCCTGAATTTACTAAGTGCTGCTTTTGCGTGCCTCTAAGATATGGTCTCCTTGCCATGGCATATACTAAATTGGTAGGTTTTTTTTATTTATAGTTAGGTTATAAAATGATTGATTAAATGTTAAGGAATCTATACTATCTTAATAATATCTTAATATATATAAATCTCCTGTCACGATGTTTGTCCGCGATGGACTCCTAAACTACTTCACCGATTTTAAATTAAATTGGCACACCGTGAGCAGTCTGGTCCAACTTAAGAGATAGGATAGCTTTGATCCCAAAATTCCCACGGGAACGGGAACCACGCGGGTGAAACCGCGCCCGGCCTCTAGTAATATTATAAGAAGGAAAGATTGTTTGTTTGTATTGAATAAACTGAAAAATAACTACATGGATTTGGATGAAATTTGGTACACAGATAGTAGATAGCCTGGTTATGAACATAGGATACATTTATCACAATATTCCCACGGGAATGGGAACAATGCGGGTGCTAGTAGATACCTAAATAAAATTGAGGTTCTAAAACCTGATAACAATAGTTGAAATGAAGAAAATGATAAAGAAAATGATGTGACCTTATAAATTGTATTTATGATACAATTTATGAGGTCACATCATTTTCTTTTCTGCAATTTATAAAGTGTGACGGCAAGTGGCCTTACTAATAATGTGTTATGAAGACTTTACAATTTGACAACTTGTTAAAACAGCCCTTGACAAATTTCTTGCCGGTTTTTCACATTACAAGCCATAGGATAGGCGTAGCTCTTTTGACGTTCTTAAGTGCTAAGTCAATTATTTTCCATTTTCATACACGTACATACCTACCTATTTTTTGTAGCAACATTACATTACCTGTGTTAAGTGATCAAAAACACCTATAAACACCAAAGACAAATGCCTATTGTGATTTATGATTTTTGAATTTTTGCATTTTTCAATGCTATTTTTATACTTATGATAAATATTAAATAGAAAAATATTGGAAAAAATAAACTCGGCCACAAGTGAATCCCATTCCCTTCCCATTCTCATCTGAGAATTCACTTGTGGAAGAGTTAATTTTTTTCCAATATTTTTCTATTTAAAATTTATCCTTAGCCTATTGTGATTTCTTGCTAAGGCTCAATTTACACCGCCGCGGAATGGAATGGAAGCGACTTTTTGCAACGAAACTGCACATAGCACAGAATTCTCGAGAATGCGCGAGGATTCCGCGGAAGACGCGTGTCCAATTTTTAGGCTCGTATTTATTTTGTGCGTTATACAGTTGATATAAAATTCATTATGCTATGTGCAGTTTCGTTGCAAAAAGTCGCTTCCATTCCATTCCGCGGCGGTGTAAATTGTGCCTAAGAGACCCAAACCGATAATTTTGCTACTCCTACCTGAGTTACAAATGATTTCACATTTTCTTAATTTCAGGCACTCATTTGCTACTTGTCATTATTGGTGACCATTGCGACAGTGCGCGAGATTGATTATATGAAGAAGAGAGCTACATCTATAACTTACATTATCCTTCCTGTACTGTTAGCTTTCGCAACATACTTGGATATTGGTTTAACAACGGCTTTCATTGTTGCGGGGCATTTGGTAAGGCTGGAAATTGATTATTATAAAATACAAGGTGTTAAAAGACCCATACCAAACCGGTTATATATGCGTAGTGTTAATCAAACTTAATAAGAACATGCAAAAATAATTGCTGGGAAATTACTGTTATATTTTCGCACGCAAAAAAAAGCGTGCAACATCGTGTGCGTGTGTCTGTCCATAGGGTATGAGTAGACGGCCGCGATCCAGTTTCTTTGATTGGTTTTGATATTCATTGCTGTTTTGTAACTTTAAACGATAAACTTTAAAAATAAATATTGACTTTGATCCTCAATAACTCCTTAACTATCAGTTTTCCAGATTTGGCCCCATTTAAGAAAATGATAGTAACGATAGGAAGAATGCATGGTTTTTGTTTTCATTATGGATCTTTTATCACCCTGTATATCAACTTAATTTTTAGTTTATTTAACCCATATCGCATATCCATCGCACTGTCCACTGTCCAAACATGTCCTACAAGCTAACATAATTAATGCGGCCGCCGAGAGAATCCATTTATTTTTTATAACTTTTAATTTTGCATTTTACAATGCTATTTTTATGTGATAATGATAAATATTAAAAAGCAACTAGTCTCATGTCGCCCTGACGGCCCCGTCCGCCAGTCAGGGCGACATGAGAGTAGTTGCTTTTTTCTAGTACCTATATTTTATTGTTTAATATTTATCCGTTATTTTTTGTCAAGTTCTATCGAACGCCTTGGTTGGTCATCCTCTCTGGGGCGAATTAATTACAAATTAATGCTTTCAGAGCCTTAACTCTTGACGGATCGCGTTGAGATCGAGATTGAATTAACGCCAAAAGTCAATAATAATGACTTGTATCTAATTAAACTAAAAATAAATACTATATAGTAGTAAATATTATTATTATTATCCCCATGGATCCCTATTATTATTATCCTTTGAATAGAATAGTTCTAATTTTAAAACGATTTTCCACGCAAAATTTGAATAGCAAAACAAACTTTTCCGAGCGAGTAAGGTGGTAATTTTGTACTCTATAAATCAATTTTATTGTAGCACCATTTAAAACCGAATCAACTTGAAAATCAGTAATAATAATTGACTTTGACGTTAATCCGATCTTGAACTTGATCGCGATCCCATCAAGCAAGAGTAGTACAGCTGAAAAGGTGGGTGAGATGAATCTCAAGGTCAAACTGTAAAATCAGATTTTTAGTTTAACTTTTAGTTTTTTTGTTTGTTTGTATGTCTGTTTCAATTTTCTTCAAAAACTGCTGGACAGGACGAGATTAAAATTATTAGATTTTAACTATACCGATAGACAAATTCTTATATTTTTGAACTTCTTTAGTGGCGTTGTGCACATCAGAGTTTTAAATTTTTGGGATGTGTAAAAAAATTTAAAGTTGCGTCAGCTCACGTGACCCTGATCAAAAATTCGTAAGACGGAGGGAGAGTAGACCGCCCCGGCGCGGCGTAGGAGAGGAAGTAATATCCCCCTCTCTTTCTACCACCCGGCGAAAATGTATGCCTGCTCCTGCTGTTTCGTTTCCGCTCAACTGGCCATTGGGTAGCGCTGCTACCCAAGCAAAAAATGGCGCTAATATGCCGTGGGTACCCAAATTTGGACTTCGACCATTTATGGTCTCGCCTTAAAAATATATGTTGCATCGGCTTGGGAGTTTTTTTAATTGATTCGGAACGAACCATTCTTTAATTTACAAATAAAAAAACACAGCCATCCATAAAGTCGAGGCCAGAAAAAAAATTGTGGCAGGTGTCAATCAAGTGGTGTCAAATTACAAAAAATAAAAGTGCCGTTCGAGTGTATAACTGAGTTTTTTTTTTCCTGACTTTGTTTACGTTTTATTTATATTGGTTTAGAATATAATCATCATGATTTTAAAAGTATAAAAATCATAGGTTATCGCTGACATTTTTAAAATATAAGTATTTTTATGACCCAAGGTCATAAAAATATTATAATTTTACTTACTTTTTAGGGTTTTTTCTCTCGGTCTTAAGTCCTGATTAACAAAAAGAAATAAATAATACAGTCGAAACCCACTTATATAAGTTACAAGTGCCATTCTACGCTTTACAAAAAACAAAACGTTATCACCATACGTGGCCACAAAGAGTCTCTTTTGACGGTTTCTAAGTGTGCGCGCCGAAATTTTTAGGTGTCGAATGACATGGCCGATAAGAGGCACCGAGCGTTTGGGTGGCAATGGCCATTTGAGTGGTTAACCGGTTTTCACTTCTGCCGGCACCCCCGGAGTGCAACCCGTTGTTTTCTTTTTAAAGTGATAGTATAAATTTGTCTAAAACGCGATTTTCTTTTCAGAAACAACGGCGTGGAATACAAATCTACTATTACTACACCATCGCCATAACAGTTTTATACGTAATCGCCACTTTAGCGATATCCACCTTCGTTATGATACATGCTTACAATCTCTACTTTTATATGTGGGTGTATTACTCGCAAGATTTGGTTGTAATCTTGTCGGCGACTCGTAAGTACATTATGTTAAATAAAAAAACTTTGTTAAGAAGTTGTTAAGGCGCTATACGACTGAAGAGAGATAGTAATGAGAAAACAGATTAGGCGAAAAAACCTTGAAATCACTTCGTAATAAATAAATAGCGACTAAAGTGGAAATGAAACTACAAGATTCTAAATATTATTTGTCTCCGTTAATTAAACCAATTTCCAATAGTTAGTTCCATTTCAGAATACCTAATCTTGTATTTTCGTATTTTAAGGGGTCTTTTCGAAAAGAAAAAGCGTCGAGGCAAATTCACAAAAGTGTGTTTCTGAAACTTTACAAATCTAATAATATTTTAAAACTTCATGGTCATAATCACTACCTATCATTGTTACGAAAAACGGTATTTTCACAATTTTTGTATTTGTTTATACAACATGATAAAAATCCCATTTTTCGTTCGTATTAATTGCTTGTATTTGTTATTTACAAATCTAGATAAAGGTATTAAGAAATATATATGTTATTACCAGATTTGTAAAATCTCTAACTGTCCTATAGTTCTATAACAAATGGTACGTACCTACTTTTATCTGTTCAGCGTCTTAATCTTTTTTTATGAACGACAGGGAGACTCTTAGCCTTCATCATGCCTGATGTTAAGTATTGATAAGGCTGAAGATGGAAGCGAGCCTCTCCCGGAATCCCCAATTACTGTGGAACTGGCTTATCTTTAACTGCCGGAACACAACAAATGCTGAAAACATTGTGTTATGGCGTCAGACTTAGATAAAATGGTGGTAGCTAGCCCGGCGGACTTTTATTATTATTTGAGGATTTAGGGGCTTTGCAACCCTGTTGAGGGCTTTACTCACTGCGACCTAAGAGATCTATTGTAACTCGCCACCTATTTATAGTACCTCTTTTAGCTCGGTTGCTTCTAGAAAGTCAAGAATCTTCCTAGCTTTTAGAGATTTTAGTTCCTCTGGGTCGATGATGTGGCGACCCAGGTGAATACTACATTTGTGCATAAATGGCCCGCAGTCACACAGAAGGTGCTTTGGCGTCTCCCTCTCCTGTTTACAGCAACGGCAAATATCAGTATCACTCAATTTCATATGAAATTGGTGCCTGTTTAATTTGCAGTGTCCGGTTAAGGCTCTGACAATCGCACAGATGTTCGTCCTGCAGAGCTCTAAAAGTTCTGCAGTTCGTTTTAGCGAGTATCCTTCTATAAGAGACTTGGCGTGCAGTAATGCCGGTTGTTTAAGCCAGTATTTTTTAGTTTCGTCAAGAAGGTTGTCTTTAAGAGTTTGCATGGCCTGGTTCTTTGAGATGCCACAGAAAGGCTCTGGACCCATCTGTAGGCCCTGAGCCCCTTCCTTGCAAGTTCATCGGCTTTTTCATTGCCAACGACTCCCGAATGACCTGGTACCCATTTCAGAATAACTTTATTCCTTTGACCCAGTTCATTTAATTTATTGACGCAGTCTTTCACCAGTTTCGAATTTATAGTATTCGAGTTTATGGCGTTAAGCGGTGCTTGACTATCTGAGAAGATAAAGATAGATTGGTTTATGTAGTTTCGTTGACGGTTGACTTCCGCACATTCTATAATGGCGTAAACCTCCGCTTGGAATATTGTGGCGTGTTTGCCTAGATTCAAACTTTCACTGACTCTGGGACTTACGCCGAATATTCCACATCCTACATTTTCGCCCATTTTGGAGCCGTCTGTAAACCAAACCAGGCTTCCAGCCTTACAGGAATAGTGATCCTCAGAACACTCTTCTCTGCTTGGTATTTCCACCGAGTACTTTCTGGTGAAATTACACAGTGGGAGCATGACGTCCGTCGTTATCGATAGCAGATCGAGCTCAAGTATAGAATCTTGTAAAGATCTCAGTGCTTGAGAATGCCATTTGATCTTGCCAGTGTTGCGTATCCTGTACATACCCGCTTTCATAGCTAGGCGGACTTACAACAAGTCCTACCACCAACCAAACCGAATACAATATGTACCCCAACTGCGAATCGAACCCGGGACCCCTGAGTCTGATACCGGTGGTTGTACCACTAGACCACAGAGGCGGTTAATTTAATGTAGATAAACGGCAGGGGCGTGCATCCGTTTTCCAGCGCAGTAGGCACTGTAGATCTAACGAGTGGTAGTTACACTTATCATTTTAAAATTCGTAATATTTAGGCCGAGCGACGGCGACGTGACGCGGACAAAGTCGCGGGCGGAAGGCTATTATGAATATAAATTCGCTTACCACATTTTTTCCCGTTTTCTTCAGACTGTAACTAAATAATGTTATGTGAACTTACTTCCTAGTGAACTTGCTCTTATCCATTGGCACCTGGCGGTCGTGTGCGGTGGAACGAATTTTTCACCACCACAGATATCTCAAAAATGCATGAATATAATATGACTCGTAAAGAGTCACACATGTCATTTGAGCGATAGCCGCAGTGGCTTTTAGAAAAGCCGTTGTATTTGTTTTATGTCACTTCACATCACTCACGATCACGAATACCGGGTATAATTAATTAATAAACGAGTAATAACACGCACACATTGAGAGGTATTTAAATTTAACTAGATTAAATAAAATGTAGAAATAATGCGAGTAAAAAAGATATTGCTGCAGTTTGTTTCGGTCGTACGTACCTTTTCGGATTGTATTATAATTGTATTTCTAAAAATTATTTATATACAAGATCAACTCGTCTGTCTTTTTGTAAATAAATATCTAACAAGTCTTTATTAAAAAGGTCCTGATCGTTTCAACTCGTTGATATTCGTGGTAGAAAACAAAAAGCAAAACAATAAATTCGAATGGCGGCAACCAGCTAACCAAGTGTAACTGTCGTAATATTTGGTATTAAAATGTCTGAAATTTTTACCTTTCTGTTGAGATAGACTAATATTTGGCATAGGTCTATTGAATGAAACAATTTTTGTTTTATCTATGAACGAAAACAGTGCGAAAGGATACATACGTAATTTCTTAAGCAAATCGAATCCGCACCACAATCGGCACACTCTAATTTCTCCATTATATTTTAATTATTGATTACCTTTATTAAGCACAAACACACACAGCAATTTCTTTTTATCACAGTACAAACACTAAACACGGAACGAAATTGACAACACAAGAGAATAAATACTGTAATTATCTAATTAGGTCACGGTCACTCGCGCGCGCGTGATGTCAAGAAGACAAAAACAGGAACTAAAAACAAAATGGCAGGAACTTTCGTTGTTGCAAATAACTTCCGTAAATATTAATAATTCTATCTCTCAATCACAGGTGCGGGCGTTAACAAACACTCTTAAATCAGCGCAATAAGGTTGAAACTCGCAAGCGAAACAGGCTTATATCTGGAGCGAGTGAGACAGACGGGTCGGGGGTCATCGGTTTATTTCGCGACAAGTTCGTTCGGCCATGTGACCGCCGAGTAAGCAAGCTTACCACACACAGTTAAATTGCGAATATATGAATGTCTTAGGACGATACACATTTTCGATAAATATTTTACGCGGACGTATTACCTTGACCAATATTTTTTATAATTATATTGTATGAAACGTTGCTTGCTTCGAATAGGCAATCCGGAGCGTGCCTACTTTAGGTAAGTATTTAGTATTTAGCGTTAGGAAAAACTTATTGGGTGAGGTGTTGAATAGACAATTTGTTATAGAATATCTGAACCATATTAAACTAAATTAACTTTATATTATTAAATTAGTGGCATATTATTTAGGTGGTTTTTATGAGGTAGGCACTGCCTAATTGCCTATATGCTATGCACGCCCCTGATAAACGGGTAGCACGTGGGTGGCTACGGGCGGTTGCCGTTCCCGTGCAAATATTGGGATAAAATGTACTTACCTACCCTATGTTTTAATCCAGGTTATAAACTATAAATGTGTGCCAAAATCCATCCGCCGCCCGTTTAGCCGTTTTTGCGTGATTGAGAGACACCCGAAATTACAAACTTTCACATTTAAAACTTTTAGCGACAGCCCGCGGTTTAACCGGCTTCATTCCTGGTCCCCGTTTGAATATGGGATAGAAATTATCCTATATTTTAAACCAGGATATCTACTATATGTGTGCAAAATCTATCTATACCTATGAAAAAATATATATCTATATCTACATATCTATATCTATCTTCGCATTCAGGTGCCCAAAAATATTTTACGCGGCGGTGAAATTAAAGAAGGATTAAAAGTGTATTTTAAATAAATAACCTAAAAACGGTAGGTAAGCGATAACTACAAATTCTACTAATGTCAAAAGTAGGATAACTCACGGTCTAACCGCCTTTGTGGTCTACTGTGGTCTGGTGACGACCACTAGACCACAGAGGTATATCATACCCAGAGGTCTCGGGTTCGATTCCCAGTGGGTGTACACATTGTTTTCGGTCTGGCTGGTACTAGTACTTGTTGTAAATCCACCTAGCTAGTATCACTATCTTATTTAAGTCTGACGCCTTAGGAACGTTTTCAGCATTGTTGTGGATAAGATAACCAGTCCAGTACCTCAGTGGCTGAAGATTCCAGGGCAGACGCATTTCTATTTTCAGCCTTATCAATACTTAACGAATAGGTCTGATGAAGTTAATAAAAAAAACGTGCCGTGTGGTGACGGCCTAAGAATACAAGTGTCACCACTCCCTTACATGCCTGGGATGTCGTAAGAGTCGACTAACCGGTTCGACGCATTGAGCATTTTAACCGCCTCTGTGGTCTAGTGGTACCACCAGTATCAGACCCAGGGGTCCCGGGTTCGATTCCCAGCGGGGGTTCATATTGTATTCGGTTTGGTTGGTGGTAGGACTTGTTGTAAGCCCGCCTGGCTAGGTACCACCATCTTATCTAAGCCTGACGCCATAACAACAATGTTTTCAGCATTGTTGTGTTACGGCAGTTCAAGATAAGATAGCCAGATCCTCAGTGGTTGAAGATTCCGGGAGAGGCTCACTTCCATCTTTAGCCTTATCATTACTTAACATCATGTATGATGAAGGCTAAAAATCTCCCCGTCATTCATAAAAAAGCACCTGTGCGAGAAAATGAAAACTTGAAATAAATCCTCTACCAACCCGCCTGGCCAGCGTGGTAGTAGTAGGCTAATAACCTCCTATGAACGCCACAATAGGCATGAGCTAGGGGAGGCCTATGTCCAGCAGTGGACGTCCACAGGCTGATAATGATGATGATGAATAATAAAATATATATAGATATTAAATAGGATAAAATATTCAGTTTCTGTTGTAAAGAATAAAATCATACTTAACTATTTAATTTTCTTTCAGTCGTCCACATATATATGCTGTTGTTGTTGCGAAGCGAATACAAGAAACTGAGTAATCCCACAAACTTTCGATTTGTGAACAACGCTGTAGAGCGACAAGCATTGGACAAGAGCGATGCAGACGCCATCTTGAGGGAGGAGCGAGAGGACACCGAGTCCAGGATTGAGGAGATCGGGTTCGAATAGATGTGTCTGCAACTTGAATAAAGAAATAAATTAATATAAACATTAATTAAAGTGTTTTTGTTAGATAAAACCGTTTCATTTTCATAGTAATAGGATTATAAATAGGAAACTTTTCTGATTGTCCGTTTGGTCCCCTTTTCCGCCTGAACCAAGACTTTTATAAGGATACGTTAGTGATTAGACCTTTGAAAACAACGCAAAGATATCAAAAAAGAAAACTAAAGTATGAGATGCGTACATAGACACAATTACATAACTGCCAATACTTTATGTAAACAAACTTTAATGTCTGTCATAATTACTGTCATGAAGGCATAAAAGGCATTCATTTCTTAAAGATAGTTCCAACGCGGCTGGAAACTAGTATACTGAGATGTGACTACTGTACAAGACAATAGGTAACCCCACGAACTTTCGGTTCCAAACCACGGGGGGAAGACAAATGGCGGACAAGAGCGCCACAGATGCCATCTAAGGGAGGAGCGGGAGGACACCGAGTTCAGGATTGAGGAAATCGGGCTGGAGTAGAATTCTTTGTCTGCCACTTTGTGTTAACTGGAAGAACCTGCAACTTTGTTTGTCGTTTGTCACCAGTTCCATAGCAAAAATATTTTAAAAGAAACTTTTTTATTGTCAATTAGTCCCATTTTCCTCTTGAACCACTGAATAAATTAAAAGACTATATAAGAATACAATAGACCTTTAGAAAAGCCCAGGAGCTTCCGTTTCGTGAACAACGCTGTAGAGCGACAAGCAGTGGACGAGAGCAACGCAAAAATACGCAGATACTTACAAATATATTAGGTACTGCCAATAATGTAAATTTATATTAAAAGAAGTACTCATATGGGTCAGGCCGTAGATTTTGGAACATTTGGTTTAACCTAACTCTCCGCCACCATTTTATCGGAAAGTATAATACTTAGGTATATATTTTATATTAACTTCATCGTATTCCCTAAGAAATGATGAACACAGGCCAATAGAGATCTTTAAAATTAAATTAAAAACCTGGATAATATATGATATTTTTTTACAAAAAAAAATATTTTTTATAAAATACGTTATATCCGACTCGGTAGGGGTGTACTTTGAGCATCAGTGAAATATTTTTTTTAAAACTATTGGTATTCAGTTTGATTTACCGTTTAATCTATACTAATATTATAAAGAGGAAAGATTTGATTGTTTATTTGTTTGTATGCATTGATAAGGCTCCGAAACTACTGAATGGATTTGGATGAAATTTAGTACACAGATAGTAAATAGTCCGGTTATGAACATATGATACTTTTGTTACGCACTTGGGGACAGCCGTGTTTATTCAACACCCACTGCCTCCAAGATGCGGTCTGGTCAGCTAGCTCAGATGGGCACGAGACTCATGGGAGTGTGCGTGGGTTCTACCTTGATGGCCTTTACACTCGGAAAGAAGATGTTGAGATTAGTTCACTAAAAGTTTCTAATTCTTACTTCTAAAGAGGGCGCCACCAACACAGGAGTGTTGGAATAAATCAAACAAAGCGATACATTTCTGACAAAAATCTTGAGTATATTGATGTTAAACCACTGTCATTATTTAAAATTACAAACAATTCTTTCTAAACATTATTAGCAGAAAACATGGGCACTGTTAATAAAACTCATTAAAAGTTAAAGAATAAAAGTTACATGTGGGTACTCATAAACACATGGTATGTTATTTGCTCATGACCTGGGGAAACAAGAATCAGTGGAAGCGTCCTTCCATGAGTCTATTCTGAAGCTTAATATAAGATCTTAAGTTACTTCTTTATTAAAATTACATTAATACAACCGTTTTACATGTCGATGAAATTCTCAAACAAAAAGTACACAAAAACATACGGAGTTCGTTGTTTAGCTTACGCAGCCATCCTCCAAGGTGTTGGTGCACTCACTCTCCCATGCATCAGAGGAGAACACTTCTATATTCCGTGGTCTGAGACGAGACACACTGCTTCAAGGGGACACGTGCACCCGCACGGGGAAAGTTGTCAGAAATGTAAAAAAAAAATCTTGCTAAAACAAAGGAGCGGCTCTCTGCAACAAAACAAGAGAGCGCACGATAATTCTCAAGAAGTTCCACCAGGAGGCGGGAGACTCCAACCAAGACGAAACGGAATGAAAAACTCACATGCCGCTCCATACTAAAAATCTTGATTTATACAAAAAAAATATATATATTGGCACTAGGCCATATCATATATTATGCCGATATTCCGACGGGAACGAAAACCACGCGGGCGAAACCACGAGCGGCCGCTAGTCGTATTATATAACCAGCCGCATTTTTAATATCGTCTCGTGTTTCCTATGAAAATATTTTACTTTGACACTTTTCAAAAATCTCTAAGAAATAGTTCCTTTGCGCTACTCCTATTGCGCAACTTCTGCCCATTCTGTGATGTTGAACATTAGCCGCGTTTGTATCTGAGTAGTGGCATATCATAAATAAGTAGTTGATTAGAAAACTTTGATGATTACATGTGGTTTTCCTATATAGCTAACCTATCCTATCGAAATCGTGTATTGATCAGAATTACTCATTCTCTACAAAAATTAAATAAAAAGTACGTTGGCAATGTTGTCATGTCTCATTTTATAGTGACGTTAAAGTAAATGAAACAATTTTTCCGATCACTGCATAAAAAGTTTGTAAGTATATAATAAGATAACTTTTATGTAAAACCTCACATCATGTATGCGTATCTTAACTTTTATGCGTTACCGTTTTGCGTCACTCTGCGCGACCGTCCGCCGTGCATAATTTTTGCGCTTTTGTGCTATTTGTGGCAAAATCTCAGGCCTGACCCGTATACTTTTATGAAACAAACATTTAAAGCAATAAAGGCTAATAAAGGCATTCATTTTAAAAACAGTTCCAACGCGGCTGAAGTCGTACCTATGCGTATGCGGCATATTAGCGTACCATCAATAGGGGCCTATTAAGCCAAGTTTAGCAGTCGAAGTACCTATAGGAGGCAGGGCCTATTTTTCAAGGACGTAGCTTTTAACATTACAAAAATCGCTGTTGTAACTGGAGGCCTACTCTCTATACCCGTCAACTAGGATACGGGCCCGGTCCGTAAGTTTCCCGAAACTATACGGATGGAGCCTACTCTCTATTAATTTCGGATGTACTAATTTTGGTCAAACGGCACAAACACATTGGGAATAGGGACAATGTCAAAACGTATTCTCATTCATTCTTAGTTCGGGTCTCCGAACTAATAAGCTGTCCGTAGGTGATACGGACAGCTGTGTAGTGTCGGCTTAGAATAGCACTACCCCCTCTCATCCCGTGGGTGTTGTAAAAGGTGACTAAGGGACTCAGCCTTCAGGAGAGGGCAGCAGCGTCTCCTACAAACTTGGCCAAACTGCGATCGCCGCTTGTCAAGCGTGGCGATTATGGCAAACCCCCCCAATATGAAAGGACCCAATAAAAATCGGCCCCCAGTTCCCGGCAGCCCTGCTATTCCTGGCTACGACAGCAGCCATGGTAACGGCAGGGCAGGGGGTGCGAAGAATCCCTGGGCTACGTTAGGCTGTCACAAACAACTGACACTGCACCTGGCAACGTACAACACGCGCGCACTGCGAACTGACGCGAAATTAACAGAGCTGGAAGAAAGTATTAGCAGGTTACACTGGGACATGATAGGGTTGTCTGAAGTCCGAAGAGAGGGCGAGGACTCGATAATTCTCAATTCCGGTAACCTGCTATACTACCGGGAGGGTGACCAACAGTCCGTAGGTGGTGTCGGTTTCATCGTTCACAGGTCCCTTGTCAACAACGTGATTTCCATCGGAAGTGTGTCGACCAGGGTAGCGTACCTGATACTCAGAATATCCGAACGGTATTCGCTGAATGTTATACAGGTATACGCTCCGACCTCGACACACCAAGATGACGAAGTGGAGGCTATGTATGAGGACATTTGTAGAGCCATGCATAGTCACAAAACCCACTACACCGTTGTGATGGGGGACTTTAATGCTAAGTTGTGGAAACGTTGCGGTGACGAGTTGAGAGTGGGGCAATTTGGAGTTGGGCAACGGAATGACAGAGGCCAGATGCTGGCCGACTTTATGGAGAAGGAGCCGGAAATCCGAAAGTGGCCCTGGATCAGTCCAGACGGTAAAGTAAAAAATGAGTTAGATTTTATCATGTGCACGAAAAAGCAAATATTCAATGTTGTCACTGTGATCAACACCGTCAAGACGGGGAGCGATCACCGAATGGTAAGTGGCACGTTGAATATCAACGTGAAGCTGGAAAGATCGCGGCTGATAAAGTCTACGCTCCGACCATTACCGGCACATATCCAAAACCCCGAGAGCTTTCAACTCGAGCTCCAAAACCGCTTCGAAGCCCTTGAGAACAGCATAGATGTGGACGATTTACACAACACGGTGGTGGATACTGTCCGTACGGTAGGGTCCAAGTACTTTAAGACCCGCCGTCCGAAATTAAAGAAACTCTCCGACCACACACTCCTACTCATGGATCAGAGACGTGAAATGAGGCTTCAGAACTCAGCGGATGCTTATCGTTATCGGCAGCTAAATAGGCAGATCTCTAAGTCTTTGACAAGCGACCTTCGCGAATTAAATACGAACCGTATTAAAGAGGCTATCGAGCGGAATAAAGGCTCCAAAGTGTTCGCGAGAGATCTGTCTATTGGGCAAAGCCAGATGACGAAGCTGAAAACTAACGACGGGCGCATCATTTCTACGAAACCTGAAATCCTGAGGGAGATCGAGAGTTTCTACGGACAGTTTATTCCACACAGACACCTGTTGAAAGCAAGGCTAAAGACCCTAGAGCCAAGCTTACCCGACACTTCACCGAAGATATCCCGGGCGTCAGCCTGTACGAGATTAGTATGGCTCTCAAACAGCTCAAAAACAACAAAGCGGCGGGTGATGACGGAATCACTACAGAACTTCTGAGAGCGGGCGGTAAGCCGATACCCAAAGTCCTCCAGAAGCTTTTCAATTCCGTCATCGTCGAGGGCGACTTCCAGCCTCCCGAACAAGGCGGGTTCCGAAAAGGCTACAGCACCATAGACCATATCCATACGCTGCGGCAGGTTATACAGAAGACCGAGGAGTATAATCTGCCACTTTGCTTGGCGTTTGTGGACTATGAGAAAGCCTTCGATTCGATAGAGACCTGGAGCTCTATTTTTGATTCACTCGTCACGAGCATTCTACTGATTTTGGTGCGACGTTTGAGTTTCAGTATTCCGTAAAAGCGACCTTGCCCGTATATACATAGCTTCGCTTCTCGCCTGTAGTACCGCCTCCCAACGCGAGCGCGTGAGGGGCAAGGCGAAAAGCGTGGTATGTCCACGCATGCAAGGTCGATAATCGCCTGATCGCCTCCTTGTTCGCCTCGCCACTCGCGCGACGAGTGAATCAAAAATAGAGGTCCTGGGCGGTGCTGCAGTCTCTCCAGAGGTGCCAAGTGGACTATAGGTATATCGAGGTGTTGAGGTACTTATACGAACGAACATGCCACCATGTCGGACCGATTACAGAACCAGAGCACAAGTCCCATCCAACTGCAGCGAGGTGTGAGACAGGGAGACGTCATTTCTCCGAAACTGTTCACAGCTGCGTTGGAGGACATCTTTAAGCTCTTGGACTGGAAAGGACTCGGCATCAACATTAATGGCCAGTATCTGATACACCTTCGTTTTGCCGATGATATAGTCCTTATGGATGAGACCCTGGAGGACCTGAACACAATGCTCGAAGATCTCCGTAGTGCTTCCCAAAGAGTGGGTCTTAGGATGAACTTGGATAAGACGAAAATCATGTCGAATTCCCATGTCATACCCACTCCAGTTCACGTTGGGAACACTACACTCGAAGTTGTTGACCACTACGTTTACCTTGGACAGACAATCCAGTTAGGTAAGTCCAACTTCGAGAAAGAGATCTCCCGTCGAATCCAACACGGTTGGGCAGCATTCGGGAAGCTCCGTAAAATCTTCGCGTCCAACTTACCACAATGTCTCATGACGAAAGTCTATGACCAGTGTGTGTTGCCAGTGATGACTTACGGTAGTAAAACGTGGTCGCTAACTATGGGTCTGATAAGAAAGCTCTAAATCACCCAGCGCGTGCAATGGAGAGGGCTATGCTCGGCGTTTCCCTACGTGATCGAATCAGAAATGAGGAGATCCGTAGGAGAACTAAAGTAACTGACATCGCTCGAAGGATTGCTCAGCTGAAGTGGCAGTGGGCGGGACACATAGCGAGAAGAACCGATGGCCGTTGGGGCGGAAAGGTTCTGAAATGGCGACCGCGCACAACGCTCCGTGGGTAGGCCCCCGACAAGGTGGACCGACGATCTGGTGAAGGTCGCGGGAAACCGCTGGATGCGGACTGCGCAGGACCGATCGTTGTGGAGATCCTTGGGGGAGGCCTATACCCAGCAGTGGGTGTCATGTGGCTGAGACGACGAGGTGATAGACGTGATAGATAGTGACGGAGTAGGAAACGTCCGTAACTTAGGCCGAAACTACAGGTTTCGTGCTTAGAGAGTAGACCTCCTGGAACGAGTGACATAATAGCGCTATCAAGGTCAAACTGTAACAGCAGAAGTGCTCTCCACAGTAGAATAATCGGCAAAGTGAATGCCTTTACAATAGTTTTAAATGGATAAACTTATATTAATTACTCCCTATTTGACAATACTAACTACTACCTATACCTCTATATACTTATTCAATGGAATATGTGTACATAATATATGATAACTTTTCCAATGTAACAAATTTTAAGTAAGTTTAAGTTAATTGACTACTCGTAAAGTCCACAGACCTATATCGACATAGACAGTAAAATCGTGTGACACCTTTGGTGTCAAAAATTTGAACCACGGTCAAAGTTTTCCGACCTAAGTCAGTCCGCTTGAGACCCTTGCCACAAAAACAGGCGTCACTCAGAAACGAAAATGGTTAATTGTGCAGTGCTTTCTTGCAAGATCTCGTCAATAACATTTCCACATCACTAAATCTCGCTCGTGACGTCATCGTAGGTAGGTACAAACAGTTCCACACGCTATATACTCATACAATTTGAAGCGCTCTTTTCGTCTAATAGGTCTGTGGTAAAGTCTATCTAGCAGTTATAGTTTTCTTTTGAACTTCAATAAATTTACTACTCTCCTGATTTTTTTCATGTATCCATAAGCTGCAATAGATAACATATTTGGTAATTTTTATCTTTGCAAAAAGCAGATGTCAACACATCTGGCTAAACCGACGTCATTTGGCCTTTGATTTCTGATAGTTCGCTCATTTGTTAATCAAGTTTAGAGAAAATACCTGATTTTATAATACTTTTATTCGTAATAATAAACAGCTACATAAGTGGAATGTGGCGTGCCCGAGTAGACATCCCTGAGTTCACACGGTGTTGTTTTTGTATACCATTACGATATGGTATACTATCGTGGGCTTACCTTAAAGCGGTATGTATACATACAGTGATACAACAACGTCTTAGTTACTAATAAACATTTTTATTTACACTTCCTTCATCATTCATTTTATCTTGTGATTTATCTCTTGAAGCTGTGAAAAAATCTACCTTCAAAATTAACATTAAAAAAGGGTAGGCCATATAATGCCGCAAAAACGTATACGTCTACACTCTCTAGGGAATCAAAATTCATAGGGTACTTCCCCTTGACCTAGAACTATGAAATTTAGCAAGTCATATTGTCTTTTACTACGAATACAGGGTAAATACTAAAAACTATACATTTGTAATTAAATAATAAAAACACTGTCTTAAGTTTTGGAAACTGAATTTCGGGAAAATTTCGGCAAAAACTGCGAGACTCAAATCCTGAACTATTTAATAATAATAATAATAATAATAAAATATTTATTTGCAAGAATATGGTTACAATATTGATCTTAAATTAATTATTTCCAACATATTCTATCGTCAAACGATGTGCAAATCATTTACAATTATATTACTTGTTTTGTGACTGAAACAATATTTGTTACAATATTATGTACACCTAGGTACTATGAATTTGTGCGGAACCCGCAGTGGGCGAGTCCGACTCGCTCTTGGCCGGTTTCTATTTTTCATAACTTTGAAAACAAAATGTATCTAGCTTACTTTCGCAAGAAAATTCCGTGTGTATCATTATAGTTACATAATATTATGCTGTTGTAATATGTTTAATCACCATTACCGTATCTGCACTTTTTGTTTCAGGGAGCTTTAGGAATTACGGCACTGGCTCACACATTGGAAGCGATATATATTCATTCGAGTTTTTCAAAAGCTTTTGATATACTGACGTGCACTGTTTTATATTCGGATATAATATCTACTATTTTCTGCATCGTTGTTGGGCACATGGTGAGTCAAAGTTTTAAGGAAAGATAGATTTTCTTGTTAGTTTTTTCTATTGTAAATTAAGAAAATTTTACACAGTCTACAATTTTTCCGTTTATGAAATAACTGCATGTATAATCAATATCTTTAGTTTTATTTATACTTACAAGTGTTATTTCTTCCAAGGAAAGACAAAAGAAATAAAAACTGTTGTTTGTTAATTTTATTGAAAATTAATAAAAAAATACAGAGTGGCACAAATGCGATATTAATTTTTTACAGAAACATCGCCGTGGTCTCACAATATACTTCTACTGCAGTTTGAGCATCCTCATCGCATACGTCACCATCTCAGTGGCTTATACAATTGCGTCCTTAATAAAGTACTCCAGGTATATACACCACCAGTGGATAGTAGCATTGCAAGAAATCTTTATAACGCTCCTAGGCCTATGTAAGTTTTCATAAAACTAAAGAGGCATTAGCATAGTATGTTGTGTTATTATAAATCATCAGCTATGTTTATGACCAGGAGCTCTTTTTGATTCACTCGTCTCTAGGATTCTACTGATTTTCGTGCGACGTTTGAGTTTCCGTATTCCGTAAAAGCAACCTTGCACATATATGTACATTAGCTTCGCTTTTCGCCTGTAGTACCGCCACCCAACACGAGCGCGCGAGGGGCAAAGCGAAAAGCGTGCTATGTCTGCGCTTCCAAGGTCGCTAATCGCCTGATCGCCTCCTCGTTCGCCTCACCACTCGCGCGACGAATGATTCAAAAATAGAGCTCTTCGCGTTTGGAGGCGGTACCACAGGCGAAAAGAGAAGCTATGTATATAGGGGCAAGGTCGCTTTTATGGAATACGGAAGCTTAAACGTCGCACGAAAATCAGTAGAAACCTCGAAACGAGTGAATCAAAAATAGAGTTCCAGGCGATTAACGACCTTGCTTGCTTGGACATAGCACGCTTTTCGCTTTGCCCCCGCACGCTCGCGTTGGGAGGCGGTACTACAGGCGAAAAGCGAAAGCTATGTATATACGGGCAAGGTCGCTTTACGGAATACGGAAACTCAAACGTCGCACGAAAATCAGTAGAATCCTTAAGACGAGTGAATCAAAAATAGAGCTGTTGGGTATCAGTTCCTAATGGTAGGTAAGGAGCATGGACCATGATCCACCACACAGAGGGTCTAAGAAGGACGCTAAAGCAATATTGCTAAGTGAATTTCGCGAGAATATTTTTTTTGTTTATTTCCTATGGAATTCGCTTTAAGAAAGTTGTTTTGCTTTCGAGAAATTAAAAGCAAATTCAGCTACATTGAAACAGTTCTAAACTACGTAGAAAATAAACAATTAAGTAAATGGATTGTTAGGGAATTCACTTAGCAATATTGATGCCCTTTTTAGACCTTCAGGTCCGATGCGAATTGCTGGGTACTGACGACTGTAAGTACACCGGTTTTAAGCTGTCGCCTACTCTGAGGTCTTGGGTTCGAATCCCGATGGGGGCAAATGTTTGTATGATGAATATGAGCATTTGTACCTGAGACTGACACGGTTAATATATATATTTCTACACATAAACACTTATATATGTATATTTATATATATTTATAACCGTTATACCCTAGTATCCCATAACACAAGCTTTACAGTGTTTACTTTGGGGCTAGGTATGTATTTACCATGTCCTTGAAAAAAAATATAAAAAAAAGGTTAATTGGTGAGTAAAAAAAATATGTATAAATCTGTTGAAAAATACGAACAGACAGGCGGACAAAGGCACTTTTTGGCCAATCTCGAACTGAGACGTTTCACTCGCTCGGTCAATAATTGAAATACATTATCGTTCATTGCAGTCGTTCAAGTATACGTCCTGCTGTTGGTGCGCAGCGAGATCCTCAAGCTGAGCGCCCCACCCAACCTACAGTTCGTCAACAACGACGCGGAGGCAGTCAAGCGCGACGCCATCTTGGAGGAGCGGGAGGACACGGAGTCCAGAACTGGAGATGACGCTTACGCTTATACTTACTAAACCGATACTTAAGGCTTTTAAGGGAGATCATTGAAATAAAATTACTGAACTAAATTGCTAAGTTGTTCTATATACAGCTCGGGCTGATGTATGATTAATATTTTATACAGTCCGCTTTAGTCTTTCACTTAAATAAGGGATCCTACACAACGATCCTGCTCGAAGGACCACTGTTAGTATCATAAGAATGGCACTAGCCATCTTGCATATAGCAAGATGCCGTTCATATACACTCTAAAGCCGATCAACATAAGAGCAAATGAACAGCCTTGCTATTCATAAATTGGTAAATCGCATCGAAAGTCACTTCGCAAATCATCTCACACGTCATTGTTTTATCTGGCCTTTTCTCACTCATTTCCTATTATCCTCTTTAGAACAAAACAATGACAGGTGAGATGATTTACGAAGTGAATTTCGATGCGATTAACCATTTTCAGAATAGCAAGGCTGGCTTTATCGAATATCGACCCTCGTAGTTCGATAGCATGTCACTGTCAAGATCACATCTTAGCGTCGTGGTGAGCATATAACAGCATCTAGCGTGATATAGCGGTGTTCCTTCTATTACTACTCGTCTGCTGGTGCGCAGCGAGACCAGCAATGTGATTCTGTAAAAATCAAACTTCGAACGTGAATTCACTCAAGTGACAGAGTTCACTTCGAAACTGAATCCACTAAACAATTTCATGACATTCTATAAACGTTTCATAGCACGAGTGAAGTGAAGTAGGTTTTGAAATGACATGTGATGTATGTGGTACATTTGAGTCGATTAAAGTTGTTTTAAGTTTTTACACAAAAACTTATTTATATGGAGATTCCACACAAAGATATTTTAACAAAATGCTTTATTCTACATTATTCGTTATTTAGACTTAAGTTATATTTTTTAAAATGAATTTTGAAGAGGTTTGTGTCCAAACAACCATGTAGTCAAATGCCATTGTTAGGTCAATTAAAAAATGATGTGTCTAGTTGGTATGTTGACGTTTTTATCTTTTCTGTTTGTCGTTTGATTGATTCAAACAGTAGTTAAAAATCGGCCAAGTGTGAGTCGAACTCGCACATGAAGGGTTCCGTTGCTCACCCAAGGTTGCCTGGAAGAGATTGCTATGTAGCAACAACTCTTTAAACATTTCTACGGTGGTGTCGTGTGAGGCGGGTCGCTACGTTCCCTAAAATATGGTTGAGCGAAGCGATGGCTGGTTCATGCGTCATGCTCGTGAACGGGTGCTGCCAGTGGGATGGGTCTGCTCTTGTCTAATTGTGTTAAAATGTGTTGAGATATTTATATTTTTGTTTCAATTTTATAAATTCTATGTTATTTATGATGTTTTGAATTGAGAACGTGGCACTGCTTGATCAGAATAAATAAAAATAAGTAATGTTCTCCAATTATTGTAATTAAGTATATGAAAGCCATTATTATTATTATTTTTAATTTACTTTAAATACGCTTTATGATTATGACCCAGCTGATGCGTCTTCCAGTAAAATTGTAAGTTGCGTCTTATATTAATGCACTTTTATCTTTCTTTTTTTTGTTTTTGCCATTGTATTTTTTATATTTATACACTTTAACATAAGTACCTGAAGTACGTCATGCTCACTCAAACGTTTCTTCGGCGGTGTCGTGTGAGGCGGGTCGTTACGTTCCCTAAAATATGGTTGAGCAAAGCGATGGCTGGTTCATGCGTCATGCTCGTGAACGGGTGCCGCCAGCGGAAATGGGTCTACTTCAGTCTGCTTGTCTTAACGTTGTGCTTAGAGATTAAATATTTTCATCTAAAATAAATTACTATCGACCTGTATGATGTACGTCACAACTTGCAGTACAGTAACCTTGTAATGCGAGAAATGTTAAATGTAAGTCCTTCCTTACGAGTTGAAAATTGTTTACGGTTAGGATAACCATAAAATGTAATATTATAATTAGTATTTTCTTTTGTGATGGAAATTGACCTTACTGATATGTTAAGCTCACTTTTCAATTTGACGACTCTGTATGAAATAAAACAGGGAGAAAAAAATAGCCCTTGACGAGTTTCTTGCCGGTTCTTCTCGTTACAAGGTCTCCCGCCGTAGGGTTTGTGAACCGATGGCGTAGCTTCTTTGACGTTCATAAGTGCTTGTAACAGCCTAGACTGAATAAATGATATTGAATTGAATTGAATGAATATTGAATTAAGGCCGCCTATTGTGTGTTTCTCTTTTTTGTCATTTTCTCTGTATGTCTTTGTTTTTGCATCGTGTGTAATAAAGTTTCTAGTATTATTATTATTATATTAAATACACCTACCCTAAATGCCACTAAGTATAATTTTTCGTCTGCAAAAATAACTTTGTTTTTGAATAGTGTTTGTATGAATGCACATTGTCCAAAAGCGGTTTTGGAATATAAAAACTACTAAATATATTTCGTTCAAACTTATTTTCGTTGTAAGTTTTTATAAAAATCACACATTTTACCACTTTGGAAGTGTACATTTTTCAAACGGTTGACTTTCAGAAAAAATCGTTTTAGAAACCTCAATGTATTTTTAGAGACCTATCTATAGATACCCACACGTATAGGTTTGATGAAAAAAACGTTTTTCAGTTTCAGTTCCATTTATGGGGAGCCCCCTCTTTATATATTTTTTTATTTTTGTGTAAAAACCGTAAAGCGATTTACAGAATACATCTACTTACCAAGTTTCAACTGTGTAATCCTCATAATTTTGGAATAAAGTGGCTGCGACATACATCGGACAGACAGACATGACTAATCTATAAGGATTCCGTTTTTTGCCATTAGGCTATGGAACCGCAATACGTATAATATTGAAGAGACATGAAGTAAGTATAATTAGTGTGTTTACTTAACAATTTCTTAGTTACGCAATTACGTACTTATCCTAACTTGCTGGCGTTTTGGGAAAACTGTAAGCCAGTAAGTACACTGTTTTTAATTAATAAATAAATTAAAACTAGATAATCTCTATTGCTTTAAGCCGCAGCACCAACGAACATCGGTCGATTCACCCAACCCGAGTTGTTATTTCGACCTATAATAATAATAGTATTTATCAATATACCTACTACTATATCACACGAAACTACAAATATTACTAACGATGTGTACCGTTTTTTTTATTATACTCGTATCTATCCTAATATTATAACAAGGAAAGATTTGATTGTTTGTTTGTTTGCATTGAATAGGCTCCGAAACTACTGAATGGATTTGGATGAAATTTAGTACAGTGATAGTGAATAGTCCGGTTATGAACATAGGATACTTTTTATGCCGATATTCCGACGGGAACGAAAACCACGCGGGCGAAACCACGAGCGGCCGCTAGTAAAATTATATAACCAGCCGCATTTTTAATATCGTCTCGTGTTTCATAAGAAAGTATTTCATTTTGACACTTTTTCAAAAATCTCCAAGAAATCGCTCCTTTGCGCTACTCCTATTGCGCAACTTCTGCCCATTCTGTGATTTTAAACATTAGCCGCGTTTGTATTGAGTAGTGGCATATCATAAATAATTAGTTGATTAGAAAACTTTGATGATCATTCATTCTCTACAAAAATTAAATAAAAAGTACGTTGTCAATGTTGTCATGTCTCATTTTATAGTGACGTCAAAGTAAATGAAACAATTTTTCCGATCACTGCATAAAAAGTTTGCAAGTATATAATAAGTTAACTTTTATGTAAAAACCTCACATCATGTATGCGTATCTTAACTTTTATGCGTTACCGTTTTGCGTCACTCTGCGCGACCGTCCGCCGTGTATAATATTTTGCGCTTTTGTGCTATTTGTGGCAAAATCTCCGGCCTCACCCGTATACATTTATAAAACAAACATTTAAAGCAATAAAGGCTAATAAAGGCATTCATTGACATAATAGCGCCGCTATCAAGGTCAAACTGTAGAAGTGCTCTCCACAGTAGAATAATCGGCAAAGTGCCTGCCTTTACAATAGTTTAAATGGATAAACTTATATTAATTACTCCCTATTTGACAATACTAACTACTACCTATACCTCTATATACTTATTCAATGGAATATGTGTACATAATATATGATTACTTTTCCAATGTAACAAATTTTAAGTAAGTTTCAGTTAATTGACTACTCGATAATCTGTAAAGTCTAGAGATCTATATCGACATAGACGGTAAAATTGTGTGACACCTTGCGTGTCAAAAATTTGAACCACGGTCGAAGTTTTCCGACCTAAGTCAGTCCGTTTGAGACCCTTGCCACAAAAACAGGCATCACTCAGAAACGAAAATGGTTAATTGTGCAGTGCTTTCTTGCAAGATCTCGTCAATAACATTTCCACATCGCTAAATCTCGCTCGTGACATCATCATCATCGTAGGTAGGTACAAACAGTTCCACACGCTATATTCTCATACAATTTGAAGCGCTCTTTTCGTCTAATAGGTCTGTGGTAAAGTCTATCTAGCAGTTATAGTTTTCTTTTGAACTTCAATAAATTTACTACTCTCCTGATTTTTTTCACGTATCCATAAGCTGCAATATCGTATTTGTTAATTTTTATCATTGCAAAAAGCAGATGTCAACACATCTGGCTAAACCGACGTCATTTGGCCTTTGATTTCTGATAGTTCGCTCATTTGTTAATCAAGTTTAGACAAAATACTCGATTTTATAATACTTTTATTCGTAATAATAAACAGCTACATAAGTGGAATGTGGCGTGCCCGAGTAGACATCCCTGAGTTCACACGGTGTTGTTTTTGTATACCATTACGATATGGTATACTATCGTGGGCTTATCTTAAAGCGGTATGTATACATACAGTGATACAACAACTTCTTAGTTACTAATAAACATTTTTATTTACACTTCCTTCATCATTCATTTTATCTTGTGATTTATCTCTTGAAGCTGTGAAAAAATCTAGCTTCAAAATTAACATTAAAAAAGGGTGGGCCATATAATGCTGCAAAAACGTATAAGTCTACACTCTCAAGGGAATCAAAATTCATAGGGTACTTCCCGTTGACCTAGAACTATGAAATTTAGCAAGTAATATTGTCTTTTACTACGAATACAGGGTAAATACTAAAAACTATACATTTGTAATTAAATAATAAAAACACTGTCTTAAGTTTTGGAAACTGAATTTCGTGAAAATTTCGGAAAAAACTGCGAGACTCAAATCCTGAACTATTTAATAATAATAATAATAATAATAAAATATTTATTTGCAAGAATATGGTTACAATATTGATCTTAAATTAATTATTTCCAACATATTCTATCGTCAAACGATGTGCAAATCATTTACAATTATATTACTTGTTTTGTGACTGAAACAATATTTGTTACAATATTATGTACACCTAGGTAGTTACCTATAAATTTGTGCGGAACCCGCAGTGGGCGAGTCCGACTCGCTCTTGGCCGGTTTCTATTTTTCATAACTTTGAAAACAAAATGTATCTAGCTTACTTCCGCAAGAAAATTCCGTGTGTATCATTATAGTTACATAATATTATGCTGTTGTAATATGTTTAATCACCATTACCGTATCTGCACTTTTTGTTTCAGGGAGCTTTAGGAATTACGGCACTGGCTCACACATTAGAAGCGATATATAATAATTCGAGTTTTTCAAAAGCTTTTGATATACTGATGTGCATTGTTTTATATTCGGATATAATATCTACTATTTTCTGCATCGTTGTTGGACACATGGTAAGTCAAAGTTTTAAAGAAAGAGAGATTATTTTACAGAGAGGAAAAATTTGTCCGTTCATGAAATAACTGCATGTATAATCAATATATTTAGTTTTATTTATACTTAAAGTGTTATCAGTTTCAAACAAAGACATAAATAATTAAAAATTGTTGTTTGTTAGTTTCATTGAAAATTAAAAAAAATATCTTACAGAGTGGAATTGCGATATTTATTTTTTACAGAAACATCGCCGTGGTCTCACAATATACTTCTACTGCAGTTTGAGCATCCTCATCGCATACGTCACCATCTCAGTGGCTTATACAATTGCGTCATTAATAAAGTACTCCAAGTATATACACTACCAGTGGATAGTAGCATTGCAAGAAATCTTTATAACGCTCCTAGGCCTATGTAAGTTTTCATAAAACTAAAGAGGCATTAGCATAGTATGTTGTGTTATTATAAATCATCAGCTATGTTAATGACCAGCTCTATTTTTGATCCACTCGTTTCGAGGATTCTACTGATTTTCGTGCGACGTTTGAGTTTCCGTAATCCGTAAACGCATTTATTAACATTAGCTTCGCTTGTCGCCTGTCGTACCGCCCCCAACACGAGCGCGCGAGGGGCAAAGCGAAAAGCGTGCTATGTCCACACATATTTTTCGCATGATCTTTAATATAATGAAGTCCTTAGTGTGCCTCTGATTGAAATTCGTCGACAAAACGCTACAGCTAATTTCCCCCTTTTCCCGCAATCAAAAATTGCGACTAATATGGTAGAGTGGTATGTACACCGGTTTCAAGGTGTCGCCTACTCTGAGGTCCTGGGTTCGAATCCCGATAGGGGGCAAATGTTTGTATGATGGATATGAGCATTTGTACCTGAGACGGTTAATATATATATTTCTACACATAAACACTTATATCTGTATATTTATATATATTTATAACCGTTATACCATACCATAATATCCCATAACACAAGCTTTACAGTGTTTACTTTGGGGCTAGGTATGTATTAACCATGTCCTTGCAAAAAACTATATAAAAAAAAGGTTAATTGGTGAGTAAAAAAATATGTATAAATCTGTTGTAAAATACGAACAGACAGGCGGACAAAGGCGCTTTTTGGCCAATCTCGAACTGAGACGTTTCACTCGCTCGGTCAATAACTGAAATACATTATCGTTCATTGCAGTCGTTCAAGTATACATCCTGCTGTTGGTGCGCAGCGAGATCCTCAAGCTGAGCGCCCCGCCCAACCTACGGTTCGTCAACAACGACGCGGAGGCAGCCAAGCGCGACGCCATCTTGGAGGAGCAGGAGGACACGGAGTCCAGGACAGATGACGCTTACGCTTATACTTACTAAACCGATACTTAAGCTTTTAAGGGAGATCATTGAAATAAAATTACTAAACTAAATTGCTAAGTTGTTCTATACACCTTGGGGTTACCTCACCAAGACCTGACCTGCTCGGGCTGATGTATGATTCATATTTTAAACAGTCCGCTTTAATCTTTCACTTAAATAAGGGATCCTACACAACGATCCTGCTCGAAGGACCACTGTTAGTATCATAAGAATGGCACTAGTCATCTGGCTGGCTTTATCGAATATCGACCCTCGTAGTTCGATAGCGTGTCACTGTCAAGATCACATCTTAGCGTGGTGAGCATATAACAGCATCTAGCGTGATATAGCGGCGTTCCTTCTGCTGGTGCGCAGCGATACCAGCAATGTGATTCTGTAAAAACCAAACTTCGAACGTAAATTCACTCAAGCACAGAATACTTAGACTCAAGTGACAGAGTTCACTTCGAAACTGAATCCACTAAACAATTTCATGACATTCTATAAACGTTTCGTAGCACGAGTGAAGTGAAGTTTCGAAATGGGATGTGATTTATGTAGTTTTTACACAAAAAACTATTTTTTATGGAGATTCCACTCAAAGATATTTCAATAAAATGGTTTAGTCTATATTATTCGTTATTTAGACTAAGGTTATATTTTTTTAAAGGAATTTTGAAGAGGTTTGTGTCTAAACAATCATGTAGTCAAATGCCATTGTTAGGTCAATTAAAAAAATGATGTGTCTAGTTGGTAGGTTGACGTTTTGCTCTTTTCTGTTTGTCAGTTTGTCATTTGATTGATTCAAACAGTAGTTAAAAATCGGTAAAGTGCGAGTCGAACTCGCACATGAAGGGTTCCGTTGCTCACACAAGGTTGACTGGAAGAGATTGCTGTGTAGCAATAAGGCCGCCTATTGTGTGTTCCTCTTTTTTGTCATTTTCTCTGTATGTGTTTGTTTTTGCATCGTGTGTAATAAAGTTTCTAGTACTATTATTATTATATTAAATACACCTACCCTAAATGCCACTAATTATAATTTTTCGTCTGCAAAAATAACTTTGTTTTTGAATAGTGTTTGTATAAATGCACATTGTCCAAAAGCGGTTTTGGAAAATGAAAACTACTAAATATATTTCGTTCAAACTAATTTTCGTTGAGTTTTACCACTTTGGAAGTGTACATCTTTAGGTTTGATGAAAAAAACGTTTTTCAGTTTCAGTTCCATGTATGGGGAGCCCCCTCTTAATATATATATCTTTTTATTTTTGTGTAAGAACCGTAAAGCGGTTTACAGAATACATCAGCTACCTACCAAGTTTCAACTGTGTAATCCTCATAGTTTTGGAATAAAGTGGCTGTGACATACATCGGACAAACAGACATGACGAATCTATAAGGATTCCGTTTTTTGCCATTAGGCTACGGAACCGCAATACGTATAATATTGAAGAGACATGAAGTAAGTATAATTAGTGTGTTTACTTAACAATTTCTTAGTTACGCAATTACGTACTTATCCTAACTTGCTGGCGTTTTGTGAAAACTGTAAGCCAGTAAGAACTCTGTTTTTAATAAATAAATAAATTAAAACTAGGTAATCTTTATTGCTTTAAGCCACAGCACCAACGAACATCGGTCGATTCACCCAACCCGAGCTCAATTATTAGCTTAATGGCATTATTATTTCGACCTATAATAATAAATCAAATCAATATCATTTATTCAGTCTAGGCTGTTACAAGAACTTTTGAACGTCAAAGAAGCTACGCCATCGGTTCACAAACCCTACGGCGGGAGACCTTGTAACGAGAAGAACCGGCAAGAAACTCGTCAAGGGCTATTTTTTTCTCCCTGTTTTATTTCATACAGAGTCGTCAAATTGAAAAGTGAGCTTAACATATCAGTAAGGTCAATTTCCATCACAAAAGAAAATACTAATTATAATATTACATTTTATGGTTAGCCTAACCGTAAACAATTTTCAACTCGTAAGGAAGAATAATAGTATTTATCAATATCTCACTATATCACACGAAACTACAAATATTACCAACGATGTGTACCGTTTTTTCGATTATATCTATACTAATATTATAACGAGGAAAGATTTGATTGTTTGTTTGTTTGCATATAGGCTCCGAAACTACTGAACGGATTTGGATGAAATTTGGTACATAGGTAGTAGATAGCCTGGTTATGAACATAGGATACTTTTTATCCCGATATTCTTACGGCAACGGGAACCAGGCGGGTGAAACCGCGAGCACCCGTTAGTGATTAATATGTTACTAATAATAATAATATTATTATTATTTTCAGGATTATATTTTTCTCAGCATCCGCTGATTTACCTATAATTACGGATAAAGGCCAAGTAAATTATAGGGTGAGGGGAGTTAATGGTGTATTTAATGTGGTTTGATTATTTTCATCCATTTGTAGGAACTTTCTTACTATTCTGCAGGTGTTTATAAGATAGCGGCTTCAAGGTAATATGTTAATTATGTTAGGTTTCAGGTCAATGATGTTGAGGCTTTGACGGAGATCATTGGGTAATACCCCTGTTGAAGAATGAACTATTGGCACAATATAAACTTTTTGTTGCTTCCAGATTCGGGTTAATTCTTCCTTTAGATCTCCATATTTAGAGATTTTTTAGAATATTGTCTTTTGTAGGTTATGGGTTATGGGTGTTAGGTACTGCAATGTCAAGGAGGTATGTAGTTTTGTTTGTTTTATCCTGTAGTATGATGTCCTGTCTGTTGTGATGAATTGTCCTATCAGTGAGGATAGCTCGGTCGTAGTACAGTTTATGTGTCGTGTTTTCTAAAACAGTTCGGGGTGTGTATTTATAGGAAGGAGTGTATGCTTCTGTGTGTGTGTGTGTTAGTTGGTTATGTATGTGTGTTTGTGTAGTCCGTTTGTGTGAGATTTGTGCATGCTCCTGTTATATGTTGGATGGTTTCTGGTTGAGTTTGACACTTGCCGTTTATCATGCCTTCGGTGACTTCGGTATTTGGTACGTCTACTCCTACTATAGTAACGGGGCGTCGGTGATGGACTTATTGTTGATCTATGTCGCCTTTTATCACGTCGTGATTTATGCGGGGGTGTCGATAGTATACGCGTACCACTTCGAGAACGTGGTGGCGTTCGTGGCCTAACTCTACGCATTCGGGATCGACTACGTGTTTTAGAATATCGAGAAACATGTCGTCGACGTGGCAATTCTGGTGATAGCGATGGTTCACCAGAAGGTGTTCTACAGGTCAGAGCTTTTGATGTTCGTCTCTGGTTTTTGCGGTAAGAAGACCCCATTTAAAGCAACGGGACAAGGAATTAGGAGAGGATCAAAGGATCAAACCGTTTTCTGTAAAGTATACAACGTGTTTATATTGGATAACTTCTCAAAAAAGATCCATAAATACTTCAAAGTTTTAACGCTATAATTAATAATATTTATTAATGTTCACAACTCAACTTCACAACACAACTTCGTAATGGTTCACAATTCAATAAAAGTTTATTTCAGTTAATCAATAAAAAAAACTATTAGGAATCCATGCACATCAAATTAGAGAATGTTCAAAATAATATATTTTTTAATATGTTTTTCAGTATTTTATTTAATTAAATTTATTTAGTGATTCTCCATTTTACTTCATGGTGGTGAATTTACTTTCATGAATAGTAAATAGTTATTAACCGTTTGTTGAATGAATGCTATGTTTAATATTCAACATAATATTGATAATAAATACATAATTCATTTCAATATTCTGTACTAAGTTCTTTTGCAACATAACCTCTTTGGACAAAGTAAACATCAAACTATAGCTTCAAAATGTAAAATACCATAGAATTGTTTATATTTTTTCAAATCTATGTACTTAATTCAGGTTCGCAAAATTTGTGACGACTCGATAGGGACTTTGGCGCGTAGTACGCGGCCGAGTAAGGTATCAAATTAAAGGTACTCGAGTCTATTTGTTCCGAAAACTATAAAATATACAAAATGTTAAACGTGATGATCACAAACTGCAATTAAAAAGTGTCATTACTTTCGCATAATTTGGAATTTTTCGTCGATCGACGAACCCGAGTATCGGGTTGTAACCTAGTTTTAAAAGGATTTAAGTTCAGCACTTATCACTTTCTCTTTCAGTAGCAGTAATTTTATCAATATGTACCTACTTACATGACAAAATATCATTACACTGCTTTTTATTCTATTACTACTTAATGATGGTATGCATAAACCAACAAGCATTAATGTTTCCTTAATTTATTTAACCCTAGATAGCTAACGTTCGTCAAAATGACGAGCATCGATATACATTGCTTAATTTCTCTTTTATTGTTTTATTAACACACCCACGGTTTCGTGCCAACTCAGAACCCGGTTGACCAAATAGATTAATGGTCTCATCTCAAAAAAAAAATGTATAAAAGCAAAAAAAAATGAGTTCCAAAAAATTATATTCTATATATATATATAATACTCTTTAATTCATATTCCCTATTTTCTTCAAACATAATAAAAGTAAAGAAAATATTAAAAAATAAACATTTAAAAATCAAAATCGTCAAAAAGTCAAATGGTTAGCTTATCAGAGTAGTTCAGCAACGCTAGCTATCTACGGTTAAACTCAATGATGATAAGTCTGCACAAACCAACAAGCATTAATGTTTCTTTAAGGTTTTCAATATTAATAACACTTTCTAGATACATTGTTTTATATATATTTTTTTAAGAAATTCACATTACTTTACAACAATTAAGGCTTTGTAACGATGAATGAGTAATATAGGTAAAAGAGATAAATACAACGACTCATTGTGATACTTTAGAGTGCATTTATATTTGACTCAATAGCAGTATGTAGTTTTATCTTGTCTCACGAGCAT
Organism: Chrysoteuchia culmella; assembly: GCA_910589605.1. Classification (NCBI taxonomy): domain Eukaryota; kingdom Metazoa; phylum Arthropoda; class Insecta; order Lepidoptera; family Crambidae; genus Chrysoteuchia; species Chrysoteuchia culmella. The sequence continues at coordinate 2,283,829 of OU342657.1, forward strand.
ATCAAACACAGTATCACGTAATAGTTTTACAATAACAATTACAAATAAGACTTTGCTTAGCAGGTCAGTAATACGACTTCGCGTAGGCGAACGTATCCCACTTCTGAACTTTTAAAGTTCAGAAGTAAAACACCAGATATTACTTACACACTCCTTTATTGTTGAACAAACCAGGGGCCCAATTTTGCTAATGCTTAGTCACAATGGTATTCCAGTGGTGTTTCAATGGTAGTGCTGTTTTACACAATTCTTGTTACAACAGTGTAAATAAACACTACTATTGAAACACCACTGAGAGACGATTATGACAAAAATTGAGCAGAATTGAATTGAGGTGTAAACCCGTTACCAGCAAATCATATGTTATCTCCAAAAATCCGCCGTCGCCGTCGGCAGGGCAAAAGTCACCGTCAAGATGGCCGACCGGTGTTGCCCGCGCAAAATCATATTTTTTTATTCGATTAATGAAAAAATAAAGTTCTTCATTATTAATCAAAAAACGAATAACTTTTTATTAATTACTTTAAAACTGTCTATTAATTCCACAATTTTTATACCACTAAAGATGTTATGTTATTATTATTACTTCAATAATGTATAAGGACACTTTTGTTTTAACATGTTATACTTTGCCCCAAGCTTAAAACGAAAGCGTTTTCTTATTCTTATCATATTACGAGAATAAATGTAAAAGTTTAGATCTTTGGATGTTACTCAATCACAATAACGGCTGAACCGGTTTGGATCAATTTTGGCACACATCTAGTTTCAATCAATCAATACAGTTTTTTTTAATGAGCAATGGGGAGTCTTTTAGCCTTCATCATACCTGATGTTAAGTTATTGATAAGGCTGAAGATGGAAGCGAGCCTCTCTCGGAAGCCTCAATCACTGAGGAATTGGCTATCTTATCTTTAACTGCCGGAACACAACAATGCTGAAAACATTGTTGTTATGGCGTCAGACTTACATAAGATGGTGGTAGCTAGCCAGGCGGACTTACAATAAGTCCTTCCACCAACCAAACCGAATACAATATGTACTGGGAATCGAACCCCGGACCCCTGGGTCTGATACCGGTGGTTGTACCACTAGACCACAGAGGCGGTTAAAAAATTATCTAATTTATAGCCTGGATTAAAACATGGATATGTTGGTGTTTAATGAATCTGAAGGTTACCTATTGGGTAAGTAGATACTGTCCACCAAACAATAATTATATAGTTCAGAAGGTGTGAAATAAAACCAAGAGATTGGGTGACGAGCGGCCAGGACTGGCGCGCAATGGTAACTGCTATTTTATTTGCTTTGAATTACACAGGTATACATACTACATAGTTACATCTACCTATGTGGTGCAGCGGTTCTGGGAATTTATGTGTGCCTACATCAGCCCCCCCCCCTTACAGAAAAGAAAAGAAAAACATTGATTGGAAAGGGGAAAAAAAAATATATCAATTTACAATTTTATCCGATGTTAAATTTATCAATTTGAATACAGTATAAAATTATTAATATTACCGCTGCACGAATCCCGAACATTGTTTACGAAGTGAAACATCATAACGCTGATAACTACTGTGACTCGAATAACATAATGTGAACTGAAAACAATAGGTATAAGTATAGAACATAATTTTACATTACAAATTTCGTTATCGTACATTTGTTTTTCCTGTTGTTTATTTATATTGAAAATAAAAACAATACAAATATGATGACTTTAATTTTACAACTTTACTTTTAATTATTTAATCACAAAACCAAAATGTTGCAAAAATTTACTTTTATGCAATTACAAAATATTTAAATTTTTATATATACCTTATTACTAGTAACATTACATGGAATATGCGTTTTGCGTTCCTTGCGGAGAGGAAGTTGTTGTTTGTACCACCGGTACCGTATGTACTTTGACCACAGGAGGCGTTGTACAAATCGCAGCTGACGCTTCCTTGCGGAACCAACTTCGCATTCTCTTCTTAAACTGACTTTTCAACATAAATATTATCAGCACTCCAAATACTACTGCAATTACTATCAGGACAATTCCCATAAAATTCACTTTTTCCCCAATATTTTCGTTGGATACACTCTGTGCAAGTGCCACATTGTTTTGTTGTGGTTTACTATGATCACGTCGGGGTCACCAGTGTTGGTGTTTAATGAATCTGAAGGTTACCTATTGGGTAAGTAGATACTGTCCATCAAACAATAATTATATAGTTCAGAAGGTGTGAAATAAAACCAAGAGATTGGGTGACGAGCGGCCAGGACTGGCGCGCAATGGTAACTGCTATTTTATTTGCTTTGATTTTTGAATTACACAGGTATACATACTACATAGTTACATCTACCTATGTGGTGCAGCGGTTCTGGGAATTTATGTGTGCCTACAGATACATTTTATCCCGATATCCCACGGAAAGGGGAACCGCGGGGGCGGCCGCGAGTAATCTGGATAAAAGTTCGCGTGCGCTAGTGTTTTAAAAGGTCCAAAGTTTTGTAATTATGTCACTTCGATAAATGTGTGTGTAATAATCAACATTTATAAGTGAGTTGTCAACGGGCAGGAGTATCGTATAGTTAGTTCAAGACATTTGTAAGATAAGATATAAAATAAAATGGATATCGACATTAAAATATTTAGGAGATGCTGTTTTTGCTTGCCTTTACGGTCCGTTTTGTTTGCATGGGGATATTTGAAATTGGTAAGTGACGCTCAGATTTTTGTAATAGGTAAGCTATTGATCCATTTAGTAGGTATCAGCAGGCTTAGCACGAAAAACTTTAAAGTTCAAAAAATGTATCATATTGAGTAACATTCCTATCAGGCGTAATCGACACTACATTTTCCTATACATTTTTTGACGATACGTGCTTGATACTGTTGAAAGGTTTTCGTGCTAGTCTCAATTATGATAGAGTTCTTGTTTTTTTTAATTTTTTTTTTTCATGAACAACGGTGAGACTCTTAGCCTTCATCATACCTGATATTAAGTATTGATAAGGCTGAAGATGGAATCGAACCTCGCCTGGAATCCTCAATCACTGAGGAACTGGCTATCTTATCTGTAACTGCCGGAACACAACAATGCTGAAAACATTGTTGTTATGGCGTCAGACTTAGATAAGATGGTGGTAGCTAGCCAGACGAACTAAGAACAAGTCCTACCACCAACCAAACCGAATACAATATGTACCCCGCCCGCTGGGAATCGAACCCGGGACCCCTGGGTCTGATACCGGTGGTTGTACCACTAGACCACAGAGGCGGTTAATTGATACTTTGCCATCAAACTAGCTTTTACTCGCCGAGATATGGTATGCTTAGAAGTTAGGCTGTGCCATATTATTAAGCGAGTCCCACACAGAACACAGAAAGTCTTTAGTTCTGTGGTCCACATAACCGCAGTTCGCACGCCATAAACGCCATAAATGGTTGTCTCAGGATGGGTGACCAAAAGTGATGTAACTCGAGCTCCTCTGTGCTTCGAAAGACACGTTGACACGTTTAGTTGTTGGTCCGTTCGTTGCATTTGTGGTTCATAGCCTTGGACGAATTTACCAGTCTTCATCTTATTTTTTATTAATAATTTAATTTGTATGGATTTGGATACTTCGTATTATTATTGTTGGCAGTCATTATTGATGAATTTGATTTTATGATATTTTTTGTTGTTATTTTTTTACATTGTACCTTTTATTTTATGACATCTGTATTTTTTATTATATTTCAAATACCTTGGACATTTATTATATTTTCATTAATTAGCATTTGCACGCCACTTATTTGGTAAAGTATACATGTTACGGCACTTCCTAATCTTAAAACCTTTGTTATATCAATAAATTTATATCCATCTCCTTACTTAACCTTAAGGAAGGTCTGTGCCTCAGCAGTAGGGACATACAATTGATGATGATGATGTTGATCTATTCCATTTCAGTTGCCCCTGGCGTTCGCAGCTTACGTTGTTGGTCAATTTCTTTGTTATTATACTGACTCAACCAGCCTGCTGTGGCTCATACCCATCTTTAGCGCAGTCAGTATTGAGATGTTTTTCAACCTGATCTTACATTTGGCAACTCATTCCGTAAGTAACTAGATATTTCGTTATTTTATGATTTTTAAGATTTTGAATTTTTATGATTTTTTAATAGAAAAATATTGGAAAAATTCGACTGCCACAAGTTATTCTCAGACAGGACTCGAACCTGCGACCTTTGGATGGTACCTATAGAACAGTGTGCCGGATACCCGAAGATCGCAGGTTCGAGTCCTGTCTAAGAATAACATGTGGTCGAGTTCCAATATTTTTCTGTTAAAAATATTTTTGTGTTTTGTTACTCGGTAGACCCAGAGGACAAACTGGTGGGACTACTGGTATTAAGCATGTTCAACAGCTCGTGATAAGCTATGGAATTGCGTAAAGTCAATCGTATTCATTTGACAGTTCATATTGTATCATAATAAATGTCATTCCATACAAATGGCAGCCGATTGAATACGATATGAACTGTCAAATTAATACGATTACCTTACGCAATTGCACCCAAGGTCCAAAAACTATTTGCCAAGGCTATAGACGTACAGAATTGCGGTGGTTCCCGTTACCGTGAATTTTACTAATAATATAAATGCGATGTGTCTATTTGTTTGTTTATTTGTCACTCTTTCACGCAAAACTACTGAACGGATTCGGTTGAAATTTGGTACACAGATGGTAGATGGCGGGGATTAAAACATAGGATATTTTTTATCCCGACATTCCCACGGGAACCGGAATCACGCGGGGGAAATCGCAGGCGGCTGCTAGTATCAGGATAAAAGTGAGAAGGTCCTTTTTAACCGACTTCAAAAAAGGAGGAGGTTCTCAATTCGGTTGGTATATATATATTTTTTTTTATGTATGTACACCGATTACGCCGAGATTTCTCAACCGATTTCCATGATTCTTTTTTTTTTCGACGCAGAATAGTTGCCAATTGGTCCCATAAAAATTTGTTTCGTTTGACCCAGTACTTTTTATGTTATGAGCATTTTTATATATTTCATTTCATTGTTGACTTGGACGATGTAGTATTTACGATAATTTAGTTTATAATGTACATGAAACCTTACCTAATCTAGAAAAACCCTGCTGTAGCTTACAAAACAGCCTATTACAGACACTAAAAAGTAAAAAAAAAAACTGCGTTAAAAAAAACCGACTTCAAAAACTAAAAAGCAAAAAATAAGCCTATGGAGTCGGTGCCAGCCAAGGCAAGAAAAATAAAAGAATAGGAGCTTAAAGTAGAATGTCTTGGCTGCCACCGACTCCAAAAGGCTTATTTTTTGCTTTTTAGTTTTTGAAGTCGGTTTTTTTTAACGCAGTTTTTTTGTTATGATGTTGTTTTATGTTTTCTAGGCTATTCACTATGTGTGTGCCAACATGCAAATACGTTTAGTAATTTTTAGGGTTCCGTAGCCTAATGGCAAAAAACGGAACTCTTATAGATTCGTCATGACTGTCTGTCCGATATATGTCACAGCCACTTTCTTCCAAAACTATGAGGATTACAGAGTTGAAACTTGATAGGTAGATGTATTCTGTAAACCGCTTTACGGATTTTTAAACAAAAATAAACTTATATATATATATATTAAGGGGGGGCTCCCCATACATGGAACTGAAAGTGAAAAACGTTTTTTTCATCAAACCTATACGTGTGTGGTATCTATAGATAGATCTTTAAAAATTACATTGTGGTTCTTAAAACAGTTTTATCTCAAAGGTAACCGTTTGAATGATGTACACTTCTAAAAGAGAGTGAAAAATAAAAAAAAAATATGCTAATAAAAATCCTAATAAAAACTTTCAACGAAAATTAGTTCGAACAAAATATATTTTCCAAAACAGCAAATATAACTTTGTCATTTATACAGACACTATGAAAAACAAAGTTATTTTTGCAGACGAAAAAATATAGTGCTATTACATTTTGTGACTATTAAATTTGGTCGCGTTCGCGATAATATCACTTTTGTTGAGTTTCGGAACGCGATATTAGATCCTCCAACGCGCACGCGAAGACTATTTTGATAAATATGATTGAATTTGAACTTTGTGCAGCGGTAATAAATTGCAAATTGACTCTTTGAGGTTAGGAACACACCTATATTGCCTAGACAACAGTGAGTGATTATAATTGAATATGAACTTTATTGAATAGCAATAAAGTTCAAATCGACTCTACATTTTATTTAGAAAACGTTTGGATGGGAAAAGAAAAGGGCTGTTTTTAGGGTTTTCCGGCATTTATTCGAATTTTTCTCACCTTTTAAACCTTCCCTAGACCTCCACGAACATTTCAAGACCAAGATAAGATAAATCCGTTCAGCCGTTCTCGAGTTTTAGCGAGACTAACGAACAGCAATTGATTTTTATATATAGAGATTTTGGGATGGTGTATTTAATATAATATTTGGGGGAGGCCTATACCCAGCAGTGGGTGTCATGTGGCTGAGACGACGTATTTAATATAATAATAATAAAAACTTTATTGCACACGATATAAAAACAAATACATACTTACAGAGAAAATGTCAAAAAAGAGTAACACACAATAGGCGGCCTTATTGCTACATAGCAATATCTTCCAGGCAACCTTGGGTGAGAGACGGAACCCTCGACTCGCACTTGGCTGATTTTTGTGTGAAAGATTAACAACCGCCACAACCGAGCTCTCCTTAAGGAGATAATGGCCCCAGACGACGACGCCCCTGCAACACAAACGGCGACGCACAGTGACTCCCTTTCGCGCTCGCCGCGATCGACAGAGCCCCCTCCACCGCACTGAAGCACCCCCGCCTGCGACACCGCAGGCGCTATCCCGCAACATTTCCACAAAAGAAAAAAAAGTCCCATACTCTCCACATAAGAGGCGCTCACGATAAGTCCGTCATCGCCCGCTAGCAGGTCGCTCGCTAGGCCTCGCTTACGGGTCTCACCTGGCAGGGCTTGACCACGCCGAGGGCGAAGGTGAAGCACTTAGGGAGGGGGGACAACCCCCATCCGACCAATTTGCATAAAAAAATAAATAATAGACGAAGTAGAAAGAAGTGAAAGAGTAACAACATTCATCCATCCTCCCTCACTAACTTTCGCGTTTATATTTTGAACTCATTATATTTTTTACATATATTCCCCAAGAGAATATAAAAAAACCTTTCTTATTACTCGCCTAAATGGATAAAGGATCCTGTATGCAAAATTTCAGCTTAATCGGTTTAGCTGTTTGGATTGTGCGTTGTCTGTCTGTCTGTCACGGTATTGTCTAATTAATTTGTATTACTTAAAGTTTAGCTGCTAAAGAGCAATGGAGAGAAGCATGCTGAAACTGAGGAAAATCCAGAAAAGGATACTGTATGTACTCCAGATATCAGGAAACAAACTAAACTAACAGATGCTCTAGAGCATGCTCTGAGAATAAAATGGCAATGGGCAGGCCCCATTTCTATACTCCAAGACAAAAGATGGACACTACAGGTGACGAGATGGAATGGGCCGTTTGGCAATAGAAGAGTGGGCAGGCCTAAGAAAAGATGGGCTGATGACATTATCAAGGTCACAGTGAAAAAGTGGATGGAGGCTGGCCAAGACAGAGATAAATGGAAAAGGCTGGAGGATGCTTTTACCCTAAAAGGGGACCATATCACGCAAAACTAACAGGACTAATAACTAGATTAAGAAATACTAACCTAACTAACATTTATTAACTTTATCATAGCTGTAACCAACCATATTGTGATCTGGTAAATAAAAAGCTTAATTATTTGTTTAACACAAACTAACACAGCAGAGGGCGCCTCACACAATGAAACTACACTTTTTGAATAAAGAATGTATTGCTACTGCCGTAGCCAAAAACAAGCGAACACAAATGCCTTTAGAGCCAAACACTAATACATTTCAGTATAACATGCCTATACCGCGAACTAGAAAATAAACAGCGACATCTGTTATCAGCAGAGGGAACTAAATAATAATACGAGCTTCAACATACCGCCCACCAAGGACTTGTCCTTTAAAACAAATAATTAATAACTTTACATAAATCACACGGAATGTTGTAACAATCGAAATTCCGTGAGAGAACATAACACAAATAAATTAACAAGATGTAAAAGATAAATATAAAACAAATTCATAAGGACTTAAACAATTACATAAGCTAATGTATGATTAACAATCGAAATTCCGCCCACCGTGAAAGAACATAACAGAAATGAATTAGCAAGATGTAAAAAATATGTATAAACTTTACCAGTCCTTATAACCACGTATACTTAACATAACAAGAAAAACTAAAAACATAACAATCTTATTATCCCTTTGGTAAAAGACAGAGTTTGTTTACTGGACGTTTCAACAATTTGTCCTTGCATTTTATAGTAACAACACGCGTGATGTTATCTTTGCCAGGATGCTTCTGAACAATTCTACCAAGTATCCATTTAGTTGGAGGTACATTTTCTTCACGAATTATAACAACATCATCAATATCTACTTCGGATTTCTTGGTACTCCATTTATATCTCTTATCTAAATTCAACAAATAATCCTTTGACCAACGATGCCAGAAGTCATTCGACATTTTCTGAACCAATCTCCATCTATCCAATCCAGTTATCGATTGGGTTTGATTAACAGAATAGTCGTCACACACGTTAACTAGTGGTTCACCTACCAGGAAGTGGCCGGGTGTCAAGGGGAGAGGATCTACAGAATTATCACTTAACTGACTTAAGGGACGTGAATTGAGACATGACTCGACCTGAATTAAAACAGTTGATAATTCTTCAAAGGTAAGAGTATGATCTCCTATTACCTTCCTTAAATGTGTTTTTGTAGAACGAACACCGGCCTCCCAAAGCCCACCGAAATTGGGACTGTGAGGTGGTATATAGTGAAATGTCGTTCCTTCTTGAACGAGTAACTCTGCGACATCTTGAGGCATACGAGATTTGGTGATATCAAAAATATCTCTCAACTCTTTATCGGCGCCGACAAAATTAGTTCCGTTGTCACAATATAAGTCTTGACAACGACCACGACGTCCGACAAATCTCCGAAACGCAGCGATAAAGCCTTTCGAGGTCAAATCAGACACGGCTTCGATATGTATGGCACGTGTTACCATACAAACAAACAAACATATATAGCCCTTGTATGATTTGGCTCCTCTTCCTGGCGAAAATCTAATATTGATTGGCCCTGCGTAGTCAACTTCAGCTGATTTAAAAACCTTACTAGGATGTAAACGTACTTCCGGCAACTGACCCATCAGAGGAGTATGTTTACGTTGCGAGTATCTGATGCATGGGACACAACTTTGAAAGTACTTTTTGACTTGCTGTCTGGCGTGTATTATCCAGAATCGGCCTCTAAGGTAAGTGAGCATAACCTGAGGTCCACCGTGCATTGTTGAGTGGTGAGCGTCGTCGATAATTAGCTGGGTAAGGTGACTAATCTGCGGCATTATCAAAGGATGTCGCTGATCGTAACTCAACTTTGCCATATCAATTCGACCACCGACTCTCATAAGTCCCTTTTCATCTAAAAAGGGATTGAGCGTGTGCAATTCACTTCTTTTTAGGACACTATCACCAGCCTTTAATAGTTTGATTTCTTCCTTAAACCTCAAATCTTGCACTTGCTTAACACATACTTCTAAAGATTTATTAATTTCATTTACAGTAACGTAATTCGGATACTTTTCTCTATCACTGCTCTTGAACTTCATATTCAAAAATCTTCTTACATATGAAACTATTCGTAACATTTTCTTTAAATATGAATACTTGCTCCACAAAAATCCTTTTTCTTCTTCTAGCAACTGTTTGTTCTTGTCCTCTTTTTTAACAGCTACAAAAGTGTTAACGTCTGGTACTTGGTTTTTCCTCTCTTCTTCTTGAGTAGTGAACTGTGACGATGACAAGTCAATGGACTGTTGGTGAAGCCAAGCCGGTCCTTCCCACCAAAGTGTTTCCTTCTTAAGGGCAGAGGGTTGTAAGCCTCTGGAGGCACAATCAGCGGGGTTCATTTTTGTTCCAACATGTCTGAATTGATCACTGTCTAATATGTTAAGAATATCGGAAACACGATTGCTTACAAATGTGTTCCAACGTGATGGTAATCCTCGCAACCATGCCAACATAACTGTTGAGTCTGACCAGGCGAACAGGTGTTCTTTGGATACGTTCATAACTTGTGACACTTCATATAATAACTTAGTTGCCAAAACTGCACCGCAAAGTTCCAACCTTGGAATTGACAGTTCTTTCTCAATTGGCGCAACCTTAGTTTTAGCAGCTATGAGGCGTACATGAACATCACCATCTTTGTTTACAGATCTTGAATACACGACTGCTGCGTAAGCCAACTGGGATGCATCCGCGAATGCGTGAAGCTCAATTTCACAATCATTGGTGAAATTAATCCACCTCGGAACCACAATATTGCTCAATTGAGTCAATTCTGATCTGAACTTAAGCCACTCGTATAAGACGCTTTCAGGCAAATCATCATCCCATGGCAATCCTAATTTCCACAATTTTTGGATGAAAGTTTTAGCAATGACCATGACGGGCGCAATCCATCCCATGGGGTCATATAGTCTTGCTATATCCGACAAAACCTTTCGCTTTGTTGGTGACTGAGTTAGTTCACCTAAATTCACAGTGTATTGGAACTGGTCAGCATTTCTGTTCCACACAATGCCTAAAACCTTGACCATATTATCAGTCTTGATTGGAATAGAAATCGAGGTATTTTGATTACTCTTTTTGATGTGTTGTAGTAAGATTTCGCTATTGCTGCTCCACTTTTGTAACTCAAAACCACCTGAATATAACATTTCGTTCATTTGCCTATATATTTCAATAGCTTCTTCTTCCGTGTGGCAGCAAGTCATGAGATCATCCACGAAATAATCTCGTTTCGTGATCTCGGCTGCGATAGGGTACTTGCTTTGTTCGTCATCTGCGAGTTGTTGAAGAGATCTCACTGCTAAATGAGGAGCACAGGCAGTTCCGAAGGTAAGCGTGAGTAATTCGTAATGACCAATAGGGTCGCTTTGGTTTGATCTCCATACGATTCTTTGGAAACGAGTATCCTCGTTGTTTACTCGCACTTGTCGATACATTTTGACAGCATCTGCCACAATACATATCGGAAGTTTACGCCACCTCATTAATATGTGCCTTAAATCCTGTTGAAGTCTGGGTCCAACGAGAAGGTTGTCGTTGAGTGACACACCATTTGTTCCTTTGCAGGAGGCGTCGAACACAACACGCAGTTTTGTGGTCTCCCTCTCTTCTCTCACTACTGCATGATGAGGAATGTAGACTGCCTTTGAGTCGACCATCTCGTCTTCGACTTTTACCATATGATTTAAATCCAAGTACTCATGTATGACTTTACTGTAATCTTCTTTGAATTTTGGATTTTTCTGAAACTTTCTTTCAAGTAACTGAAACCTCTTTTGTGATATTTCCTTTAACTTTCCATATTGACATTCTGGGTCTTGATTAGTAAATGGTAACCTAACTACATATCTTCCTTCTTCATTTCTATAAGTTGTTTTCTCAAAAATTTCCTCACATTTTTCTTCTGTTTTGGTCAACTTCTTTTGAATAGTATTAGGTTCGTTTTCTAACTCCCAGAATTGTTTGAGTAATTTATCTTCTTTGACGTGCACATGTAAACTTATAACTCTTTCTGCTGAAATTGATTTCGACGCTTTCCCTGAGATGACCCATCCAAAGATTGTATTCTGAGCTATAAGGTGTCCTTGGGGGTGTTTGATCATGTCGCCTAACAAAATTTCACTGTAAATTTCAGCTCCAAGTAGAAGATCAATCCTACCTGGTGATATATATCCTGGATCAGCTAGTGATAGGTTCTCAATGTCTAGCCAATCAGGTGATGTCACATTTGACGATGGAATTTGAGAAATGAGTGATTTTAACACGTAAGCAGTAACCTGAATTGAATTTACAGGATCCCTTTGTGATTGGACATCAAAAGAAACCATGTATTTGATTCTTAATTGACCGTCTCCCAGACCTGACACACAACCACTTACCGGCACTCGGTTGAGACCTAATAACTGGACGGTTTCCTCAGTCACAAATGACGCCTGAGATCCTTGGTCAATTAACACACGAAGTAAGTTCGATTGACCGCTACGTGAATAAGCTCTAACAAGTGCAGTTGCTAACAGAACATCGGACATTCCGATCACCTCTTCTTCCTTAGCGAAATTAGCAACCACATTGACTTGGTTCGTTGTTCCTGGTTGATTTTTTATTCCTTGCAGCTTTGATGAAGTGTGTATATTTTCTATATTATTTGTAGTATTTGTGGGCCCTTGATAATTAATTTCTCTTTCAATGTGTAATAATGAGTGATGTCTTCTGCCACATCTACGGCAACACGTTGATTGACGACAATTTCTAACTGAATGGGTGGGCGAGAGACAGTTGAAACATAAAGACCTCGTTTGTACTATATCTTGTCTCTCACGTGGTGTCAGTTGACTAAAGCTTTTGCACTGGTATAAGTAGTGATCCCCTGAACACATTGTACATGTAGATTTGACAGCACCCCTTTCATCATTCTGTACAGTTGCAAATGATTTGACTTTATCAACCCGTTTAGGATTCGCTTGGTAGACTTTTGCAATTGGTTTATTGCTGTCAATCATCTCTAGGGTTCTGAACCGTGACTCCAAAAACACGACCAAATCGTTCCACTTTGGTAACTGATTAGAAGAGATACCACTGATGTTTAGCTCCCACTGTCGAAGTGACTCTTGATCTAATCTCGACACCACCAGATAAACGACTATTGGATCCCACGAATTTGTAGCAATTTCCATATTGTTCAATGAAGTCAGACAGGAAGTTGTAGTGTCAAGTATGCTCTTAATAGCATTCGCTGATTCTGTTGTGATTGATCTTTGTGAAAATAGAGTTCTCAGAATCGCGTTGCAGTTGTACCTTTTGTTGTCATAACGTTTAGTCAACTTTTCCCATGCAGCTTCGTAATTAAGTTCGGTAGTTGGTAAATTTCGGATTAATACTTCTGCTTCACCAGTGAGCGTACTCTTTAAATAATGCAGCTTTTGGACAGATGAAATGTTAGTATTGTTGTGGACAACTGATGTGAAGAGATCATAAAACGATTGCCATTCACTGTATTTCCCACTGAAGCTATTCAATTGAATCTTCGGTAATTTGACATCACAAGAATTATTGGCTTTCCTATCGGTGACTTGAGTTTGGGTCATGCGTATATTAAGAAGAGCTTCTCGCAAAGAACCTTTGTAATATGTATAGCATTCTTCGAAGTTGTCGTAAACACCATCGTTGAAATAGGTAAGATCACCACGTTTTTCCGCATGAACTGAAGTGATAATTTTCAAATGAGAATCCGTGAAATCTTTCCAAAGTGTTTCTAAAGTTTCCAATCTTGCCTCTAAATAACCTGTAGTTATTCTTTCCTTTGGACTTTTCTTGTAGTTATATTCAGCTTTATTTACTTTCTGAAGTCTATCTTCTTGTATAATCAAAAGGTCTTTGACATCCATTATGTCAAAATGTCAAAATAAATTTTCACGAAACTTTTCCAAGTCTAAATAAAATCTTCTAAATTTTCCTAAGTTCTTGAAAACAATTCCAAATTTGAAAATCGGGCATAGATTCCACGTCTGAACACTTTCGGTGAAATTATTCTAAGTCTATGACATAACACTACTCTAAAATTCTACAAGTCCAAATGACACTTCACTGAATTGTCTAAGTCTAGTTACTCACGGTTATAAGGTCCAAATTATCACAACTTAATCACTCACTGTTACCACACTGTTTCCATAGTTCCCGGGTTTCGGCACCAAATTTGTTTAACACAAACTAACACAGCAGAGGGCGCCTCACACAATGAAACTACACTTTTTGAATAAAGAATGTATTGCTACTGCCGTAGCCAAAAAACAAGCGAACACAAATGCCTTTAGAGCCAAACACTAATACATTTCAGTATAACATGCCTATACCGCGAACTAGAAAATAAACAGCGACATCTGTTATCAGCAGAGGGAACTAAATAATAATACGAGCTTCAACATTATTATTATTATTATAACTTAATGTATTCATTTATTTCCAGAAAAGCGCAAAACTGTTTAAAATATATTATTACTTCATCATATTTGAAGCGATGGTCATTTTTATATTGTTTTCTTCGTTAGTGTTTCACAATACGTATTTATTTAGCAAAATAACATGGAGGAATGACATCTTCTACGTGAACTCTTATAATATTGAACTGATGGGTTTTCTTCTACCGGTTGCTCGTAAGTATAGTTTAACTAGTTTAAAAATATACTTTTATTGTTAAAAAGTTCAGTTTACTGGTGGTCGATACCCGACCATAGCCATAAAAAATATGAAACAATTATGTGGGACATTTAAAACAACGCTATCTAACGGGAGGAGCTAAAAACTAAGCGGAGCTTGTACAATCCAAGGATTTTCCGGTCACCGGTAGTTTTTTGTCAAACTTATTTTCAAGAAGTAATCATTTCATTATTTAAATGCAATATATATACCAATTGACATGATTTCATCTTTAACAAGGTACCTTAAATCGAAAACCATTTCGAAGTTTTTCAATTTCTAACACCGTACATATTTTTTCGGATTGTTCAATCAATTATTCTCGGAAATATTTGGAATAAACCCCGATTTGTCGTGATAAAGGAATAATAATGACATTCCTTTGCTTATAAAAGTTCTCTTATTAAAAATCTATAAAAAAAATCGTTGTCAATATAGTCAAAGAGCATGTAACAGTGCATTTCAATGAAATGAAAATAAAAAATAAACGATAAAATGTTTCAAAGCGGGTTGAAATATTTCAGTTTTGAGTGACAAATTTTATCCAAATTAATTCGTTCAGCCGTTTTTGCGTGTTTGTGTAACAAAGATCTAAGTAAAACTAAACATCCAAACCTCACAAATTTTAGGATAGAGATAGAATAGAATCGGACTAGTAATGACTATTAGCAATTTTGCTGCGAAAATAAGCCTTGATAGGGTTAAAAATCAAATTAAACTGCAAACATAAATTTCACTCCAAACTAACATATTTCAGTCCAAAATGCAAATTGTAAATATTTCACTGAATTATTTTGTAAGATTCTACCACCCTAATAAATAAAACCGTACTACCAACATAAACTGAAAAATCAAAAGAATAGTAAAGTATCTGACCACCTTGAACATGATATCGTTAAAAATAATATTAAATAACTTATTAATCTCAAATATTTTATACTTTGGAACTAGATGTCCGATCATTTGACAAAAAACAAATGATAAATTTTCATTTGAAAAATAACATTTGACAAAGTTATATTTGATAAATGTATTATGTTACAAACTATTGTTTAATAAACTATTTATTAGACAATATATTTACTAACAAAAAAATATTATGCTAAAACATTAATTTACAAATTGATAATTTTTTTAAACATGTTAGGTGGCAAAACAACGTAAAGCATAAATAACATTTGACAAAATGCATAGCTTGGTAAATATTTTTTTAACCAAAATCTATGTTAATCAACAACAATATTTCTAGGTTTGGTTTACTATTGTTTAACAAAAAACGTAGGACAAAAGATCATTTTACAAACAACGAGAACATTTTACGAACAGAAGATACCTTCTTAGGTAGGAAGCTATTAAGTACGGTACATTATTACTTTGGGTTCATGCATGGATTATTACATTATGTGTAGGGTCAACTGAAACAATGGTTGGTTAGGTTAGGTTAGAACTGCGACCACAACGCCAGAACCGAATTTTTCTTATTTCGCTTAATTCAGGCAGTGTGTATTAAATTATTAAAATACTTAAGTTTCTATGGAATTAGTATTAATACAAAATTATTACTTGCCTATAAATAATCTGGGTATTACAATAAAATTATTATAAAATACCGCCTTTTGTACGGCTTCGTCTAATAGTTATTTTTAAAAACGAATCATTTATCTTCTAACTTTTTGTAAAATCACCAATTTGGCAAACGAATTATTTAGTCATGAGATGATTTTAACAGTTTAATTATTTCTTAAGTAAAACATTTGCGAAACATGTATTATGTCAAATGATTGTTTTTAAAGTAATATGTTTGCGAAATGAAAGTTTGTCAAATGATAAGTTTTTCAAACGTTGTTTGTAAAATGATCTTTTGTGATACGTTTTTTGTTAAACAATAGTAAACCTTGTAACTAACACCAGGCCATAAATGCAAACACAACACGCTAGCAAAAACGAATTTATTCAAATTATTGTCAACATTAAATGATAAACATATTTGTCTAAAAATAATTTAGATTTTTTTCTCCTGATGATGACGCCGTGAATGGATTATCGCTTACTTTTGTGAATAAAAGAAAGACAAGAATCAAGTTATATTTAGGCAGCTAGTTCAAATAAATCTATTTTAATAAAAATACGTTGCTGTCAAAACTGTTCTATTTTAGTTAGCCTCGAATTTCAGTCCCTTTGAGGCTGCAACAACAAAAACAGTGTAATATTATAAACACCATAGCGTAGAAATCAATCGCCGGAAATATCGATGAAAAATATACATCTATGGCACCGCACTATAACTTGCGTTATTTACATATAAATATAAGCATTTTTCAATGATTTCTCATAAATAATTCAGCTTTTTTATGATGTTTCAGTAATTAGGCATCAGAAATTGCGTGCATATTTAGTATTTTAGATAAACTGACCTATTTAGTTCCTGTAAGGCTCCAGTGAAAATTTGGCTAAGAAAATGTTAGATGTACATTTTTACTCTCATAACGCCACAAATTTCACATTTACCATAAACGTCTTAGCCTTTCCTCCCTTTAAAATCAAGTAAAAATAGCGAGATTAAAATGAAACAACAACAAAACAATCTTGCAGGCGAAAACCATACAAGAAATACAAACGTAAACAAACAAACTTCAATAAAGTGTTATGTTGATTTGACATCGTCACAATGTATTTTTTTAATTAATTTGCCAAAGTATGTCCGCCAGAAATCCTTCGTACTGGACTTAAGCTCTTTTAGAATGGGTAATTTTTCAAATTAATTTTATGATGACTTAAAATAATAAAAAAATGCAAAAGGAAACATACGTGTCTCTTATTTTTTAATTTAATTTTTTAAATAAAAAATAAAAACAGGACATATTTTATGAAATGTTGTCAATTAGGTAATGTTCTTTTATTTATGATGTAAACGTTTTCTAAAAATCTATTTCTTTTTGAAAATACTACTGGGCTACCGGGAAATTGACATATTGATACCTTACTAGAAAATGGATCTGAATAATAATTTTAAAATGTAACTACTAGAAAAAAAATCTTGTCTCATGTCGCTCAGACGGGTCTCGAACACCCCTGAGAGTCCGGCCCAATGCCCTGGGCATTTTGATATTTCACAAGTGGTTTTTATTATTTGTAGGCTTTCTTTCTTGTATAAATAACTATCTAATTAAAACGTATGTTGTACGTAAAAATGTTCCATTTTCACATTCGTACGTTCATTGCGTGCAGTGCGTAACCTTGATCTAAATAATTGGTATGAATATACTAAAATTTAATATTTTGTTTTTAGTTCTAGATATCTACTCCATGCTGCTGGTGAGGTCCGAAGTAATGATATTGGAAAGAGTAAATTTTACGTGCAGTTTTGTTAATAACGAGGCGGAAGCAAGATGTCAAATCAATAAAAGTGAAATAACTGCCCGAAATATGCTAGTACTTATATAAAACGTATTACTAATATAAATTATACGTACCTTAGTTTATAGGTAACTATATAAAAATAAAACTTTAAAAATGAAGTGCTTAAACTACAGTGTTTCAGTTTGACATAAAGCCGAAGTATGGTTGGTAGTGGTGACACTAAGAATACAAGTGTCACCACTCCCTTACATGCCTGAGATGTCGTAAGAGTCGACTAAGAGGCTTGACGCATTGAACACCTGTGCGAGAGAGGGAAAACTTGAAACAAACTCTTTACCAACCCGTCTGGCCTGCGCGGTAGCAGTAGGCTAAGATCCTCCTATGAACGCCACAATAGGCGTGAGCTAGGAGGCCTATGTCCAGCAGTGGACGTCCACAGGCTGATGATGGATGATGGTTGGTAGTGTAGTAAAATAAAAACACAACATACTTGATTTAAAGGGTCACTAAAGCACGCTTTATATTTGGCTAAGTTTAGTGCACTTAATGAAAAAGATTCAGAATTTAGACAAATTGAATTCAGACTGTTATAGACACTTATAAGACAATCAGTCAACCCGTCATTCCGTTCATCGTGATTAATTCCGATCTAAATCGGTCAGCATACCGAATTTCGCGGCTGTACTGAGTTAGCTAGCTAATTAGATCAAGTCTTATAGAGCAAGCACTTGATTCAGCCACGCACACTGAAAAAAAGGCACTCTGCCATACTATGACAACGTGAAAAACTCAAAATCATAGAAATGGAATGTTGTATACTTAACGGGCTGTACGACTGAAGCCAGATAGTAATGAGAAAAGGCGCGAGGCTGTGACCGATTTTGCAAATTAGGCACAAAATAGTAATCACTTCGTAGTAAATAACTATAGCGATGAAAGAGAAATGAAACTATACGATGCTGACTATTTTTGGTGTCCATTAATTAATAGTTTTTTTATTTTTTTTATACAGTCACACCAATTATCTAGCCCACGTTAAGTAGCATGAAGAACTTGTGTTATGGATATTAAATAACGGATAAACATACTTATATACTTTTTTTTAAATACATACATAATATACATATTAAACATCCAGACTAAGACAAATAGACATGTTCATGCACACAAATATTTGTCTTGTCCGGGGATCGAACCCGGGACCTCTGGCGCAGAATGTGGGGTTAGTACCCCTGCGCCAAACAGGTCGTCATAAGTTATTTGTTATGCAAGGCTAGGAAGTTGGTTACTTATTAGCCGCGAGTTACCTCTATTGAAAGCTAAGCAAGTGAAGATGCTGCGATTGAAATATTGAATCCTGAGCGAAGCGAGGATTTCAAAAGTACAAGACGCTAAAAACTTTTCTGCCGAGCGCAACACACAATTTTTCACCTCAAGCGAACAGCGAGGAACATTTAATGGTAGTTTCCGCGGTCAACTTCCGGTAAAAAATTCGTTAAGCATAAAGTTCAATCTAATTATACCTTATTCTCGTTGTTTTAATGATATAAAAAACTAGAATAATAAAAAAGGGATTATTATAGTTAATTCAAAATAATCTTAAGTACGAATATATTGTTACTTATAAATAACAATAAAAACGATTTGGTAAATGTTGACACTGTCATAAGGTAAAAGACAATGACAATTTCAAAATAAATATTTATGTGCCGTTGCCGTTTACAAAACTACTCGTAAGATATTCAACAGCTGGCAAAACCTAACCGGACGTTGACTGGGACGAGAGATGGACGCGTAATTTCAGAGTTGTAGGACGTCATTACAGATCCCTTCAGATTACTATTCCCAAGAAACCGTGGTTTTAGAGATTCTGCGACTTACCAAGGCATGTGGTGTCAACCATTTCTCGATTACGTCTCGGACATGTTACCACCCCCGTATTTCGGAACAAAATCCATATCCGAGATAGTTCGTTGTGTGAATGTGGTCTCGATGCAGGTTCTTCTGACCATATCTTGTTTATAGCACGAAATGTCCGTCGTTATATGACATTCTCCCATCCCATACCTATTCCTCGTCCTGTCAACAGACTGTAATTACCTCCTGTCACTGTCAGATAGGCATGGCTTCATTCTACTCTGTAAATTTATAAATAAATATAATATTAAATTGTAAAAATATAAATGTAGATATGTATTTTAAAATATTGATAATGTTGATATTTGTGTAATCCTCTTTGTGGTATTATTATACGTAATATGTTTTATTTAATGTGATGTGTGTCGTATTGCGTCTGTCCGTAGGAAAGAAAATCAAGGTGGAAACTTGAAAACGTGCTATTTTCACCGGGCAAATTCTCTATATAAACCATGTCTCTTTCACTACGGGACGTTAGTTTAATCTTATTGTTTTTTTTTTATGATTCAATGAACTAAAATAATATAGTAAAACTAACTAAAACGGAGTATTATATTATGAATTAACTCCCTTTTTATTATTTTAGTTTTTTATATCATTAAAACAACGAGAATAAGGTATATTTAGATTAAACTTTATGTTTAAAGATTTTTTTACTGGAAGTTGACCGCGAAACAACCATAAAATGTTCCTCGCTGTTGTGAGGTGAAAAATTGTGTGTTGCGCTCGGCAGAAAAGTTTTTAGCGTCTTGTACCTTTGAAATCCTCGCTTCGCTCAGGATTCAATCTTAATCCTTCACTTGCTCAGCTTTCAATAGAGGTAACTCGCCGTTAAATAACCAACCTTCCAGCCTTGCATAACAAATAACTATTTCTATGCCAAAATTTATCCGAACCAAACTCTTCCGCTAATAACTGAAATTTACTGATACTATTGTCAGATATTTATTTTCACATACCGACCTAAGTATGGTTCGCATCAGCCATTTTTAATGTCCTCACTGCTGGGGCACTGGCCTTCCTTATGGATGGATTAGGAGAATGGGCCATGACCCACCACGCGGGCAACATGCGGGTTGGTGGGTTTTTACGACTGCAAATGCTGACGGGACCAACGGCTTAACGTGCCTTCCGAAGCACGGAGGAGATCGAGACTGTAACTTTTTGGTAACTTATGGTTGCTAGTGCAGTAAAACAAACACAGAACATAGGTACTTAATTGAAATCGCAAGCGGCCACTATCTAGCTACAAAATAAAAAAACAAACAATACCAGGAAAAAAGATACAATAATAGAACAATTTTTAGTAATTTGCGCTTGCGCATACTATGTTTATCGAGGTTCAAGTTCAATGCTTTGTAAATATGTTACAACGATAAACACACGACTTAAACTCATATTTCTCCGCCACTTTGCTGTAAACAGACTTATGCTCTTCTTTTTTTAATAAAAGTGCATTTTTAGGTTCAGTGTTCTTTTGATGTATGCATCTTTTGTTGTTTAAAAGTGCAGTAATTGTGGACTCTGGTGTGATCTTCTGCAGAATCGTTTGCTATTTAAAACATTTTAGGTTTAGTGTCCTTAGTGGCTTAGTAGTTTTAAGCTGTTACTAGTGACCATAAATAATGTATACCGATGCACCAATGTTTAGAAGATGCTGTTTTTGTCTGCCACTGAGATATGGATTGCTTGCATGGGGATATGTGAAAATGGTAAGTGCGTTTGTTTTTTTGACATTCATTTGTTTTGTTTATCGTTTCGCATACAAAAGGCGGCCTTTTCCATGATTAAATACTGTCGAAGAAATCATGGGTTGTATTGAAATTAATGATGCTAACGAAATTAATAGTCTTATCTGCACCATTGACGGGGGGTGATACCTCTTGACGTGGAAATATTTTTAACTTTTTAAAAAAAGAAAAAAGTTATTTTTTATAATAAAACGAAGTGATATTTTTTATCTATCTCTCTCGCTCTCTTTCTCAAAAGCGCTCTTTTATCATGACAGCAAATTTTCTTGTACAGACATCATTATCTTTGACTAGCATCTGTGGTGGAAAGCAGTAGCGGCGGTGTTTACAGTTAAGCTTTTGACTTTACATACAATAATCACGAAGAAAATTTTAAATCTTTTTATATTTCTTTAAAAAATGGAAAAGTGTTGTATTCATTTTTGTATTTATCGGTAATTTTCACGGCAAGGCGGTCATCGTATAATTTCCGTCACGATTTTTAGTTTTCATTTAATTCTTAGTACCGGCGATAAAACTTGAAACACAAGTTAAATTTTATAAATGTGTATATTAGACACTTCAAAAAACAAAAAAGTTTTTGCGACAAATTTTTGACACGACAATTTTTTGCGCGTGACGAAAATTAGAGTCGCATTAAACAATTGCTCAAAACATTATTAATTTACTTTTAAATAAAACATATATAGAAATAATAAGCATACAAGTAATTTTTCAGATGTAAATGGCCAAAATAAAACCAACTGGTTGTAAATATTAAACAAGAAAATATATTAGAAAAAAGCAACTTGCGCAAAAAGCGACATGAGGCAAGTTGCTTTTTTCTAGTATATTTTCTATAATATCATATAAAAATAGCATTGTAAAATACAAAATTAAAAAGTTACAACTACTGGTTGTGTCAAATAAGAAAAAGAAATACACCTTTAAGTCGGATTTTTAGTTCAGTAGAGTAATTTGAGATGACAAATTCATTCACTATGTATTTTGCTTCAAAATAAAATAATTAAAAAATAAAGTTAATACACATTTTATAATTGTCTTCACGTTTAAGCGTGACGGAAATTAGGGTCACAGGGTATTATTTAAAAAAAAAAAAAAGAATATTGGATAATGCTTTAAGGATGAATTCATAGTTGCATTTCTGCATAATAATCAAATATAATCATAACTGACAATAAATTTTACCATGACAGAATAAAATTAAATAACCGAACGGAAATTAGAGAAATCGAAAACCATGCGAACGGAAATAGGTATATTTACGTTATTTTTTTGACAGCGTAACACATAGGTACGTGACATCGACGGCCTCGGTTGACTGCCGCGGGACTCAACTTTCGGCACAAAAAAAATTTGCCCCGATATTTTTTATCTTAGGAGATAGTTTTACGGACACCCATAAATCTGGTCTGAGAATGACCACTATACAGCTTTTTAAAGACCACATTTTTGTCTGTTTCAGATGCTTCTGTTATGGTTCATAGCTTTCTTCGGAAACCATTTTAGGCATCATCCTGATCCTTTCAGCGACGTCTGGCTAATGACCATCGTTATCGTGTTAATAATAGAGACTATATTCAACATCATTTTAATAATTGCAGCGCATAATGTGAGTATCTAAGGTAAAAACGCAAAACCAGCAGGGTTACTGAAGTTGGTGAAAATCACTAACTTTAATAACCGACCGATTAACGCTAAACTTTATTGTGATTTTATGATGACATTTATATGATGATTCCTTTAAGTTAGGTTCTAAACTACAAAGTCTACCTTCAGTATACAAAATTTCCAATACTTTGAATTTCTTTACCTCTCAGTCATTAAGACCCAAGTCATTAAGACGCAAGAGATAATCTAACATTCTCTGGGACACCGGTGTCGCTAGCAATTGAGGGTGGAAAATGTCAAAATTTTATATATTTTATATTATATCGATACGAAAGTGTTCATATTTTGACATTTTCGTATGGACTAAATCAAGCCTGCTGCAAGAAGTTTATTTTTAACATAAAATTTAAATCACTGTATTCTGCTTTATCCTGCTTTATGTTGTGATCTTGTAACAATTATACAATTTATTTTTTCAGAAAAGCGTTAGGCTGTTATTTGTTTACTATGTCTACGTCATGGTGGAATCTGCAGCTGTAGTCATTTTGGTTAGTTTGCTGGTTTCCTGGAAGCTATACTGGTTACATCAAACGAGGGATGAACTGCATGCGGTATCTCATGTCATTTACATCATGGGTTTACTTTGTGAGTTTGATTACTTAGTTTAGCAGGATTTTGACACAGTCCGAACAGTCTTCGCACTGCTTACAAACGGGCAAAATAACACACTCACACATACACATACGCGCCACTTCACTCGCGTTCGAAGGGCCGATTATCTAACGACAAATCGGTTCAGTGTCAGTACCGTCGCTATTGTGGCTATCATACAAAACGAAGCAAAACTGGTTGCTAGATGGTTTTTTGGTAGATAATCTGCCTGAGAAACTCTTTTCCAGTGAAAACCAGTGAGATCGAGGGGCCGCCGGCCATGTAGTGATAGCGAACGGCGCGTGATATCGGCCAAGTGCAACGATTGTATATATGATTAGACAGTGGTTTTAACACTTAAACTTCATGATGAAGTTTAAGTGTTAAAACCACTGTCTAAACATATACAATCAGTAGTCAGATAGGTTATTCTCTGAGCAAAAATCCTTGATATCGATGACTGAAACAGCGGAGAACGCCCCATTTTCAATACTATTTGACAGCTGATGTGACATTCAGTCACTCATGACAACAGCGTCGATGTTTGCTTGACTGGTGATCTGTAGGCTTATTACGAGTTTGGCAAACTTGACTTTACAGTAAACGTTAACGTAAAATGTAGCTCTTTCACACTTAGCGACTGTTTTACCGACATGAGCAGTGTATCCGATAGTCTACGCTCGCGAGTCCTGTAAATGTCATGTTAAGCAAACTCGTAATAGGGGTACAGTAGGCTTATTACGAGTTTGGCAAACTCGACGTTACAGTAAACGTTAATGTAAAATGTAGCTCTGTCTCTTTCATATTTAGCGACTGTTTTACCGACATGAGCAGTGTATCCGATACTCTACGCTCACGAGTCCTGTAAATGTCATGTTAAGCAAATTCGTAATAGGGGTACTGATGTTTGTTCACGCACGAGAAATTATTCGAGATGGTCCTCGGAAGCACGCATGTGTGCTCGAACATAACGAAAACGAACGCAGCGCGAACGTTTCACGAATGCTAGTTGTCTCGTCTCATGTTGCTCTGACGGGATTCGAACCCGCATCCTTGGGAATCCGGCCCAATGCACTAACCAATTATGCTACAGAGACCTATGAGGACACGTCGAATTTTTGAAGTATCTATATTCACCTCACTACGGTGTTGGCCACCGTCGTTTCATCAATGACAGAATTAATATCCTCGCATTCGAAAGAAATATTTTTACAAATGTTTGACTATCGATAAAGATAAACAGTCATCTAACTATAACTTTTTAATTCTCTCACCGTAGAAAGGTGAATATACTGGAATATATTAGAAAAAAACCACATGAAGCTTCACAAAAGACAAAATGAAGAGAGAAGAGAGTGCAAGAAGTTTATTGGGCAGCACAGTAGCGCCATCTAGTTAATATATGTTACAATGTCGATAAAACAGTTTTTAATCTATACTTATATTTTACAGAGGAAAGATTTGATTGTTTCTTTTCTTTTTGTTTGTTTGCATTAAATAGACTCCGAAACTACTGAACGGATTTGGATGAAATTTGGTGCACAGATAGTACATAGACTGTTTATAAACATAGGATACTTTTTATCCTGATATTCCCACGGGAACGGGTACCACGCGGGTGAAACGAGCGCCCGCTAATTAAACAATAAAATGTTTCTTTGAATTTCAGTTTTGGATTTTTACTTCCTGTTACTGGTGAGATCTGAAGTCAAGAAGTTGGAAATGGAAAACTTAACGTGCAGTTTCGTTAATAACGAGGCGGAAACGCGGTGCGAAATCAATAAAGAAGTAATGACAGCTTGAAATATTGTTTAAATTAATTTCCCTTAATTTTAATCACCATTAAAAATCAAAAAATAACCCTTGTATCGTCTGTCAGTCTTGTATATTTTTATATTATGAATAAATAAAAATATTTTGTGTTTTATTTTTCCTTTTATTTTCCTTTCCTTTTATTTTCTTTTGCTTCGTACTGCCTCAGAATTATTAAATGTTGTCTATATTCGTATCTCTTATACCGTAGAAGGGCTGCTAGGGTTCCACATCAGGTGTAGGGACCAGAACTAAAATTTTTGTTATCATCGTCATATCAGCCGCACGACGCCCACTGCCTCCTGAGTATAGCCCCCACCCAAAGAACTCCACAATGGTCGGGTCTGCGCTGCTGGCATCCAACGGCTACCTTCACCAGATCGTCGATCACCTTGAAGGGCGTACCCACAGAGCATCGCCCGGTGCGCGTTCACCATTCCAAAACCATTCTGCCCAACTGCCATCAATGCTCATTCGCTGAAGAACCTTACCCAAAGCGCTATATTCGTATCTCTTATACTTAAGCTGGGCTGATTCTGCATCAGGTGTGCCAGACCTTCGATTTATATACGTCAGTTGAAAATACTTATCACGCTAAACAACTAATCGTATTTTTTTATAATTTAGCTTAGCTGCTAGGGTTCCACATCAGGTGTACCAGACCTTCGATATTTGTATGTCAATAGAAAATGCTCATTACGCTCAACAACTTTTCCTCAGTTGCTATTTTCATATCTCTCATAGTTTGGTTGGACTGCTATGATTCCACATCAGGTACTTCGATCTTTAATTTTTTCTTTCATAAGAACCTTCTCCTGACAATAATAAACACAGCAAAAAAAAGAATTAATGAAATCGGTTCAGCTGCTCTTGAGATTTGCGCTTAGCAACACATTCAGCGATTCATTTTTATAGTATAGATTTAAAAGCTTTTAACTTTTTTTTACGTATAAGCATTTTATGAAACTTTCAGGTATCTATGTGGTTAATGCTTTAGTCTACACAGTAAATAATTCCGATGGCAATTTCGGAGACCTTCCACGAACTTTCGCTACCGGTGAAAACACACGTGGTTTTTCCCTATTTTCGGCTGTATAGGACTGCATTTTATCTTAGTCAATTACGCAATCCACTGAATGTAATGTAGTGGCAACTCGTGTCAAATTATTTTTGGATTTTCTCTTAAAGTAAATTAATTAATTAGTCACGACTTTTAAAATATTTCTCTTATACGAGCGTTCTTACTGCTTTCTGAGCTCATGGTAAATTTTTAAGACATTTTTAATAACTCTATACTTGAGACAATAATCAAAAGCAAAACAAAGTACCTTTCTGAACAACTAGAAGACAATGGGAATCTATTCGTACCGCTTCTGGAACAAAGTCGCAAGTCCAATTTTTTTATTGTACAATAAATTCGAGAAAAAAGTAATTCATTTTGTAAATTTTCTTCGTTAAGTTCATTACGTTCAATAAAATAAGCTGAGGCAAAAGTCATGAATGTGATATTTTCAAGATAACTAAGCGAGAATTTTTCTTCATTTGTATTCATAAAACTAAAATGTTATTGGATTTATCTTTCAAAATTTGCATACCTAATTGGGCTTCTACTGTTGGGGTTATTGGGGTTAGAGGATTGGTCATTAAAAATCCACTCATTATATGAAATCTGCTAACTGAGCATGAGAAGCCCTCGATGAATTCGAAACTGCAGAAATAAACGTGTGTGTGTCATAGACGAGACAGGAAATATCTTATTTAGAGAAGGTCTACAAAGGATGTTCATTTTTAAGCGTCTATTGTTCGACACCCACGTCGACCTTAAATATCAATTCATAAAGACTATTTTTGAACCGAAGAAGCTGGAGTCAATCTTGCCAGTCGGTCCTTAGTCTGCGGGCATGAGATCTGCGATGTGCGGAGCGATGGCGGGAGCGGGGCGGTGGCGATGTAAACAACAAACAGTATGGCATATTTAGGCAACGCGTACGAAACGGGCGAGAGCGGAGCGGGGTCATCGCTCCGCTCAACGCAGATCTCGTGCCTGCAGACTAAGGATCGACTGTCACTCGCGGCCCCACTCCCGCCATGGCTCCGCCCGTTGAAGACCTCATGCCCGCAGACTAGCGACCGACTGTCACTCGCCGCCCCGCTCCCGCCATCGCTCCGCCCGTAAGAGACCTCGTACCCTCAGACTAGCGACCGAGATCGACTGTCACTCGGCACCCCGCTCCCGCCATCGATCGCTCCGCCCGTTGGAGACCTCGTGCCCGTTGACTAGCGACCGACTGTTACTCGCCGCCCGCTCCCGCCATCGCTCCGCACGTTGGAGACCTCGTACCCTCAGACAAGTGACCGAGACCGACAGTCACTCGGCATCCCGCTCCCGCCACCGATCGCTCCGCGCCCGTTGGAGACCTCGTGCCCGTTGACTAGCGACCGACTGTTACTCGCCGCCTCGCTCCCGCCATCGCTCCGCCCGTTGGAGACCTCGTGTCCGCAGACTAATGTCTGACTGTCACTCGCCGCCCCGCTCCCGCCATTCGTTCCGCTCGTCGCAGATCTCGTGCCCGCAGACTAGTAGTGATATGAGTGTAGACAAGAGATGATCCTGTTGGGTTTGGTAAACGAGGATGCCTTGGAAATCGCTGTGTACGAATTTGCCGGTGGTTAGAAAGTGTTGCTTCTGTGTTCCTGTACGGAGGGGAGTCACTATTTTCGGATATGTTAACTTGGTAAGTTTAAAGTGAAAAAGTTTTTACGGAATTACGCTTTTTTTAACATAACTAGGTATTTGGTTTTAAACTGCGATGATAATATAATATTATATATGGCTTTTCTGCACTCACAATTCAGTGGGACTCGTTGCGAATAAAGGTTTTCCAGGGACCGTCCGTGGTCACGGAATGACACGTGGTATAAAAATAAATGTGCTATTTTAAAGATTAAGTATAAAGCGCGAGACACACCGAATGCAGCACAGCACAGCACATCACAAATATGACGTTGTAAAATATGAAGTATGATAGGGCATCATGACACACCAAACGCGGTGCATCATACCACACAACGCAACGTCAAAAAGCTGTTATTTTGGTACTTAATAAACGGTTGCTATGGTTTCCATAAAATAGAACCGCCTCCTGAGTTTATAACTTGTTTCTGTCAACGTTTGATTGAAACTGCAGTCACATTGCTGCTTTAGTAAAATCAATGAGACAGTGAAACTGTCTTACTAAAGCACCAACGTTACTGCAACATATGCCAAGTTCAATCAAAATATGTTAGCAACCGAGTTAGATAATCGACTACCCAAGGGTAATTTGATATTTCTTTGCGCCATCTAGCGTCTAGTTTCGCTTTCGCTCTATTGACTTTTTATGTTACATTTTTTTTTATTATAAATGACTTTGAATTAATTATAATACTCCGCTTTGGTTTTCTTCTAATATTTTAGGTCCTTGAATTTTAGAAACAATAATAATAAGATTTTAAACTAATAAGATATTTCAATTTACGGTGGGTGTGACTTCATAACATGTGATTGCATTACGGACCGCAGAAAAAATCTTAACATTTAAATTGTCTTGCACCTAAAAAAATCCGAATCGTTTTGATGGTAGTTATGTAGTCGTCATCAGTTTACAAGTCTTTTATATTTATTCTATATTAGATTGCTAATTTTATTTTTGTGCTGGTCGAGGCAGCACATAATTAATTCACATGTACGGGAATCTTCGTCGGCAATGACTACAACGTAATTTTCATAAAATAAAAATAATTTTCAATGTACAATTTTGCACGGAAAAAGAAATTTCCATGAATTGTTCGTAATTTGTACGCCAGTAAAAATAATGTACGCCTGTACGGTGTGGTACCGCTGGGGAGTATGCTCGGCCGCGGTACCACTCGTTTTTTTCATGAAACAGACATAGTTTCCAAATACATAAACAGGAATTGCACTTGTTTGGCGTCGTGGTACCGTGACGAAAGATAACACCGGGAATCAGATATTAAATTTTAGTATCTTTTTCCTTCAATGTTGTAAAGGCAAATCACCGCGGAGGCGTGATGAGCGACACGACGCAAGTTCTATACCATGCGCAATGCGGACTCCTAGGGTTGAGACTTGCTTGTTATTGAAATCTCCTTTGAGTATTTATTAAACAAAAAACTCTTTGCTTGGCGTTCACAAATGTGTCTCATTCATAAACGATATATTTGCCAGTAATAAATGATTCTCTTGTTGCTTGTCCAATAAATAAATAAATACGTACCTAACAAATGCCCGATATCAGAAGGTAACCGATACAAGGTGTTTAACAGTTAGTCTGTCCTACGAAAGAAGTCCCGCGGAATATTAAGAAACTTAATTATCTCCATAGTAATAGAGATTATTTTCGGATGTTGAACGAGGCTTCAGTGCTACTCTCAGGGTACTTCGTTCATGAGACAGACTATATGCTGCAACGCACGACATACTGGCCGGTGTGACATGGTAACGCGCGGCGCTGCGCAGCGACGTGCAGCGCTGCATTTGGTTTGCCTCGCGCTTTATGATCGATAAAGCTGTCTTACTTCTACGCGAAAATATAATTTTAACGTATTGTCTAACGTCAGAATTATATATTTCTAAAGTTACAATCGTAGCTGGGCAATAAGTTAATGTCTTCAATGATGATGATGGCAAGCATTTCCACTTACATGATACCTACATAGTTGGACACAAATATTATCCTTAAAACCCATAAATTCCCATTGGGACATCGAACGTGGTGGAAGCTACAGCCCATATACCATTCCCCCTATCCATCCATAAGGCCAGTGCCTCAGCAGTGGAGAAATTTAAAATGGCTGATGACGGTGATGATTCAAGTCACTATTATCGAAGACTATTCCGCCCGCAGTTTCACCTGCTTGGTTCCCGTTCTCGTGGGAATATCGGGTAAAATGTAGCTTATGTTACTCTTATTGTCCACCCTTTCAACTTACTCTATGCCAAAAATCATGATCAGACGAACATACTTTCGTATTTACAATATTAATTAGGAAGTTAGGTTGTCGAGGGCGGTCCTTTTTGTGAACGCGTAAAAAAATGATTTCAGTTGCTATCGCTCCTTTCGCTTCTGTTACTGATATTCCTGTTGGTGGAACAACTGCCCAACCTTTTTCACCTACGTTTTAGTTTCAACCTCTCTGGGTGTCGGACACTTTTTTTTCCTTATAATGGGTTTGCTCTTTGTTCCACGATGGAGTGAGTTAACCCAGAAGTTGCCAATTCACCCTTCCTTTGAAGATAGACGGGTTATAAGTACTCGGAAATGCATTTGCTTTTCTCTATGCGCCCATCACCTAGGTGAATGACGCTTGCGCCGTATCATATTCATGGGTTACCATCGCTTCCGACGAAGGCTTCCTTTCCTGGGATTACGCCATTATGGTAGTTGGTCAATAAGAGTCTGACATAACTGCCACAGCCGGCGGAGGAGTATCCATGTATTCCATTCATTTATTATCTCCCTCCTCCACCTCTGGAACCCTCCAGTTGAAAAGGGCGCAAGAAAAATCATATAATATATTTTTATTGGAAGTTAATGCAGTTGTTAACCGTTTTCGACCCTGGGGAAATAAAGGTAGAATTTATAGAATTGGTTTATGAAAAGAATAGAATATGGTACGTCTTGGACTCTGAAGAATCTTTTGGACACAGTCTGTAAAGATGTAAAAAACCGGTTTTCAGGTGCTATCGCTCCTCTCGTTGCCGATCCTGATATTCCTTCTGGTGGAACAAGTGACGAACGCAAAGCCGATCGAAGACACGGAGGCCAGACGGCTGCACCCCCTGGTGCATCTGCCGATCACCATCGCATGCCTGCTTTTCGATGTTGCCATGAATATAGTCCTGCTTATTGGAACACATAAGGCAAGTAGTATGTCAGTAATTCATCAAGATATTTTTTATTAAGTACTACTGTTATAGATGCATCTAGTTACATCTGTTTATTACAGTCTGTGCTTTCTTATACAGAAAAATAATGAAAGTAGAATGAATTCCAGTTGAGTTATGATGACCAATAAGTATGGACCAGGAGCTCTATTTTTGATTCACTCGTCTCGAGGATTCTACTGATTTTCGTGCGACGTTTGAGTTTCCGTATTCCGTAAAAGCGACCTTGCCCGTATATACATAACTTCGCTTTTCGCCTGTAGTACCGCCTCCCAACGCGAGCGCACGAGGGGCATAGCGAAAAGCATGCTATGTCCACGCACGCAAGGTCGCTAATCGCCTGACCGCCTCCTCGTTCGCCTCGCCACTCGTGCGACGAGTGATTCAAAAATAGAGGTCCAGGTTTGCATTGGTTTTCCACCGTTTTATTCAGGCCATAAGTAATGTTAATTGAATTTGCTTCCTAAGTATAAATTAAAGGATCTTGGTCAAAATGGGCGTAAATCCGACAGAATCAAAATGTGTGCTTAATAAGAGCTTAATACTAGTAGGTACTTCATTTCATACTATGACAACAATCATGAAATGCACCGGTATACGGAGGTGGATTTAGCACATTGTATGTTAGATGATTTTCAATAGTAGGTAATCAAC
The DNA here is from genome assembly GCA_910589605.1 of Chrysoteuchia culmella. Lineage (NCBI taxonomy): Eukaryota > Metazoa > Arthropoda > Insecta > Lepidoptera > Crambidae > Chrysoteuchia > Chrysoteuchia culmella. The sequence goes on from OU342657.1 coordinate 2,315,978, forward strand.
AACACTTAATGGCTTATTACACTTGGCTAAATTCAGCATCTGAATTTAGTAGTTTAGCAGTACATTGCTTTCTTTGAGCTCATTTTTAGCAAGTGATACAATCAAAACCAGCAATGTACTACTAAACTACTAAATTCAGATGCTGAATTTAGCCAACTGTAATAAGCCCTTTAGGATAATAAAAATAATTTATGAAGTTTTTACTTTAGATGGTGGTAGTATCCATCCATACGAACAACTTTTACTATGGAGCCAACAACGAAATCGCAAAAAAAACAGCACCATACATTTTCATCAAGTGGGTATTGGTACTTTTACTAAGTAAATAAACATACCTTAATAATAATAATATATTATATATAACAGAATATGAGAGAAAACAGTATAAATAACATAATTAATGTTCGTGTTTTAATTATCAAGCAAACCCAGGGGCTTAGAGTACTAGGACTTGATACTAGAAACGATTTTCAAGTAGGTATTTCTAGAAAATCGTTTCTAGTATCAAGTCCTAACTATCAATGGTAGTTACAATACAATTTCTGTTGGTTTCACGCCCAGCTTTCATAGAAATCTGCCCATCATCCGCTTCTGACGACCTGTCTGGCATAGAGGTATGTATGTACGTAGCCTGCTTTCTACGCAGGGGGTCCCGGGCTCGATCCCCGGACAAGACAAATGTTTTTGTGAATGTACATGTCTATTTGTCTTGGTCTGGGTGTTTAATATGTATATTATGAACCTGTTTGTGTATTAATAAGTATAGTTATATGTATGTTTATCCGTTAACTAGTATCCATAACACAAGTCCTTATGAAAGTTATCTTTCACTAGATAAATGGTGTGGTTGTATGAAATTTATTTATTTTTATTTATTATTCTTTACCGATTTCCTATTCCAGAAGAAGCAAGTGCTTCTGAAGGTGTACCTGTACTTCGGCGTTGCCTTCCAGATACTCACACTGTGCCTGGATCTCTCTTACTTCGATTATAGAGCGTACATCGAAAACACCGTCTATTTCATTTTCCTAGGTGAGTAACTATCTCATGCATTCATCCCTACCTAGGTATTGTACCTACGCTTGTTTCGTCCATCATTTCTTCTAAATAGTTGTTAGTTAGTATTAATTACGTTGTTTTAAATAGTTTTAAATTTCCACTCCTGTTCATGCTGTGCACGTATATTGGATGTCAGTCTGTTCTTGTTATTTTATCACTAAGCTCGACAGACCAATATCGAGATAAAAGAAAACAGCGCTTCAAACTGTATGAGGAACTAGCGTGTAACATTTTTCGTACCTACGATGTCACGTAATACTTCGTTATTGACGAGCTCTTGCAAGAAAGCACTGCACAATTAACCATTTTTGTTTCTCGTGACGCATGTTTTCATGCCAATGATCTCAAGCGGACTGACTTAGGTCGGAAAACTTTGACCGAGGATCAAACTTTTGACACGCAAGGTAGGTACACTTTTACCATCTATCTCGATATAGGTCTGTGCTAAGCTATGATGTTGCCATGACTGTAATATGTTCGTGTACCTTACATAAATACCTTGACGACCTGTTTGGCGCAGGGGTACTAACCCCACCTTCTGCGCCAGAGGTCCCGGGTTCGATCCCCGGACAAGACAAATATTTGTGTACATGAACATGTTTATTTGTCTTGGTCTGGATGTTTAATATGTATATTATGTATGTATTTACAAAAAAAAAGTATATAAGTATGTTTATCCGTTATCTAGTATCCATAACACAAGTTCTTCATGATACTTAACGTGGGCTAGATAATTGGGGTGAAAAAAAAAAAAAAAAAAAAAAAAAAAAAAAAGATCTCACTAGAAAAGTAGTAAATAGTGGAAGTCCATTGAAGCCAAGAAAGAGGTTAGAATGAGAATTTCCTACCCAGGGACCTAATCAATCGAACATACTCCTAGAACGCATTTTTTTAGACTTAAACAAGGGGGCTAATTGTCTAATTTTAAAATCTATCTCAATCCTTTTCAATTCGTAATTTGAAAGATATTGACATACTTCAGACCGTCACTATTTGACATTTGATAGTGATTGTGATCGAGGCGCGTTTAGAAAGGTATTGAATAAACGAAATTGACCTGCCTAAGCAAAGTGACAGTCGAAAATATCTGTCAAATGTATGGAGAAGTGTCAAATGAAGTGTCAATTAAAACACCATTCGTTCGGCAAGGGATTGCGACTATAATGTTACACAATTTCATAAATCACAATCACAATACTTTTGAAAAGGATTTGCCATAGTAAATGTAAATGTCTAACCGTATACGAAAAAAAAAACTTTTAGAGGGTAGACTTATAAGTAGCCAGTCATCCCGTGACCACGGCAGCTGAAAAGGTGCCGAAACGTCGGGAAAATAAAAAAAAACCCTAAAAAACTACAAAATACGGACAATTACAACTTAGTTCGTGAATTATAGCGCGTTTGATATCCTTAAAAGTTGTTTGATTTATAATAAAGCCGTCTAGTCTAGTGGTATTGCTATCCCTTGCAGAGCGTCACGTATTTACTAAAATATTTCTGTATCATCTCGATAATGTAATGTGACTTGCAATAAATATATTATGATTATGATTATGATTACACCGGTTTCAAGGTGTCTACTCTGAATTATGTATAACTAGTTGTGCCCGCAACTTCGTTCGCGTGAGATCCGGAACATTGTTTGCAATCCTTCCCGACTAAATTTTGGTAAGGCGATCTTTTTAACCAACTTCAAAAAAGGAAGTCGCTATTAAGTCGCCTATATTCTTTACTTTTCATGAGAATAATGAACACATGATACCATTTAATTACATTCTTATCATCTTATCGCCTTCAATAGAGAAGTTTATCAATTCGCCAGTACCTACGTACTTACCTGTATTTTATAATAAAACTAAAAGTAAAAGTATCTATTAAAATGCAAAGTAGCATCTTTTTGAAGTGGTTTTTTTGTTGTGATGATAATAATTAGATAACCGATGCCTCTAATTTAGTTTCATCAGACATGTTTCAATGTGGCTTTGTAACACGCCTTCGAAATTAACAAAGTTGCTCAAGATTGTTATTTTTGGTCACCCACCCCACGACAGACCTCAGCGAAAGTTACTTAATCACTATAATCAGCATAATTTCCCATACGTAGGTTGTATACAGCTGGTGAAATAGTATACACGTATAGAGAAATAGGTAACACTCCTTAAGAAAGTCAACTGGTCGACTGGGAAGTCATACCATCATAACATAACAATCATGATCATGACATGAACCCATTCTTACCCCCTATATACCATATCATTTGCTCTATACACAGAAAAACAACTTTACGGGCCGGTTTTACCACCTACTTATAAGTTCTGGATAGTATAATTGACAGATCTTTTGACAGTTTGTTATATGAAAAAATTACAAATTATATGCCACATGAGCTAACCATAACATAACAGTAATTTTTGAAACCGACCCTTAATGTAATACCCACATTTCGATTCGTTTTAGCCATTAAAAGTGCTGAGGCCTGTCTTAGTAAGAACAAAAAGGTCATGACGGCCATGTCAAAAATTCATGAGAGTTGGTGCCATTGTGCTACTGACGTACCTAAGTAGTTAAAGTTAAGGTCAATCAATATTACGGTTATGTAATTTTAAAGGCAACGAAATCGACAGCGTTTTAAATATTTTCTGAAAACTACTGTAGGTCCGGTATAAGGAGGCGCAATGGTTCGCGCGCCCGGCCTACGATTTAGTTTCACAATGGTCGGTCATGGGATAGGTACGTAGGCACGTTAAGTCGTTGGTCGCGGCTGTATTTGCGGTCATAAAAACCCACCAATCCGTTTTGGGCCTGCGTGGCGGATCGTGGCCCGTTCTCCTTATCTTATGACTATAAGGAATGCCAGTGCCCCGGCAGTAGTGACATAAAAATGGTTAATGACGACTGTTCAATCTGTTCATAGGTACTGAAACATAAGACTTGTGTAATAATTGAAATAAAACAACTTTTACTGATATCAAACGCGCTGTATTTCCACGAACTAGGTTGTAATTGTCCGTATTTTTTGTTTTTTTAGGGGTTTTTTGATTTTCCCGACGTTTCGGCACCTTTACAGCTGCCGTGGTCACGGGATGACTGGCTACTTATACCCTCGAAAAGTTAATTTTTTTTCATTCGGATACGGTTAAATATTTACTATGGCACACATTATTATTGATTTGATATTTTGATTTAATTGTTATATTAATTCTTTATTATTAAGAAAAGAGAAAACTAAAGACTCTACTGGCAGTTCACTAATTGGGAGGACCTTCGAAGAAAAAAGCTGCCAAGAAAACTTCGAAAGCAGTCTTTAGTTTTCTCTTTTATTAATTATAAAGTTCGTCCGTCCGCTCTTTAAAATGTAATTACTTTTGATAGAGTTGACTGATTTTGATGAAATATAGCCTATACTGTTGTAACGATGCCATTTCGTTCTCGCCTTATGGATGGATGAAACGTCCATAATGGCTGGAAACTCCGTAGTTTCACTCAATGGTAATCAAATTATATTTTTATCAGTTCTTTAATATTACAGCGCACATTATACCTAGCATCTCTGAATCATTTATACTTGGCATTGATTTTTGGAAAGCTTTTAACTTAGCTCCCCAGATTCTTTCCAAAATTACTGTCCATAAATCTTCAAACGCTCCAACTTTCTTAATCAATACTACTGATAATAAATTGAGTAATTATAACAATCTTTCTGAAACTCAGCGCGCTATAGCTGATACTATCATTCATAATTTTAAGAACATTTTTACTGAAACTTTACCACTTGGTAAGACACATTTAGCTGAACATCACATTGACACCGGTGACCATCCTCCTATACGTCAACGATGCTATCGTTTATCACCTGAGAAACAAAAAACTCTTAGCGAAGAAGTAGACAAAATGATAGAACTAGATGTGTTTGAACCTTGTGAAAGCCCTTGGCTTAACCCTGTTATTATTACCCCTAAAAAAGATGGTACTTGGCGTTTCTGTGTAGACAGTCGTAAACTAAACGAAGTTACCAGAAAAGATGCATATAAATTACCTTTGATTGCCGACATTTTAGATAATCTTAAAGATGCTAATTACCTGTCATCTATTGACATTGCAAAAGCTTTTTGGGAGATTACCCTTCGTGTTGAAGACCGTCCCAAGACTTCCTTTCACGTTCCTAGTCGCGGAACATATCAATATATACATATCATAACAAAACTACTGAACGGATTTTGATGGTACACAGATACATTTGGTACACAGATATTAGGCGGTTAGTCTCCGCCGCCTGGCTAGCTACCACCATCTTATCTAAGTCTGACCATAACAACAATGTTTTCAGCATTGTTGTGTTCCAGCAGTTTATAGATAAGATAGCCAGTTCCTCAGCGATTGAGGATTCCGGGAGAGGCTCGCTTACATATTCAACCTTATCAATATACTTTACATCAGGTATTATGATGAAGGCTAAGAGTCTCCCCGTCGTTCATTAAAAAAAATACACAGAAGAACGAACCGAATTATCGTTTCGCTAGATAGAGATGCTACTTTGTCTACGGGCCTAGATCTCTCCTATATAGTAGCAGTGCCTTTTCGGAACTTTACTATGCAATAGGTATTCAAATCACTAAGCGAACATTACTCATTTGCCAGCGATAGTCACGGGTGACCGAGTTTAATTAAGTACTCATTTACGAGTCAATTTCGTTTTTCAACGTCCAAAAGTCATTGGACATTTCTTTATTACTTTTGTACGCGAGGTTTAAATGAAGTGAATTATTTCTTTTGTTGTCATTTCCAAAGCGCACACCTAGCGTAAATAATAATGTGATGGTTAAATCATCGAGTTATGTTATGTCTCATTACATGACACGCAGTTTATATTTTACAATTTGTATATATAATATATATGTAATTGTTTCCACATTGCTTGTATAAAACACATAATAGTTGATAATAGCTTCCGCTCGGGGTTTCACCCGCGTGGTTCCCTTTCCCGTGGGAATATCGGGATAGTGAAGGAAGGACAAACAAACTCATTGAAAATATTAAATATAAGTTATGATTAGAAAGGATTAATATCGAATATAAAAACAATATTGAGATTGTTTATTTTTTTCCAATATTGAGCCGAGTTAATTTTTCAAATATTTTTCTATTTAAAATTTATCATAAATATTGAGATGATTAATAAACATTACCGGGGTTAGAAACGAAAAAATCAGCAATTTTAGGTAACTCTCGGTACAGTACAAAGTACTGTTTAAAGTTAATTATTTTGGTTATTGATTAAATGAAAAGTGAACATTGTAAATTATATAAAATGATGAAAATTGAAAACCCCAATTTTCACCTACTCTCCGTTCCTTGACAAGGTGGACAGACGATCTGGTAAAGGTCTCGGGAACGCCCTACATGCCGGCAGTACAGGACCGATACAAGTAGAGTTCCTAGGGGAAGCCTATACCCAGCAGTGGCTGTCATGTGGTTGAGATGATAATGATGATTTAGAAAACTTTTTTTTTTCTTATTTTCAGGTCTAAACGTCTACTTACTGTTTTTGGTGTACAGCGTGATACATTTGATCGAAGAGAGCTCAGAAGTACAGTACATGGCATACCAGCAAGGAAACCAGCTGACACTTTAACTATAGAAGCCATTATCGTAAGTTTTTGATTATACACGCTTTAGCGCGAGTTATTCATTAACTGGCGAGTGTGAAACTCGCGAGTGCGCGCGAGTTGGCACCTTCCGATTTCAACTTTTTTCTCAAATATTTCTTTTAATCGTTTTATTCAGAATGCTATTTTTCTATAATAGAACTAACCTGCTTATAGGTATTATTTTTGTATTCAAAAGTACCACATAAACATTAAAATGTAGGTGCCATTATGTAGTAGTTACGTCTTCATACATTAGTTTTTTTTATTTTATTTACTAGCGTGATCGTTAAAATTCTACATGGAAAATGAGACTAGCAACTTTCAGACAATATTATTATGGTATCAATATCTAGCTAGAGGCCTTAAATAATAGGAATTCAATAAGTTTTAAGTAACCTATTAACTAATCGGCTGGAGGCAAACTTGGAAACTCATCGGTTGAATTACTTGTTCAACGACTGAAAAAATAAAGTAAAAATTATTCAGGACTAGCTGTGTCCGCAACTTCGTTTGCGTGTATTCTGTAGTCCGCACCTCACCGTAGATCCTGTCTTACCTCCCGCGATTCGTCGTCGACTTATCAGCCACATAACACCCACTGCTGGTACAGGCCTCCCCCCTAGGGGGGAGGGGGGGGATTTGCCATAATCGCCACGCTTTGCAGGCGGGTTGGCAACGCAGTATGGCCAAGTTTGTAGGAGACGCTGCTACCCGTCTCCTGAAGGCTGAGTCCTTTAGCCGCCTTTTACGACCCCCACGGGATGAGAGGGGGTAGTGCTATTCTAAGCCGACACTACACAGCTGTTACTATTATATATTCTGTTTGTACCCTATGCGTGGGTGAAATCGGGTAACTTCCTAGTCGGCCAGTAGAATTTCTTAGTGAAACCTTTTTTCGAAAAGGAAATAATTCATTCAAATTAAATACATTATTATTGTTTAATTCTTTGTGATATAAACCTTTTTTATAAACATATTAATTAATTATAAATATATTGATTACCGGCGAAGGCCAGCGCTCCGGCAATACCTACCTAGTACCTAGTACTGAACGTTAAAAAAAATGAAAATTGGCCAAGTGCGTGTCGGGCCCCGCGCGGTATAGGGTTCCGTAGCCAAAAATACCACTATAATTTTTCGCCCGCAGAAATAACTTTGTTTTTCATAGTGTTTGTATCAATGTTTCCTTTTTTTAAACTCCCAACTATATCTCGTTCATACCAATTTTCGTTGAAAGTGTTTGTTAAGATCTAAGTACAGCATTTTTTTTTAGATTTTCCATTCTCATATTATCAAAGTGAGAGGAAGAAGGACACACATTTTACAACTTTGGAAGTGTACAGCTTTCATACGGTTGAATTTGAGAAAAAATAGTTTTTGGAATCTCAGTGTAATTTTTAAAGACCTATCTATTTTAGTTAAACTGTTTTAGTTTCATGTATTGGGAGTAAAAGATAGGTATATTTTTTCATGTTTGTGAAAAAACTGTATAGCGGTTTACAGAATACATCTACGTACCAAGTTTCAACTGTGTAATCCTCATATTTTTGGAATAAAATGGCTGTGACATACGGACGGATGGACAGACAGACAGACAGACATGACGAATCTATAAGGGTTCCGTTTTTTGCCTTTAGGCCACGGAACCCTAAAAAAATGCGACAAACTTGGGAACAAACATGTGTTCAAATTTACTTAACGTAAACCGCCTCTAATAGGAATGGCATATGAGTAGGGCGATCTCAAGCACAAAGTATAAAGCCTGACGTGCTGTGACTACAAAAAATACTACTTACCTACATATATACGCGACAAATTGATAATCTCTTCCTTTTTTTGAAGTCGGTTTATAAAATATTAGAGGAGCTAAAACTTTCAGAAATAACGACAAATTATGCATACAACGCCATCTATGAAACAAACTCAAACTCTGCCTTCTGCATACGATACGCGTGAACGCATCACAATTGTTTTTTGTGTACGACGGTGAGACTCTTAGCCTTCATCATAACTGATGTTAAGTATTGATAAGGCTGAAGATGGAAGCGAGCTTCTCCTGGAATTCTCAATCACTGAGGAGCTGGCTATCTTATATCTCTAACTGCCGGAACACAACTTAACTTAATGCTGAAAATATTGTTGTTATGGCGTCAGACTTAGATAAGATGGTGGTAGCTAGCCAGACGGACTTACAACAAGTCCTACCACCAACCAAACCGAATACAATATGTACCCACGCTGGGAATCGAACCCGGGACCCCTGGGTCTGATACCGGTGGTTGTACCACTAGACCACAGAGGCGGTAAAATGTAATTACTTTTGATAGAGTCGACCGATTTTGATGAAATAAAGCCTTGATGTTAAGTTAAGATACGGACTACAAATATATATTAAATTCTGTTGACTCACATTAGTGATTTTGACGTGATGCTCTTTCAAACAGACAGACAAATGATCAGACAAAAATAAAATATATAAATATAGAAATTGGTTCTGCTGCTTATCTGAGTCACCCAAAATATATGTATTGCAAACTCAAGCAATGTACAGACACGCCGAACTTTTATTCTTATTATAAGTTGGTATAGATGAATAGGAAAAAAAAATCAGGAGTAGGCACTTACCTCGCAAGAAACTTATAAGTATGGTAATAAGACTTGTTAGTCTCGGTAGCTCAGCGGTTAGAGCATTGGACCGGATTTCCAAAGGTCGCGGGTTCGATTCCCGTCTGAGAATTCACTTGTGGCCGAGTTAATTTTTACCAATATTTTTCTATTTATAATTTACCATAAGTATAAAAATAGCATTGAAAAATGCAAAAATTGCAGTGTCAGTAATAATTATTGACATTCAATCTCGATCTCAACGCTATCCCGTCAAGAGTATAACCCATCTGATAAGCGTCAGGTAAATGGTAAAATTTTCTGTAAAATGTCTGTAAAATTTTCGTGCTTGACAATCTTTTATACCGCCCTACTTTCGGTAATTATTTTTTAAATCGCTTGCTCTTTAGTCATAGTAACAACCGGTAGTTCATTGGCACGCTTCAAATAAGCGAAGCAGCAAAATCACATATAAGCGAGAAACGTTATCGCACTGAGTGATGTTGCGTAGGCGTTTCCGACACAGCTGCGAATGCGAGACATTTGCCTCTACGGCCCTTCATCGATATGATACTCACAAACAATACTCTACAAAAAACTACGTTAAAAACAACGGGTTGGACTCTGGGAGTGCCGGCAGAAGTGACAACCGCTTAAACGAAAATAACGATCAAAATCCGATATATCTTGACCACAACTTCATAAAAAGTGGATGAAAACGGAGACCAACTCGCAAGAAAGGACTTACATACATTATAACATTTCTCGCATTACAAGATTACTGTACTGCAAGTTTTGACGTAAGTACATACGTCATATTTTGTAGTTCACTCAGTTCACACACCTAATGAATTGAGTGATCCAGTTAAACATCCATAGATCTGTAACCTAACAGCCTAGCGATATGGTAATATCTTAAAAGTTTTAGAAAATCTTTATTAAATTCAAACTTAAACATTCTTATCACAAAGTTTGTAGGTACTTTCTAAGATTTAGACTATGCTATATGTATTCACACGTCTGAATTGAGTGCTCCAGTATTTTGGCCTAAGCACAGAACATTAAAAGAGGTCTTTAATCTCATGTGTGATAAGTTTTTATTATTTTTGACTTTACTTCCTATATATCTCCCTTCTTTTACTAAAAGTAAAAAATTTACACTCAATGCTCAGATCACATCTATCACTCAGTTTCACACAAGACGATAATTATGATGATGAATCATCATCACCGAAAAAGTATGTCCAGATAAAAAAAAAATCTAGCGGTTTTACCAAGCTTACCCTAGTAAATTTGTATATTGAATGCAAAAACGTAAAGATAGAAAAAAGGTGGAAAGTAGAAAGTAAACAAGAGATTCTAAGATACAATTATGTAACTAGTAAGATCTATAAATATTATACTTAAAAAATCTGTAGTTGCAAGACTGCAAAATTGGCAATGCTGCAAAATGTATTAGATTTGATAATAATTACGGTCAACAGCACGTCATCGTCAGGCCGTGTACTCATTATCCGACTTCCAAAGAAAAGGGGGTTCTCAAATCGTTTGGTTTGTTTTTTTTTTATTATGTATGTATACTGGTGACGCCGCCGAGATTTATGATCCGATTTACGTGATTCTTTTTTTGTTCGATGCGAATAGTTGCTATTTAGTTATTTATTTATATTTATACTTATTTATATTTAGTTATTTAGATCAGTTTGGCCCATTAGTTTTTATTGTATGAGCATTTTTGTAATTTTTTACGATACTTTGTTTATAATGTACATGAAACTTAATCTAGAAAATTTGTACTGTAGTTTCCATTACAAACAACCTATTATAGACACAAAATAAAACTACTTTAAATAACTGACTTCAAAAACTAAACAGCAAAAAAATATCCTTTTGGAGTCGGTACCAGCCAAGGCATTATTCTATTTCTTGCCTTTTATTACCTTTACTTTTAGAGTTTTTGAAGTAGGTTTTTTTATTGGCAATATGACGAGCGTCATAAGGGCGCATAAGGGCGCTCTCAAGGTCAAAGTGTAAAGTCCTACTTGCTATTGACTATACTTAAAACATTCATACATCAGTATCAAATTGAGAAAGTTTAGCAACATTCCTTGATATCTCAAATAGAGCCATCTGGAGCGAAAACAGCCGGCGAATGGAAACAAACGAGCATCGACGCAAGAGTCGGCTCCTCTTCCCACGGCTGCCTCCGTAATCTGTGTTTACCTGTAACTTGCGTATCATCACGTATTCATAAAGAGCTGTGAACACATGCATTATCAGGCTGGAGCTCTATTTTTGATTCACTCGTCTTGACGTTTCTAAGTTTCTACTGATTTTCGTGCGACATTTGAGGTTGCGCATTTTCCGTATTTCTATAATAGCGACCTTGCACGTATACTTTAAGCTTCCCAATGCGAGCTATGATAGCCAGTGCGATTCGCACATATATGTTTGCCCTGCTGAGCTCTAGAAGTTCAGCAGTATAGAAAGTCAAAGTCAAAGTCAATATCATTTATTCAGTCTAGGCTGTTACAAGCACTTATGAACGTCAAAGAAGCTACGCCATCGGTTCGCAAACCCTACGGCGGGAGACCTTGTAACGAGAAGAACCGGCAAGAAGCTAGCCCTTACCCAGTGATACGTTTAATAGGTAGTAAAAAGGTTCTTACGGATTTATGGTACGTTGTGCAGGATGTTTGAACAGACAGGGTAATTAATGAAAGTCTTTTTCATTGATATCCAGTTTTTATTGCTCCAATTATAATAACTTGATAAATCTAGTCTGCGTAAAAATATAATCGATGAAATAAAGTTAAGTTTAAGGTATGACGATCGTCCATCGCATATATTTGAAACAAAATTATTTTCGAAAATGGGAAAAAGTTGAACGTATAAATTGGTTTATATGTTCAACTTCTTACATCATAAAAAAACTAATTTATTTTTTTTGACAAAAAGACAATTATTTAAATTGAACTCTACATGTTTGACTCTGATACGAACATTGATCAGAATAAATAATTATTCCCCGAACACAAACATTTTTATGAATCCACAAATATGTTATCATATAAAAATACTGTGTCATAAAATTTTATTTTGACATGAATTACCTTGAATCACTAATTAGCTAACCCAAAGTCACTTGCGTAAACATAAATAAAGCTATCGTCAACAAATGCAGTATTATCGGCTCTATGTGGATGTTGTAACCGGGCGAGCTGCACATCGCTCGCTCAGTGGTCCAACCGGCACGGTCTGAGACGGTAGTGCGTTCGAATCTCATCTCAATATGTCCGCGACACTCGAGCCGAGTCTGAAGTAAGTGAGAACGGGGAAAGTTGCGTTGCGTATCATTCATTTATTAATGCAAATATTTGGGTCGCGAGTGTTTTACGTGATTTTATGTGTTTTATGAGTTTCGTGTGTAACGAAACAAAAGGGCTTATTTTCTTATCTATTAGCTTGTAGAATCCGTTTTTAATCCGCAATTGTGGTAAGTAAGAAGTGATTTTTTTCAAGGAAATAGTAAGCAAAAGATCTATTAGATACCTGATCGAAATTAGGAAATATGCTAATGGTGTAAAAACAGTCTTTTAAAGGCCAAGGTATTCCGCTCGTTGAGATGTCGACAGCACAGCTGATGCTAGTTTGAGTTCACGTAAATATTTCACATCGAAGATTTATTCACAAGGATGAACACTGAAATTAACACTGATGGATACTTGTATCGAAAAAATCATAATAAAATTTTCCCGGGGATTATCTTTAATTAAAGTATTCCTATCCAAGTGGCTCTACGTTATATGAATATACCTAGTACCCAATAAAAAACACATCTTTTTCACAAAAAAATCCACAAAATGTTTAATTAAACCTCATCTACCTCAACATCCATTCTTCGAAGCGCACCTAAGTTCAAACGCACCTAAATATTCGAGGAATCAATTAACAATGTTATAAATTTCATCCCTCGAAGCGTACCTATGTTCAAATTTTGAATATACTAAACTGAAAATAACAGTTACCGAGTGCACGTAATTTTGGTAGAATTTTTCACCCTACTATCAAAATATTGAACTAAAAGTACCAAGGCAGCATAATCAACCAGGAGTTCTACTTGCTTGAAACACTGCTACCTATAATTAATGAAAAAATGCCTTAATATAAAATCAGAACTTCTCAAAACATCTAAAATAACTCTTGGTTACTTATGCGACCCTGGTACTTTCAAAATTATTTTAATGGAATGGATGTTACGAACGAAGGAATATTTTAATTTAATGTGTTCGTAACATCCATCCCTTTAGATGAGTATTAAAAGTTCTGTACATATTCTAATATATATCCTATTACGTTTCCTTCGGGCTCTTCCCTATGGATGCGCTTCAAGGAATAACTCAATCTATAAAGAAGATGATAAAGACTTAATTCTAACTCTTAATAATTAATTACAATTCGATCACGTTTGTTAAGCAAAGTTCGGCCCGGTCAGGTGTCGGATGGGTGACCGTAAAGTGTCATTATAACTTAGCGCTTCCGTGCTTCGGTGGGCACGTTAAACCGTCGATCCCGGCTGTTGTCATTTGATTACAGTCGTTAAGCCAAGTCAGAGGCCTTATAGGCGGCTTGATAAACTCTGACACCAGAGGTGGCCACTAATCCTCACTCGATAAGAAGAAGAATATTTTAAAGCAAATCCTAGTAAAACCATATGAGAAGCACCACGAACCCATCTTTTATTACATAAACTATAACTATAGAATCAAGGTCGACATGTAACACTTGCCATGTTTGCATCTGTTTTACGCAAACTAATCATAGAGATCGGAGCGTTTGAGTGATCACACTGATGATCACCATGACCGTACAAAACAAAAACACGTTCTGTTGGTATTTAAGCCGCTGTACGACTGCAGCATAGTAATGAGAAACGGACGCGCGCGGGAGCGAGACCGATTTTGCAGATTAGGCTAAAAAGCCACGAACGAAATTACATCGTAGTAAATAACTGTAGTGATTAAAGAGAAAATAAAACTACACGATGAATAAGCATATTAAATATTATTGGTGTCCACTAATTAACCCATTTCTAATTGTATTTATATGTAACCCCATTTGGGAATAATCTTGAAAACTCGTATTTTTAAAGGGTCATTTCGAAAAGAAGAAGTGTCGAGGCAAAATCATAAAATTGTGTTTCTGAAACTTTACAAATCAATGATAAATTTTAAATAGAAAAATATTGGAAAATTACAATTTGGCCACAAGTGAAGTGAGTGTGTTTTTTTCCAATATTTTTCTATTTAAAATTTATAATAAGTATAAAAATAACTATTTATAACTTTTTAATTTTGCATTTCACAATGCTATTTTTATGTGATAAGTATTAAACAAGAAAATATACTAGAAAAAAGCTACTAGTCTCATGTCGCGACTAATCCCGTCAGGGCGACATGAGACTAGTTGCTTTTTTTCTAGTATATTTTCTTGTTTAATATAAAAATAGCATTGAAAAATGCCAAAATAAAAAAATCTCAAATTTACAAATCTAGATAAAAGTCTCTAACCTAAAGCGCGGAATACACGTGCTACGTAGTAGCACATAAGCATTCTAGTTTCGAGCATGTGCTACTTAGTAGCAAACAACTAGCATACGAAAAGAGCACGTTGGTCATGTATACACTCGGAGAAAGTTAGTTAGTAGCATGCTACCTAGTATCAAGCGAGCATGCTTATTAGTAGCATACGTATTCTAGGCTCAACGGCGGCATTTTCCGTAAAGCGTCTTAAATGTACAGTCAACAGCAGGTCAGGCTATTCAAATGCATTACATTTTTAAAAAGCTTTTTTATAAGGTTTTAATTTTCATGTACCTTCATGTACTGTTTTTTGTATACCTAGCCAGTCGTGGCTGTTCGTAATGAAGGCCACATTACGTATCTTTTGTATCCGACCATGTGATTTATTTATGTGTAAGTGTGTGTCTTGTAAAATGTCCTTAATCAAATAAAACCGTCGGTAATATAAGGGCAATATCAAGGTCAAACTGTTAACTGTTAAATTATTAATAACTCTGTCCGATCCAATATACAATTACACATAAAAGAAAATAGACACAATTTAAGAAATAAATATAAACTGCTATTAAATAATACACGAACAAATTAAGGTAAGAAAACAATATTATTTGAGGGTGTCCAATACTACAATAAGTTACCTAACAAAATAAAAGAATGTAATCACATTAACTCATTCTAATCCAAGCTAAAATAATACGTGTGCACATTGTGAAAGTTGGTTATTTAGCGGCGAGTTACCTTTATTGAAATCTGAGCAAGTGAAGGATTCTAGGATCCAGTGGTTCAAAGATTGAATCCTGAGCGAAGCGAGGATTTCAAAGGTACAAGACGCTAAAAACTTTTCTGCCGAGCGCAACACACAATTTTTCACCTCACAACCGCGAGGAACATTTTATGGTTGTTTCCGAGGTCAACTTCCGGCAAAAAATTATTTAAACATAAAGTTTAATCTAAATATACCTTATTCTCGTTGTTTTAATGATATAAAAAACTAAAATAATAAAAAAAGGAGTATTATAGTTAATTCAAAGTTATTTAAAGTATGAATTTATTGTTACTTATTAATAAGAATAAAATCGATTCCGTAAATGTTGACATTGACATGAGGTACAAGACACAGACAATTTAAAAATATAGGTTTATTTCACAGTCCGAAATCCAATTATAGGTTGTGAAATCTCACCCAGCCTAATATAAAATTCTTATAACAAATAGTTTAATCTTATTGTTATTGTTTTTATGATTCAATGAACTAAAATAATATAATTAAACCAAAACGGAGTCTTATAATTAATTTAAAGCTATTTAAAATAAGAATAAATTGTAACAAAAAAGTCAATAGTGCGATTCGGAACGCATTATGACATATTTTTAGGTATTCAATTAAAAAAGTACTTTGCCGCGCTAGGCCACAAAAAGCGATTTTCTACGCCTAATCTGATTGACAAAATCTCCTTTTCAGAGCGTGTGAGGTGAAAAAGTTTTTTTATAAGGTTTTAATTTTCATGTACCTTAATGTACTGTTTTTTGTATACCTAGCCAGTCGTGGCTGTTCGTACACATAAAAGAAAATAGACACAATTTAAGAAATAAATATAAACTGCTATTAACTAAAACATGAACAAATTACGGTAAGAAAACAATATTATTTGAGGGTGTCCAATACTACAATAAGTTACCTAACAAAATAAAAGAATGTAATCACATTAACTCATTCTAATCCAAGCTAAAATAATACGTGTGCACATTGTAACTCTTACTTATATTACGAATAATTTTACGTTTTGTTTGATGCCGACGCGCCAGAGGCACGATGTTAGTATGAAGTATCTTTTGTATCTCATTATAAGTGAACATTAATGTTTGTATAATGAGAATAAATGTCTTTAAACATAACTCTGATCTACTGTTCATAGTGTAACGATGCCATTTCGTTCTAGCCTTATGGATGGATGAATCCTCCATAATGGCTGGAAACTCCGTAGTTTCACTCTATGGAAATCAAATTATACTTTTATCTGTTCTGTCTAAATTCAAATTTTCTCCGTTCCACGATCCCCGTTCAGCTCATTTTGACGTAATCTTACAGAAACCAGCAAGCTAAACGGAGCTATTTAAACCATTTTTTATCTAAAGTTGAGTTTAAAATATATTTTTCATATTACATCAGGAACCCGTGTATCGGGGTAAGCATAACTACCTACTTTATTACTCATTGTTTAGATCAAGTATTTATAACTAGGACTTTTGCTATATCGTTGAATTTTCATATTGTTACAGTTCCTTATTTCTATTATTACGAAATAAAACAATCCCCTGTGAACGATACTTTTTATTTCGTTTCCAATTTATTAAATGAGTGCGGCGGTTCCGACGTCCCGGCGACTGTAGTGCTGCCGGACTAGGAGCCCCGTCACAATAGTATCTATGAAATTGCACAAACGTCGCCAATTTGGTATTGACTTTTTATTTTTTATTGGTGCATCTGACTAATAAGCATCATAAACGGGACTGCCAAATCCAAACAAATATTACTTATAAATGCGAAAGTGTGTTTGTTTGTCCTTTTTTCACGCCCTAGCTAGGCTACCGACCGACTTGATTTTTGTCATAGAGTGAGTTCAAAAGACTAAGAGTAACTTAGGATACTAATATTCTTATTTATTTTATTTTATTTTACAGGTGAATCAACAGTTAACAAAATATGGATAACATTTAAACTAGCAACATTAAACCAATTACAGATTCACACAACTAAACACAGACAGTTAACAATTTTGAACATGCATATTGGATTTACATCTAGGGATGCAACAAAAAAAAAATATATTACTAAAAATTATTATTAATTATCCCGATATTTCCACGGAAACGGGAACCACGGGCGAAAACTACTTAGTAATAATATGAATAATTATCAAAACTAATCGAGACAAAATACAAACACGGACTTTCTGCGATAGGTGACATTTCTTACGAAATCCACTTTCTCCTTGGCAAATGTTACTATAATTTCACACTGGTTTTATCTAGTTTTGAACTAATCTATGATGTTGTTACGAAAGCAAATTGCAATTTATGAATCCTACACTTGGAATTGTTAAGACTAAAATTTCAACACAAGGCTCAGCTTCAGATAAGAATCTTATTAATGTACTTACTAATGTATTTGCAACAAAAAATATAATTCACAAATCACAATAACAATAACAAATAAACAAGTAAAATAAAATAAAAAGTTAGATATTTATTATTCTGATATATTGTACATTTTAAACTTAATTAAGTTAGATGTAGCTAAAAACATGACAAATGCTGTTCTTTAGCAATAATAATGGGAGAAATATTGTAAACTGCTTATTTAAGAAAATTAAAGGTACCTAGATGGAAATGTTAAACTTACTTTTTAAATCATTTATGGAATATTTTTTTATAGGTGAGGCAGAAATAAATAAATTGATAAATAATTGCATACAATTGCACCAATTATCTAGCCCACGTTAAGTTTCATAAAGAACTTGTGTTATGGATACTAGATAACGGATAAACATATACTTGTATACTTTTTGTTTTTGTAAATACACACATAATATAGGTACACATTAAACACCCAGACCAAGACAAATAGACATGTTCATGCACACAAATATTTATCTTGTCCGGGGATCGAACCTGGGGCCTCTGGCAAAAAGCAGGTATAATACCCCTGCGCCAAGCAGGTCGTCAAACGAAGAAAGATTATCAGCATATTCTGCTGTTACCTAAAAATATATATAAATAGATATAACGATTGGAATATTTACCGGTAGATAGATATATAAATATACCAACGAAAAACATAACCTTGACATTAACTTTGAGTAACAGTTACTTGGAATTATAAAACTTTATCCTTAAGTCTTAACAAAAAATCCTTTGCAATACCTAAATATTTGTTTGATGACGTAGGCATACTGATTTATAGCCTGTAAAAAGTTAAACAGGCTTCTGCAGTCAAGATTAAGACTATTTGGATGTACTATAGTAAGTACTAAAAAAAAAGATTCCGTCGAATTGAGAACCTCCTCCTTTTTTTGAAGTCGGTTAAAAAGCACACAACACAAGAAATATCACATATTTATTCTGTAGGTAATGGAAAAAGTACCCATTCGACCTTCTTGAAATATTTTATTCATCCCACTGGGAATCGAACCCGGGAACTCTAGGTCTGATACCGGTGGAGCTACCACTAGACCGAGACGGATAACTTAGGACCGCTGACCTTCGATATAAGATATACAAACATCATTCTAGATATATAAAATCGTTCCATGAAGTCGGGTCATGGGCGACATGGGCGTGTTGTATGTCTTTTTTTTTTTTTTTTTTATGTACGACGGTGAGACTCTTAGCCTTCATCATACCTGATGTTAAGTATTGATAAGGCTGAAGATGGAAGCGAGCCTCTCCCGGAATCCTCAATAACTGAGGAGCTGGCTATCTTATCTCAAACTGCCGGAACACAATAATGCTGAAAACATTATTGTTATGGCGACAGACTTAGATGAGATGGTGGTAGCTAGCCAGACGGACTTACAACAAGTCCTACCACCAACCAATTAAATTTATTAAAATTATTAAAAGACATACAACGAACACGCAATAATTAAGGAATGCTTTTGTTTAAACACGTATTCTAGGAAGAGACAAGAGATACTAATATGCAAAATAAACAGTTTATTATTATATTTACCCAGCATAGTAGACCATTGTTCAAGAACCTATAATAGTTTTTTTACGCTTATCTTTATCTCAGTAATGTGGTTATGCGAAGTTTTATTCCTACGGTTATAAACAGACAAAAACACTGCATTAAAAATGTTTAGTTCTTGTTGTTTGTTGAGAGCTAAGTATGAAAAAGAATCAAGGTTGAACCACAGCCCTAAATCTAGATAGACGTAAAGTGTATTTAACTTGTGTGTCAAAAGTTTGATCCACGGTCAAAGTTTTTCGACCTAAGTCAGTCCGTTTGAACCTTGAGGCCATTGCCATGAAAACACGCGTCAATCAGAAACGAAAATGGTTAATTGTACAGTGCTTGCTTGCAAGAGCTCGTCAATAACATTTCCACATCACTAAATCTCGCGCGTGACGTCATCGAAAAATTCGACACGCTGGGTTCTCATACAGTTTGAAGCGCTCTTTTCGTCTATCTTGATTTAGGTCTGTAGGTTTAACGCTAAGTTGTTATTTTTTTTTATGAACCAACGGGGAGACTCTTAGCCTTCATCATACCTGATGTTAAGTATTGATAAGGCTGAAGATGGAACCGAGCCTCTCCCGGAATCTTCAGCCACTGATGAGGAATTGGCTATCTTATCTCTTACTGCCGGAACACAACAATGCGGATTTTTTTTTTGTTATAGCGTCAGACGTACATAAGATGGTGGTAGCTATCCAGGCGGACTTACTACCAAGTCCTACCATCAACCAAAAAAAATTCTAAAAGCGCGATTCCCGAAAAGCCATTGCTGAGCTTGCAGGTAGTGCATCAAAGTTGCAGCGAGAGTGAAATGGCAATGTCAATGTCAAAATCATTCTTTTAGCAACATCTCAAAGTGTCCACAATTGGCATTGGTTGGGTCTAAGATGTACTAGATGTTGTTGTAAGTGAATGTAAAGACGGGTAACTTCCCGGTTGACCAGTAGAGTTAGTAGAGTTTTTAGGAAACGTTATTTAAAAAAGTTATAAACTTATAGAAAACGTTTCTAACACAAATAATATAACATTATGGTATTAGGTATTTCATTTGAACCATAAATTATTTCAAGTTCAAGTTATATATTATGCATTCATGATGTACCTATACATTCAGATGTTATAGTTAATACAGAAAAAATTATGACTCTGCAAGCACAGAATATATATTAGTATTTTACGGTACAGAAATTTCACTCCCGAGTGTAGGTATGATAAACGCAAGCGTCCGGTCAACTAGTCGCACACGCAGTCGGCAGACAGTTATTGTACTATGAACGCTAAACGCAATGCAAAAGGTTGAAATTAGGTTGTTTTCCAGAATAGTAGGTTAATCTCGGAGATTTTGCGCCGCTTGTATGGAAGTGAGACAGGCCTGCTGCAAGGGCGTTCAATTACTTTTCAAATAAACGTTTCCAAAAAAAACTACTGGTCAACCGGTAAGTGCCCCGATTGTACCTACCCTATCCATTGATAGACTTTAATATTTGCACTGGGTTTTTTTCGCTCCTAATCCAGCATGTGAGATGAAAATAAAAAGAAAACTTTATTATCTATGAAAATAATGAAATTATACGGAATTCAGTTTGCAATGATTGTTCGTCTGTTTGATATTTGACTACTTTGGCGCAGGGGTACTAAGTCCGCCTTCTGCGCCAGAGGTCCCGGATTCGATCCCCGGACAAAACAAATATTTGTGTGCATGAACATGTTTATTTGTCTTGGTCTGGGTGTTTAATATGTATATTATGTATGTATTTACAAAAAAGTAAATAAGTATGTTTATCCTTTATCTAGTATCCATAACACGAGTTCTTCATGAAACTTAACGTGGGCTAGATAATTGGTTTGTATGCAATTATTTATTTATTATATTTGCAATGCGAAAATCCATCTGTCATGTTTTTTGACGAATCGCCTAGACGGATCCCGTGTTTTGTTTGCGTGTTGTTTTTATTGAAGTTGTCACTTTTTGAAACACTTCACACTTTGGAGGCGATGATTGAGCGGAGACGCCACAAAACATCCGTCAAAAACAAGCTTACTTTAAGAGCTTCGTGATACGAAATAGCATGGTAAGATTGAAACAATACTGTGCAAAGAGATGGCGGTAGGCCAAAGCAAAAATACAGGCCAATAAATTGTTTTCGCAATTTTTTATGCATTTCGATGTTTTCTTAATTGACAGCACAAACAAAAATTTTGTCGTTTTTAACCGACTTCAAAAAAAGGAGGAGGTTCTCATGTCGACGACTGTATTTTTTTTTAAATTTTTTGTTTATGTATGTTTTACCATAACTTCGCCAGTTGTTAACAGATTTTTATAATCCTTTTTTTATCTAAAAGTAAAGGTTTATAATTTGTACAGAGATTTGGCTGGTAGTTTTTTTCAGAATCCTGATTAATATAATTTTTGTTTTAGCAAGTAGTCGTTTACCTAGATGACATCATTGTTGTGTATGGGCTTATTTTTAGTGTAAGTAACGGCTCATGATGTAACAAAAAACTGTAAAATAAAATAAAAAAAATTATAAAAAATTAAAACCGACTTCAAAAATTTAAAAATTAAACTTTTGGAGTGCCAGCCAAGGCAATTATTATTAAAATTAAAAATATAGTTAATAGAAGTGCAATGTAGGATGCCTTGGCTGGCACCGACTCAAAAAGTTTTTATTTTTTACTTTTTAAAGTCGGTTTTAATTTTTTATATAAAATGTTTTTTTAAATAGGGATTCGAATATTAACAGCCTTGTGTCAACTTAATAACATCGTTAAAATGTCGACTTACTATTCAGTACTTGAAAATCTTGAAATGTTGCCAAAGAGACAAATAAAGCGGGTCACTTCGTTATTTTCATACTAACATGCTCACTCTACAGTCTCATTATTCAAAAAGTATCAACAGTTATGTAAAAAATTATACGTCGATGTGTCAGTCGAATACTCGACTTATGAATAAAAGTCCCAAAAGTTCAAAAAACCTTCAGTTATGTGAAAAATAAGAAAAACAAATTCACTGAGTCCGCTTTCATACAACTTTATATGAAAGCAAAATTAAACATTTCGTTTCAAAATCAAGAAATCTTTTCTGTTGTATTAAATGCTAATTGCTTAGTTGAGCATATAACCTCTCCATCGACACACAAACCTTTCCAGGAATACATACTTAATACTTTATTAATCATTAGACCACTAAGTGCTTGTATGAAAAGTATCCAATGATTCGCTTTTTTTGTCCGCGAGTATATATGGAAATTTCTAAGTAGGTCTGTTTAAAAATAATAAATAATTCAAGCTACATATTTTTAGCACAACGCACTGTTTTTTATGCTATCTCTCTGACAACTTCCTAATAAACAAAAAAAGTTATGATATCATCATGAAAATCTGGTTTTTGATCAGTACCTATAAAATGGTCATGCTCATTATAATAATAATAAATAACCATGTAACTGATACAAGATTCGTATTCACCGCAAAACGACTAGCTACTTACTTCTGCTTCTTCGAAATGATATCTTTATGTATAGAGATTATAAAAGATTAAAGTAAGGATTGAAGTAAGAAAATACTTTGAGTTTCGACGCTAAAGTACCTAAGGTTGATCAAGGTTTTTACACGACTAATTTTGATCGTTGAACCCAAAAACAAACCAGTAAGTATCATTTTATTAACGTTTATTTCTCAGCAGAACATTCCAGTTTCCGTGAGAATGTTATAAAATATGACTTTACCACTCGAGGATAACGTAGCTAGCTTTCTAATGGGAAAGTAGTCTTTGGAATTGGATGTGAGGTTATAGAATAATCAGATTTAGAATTTAAGAATAATCATATTAATAATTATAAGAACAGCTATAGCAAAATCCTACACATACCTACCTCGATTAATATTAATTGCAGAACTTCCGTCAAAAAACAAGCCTACTCTAAGGGCCGGTTTCACCACTTAGTGATAAGTTCTGGATAGTTTATTTACCAGAGAATTTGACAAATAATTTTTCGGCGGTTATTAAATTATCAGTAGGTGGTGAAACCGGCCCTATGAGATTCGTAGTACGAAATATTATGGTAAGATTGAAACAATATTGCGCTAAGAGATGGCAGTACAAGATGCACTTTTAATTCAAAACAAACATAGCCATTATAAGTATTGGAGAATTTCAACGGTGTCTCGGTAGCTCAGTAGTTAGAGCATTGGACTGGATTTCCAAAGGTCGTAGGTTCGAGTCCGATCTGAGAATTCACTTGAGGCCGAGTTGATATTTTCCAATATTTTTCTATTTAAAATTTATCATAAGTGTAAAAATAGCATTGAAAATGCAAATTACTCATAATTAATAAATCATAGCCAACTTTGAACTATGAAAACTAATAAAACGTAAACTATTTACATAACCTTTGACCGTTAACCGTTCGTTACGTTACTAATTAAAAGAAAATCCATTGACAAAAGTGAAATTATAAAATCAATTGAAATCGAAATCCTGTACAACAACAATGGTTTTCTAGTGCGCGGGCGCCGGTCGCGATGCAACGCCGGTACACTTTCTCGCTGACCTTCATTTCATGGCCGGCTCACCATGTTAGACCGATAGGGATAAGTTTTGAGGTTTCAAAAATATTAAAGTTCTTGATTTTTGGTATACAGTTCCAGGACCATTTACTTAACCTAATATATGATTTTGTGTCATCTTAGGTGCAGGGATAAGTTTCTATTGACGTTTTTGTCTTTTCTGACATTATCGGCCGGAAAGAAAATTAGAGACGATAATTTTACTTTCATGGGGATTAGAAAGTCGTAAACGATGTACACGAGGTTTTTGTGTCATCTCTCTCCACGGGAATACTGTTATTTAACCATTACCTAAGATGTCGCCTCAGTAGCTCAATAGAATATTAGAGTTGGTGAAATAAGTGTTATAAGTTTTAGATCAATGGTATCTTTTGTTTATAATGTTTTGTGTCAGATTCCTCCATGGCATTTTCAGAAACTTTCCTTTTTTTGTTCAAAACGCTGTAAAAGTCACAAAAGAAAATTCAAGTTATTAGAGTTTATGTTTTTATTATCTTTATGATATAACGAAACACTATTCAAAATTTGTGTCGTTTTTATCCATGGAATCTTATATTATTAGATTCAGTTTAAATCCGGAACATTTTTAAATTTGCCGCTAAGAGCAAGCGCATGGGACGCGACGCGACACGCGAGCGGTGTGTGTGACCTTGAGAGCGCCCTTACGTCGCTCGTCGGTGGTTTTCGTAGTGCAAATGTAAAGCCGTACGTGCTGTTGACGGTACCTACATTGCTCGTCAAGAAGGTACCTACTCAATTATTTTTAAGTAAGTTGATGACCAGACTAAGATGTTTTTTAGAAGTAGGTAAATATTAAATAAAAAGCAAAAAAAGAAAACAGGATATATATCTGATCTAGGCAAGTAAGTAAGAATAATTTGTTTTTACTTTATACCACCTTAAGTGCCACTATTCTAAAAGACAGCCTTTCTGATTGTTAAAATTGAAATTAGAAATTATGCACCCACTGTCAATCACTCGTTTAATACATTTTGTTTTATAGTTTTACATTTCTAACCCATTCATTATTATTAATGAGAACCAAGAATACTGGTTCTTCTATACGATGGTACCGGTGTCAGTTAATTTGCGTCAGTACTGGGAGTCCCGGGGAAAAAAAATTAACTTTGAATTTCCGGTACTTTTCCCTATCTCGAACTCATTCTTTTGAATATATTTATATTGAAGTTTACTATTAATGAGAACCGGTTCGGCGATACCATGTTAAAACCGATGCCAGTTAATGTGTCCCAGTAAGTACCGTATCGGGAATCTCGGGAAAATTCGTAACCAGGAGTTCCTGGGACTATGCCCTAGCATTATTTATCGATGTTATATAAACATTATCTGACTTCTGACCTTTCCTTTGGGTAGCCATATTTGCATTGCAATCTCCTGAGATCGGAAACTTTCCGGTTTTGGGGGGATTGTGGAGACAGGTTCATTTGCCCAGGTAGCTACTAATTAAGCATCTTATCGTTGTTCACAAGTATGGAGAAAATTGAATATCGGGTCATCATTCAATGCCTTCCTAGCAAAGAAAATCCAGTATCCAGCCGTTTGTGAGCCGATGGCGTAGCTTCTTTGACGTTCATAAGTGCTTGTAACAGCATAGACTGAATAAATGATATTGAATTTGAATTTAAATTTGATGCACGAGCCCCTACTGAACTGGTTCATCAACCTGTCTTCGCAGGCAGACTCTTAATAGCGCAATACAACTCTGCCCCCTTGTCATGTAACCCAAAAAGCTTCAGTTGACGACCGAGCAAGTCTATAGCTTTTATTGATATAGATGAAGAATCGTTAAATTTTTTCGCCCTGGCCTTTAGTGAAATAGCCAAGCCAATGCTAACTTACATCTTGTCCCTAATTCCCTAATTCGGTTGTCCACTGAGGTTGTAAGATTAACAGGATAAGAAACAGGTTAGTCCTTTCAACCTGAATCCTACTTTGAGGGATATGCTTGCTGATCATGCTTGTCATTTTTATTAAGTTTCAACTTTTAATATTTCATTAAAATTTTAATTAGCATGATAAAAGCTTTGCTTTACTGGCAAAGGTTTTTTACGCTGAAATGATTCCTCCAACTATACCAAACGCAAACTCAGTTGTTTTCGAGAGTCATAACGAGTCGTCTAGCTCGCAGGTTCGACGACTTCCTCACGAACAAGCCGGGTTCTGAAAAGGCTTTAGCACCAAAGACCATATCCATACGCTTCGGCAGGTTATACAGAAAACCGAGGAGTATAATTTGCTACTTTGCTTGGCGTTTGCGGACTATAAGAAAGCCTTCGATACGATAGAGACCTGGGCGGTGCTGCATTCTCTCCAGAGGTGCCAAGTGGACTATAGGTATTTCGAGGTGTTGAGGTACTTATACGAACATGCCACCATGTCGGACCGATTACAGAACCAGAACACAAATCCCATCCAACTTCAGCGAGGTGTGAGACAGGAAGACGTCATTTCTCGGAAACTGTTCACAGCTGCGTCGAAGGATATCTTTAAGCTCTTGGACTCGAAAGGACTCGGCATCAACATTAATGGCCAGTATCTGACACATCTTCGTTTAGCCAATGATATAGTCCTTGCGGCTGAGACCTTGGAAGATCTGAACACAATGCTCGAAGATCTCCGTAGTGCTTCCCAAACATTGGGTCTTAAGATGAACATGGAAAAGGCGAAAATCATGTCAAATTCACATGTTATACCCACTTCAGTTCACGTTGGGAACCCTACACTCGAAATGTTGACCACTACGTTTACCTTGGACAGACAATCCAGTTAGGTAAGTCCAACTTCGAGAAAGAGATCTCCCGTCGAATCCAAATCGGATGGGCAGCATTCAGGAAGCTCCGTAAAATCATCGCGTCCAACTTACCGGAGTGTCTCAAGACGAAAGTCTATGACCAGTGTGTGTTGTCAGTGATGACTTACGGTAGTGAATCGTGGTCGCTAACTATGAGTATGCTCGGCGTTTCCCAGCGTGATCGAATCTGATATGAGGAGATCCGTAGGAGAACTAAACTGATCAAAGCAACTGACATCGCTCGAAGGATTACTCGGCTGATATGGCTGTGGGCGGGGCACATAGAGAAGAACCGATGGCCGCTGGGGCGGAAAGGTTCTGAAATGGCGACCGCGCACGGGACGACGCTACGTGTGTAGGCCTCCGACAAGGTGGACCGACGGTCTGGTGAAGGTCAAGGGAAGCCGCTGGATGCGGGCAGCGCAGGACCGATCGTTGTGGAGATCCTTGGGGGAGTCTTATACCTAGCAGTGGGTGTCATGTGGCTTAAACGATGACTATGACTTGATGATCGAAGTTTAGATCCAAACATCTTTAAGGGCGCTTTCAGTTTAGACGTTTCTTGTCGGATCGCTGCGGTGCCGAAGTGGTGCATTTGTCGTTTTGCGCATGGACGGTCGTTTGTTTCCATACAAAGCGCGCGGTGCGGTTACAGTGCGGCGTCGGTATCTATCTATTTTTGTGGCGGTACCGACGCCGCAGAAAAGATATTTTTGTTATAAGCTTGAACGCAACCCCCTTGAGCAGAGACAGAAAGTAGCGTTGTTGCGAACTTAACGCTTTATTATCTGATATATTTCGGTCTGAAATGGGTCTGAATGGAGCTATACTCTTCCCCTGCCATTAGACAAGCATAAATACGAATATGTACTTCACAATATATTCCAAAGACTGGCGTTCAATGCGTCGAAATCGGCTAAGCGTTTTGATTCTTTTATCTTCTGTACCGCGCTAGAGTGTAACTTCTTACTTGTTCTTGTGTTTTTCAAAATTCAATATCATTTATTCAGTCTAGGCTGTTACAAGCACTTATGAACGTCAAAGAAGCTACGCCATCGGTTCACAAACCCTACGGCGGGAGACCTTGTAACGAGAAGAACTGGCAAGAAACTCGTCAAGGGCTATTTTTTTCTCCCTGTTTTATTTCATACAGAGTCGTCAAATTGAAAAGTGAGCTTAACATATCAGTAAGGTCAATTTCCATGACAAAAGAAAATACTAATTATAATATTACATTTTATGGTTATCCTAACCGTAAACAATTTTCAACTCGTAAGGAAGGACTTACATTTAACATTTCTCGCATTACAAGGTTACTGTACTGCAAGTTGTGACGTACATCATACAGGTTGATAGTAATTTATTTTAGATGAAAATATTTAATCTCTAAGCACAACGTTAAGACAAGCAGACTGAAGTAGACCCATTTCCGCTGGCGGCACCCGTTCACGAGCATGACGCATGAACCAGCCATCGCTTCGCTCAACCATATTTTAGGGAACGTAACGACCCGCCTCACACGACACCGCCGAAGAAACGTTTGAGTGAGCATGACGTACTTCAGGTACTTATGTTAAAGTGTATAAATATAAAAAATACAAAAAAAGAAAGATAAAAGTGCATTAATATAAGACGCAACTTACATTGTTACTGGAAGACGCATCAGCTGGGTCATAATCATAAAGCGTATTTAAAGTAAATTAAAAATAATAATAATAATGGCTTTCATATACTTAATTACAATAATTGGAGAACATTACTGTGTTTCCGAATACTTACAAACCCGGGGATTCTAAATCCCTAATGAATACCTTCTAGGCTCATCGTTGATTGTATGATACTCCTAGCTTATCATTAGGCGGTATAACAGGGCAGTGACCTATTTATCAGAGTGAGACAGCAATAGCCAGACAGTAATATGACCGGTAATATGAGCGAATTTCAATAGTACGTTATAGTATAAAAGCTGAATTTTGTGTGTGTTACGCGGGGAACTACCAAAAAATAGTTTCACAGCAGCAGCACTTTCTATGGTTCTTTCAACTTGCGTCTAACATTTTCATTTATGCACACATTTTAAACAGCTCAATAATACAAAAAAGCTTTAGGGTTTCTCAGTACCGGGAGTAGCAATATTCCCGGTTCTCTTAACGGAGTATCGGACCCGGTTCCAGTAAATCTACGACTATGCCGTATTTAGTAAGTATAAGCTATAAATTTTGTTTTGCTGACTCTACTTAAAGCAGAATACTATTTTTATATGATAAATAAAAAAATAAAAACTACCGAAAAGCGATAGGTACCTGTAAGTAAAAGTGAAAATCTACTAAATAACTCATATAGGTATATCTGCTCTGCTATGCGACCGACGACCCGGACAGGGACACCCTGTCATTCTTTCACTTGCATAAAAGTAACAGTATTGAAAATTAGATGTGACCTGCGTCTGCATGATTAACGCTTAATATAGACTGTGATGATAATCTCTACATAACCGAACGACGGCGTGTGTTCTTTCGTTCATCAATTCAATCCTTACCTAATCTGATCTATTCACGGGATAATCTAATTACCTATTATAGTAGGTACCGAATATAACCCGACTGAGACGGACGCCACGATGTCACACGGTCCACGCGTATAGGTAGGTCGACCGCGCCGGGCTTGCCGCCTGCGCTTCGTTCGCATCGCGCGCTATGTACCTACTAACTTCGTGCGCTTTTTTGTATTTTTTTCCTAATTAATAATGCCGTGCATTAATATGACACAAATTCACACTGTCCATCAATCATGCATTTTTAATATCAAATAAGTAAATTCTAATAATTGTAATATTTTTTTAAAGCACTTATAGCTCGGACAAACAAAAAAATTGAAAATACTAAAATCTCATGCCTGAATCTGGCACAAATTTATTTCATGGGTTTATTTAAGTAATCTGCAGATTATGGTACTAGTTATTTAAACTCTAATTTTTTTTGCCTTAGTTATTAATGTACTGACTTTAGTCACTTTCCCCTGGACGAATGTGACACAAACTAGGTTTGTACACTACGCAGGCTATCTTAAATTCAATACCATTGCGTTTTTTAACTTGAAATCAATTTTGTAAGTTTTATTTTGAATTATTTATATTCACCACAAATATTCGAATTTCTATAGATGCATAGGCAAGAAATGACACAAAACGCAAAAATAAGCTTTTTATATGCAAATACATCGACAGGCAAGTTTTTATAAACTTTAGAATTTTTGAAGGTTTTGCCTACAAAATAACTCAGCGCGATCGGTCTAATGTAGGCCGATCAAATGCTACTCGCTTTTATGTCATTAGCTTAACTGGTTTTTTTTTTAGTTTATTCTATTTAATTTGCACAAAATGTCTCCCGTATTTTAGTCGCTACTGGCAAAAATCCATTCTTTTCGTTCTCTAAGATTCGAATCTCCTTAATTTGTAGACTATATAATGTATAGTAAATAAGTAATTGATTTGTAAAGTAACATAATAATATAGGTCAACCGCATTTTACCGCCTAACCACAAGCCCTTGGTTTTATTCTACTAGGTAGATGGCTATTAGAAGCTAGCATTATTTTATTAAAGACTAGCTTCCACCTGCGGTTTAACCCGCGTGGTTCTCGTTCCCGTGGGAATATCGGGATAAAAAAATAGCCTATGTTACTCTCCGTGCTTTCAACTAACTCTATCCCAAAAATCAAGTCGATTGGTTGCTTAGTTAGGGAGGAAGGACAAACAAACACATTTCCACATTTATGATTAGTTAGGATAGGAAAGATGAATAAAAATAGTTTTTCAACAGCAGACGCAGACAGCAAACGACTGCGCGCAAAAATAGCATGCTGCAATAAATAATATTCATTTATTATCTGTGTTTTTTTTACCTTGTCTGCGATTTACCAGTTTTTTTTTTTACTGAGTACGTAAATTCTCAAGCAATACTGAAAAAAACAATAAGTTTTCTTTCATGGTTACTCTTCATCTTACGATTTTAAGTGTAATGAATAAGCTGAATGTGGGATCGCGCTACCGTCGGATTCCTCGACCGTTGAGGAACTGGCTTTCTTATCTATCACTCCCAGAACACAACAATGCTGCAATCATTATTGTTATGGCGACTGATTCACTTAAGATGATGGTAGCTTTGGCACATACATGGTTAACCCGAGGAATCGCGCTGGGTCGAAAAGACCCAGCGACATCAGCGCTCATAACTTCTAAAATCTTGTTTATTTCGCGACGCCGCTTTAGGTACTTTCAAACTACATTGTTAATTACTCCCTCACCCTGCGGCACCCTGTTCTTGGCCCGCGTTTGCGCAGGATGGACGCATAAAGTAAATTCGGGTTGATTCGTAGTTGTGTAGCTATTGTTGCCCTAGAAATAGTACTGTCGTCATCTAATCTTTGATATTGTATAATCTAAAAAAGTAATATAAAAGTTAAATGTTATGTAGTTTATTTAGAAGATAATGTTTTGTTTTTTTTATAATTTAGACTGATTTTGCAAGTTTTTTCTATCAATTTTGATCATTTGTGTTACTTTTGATCCTAGTGTCCAAAAACAGTTTAAATAATGAATCTCAGCTTGGAAGCAATTTTGTCAGCTTTTCTTTATGTAACAAAAAGACAATAACATAACAAAACATAATGTCAAATAAAAAAGCTACAAATTAATTTTATTAATATTAAAACAAAGATCTAACATTAGGTCTTTTCGACACACGTGCGACTGTTTGTGTTCTTTAATGAGGTCCGAGTCCTCGCGGGTTAAGCTAAAACTGAAACAAATTTTCTCAAATAACATAAATACGTCACAAATGGCAATGTTTAACTTTAATGCATGTCAATAACGCTGACACAATTCACTGGATTCATATGCTAATTGCAATATCACCGAATATTTTGGTTGTCAGATGTCCTCACTTGTCTATAAGCTTTTTTAACCGACTTCCAAAAACGAAGAGGTTCTCAATTCAGCCGGTATGTTTTTTAAAGCGTCAAAATCTAATTGAGATTAATCAATAAGAAAAACTACTTTAACTTGAATATTTGATGAATTTGCCAACTGCTTCTTCTGTTTTGGATTCTTGTATGTAAGTATTAAAAATATTGTGTGTGGCAAAGAAAAAAATAATATGGTAAGTAGGTATATGCTCTAATCTTTGTTGTGTTTTCAATAGAAATCTGAATGTTTTCTTTAAATTTTCAATTTTAAATTTTCTAATTTGAATAAAAATTTTATTTGAATAGAAAATACAATAAGGGTTCGAGCACCAATCGATAATAATTATTGACGTTCAATAATTATTACAATACTTTACTTGGAATGTATAAGTGTTTTTTTTATTATTATTATTAAAACTCGATCATCTCACCTCATCTTGGGAACAATAGGCAGCAAAAATATAATAAACTCGCAGGTTAAAAGACATGCGCACGGGACAGATAAGTAGGAAATAAAAATAATCATATTATCATTTCTGTAATAACAACATGGACATAATAGAATAAAGACAAACATTTGAACCGTGACGGGGCGGAGGAGACCTTGACAAAGACCTAAACACAATAGCGGTCTAGCATTTACGCTGTAAGTACTCGATCAAATCCTATTAATATACAAAATCGTACAAGATGAAATTATACAACGATACAAAATATAATAATAACTATTAAATTAAAATATAAAGCGAGGAAGGGTGTACAAAAATAAGGAATCATTCTTCTTCTCCTTTTTTTTATTTAGTGGCGGTCCCCTTTTGGATTTTGCCTATGTCAAGTGTCATATATTAAATCTAATATATAAAATTCTCGTGTCACACTTTTCGTTCCCATACTCCTCCGAAACGGCTTGACCGATTCTCATGAAATTTTGTGAGCGTATTGAGTAGGTCTGAGAGTCGGCTACTATCTATTTTTTATCCCGAAATTCCACGGGAGCGAAGCCCCGGGGCACAGCTAGTAGTAATATAGAAATTGTACGGTGGATTGAGTCAAAATGGAGTCTCACAACACGTGTTATTACGAAAAGAACTCGGGTGAAACTCTAAGGAATTATTAGGGAAAAATTAATCCGTCAAACTATAGTTTAACATGTTGTTAGCAGTGAGTTGGTGTGTTGGTTGTGCGTGTAACTAGGTATTTTTTTAAAAATAAAACACGTGTGAATTAAGCGAGCATAGCGAGCAACAGCATTGACCGGCGAGTCCGCGCCATTGAGGTTGGTTGTATAAGGCAACCACAAACTTACCTACTTTTCTGTTTACCATACAAATAATTAATATTACGTAAAGTCTCATACGTAAGCAATCTTTGCTCAACTGTATCTATTTAATAGGTACGATCGGTCAAAGTCTTTTGCAGAGGAAGCATTACATTATGATTTACCTATGAAATTGGCGATTTTTCTCAAACACTAATTAAAAGAATTTGAAATTAGCATTTCGGGTTTATGAAATTAATTTGTATGCACCTATGAAAAACGCAATTTCTTTGACATATATCGCTATTTTCATTGGCAAAACAAGACCTATTATTTGGAACAGATACAAAATACAATACATTTATGGCAGTTTTAGCTATTGACCTCTTTCGTTGGACCTATTAGTTTATCACTTCTAATTAGCTAACACCCGTTTAATGCCAAAACAAACATGATACTATTTCCAGTAGTGTTATCTGCGAAAGCAAACAACAACACAACTTACACAACCGACAAACAAGATCTAATGCGTTGTTGCCTTTTTTATTTTAGGCGTAAATCTGGTACTGAGTATTTGAGGTATTTGGGTGACGTGTGATTTAGCAATTTTAACAATTAGCATCAGATTGAGCGGATGTCAAGTTCATTTCTCAGTAAAAAATACTAACTATAGGATCCGCCAAAATAAGTACTTACGAGTAGTAGATATTAACTGGTGCTCAAAATATCACCTTTTAGATTTGTTGATTAAAATGAGACTTGAACTTTTTGTTTTATTTTCAGCGTTTTGATTTTCAAACTAGCATACAATAGGCTATTTGACAATGCGAAAAGTAAAGTGTCCATTACTGTTATCAGTATAAATTATGAGTTTAAAAATGGTTTTTTATTAACGTAAGTTGAAAATAATTATAAATTTACTTAAAAATCCGTAAAAAAAAATGCATTTTTTAAACGTTTTGTCACGTGACACAAAACTGATTCGTCGAGTTTATAATGACGTCACCTGCTTGTAAACCTCGTTTGCCTACGTATGTGGATGATATGCAGAATACAGGCAAGTGACGTCACCGAACCCATTGCAGCGCCATATTGTCAAAGTAGCGTTTTGGCGCGCTATTTAAATATTGAATTTTTAATTTGATATTTTTCAGCAAATGTGTACCAGAATTAAAAAAACAACTTTTACTGGGTTCCTTATACTCCA
The DNA here is from genome assembly GCA_910589605.1 of Chrysoteuchia culmella. Classification (NCBI taxonomy): domain Eukaryota; kingdom Metazoa; phylum Arthropoda; class Insecta; order Lepidoptera; family Crambidae; genus Chrysoteuchia; species Chrysoteuchia culmella. The sequence goes on from OU342657.1 coordinate 2,350,425, forward strand.
CTACATAATATAAAATGGACTTTCAAAACCTGTCAAATAGCCTAATATATTTCGCCACAAAGTTTGTCGCAGTCGTGTCATTCGACCGTGTGGGTTTCGCTCCATAGATTATTCGCACCAGCGAGCGTACCACGCGAAATTTTTTCGCCACAACGTGTGTCGCTACAGCGTCATTCGAAACTAAGTACGGGACCCCATTTTCTCCCGTGTAGTAAACTTTCCGTGAACCAATCAGAATAAGAGTTAGCAAGCTAGCAAAAAGTAAGCCAATTAGAATTAAGAATATCTAAAGTTACTAAAGCAACCCGTATTTTTGCAAAACCCCTATCTTTTTTCAGGAAGATTGGAAAATATCAACACCATTGTCTAATTATTCGTGTTTTCGCAATCTCGCTACAGTTTTTGCGAAAATACTATTTATCAAATCATCCTACGATATAATCAAAACGCTTGATTGCAGAGTTCACAATATTGTAGTGATGCTAGTTGCATCACCAATACATACTAAGACATGTTGTTTCACATGACATCACTGTGACAATAGTGGCTGTAACCATAGCGTTTCTGAGTATTACAGAACAATAGTAGATATAATACTAGCGTTGGTATAAGTGGGCCACTGAAGTTAAAGTAACATTAAAATCATGAGCCGTCATTATAATGTCCATACTGCTAGACCACTGTCCTTCTTTAAGGATGATAAGGTTAATGGGCCATGTCCCACCAATGCGGGATTGCTGCCGATGCGGAATTGCAACCAGCCCCCTAATTGTCTAATTTCAAAATCTATCACAATCCCTTTCAAAGTTATTGTGATTGTAATAGTGATTTATGGAATTGTGTAACTTAAATTCGCAATCCCTTTCGGAACGAATGATGTTTTAAATGACACGCCTCCATACATTTGAAAAATATTTTCGTGTGTCGCTTTGTTTAGACTGATCAATTTTATTCATTCAATACCTTTCAAAACGCGTCTCGATCACAATTCCTATCAATTGTCAAATAGTGATGACGGCCTGAAGTATGTAAAAAATTATTCAAATGACAAATTAAAAGGGATTGCGATAGATTTAAAATTAGACAATTACCCCCCGGACTTTATTGGGATGTTTTCAGCTTTGTTATGTTCCGTCCGTCGGTCAGTTTTGTTGGTGGTAGGAATGGTTCAAAGTCCGCCTGGCCAGTTATCACCTTATCTAAGTCTGTCTGTCACTGTATCGACAGTGTTTTGTTTTTTTTTATTATCTCTTAACTACTGGTTATCGTTCAGTAGTTAAGAGATAATAATTTAGTCAGTTCCAGCGTGGTTAAGGGCTAAGGGCAGAATAGGGGCGATTTATCTCCAGAGTTATCGTTTCCCCGTACGTAGGTAACTATATTGCTGCGTAGCTATAAACTGTTTCAAACATCTACAAATGTGATAAATATGTAACAAGAAAATATACTAGAAAAAAGGAACTAGTCTCATGTCGCCCTGACGGGATTGCGATAGGAAAAAAATAACATTGTAAAATGCAAAAAAAAAAAAAATGTAATCTACAAATGTGTTTATCCTATCCTACTTATATTATAAATGCAAAAGTGTATGAGGATGTTTGTTACGCTTTCATGCAAAAACTACTGAACGGATTGCTACTGGACGGCAAAATCATACAAACATAGCATGGATTAAAACATGGGATTCTTTTTATCCCGATATTCCCCCGGGAACGGGAACCACGTGAGTGAAACCGCGGGCAGCCGCTAGTGGTGATCTATGGCGCAGTCTAAGGTTCAGTCGGCAGCAAATCAATTTTAACACTTGGACCTTGACCCTTATCTTTATCAATTAGAGCGATTTCCGTTTGACTTCTGACACTTTGACCTTGAGAACGTCATTTTATCTATCGCCATGCAGTTATAGCGGCGTTATTATGGTGCAAACTGAACGCCTGTATGCTGTTAACTGTACATCGATTTTAATGGATGAACGGAAAAATATGCTCCGATATGCTCTACCGAATGCCCAACAAGGAACGTTGGCGGTAGTTTGTGAGGAGTGTCCAATTATATTATTAAAAGTCATGTGCATTTGTAATTTTTTGCGATAACTTTCATCAGTATTGCGATAGTAATTTTATGACAAAAGAACCTGTATAATTTCAATTCTTCCACGTGTAAATCGGGTATAGCACAGAATAAATATGTGAATACAATTTAACAATTTGAAATTCACAGATTGATTAATTTAACTTAGTATTATTATAAGATTAATTACATTTTGCATGCTGAATAAGCAAGGTATGTTAAGCTACATTATTGATAAGTTTACCATCATGTTAAACCTTAATTACAAGCTAATAAAATTATATTTTATTCTAATCATGCCCCTTAAGGACCAATAAAATGTTCTCGCCAAAAAGGAGCATAGGTCTTTCTCCATGACAGGGCCTTGCCTATATTTACGCTAAAAGTAAAATTCATCAATATTGGTAATGTAGTCTAAGCGTAAAAAAATCAAGTAGTCTTTAGATTGCTCATGTGGGACTCGAACCGCAACCTTTGAATGCCCGGTCCAATTAACAAAATCTGGTGCTCTCTCAATTGAGATAACGAGATTTTTTTCTTGTAAAAAATATCTTATATTAAAAAAAAATAAAAACCGACTTCAAAAATAAAAAATTAAAAAATAAACCTTTTGGAGTCGGTGCAATCCAAGGTAAGAAAAATAAAAGTTATAGAAGTACCATGTAGAATTCTTTGGCTGGTACCGACCCCAAAAGGTTTATTTTTTACTTTTTGATTTTTGAAGTCGGTTTTTATTTTTTTATAAAAAGGTTTTTATTTCAAAATTTTTAGAGTTACAATAAGTCCCGCACTTCAGTTTGACTCAAACTAGTAGTGTGGGCAACTACTAGTTTGAATCAAACCGCTTGACCTAAAATACGACAGTCTTTAATATAGTCGATAACGTTTTAATCATTTCGATCGGTTCAGGTGATATCTAGTAATCGTTTAACATACGTACATAATACATACATACATACGCAACGAATTGATAACCTCCTTCTATTTTTGAAGTCGGTTAAAAATAGCATTATACTCGTAAATGCAATATTTAAATTCATACATAAATGTTTCTCATAGCAAATAGTTTGTTAAACTGCCGTCTAAAGAATAATCTTTAGACGACACACAAAGTGATGGTGACACAACATAGCTCGCACAATAGATTTTACAATTGCATGTCTGTCTGTATGAGATCCCGGACACACGGAATCTACACTACATCTCTGTAATTATGAAATAATTGAAAGAACGACATAAGGCAACTACCACACAACTTACGACTTAATAATCGGTGTAACTACTTGGTATAGTATTACCGTGGAATAGTAATGTGAACCAACATTAGCCGTTTAGAATATTCTCTCACAATCATCGTGACAAACCATATGTAGTTTTTTTTATTATTTTTTTATTTATTTATTTGCCAATAAACATGTTACATTCATGGTTTAGTAGTATCTTAAAAACCTAAATAAAGTTTATCTAGATACTAGGTTCTCAAAAATAACTTAATAAAGAGCAACCAACAACAGAATTATAAAACATAATTAATTTTCAACAATCGGGTAGGTGCACATAAGTATTTATCATACAGAACGTTTGAGCGAGTGGCCATACCCACAAACTTAGAATAAAAACGCCGAAGAGTTATTAATCTAAGCCCACAGAGAAAAAAATAAAACGACGAGTTTCAAGACAGCACCGCATGCATAAAATCAATAGAACAAGAGTGCGCTTGTGCGTGTGCGCTCGTTATAAAGGTTGCTCCTATTCCTCGACATAACAAATTTCTTTTTTTTAAGTTTGGAAATATACTTTAAGAATTCTTTTAATGTTATTATGATTGATTTTATCTTTGATTGCGATTGGTAAGTTATTCATAAGACGGGGTATCAAATGAGATGTTCTTTTACCGTATTCGTTGTTAGATATGGGAATATAAAGTTCTTTGTTAGTTATTTTTCTAGTAGCTATTTTGTGATTTATCGGTAAATCACGGTGATTAATGAAAATCACAAACTTCCAACTTAGTAAGTTTAGTACTACATTAGTTTCACCCACGTGGTTCCCGTTCCCGTGGGAATATCGGGATAAAAGTAGCCTATGTTTTAATCCAGGTTATCCACCATTTGTGTGCCATATTTAATCCAAATCGCTTCAGTCCTTTTTGCGTGAAAGAGTAACAAACAACCAAACATTCAAACATCCTTTTTTGTTTTGTTTGGTTGTAGGACTCGTTGTAGGTCCGCCTGGCTAGCTACCACCATTTTATCTAAGTCTGACGCCATAACAATAATGTTTTCAGCATTGTTGTGTTCCGGCAGTTAGAGATAAGATAGCCAGTTCCTCAATGATTGGGGTTTCCGGGAGAGGCTCGCTTCCATCTACAGCCTTATCAATACTTAAACATCAGGGAGTCGATTCTGCAAATTTTTTGTCAAAATCGTCTCTCAATGGTGTTTCAATAGTAGTGTTTATTTTCACTGTTGTAACAAGAACTGTGTAAAACAGGACTACCATTGAAACACCATTGGAATACGATTGTGACTAAGCATTAACAGGTATGATGAAGGCTAAGAGGCGAGACCGTTGTTCATAAAAAAATAAAAAAAAACCTCACTAACTCACATTTACAATCGTAATATTAGTAGGAAGGATTAGTAGGATAGGATAGGATCTGTGGTCAGGCATTCGATTCGCCGACTGCGTGGAATAGGGATGGCATCAGCTTTTTCACAGAAAAGTAGCCTACTTATATCCTCACTACGTCTAACCCCCATATTCTTAGTCGTTCCTCCAAAACTTTTTACACTCCACTCAACCTTGTCACCTCGTCCGGTAAAAATGGTAGTGTGCGCTATTGGCTCCTCCAGGTCCTTACGGAGTTATGACTTAGAATACCGATTTCGAGGAGTAATTTGAAGAGGTTTTCAATGAGGTTTCGTTAAGTCGAGGACGAGTAAGTTTTGGAGGAACGACTTAGAATATGGGTGTAAATCTACGTCAAATGAAAAAAAAAATGGTCCAGTAGAGACGTGAACGCAAAATTCAACAAATTTGTTTACTGGTTGCGACGTGAATATTTCAGAAAATGAAATAGGCAGAAAGACTGGTAGACCTAGTAACTAGTAGCCAATGTACAAAATGACCGACAGTTGCTCAACGATCAATACCATAGTAATTGAGCTGCTGCCTGCTTCCTTCACTAATCGACTGCATTGTCTTGCATCGCTTCGTTGTGACCGATTTGATGAAGGTCATCTTCCATAGCTCATACTAACAACGGAATAAGACAAAGGTTACAAGGAGTATCTTTACTCATTTAATCTGAAAACACACGGAGAAGTGCGGGCTCAGTCATTGAGCTTATAATGCCCGGTGGTCAATCCCGAAGGCATTAGGTCGAGTGCCCGTTTCACCGAAAGGCCATTGGGACGACAGTCATTATATCCTTTAAATTCCTTTTGCTCGATGTACGACCCGTCAGTATGTCGAAAGCTATGTTTGACCGAATCTAATCTTCAGAAAACGAAAGAAGAATGGTGATGGCACACAGGGTGAAACCATTTCATTGGGACGACAGTCATATATTCTTCAAATTCCTATTGGCTCGATGTACCACCCGTCAGTACGTCGAAAGCTATGTTTGACCGAATCTAATCTTCAGAAAATAAAAAGAACTTAAACGAAAGAAGATTGGTGATGGCACACAGGGTGAAACCATTTTTTACCCGTGTTTTACTACCAGTAGTATGACGGGAAATTTATTTACCCGTCTTACTACCACGTCGGCCGGTAGTACTACCGGCAAATATTGTTTTCACCTCACACGCTCTGAAAAGGAGGTTTTGTCAATAAGTTTAGGCGTCGAAAATACCTAGCGCCTAGCGCAGCAAAGTAATTTTTTAATTTAATGCCTAAAAATATGTCTTAATGCGTTCCCAATCGCACTATTGATTTTTTTGTTATATTTGATTCTTATTTAAAATAGCTTTAAATTAATTATAATACTCCGTTTTCGTTTAATTATATTATTTTAGTTCATTGAATCATAAAAACAATAACAATAAGATTAAACTATTTGTTATAAGAATTTTATATTAGGCTGGGTGAGATTTCACAACTTATAATTGGATTTCGGACTGTGACATAAATCTTTATTTTTAAATTGTCTTTGTCTTGTACCTCATGTCAGTGTCAACATTTATGGAATCGTTTTTATTCTTATTAATAAGTAACAATATATTCCTACTTTAAATAACTTTGAATTAACTATAATACTCCCTTTTTTATTATTTTAGTTTTTTATATCATTAAAACAACGAGAATAAGGTATATTTAGATTAAACTTTATGTTTAAAGAATTTTTTACCGGAACTTGACCGCTGAAACAACCATAAAATGTTCCTCGCTGTTGTGAGGTGAACAATTGTGTGTTGCGCTCGGCAGAAAAGTTTTTAGCGTCTTGTAACTTTGAAATCCTCGCTTCGCTCAGGATTCAATCTTTGAACCACTCACTACGCTCGTGGTTCAATCCTACAATCCTTCACTTGCTCAGCTTTCAATAGAGGTAACTCGCCGCTAAATAACCAACTTTCCAGCCTTGCATAACAAATAACAATTTACTGTTGTACTACTCTAGAAACAAAAATAATTAGAGCTAATTAATAGTCGAAATGTTTCATTTAAAAAAAACTTAAAAATAATAATCATTTTCGTTACTGCCTAAGTACCTACCTACTTATAATGCCTTTAATCGATTGTAAATACGTGCAACTTCGTCAGAATATTGAATTACTGATTTACTGGTTAGTTGGACCAATGGCTGAATTATGAATTATTGGTAATTACCAATTTCCACATATCACGCTATATCAATTAAATTGACGTAACCGTGAAATAATAATTGTAAATAGAATACAAAACAAGTTATTTCTACTTAAAAATTTACCACATCACGAGCTGTACCTACTTATTATAGGTAGCTTCAAAAGGTCGATCACAATATTTAAAAAATCGATCAAATTCAAAAATCATGAAGAAGGCTGGTCCATACCAGTTGCAGGGTAGGTACCCTTCAACGATTTTGACTTTTTTATCCTACTAATATTATAAATGCGAAAGTATCTCAGTTTGTTTGTTTATTTGTTTGTAAATGTGTCTAGTCATTTATAAATGTGTGATATTGCTCCTTCTTAACAAATAAATCGGTAATCTTTTTTGTGTCTATTCCATATAATACGACATACGACCTCCGTGGTAGAGTGGTACGTACGCCGGTTTCATGGTGTAGCCTGCTCTGAGGTCCCGGGTTCGAATCCCAGTAGGGGAAAATGTTTGTATGGTTAATACGAGCATTTGTACTTGAGTCATAGACGTTTATATATATTTACACATAAATACTTATATATGTGTAATTATATGTATTTATATCCGTTACCCTAGATTCCCATAACACAAGCTATATATATACAATGCTTACTTTAGGGTTAGGTTAATTGGTGTGAGTGTAAGAAATATTTATTTATTTATATATTTGGAAAATGATTAGAAAGGTAGATCATCACAGGGAAAATAGGTACGGTCAACAGCCCCTAACTAAAAAATAAAAAGATTCCTTCGAATTGAGAATCTCCTCCTTTTTTTTGAAGTCGGTTAAAAATGATATCTTAAGATTGAAGGTTAGGCTACAATAACTAAAACAATTGTTGTTGATTATCTGTATAGGTATTTGTTCGTTCGTCCTTTGGTTTTTAAGTAAAACACTAAGTAAGTAGATACTTAATGTGATTTTAATAAAGAAAAATTAATTTAACAGACTATGAATCATTGACTTCATTAAAATTTTCACGAAACCATCTACAATTTTTATTTTAACACTTGATTATTTTAAATTGATTAGTGAAAAATATAATATTATTTTTTTGCTGTAGTTTTCTCTAAGCCCGCTGTGTCGGTTATTTAGTTTCTCAGCGGATACCACACGAGCTTAACAGGTTATGGCATGGCAGTTACTGCAGTTACTAGGAATACTTCAATGCACCGAAGCCATCGTTACACAACATGACACCGCAATGACACAGTACAAAAGGCAGAGCAGTAACGCAACTCCGTAAAAACGCGCGAAACGGTGCACTCACACGAACGTGTACTCACGCCTAGTAGAACTCTAAGCGAGTCTTGCGGTGCAGTTAATTATCACGTGAAGCCGGGAATAGTCTACTACTTACAGTGCAACAAGCGGTTCTCAGTGTCCAGAAATATCCATCCCTTAGGACTATAATGGGGTGTAGGTAATTAACAAAAACCTGGCTTAGGACCGCAACTTTTTAATACTTATGTCATGTATCTAACAGATGTAAAAACAGAGAAATAATTTTGCTAAATTTTATTCACATAATTAGTGCCGAACATTCGATGTAATAATATTGTGGCATCGTCAGGTGCCACACTATTATTTCTAGATAATGTTTCACTCGGATCCGAATTGGTTGTACAGTTGGGAAACTTCCCGGGTGACCTGTACAGTTTTTTAGAAAGCTTTATTTATTGTGCTCCTTTTACTAACACTAGAATAAGATCTTTATGTTACTAACACTTATGGACTTCAAATCCGATTTTTTTTTATTTTTTTTTATTATGTAATAGATATATAGAAAACGTTTATATAACAAATAATAAAGCATTAACAGGTACTTCATTTGATAAATAAATTGTTTCTTTAATATAAGTACTTTCCGAGAAAACGTTTCCCAAAAAAACTCTACTGGCCAACCGGAATTTCCCGATTGTACTAGTGGTAACTGGTAGCGCATACCACCACTCGGATCCGAGTGAAACATTATCGAGACGAGATTTTTATATAAAGCCCTTATCAGTAAATGTGTAAACATTCAATTAAATATTCCTGATTGCAAACAATTCATTTTGCTTGGGCATGTGGCATAAACCATTGAGATACTGTTTCAGCAAACGTAATTTTATTTACTGTAGCCACAGCGACAGCATACACCTGCTGGTACTGTAGTTGTTAAAATCCATAAAGGTTGTTATTTGATCAGCTGAATCTTTAATGAAATTTATGTGTGACCTTGCAATATATCGTTGTGAATAAGTTGAATATGTTTAAGATTTCTTACACTAACGTTATGTAAGGAATCAGAAATACTACCTTTCTTAACTAACTTCAAATATTTAAAGACATTGTAGGGAAAACTATGTTCAAATTAACGATACGTTCAAAAACTAACGCAGTTTCAAGCGCACTAAATCGTGGCCACTAGCGAATACATGCTGTCAAGATTATTTACTAAATAATGAGTGTCAAATCAAGTAATTTTCGAGGTAATTCTGGTTACTTTACTACTTTGCAGAATATGGAGGGAGAGGTCATTATTATTTAGCTCTCGAACACATAAAAATAAATAAGCAACCTAGAAACATCCTTCTAGGTTGCCACGTGCTATTTTACCAAATACAGCTGTATTTTTTTTATCTTCTGTGTATAACAGCAAAACGTGTGTATCAAGGTGTTGAACAGGTAGCATTTATGCCTAGTGCAAGATAATATGGCGATATAAGGTGCAACAAACTATTTCCTAATATAACGCTTCTATCGTACTAATACAGCCGCGTGGTGTAATTTTTACTCTATTGGTAAAAAATTTGCAATTTTAGTTAAAGAATATTCGTCTGATCACATTTAAACAAAATTTATATATTTTTTAAATTAAATATGCGTAACGACACTCATGTCGAGTCAAAATAACTAGTCACAGCACTTACGAAGCCCCCTCTTTCGTTTAACCTTAGACATTCGAATACTCGTAGACCATGGCCTGGGGGCCAATCTGTCATCTCTAAGAGCAGTATTATTTTAATTTTACCATGTTTTTTCGTACAACGACCCTCTTAAAGTAAGCTTGTTTTTCCGCTAGAAGTTTTGTGACGTGTTCGCTCAATCATAAATAAGCATACTAAGAGGTTCGTGGTAAGAAATAGCATGGTAAGATTAAAACAATACTGCACCAAGAGATGGCAGTAGGTAGTAGGTATGTCGAAAAGTTCGGTTTTGTTTGAAGTTACTGGATAGCTATTGTACTTGTTAACAAAAACTAATTCATAATAAAAAAGTTCAGTAACTATAATTTTATCAAATACCTACTGCAGGGACAAAGACCTTTGTACCGGAACTCCAGATAAGAGTTAAACGATAATTTCGTTATCGCCAATAACACATTTGTTAATACAGAATGCGCTACTGTTACTGTAATTTTTACAAAAGCATTCACTAAAAAATATTCGTTAATAAAAAGACGGTAAAAATTGTACTTAAGCAAGAATCTAAGTTCCAGAATAAGGTTGGGTGGATAATTGCCATTCGTTGAGGCATACTTTTGGATAGCTTATAGTTTTATTTTAAAGTTCTTTTTGTAGTAATATTAAGTAAAAAGACTCTCAAGACCAGTACTTCAAAACTTAATGAGAGCAACGAAACGTGATTTTTATTTCCCTTACCGAAGGCGAAACTAAGCTAAGAAATGGTTCTTAAGGTGGTACAACTTCCATACAAACAAAAAATTCACAATTATTGGTTCATCATACATTAATAATTCATAAATACATGCGCAACTAACTCGTTTCAGTTATTTGTTTCTGCGAAAAAATAAAAATAAATGTACTTTCATACATAAATCACGAATAAACTAATATCTTATAATTTCAATAATTCTACGTATGTGTGTGTGACTCATCGCATTTATATACCTCATGTATGAAAGTACATTTTTTTAATAATTTCGCGCAAACAAATAATTGAAACTAGTTAGTTGCACATGTATATGAATTATTAATGTATGATGAAGCAATTAATGTGCAATGTTTGTTTGTATGGAAGTCGTACCACCTTAAAGAAATACACCGCCTTTAGTAATTAAAAATTTCTTATCCCATTATAGACCTAAGATAACCGGATAGATATTGAAAAACTCTTCATTATGTTTTTCTTCTGTTTTCAGAGAGAAAATAAAGAATTCTATAGAAATCCCACTTTTAACAAGATGCTGCTTCTGCTTCCCTCTACGGAAGGGGCTCATTGCTCTCGCCTACATCAATTTAGTAAGTACATTTATCTTATTTCCTACTTTCGTTCGTTTCAGCCACATAACACCCACTGCTGGGTATAGGCCTCCCCCAAAAGGGGGGTTCCCATAATCGCCACGCTTGGCAGGCGGGTTGGCGATCGCAGTATGGCCAAGTCTTGTAGGAGACGCTGCTGCCCGTCTCCTGAAGGCTAAGTCCCTTAGTCGCCTTTTACGACACCTACGGGATGAGAGAGGGTAGAGCTATTCTAAGCTGCTGTGTAGTGTCACACAGCTTTTCCTAGTTTACAAGCTGCCAATTACAGTCAGACGTTTGATTTGCATGTTTTTCAAGCCAAGAGTACGGCGGTTAAAAAAAATCTTCCACTGTGTACCCTCAAGATTAGGATGCGAGCGGAGTACTGTATCGTTGCAGTTGCAAACTACTCTATGTACTTATTCTATATTTTTATGCTGTTTATCTTATACCCTCCTTTGTGGCTTACTTGTCAAAATTTTTATGATAGTTCTATCTGATAACCAGAGGTCGAAATTAGGTAGAGTTATTTATGTACTTTCACTGATTTCATGCAGCGAAAGAATAAAGTGGATATGCCTCAAATGCCGAGATTAATATTAAAGAGCAGAAAAAATCCCGTGATTTATTAAATAAAAGATTTGGACACTATCAGAAATATAACGGAAAAATTTCTTCCTGCATTAATTTTTAAGACGCTCGGAGAAATTCATTGAAGTCAGAAAATATTGAGAAGCTAATGGTTATATACTTCAATTTTCATAAAAGTTATACAGTAATGTCGGAAGCTAACACTTCATATTCTTTTATTTATTTTTAATATTGTTGGCCAAACATCCAGATCCATATTAATATCAACATTTCGATGCAAGTACAAAAAAAAACTCTACCTAATTCCGACCTCTGCTGATAACCTATCGTTGTCATGGAATTTTTTAACCGTTAGTCAACAAAAATATTTAGAAAACAAGGTAAATGTAAATATAATCTTACACAGGAAACAGGGGGTCAATTCTGCTAAATTTTTGTCAAAATCGTCTCTCAGTGGTGTTTCAATAGTAGTGTTTATTTACACTGTTGTAACAAGAACTGTGTAAAACAGGACTACCATTGAAACACCATTGGAATACGATTGCGACTAAGCATTAGCAGAATGGGGCCCCAGGTTTTCTATTTTAACCTTTAAATAAATACATACTAAACTAAAACCGCATTCTATTGCGATAGTACATTTACGACTGGCTGGAGGCATGAGACATTGACTTATATGTATATTATTAAAGCTGTAGGTGTAAGCTCTAATGTCAAATGTATGTAAACTCTCATCTTCACTTTACTATGACAGCTTACCAGGGGCCCAATTCTGCTAATGCTTAGTCACAATCGTATTCCAATGGTGTTTCAATGGTAGTCCTGTTTTACACAGTTCTTTTTACAACAGTGTAAATAAACACTACTATTGAAACACCATTGAGAGACGATTTTGACAAAATTTTAGCAGAATTGACCCCCTATTCTAGTGCAAATGCTTTTCTTTCTTTTGCGCAGGCCCTTGAGGCCACAAGGACTTAAGGTCAATGTTAAGTTTGAAGTATTCTCAACGGTACATTTTACCTCAAATGGACTTCACCACAACGTTTCTACTAAAATTAACCGCAAAATCGTATTATTCGTATTTGAGAGTGTTAAATTATAATATAAACGCCAATCATGCGACCCAGGACTGAAACCCGTGGGAACAAGAATTGTATCGCTCTAATAAAGTTTCTTGATCTAAAACGGGAGTGGTAACTTATCAATACCTAGGCAGTCAAATCGTAAGAATGCATTCACTAGTTTCTGCGTGAAAAGCAAACACTTATGTTAAAACTAGTGTCTGCCCGCGGCTTCACCCCCGTAGTTCCCGTGGGAATAACTGTTTAACCGGCTCTGTGGTCTAGTGGTACAACCACCGGTATCAGACCCAGGGGTCCCGGGTTTGATTCCCAGCGGGGGTACATATTGTATTCGGTTTGGTTGGTGGTAGGACTTGTTGTAAGTCCGCCTGGCTAGCTACCACCATCTTATCTAAGTCTGACGCCATAACAACAATGTTTTCAGCATTGTTGTGTTCCGGCAGTTCAAGATAAGATAGCCAGTTCCTCAATGGTAGATAATTCCGGGAGAGCCTCGCTTCCATCTTTAGCCTTATTAATACTTAACATCAGGTATGATGAAGGCTAAGAGTCTCCCCGTCGTTAATAAAAAAAATAAAAAACTACTCTCTAAGCACGAAACCCGTAGTTTCGGCCTAAGTTACGGACGTTTCCTACCCCGTATCACCTACGGACACCTTATTAGTTCGGAGACCCGAACTAAGAATGAATGAGAATACGTTTTTACATTGTCCCTACTCCCAATGTATTTGTGCCGTTTGTCCAAAACTAGTACATCCGAAATCAATAGAAAGTAGGCTCCATCCGTAGTTTCGGGAAACTTACGGACGGAGCCTAAGATACGGGCCCCCCGTATCTTAGTTGACGGGTTTAGAGAGTAAGCCTCCTGATCCGAGTCCTCGTACTATTCTATTTTAACCTTTAAATAAATACATACTAAACTAAAACCGCATTCTATTGCGATAGTACATTTACGACTGGCTGGAGGCATGAGACATTGACTTATATGTATGTAGCTAAAACTGAAACAAATTCTCTCAAATAACATAAACACGTCACAAATGGCATTTTTAACTTTAATGCATGTCAATAAAGCTGACACAATACACTACTGGATTCATATGCTAATTGCAATATCACCGAATATTTTGTTTGTCAGACGTCCTCATTTGTCTATGAGCATTTTTGACCGACTTCCGAACAGGAAGTGGTTCTCAATTCAGCCGGTATGTGTTTTAAAGCGCCAAAATGTATTTGATAAACTACTTTAACTTGTATATTTAATGAATTTGCCAACTGCTTCTTCTGTTTTGGATTCGTGTATATACGTATTAAAATATTGTGTGTGGCAAAGGAAAAAAATATTGGTAAGTATATGCTCGAATCTTTATTGTGTTTTCAATAGAAATCTGACTGTTTTCTTTGAATTTTCAAATTTCAAATTTGAGTAAAATTTATATTTGAATAGAAAATACAATAAGGGTTCAAGCACAAATCGATAATTATATTTTTATTTTTTAATTAAGCCTCTTTCATATTCCAGGTCCTCACATTAACGGTGACGGGGTTCCTCTCGCTGTACATCTCGATTGTGAAGGACTCCGAGGTGCCCGAGCTGGCTGCGGAGTACCCCCGGCTGATCGTGGACACCACCGCGCTCTGCATAGAGCTCGTCATGTCCATAGTGTTCATTGTGGCACTGCATAAGGTAATTTTGGATTGAACCTTTTTTTCGATCACAGCCAGAGAGATAGAGGTAAAGAAAAAATATTTATACCAATAAGATCCCACCTCTGCAGTAAATTCTAATTAAAAACTTACTGCTACATCGGAGCTATAAAAAGAAGTAAGGTTGACGACTGCAAATGCAGCCCAGGCCAAGCTATGCCTTCCGAATTCCAAGCTCGAGATAGTGAAATTTTAGCCACCCATCCACACCTTTCGTTTCCCGAAAGTTGCTGACCCACTAAAGGAAAAATCGCTAGCTACTACCCCATCGAAGTCCACCTAACCGCTTTCCATCAACATCATCATCTCTCACCTCTCGCTGAAATTCTCCATCCTGATCTCCATCTCCGTCGTGCCCGTAATCCGTCGGAAATCTCCGATACACGACGATTTCTATCTCGACTACCGCAATACGTAATCATGTACGAAGGACCTTGCACAAAATTCGGAAAATTGACGTACTTTTAAAACACTAGTAGGTACGAGTATGTACCTACTGTGCTGAATTAGTTCATAACAATAAAAGAACTGATGCAGGTCAGCCTGATTCATCCCTATCTTTTAAGTTTTTTTATATTATTTATAGTATATTATATGCAGGGGCTATGCAGCTGCAGTAGTCACTGCGACCTAAAAGATCTATTGTAACTCGCCACATAGTTATAGTATTTCTTTTAGCCTGGCGGCCTCCAGGAAGTCTGTAATCGTCCTAGTTTTGAGAGATTTTAGTTAGATTTAAGTATTATATTATCGTATAAAAAGTAACCCTCTTCATACGTACATCTTATGTTTTGGCGCGCAATGTTCTTTGAAATAAAACAACTTTTACGGATATCAAACGCGCTATATTTCACTAGCCGTGGTCATGGCAGCTGAAAAGGTGCCGAAACGTCGGGAAAATCAAAAAACCCCTAAAAACCTAAAAATACGGACAATAACAACTTAGTTCGTGAAATATTAACCCTTAAGTTTTAACCCTCTTCAGTTTTTGAGCATAACGATATTCATGTTTAGTTTTGGCAGCAACTGCTCATGGTTTTCCCATGTTTGCTGAAAACTAATTATTGTCCCAGATAACACGGTGAGATCTTATCATAATGATAAAACAAATTTACTCACTGAATTACCAGATTCTACTGCAGCACCATTATATTGAAAGTCGCATCAGTATTTTTCGTTATGAATGTTTTTCTATTTTATCTACTAAGTTTCATATTATAAGTCAAAAACATTTTATTAAAAAAATTCAAACCGACTTCAATAAGTAAAAAATAAAACTTTTGGAGTCGGTGTTAACTAGATAAGGCAAAAAAAATATAGGTAATAGAAGTGCAATGTACAATGCCTTGGCTGGCACCGACTTCAAAAGTTTTATTCTTTATTTCAGTTTTTTTAGTTACATCATGTGCCGTTACTTACACTAAAAATCAGCCCATACACAACAATGATGTCATCTAGGTAAACGACTACTTGCCAAAACGTGATTGATATTTTTCAGGATTATGAAAAAAATACTAGCCAGATCTTCGTAAAAATTATATGGGACCACACATAAACCATTTTCTTTCAGATAAAAAATAATTATAAAAATCTGTTAACAACTGGCGAAGTTATGGTAAAACATACATAAAATAAAACAAAAAAAGTACCGTCGACTTGAGAACCTCCTCCTTTTTTTGAAGTCGGTTAAAAAGAGACTTTTCATCCACTCTTGTTAAATCTGACATCATCATTATTTAAATGGATCTGATTCCGAGAGATAGTTTATAGAAAAAAAACAAGGGAATTACAAACATAATCCATACATTCATTTTTGAAATTTTTGAAATCCCATGATCACTCTGCTATCGACGACTACTCGTCATATATCATAATCAGGATCAATAATGATGTGTGTTGTCGTAAATTTATTTACTTTTGTGATAATAGTCTTATTGAAATTTCCAGAAACACGTGTTGCTGATGAAGATCTACCTGTACTTCGAGATCGTGTACTCCGCCGTGGGTGTGGTGTATGGGCTGGCCTTCATCACCAGGGAGAGCGCCAGCGAGCTGTTCCTCATCCTCTTCCAACTCAGTGAGTACAAACGCCGGTTATGGTGACTGACCTATTTTTGGCCAATGAACTGGCTGCTTTTTTATAAATACCGGGGAGACCCTTCTATATTAATACGGGGAGGCCTTCGTCATACCTGACATATATTTCTACACATAAATACTTATATGTATAATTATATGTATTTATATCCTAGTATCCCATAACTGCCCCTAGCATGAACACCGCTATATCACGTGATATGATATGGCGCATGATGCTGTCTTGCTAAGCCCGTTACGATGTGAGCGAGACAGTGATACGTTATCGAGCTATCGAGTCGATAAAAGTCGCTCATGCTAGGCTAGCACAAGCCGTAAGACAATTAGGCGCATGACAGGAATGCGGTTTTGCACTTTTGGCACCTGCAGCCCACTCCTATTACCGTACTTCTCCTATTTTCTGATTTATTAGCGCTAGGTACAGTGATTAACTGATTAATTACCGCTTCTAGAAATTTTGATTTTTTTAGTTTTCTCAGCTGTCATGCGCCTAATTGTCTTGATCAGATTGTACAGTGCTTACATTAGGGCTAGGTTTATTTATTTATTAACGGAAACACTATTAATATCGCACAGAATATATAAAAGTACTAGATCAAAAGCAAAACTTGCTATTAACTTTGTATGTTTCATTCCAGTGTGGCAGATCTACCTAGCGATTCTAATATGGAGCTCCATAACAAAAATGCAACGAGACGA
This sequence comes from Chrysoteuchia culmella, assembly GCA_910589605.1. Taxonomy (NCBI): domain Eukaryota; kingdom Metazoa; phylum Arthropoda; class Insecta; order Lepidoptera; family Crambidae; genus Chrysoteuchia; species Chrysoteuchia culmella. The sequence goes on from OU342657.1 coordinate 2,367,773, forward strand.
TACAGTAAAGTATGTAAGAGAGAGGGACCCGGTCTAGATTTTTTAATGCCTAGTTATAGTTTAACTGGAAAAAGTAACCTCCGATGTAGAATTGGTTAGTTTTACATTGATAGAGGCTATTGACAAAAGCTAAGAAACGCCCAGCTTGCCAAAAACTAAAAATTCCATAGCACAATTTGACATTTCGGATTGTTTGTCCTATGTCGAGGTTAAATAATTTTATTCTAGAAAAACACAATTAGTCTCCAAATTGCTACGAGACTTGACCAGTAGTCGACCGTATCCAAAGGTCTGAGGCAAGACAAATAGCTTTGTGAATGCAAAACTTACATAAATATTGAGGTTACTTAAATATGGAAATTGAATTGTAAATAGATAGAATTTTAAAATAATTAATATTTAAAGAGCCAAACTTTGAATATACTTAAAGCGACGAAACAAGTTGTTAGAATATAACGGCCGAGGTGGGCGAAATAGGTTTTTTCGCACTGCTTGCGGTTGGCTATATGTGTGATACGTGACTTCAGATATGTTAATATCTTTCGAAAGTGATACATATTAAAATAGAAAATATACTAAAAAAGAACAACTTGTCTCATGTCGCTCTGACAGGATGAGATGAGACGAGTTGCTTTTTCTAGTATATTTTCTTGTTTAATATTTACCACATAAAAATAGCATTGTAAAATGCAAAATTAAAAAGGTATAATTTTTCGAAAGTATTTAAAGAAGTGTTAAATCTATAATTAAATTAAATGAATTATTAATATAATTAAATTAAATATATAATTAGGAATAAAACAACTTTTACGGATATCAAACGCGCTATATTTCCACGAACTAATTTGTAATTGTCCGTATTTTTAGGTTTTTAGGGGTTTTTTTATTTTCCCGACGTTTCGGCACCTTTACAGCTGCAGTGGTCACGGGATGACTGGCTATTTATAAGTCTAACCTCGAAAAGTTAATTTATTTTCATTCGGATACGGTTAGACATTTACTACGGCACAAATTATTATTGATTTGATATTTTGATTTAATTGTTATTTTAATTCTTTATTATTAAGAAAAGAGAAAACTAAAGACTCTACTGGCAGTTCACAAATTGGGAGGACCTTCGAAGAAAGAAGCTGCCAAGAAAACTTCGAAAGCGGGTCGACCTCCACCTTTATAAAGACATTAAGATATGTTGTCTCCACCTTTGCTTTTTTATATTTATTTATCTACAAAAAGAGCTAACCGTATCTTTGGGTCTTGCAGTTCGTGATTTGGGTTGAGACTTTAATTTATGGATAATAGGGTCCCAAGCTGGTGGAATCTTCCACCCATCGTCTCTATTGAAGTTATTTGGTGATTACAATAGCCGCACGCAGCATTCTGGGGACAAATTTTTGTTCCCTGGCGAGGATCTGTGGCTTATCAAACCTGATGTAGTGGGTGGGTCCCTCAAAAGCATGTTACACAACTACCACTACATTACAACAAATACTTAGTTCGTGTAAATATAGCGCGTTTGATATCCGTAAAAGTTGTTTTATTTCAATGAACAGTGCGCGCCAAAACATAAGATGTACGTATTTAATTAGGACTTAAAGCCGATGCAGCAAGGCAAAGTCTGTGTTTCCTGATACTTACAATTTGGGGGCCTTCAAGTCGTGTGTGAATAGGTATCTTCTAGGCAAGCGCGTTTCATCCTAGATCGCATCATCGCTTACCATCAGGCGAAATAGCGGCCAAGCGTTAACCTAACCTATACAATAAAAAAGTGCAGATTGTTAAAACTGTGAACACGTATCCGAAGTCCCGTGCCACAGATGGTGTTCGAATCTTTGAAGCTGTAATCTGATGCCAGTTTAAAGCGAACTACAAAACTTTGTAGTTTGCGGTGTGCACTCAAATATGAAATGGCAGAAGAACCACTTCGTGATTAAGCTCTGACTGCGTCTCATAGGCGTTTCATTCCTAAAAAAATTATTCGAATTGGTGAGATTATGAAACTTCTTTAAAGTTTTTTTGATAAGCTTACATGCTTAAAATATAATACTGATCTGAAACTGTTAGCTGTGATAATGTAATCAATTTGGGATCATCAGTTTATATAGATATGCCACCTTCTTTATATTCAAGTAAAACTCAAAACGTAAAAATAATTATTAAGTATGTATGTTTGTTACAAGTTGACAGTTACAACAAGCTCATAATTTAATCCCTTTTTTCATGCAATAAGTAGTAATAAGTAACTCATTATGAACATAGATTGTGTTTTTTTTTAGTATCGAATTGTAATTCTCAATATCAAAGCCCATTTATCAGAAGGGAAATCTGTGTTAACTTTTCTTTTAACTACTTTGAATGGATTCAATCAAGCCCAGAGCCTAAGACAGGATCCACAATGGAGCGGGCTAACCCAAAAGGTGCCTGTTCACACTTGCTTTGAAGAGGACGGGAAATACAGACGCAAGGAGCGTTCCACTCCTTTGCTGTGCGCGTGCGCAATATAAAAGATGTTGAGTACCGTTCGTCAGTTACATTTCAAATAAATTCTAAGCATATTGTCGATATTATAGCTGATTTTTATTTTGTTATAACTTAGTTCCTGATGAATATTATATTATCATGAATTTAAAAAATGTAAAGTGCCTTGTAAGAAGTAGTAAGCAATAGCATATATTTTTTTAAATTTTATGAAAAAATATATTTACGCACAAACGTTATAAATATATTTAGTGGGTACATTTTTATAAATATTTTATAGATATAAGCGATAATTTGTAAATACTATAATTATATTTTTATAGACAAACAGTTACCTTTGTAAAGATATATAATGTTATACCAAATAAAAGAATACTTCGGTACAAACCGATATAAGTCTTGATTTTAATTTAAAAAGATTCTTAATTTAGAGAAATTTATACACTTTACTTTTCCTTTACTTCATTTTACTTATCAGCGCTTTAGATAAATCTCAAAAAAAAATATTAGTTCAAAAATTTTGTGAACAGTCCGGGTCAGATATATATGACCAAATATTTTGAAGCATCCAAAGTATTCAAAACAATCAGTTCAAACAAGGTCATCAAATTATTCAGACCTCCCATACCGCGCAAATATTTCAGAACACCAATAACATCTAAAATCAAGTTCACTCAAATCGTCGAAAACAACGTATCAAGCAAAACGTCAAAAGTAACCAAGCATCCAAACTACAAAAAAATATGATTTTTGAAGTTGGTTTTCATTTTTTTATAGAAAGTTTTTTTATTTCACATTTTTTTAAGTTAGAATAAATCACGTACCTGTCTACACTACTAGTTTGAGTCAAACGGAAATGAACGGATATGTGTCAAACGGTTTGACCGAAAAAACCTCAGTTATTCAAGATTTCCTGAAAATACTGAACCGATTTCAAAATTTCAAAGAATGGGTTCAACTTGGGAACTCAAATCGTTTGAGTCATTTTAATAGGTCCAGGCGTTCCCGAGTAATCGGTGAACATACGTAAAATATATATTTGACGACCTGTGTGGCGCAGTGGTACTAACCCCGCCTTCTGCGCCAGAGGTCCCGGGCTCGGTTCCCGGAGAAGACGAATATTTGTGTGCATGAACATGTCTATTTGTCTTGGTCTGGGTGTTTCCTGCACTACTCATTTTACGTTTCCATCGTAAAAACGGACAAGAACTTTTGACATCCTTTGAATAACTATGGACATCCTATGCTTATTAATTATTATCCTATATTTATCCTATATTTAATTTAATTTAATTTGACCGCGTTAACTTTGATTAGCGACCGCGATACCATGTAGATGTTTTCATGTACGCTAATTTATTTAAGTAATCAAATATATATTTTTTAGATTTTGTTTTAACAGGGTTAAATTATAAGCCACATAATAAAACAATTATTTATTTATAATCATTTAAGATACTTAACATCTTTACTTTAAAAAAATCATAAGTAGCTTAAATATTATGAAGTCAGTTTGTCTTCCAGTCAATTGAATTATTTTGATTTAAACTTTACAAAGAATTATAAAGTTAAACCTTAATATAATAATATGTTGCCTGTAATAAAAACTTTAATAATAAATAAATTAGCACCATAAATATCGTATTCGTAACAAGACGCTTATTAATCTATTTAAATTATAAATTACCTCTTTTTCTATTTTAAATGATTGTAAAAGCCTTTGTGATGTGATTGCACTTTATTAACGGTAAAGTCGATGACTCACGCGATGATGTTACAAAATATTATAAAATAAACAATTCTTGACTTTTTCAGGATGTTCTGTGTCATTCTTACAGATTTTCTTTAACACAACGTAAACTTTTTATTGATGTCGAGTGGTGATACTGATGATGTATGATAAATTTTAAACAATAAAATATAACTAGAAAAAACAAAACAATTTGTCTCACATAGGGACAGGACGTCCCGTCAAGTACCAAGTACCAAGTATTTTTCTAAACTATTTTCTTGTTTATTTATCATACAGGGTATTAAAAGACCCATAACGAAAACGAAAACCACGTATTCTACCCATTGTTACAATCATTTTCTTGTATGGGGACAAATCTGGGAACCTGATAGTTAAGGAGTTATTGAGGATCAAAGTCACTATTTATTTTTAAATATTATTGTTTATAGTTACAAAACCGCAATGAATATCAAAACCAATCAAAGAATCTGACTCCCGGCTACCTACTCGTGCCCTCTAGACACGCATACTTTGTTGCACGCGGTTTTTTTTGCGTGTAAAAATAACACCCATTTTTTTAAAACGAAAAATAAAAGTCGTTTCTCAGCAATTATTTTCACATATTCTTATTTAGTTAGATGTACACTACGCAACTATTACGGCTTCGGTATGGGTCTTTTAACACCCTGTAAAAAAAATATAAAATGATGAAATGATGTCTGCTTGCCATCAGAAATTGTGGATCCTACCTAAGTTCTCCTAGACGGTATACCAAGAGTCGTTGTTGATTAGTTTGACTAGATTCTCGTTCTCCCCAGCTTCCTCTTCCAGCTGCTTGTAGAAGCTGCCCACGATCATGAGCATGTAGAATCGGATCACTGGAATACAAATTAAATTATTAAAACCTCATCAGACATTTATATGTTCCCACTGCCGAGGCACAGACCTCCTTTTATGCAACTCCAAACACAGACTCAGACAAGGAGTTCCACTATCTAGCGGTATACGGAAGATGAGCAAAACGCTTAGTGCGAGACTTTGGGATATCAATCAAAGTCAAAGTGAAAGTCAATATCATTTATTCAGTCTAGGCTGTTACAAGCACTTATGAACGTCAAAGAAGCTACGCCATCGGTTCACAAACCCTACGGCGGGAGACCGCGTAACGAGAAGAACCGACAAGAAACTCGTCAAGGGCTGTTTTTTTCTCTCTGTTTTATTTCATACAGAGTCGTCAAATTGAAAAGTGACCTTAACATATCAGTAAGGTCAATTTCCATCACAAAAGGAAAATACTAATTAAAATATTACATTTTATGGTTTTGTTGTTATTGTAACCGTAAACAATTTTTAACTGGCAAAGAAAGACTTGTCTATCATGCTAATTAGGTCATCATATGTAAGGTGTGCAATTCAGATGCACACAATAATTGTATATTATATATAAAAATCGGCCAAGTGCGTGTTGGACCACGCGCAGTATAGGGTTCCGTAGTCAAGAAACCACTAACATTTTTGTCTGCAAAAATAACTTTGTTTTTCAGTGTTTGTAGAAATGACAAAGTTATATTTACGGGTATGGAAAATGTACTATATCAATAAAACTGCTAACTATATTTCGTTCAAACCAAAGTTTTTATTGAGATCTATAACATATTTTTTTTTTGGATTTTTCACTTTTTTATTTTAAAAGTTAGAGGAGTGTGTACTCTTTCAAACGGTTAACTTTGAGAAAAAATCGTTTTAGGAACCTCAATGTCATTTTTAAAATCCTATATATAGACATGAGTCACGTACAGGTTAGATGAAAAAAAAAATCAGTTTCTATTTCTCCCTTAATCTTATTTTTATTTTATTTTTGTGTGAAAATCGTAATGTAGTTTACAGAATACATCTACTTACCAAGTTTCAACTGTGTAATCTTAATAGTTACGGAATAAAGTGACTGTGACTAACGGACAGATGACAGATAGACAGACAAACATGACGAATCTTTAAGGGTTCCTTTTTTGCCATTTTGCTACGGAACCCTAAAAAGGATTTTATTTTTATACGAGAAACTTACACAAAAAATCGGGCCCTATTTACACAGAAGTCATTTGTGTTAACGTTAGGAGAACGACAGGTTTCAAGATTTCTTGATAGACTAAATACATACTGAACCGATTTTAAAAGTAAAAAAATATTTTACCCGCTTGGAAACAATTAACTTTTGAATCGGTCGTCGAGTATTAAAATCGGAGAAGATACATAAAAAATATATGTATACGCAAAGAACTCATAGCTGCAATAGCAATGCTTATTTATAATATCATAATATTATAAATCTGTCATTCCTACTAATATTACAATGTTTGTAAAAAAAACTTTGTTTTTTGGGAATTTGGGAGGATGTTTAAATGTTTGGCTGGTTGGATGTTTGTTACTCTTTCACGGAAAAACTACTGAACCGATTTTGATGAAAATTGGCACACAGACAGAAGATAGCCTGGATTAAAACATAAGCTACTTTTTAACCGACTTCAAAAAAGGAGGAGGTTCTCAATTCGACTGTTTTTTTTTTTTATTTTTTTTTATGTATGTTCTACCATAACTTCGCCAGTTGTTAACAGATTTTTATAATTCTTTTTTTATCTGAAAGAAAATGGTTTATGTGTGGTCCCATATAATTTTTACGAAGATCTGGCTAGTAGTTTTTTCATAATCTTGAAAAATATAAATCACCTTTTGGCAAGTTGTCGTTTACCTAGATGACATTGTTGTGTATGGGCTGATTTTTAGTGTAAGTAACGGCACATGATGTAACTAAAAAATCTGAAATAAAAACATTTTATAAAAAAAATTCAAACCGACTTCAAAAAGTAAAAAATAATACTTTTGGAGTCGGTGCTAGCTAGCTAAGGCAATATATAGTTAATAGAAGTGCAATGTAGAATGCCCTTTTTTTATCCCGATATTCATCACGCACGCGGGTAAAACCGCGGGCGTGAAACCGTCTCACATAAATCCTAAATTAGTAATCATAAATCCTAAATTAGTAATCCTAAATCCTAATCCAGGTAATATAAAATACAGTCCACTTTAATCCTTATAGGCACATTTCAGTGTGTTTTTTACTTGGTTATAAAATACTTACGCAGCCCAAGGAACTCGACCACGTAGACCAGCAGAGTGGCGTCGGCATAGTGGTTGATCATGTTCATGGTGCTCCAGAAGACAAACAGCAGTAACAGCATGATCACCTGCATTGACATCCAGACTACCCATGGGCGCACTAGAAATGCTTTTTCCTGGAAACACGGAAAAAATACTTTATTTTTTTATATCCATCATTTTGTTAAATATTTCCTAATTTTAAAATTACGATGTACAGAATAAACTGTCAGAAATCTTTGTTTACCACAAAGTAGAATGGCGCCATCTGCAAAAACTTTGGCGTATGACTGTATGACCTCCCATTGGAGCGGAAGGTTCGCAAAGGCGACAGTGCAGGAATTTCGCAATCTATCGAGATTAAATTATTAACCACGTTTATAGTACATTACTGCAAAAGAGGCATTGATGAACGAACGTGTAAATGCGGGCCGAGGCACACATACGTAAGTCCATCAATGCCTAGTTGTGGCCACGGCTTGTATAGAACTTTTCTCAAATAATGCGCGGAATTTAAAACTTCCTTTTGAAATCAACAACGAACTAATCTTTTTTCGCGCTACGCTAGATTGCAATTTTCCCGTACTGTGCTGCGCTCCGAACAGACCACGCACCTACGGCGATTCGTGTACGGTACGCTACCATCGTGGGTACAAGGTGGACCGACGATCTGGTGTAGGTGGCAAGAAGACGCTGGATGCGGGCAGCACAGGAACAATTTTCGTAAATATCTTTAGAAGCCTATACCCACCAGTACGTGTCTGTGGCTGAAATGATGAAGTGGGTATGATGGTCGAAAAAGGATAAGTACCTTAATGGCTCCGACCAGCAGTACTGCACTGAGGAACAGTGTGACCGCGTGGACGATGGTGACGCCGATGACCATGGCATACATCACCATGCCGCTGAGATCCGAAGGGTTGAGGTGCGATGGAAGGTAGCTTAATGCTGCCATGCATTGTGCCAGGGCCAATACTGAGTATAACTGAAAAAAATACAAGATCGTCATCAGCCATTTTTATGTTCCCACTGCTGGGGCGCCGTTGCTTGCTTAAGGATGAAAAAGGAGAATAAAGATATCTATACTAATATTATAAAGAGGAAAGATTTGTATTTTTGTATGTAACGAATAAACTCAAAAACTACTGGATCGATTATGACGAAATTTGGTATAGAGAATCCTTAGACCCCAAGTAGTAACATAGGCTATAAATGATCCCAAAATTCCCACGGGAACGGGAACCACGCGGGTGAAACCGCGCCCGGCCTCTAGTTAATTATACAATATAAAATTAAAATATCCCAGTCTTCCGCAAGAAAAACATGCAAGATGTAATGCTTACCACAGAGTGAAGGTGCAAGGTGTGTCACTGATTTTCATTTACGTTTATTTGTTGTATGTTTTACTTGCGTAAGTAGCCAGGTGACACCAGGGGCCTTATTCACAAACAGTCGGAAACGTTTCCGACAGCAGAATGTATGCATTGTCAATCACTTCAGAATAGACAAAGCAAATGCATAGAATTCGGATCCGATTCCGTGTCCGATGGTTTGTGAATCAGCCCGCAAATTCAATCAAATTACTTCTTACACTGACAGAATAAATTGCCTGCAACGTACAAAATAAGCGTTGTCGATTGTTTGTTGCTTGTGACACAATATCTACATAGTCTCAATGCCCATGTTACGTAGAGCCACACACAACTCAACTCTTGTAAATTTCAAGAGAGGCACCATTTGCCCGGCGAACAAAAAAACATTGTTAATTCTGAGTACAATAATACTACAATGGCTAATTCGATAAAGTTTAACGATGTGTCGAAAAAAAATCTAGTTGACAAAGTTAACATAATGAAAATGACCAAAAGAAGAAATTGTAATACATCCATCCATTGGACATGGATTGGGTCCGAGTCATCGTCTGCGTGCACATTTTCCTTATCCCCCAAACTTTCATTCAAAAAACCAACCTAACTACTGAATTCAAAATACGTATCAGATAGACAGTCAATATCTGGATTTACAATTGCCACTTTCATCTTATCTAATGCCACAGAATAATCCACTCGGTCATTCTCAGCTGACCTGATTTTTGATACCAAGTCTTTTAATTAATAAAGTATCTTATTTTTTCTGGGCTGACTTTTTTTTTTGAATCTTCTCTTAATTTGGTAAAACATCATCATACAAAGTTGTTCTCCTAATTTCCATTCGCTGTCCGGAACCCCGAATCTCACGTTCTACTTTAATAGTTGCCATATATTTTGAAAGTAAATAAATTTATTTTGTTATTTAAAAAATATCCTCAGTTTATCAAGTCTATTTATTTACATAGAACGAAAAATATCTTCGTCCGTTCATTGTACCTATTTTTTGTCACGGTTATGGAATAGCGAATACCCCACTAGCTGAGTAAATTTTACCCATCTTAGGAATACGTTAAGTCAGTAGTGCCGTGGCCATCAAACGATGCCGTCGATGTTCCGTACCTACGTGTTACGCTGTCACAGTAAATAATGTTACTTACGTTATTTACTGTGACAGTTTAACTATTTCCGTTCGCATGGTTTTCGATTTCTCTAATTTTTCAAACTACTCTCTGTATAAAACATCCGACTATAGGATCTATTTCCTTATGGTAAATTTTAAATAGAAAAATATTGGAAAAAATTAACTGGGCCACAAGTGAATTCTCAGACTGTAATCGAACCAGCGACCTACAGCGTATTAAAAATATAAAAGTATTGGAGAATTTCGACGGTGGTTCGCAAGTCTCGGTAGCTCAGCGTTTAGAGCATTGGACCGGATTTCCAAAGGTCGCTGGTTCGATTCCAGTCTGAGAATTCACTTGTGGCTGAGTTAATTTTTTCCAATATTTTTCTATTTAAAATTTACCATAAGTATAAAAATAGCATTGAAAAATGCAAAAATTACAAAATCATAAATCTATTTCCTTTTCTTATTTCACACAACCGATAGTTTTTCTGTTGAGCATTTACATCTGAAAATTACTTATGTGCTGATTATTTCTATGTCTTGTTAAAAAAGAAATTCATAATTTATTGAGCAATTGTTTAATTTCGCTACCGTCGCGCGCAAAAATCTATCTCTTCATAAATCCAAAACTTAACGGTTTTTTAACTGCTTATGGTACACATTTATATAGTTTAACGTGTATTTCAAGTTCTATCGTCGGTACAAAGAATTTAATGAAAAATAAAAATCGTGACGGAAATTATACGAAGAACGCACTGTATGTCGTGCGTGAGAATGACCGCCCAACGTGTATCTAGCAGATTGATAACTAACTTTCAAAACGGATTTTCATTATTGCTCAATCAAGAGTCACTAAGAATTTTTCTCATTTTACATTTGTCTGTGGCCAAAAATCACATGTCCATATTATGAGACACTATAAATATTCCATTGTTCTCTGGACACCAGCATCCTAGCAAATAACAAATGAAATAAATGAAAATCTATTACCAAACTATTTTTTTAAAGTCACATGAAAATATAATAGAAAGAACAGTAACTCTTCACCTCAAAATGAGAAATAATTACAAAGGTAACTATACTAAAATAATATAATTTCTTAATCAAATATTACTGCATTTTATCATAACCTACTAGACAAAATTAGACATAAAATTATAAATAATACTAACAAAATACTTACTATAACTATTAAACCTGTAAGAATACTTCCGAATTTCAGGGAGAGGCAGGCGAAACTCCTCTGTCTTGGTATGTTTTCCAATGAAAATGGAAAATCTGTAAAAGTCAAACATGCAATTTGTTTAATGAATAGCGTAAAAAAGTTTTTTAATGATTTTTTATTAGCTTCCGCCCACGGTTTCGTCCCCGTGGGAATATCGGGATAAAAAGCATAGTAGTATAAGCCTATGTATTAGTCCACTACTTGAAGTCCCTATATACCAAATTTCATGAAATTTCGTTCAGTAGTTTTTGAGTCAAAGAGTAGGTAACAAACAAACAAACTGATATACTCTCACTTGTATAATATTATTAGGATTAATATTTACACTTTACTCTAATTAAGATACTGAAAGTAATACTAATAAATAAAATTTACTTATGTGTTTGTTTGTTTGATTTTGATTGCATATAATAATGATATCCTAATTTGTGTGAAAGAAAAATGTGATGTAAACTTCTAAAGCAAGGAAGACTTTGCATTAGAAGTTTACATTTATCTTATATCTCTTTGTGTCAACCAAAACTTATGGAATATGCCCGGGGTTGTTATGATGTACTCATTATAGAAAATGGTAACATAACCAAATGTGTATGTCAGGTTTTTTATCCATACTTATGCTTGCTACGTAATGTACTCAGAATGTAAACACAGAAACTTTAAACTATTATCACTACATAGTATAAAGCAAAGTCGCTTCCCACTGTCTGTCCCTATGTATGCTTAGATCTTTAAAATTACGCAACGGATTTTGATGCGGTTTTTTTTTAATAGATAGAGTGATTCAAGAGGAAGGTTTATATGTATAATAACCTTCAATATAGAGTAGAGAAATATTGTAATTTTTGAGGTTTCTAATGTGATGTCGTAAATGATTACATTTTTTCCGCTTACATTGCAAACGCAGGCTGAACCCTACGAGATTTATCAAAATAATGTACTAAGTATTTGTACACCTTGAAAAGGTCTACAGAAAACTCCGCGGTGGTATATGTTTATCCCTTATGGATAACCCACAATAGCATAGGTCGTGTATACCACGCGGGCGAAGCCGCTGGCGGGAAGCTGGTTTATTTTATATATTTATTTTATAAATTTTTACTCAAAAATGCTACCTGTAGTTCCACTATGTTATTTTTAATTTTACGACTTAATAATGTACCTATGGGATTTGATAGCGTCATCATAGAAACAACCGTAAAAATAAATAGTAGCAACCCACTGTAAAAGTATTGTATTGTTTCAGTGAATTTGCTTGCTACACTGTTAATAGTTTAATATCGCTGTATTGTACAAAAAATGCAGAAAAAAGGATTTAATAGAAAGACACTCATAGGTCCAGAGATTTAATAACTTTTCACTGCGGTCATTAAAATCTCATATTCTATGGGAAAAGCTAGTATAATTATTCTACTCATTCAAGCTCACTAGGACTTCTAATTAGTCATACATAAATGTTACTCCATCATCAGCATGTGGACGTCCACTGCTGGACATAGGCCTCTACTAGCTCACGCCTATTGTGGCGTTCGTAGGAGGCTATTAGCCTACTGCTACCACGCTGGCCAGACGGGTTGGTAGAGGGTTTGTTTCAAGTTTTCCTTCCCTCGCACAGGTGTTCAATGCGTCGAACCTCTTACGACACTTACGACATCCCAGGCATGTAAGGGAGTGGTGACACTTGTATTCTTAGGCCGTCACCACACGGCACAATGTTCTCATATTTTACTAATAAAATATCTTCCAGTACCATTCTACGAATTGATTGTAAATTGTGTAAGAGGAAAATATTCTAATAACTGAGTATGAGAAAATTTTCCTCTTTTATTTAATATATTTCAAGATTGTTGATTTGTGTTTGGCAACAACATGTTAGATTGTAAATGTTGTTGTTTCTGTTAAAGCTGATAAGTTTCTTGCGGCCGTTCTTCTTATCAGTTAAAAGATGTCCTGAATGACTGTTAAGGAAAAAAAATGTTGGACTATTCGAAAGTACTTATCTTTAAGTCTATTTTAATAAAAAAAATATCTTTGACTTTGACTTTGATAAAGGAATCCTTATCTATTTAAAAACTTACTTGAATACATTTTTGTATCTTGGTAACCTTAGACACTTCCACAATAAAACCAAATTCACTTTTTTAAGTTAGTTACACGATTTTCTAAAGGTTTTCTTCACTTTTGGCAAAGTTTCTTTATTTTGACGCGTGAATTCGGCTGTGTATACCAAACCAACTGATAGATAAAATTTATCACTCGGTCTGTTAATCAGGGCCTGATAATGTGATTTATCAGGACATTATCAAAATTAGAAATACTGGGGCGATAAAAGTCATTACGTGGTATAAGAAAATGGTCTTTCAGTCACAGTGATAAGGATACACTTATGTGTTACAATCAGTGAAATTATGACCATTTTGCTGACCAAACATCAAATAGCAACTGAAAATAGTTTTCAACGCACCTATTTTAAAATGAGGTCTAGCTATTTCTAGATTTAAAAAAATTTAGTCTATAGTATTTGGTGTTAAGTTGTACACAAATATGTTTCCACGTTAAAATTCCATAAATTTTCGGAATTGCCTGTTAGTTTATCTGTTAGTAGTAAGTATCTGTCAGACTATTCTCAAAATTAAACGAACTTTCAGGTAAAAAAAAATGTTGGACGATCAAGACTTGATATGTATTGTGTTGTGGAGGAGTGGTTTTCAGAGGTCGGACAATTTTCTTTCCAGGAGGCTATTAAGATGCTGGAGCACCGATGGAATAACTGAGGTATTCCAGTTACCGCATTATTCTGAACCACACAACCCGAACCACACCAAAAGCATTCCAGTTACGGCACCAATTGATGCTCTTCGAAAAAATTATTAAAAATAAAATTAACACTAGACCGGTCGCGCGGGCTACATAATAGCCTACAGTGAAGATTATTAAATAACTTTTGAACGAAACCCGCCTCGGAGCTGTCCTTTCAGGTATTCCACTAGTACGGATCGTCACATACCTCTAATAGTGTGCCATCTTCCTAGGCGGATAAAGCCAGTTCCTCATTGATTGAGGATTCCGGGAGAGGCTCGCCTCCATCTTCAGCCTTATCAATACTTAACATCAGGTATGATGAAGGCTAAGAGTCTCCCCGTCGGTCATAAAAAAAAAAAAAAAAAAAAAAAAAAAAAAATGTAAGCGCAGTGCATTTTTGTAGTAGGGCGGGACCGGCTTTGGGACAGATCAAAAAATTCTAAAAGCTAGACTGTGACGAAAACACTATTGCATAAAAACACATATTTAGTCATCATAATAAAATTATTCACATAATAAGTTAAAAGAGTTGAACGAATAAAAAATTATTGATCTGAACAGGTCCGTAATATGTAATTTTTTTTTTTTTTCTAGAAGTTCATCTTCAGTTCATAAATCAAAAAACTTAAGCAATTGTTGACTTTTGATAATGTATTTAGTAAGACATAAAGTGAAGTCATCACATTATAACTTCTTTACTGTAATTAAATAAGTGTGTAATGCAAAATACTTATATCATAATGGGCTACATATGTACCGGCGCGAGCATTGCAGGAGAATTTTAGGCGCGTACTCTAGTGTTAAAGCATTCCAAAATGGCGTCATGATACTAAAATTATAAAAAATTATTATAATTTTTGTGTATTTGGAGCAGGCGAATTAAATCTACAATACATTTTTTTATGTTATTGTCTTAATTTACTATATTTAATGATATAAAAATCCCAATAACTGAAGCATTTTCTGTAAAAAAAAACTTTAAAACAATCTTATTTCCTAAACCTCCCAAAATAAATAAGTGATTTTTGGGTCTTAAGGTATAGAATGTTCAAACAAATGAAATCCTACTCAAATCCCTGCTGTAGATTTTTATCAGGAGGAGTCATAGGATCGACAGTTTCTTGTTCGTTTTCTCAATACTCTTAATAGGGGGAGGGGGGGAAACTGCAAGGTGGGTTTCCAATAACCACTAAACGTAAGGAATCGCAAGATTCGCATGCGAATTCCTTTGTTTAACACCGCATACAAAGTTAATTCGAGTAATTCAAAAATACGTTTCTAGAACTGTGTTATCGATGTTTTTTGTTAACACCTCTACTTAAACCATGGGTGCCGTAACTGGAATGCTTTAATGATTTATGATTTTTTGCATTTTTCAATGCTATTTTTATACTTTTGATAAATTTTAAATAGAAAAATATTGGAAAAAAACAACTCGGCCACAAGTGAATTGTCAGATGGGACTCGAACCCAAGACCTTTAGAAATCCGGTCCAATGCTCTAACCACTGAGCTACCGAGACTTAAAAACTTGTGGCCGAGTTGATTTTTTGATGATATTTTCTTCCATTTTTCCAACAGCACCATTTGGTGCCATAACAGGATGGTTTTGGTGCGGTTCGGGTGGTGCGGTTCAGATTGGTGCGGTAACTGGAATACCTCGGTTATGTTCAGAGTTAACCCGAGTTCAGTACGGTTGGGTTCGTTTTCCTGCTAATAATTATGTGGTATTATTAAGACGGAAAATAAATGAAAATATTCAGGGAAAATAACAATTTGTTTAATAAAAATAGCTTCATTTTAAGTTTTACCTAAAATTTGGCAATATTTTTACATTTATAATTGTATCTTATTCTTATTTACTATAGTGACAAAGTTGTACCACTATACAATAGCACTTTTGTATAGTGGTACAACTATTTGAGCTTATTATTTATTAACAGATTCATAATTAAATACTTAATTAATAAGGATGTTCAATACTATGGCCATGTGACTCAACAATCGTTTGTCCGTAACTTGACGAACTTTGGACAACTGGTGCAACTACCTCCGATGATGACGCGACAGAAGTTACGCCAGCCACTGCATCAGACCCGACCACCGCTTGGGCCACCGCCACCGGCCCAGCCACCGCCCGCGCCACCGGCCAGGCCTCCGCCACTGGAACTGGCACACCTACCGGGAAAGGCGCCGGAACCGATACATGATACGGCTGCGGAAACGGTATCCCAACGCCTTGCGTTATAGTCACTGGTACGGGATGAGCAACCGGGTACGGAAACGGCCTGTCAATAGGTACGGCAAATGGCCGCGGAATTATGTGCGCTACCGGGTGCGGTACCGGTACGAGTACCGGTCGCGGACGGTCCACGGGAACTCCAACCGGAACGTGGTAAGGGACAGGGCGTGGCACGCTGAACGGTATCGGTTGGGGAACCGGTACCGGAACACTCCGATGGAACTCGGAAAATGTATGGTGAACCGGTATGTGGGGTGATGCTTCCCTTTTGGTTTGAACGGTGCTCCGTGACTGGTGAATGCACGCCAGTACAAATATCTGAAATAGAAGAATAAAAATATCGGGAATCTATTTTTCATTCATTTTTTTTTTGGTTTTTACTCAAAAACACCGTAATCAAAAAACAATATATTTTAATCTTAATCATTTTACTTCCACTTACATAAGAAAAAGTGTTCATTTTCTTCACCATTTGGCAATAAGTCCTGCTTAGAGGAGGCGTCTAAAGAAAGTGGTCGACTCAGGAAAGCAAAGGTATATATACGTCACACGCGCTTCACATGGAAAGACAGAATCGGTGCGGAACCGGCGTCTGCTTACACCCTGTATTGAAGGAAGTTGATAGTATTTATATAGAGCTGTATGGATACTGACCTATCAATACTATTTGTATTCATGTATCTTTATACTGTGCTATTATTTAGTGGCGCATTAGCTGCGTATACACCGCGTATAGAGCGACTAGCTTAACACGGTGTAATAGTATGCAGCCAAGTGCGTTTTCCCATTATCCGATCCGATATCGATATCGGAGGCAAGTGTAAAATGTATGAAATATGGACCTGCCTTCAACATTGTCCAATCAACACGATATCGGATATCGGTTAGTTTTGGTTGGCGGTGGAATTTGTTGTAAGTCCGCCTGGCTAGCTACCATCTTATCTAAGTCTGACGTCATAACAATAATGTTTTCAGCATTGTTGTGTTCCGGCAGTTAGAGATAAGATAGCCAGTTCCTCAGTGGTTGAGGATTCCAGGAGAGTCGCGCTTCCAGCTTCAGCCTTTTCATTACTTAACGTAAGGTATGATGAAGGCTCAAAAGCTACTAGGCGTTCCTGCTAAAAATTGTACTGTACATATTCAGGTAATCCTTGGCTCCTACAGTCTCTTTATTGAGGAAAAATATTCATTTCTTTTCTTATCCTATACTAAACTTTTTATAAGAAAAGAGTAGGAAGCGGACTAACTCTAGAGCGTGACATCTGCTCTATAGAAATCCTTTCTCCTATAAGTCAACCACAACAACATATGTGGGTTTGGATCATATAGAACCAACTAGACTAGATCTGGTCTAGACCTACACGTAACCTAGTTGCTGGACCGCCTGTTACACGACACTCTCATTATTAAATCATTTAATGCGGATTACGTGCGTAGATAGCGAGGAGGAAATTAAACCCAAGGGATGTTATATATTAGGACCACTAGTGACTATTCCAAATGTTTCTATAAGATTTCTCATAAATATCCAATTTCTAAACTTGAAAATAACGGAAAAAGTGGCCATTCCTTTTTCTTCATGTAATAAGTAAAAGAGAGGCACTGATAGAAATTCCGAAAATGAGGTCATGATACTCCCTCTGGAGTCAAGCTGTCACAATCAAAGGCTTTCTCCTTGTATGGCCTAGCTAGTGGTCACAACCACCGGTATTAGATCAGAGGGTCTAATAACCTCCTCCTTTTTTGAAGTCGGTTAAAAATTAATGTGTCCCCCCACATTTTTCCACTTTGGAAGTGTATAACTTTCAAACGGTTGACTTAGAGAAAAAACTGTTATAGAAGCCTCAATGTAATTTTTAAAGACCTATCTAATAATATCCCACACGTATAGGTTTGATGAAAAAAAAAACAGTAACAGTTCCATGTATGGGGAGCCCCCACTTAATTCATATATTTTTAATTTTGTGCGAAAACCGTAAAGCGGTTTACAGAATACATCTATTGACCAAATTTCATCTTACCACTTTGGAAGTGTATAAGTTTCAAACGGTTGCTTTTGAGAAAAAACTGTAAAATAAACTTCAATGTAATTTTTAAAGACCTATCTATAGATATGCCTCAAGTATAGGTTTGGTAATTGTATGGCCTAGCTAGTGGTCACAACCACCGGTATTAGATCAGAGGGTCTAATAACCTCCTCCTTTTTTTGAAGTTGGTTAAAAATTACGCTAACGCAATATTGGTAAGTGAACTCCCGAACAGTTCATTTAATTGTTTATTTTCTATGGAGTTTAGAACTGTGTCAATGTCTGTGTAGCAGAATATGCTTTTAATTTTTTGAAGACAAGAAAACTTACTAAAGGCAAATTTCATAGGAAATAAACAAATAAATTAATTGCCTGGGAATTCACTTAGCAATATTGCTTTAGCACCCTTTTCAGACCCTGAGAGGTATCGGGTTCGATTCCGACGGGGGTACATAATGTATTCGGTTTGGTTGGTGGTAGGACTTGTTGTAAGTCCTCCCGGCTAGCTACCACCATCGTAGTCTGACGCCATAACAACAATGTTTTCAGCATTGTTGTGTTCTGACAGTTAGAGATAAGTTAGCCAGTTCCTTAGTGGTTGAGGATTCCGGAAGAAGCAAGCGCGCTGCCACCTTCAGCATTATCAATACTTAACATCCGGGGCCTTATTCACTATGACCACTTAGTGATTTCTTGGTCAAACCACGCCAACCTCGTACTTGGTTTTGACCACAGAAAGACATTCTGTGTTCTGTGGTTCAGATATTTCCAAAATTCGTTTTCTCTATGTCACTCACTATTAAGTTATTTTACTTGTGTAATAACTAAATATTTGTGAGCATCATGTACTTGTACAATAACTATATAATTTGTGTGTGGCATGGAGAATACGAATTTTGAAAATGTCGTAATCAAGTAAGACATTGGCCTGGTTTGAGCAAGGAATCGCCAAGTGGTCAAAACATGTGCCGAGGGGGTTATGGCTCCGATAACACCTGCGAGTGTGGTACCTCCCCACCACAGACATAGATTATTCCACCCCCCACCTTCTGCGCTAGAGGTCCCGGGTTCGATCCCCGGACAAGACAAATATTTGTGTGCATGAACATGTTTATAAGTATGTTTATCCGTTATCTAGTATCCATAACACAAGTTCTTGATGATACTTAACGTGGGCTAGATAATTGGTGTGATTTGTATGGAAATATTTATTATTTATTATGTCTGTACTCCCCACAGACTATGGCACACCTTTTGTCTTGCCCTGCGAGTCCATCAACCTGCACACGCGAAGACCTATATAGCGCTACCAATAATGCGGTCAGTGTCGCGCAATATTGCCCCCTAATTGTCTAATTTCAAAATCTATCACAATCCCTTTCAAAGGTATTATGATTATGATAGTATTTATGATTTTTTTTAACTTATTGTCGCAATCCCTTTCGGAACGAATGATGTTTTAAATGACACTTCTCCATACATTTGAAAGATATTTTCGTCTGTCACTTTGTTTAGACAGTTCAATTTCGTTCATTCAGTACCTTTCAAAACGCGTCGCGATCACAATCCCTTTCAAATGTCGAATAGTGACGGCCTGAAGTATGTAAATATCTTTCAAATGAAGAATTGAAAGAGATTGCGATGGATTTTAAAATTAGACAATTAGCCCCCTGGTCTCACAAAATCTAAAGCCAAAAAATGATCGACACGATAATAATAATAATAGTGTATAAGGGCCCTAATATGATGTAGGCTATCTCCCCGTAGTTCACTGTAAAAAAGCTTCATCAAACCCCAAACTGCTCATTGTGCGGAAAACTAGATGATGTCTGCCATTTGTTAAAGGAATGTGAGCGTAACCGTAATCTGAGGGTTGATGTCTGTCGATTGTTGAGCATAAATAAAAATCGTAATTTTTGAAGTGAAAACTTCTTTAGCGGCGTTGAGCACTTTTTCTGTAATGGGTATAAAATCTTAAACTCGCGTCAGGACACGTGACCTGATCGAAAAAGCGTAGGACGGATGGAGAATGTTGAGGTGACAGGTTGACTATGGTCTCGGTTGCTTAGCGACAGACTGTTGATAATGTCTTTTACTTGTCTCTTGTTTTATTGTCAATATATATTTTTCGATTCTCTATAATAACTAATGTTTTCTTATATCTTATTACCTAACTTAACGTTCACTTTAATATGGTTTGTCATCTTTGTGTACGATAGCGCAATAAATGAATATTGTATTCTTCCACATAAATGATAGTACTTTTATACTGATAAAGCAATTGGTGTAAAGTTATTCCCTAACCATTCCAAAATATCAAACATGCTCAACGTTAATAATCAAGTTTTCACTTCTGCCGGCACTCCCGGAGTGCAACCCGTCTTTTTTTTTTTCTTTTTTTTTTATTTATTTATTTATTTAATACATACACATGCTAGCTTACAGAAATGCATTTCCAACACACCAGCAAGTAATGGTTGCATGTGAAACTTCTTGGCTGAACCGTTATCGGAAGCTGCAAAGACCATGATCGACTTCGCTATTCATAGTCTGTAGGTTTAGTTATTAAGATTAGAGTAAGATGGAGCTTGCATGTTCGACTGATCGATCAAATAATAAAGAAAAAAAAAGCTTCATTTCGTACTCTATAGGTACCTGAGACGTTCGGTGACCTTATCATATTTAGCTGTTATCCGTCACTCTATATTTGCGACGTTGCTTGTCAGTTTTTTTTTACAATGTAAAGGCTTACTCTTGGTGATTCTGAATTGTTCGATTTAAGATGGAGCGATCTTACCTGGCTGTGTGTCGGCTTAGAATAGCACTACCCCCTCTCATCCTGTGGGTGTCGTAAAAGGCGACTAAGGGACTGAGCCTTCAGGAGACGGGCAGCAGCGTCTCCTACAAACTTGGCCATACTGCGATCGCCAACCCGCCTGCCAAGCGAGGCGATTATGGCAACCCCCCCCCCCCCCCCCCTTTTGGGGAGGCCTATGCCCAGCAGTGGGTGTTATGTGGCTGAGACGACGACGACGCGCTTACCTAGAAAAAGCCTATTTACTCGATCTTTAAATATACCAGCAGGGCTAAGATGAGCGCCGCGACTATTTGTCGAAATTTATCTGGCGATGTCAGAGACATTTTCCTGTAATCCTTACATAAACTCCTTTCACATAGAATAATTTAAGATTTTTCCCTATGTAAATTTTGGAGATAAGGGGGGAACTGATTTTTTTTACAATTTTCATCAAAAGTTAAAAATTAAGGCCTAAAAAAATAAAAAATATTGAGAATGTGCAATCAGCGTTCTTTCATATAATAGCCATATTTCACATGCCCTAGTTGTACTTTTAATTTCTAAGACTCTTTTCACTCCCTTTTGCAAAATATATATATATATTTGTTTATATCTCTCTTATTTGCAAAATATTTGAGCAAACCTCTTTTAAAACTATTCCATATTACAAGTTGATAGCATTAGTAGTTCTTGATATATCGATTTGTGACAGACTGACTGAGTCTCACCATAAGGGTTCCTTTTTACCATTTTGGTACGGATCCCTAAAAATAAGCCTTTTGGAGTCGGTGGCAGCGAAGACAAAGGCAAGTTTTATATATTTTATGATTTTATTTTATTTTATTTTATTTTATTTTTATTTATTTGGGAAACAAACAATGTTTTAATACTAATACATTAAATAATATAAACAAACAAAAATCAATTAAGTTTCCACCAAGAGTTAATACATGCTGAGCAGTGTAGAACAAAATATGAAAAGAAATTGTAACAATTAAATAAATTAAATACTTACACATTAAAGTTATACAAGAAAAGTTAGCTATTTAGGATATTCCTTATTTTCTGTTTATAAACATTAAGACTATTATTAAACAAATCAATCGAGTCGAATTTCATATTATAGTTATAGCAAGCCCTGTACAAAAATGTGTTAGCAGCATAATTTGTCTTAATATTATTAGGAAAACTGAACAACTTTTTATTTCTGGAACTAGCCCTTGGGCATCTTATAAAAATATTACTCAAAAGGAAAGACGAGTCTAACATGTTATTATTGATCTTAAATAAGAAGACCTGATCTCTCTCATGGCGACGATTGCATAAGGATTTACTGCGGATCTCATCACTTTTGAAACTACAATGTGAACACCTATATGAAATATGCTTGACAAATTTTAAGTAAATTCTTTCGATACTATCAATGTACAAATTGTATTGAGGATTCCATATGACTGAGGCATACTCCAAAATCGATCTCACAAAGCAATTGAACAAAAGTGTCATAGTAGAACATCGTTTAAAGTCCTTACTAATCCTAAGAATAAATCCCAGCATCCGGTAAGCTTTTGATGTTATATGTTCAATATGGTTATTAAATGACAACTTACTATCGAGAATAACACCTAAGTCTCTTACCTCAGCAACACGGTTTAGAGACTCGTTACTAATATAGTAATTATATGAAATATTATTTTTTTTCTTTCTTGTAAAACTAATTACACAGCACTTTTTAATATTTAAATTTAAACAGTTACTCTCACAAAATGTTACTAAATTGTTTAAGTCAGTTTGGAGTAATAAACAGTCAGATACATTTACAATAGTTTTATAAATTTTCATGTCATCTGCATACAGTATAAAATTTGAATGTCGAATTACGGAATAAATGTCATTAATAAATAGATTAAATAATAAAGGTCCAAGATGTGAGCCCTGAGGAACTCCAGACGTAACTGGGATGAAAGAAGAGCAAAAACCTTTAACAACAACGGCCTGGCTGCGATCGCGTAAATAGGATTCAAGCCATCGAAGTAGATCACCATGTATACCAACTTCACCAAGTTTGCAAATCAATAAATCATGCGAAATTTTATCAAAAGCCTTAGAGAAATCGGTATACACCGCATCCACCTGGTAGCCTTTATCCATTGAAGTAGCAACATTATGCACAAATTCGCAAAGATTTGTCTCAGTAGATTTTTTCTTTAAAAAGCCATGTTGTTGATCAATAATGATAGGACTGAGTATCGGATAGATTATATCAAAAACACATTTCTCAAATAATTTTGGAATAACATTGATTTTAGAAATACCTCTATAATTTTGGACGTTATGCTTATCTCCAGTTTTATGGATAGGAACTATATATGACTGTTTCCAGGCAATAGGAAAGTTGCCTGATCGAAGCGACAGTTGGAAAAGATAATGCAAGGGGGCGCAAAGAGTACTCGAACAATTTTTTAAAAATATTGCCGGTATACCATCCGGACCACAACCTTTGCTTACATCTAGATCCCTTAGATATTTTTCTACGACATCAATAGAAATATCCACAGAGTCCAACGAAACAAGACTGTTATCCGTAGTTTTATAAGGCGCAACTTTTGGAGGTTTAGAGCTTAAATTAGGTTCAAATACAGATTGGAAGTAAGTATTAAATAAATTGCTGATGTCACCTCCGTCGGTGCAAGCAACGTCGTTGAGAAATACGGACTTCGGCAATTCACTTGAACTCTTTTTGGATTTAACGAACGACCAGAATTGTTTGCTATCGTTATGTATATTATCTTCAGCAGCTTCAATAAATTTATCGTAACATTCAATTTGAACGCGTATTTGACGTTTGCGAAGAAGATTAAAAGTATGATAGTCACTCAACCTGCCGTACACTTTCCATCGCTTATGAAATTTTAATTTTTCATTTATTATTTTTATTAATGCTCTAGAGAACCATGGTGGGTACCTAGAATCGCGTTTAACTTCTAATTTAGGTGCATATTCAGAAATCACTTCATTAATGACCCTATAAAACTCGGCCAAAGCTAACTCTACTTGGTCAATGCTATATAAACTTGTCCAATCATGAGCCAATATTGCTTCATTTATCGCTTCATAGTCAGCTCTTCGAAATAGTTTAATAGTACGTGGGGCAGAGGTCAAACATTCACGATTTTGCAACTGAAATTGCACCTGCAATGCAGGATGATGGTCATCTTCAGGTACAAGTGGTTCATTACATCTACTCACGGAGCACAGAGAATCACTAAATATTAAATCAAGCGAACGGTTGTTGACATTCTGAACATTGTTGTACTGCTTAAAATCGGTGTAACTTAGGAAGCTACTGACTAATTGTATTAAGTTATCACTAGAATTCGCGTCAAGGTAGTGCTCACCCTCAGCCGACAAAATCCACTGGGCTTGTGAAACATTAAAGTCACCGACAACAAGATACTTATCATGAGGTTGAGCTACTAAACGATCAGACACAACTTCAAAAAACTGACCCAGCGCATCAGAATGCTGCCGACAATGGGGAAAATAACCACAGAAAATATGAAGTGAAGTATGCTTGTTAATAAATAATGAAACCGTCAGCGCATCCGCCACATGATTCTCGATGGCAATAGGGGAAAATCCATTTATTGTAAAACGCTGATGTACCGCTACTAGTACACCACCACCCAACTCCTCACCTCGATATGCATAGTCACGATCACACCTATATATACTAAATCTTACATCAAAAAGTTCAGCGTCATAGATACCTGGCAAAAGCCAGGTTTCAGTCAAGCATATTATGTCATAGTCAGCAATCATTAAGTTACGAAAGAAGGTGTTAGTTTTCGTACGCAAACCCCGTACATTTTGATAATAAATTCTCAGATTATCAACTCTAGCCATTACCAATTAATACCATTAATAACACACAAACAATCAACAAAAATACCATAATGATAAAAGACCAGATCTTTCCCAAAAACATATCAACAAAATTGCACGTCTTTCCCGAAACATTGTAAATTAAAAATATAACACTGCCAAAACATTTCAACAAAATGACAATAAAATAATTAATACAATATATCTTACTCTCTAAAAAATGCACAAACAACATACAATAAATTACAAGTAATGAGTTAACTCCTATTTTATCTTGTTTAAATCTTTGTCGCATTGGATATGAATAATAGGATCATTGGCAGACTGTCTGACCATAATTGAACAATTCTTCACCCATACAAAAGAATAATTCTTCTCTTTTGCTAAAGTTTTAGCTTTTTTCAATATTTCTTTATTAAAACCAGTGAGATGATCGTTGAAATAAATATTACTGCTGTTCCCCGTAAAGCCAATATCACAGGCTCTTAATTTCTGTTTTCGCATATGTGTTAAGAAATCATCCTTTCTATAACGGGCTAGAAACTTAACTACAATCGGTTTGATTCGTTTATTATTATCTCCTTTACTTTTCGGAGCAACTCTGGTGACGAAATCTATGTCCGTAGTAGTGTTTAGTTGAAAGCCGGTTTGATCAGCAAAAATTTGTATCAGTCGTAATAAGTTTTCATCCTTTTTTTCAGGAACCCCATAAATTTCGACGTTTGATCGCCTTGCCCACTGCTCCTTGTTATTATTTTCGATTGCTAAATTTTCCATACGCTGTCTTATTTCACTGAGATTAGAAGTGGTTGCGGTAATTACTTTTGAGTTGTTTTCCAGCTTCCCAATTCTCTTCTTCATATCCTCAAAGTCGGAGTTAATGAAGGACAGAGATTCTTTTATACTTTTAATTTCACTAGTAATTGAGCTTAACTCGGATGCTACCGCCTGCTTTACCGCTGACTTAATATTCTGGCTGAACTTATGCATTTCTTCGGCAAATAAACTTTTAAGCAACTCGGCACAATTACAATGATGCTGGGTAACCGGGCTGTGTTCAGAATGATTGGATCCTCCTCTGCGTACTGTTATATTGTCAGGACTAATTGTCGGCTGCTGAGTACTGCTGCCTCTTATAGGCGTGTTGTCCTTGTTTAACACTCTAGGTTTTTTTACCGAACATTCGGGACATATCCATGTTTTCCTGAATTCGCCTGATATGTCTTTCTTCCCACCAGTACACAAGCACGATGTATGAAAATTAAGTTTACACTTTACACATGTTAAGCTATTAGAAGCGGCCCCTTCCATTGTTACTTTGCAACAAGCAAACTTCATGTTTTTAAAAAAAAAAAAATTTTTTTTTTTGTTTTTTTTTTTTTTTTTTTTTTTTTTTTTTTTTTTTTTTTTTTTTTGATGATTTTGTAATTTTTGCATTTTTCAATGCTTTTTTTATACATAAGGTAAATTTTAAATAGAAAAATATTGGAAATAATTAACTCGGCCACAAGTGAATTCTCAGACGGGAATCGAACCCGCGACCTTTGGAAAAATAACGAAAATTACAAAATCATAAATTATTGGCAGTTGCATCTTAATCGATCGTTAAACACCTGATAAGATGTTTCTTTCGAATGCAAGGATATTCCTAGCATTGATGTAACAACGCGGGCCTAAAGCGTATTAAAAATATAAAAGTATTGGAGCATTTCGACGGTGGTTCGCAAGTCTCGGTAGCTCAGCGGTAGAGCATTGGACCGGATTTCCAAAGGTCGCGGGTTCGATTCCCGTCTGAGAATTCACTTGTGGCCGAGTTAATTTTTTCCAATATTTTTCTATTTAAAATTATCATAAGTTTTATATAGTTTTATATATTTTATATCCTTGAGCTACCTTATGGGCACCATGACGAACACGCTTATATAAAGAGCAGAGCATCTCATGAAATGTAGTAAATTGCTACAGGAAATGTGGAAAATTGTTATGTTTCCCCATTTATTGGCGTTATCTAACCCAGGAATGTGATAATATATTTGCAATATGAGAGTAAATACAGCTTGCTTGTGTAAGACAAGATGTATGTCATGGGGAAGCAAAAATATTCATAAACAGGTGTTTTGGAAGACTGGTGTTTCCTTTCAAATCTTATCACGTAAACTTTTTGCATAGGTATGCAACGGCTATACTTAATTCATATCGACTTATTGCTTATACGAAAACACATAGACAAATAAATAAAAAAATACAACGTTTTCAAAATGTTTACTCAAAACCATTATGTAGAACTCATAACTGTGCAAGCGACGACTGCTGTCGTTCAGTCTTCAAGAGATGCCATGGTGGAGCGGACAAATGCGACCTTATATGTTGTCTCTCAATGGGGCGGCGATCCATCCATCATCAGCCTGTGGGCGTCCACTGCTGGACATAAACCTCTCCTAGCTCCCTTCTATTGTGGCGTTCAAAGGAGGTTATTAGCCTACTGCTACCACGCTGGCCAGACAGGTTGGTAGAGGGTTTGTTTCAAGTTTTCCTTCTCTCGCACAGGTATTCAATGCGTCGAGCCTCTTAGTCGACTCTTACGACATTCCAGGCATGTAAGTGAGTGGTGACACTTGTACTCTTAGGCCGTCACCACACGGCACAACTTTGGGGCAGCGATACTTTGGTCCAATTCAACGCCGCCAAAACACAGCGTGTGTCTTCTCCGCAAAAAGGAGTCCTTTCACCCTGACTATGACTTTCCGAGACTCGTCTGTAGACATCACCGACCACCTCGAACTTCTTGGCATCATGGAGTTGACTGCCAACCTCAACTGCGGTGTTACCATCAAGACGACAGCAATAATCGCGGCGTAAAAGCTGTGCGTTCTGAACAGAGTCAAACGATACTTCACGCCTGGATAGCTTCTTACTCTTTGCAAAGCTCAAGTCTGTTCATGCATGGAGTATTGTGGGCTCGTCTGGGATGGCTCAGCTAAATACTAATTCGCTACTCTCGACTCGGTAGAACGCAGAGCCAGGCGACTTATCGGTGACCACGTGCTGGTTAAAAATCTACATAGTTTGAGTCACCGCAGTATGGTCGCTTCTTTGTCGGTTTTCTACAGACTTTACTTTGGGCAGTGTGCATCTTAGCTGCATTAACCTCATTCCGCCTTCTCCTTTTTCATCGTTATACCAGACGTACTGCAGGCTACCATCTATACTTGGTTACCATTCCAAACTTACGCACAGAGCGCTTTTAGTCCTCTTTTATCATGCGAACAGCCAAGGAGTGGAATGCCCTGCGGCGTCTGTTTTCCCGAGCATACAACCCAAACCTCTTCAAGCTGCAAGTGAACAGGCTTTTTCTGGGCGAACTCGCTCCATCTTAGACCTCATCTGCGCCATTTGGTCAGATTGAGGCCATTCAATATTAAGGAAAAAATTGCTGTTAGTTTTTTGTATGGAAGAAAGAAACCCTGTAATCACGAAAAAATATCAACTGTTTACGTTGTAAGCTGTAAGCTGCATATAAAAATATAGATGATTTCATACAATGATATCAAATGGCAACGGAGGAGCCCGTGGCGCAATAGTTCGCGCGCTCGGCCTCCAATTGTTGGGGTTAAGCCACTTTCGCAATAGTCGGTCACGGGATGGGTGACCAAAAATTTACTATTTCGAGCTCCTCCGTACTTCGGAAGGCACGTTAAGCCGTTGGTCCCGGCTGCATTTGCAGTCGTTAAAACCCGCCAATCCGCATTGGGCCCGCGTGGTGAGTTATGGCCCGTTCTCCTTATCCATCCATAAGGAAGGCCAGTGCCCCAGCAGTGGGGACATTAAAATGGCTGATGACGAATGACATCAAAACCGGGAACGAATTCAACATTTACAATTTCTATAATGCGTAACACGAAACACGCGAGTAGCAACTTTGAACTTGTTTTGCCCTATACTACCTTATGTCTCACATTCGAATACCAATTGAACTCCACTTCAACATATTTGCACATACATTTTAGTGTTTAAACAACTAGATTTTTATGTATTCAAGCCTTATGGTCAAATGTACAAGCGATTAGCATGCGCAGAAATCTATGTGTTATGCGTACGTAATCGTGGTCGTAAGTAACAATATGGAGAGCACATCATCGTCAGTTTCTGGTTCAGTGGCTCACAGGCTTACAAAATTGCATTGATATGCGGGCGCGCAGGTTGTGGAACTTAGCCCCATTCGCATTAACCTAAAGAATAAGGCATTTTTTTTTTCTATTTTATAACATTAATATAAAAAAAGCTTCAGGCGCTCGATGGTGGGCCCGTAAGTTAAGAAAAGCCTTGGCGGACTTTAAGAACGTCATGATTCCTTTGTTCTCACTAGTTCCGGTGGAAGTAGTCCCGGTGGAACTGGTGAAACCTTTTTTTCTCATTAGTTTACTTGTGATTTTTATTGGAACTAGTGATACTTTTTCTTCTCAATAGTTCCTTTGTACTTATGGTAAATTTTTAAATAGAAAAATATTGGAAAATATAACTCGGCCACAAGTGAATTGTCAGACGGGACTTATTGGAGAATTTCGACGGTGGTTCGCAAGTCTCGGTAGCTCAGCGGTTAGAGCATTGGACCGGATTTCCAAAGGTCGCGGGTTCGATTTCCGTCTGAGAATTCACTTGTGGCCGAGTTATTTTTTCCAATATTTTTCTATTTAAAAATTTACCATAAGTATAAAAATAGCATTGAAAAATGCAAAAATTACAAAATCATAAAAAAAAGTTCCTTTGTACTTTATCTATCAACTGAAGATTTTTTTTATTAAGATTAAGAAAGATAAGAATAGTTTTAGGCGATTCTTAAGTTAAGTGCAAATGGGTGGTAGACCACCGCCGGTGATGAGGCCTGCTTTTAATTTAAAATTTAGTTTTATTGTAAAACTACCGCCGTTTAGCCGCCTCTGTGGTCTAGTGGTAACAACCACCGGTATCAGACCCGTCCCGGGTTCGATTCCCAGCGGGGGTATAATTTGTATTCGATTTGGTTGGTGGTAGGACTTGTTGTGAGTCCGCCTGGCTAGCTACCACCATCTTATCTAAGTCTGACGCCATAATAACAATGTTTTCAGCATTGTTGTGTTCCGGCAGTTAGAGATAAGATAGCCAGTTCCTCAGTGGTTGAGGATTCCGGGAGAGGCTCGCTTCCATCTTCAGCCTTATCAATACATAACATCAGGTATGATGAAGGCTAAGAGACTCCCCGTCGTTAATAAATAAATAAATAAACTACTGTGCACATCAGAGTTTTAAATTTTTAGGATGGGTAAAAAATGTTAAAGTCGCGTCAGGACACGTGACCCTGATCGAAAATTCGTAAGGCGGAGGGAGAGTAGAGCGCCGGCGCGGCGTAGGAGAGGAAGTAATATCCCCCTCTCTCTCTTTACCGCGCAGCGAAAATGTATGCCTGCTCTTGCTGTTTCGTTGTTTTTTTCTCTCCCGGAGTGCAATGTATAGTTTTCAGATTTTTTCCTGTACTTGACAATATTACTTGCCTTTCATAGTTCTAGGTCAACGGTGTTGCGTGTATAATACGCAACCGTGGTATTTTCACTCTCGAGACTGGAGTGGGGGTGTGTCTGGTGGTCTATTCACAGGACTGGGCTCAGGCCCTGTGTTGAATTCACCATCAACGACGCCAAGAACAGACCACGGGATACACCGTCGCCCCAGACACGATAGTGTTTTGTTTACCATTCTTTTGTGGCACTGATTTTAGTGTTACTAACCGTAGGTTCCTTGCGCACCGAGCTATTTCATTGCAGAATCATTCATTACACGTATTTACCAAAGTTTTAGCGTTCATTCCGTAATATTTTGTGGTTTTCAATATTTTCACAATAACAACTACCAGTGTTATTGTTTTGAGTGACTTTGACATTGACAGCGAATGACATGACATCTGACGTTTTACGTTTCGTAACAGGCAATAACTTAATGTTATAAATCACAACTTGCTGTCTTTGTGAAAGTTACTCATTGCATATTTATTGCTATTGTCTAATGTTTTTTAATATTGTAATGGTTTAATTTACTTTCAGTATGTCTTCTGTATTTATTAAAATACATTTCAATTAGTTGTAGAATAAAAAATCTAAATTCTTTTTGTGGAAAATTCTGGAACAATATATCATTGTCTTTGGTTCGGCTCGTCTATGGTCGCCGGTGACGGTGACTTGCCTTTCTTTTCGATCCTCGATGTCGGTCGATACGACATAAAATATTGGAAGCAGAAATTTATATTGGGATCGTCCGATCCGTTGTTGGAGATGAGGTGGTGATCCAAGATATGGCATAGTGCCAATATATATTTTTTATATGAATCAAGAATTTTAATATGGAGCGGCAGGTGAGTTTTTCATACCGTTTCGTCTTGGTTGGAGTCCCCCGCCTCATGGTGGAACTTCTTGAGAATTATCGTGTGCTCTCTTATTTTGTTTCAGAGAGCCGCTCCTTTGTTTTAAGCCAGAAATTAAGTTATTTTATTTGCATTTCTGACAACTTTCCCCGGGCTGATGCACATGTCCCCCTGATGCAGTGTGTCTCGTCTCAGGCCACAGAATGTAGAAGTGTTCTCCTCTGATGCATGGGAGAGTGAGTGCACCAACACCTTGGAGGATGGCTGCGTAAGCTAACAACGAACTCCGTATGTTTTTGTGTACTTTTTGTTTGAGAATTTCATCGACATGTAAAACAGTTGTATTAATGTAATTTTAATATAGAAGTAACTTAGGATTGTACATTTAGCTTCAGAATAGATTCATGGAAGGACGCTTCCACTGATTCTTGTTTCCACAGGTCATGACCAAATAATTTACCATGTGTTTTTGAGTACCCACATGTAACTTTTATTCTTTAACTTTTAATGAGTTTTATTAACAGTGCCCATGTTTTCTGCTAATAATGTTTAGAAAGAATTGTTTGTAATTTTAAATAATGACAGTGGTTTTAAATCAATATACATAGAATTTTTGTCAGAAATGTATCACTTTGTTTGATTTATTCCAACACTCCTGTGTTGGTGGCGCCCTCTTTAGAAGTAAGAATTAGAACCTTTTAGTGAACTAATCTCAATATTTTCTTTCCGAGTGTAACAGCCATCAAGGTAGAACCCACGCACACTCCCATGAGTCTCGTGCCCATCTGAGCTAGCTGAGCAGACCGCATCTTGGAGGCAGTGGGTGTTGAATAAACACGGCTGTCCCCAAGTGCGTAACATAATTGGCGCCCAACGTGGGGCCCGGTGATGAGACACATTGTTGGAGGGTGACTCCGTCCGTCGTTGTTCATCATTTGGTATCTCGGATATCGAGGTTAGTGTTCGCTTATCTTTGTTTTTTTTTTTGTTTGAGAATCTTTCATTGTTAGAAATGGCTTCAGTGAAAATGAATTTTTATCACTTGTTGAGTGATGAATTAAAATATGAACTCTTAGTCAGAGGTCATAAGAATTTGAGAAAAGTGGATGAGATGCGAGCTAAGCTCTCCTCATTAACAAGAACTGGTCGTCTTGCAGTGACTATTAATCCTGCAGATTTAAGGCTGGAATCAGAATTAGAAATTTGTGAGAATAAAATCAGCGACCTTGTACAGTTAACAACTGCTGAGCCGTTGACCCCTTCTTGTCGAGATAGAATTATTTCTCGACTAACACATGTCAAACTTAGATTGTGTCGCCTCACATCTAAGGATGACAAAGTTTCGGAAAGGATTTCCTCATTAATAAAAGAATGTGATAACACATTTAAACTTTTGAATGTTGATGTGACAGGGGAGATGGGAGTTTGCTTCGCTGAGGATAGCAGCGTGCCCAGTAGTGATGAGCCGCGTCCGCAGTCGTCGGTTCCGGCTGGTCACACAGCAGCAGCAACAGCCATACAAACAGGTGAGCTGCAGATCACTATCGACCCAACTCGTAACGTCTCCAAGTGGAATATTAGGTTCTCTGGTAGGGACAGTAAGATAACTCTGCATGCTTTCCTAGAGAGACTAGAAGAGCTTAGGATAGCTAAGAACGTTTCAATTAATGAACTATTTAGGGGTGTCTCGCAACTTTTAGAGGGCGAAGCCCTAGAGTGGTACCGTTTCTACGGTAGAGATTGTGCCAACTGGGAAGAGTTTGTCTACCTTCTCAAAGAAGAGTTTTTGCCGGCTTCTTATCACCGGAAAACACTTAAAGAAATTTACAATAGGACACAACACCCATCGGAGAGTGTTGTCTCCTACATATATGTAATGAGAACATATTTTAAACGTCTCGATAATCCACTACCGGAATCGGAACAAGTAGGCATTATTAAAGATAACCTTGCGCCTTATTATAAAGCCAAAGTATTTTGTGACACTTTTGCGAGTGTAGCAGAGCTACGAGCGCGGTGCAAAGTCCTGGAGGACTTAAAGGCTGAGTGCTCCGCTCACGTCAATCCCTCCACTCCCGCGTCTAGTTCGCTACATCCGGACTTGTGTTACAAGACAAAGAATTATTTTTCAACCAAGAACTCAGTTTCAGAAATTGATAGTAAAAATTTAATTTGTAGGAAGTGCCAAAGGAAAGGTCACATTGAACAAAATTGTAAATTTAATAGAACGATACACTGCTATGGCTGTGGGAAAGTTGGGGTGACGCGACCTCAATGCGACTCCTGTAGAGCACGCCCTAATTTAAACTGCGGGGAAGCCTCACGACCCGGAGAAACTTAACCCAGAGCCAGAGCAGCGGTCCAATAAAAAAACGTAATAGTAAAATTTTTAGAAATCAGAATAAGAAAGTTAGATTTTCAGAAACTAGGGAAGGCAGAGTCAGGGTTGTTCAGGTGGAACCAGAGGCAATAAATACACTAAGCGTAAACGAAGCGTATTTCAACCCTATGCCTGGTGATGCCAGACCATACTTGACTGTGTCGATCCTAGGTAGAGAATGTAGGGGTCTCTTGGACTCCGGTGCAATGTGTAGTGTAATCAATGGCTCTGCTTTTCGTACCCTAGCTGTGTATGGGGCTGTGCTCGATACCTATGAACCAGCACCCACAATAATCACGGCAAACGGTTCGCAAAGCACAGCTGTTGGTTATGCACGCTTGCTTGTAGAATACAACAACTTAACTCATAGAATAAAATTTTTAGTAATAGAAGAAGTTAAAACACCTATTATTTTTGGTATAGAATTTTGGAAAATTTTTAATATTGGAACAGAAATTTTGAAATTAATTGAAGTAAATAGTTTAACTAATCAGAATTTTGTAGAATCAGGTACTCTTCAAACTAGTGCAGACTTAACGCCTCAACAGTTAAAACAGCTTAATTTGAGAATAGAGAGTTTTAAAAAATTAACATTAGGTAACACTTTAGAAAAGACAGGTCTTGTTCAACATGTGATCAACACAGGAGACCATCCACCTGTGAGGCAGAAATGTCACCAGTTTTCACCTGCGATGCTTCAGGTTGTACATAAAGAAGTTGATCACATGCTGAAAATGGGTGTAATAGAGCCTTCTAACTCTCCATGGAATAGCCCGTTGGTTATTGTAAAGAAGGCCAATGGAGAACCTAGAGTCTGCCTCGACAGTAGAAAATTGAACTCGGTTACTAAGTTTGATAGTTATCCTTTACCTAATATAGATTTCATTCTCAATAGTTTACGAGGAGCTAAGTATATGACATCTATAGACTTAAAATCTGCTTACTGGCAGGTAGAGCTGGATGAGTCTTCGAAAGAGAAGACAGCTTTTAGTGTACCTGGTCGAGGACTGTTCCAATTTAAGAGAATGTGTTTTGGTTTAAGTACAGCGGCTCAAACTTTACAAAGATTGATGGACCGACTGTTCACCGCTGAATTTCAGAACTCTGATTTGACTTTATCAGTTTTTACTTACTTAAATGTATGAAAGTTGCGCGAAGACCCCACACCGTTACCCTAAGTTCCGAATCATAGATGGTAGGCTATATAAACTTATTAAAAGTAAATATGCCCTAGAACAGGATACCTCGTTTAAACTGGTGGTGCCTTCATGCAACCGAACAGAAATTATATCGGAGAATCATGACAAGCCTACTGCTGGTCATTTCGGTATTAACAAAACGGTTAAAAGGATAGCGCTTAGATATTATTGGCCTAAACTTTTAAAAGAAGTCAAGAATTATATTAGGAGTTGTGACACCTGCTTGGCAAATAAGTCGACCAACCAGGCTAGACCCGGATTAATGGGGCAGCCCAAGAAAGTACATAGACCATTCGAGACCTTGTCAGTGGACCTACATGGACCTTTACCACGTTCCAAGAAAGGCAATGTCTATGTCATGGTTGTGGCCGACTACTTTTCCAAGTATGTGTTCCTTTTCCCCATAAGAAAGGCAACCGCCTCGACAATCATACAGAAATTAGAAGAGAATGTTCTCCTGGTGCACGGTGTACCTCGGACAGTGATATGTGACAATGGCACGGTGTTCACGTCTAGAGAGTTTAGGGACCTAATTGATAGGTACAAGGTACCCAACCTATTTTACACCACTGTGTACACCCCTCAAGTGAACCCTGTCGAACGAGTTAACAGAGTCCTTGGGGACGCCATCTCGTCCTTCCTTAAGGGTAGTCACAAAGAGTGGGACGTGCACTTGCCACATATCCAGTCCGCCATGAACAACAGCGTACATGAGGCCACTAGCTTCACTCCGTACTTTCTCGTTCATGGTAGAGAAATTATCCTGGACACCGAACACTATAGACTTGGGTCTACAGACGTTCAAGAAAAAATAAGCTTCCCAGAACGTAAGGAATATGCAGATTCCCTTAAGGAACTGCAAACTATTTTTAATAAAGTCAAAGAAAAGTTAGGGGTAGCTTATGAAAAAGGCAAAAGAATTTATGATAAGAGAAAAAGAAATTTAGGTCTCAAGGTAGGCCAAATTGTTTGGAAAAGGGACTACGTTTTATCCAAAGCAAGTGACGACTTCGCTAGTAAACTAGCCCCTAGAAATATTAAATGCGTAGTGGAAGAGAGAGTGAGCCCTCTTGTTTATCGCTTACGCGCCTTTAATGGCAAAAAGCTAGGTTTAACTCACATTAAGGACATCATACATGTCTGCCCTTAGTTATAAGTAAGGTATAGATAAGCTAGGATTGGAAAATAAGCTGCGCAGTGAGATGGGGGGTGAGAACAAGCTGACTAGGGTGT
This sequence comes from Chrysoteuchia culmella, assembly GCA_910589605.1. Classification (NCBI taxonomy): domain Eukaryota; kingdom Metazoa; phylum Arthropoda; class Insecta; order Lepidoptera; family Crambidae; genus Chrysoteuchia; species Chrysoteuchia culmella. The sequence goes on from OU342657.1 coordinate 2,403,806, forward strand.
GAAAGAAGAGTGAGTAAAAGTGAGTGTGCATATTTCAAAATTATTAGTCGACAAATTTTAGGAACTTTGGTATGTTCGATAGATGTAATGTTAGTTTGTTCTTGACCCGTATCTCGCTCCACACTTATCAGTTAGGATTAGTACAGTAGTAGTATATAAACTTTTCAACACTCGTAATGAGTTAACAACGTTTCTCACGTTATGTATTCTAAAACAGTATTGTGAATCAACAAACTGTAAGAAATAGAGAATTTAATTTCAACACTCTTTATAAGAGTTTAATGATGTTTATTAACATCGTGTTTAGAATAAGTGCACTATGGTGTTCACTTACAGAATAGAATATGTTTAAACACACTAAGGATTTGGGGTATTATCCTCACTTAAGTAGGATGTTAGATGCATGCTTAGGAATTTAAGAAATATTTTTAAGGTTTTATTCCTTTATTTTAATAGGATTTGAATAAATAAAAAAAACATTTAATAGAAGTGATAGCTTTATAGTCTTTGGAGACAAGAATATTTGTAAAGAATTCAGAGAACATTCCACTTGGGTCGCTAGTGATCGACAGCCACTAGGATCATTAAAATGGTGTATGCTGTTGGTGTTGTTGTTTAGTTGTTGTTGTACATTGTTAACTTTTTGTCTTGTTTCAGCGAATAGGCCTTTGTTTCACACGCCCGTCTTCGCTCTTGTGAGGGGGGTATGTTGCGTGTATAATACGCAACCGTGGTATTTTCACTCTCGAGACTGGAGTGGGGGTGTGTCTGGTGGTCTATTCACAGGACTGGGCTCAGGCCCTGTGTTGAATTCACCATCAACGACGCCAAGAACAGACCACGGGATACACCGTCGCCCCAGACACGATAGTGTTTTGTTTACCATTCTTTTGTGGCACTGATTTTAGTGTTACTAACCGTAGGTTCCTTGCGCACCGAGCTATTTCATTGCAGAATCATTCATTACACGTATTTACCAAAGTTTTAGCGTTCATTCCGTAATATTTTGTGGTTTTCAATATTTTCACAATAACAACTACCAGTGTTATTGTTTTGAGTGACTTTGACATTGACAGCGAATGACATGACATCTGACGTTTTACGTTTCGTAACAGGCAATAACTTAATGTTATAAATCACAACTTGCTGTCTTTGTGAAAGTTACTCATTGCATATTTATTGCTATTGTCTAATGTTTTTTAATATTGTAATGGTTTAATTTACTTTCAGTATGTCTTCTGTATTTATTAAAATACATTTCAATTAGTTGTAGAATAAAAAATCTAAATTCTTTTTGTGGAAAATTCTGGAACAATATATCATTGTCTTTGGTTCGGCTCGTCTATGGTCGCCGGTGACGGTGACTTGCCTTTCTTTTCGATCCTCGATGTCGGTCGATACGACATAAAATATTGGAAGCAGAAATTTATATTGGGATCGTCCGATCCGTTGTTGGAGATGAGGTGGTGATCCAAGATATGGCATAGTGCCAATATATATTTTTTATATGAATCAAGAATTTTAATATGGAGCGGCAGGTGAGTTTTTCATACCGTTTCGTCTTGGTTGGAGTCCCCCGCCTCATGGTGGAACTTCTTGAGAATTATCGTGTGCTCTCTTATTTTGTTTCAGAGAGCCGCTCCTTTGTTTTAAGCCAGAAATTAAGTTATTTTATTTGCATTTCTGACAACTTTCCCCGGGCTGATGCACATGTCCCCCTGATGCAGTGTGTCTCGTCTCAGGCCACAGAATGTAGAAGTGTTCTCCTCTGATGCATGGGAGAGTGAGTGCACCAACACCTTGGAGGATGGCTGCGTAAGCTAACAACGAACTCCGTATGTTTTTGTGTACTTTTTGTTTGAGAATTTCATCGACATGTAAAACAGTTGTATTAATGTAATTTTAATATAGAAGTAACTTAGGATTGTACATTTAGCTTCAGAATAGATTCATGGAAGGACGCTTCCACTGATTCTTGTTTCCACAGGTCATGACCAAATAATTTACCATGTGTTTTTGAGTACCCACATGTAACTTTTATTCTTTAACTTTTAATGAGTTTTATTAACAGTGCCCATGTTTTCTGCTAATAATGTTTAGAAAGAATTGTTTGTAATTTTAAATAATGACAGTGGTTTTAAATCAATATACATAGAATTTTTGTCAGAAATGTATCACTTTGTTTGATTTATTCCAACACTCCTGTGTTGGTGGCGCCCTCTTTAGAAGTAAGAATTAGAACCTTTTAGTGAACTAATCTCAATATTTTCTTTCCGAGTGTAACAGCCATCAAGGTAGAACCCACGCACACTCCCATGAGTCTCGTGCCCATCTGAGCTAGCTGAGCAGACCGCATCTTGGAGGCAGTGGGTGTTGAATAAACACGGCTGTCCCCAAGTGCGTAACAACGGGAATGAATGACTTTTAATTCCCTTGAGAAGTTGATAAATAATCGTATAAGGGTTCCATTTTTTTCTTTTGAGGTACGGAACCCTAAAAAAGAAGAAATAATTAGCTTTGTTTTAAATTTTATTTAAAAAAATATATATAAAAATCAACCAGCCTCGTTAATTTCCCTTGACGAGATTGTGAGATGTGTCGAAATAGTTATTTGTTATGCAAGGCTGGAAAGTTGGTTATTTAACGGCGAGTTACCTCTATTGAAAGCTGAGCAAGTGAAGGATTCTAGGATTCAAAGATTGAATCCTGAGCGACGCGAGGATTTCAACGGTACAAGACGCTAAAAACTTTTCTGCCGAGCGCAACACACAATTTTTCACCTCACAACAGCGAGGAACATTTTATCGTTGTTTCCGCGGTCAACTTCCGGTAAAAAGTTATTTAAACATAAAGTATAATCTAAATATACCTTATTCTCGTTGTTTTAATGATATAAAAAACTTAAATCATAAAAAAGGGAGTATTATAGTTCATTCAAAGTTATTTAAAGTAGGAATATATTGTTACTTTTAAATAACAATAAAAACGATTCCGTAAATGTTGACACTGACATAGGAACAAGACAAAGACAATTTAAAAATAAAGATTTATGTCACGTTCCGAAATCCAATCATAGGTTGTAAAATCTCACCCAGCCTAATATAAATTCTTATAACAAATAGTTTAATCTTATTGTTATTGTTTTTATGATTCAATGAACTAAAATAATATAATATAACCAAAACGGAGAAATAAAATTAATTCAAAGCTATTTAAAATAAGAATAAAATGTAACAAAAAGTCAATAGTGCGATCCGGAACGCATTATGACATATTTTTAGGTATTAAATTAAAAAAGTACTTTACCGCGCTAGGCCGCAAAAAGCGATTTTCTACGAAGAAACTGAATGACAAAACCTCCTCTTCCGAGCGTGTGAGGTGAAAAAGCTATTTTATCTAGTACTTTTCTTTCAAAAAATCATAAAAATAGAATTGGAAATGTAAAATTAAAAATCATAAACTGATTCATATTACTTAATTCGTAACAATTGAATATTGCCAATAAGGCTAATGCGATAAATTGTTTAAATAATGAAAGAATCTGCTTGCGAGTCAAGAATTCGCAACACATGTCGAACTATTACTGTCTTTATGAAATCAGTAGATACGTTAGTTGACTAATAAGCCAGGTAAATGGTCGTCATTTAAATGTAAATTAAATGTAACTCGATACATATATTTAAATCTGTTACGGT